>OY856413.1:244190924-245472174 GCA_963693085.1 Alisma plantago-aquatica | reverse complement strand
AATCATAACCATAAATTTCATACTATCTGGTTGCGTAGCCTAATAGCTGAAATGTACCAACAGATCATTACATCATGAAAAAAGAAACACATATTTTCCAATCATCAAGAAGAAAAATCAATCAACAAAACCCTAAGTTTATATAATGTACTAGAATATACAAGTAACACAACACACTAACACATGCAGTTCATAGCAGAACATTTATTGAATGAACACAATAGAAATAACCACAGTAACACAACACATGGTAGTTCAAAGTAGAAATAGAAAAAGAACATCAAAAACAAAATCAAAACATCAAAATGATATGAAGAAGTCAAGTCAGTAATAAATAGAGAAGAAAAAGTCGTAGGGAATAGAAATTGCTCCCTAGGCAACACACAAATTTGATACTTTGTAAAAGAAAATATCATATCCAATTAATATCTCCAACAACTTCCCCTTTTATACAAGATAAAATAAGAACTGTTGCAAGTGCAACAAGTTCTAATCTTAGAGCAAAATAGAAGAGAAAAAAAGAGCAAAGGAAAGAGCATAATGAAACATTGATAATTGTAAAATTTAATAATATATTGTGCACCACTCATTCAAAACCTAATTATTTCTGAGGTAGCAAAATTTCAATATTTGATCTAAAACCAACTATATAGAAGTTGTCATTTAATTTGGTTGATTTTATTTGAGGTTTTATTTATATTTTTTAGTTAAGTCACCAAATGAAATGCGGGGCCGAAGCAGCCGCATATGCGGACCACTGGCCGCATATTCGGTCCATGTCTAAAAATAGCAATACATAGTTTATGCGGAGCAGATAAGGGCCGCATACGCATATGCGGCCGCATAAATAGCCTCATGCGGGGCATATGAGAACACTGAGATCTACGCATTATATCATTCTGGTAAAATTTCATAAATTAATTTGTCAATTTTGCCGTCAAAACGCTAGGAACTCATTTATCAAAATTTCTGTCAAAATTTGTCGAAGTTTGTGTTTCTGTGGCCACTGAAACGACATTGAAATCGGACATTTTCTTCCTCGGTTTGGACGAGGCCGAAGTATTGGGTATTGGACTTTGCCTATGGTTGAACTTTGAAACTTCGGCGAAACTTCGCCCAACTTCTGCGAAGTTGTGTTCCATGATCCATAGTAATTAATTCGTTCTTTTTCATTGATCATTCAACTACTTTACTTTCCTATAGCTTCGATCTATATGTAACATATCAAATTCGATTAATGTACTCTAACCTATATACTGAACCATCATGATATCATGTCATAAAATGCTTTGTAAGAACAAACTTGGAATATTTGAATATGAATGGAGAAACCCTAAATATCAACTTGAAATCATAAATAGTAAAAAACAAACAATCTATTTGTACTCTTAGAATTGATTTTTGTTTGAGTCTGACTAGGTCTAGCTCGACGACTCCACATTCCACTTCCTCGGATTTCTATAAAGTTCTCCTACAATCTTTCTTATACTAAATTCATTCATATTTCATGATATTTCTATCATTTACTTCATTAAAGCATGAATAAATCTCAATTTAGGCAATTCAATCTCAAGAATAGTAAATCATGAAAATATAAGGATTTCATGTTTATATTGGATTTCTGTAAGATCTTGGTTATGGATTTTTTTACTCACCATTGTTTGATTACTCTAGCTGGATGCATAGTTGTCTAGACAGCTAGGCGATGACCTTTTTGATTTACGAACCTCGTCGCCTAGGCGTTTTATTAACTCTACCATTTTATATAAACAAAGCGTTTTATTAACTCCATAATTTTATATAGACAAAATTAATGAGATATATTTATATGTGTATTTTACGAAGTATATTATATTGGTTTCCTAAGGCTAATCAATCTAAATTTACCTAGTTTGACACTTAGTGTGGCCTAAATTTGATCTAACTTACTCTAACTTGACCAAATCAGACCTAATTTAACCAAATCAACCCAAATTGACCTAAATCAAATACATATTAAATTAATTTAATTTAGCCCTAAAGTGACCTTGCATGGCTTAGTTTGGCAAAATTTAGACTTAATTTGACTTAAATTTGGTTAAAAAATGATTGAAATTGCGTGTAGACTAGACGCCCACCGGGGCCCTAGGCACTTAGACAGTTAGACTTGGACACCTCCAGAGTCCAGAGCCTAGCCCGCCTAGGCGGGGGTCTTGATTACTCTGACTGGATTCTAATCTTCGCTCATCGGGCTCAAAATTGGGAGAAAATCCTAGATTCCACTTCTACAGACTACCCTTTTCTTTCTATGCGTAGATTAAACCTACATGAGCAATTAGGTGATGAGGAAGAGAAGGCATTTCTATATTAGAGTTTGCTTCTTATTTGTACTAGGTTCAGGTAGAAAGAGAGGAAAAAGCAGAACTAAATCACTTATCCTAATTGAAGATTAACTGGGTTTACGTTTTTCGGTATGTTTTCACCCTTTCCTTCTATTTCTTCTTAAAATCTCCCTCACATACGCCAAAATTCGATTTTAGGATTGGATAGGCTGGAATAGTTTAAAAAGAACTTACTTTTCAATTTATATACCCAGCTTGAAAGCAAGGAACAAGGTGACCGATATCGACGCCGTTTCGACAGCTTCGAAATAGATATTTACTGGTATACCGACGGAAATACTGACTGATGCAATGCCGTTCAGTTCGAGGCCAAAATGAACAAATTAATTAATGAAAATTTACAGGTGTAATCTCTACACCTAAATAAAGCGTTTTATGCAATAAAATTCTATATTGGCTGTGTAGGGGGGTGGGGTCCATCATGTGGGAGGTAAGGAATCTGTCTCGTTTCGTTGGGATCTCGATGAAGGATTTCGATGACAAAATGTAGGAATTAAGATATGAAATTTTACTAGCACAAGCCACAAACTTAAATATACACAATTATGCAACAATATACAATTTACAACATATGAATAACATATTTACTTAGAACTCACATCAGTTGTATGTTGAGCGGCGCGCTGGTTCTCCATACAGTAATGAGTTGATATTACTGAGATATTGCGGCCATGACATGTGCATCCTATAAAGGTGGTTGTATGTAGTCACATGCTTCTCATACACATCATTATTGGCAAATTGTCTGAAGTTCCGTGTTGCTCATTCATGTGTAATACTGTATAAGTGTATAATACTCCGTTGTATTATATTCACATTACTCTTTGGTAAAACATCTTCCACTAAACATAAATAAGTAACTAATTCTATCAATACTAATTGTAATATGCTTAGATAAATTGTATGATAATACTAATTAATAGTGTTGTAACTTGTAAGTAGGTAGATCTAGTGATAATATTGCAGATCTACATAATATACTTATAGATGTATGTATAGTTTGCGTAAACATATAAAAATTGGAGTAATACTAGGCTTTGGCTGTAAAAAACACCTTTTTTAGGTGGAAGTGGAAGAAAAAAGTACGAAAAAGAGATGGAGAGGTTGCTAATGGTAGAAATGAAAGAGATTAGTTAGAATTACCTTGATTTGGGTTGGTATTAGCACCAATTGCCAAAAATCATCCAAATGCACCTTCTTTTCTCCTCCTAATAAGTAACAACAGTCATTCTCGCAAAAAAGGTATACCCGTCGGTTTCGTCGGTTGCTAGTAACCCTTAGATGGTGGCCCTCACATCACACTAGTCATCCCTCCTAGGGTTGCTTGTCAGCCAACTAGGAACACTTAGTTTGACTAAGTCGGATCGCTAGTGAGCTCAGCTTGCACCCCACCCCTCTACTAGTATCGACTCTAGTTGGCCCCGCCACCGTCAGTATTTTTTTTTTGATTGCCGGGGGAAACCCACCCCCCTAGGCGGAGGCCCAGATAGCAGGGATGGTAAACCCGGGAGACCCGTGCGCCCGCACACCGGTATCTCAATAAGTCGCATCAGAGGCCGGCTGACGCTGCGGGAAATTCATTTCCGAGCAGCGCTTCCAGTGAGAGTCGAACCCGGGACCCTTCGTGAGGGGCCCCGAGCTACGACCAGCTGGGCTACTGCTCGCCGGCGCCACCGTCAGTATTCGTCAGGCTTGTCTTAGTTCCTCAGATAAAGCACTGCTAAACCAAAACATCCAATTATCAACCACTTCTCTAACAAATGACTACGAGATCCCTCACTGATGGTCGGTCGATTAGCCCTGTTTGCCATCCAACTAAACTAGTCATCCTGTAAATATACTTAATTGTTCAAATCGAACACTTATGCTGCGTTTGGCAAATTGATCAGGCATCGGTTATCACATGCAGTAGGTCAATTACTATCAAACACTTATGCAGTGTTTGGCAAATTGATTAGGCATCGGTTGGAAGTGATAGACTATCACGGGCAGTACGTCAACCGCTATCAACCACTTTCGCAATTGCACTACTGCTAACAACTTTAATTGTACATCAGTTTTTCTCGCCGCAGAAAATGACAAGCTCTACCTAACGCTCATTTCTCACCGTGAGAAATTGTTGGGATGACAATGATTAATAACCACTGATGGGAGCAAACGCTTTCTCAAATGCCACATCAGTCATATAGACCCCACCAAAGGCACAAACATGACCTCCCAAGTATTTAACATTATATTTTGTGTTCTGTACTGATCTTTACCATTTAATTTGAATCCAATTCTTCTTTTACTTAGGATTTAGGTTTCCAGTTCACCCGTGTTACACTTATTTTAGCATGCACATTAAACAGTTGTATTAATTCAAATAATCTTGAATCCAAACAAGATCTGCTCATAGTTATACGGCCGCCTGCCTAGGCGCCCACCTGGCCTCCAAAACATGGGCACCCAGGCTAACTAGGCTGTTGGGTGGCTGCCTAGGCGGCACCTACTCGTCCTAAAATCTGGGCTAATTTTTTTTCTTCTTATCTTCTTTTTCATTTCTTTTGATATTTATTCTTCCTCCTTAATCTTTCCTCTTGTTTTTTCTTTTCCTTTATAGCTCCGTCAAGCAGCAAAGTTGCTGCAATGTTACTGCATTCCTCTTTATTTTCGTTTCTTATTTTTGCGTTACCAAGCAGCAACTGCTATGTTATAGAGTTACTGCTGCTGCACTATTATGATATTATCCATTTACTGCTGCTCCACTTGCCGATGTACTATATACTACATGATTTTTTTTTTCTTCTTCATCCTCCTATTTCTATAATCTGTTTTATAAATCTCTTGTATGAATGTACTCATATTAATACAATGCTAATTTCTTGCTTGCATTTTCAGTTTTCTTACTCTAGTGTGTTTATAGATTCAATAATTCATATCTATACATATAGTCACTATATTGCTTCTCATCTTTTCGACCTCCTTTCTACTTTCATTTTCTTATTTGTACTTCTTCCTCTACCAATCTTCTTCTGCATTATTTTTTTCTCTCCATGGTTTCACCATACATAAGGCTTGCTACATGATGCTGTACTTTTTCTTCTCGTCTTTCTGTTCTTTCTTTGTTCATTGTCTTCCCCAAACTCCTTGTTGATTTCTTTTTGAAATTTGTTATTCTTCCTCAAGTAGACCAATGTTCTTTTTTTCCTTTTCTTTCCTCTTAGTGATTCCTATTAAGTTATATTGCTCATAGGCTAATATATAACTATATATATAACTGTATAGATATATGTATATGTATGTATATATATGTATAGTATAAAATAAATAAAAAAAGTGACTAGGAACACCTAGGCTATTCGGCGTCCCTAGGCAACGTCTGGTTGCCTAGCCGCCTAGACAACCTAGGATCTACTGTTCTATCACCATACATCACCATCTAAGCTTCAATCCCAACTATGTTGGGTCAGCTACATGGATCCTTCTTTTCCAATCAGCTCTGCTATGGACTTATGGGTCATATTCTGATCAAGATGTAGAGAATTAAAATCACTTTTTATAAGCTCTTCCCAGGTTAATTTAGGCCTGCCTCTTCTTCTTTTATTAGTGTTTAACTCAATACCATTGCTCCGTATAGGTGCGTTAGTCAGTCTGCTTTGTACATGTCCATACCATCTCAGTCGGCCCTCATGCAACTTGTCTTCAATACTCGCCACCCCCACTTTGTGCTTGATTTAATCATTTCTCAAACGATCTTTTCTTGTCTTCCCACACATCCATCTCAACATACACATTTTGGCCACATTCATCTTGTTGAGACCTTGTTTCTTCACCGCCCAACATTCACTCCCATCTAGCATGAGTGGTTGTATACATGTTTTATAAAATTTACTTTTTAATCTGAGAGGCATCTTCCTGTCACATAATACTCCAGTTGCATTTCATTTCAACCATCCTGTAGTGAAATTAAACTGCACATATAAATAAATATTCTAAGGCTTAAATTAAATTTATTTAACAAAAAAAAACCTAATTATAAGTTTATAACAATCATCAATCAGCCCTGAAACATAAAATTGACAATTACACATAAACTACAGATTAGTGTTTCTCTAACTCTAGATCACCCATTAAGCTAGAAATGAGTCCTAACAAAGATCTTCCTGTGGCATACTATTCCAATGGTACTCATCCATTTCACCCATAATACCATGATTGAATGACGACGTCTTCCTCAAATTCAACAACCATTTGAATAACGAAACCAAAACAACAAAACTTCATCACATTTTGGTACATCCACTATCTCCAACTTGACACCACCATTCCCAATTCTATCCCGGTTGAATATTGCCACATATATATTCTTGATTTAATTCTACTAATATCAAGCTATCGGATTCACATGCATTTCTCCAAAGTTCAACCAACATGCTTTGTCAAACTCAGCCATAATAAGAATGAATAGATTAGGCTTGGAGCCGATCCTTAATGTACCCCAAGTGTAATTTGAAATCTTGGTGTTTTTGCTTTAAGAGTCTTTATACATGCAGTTGAGCTATCATATGTCTTTATTAATTTATTTATCGGTTTTCCTCATCATTTTTCTCTCAACCCATCAAAGCACTTCCCTCGACATCTATAAAATGTGTTTTTCAAATCAATAGAAAACACACGATGATGCCTTTTTTTGTCTCTATGATCCATCATAAGCCTCATCATCATGCAATACAACCAAATAGCTTCTCAGATGTTTATATCTTAGTCTTTGCTCAATATTTGTCTCGTAGTGACTGATCATCTTGATACTTATGTAGTTTGTGCAACTTTAAGCATCTCCCTTGTCCTTGTAGATGAGGACTATGGTGCTATATCTCCACTCATCCAACATTGTCTTTATCCTCATACTTATCGAAGAAAGATGTTAACCACATAACTCCTTTATTCCTAATGCTCTTGCATACATCAAAAGACTTACCAATTGCCCGACATGCTTTCCCATTTTCATTTTTTTTATACCATTCTTGACCTCTGAATTTGTAATTTGCCGTGCGCAATGATATGTCTTACATCCATATGACATTGGTCTTTTGTATTATTCAAAGTATCTTCGTTGAAAAGCTAATGGAAGTAGTTTTTCCTTTTCTTATTGATGTTTTTGTCAAGTACCAACATTCTACCATCTTCATTCTTAATGTATTTTACTTGGCGCAAATCTCTTCATTTCATCCCCCTTATATGATTATTTTAGACATCTTTTTCCACCTCTAAAGTGTTCAACTTGTATATCTCTTCAAAGTATCTTTGATTTGGCATCTTGAATTGGATTTCTTAGCTTTCTTATCCTCCTCCTTTGCTGATGAGATTTGGATACATTCCTATAAATTTCCCTTTTTTTAAAGTTAAACAACCTTATGTACAATAATCAATCCACAACCATGACTTTATGGAGGCCTACAACCTTTTGATTTCCCCAAATCTTCCCTTGGCATTCTTGTTGTGCAAGAGGTCATAGTATTCACATTATGTTTACTTTAGATCCAAGTTCCCATTGCCCTGCTTGATAAGCTTATCAGTTATCATTAAACGTCACTTTCTTTTCTCCCCTATTTTTCTATTTTGGGTGCCATTTTGCTTGCTTTTGTTGATCATAATGTTGATATCCTAATGAGGTTCTATTAGTTAGTCAGTCTATTTTGTATGTGGGCTTAAATATGTTGGTTCATAAGGGTATGGATCCAAGTCTTTAAATGCCCCCATCTTGTATATAGTTGGGTTCTATTAGTAAATTTTCTCTTTACCTTTTAATCACTTTGTAACTTGGTAAGAGCAACCATTCCAAGGAAGAAACCCTAAGAAAAAGAAAAAGAGGAACACCTCCCCCATGGGTGCCCTATATCTTCTAATCACTTTGTAACATGGTATTACAACAGCCGCTCCAAGGACCAAAACCCTAGGAAAAAGAAACAATTGCGAGAAAAGAATACCTTTGTTTGTGGGCTACTACTGGCCCCTCCAACTGCCCACATGACAAGCCGCATGAGGTTCCTGATTTATTCGTTCACATTTGCTATTCGCGATTGCCATATGAGACATTGCCTTTGTTTCTCTTATGGAAAAGGCCCCAACTACCACGTCCTATTGCCCCTTTTTCCAATTGTTTTCATGTACCTCTTGCTCCACTCATAGTCACTATGGGCACGTTTTGGTAGCGGGATTATCAAGAATCCTGCATCTAAGCCATCTAGCATTTGTAAAATACATTATTTGTCAAAATCCCTTAAATGGAAATTTTATGTTTGGCTTCCTTGATTTATAAAGTACAAGATTTATTTTTTTCTTAGTCCATTAGTCAACCACAACTGGATTTTGGAATCGGGGAGAATTTTGATGGAAACCAAAATGCGGGATTTCCTGTCTGGAAATTCCAAAATTAGCTCCATTTTTGGAATCATGCAAACCAAACATAATTTTTTCGCAGATGGATACCGAAATACAATCCAATATGGCGAAATCCGGGAAACCAAACGTGCCCTATAATAAGTCTATGCTCCCGCTTCAACATAAGGCATGCTGTGTCAATTTCGGTCATCCCTTGTTCACACAAAGTCACCCAAACTATTCTCTTATTCCTGTAGCAGTTAGAGCTGGGGTAGCATATAGGAGCGTGCAATGAAGAGGAGAGAAGAAGAGATAATATCATACTTGTTAAGACGCACGCCTAGGCGGTAAGTCACCCAGCAGGGGATGCAACTTGCCCTGCCTGCGCCTTGCCTATATTGATGCCTTGATCTATTTTTTTTTGAGTCCTAGTGTATTCTTTATGGGTTTTAGTGTTACATATCTGTTACATTATATATTTCCTGTTTTACATAGCATGTTATTTGTTTTGTTATTTTCCTTTATAAATGGACCTCTCTGTAATTGTCTCAGTAATATATATATGAGGGTGCACACGTTGTGCAACCCTGAGCTTTCTGCAATTCCTGACTTTGTCACATGGTATTAGAGCAGGCTCTACCCTAGCCGTCTTTGCCTCCCCCTTCCCTTCTCTCTCCTCCTCCGCCCTGACATCTCAGACTACTTCTCCACCTTCATTGGTCTGTGGGGTGAGTTGGAGATGTATTACCCGCTGTCCACCGATTTAGCTACTATGCAAAAACAGCGGGCGGAGCTTCAGCTGATTCAATTTCTCAGTGGTTTACCTGAGTCCTATACTGGAGTGGTAGATCAGATCATGGCGAGTTATCCACTCCCTACCTTGCAGACTGCCTACAAGCGTCTCCAGCGCCTTCCGTCATCGACACCGTCTCCGCCTCCTGAGATTGGAGACTCTACTGCTTGGGGCGGGCGTGGTCGTGGCCGTGGCCGCTCTAATGATGGCCGTCCTCCCCTGGGTGCAGGCCGGGGGCGTGGACCTGGTGTTGGACGAGGAGCTCCTCCTGCTGCCCCGCCTTCTGCTGCTGCGCGTCCTCAGCAAGGACAGCGCCTGTGTACTTTCTGTGGCCGGTCTAACCATATTGAAGAAAAATGCTGGGAAAAGTATGGTAAGCCGGCGTGGGCCAATGCTGCGAAAGATTCCTTATCTACTGCGTCTGAGGGTGGTACTCAGACACCTGCACCAGAGCCTGCGGGGGCTACCGCAGACTACATTCGTGCCGAGGTGGAGCGTCTTCTTCTTGAGCGTGCTGGATCTTCTATTGCTGCATCTACTAGTGGAGCACATGCTGCCTTTTCTGGTTATGATACTGCATTCCTGAGCTCCTCCTCACCTTCTACTTCTGGTAATACCAAATGGGTGATAGATTCTGGTGCATCTGCACATATTTCTGGAAATAGATCTTTGTTTAAACATATATCTGCACCTGCCCGACATTCTTCTGTTATGCTTGCTGATGGCTCCAAGTCGTCGGTCCTTGGAGTTGGTGATATTGTTTCTCATTTTGGCCTAAAATCTGCCTTATATGTGCCCAGATTTCCTCTTAACTTATTATCTGTCAGCAAAATTTTACGGAGTTTAAATTGTAGCCTGACATTTGTTCCTGGTTCATGCGTTTTTTAGGACCTTCGCACGAGGACGAAGATTGGTGGGGGGTATGAAGGTGCTGATGGACTTTTTTACTTGGACCAGTTACCTAGATCAGAGAAAGCTGCTGTGATATCTGCATTATCTGCTTCTGTTTCTGCTCTCCAGTGGCACTACAGGCTGGGCCATCCCTCGTCAGAGAAGCTGCGGAGTTTAGTTCCTGATATTGGCAGTTGTCATTTTCAGTGTGATTCGTGTCAGCTAGGGAAACAAACTCGTACTGTGTACCCTAGACGTAGTACTGTGAGCAGTAAAAACATTTTTGATTTAGTCCACTCTGATGTATGGGGTCCATGCCATGTACCAAGCTTGTCTGGTTACAAGTATTTCATTCTTTTTCATTGATGATTTTTCGAGGACTACTTGGCTGTTTCTGTTAAAAAGTAGGTCCGAAGTGCTGTCTACTATTAAATATTTTTTTGCTGAAATAAAGACGCAGTTTGGCTTGCCTATTAAAACTTTTCGCACTGATAATGATTTAGAGTTTGTTAAGCAAGATGTGGATGTTTTTTGTAAATCTGTGGGTACAATTCACCAAACTTCGTGTGCATATACCCCACAACAAAACGGTGTTGCTGAGCGAAAGAATAAACACTTATTAGAAGTTACCAGGATGATAATGCTGCATTCTCATGTGCCCCGCTCTTATTGGCCTGAAGCTATCTTGACTGCATGTTTTCTAATTAATAGGATGCCATCGTCTGTTATTGGAAATAAGATTCCCATCCAGGTTTTGCACCCTGACATCTCCTTGTTTCCTGTGCCTCCTAGAATATTTGGGTGTACCTGCTTTGTTCGATTGCTTGGACCCACTTCTGATAAGCTATCTCCTCGAGCTGCTAAATGCATTTTTTTGGGCTATTCTCGAACTCAAAAGGGTTACAGATGTTATAATCCCAACACTCGGAAGTGGTTTACCAGTAGTGATGTTGTCTTTTTTGAAGATACACCGTATTATTCTTCAGCAGGAGATAGTTTGCAGACAGACATTCTGGCTCCTCCTTTACCTGTTATTTCTGACTGTATGCCTGACCGCACTGATACTGAGATTACTGCAAAGCAAGACCCTCCTCTTATTGTTTATCAACGCAGGAATAAAGCACCTTCCACACAAGTACCCCCCCAAGACAACCAATCTTCTCCTCCAGAAGGTTCTGCTGCACCTGAGGTACATTCTGATCTTGACATACCTATTGCACTCCGTAAGGATACTCGTTCTTGCACTTCTCATAGCATTGCTCAGTGTGTGTCTACTGCTCATCTTCATACTCATTCAAGTAATTTTGTATCTGCTTTATCTGCTGTGGCTGTCCCTAAGAATGTTCAGGATGCCTTGAAAAGTACAACTTGGACATCTGCTATGCATGAAGAGATGATTGCTCTCACTGACAGAGACACTTGGGAGCTGGTGGATCCACCTCCTCAGTGTAAGCCTGTAGGCTGTAGGTGGGTATATGCTGTCAAATATCAACCTGATGGTACGGTTGAAAGGTTGAAGGCAAGGCTTGTTGCCAAGGGCTATACTCAGACATATGGCATTGATTATTTTGAAACTTTTTCTCCTGTTGCTCGTCTTAACTCTGTCAGAATTCTTCTATCTGTTGCTGTGAATCTAAACTGGCCTCTCCTGCAGCTTGATGTGAAAAATGCTTTTTTGTATGGTGATTTACAGGAAGAGGTGTATATGGAGCAACCTCCTGGGTTTGTTGCTCAGGGGGAGTCTCATAAAGTATGCCGACTTAAGAAGTCTATCTATGGACTCAAACAGAGTCCTCGTGCTTGGTTTGATAAGTTAAGCAGGATCATGATTGATTTTGGCTTTCTGAGGTCACAAGTTGACCATTCTGTTTTCACAAAAAATACTTCAGCAGGGATTACTGTTCTGATTGTGTATGTTGATGACATTATTATTTCTGGCAGCGATACTCTTGGTATTCAGGCTACCAAAGATCATTTGGGCAAGCATTTTGCTACCAAAGATCTAGGCAGACTTCGGTACTTTCTTGGCATAGAGGTCTCTAGAAACTCTAATGCCTTGGTTCTTTCACAGAGAAAATATGTTCTTGATATTCTGTAGGAGACTGGTATGCTTGGAGCAAGACCTGCAGATACTCCTCTTGATCCCAATGTCAATTGGGATGATGATTCCTCTGCTATGTTTACTGATCATAAAAAATTCAGGAGGTTGGTTGGTAAATTGATCTATTTAACTGTTACTCGTCCTGATATTGCTACTGTAGTGGGTCTTCTTAGCAGATACCTCGACAAACCCAGACAGTGCCACTGGGATGCTGCATGCCAAGTCTTGAGTTACTTAAAAAAATCGCCTGGCAAGAGACTTCATTATAAAAAGAATGGGCACTGTGTTCTTGAAGGGTATTCTGATTCTGATTATGCAGGCATCAAAGTTGATAGAAAATCTACTTCTGGTTACTGTACCTTTGTAGGGGGCAATCTTGTCACTTGGAGAAGCAAGAAACAGAATGTAGTGGCCAGATCTAGTGCTGAGGCTGAGTATAGGGCCATGGCTCATACTGCTTGTGAGTTGCTGTGGGTGCGTTCTCTTCTGAAAGAATTTGGGATTGAGTCTTCATCGGCCATTCCTATGCATTGTGATAACTGAGCTGCCATCTTCATTGCAAATAATCCTGTCTATCATGAGCGCACCAAACATATTGAAGTTGACTGCCACTTCATCAGAGAATCTATTCTTGCTGGCAAGATATGCATTCCATTCACAAGATCTGAAGACCAAGTTGCTGATATCTTCACCAAGCTCTTGGCGAAGAAACAGTTCTGCACGCTGCTGGACAAGTTGGGCATGATTGACATCTATGCTCCAAGCCTCCAACTTGAGGGGGAGTGTTACATTATATATTTCCTGTTTTACATAGCATGTTATTTGTTTTGTTATTTTCCTTTATATATGGACCTCTCTGTAATTGTCTCAGTAATATATATATATGAGGGTGCACACGTTGTGCAACCCTGAGCTTTCTGCAATTCCTGACTCTGTCACAATATCATTATCCTAATGCCCAAAATAAAGATCATTGTTCATCTATGCTCCAAATGTCTTTTTTAATTGGAACCGATGCTCTTAATACATTACTTATTTTTCTTGTTTTACACCTTAAATCCAGTTTTTATTCAATGATTGTATTATCAAGGATAGTCATTGCTTTGCTAAAACTTTTTGCTATGTCACTAAATTTCTATCTACTCATGGATCAATCTATTATGTTATTTGAACAATTATTTTCTTGTTTTTGCCATTAATATTAACTAAAAACTATTTGAAGTAATTTTGTATGGTTTCATACAATAAAATATAAGCATATGAGGGATTAACCACAAATATAAGTATATAA
The DNA here is from genome assembly GCA_963693085.1 of Alisma plantago-aquatica. Lineage (NCBI taxonomy): Eukaryota > Viridiplantae > Streptophyta > Magnoliopsida > Alismatales > Alismataceae > Alisma > Alisma plantago-aquatica. Next base: position 245,458,354 of record OY856413.1, on the reverse strand, counting down.
CTACATATATAGCTGTAAAATGTGTATATGTGAGACGGGAAATGTTTACAAGAAACTTAAATGATATGTATATTTACATGGAAAGTGTACTTGAAATTTTATTTGTAGAGCCACCTAGGCACGCCCAGTCCTAGCGCCTTGCCGAATCATGTGCACAAAAACATAATGCATCACATCATGTTGAATCAATGATGTCGACTTGTGGCAGTGTGACGTGTACAAGGGCGACCCATCCTTGTCATGATCATGTGGGATGCCCATAGCTGCATTGGGCTCATGTGCGCCAACATATCCATGTACATCCTACTGCTTGCCTGAGCACTGCCCATGATAAAAAGCCACACATATGGTGACTGTTGGTGCACATGGCTGCTTATTTAATGTTGCTTGCAGCATTGCCAGTGGTGGTTTGTTGTTGGCTTGCTACTACTTGTGGTCGCAATGACGGCCGTGATGTGATAGCAATGATCTGTGTCCGGGGCTGAAACATTTGCCGATTTGTTCTCTTGATGAAGAAAAAAAAGAGAAAGGCTACAAGGTTTAACCTTTTCCCTCTTGCCTTCCTGTCGTGTCCATGTCTGCACTTCCTAAACGCAAGGCCTAGCTGGTAGTAGCAGCTGTCATTCTCGCTTTGTATGCAGATACTACTATAGGGGCAAAGAGGGATGCTGCTAGAGGCTTAGTGACATTGTAGGAACCCAACCCGACCCTTAGTCCTGCAGCAGTAGTTGGAGCTTTAGGCCCTAAACTATTGCCCTAGCCGTACCAAGGGCAAAGGGCCCAAATAGCGACCATTGGTGGTGAGGTTGGCCTGGCTGGCGGAGGCTATCCCAGGAGGCATAAAAAGAAGTGAGGATAGAGGAGGGCAGGGGTCAGGGTTCAGCGGAGCCTTAGAATTCTTCCTCAGATACCATGCAAAGAACATAAGTTCTTCCAAGTTTTACTACGCCTTTCTTCTTATGGGTCTTCACGGTTACTATACTAGAAATAGATTTCCTTCCTCTTTTAAGATGGGCACAATTAGGAGGTCGACCCTTATCCTGACACAAGTTGTGGCATGCTAAGACTAAACTATGCCTGGTCTCAATACTCTTTTGAGCATGCAATGGAGGTGACACCTCGATAAGGCTGTAGTTGAATTAAGGAAAATGATAAATGAACGACCATACAGGAGGCAGAACCGGACGAACATTTGTCTGTTAGTCCCATTTGTCTCATCACATGTTGCACATCGGTACCGCTGTTGCAGGCATCTGTTGCTTTTTCATTTGCAACGTGAGGGGGAGAGAGAGAAAGAAAGAGAGAGGGGGAGTGGGGAGAGGGAGTGGAGAGAGAAAGTGGCTGTAGGAGAGAGAAAAGAACATGTTTTTGTTAACAACTTTTAAATGATAATGAATTTTTTGATGAAATAAATACCGTTGCACTCCTTAAAAAATATTTTACAACAAGATCAAGTTCGACATATTTTAAAAATATAGAATGTGCAATCTAAATGAGGAGAAATAATGTGATTGTAAAAAGTCAAAAACAAGGAGAGAGCAATTTATTTTGTTTATAACTCTATTTTTAAACGAAATAAAAACTGATGAGTTTTTAACAAAAAGTACTTTAAAATAAGACCAACGTCGACATACTTTGATAATGAATTTTCTAACGAAATAATTATAACACATGGGAAAAGGAGGAGAGAGAAATTATTTTGCTTATAACTCTCAAACCGTAATTTTTTTAAACGAAATAAAAACCGATGGGTTACTAATAAATATAGTTTAAAATAAGACTAATGTCGACACACTTTGATAATAATTTTTTTAACAAAATAATTATAACACATGGGATAACATGTTATAACATGTGATAATACATGGTATCAAATAGGCTAACATGGGATAACATATAAATTGTGTTCCATAGTTTAAAATAAGACTAATGTTGACACACTTTGATAATGAATTTTTTAACGAAATAATTATAACACATGGTATAAAATAGACTAACATGGGATAACATATAAATTGTGTTATCCATAGTTTAAAATAAGACTAATGTCGACACACTTTGATAATGAACTTTTTAACGAAATAATTATAACACATGGGATAACATGTTATAACATGTGATAACACATCGTATAAAATAGGCTAACATGGGATAACATAAAAATTGTGTTATCCAATATTATACCATGTGTTATCCCATGTTATATCATGTCAATTTGTTTGATATCTCATGTTATTCCATATTATCCCATGTGTTATCCCATGTCAAATTGTATGTTATCTCATGTCAATTTATGTGTTATCTCATGTTGTCCCATGTTATCCGATGTCATTCCATGTTATTCCATGTTATCCCATGTCATCCCATGTCAAAATTGTGTTATCTCATGTTATCCAAGGTGTCATCACATGTTATCCATGTCATCCCATGTTATCCCATATTTTCACATGTTATCTCAGATCAAATTGTGTATTATAACATGTTCTCACATGTTATCCCATGTTATCCGAAGTCAAATTGTGTGTTATTCCATATCAAGTTGTATGTTATCTCATATCACATTTTGTTTTATCTCATGTTGCCTCATGTTGTCCCATCTCCTCCCATGTTTTCCAATGTTATCTGATGTTACCCTATGTCAAATTATGTATTTTTCTTGTACAATTATATGTTATTTTCTGGCCTAACTTGATGTTATCTCCGGTCCAACTGTACATTATCTCCGGTCTACTTGTACGTTATCTCCGGTCTACTTGTACGTTATCTCAACGGTAGTTTAACACAATTTATATGTTATCCCATGTTAGCCTGTTTTATACCATGTGTTATCAAATGTTCTAACATGTTATCTTCATTATCAAAGTGTGTCGACATTAGTTTTATTCTAAACTATTTTTTTAACGAATTTAACGAATTTTATTTTGTCAGAAGATTGGATATGAAATGAAAGTCATAAGAAAAATATATTTATCTCTCCTCTTTTATTTTATTTTGTTCTAACCACTGTCATATCTTTTAAATTGTATTATTATATTTTCTCAAAAATATGTCATCATTGCTCTTGTCACAACATATTTTTTATAAGGAATCCAATGATTTTTATTTTGTTATTAGCAAAAGTACATTTTTCTTTTTTCTCCCTTCTACGGACATTCCCTCTCTCCCCACTCCAGCTCTCCCCCTCTCTCTCCCAGGTCTGCCATCGGCCCATCAATCTGATTTTCTGGACAGCATGTCTCACTCATTGGTTTCCGCTTTCTTGGGCAGAATGCCACTCCGAAACGGACAAAAGGTCGTCTGTTTTCTCGTCTGGAATTGGGGTCTGTATAGCACTACTACTGAATTAATGAGTTGTACTTGTTGCTGAAAACTGCCATATTCTCCGAGTTGACCTTTCATTTGGCACTAATTGCCTCTGTTCAAATTTTAATTATGACATTGTTTGCTTAATAAACTCTGCCAGTTTGCATTGTGAATGAAACATTTCTGTTTGTTGCTGTACTAATCATTAAAGCTTCAGTTTGCATATGTAATCAAAGTGAAGGAGCCCACTAATATAGAGATTGCTGATTGCGAATCTTTATGTTTCACAATTATGCCTTATGCCTTATCGTCATGTCACATTAATGTGTCACATTCTGAGAATAAAATTTTAACATGCAGATGGTGTTCTCTGCGCTAGCTTTGGCTCAATTTGAAATAACATGGTATTTTCAACACATAGGTGTGGCATCTTTAAAACTGAAAGCCGGACGTTCCGTACCTGTTGACATTGTATGCTCTTCATTCCGTGTATTTGCTGCATTTTTCCCAGAAAAGTCTTCTTTGAAGTTACTTACATGATACCTTTCATTGCTTATCAGGATCCAGCGGATTCAACAATAGGTTTCTTGTTAGATGGCATGGACAAACTTTGCTGTCTTGTGAGGAAATATTTTGCAGGTCAGACTAAAAATAAGAATTTATAAACTGCATATGGAAAGAACCTTCTGGATCGGCGCTTGATAGCCAATCTAAATCTTCACTGTATGCTTGCAAGATCACAATGATTTTCTTATTTTATCTAAAGGTTCATACTCATGAAACATCTAGATTATTATGTCCTTCAATATATTGGACACTGGCTTAGTTTACTCTAGTTTAGTACAGTTTAGTTGGGTTTGTTACTGAAAATACGAATTTTCTAATCAGCCCTGTTTATAAGTTATTTAATCAACTTAAAGTGAATTAAGTTATAGATAATACCATGGTTTAAACCCAACCCGAAGGTCGACCCGGCTAAGCTCTTGGGTCTTGGGTCCCTGGTTCAACCGCCGGGTCGACCCGGTTGACCTGGTGATTTCACATGGCGTTATATACATGGGCGGAGTCAGTCAAATTTCGAAGAGGGGTCACAAATAAAATTAGTTATTAAAGAAAATCTACAAAATAATTCAAAAACACTAGTGGTTGTCGATTAATATCTAAGGCACACTGAAACAATAATGTTTGGATATACTAATACATTCCATGAAACAATAATGTTTCTCATCCCATAAACTTGCCCACTATTAGTTTATTACTAATGGTGTCAAATATTTCTTTTTTTTATATAGACAACTCTTGAATCATTGAGCCACTTATCATTCATCCAGTTGCGCCGACGGTTTTTGATATTATCCGTTATAGAGAATGATCTTTCCGCTGTCGCAATTGCCACTGGAAATATCAATGCTAATTTTATTAATTTATATACATCTGCATGAGCTTTATGCTTTCCAATTAAATAAAGTGAATACTAGAATCACTAACAATTTATATAAATATGATAAGAGTTTAAATTTACTAATATCTCAAAATTTAACAAGAATAAACAAATAGACAGTGGTACATCCAATACATCGATCACCAATATATTTAGTTTATTGTAGTTGTTACATCGATTCTATTTTAGTGACACCAATAATACAAATTGAATCAACAAAAAAGAATATAGAAGAAAGTACTTATTGCTCTTTCTATGGATCAGAATCTCAATAGTGCTCGTCAATTGCCAACTAATAAGGAACAACACCGACTGGCTAAATTATTAATGATCGCTTGCCATTGGCAACAATGGTTACAAGAGTATTATATAAAAAGCATTGTATGTATCTGGATCTAGGACTACAAGGATGTTTAGGTTATGGTAATTGACGTAAAATAAACTCCAAAACTCATATAGTTGTTGGAAAAACAATTTTTAGTATGATAAAGGTTGACAACCCACAGGATAACTGTTGCTTTGACATTGTGTTTATCTATGAGAAAGGATTTTCTGCACCCTATTTTAAAGGACTAGGCTACTCCTTGTTCTGGTTACACGTGTACATTTAGATGGACATCATAGGCTGCAGTTAATTGAAGACTACAATCGACAGTCATCCTTGTTGGGAGTAGTGTGCTCCGTGTGAAACCAGGACAAACAGTTCCTGGGTGTTTATCTATACATCTGAATCCTAAATGTAATATTTAAATATTTTCTTATTTAAATCTTAATCTTATTTAGGACCCACTCTGTCTATCACAAATCACTCGATACAAATTTGTTTGCTCTCTAATCTAGTATACCATATTTTTAAATTACGTATCATGGAGAAAAACGTGCATCTGATAAACTTCCTATACATGTTTCGTTGAAACTAAATGACTGCGAGCAGTCTAGTCAACACAACTTAATTTTCTGGACTGTGTATTGACGAAATAGTTTCTAGAGTTATCTTTTTTGAGTCAATTGTTTGAAGACTATCTTGGGGAAAAACATGCATTGGATGCACTTCCTTGCTCACATTTTGCAGAAACTGAACAACCATGAGTATTCTAGTCAACACAATTTATTTTTCGGGAGTTAATGTATATTGAATAGAGTGATTTTTTTGGAGTACCTTTTTTGAGTCAATTAATTAGAGTATTTGCCAAAGTTTAGTATTATTATTAAACTAATTTTATGGAGTTGAAATGAGACATTTACTACTATTTAACAATTTTTTTGAAGTTGAGGGGCACTTGCCCCACTTTGCCCCCTCCCTCCTTCAATGGTTATATATATATATAGAGAGAGAGAGTCAGGCTAGAATACACTTGAGTGTACATATCACGCTGTACACCCCAATGGTGTTTGCCTATCTAGACCATATTTTTCCAAAATCTAATCCATTGATTTTCATGGCTACAATAATAATAGGCCACATATAAAATTTGAGCTCATTTGGATGAGTATAAGTCACTCATCTAAGGACAACAACATCAATGCACAAAACTAATTTGAAATGCATGATTTTTGCCTCCTTTAGATGCACGAACTATAAGTGTCCAAATGAGCTAAAATTTATTATATAGTAGGTTCTTAAGACAATTAAGAAGTTCAACGGTTTAAATTTTTCAAAAAGTTACTCTATCTTTAAAAAACGACTGAGGTGTACGGTGCCTCCGGTACACTCGAGTGTACACTAGCCTGACTCTCTCTCTCTCTCTCTCTATATATATATATATATATATGTATATGTACATGTAAATATGTATATATATACATATATGCGCACACATACATACATATGAGCACACACACACACACATATATATATATATATATTAATAATACAAGATTAATAGTAAGGAGCAAATACATACAAAAATAAGCAAGAAAATCCATGGTTTACATCACACAACAATGATGACATGAATTAGTAAGCAATCTTTAGTATATTAATAAACAATTTCTAGGTTATTTTTTTTTTGGATGGTGTTAGAAGTAAAAAGGAGATATTAGTCATGTAAAATGGGCCTGTGTCTATAAGCCCATATCAGTCAGTCCATCAAGTCTAGGGTTTGTGTCCACCTCTCCTATATATAGGGGAGGGTGTCTCTTGTATCTCTATACAACATATAGTGATACATCTTTACATCCTTCTACATGGTATCAGAGCCTAGGGTTAGGCTGAGAGAGAAAGCTCTGCTGTCTCTACTCGCGGGTGGCCATTGCCGTCATGGCTGGCTTCCTGTAGGGCCATCTTCACTGGCGAGTAGCTGGCTTGGTTTTCCATCTCATGATGGGCTGTTGTCTCCAGCTCCCCCAACTTCGTCTCCAAGTCTTCTCTAGCTGTCTGGAGAGTTTTTGCCAAGAAACAGCTGTCCGGTTTCTTCCCTGCTTGGGTGCTTCTCTCTCTCGGTCAAGTTCAAGATTTGGTTTTCTTCAAGCTTCCACAATCGTTTTCATCATCAGAGCTATAGGGGAAACCCAAGGAGAGCCGTCAAACTCTCCAACAAAGTCTTCACGGGGTCGTCAACCATCAAGAAATGTAGCAACTTGAAGTTTTACATTCGTTGCTACTGTGATGTACTGTAGCACGATGGCCAATAAAGTGGATGCTGCTCCTTCTCCGGATGAAATTCGGTCAAACCCTTTTGGGATGTCCTTGCCCTTGGTCCTAGCTCCCAAATGGTGCTTGCGGTAAGCTGCTATATCCTCTCTTTCTTCTCCAAATCAGCAAGAGTCTGGGCTGCTGTGAAAAGCCTTTTATTGCAGCAGATTGCGGCTTCAACAAGTAGGCACAGAGGGTTTGGAGGGTACTCAATCCGTCAGACTTACCGGGTGGTGGCTCAACCGTTTGAACCCAGGTTGGGTTTCATAACTCTGGTTAAGACTATGATTCCGTATAAGAGACAACTAGCTTTGGGATCTGTTCAAGTAAGAGACTAAGAACCACTCTTTGGCTTGAGATAGTGTTAGCTAGTCGTCAAAGCTCTGAGGATCACCACTTTCTTAACTCAGAAGTCAATGTGCCACATATTTGAGATAACAGAAGCTACTACATGCTTGAGGTAATGGGTTTTTATCTCTCCCCTTTGACTAAACTCGACCTCACCTAGCTTTGCATTCATCTTGAACTCCAAGATAGTGTAAATCTAGATCTTAATTATCTTGAATTTAGATACATACTTCTTGTGTATTTATAAACAACGAGTAATCTCGTTAACCCCAATACATAAGAGTCATGAAATGTCGATGATCAGTTAATGCATGGCAATTACCACCACTGCGTACTTACATACGTATGCATCATCGTTCAGGTGCACTTTGAGTTTGATTTTATTGTAGTTTGTTTACAAATTACAACTTACCTTTTTGTTATTTAGTTATGTTGCCGGGCTTTGTATTTACTCATGCAATTTAGTCCCACATTGGCTACCAACCTATTTAATGAGTCTTAAATGCCTATATATAGTCTTTGTAAGCCTCATTAGAAGGCACACTTCATGATTGAATCTGTTTGATTTTTTTTTATTTGCAATAGATTTTGTATTTGATTTAGCTAGTTTTCAATCATTAGGCCCCCCATTACCAGTATTGAAGTAATGGGCTTTTGAGCCCTTTATTTCTGTCCTCCTATATGTCTCCTACGTTGTTCTTGTGGTACACTATTTTATTCTATATAAGGAGGCCTAACTGTATCATTAGTGAATTATTCAAGCGTAATCCATGTTTTATCATGGTATCATAGCGCTCTCCACCCCTTCCTCTAGTCTCCGTCACCCTCGCCTTCCCTAGTTTCCGCCACCACCTTCTCATCCCTCCTCTCCTCCCTACCTTCCTCTCCCACATTTAGTTTCCCCCATCCGTCGACACCCTCTCCTAACCAGGACGCTGCGTCCACTAGGGGCGGCAAATGACCGTTGACTGATAGTGGGGCAAGCAACTTGTGCTGCAATCAAAGTTATGAACAAAGGCATTGTGTCAAAGAAGAAGATGAAAAGGTTTTTCAGTGGAAAATGGCCGCTGATTGATAGTGGGGCAAGCAACTTGTGCTGCGATCAGAGTTATGAAAAAAGGTAGTGCGACGAAGAAAAAGGTGAAAAGGCTTCTCAATGGGAAAAACAAGTGAAAATGGTGTCTTGTTCCGTAGAAAGAAGACAATTGTCGATTGATCTGGTAGTAGGCAGTGAGGACAACGTCATACCAATAAGACTTATACAATTTGTCTTGGAAGATAAGAGTGCGAGAAATATCAAGTAAATGGTAGTTTTTACGTTTAGAAACCCATTTTGTTGTGGGGTGTGGGTGCAAATATGTTGATGGATTGTTCCAGTGCAACAAAACTTGGACAACTGACTTGAAACTTATTTTAAAGCAGTGCCAATTTGAAAGATTTTAATGGATTTGTTAAATTGTGTTGAGATCATTTTATGAAAAGACTTAAAGGCTCCTAGCATTTCATCATGGGATTATAAGAATAACCGTCATCCAAGAGAAATCATTAGCTATAGTAATGAAATATTGAGATCCATTAAAGCTAGTGGTTGGAATAGGACCGCAAATGTCACTATGAATAAAATAAAAACAACTTTTGAACATAAACTAGTTTTGCGAGGAAAATAACTCCTATGATGCTTCCCAAATTGACAAGAGTCACATGAAGACATTGTAAACTAGATAAATAGGGTTCCATGTGCTTGAGCTTTTCAACTAAAGTTGGAATATAGGACTCAGTTGAGGAAAGAAAATGTCTCATACCTGTCATATGTTCCGTGGCCCCAAAATTGAGTATAAAGTGAGCTGGATGCTAGCAAAGAGGCTCCGATATTACCTTGGTTGGAGGCCAAATGCGTCGAAGATGTTGCAACAAGCTGTATGGTCATAGAAACCTCAGATCCAGTGAGTTGTTGAGGAGCTTGCAGAAGCTGCTCATACTCGGATGATGAGATAGTGACAAATGGCAGTGTTCGTCCCTTAGACAACATGGGCAGCACCAGTGCCACTACCGCACTCGTAGGGATGACTGTTCTTCTAGTAGCACTTTTCCTCAAGGTGGCCCAACTTATTATAGAATGTCCACTTGGGCCTCGGAGGACGTCCGTGACCACATCCATACACAACGACTGTAATAGCTAGCTGAGAATCTGGCGGAGTGACTGAATGAAGATGAACGTAACATTGCTGAAGAGGAGTGAAAACATCTTCCATAGTGGAGAGTTGTCACCTGCCAGGATGATGTTGCGGACTGGAGTGTAGGCCTGATTGAGGTCGTTGAGAAATTTGGCAGTGACGAGGTTGGCACGCTATTTGGTTTGATCCTCAGAGGAGACAAGCTGAAAGTAATCAAGCTGTTGGGACAGGCAGACGATAGAATCATAACATTCGTCGAGTGCCCTTGTCTCCTTGATTTTGACCAGAGAATTTATCTTAAATTTCATAGAGCCACAACACATTCTTTTCCTGGGTGTAGTGACGTCAAGCAACATTTCACAATTCTTTTGCACTCTTGTAGAACATATATTTGAAGATAATAGACAACTCTATAATGTTCCATAGCTCTCATTTTCCATTCAACGGTATCCTCAATAGGCTTCTCTATGAACTTCACCTTGTCTCTGGATTCCAGATAGTTTGAATAGAATTCATCCAGAGCAGGTAGTTCTCTCCATAATTTGATGATGGAGATATGAGCACTGTAATTATAGACATTGGTCTGAGGTGAATCCTTGTCTTCAGACATGTGGAGAATGTCTCACTGGTAGAACAACGGTGGAGGTAGTCAATCACTGATAAGATGCACAGTGATATGAGAGAGAGCCGGAAAGAAGCGCGGATGGAGTACTATCATAGGAAGAAGGCACTGTGATATGAAAAGATAAATGATCCCTAACTGTTAGGAGCGCTCACCCATGTACGTAGGGATCATCGTACAAAATTTCGACCGAAATTTCTGATTTTTTTCAATCGGACATCGAAATGCATGTACGCAGAGAATGGGACGTCATTTCGTAGAAATTTTGCACTTAGGTGCGAAATTTCGCAAAACAGTGCAAATTTCACCCAGTTTGGGCCATAATTTCGCAAAATGACACAAAATTTCGATAGAAATTTCGAGATATTTGTTCCTAAGACTGCTGCCACTACATGTTAGGTATTTTGGCGATTCTCTTTGTATCTTTTGCTTATAGAGGCTATTTTCTTTGATTCTAAGGTTCGTTTCCCCTATCCCTAGCCCATGTACACCTCTTTCTATGTTTACACTCTTCTAAAAGATGTGAATAGATACTATGAAAAATAACAAAGTTCTAAGTGCTGTTGCTACATGTTAGGTATTTTGGCGATTCTCTTTCAAAAATCACATGAACTACAAACAAACTTGAGGATCTATGAAATAATAGTATTAAGTCTGCAATTCTACAATACATTTGTTATTATTACACATATTTATACATAAAATGACTTAAAAATAATGCATTTTCTTTGATCTATGTATACATGACCCATGTAACCTAACTAAATTTTAACACTAGACTTATATAAGTTGTAACATGTAAGTTTGTAACTTGCAATTGTAAGTTTTACGGTCTAAGTGGTAAATTGTGGGTTTGTAAGCTGTTTACATTCTAACGGACTTGACAATTCTATTCATTTGTGCACTCACTCATCAAGACATGGATCCCACCCTAACCTCTAAACATATAGATTTATTATATAATCTAGTGTGTTTATGTCTAGACTTTGTGTTTGTAGAATTTCAAAGCTTAATTCCTTCATTTTGCCATCGAAATTGCCATCGAAATTCTGTCGAAATTGTTCAGCTTCCTTCACTTACAAATGTGGGAGATCCCCCCCCCCCCAATATCCAATTTGAAATATTATGCATATTTGAGTAGATCTTGGCGTTTAGATCATCCTGGTAAATTTTCATGATTTAATTCGCTTATTTGGTCGTTGAAATCGTTAGGGCCGTAAATATCAAAATTTAATGCAAAATTTCGAAAAATTTCTGTTTCTGGGCCATCGGACACGGCATCGAAATCGGACATTTAATTCTATGGTAGGGATAATACATGGGGAGGAAAAGGAAAAGGAAAAGAGAGGAAGTCCGAAGGTTTTTGATGAACAATTCGAAATAGACCTCTAATGTATCCAATTAACGGGCTACTTTCAGCTTTCAATGGATGATGGAAAAGGGGAGGAATACTAGTCGGATTCCCATGGAGGTTGCTGCATTAGTGTGTCAACGAGCAATGAGTGCAAGTCCTAAGGGGACAGTGACATGTGACTCCAACTCTGAAGATCTGAGTAGACTACAGTCTGGAGCAGACAACCCCATAGTGGGCAGCAGAGGAGACGAACCGCGACGGCTACTGTTGGATCAGAATCGTGGTGGCGACAGTCCGCCCGGTCGGCGTGCTGTCAGTCTATTACACCCTACTGCAGACTGGCGGCACACTGTGGTGCTGCTGCGCTGCAGATGCACCGACGGGCGGTAGAGGAAGGGTGGGAGAGGGGAGGGGCGGCAGGAGAGGAAAGAGAAGGAGGGGGGCAGCGGCACTAAGAAGTGGGGGGGCTACATCCTGACCGCTCCTCCCTAAATCCTTAGGGTTAAAAGAATGCTCTTGATACCATGTAAAGGTAAATTTTATTATATTATGAGAGAGGTACAAAGAGTCATATATATAGACTCGTCTCGTGGTATGGTGTACCGGAGACACAACATAACATAAGCTGGACCAATACTAATGGGCTTAAGTAAAGTTAGTCCATTCAGCTATTACATAAAATAACATTAACTAGCAGCAAGCATTAACTAATCTGTTTGTTTGATACTCAGGTGATCCAGATAAGACTGGTTTGTATCTCATCTGTAGATATTAATGGGCATTTCTTAAAATAATAGAGCTGGTTCAGCTGTCTGCTTAGCACAGTCCAATTCATGTGGTTTACATTTTGGTTTACATTGCTTCCATGACAAGGCTGGTTTTCCAATCGATTCGACCATTTGGTGTCAACTAGCTTATTCGGACTGGATGGTTAAACCTGATTTCAATGACACCATTTTACTGAAGTAACCGTTGTCCTCTTGCAGAGCATTTTTTGCAGTATATTGTGGATAGGAATTGATGGTAACGAAGAAACATAGCTGACATGACCAATGGTGGCTTACTCCATGTCTTAAATATCTTTCAAAGAACTAGATTCTTTGGCTCTTATCTATGTCATAGATTTCATTATTTGTTATTTAGTAGACAAATACTTTGAATCTTAATTTAAGTAACTGATACTTTGTTAGTGCTATGCAATATCCTTGTTTTTATATGCCATCAGCATAGGTTGACCTTTCCTTGCTGTGTTCTAAACGACTACCCATTTAGGTATTCCAAACAATAAGTTAATTACCCATTGCTGTGTCTGTGACTTGTATTGTTACTCCTAAATCCAGTCATTTGTCTTTGCCTCAAGTTTTGTCGTCATCTTTACATCTGTACTTCTTTACCAATTGTTGTTTATCTTTACATGTTTGAAACAACGATAAAAGGATATTTACTTATCTTCTAAATTGTTTCAATGTTTGCAATAGCGATAAAAGGATATGCTTTATCTTACTTGTCATCATGTGCGGGAAGGATCCGATTCTTGCTTGGAACACCTGGTATGGTTGCACTTGATCTGGACTCAACTTTGAAGAACCTATTTCAACAGGTTGTCGGTTGCCTTGAAAACATACCAAAGCCGCATGGTGAAAATGCTTCTTTAATCAGCTGTGACCTCTCAGTAAGTAATTGTTGTGCCAGTGCCATAATCTTGCAATTTCAGCTTAATTTATCTAGTACATTATACATTTATGACGGACTACAAATGTAGTTCACTATACTATAGTCTCGTCCTTTGGTGGTATTAGGATCTGTCTACAAGCTACTACTTGGGACTGGGAATTATATACTTCAATGTCAATTAATGATGCAAATTTGTGTTTTACGACTACAGGATTTGCGGAAGCATTGGTTGTCAATTTTAATGATTGTCACATCTTCTCGATCATCAATAAACATCAGACACTTAGAGAAGGCCACCGTGTCAACCGGAAAGGAGGGGCTTTTGTCAGAAGGAAATGCAGCCTATAATTGGTCTAGGTATTGTTCAGTTTTGAAGTTTAGTTTAGGTTCCACCGATCCAGACCAGAAGATTTGTGCCATTTACTAGTTAGACTTATATTGTTTGTTTAGGAAATTCACTGCATCTTTCTCAACATTCTATTAACCGTCTTTGTGGACAAAAAGTTGGTTCTATTTTTTATTTGTTTGTTTATTGAAGACCCTGTTTACTTACCTCTTTAGATCCTCTAATTACTAACCTTTGCGTTACTAAGAGATGTAGGACATATTAGGCTTTTTTTTTGCTTTATTTTTATATTTAGGGACCTAAGTGCAAATTATCTAGTTAATGTACTTAGTCGTAAATGTTTTATGCTTTTCTTTATTTTAGGTTTTATTTAATTTCGAATTTGTTAAATAGGATTTTATTTCCGTTACTTCAGGGTCAAGTCATGTAGTGATATAAAAGCCAGCCTTGGGGCCTTTGTCCATGCAGTTGAATATGAATTGATTTTTGAGAATTGTCGTTTATCTTCTTCTTTCTTCTTCTTCAGGATGTGTTCCACATCACTAAGTCAACTTTATGGAGTTGATTTTCTTGCAATATGTGGCTGCTTCATCTATGAAATGAGTTTATAGACCAAAAAGCTGGTTCAGTTTTTTTTGTTTGAATATGGAAGACCCTGTTCACTTTACCTCTTTTGCTGCTTTTTTTAATAATATTCTCGAGCACAGTCACAAAATTCTTTGAAATTTTGAATTATTCCCGTATAATTAACAATTTTTCTTGTGACAAATTCAGCATCTGAATTTTGTAAGAAACTCATACTATTCCCGCATTCCACAAATATCACGGATTTTAAGAGTAATGCCTGAACTTTACAAATTGTTCCCTATTTTCATGAAATGTTCATTAGCAAACTAAGAAGCTGTTATATGTTTTGGCAGTTGGGAATATAGAATCAATAAGCAAATCATTTGTCTGCAAATATATAATTATATACCAATGCTATTATCATATGTATGTATGTATATAGACGCAAAATTTGTATGTATATATAAACATTGTATTATCCAGATGTTACCTATTTTTTCTTGAAAATCTGAACAAATGTTTTGTAATATTTTTTTCGAATTTCATCTGAGTTATCTGCATAATTCCCGAATGCTGAATTTTTCATTTTTGCCGAATTAATCCCGAATCCCAAATATGTGACTATGCTATCGAGTCATTCAATTTTGTAGTTTTTCTTTTTCCAATGCATGGCTGCTTCACCAGATGATGATATGGCTAGTGAAATCTAGTTGGTGTTAATTTTATATTATTAAACTTTTATTTTAAGTTGTAATTGGCTGTTCGGCAAAGAGATAGGCGCTGCCGCTTTGCACGGCTTGGTACGATGCAGTAGTGGATCGCCCTAATCGCTTTGATACTACTAGAAGCAGTAAATACTCAGTGGTAGAATTAATGGGTGTTAGCGCAACAACTTTTTGATTGCCGGCTTGCTGCCCGGACCTGCGTGCTTGTTGTCAGACCCTTCCACACGCGTTTACGAACAAAGCATAAGTTAATTGCTCATACTAATTCAATTTTTTCATGGATGTTCTATATGCCTCACGATAAATCAGTTGATTTACATCAATACAATTAATTAGTTCCTTGTTTTTATTAATACCAAAAGTTACTTAATTCTTAATTTTGGATAGATCATTACCCTTTTTTCTTTGTTCTTCATACCTGTCACCCGACACACCTACCCAAATATGTACCCAACCCGGTTTAGGCCGGGCCAAGTTTCTAGATCCATCTTCTAATGTAGTTGAGCTAGGGCCAAGGTAAACCCAGACCTGAAGGCCTAAATACACTACAATTGTAAGTATTTCTACGTGTATGACATGTTGCATCCTATTTATTGTCCCTTGGGTGACATTACTCAATCTGTTGATATTGGTCCCAACTAAAAGCTTATTGGGTTTACCTAGGTAATATGTATATCAACAGTGTAGTTTTGGGCGCTGGGCCTGTTCTTACTGCAAAGTTTTTTCTTTACTTTATTTGTCACCATTTAGTGGGTGGTCAAGGCTAATTGGGTGTTCGACTGACTACTCCACCTAGCTAAATGAGATGTTATAAGAGAACACCCGATAAAAAGTGTGTTATATGCACAAATATGCAAAAATAGTTAGATAGAAAAAACATGAGTCCATGATAGACCACTTGATGTGGTGTTCTATCAATGAAGCACCAAGAATGAGGTTTTGCATTTGGAAACATTGATTATCTTAAAGACTCAAACTTTGCAGACACATGTTCACCAAGTCATTTAGTTGTCGTGGAATGAGTTTTGCGAAAAATTTATCATACAGTCTTGATTCCATAAAATTGTTTATGTGCCAAGATTCATTTTGAATATATTATTAGCTACTTTTAGATTCACATTGTGCTTATTTGAAGCCACTTGGATATGTCAGGAATGCTATTTGCCATGTTTGACAAGAATGAAGATAAGGATTCAGACATTTTTTTAAAAGTGTTGCATTTATCACCTTTGTACTGTAATGATAATCGAACTTCTTAAAAGTTGGGATGGTCTGAATCTGACCCGAGTCTCGATTTTTTCAAATGGGACGGGTGTGGGCCTACATTTTAATTAATGTTTTGGGCCTAAACTTAGCCCATGACCTACTGCAAATGTGGATGTGGGTCTGGACGTACTAAAACCTGGTGAAGCCCGACTAGATGCTTATCCCTAGGCAATTCTTGATTGGATTGCCAATATGGAGGATTACTTCGACATGTACTACATGATAGATGCCAAGAACATTTGGTTTTTATAAATGAAATTGGAGGGATCAACCTAATGATATTGCCCTAGGATTTAGATGACATGGATCACCTTGATCAACCTATAATTAATTCCAAGATGAGACAGAGACTAAATCGTGTGGACTATATGTCCCTTCCAGATACCCATCTTCAGAGTTCTTGGAAGAGCCTCAACTAGGGAACCTTATCAGCCCATGCAAAATTTGAGGAAGCTAAGAACCGATGCAATCACGATAATATAGTTTGGCAATTGGCTATGTGCTTCATGAATCATTTGCGCTCTGACATTAGATTGGAGATGGGGTTGTAGCAGCATCATTTGTTGTATAACGCGCTCCCTCTAATGATTGAGGCTTACATGTAAAATCCTCTTTGGGAGTCTGCTTCTCAACTAGATGGGCATTGTTTTCAAGAGTCCACTGTGGCCATTGTGACTTTGTGCCTACTCCACATTAGACCTCTTGTTTTGGTCCCTTCGGTTCATATGTACCTTGTTTTGTTATTAGTGCTTATAGTGTCACAATACCAACAACCTCCTTGCTTCATAGTGGCCTTGTCGTCCTTATTTGTGTCCAATGATTTCCTAGACAACGCCCCCCTTAGAATATTAAGGAGAATGAGGATGGCCTACTAACCTCAAAGCCCTTTGATGATGATTTATTATAAGAGCCATGCCTCCTATTTGTGGATCTTGCCTGTACTTGCTGCCTCTTCTGAGTGCGACGGACCAAAGCGCACCATTCCTTTAAGTAGTTGTTTTGATCACATAAGATGTGATGTCTTGGCTATGAGCATAGGCCACATCAAATCTTGGCTGCCCTTGGATTTATGACTTTGATGCCCTCAATGAGGGACAATCCAATGTATACAACCTCAACCATAAGGGCAAGATCATCTGGCTTACTCCTACACCATCCTTCTTCCCTAAAAAGGGTTAGATCTTCAACTACCCTACACTCCCGAGGCACAAATTTCTTCACCTTATCACAGAGAATCCAAGGAAGATAGTCGTAATCAGAGTGCATATATATCCTCTAGGTATATATATTAAGGAGTCTTCCATTTCCCCTTATTTTAACTTAGCTTGCTCCATTCTTGAATGAGTTCAACATTGAGACAAGTTTTTTAATTTATTTGCTTCTTGTACATCAAGGAAGCACGGACACTTCTAGACAGCCCCCGTGTCCGTGTCGGACACATTTTGGACACGGACACTTCCCGGACACGGCCCAAAACGTTTTGGACACGGCTGGGACGTGTCCAGTTCAATTTAGTTTTTTTCAGCACACCGGACACAGCTGGACACTGCCCGGACACTTCCTGGACACTTCACTACAGCAGATGCTGCTGTAATTCCATATTTGACGATGCAAATATTGAATATACAGCTGCTGTTCATGTCCTATCACTGAGAAAATGTCACATAGAGGTAAGATCTGATCACAATTACAAGCAAATCTGTTGAAAGAAAAAACAATATGTAAAGTCTAAGCACTGAATCAGATACTATGAATTAAATTATGGTCTAATAAGCTGGTTAAATGAGTAATATGAACCTCATATATATAAATATTCTGTAATATACTATATTTACAAAAAACTACGTGTTTAGTTTTGTTCTTCACATTATATCTACTACACACACAAAGACACACCTCTACATGCATATAAGATTATATATACATAGATACCTTAATCTGGACAAACTTAAAAATAAATTCCAGTTCATACATCATACATCCACACATATTGATATATTAAAAAAACATTTTCCCCTCATCCAATGCCGTGTCCGTGTCCTACATTTTTTAAATTTGCCGTGTCCCGTGTCCGTATCCGTGTCAGTGTCCGTGTCTAGAAACGTGTCTGTGCTTCCTTGTTGTACATTGATACAATGCTTGAATATTTGCAAAAGCAAGCCACTTGCATCGCCTCTGTGCAAAGTATCCATCAAATCTCTAGTGCTTACACAACCCAACAAAATGGGTTTGCTAAGTGCAAGAACCACCATCTTCTTGAGTTTGTCAGTACTCTACTCTTTCCATCTCATATGTTGAAATAGACTGCTTATCACTTATTATCTTATCAATTGCATGCCCACCTTTTTATGATATCGATCCTTATAAAAACATGATAGGTGCGTTTCTACCTAACAACACGCTACATCAACACCCGATAAATATGCAAGGGGTTTCAATAATGCCCAGTTGTGTCAAAGTACAAGCAAAGATTTCCACACCTTGGATGAATGTGGGTTAAGAAGCTAGTTTTTGCTTCATCATTGCATGGATGTAGTGACAAATGTGCAAGGGCAACTTTTTCAACGGAGGCAGATAAAGAAGTAAGCTCAAGAGAAAAGGTTTAGAGTGAGATCTTGAAATATTGACTCTTCGACAGGAAAGTCTTGGGAGATATTGGATACCGTGATCAAAAGAAAAGTGAATATAGCTTTCTTACAGGAAGCCAAGTGGACATGGGAATGTTGCATAGACTGGAGATATAAAATACGAAATCTAGCGTACATGTATTGACAAACATAGGAATGGTGTAGGAATTATTGATGAGGATGTTCAAGGATGATGCTATGAAGATCACAAGGATGGTTGATAGAATCATTGATGAGGATGTTCAAGGATGATGCTCTGAGGATCACAAGGATGGTTGATAGAATCATAGTTATTAAGCTTTTTCTTGGGGGAAAATCAGTGAATTAAAAAACGGCCGCCTGGCCGCTTGAGCGGCCGCTTAAGCGGGCAGCAAAGCCCATCCGCCTAATATCGCCCTTAAGCGTCCGCTTGAGCAGGTTTTCAAAAAACGCCAGCTTTTTTCCTGCTTCACCCGCTTTTTCCCCGCTTTTTTTCCCGCTTTTTGAAAAAAATGCTGCTGTAAGCATGTAATGTTAATTAATTATATAATCCAAGTAGTATTGAGTATAATATATGAAGCTTGTATACATTAAATGTTCTATGATATACCTAGTCCTACTTTAGAATGCAAACTTTGTATGTAAGCTGTATATAATAGGGTACTTCTGTAATATATCCAAGTAAATATCGTATTACTCTATTATACTTCTAATGGTTATACTGATTTTACTGATTTTCTTGCAGATTTCGTTCATTACTAATTGATACTACTGGTTAGTATTACTGATTTCCTTAGAAATATATTTTTTATATACACGTACATGCAATTTTGTATATAAATATATAAGATTTTAAGCATCTGCTTTTTCAAAAATTGCCCGCTTAATCGCCTGCCTGCCGCTTAATCGGCTACAAGGTCCCGTCCGCACGCCTCCCACTTCACGCTTTTTAAAACATTGGGGAAAGTACATTGTATATTATTAGTGCGTATGCCCTTCATTAGCGAGGATGCTAAGAAAGATTTTGAGATATGGTGTATGAGCTGATGCAAGGAAAACTATAGAGGAGAAGATCATTATTGGTAGTGATTTGAATGGCCATGTGGGCAGTGGCAATGTTGAATACCAGAGAGTTCATGGTGGTTTTGGATATGGCAACAAAAATGGAGAGAGGATTTTAGATTTTGCAGCTGCCTATGATATAATTTTAGCAAACTCCCACCTTCAAGAAAAGAGACCTTATATGATTATTTTCAAAAGTGGTCACGATTGTAGGCAAATTGGTTACTTCTTTACAAGGAGGGTAGATCGAAAAGTATGCAAGGATTATAAACTGATTCTTGGCCAAAACTCACCACCCAACATAGGTCCGTGGTTTTGGATATTAACATGAGATCAACAACGCTAAGGACAATGGAAATCAAGATAGAAGGATCAAGTGGTGAAATCTTAAAGGAGAAAAGAATTTGACTTTTTGTGATGAACTTATCACGGAGGGCATTTGGAACTTGGGAGTCTGAAACTAACACTATGTTTGAGCTCTTAATAAGAATTGCGAAAGAGGCTTTGGGGCACTCCAAAGGGTGTGGGCCTCCACAAATTGAAACTTGGCGGTAGAATGTTGAATTACAGAAGGCTAAGAAAGAAGAAAGTAGTTCAAGAGGCCAGACCTAGATACTTTGAGGAGAAATAACTCATATAAGAGAAAGAAAAAGAAAAAACTTGAGTCAAGTAAAATGCATCAAGAATGAAGATGATAGAGTGTTGGTGAAGGATGATGATCTTAAGAACTAATGGAAAAACCAGTGTTTTAAAAAAATATATGCGTTGTACGTTAGGAGCAGTGTTCTGAAATGCGGCCCATGCGGGCGCATATGCGGCCGCCTATGCGGTTCGACAATACAACCGCTGCGCATAAGTCCATGCGGAGGCAATTTCGGCCATAGACAGAATAAGCGGGCTGCGGTCCGCATATGCGGCCGATTAGGCACCGAATTTTGTATTATATATTTTGATAACAAAAAATATAAAACAAACCTTCTAAACCCCGACTGATCCCTGACTACACCCGACAGAAACCCCTCGCTCTCAAACCCAACCCCCTACGCTGCGACCTAGGGCGACAAACTCGGCGATCTCTCCTCCAACGGTGCTGCTCCTGCTGCGAGCCTGGCTTCTTCCCCAATTGCTGCGCCCAGAGCTCCAATACAACCTCTTCCACCCCTCTTCTTGAGGCCGACCCACGGAGGAAACAAGGTAACTCCTCACCATCCCCTCTTCTTCTCCTTTTTTCTCCAGTTCTTCCTCTCTCATTTACTGCTGATTTTTATATTGCTGCTGAATTCATAGCCATCTCGTCCATGCCCCTGTTCTTCTCCCTTTCTCTTCTACTTCAGCTCACCCTTTTTCTTCTTCTGCAGTTCGTCATCACAATAATATATTGTTGGCATTTTTTTGGCTGCAAATTACCAGGCTTGTATGCCATGTCCCCTCTTCTTCTCTAGTTCTCCCTTTCTCTTCTTCTCATGTTCTCCCTCTACTGTTGTTTTTTTAGCTGGCTAGGTGCTGATTACTACTCACTATCATCTTCTTCTCCCTGTTTCATTGACCCCAATTCTTCTTCACTCCAGTTTTCTCTTCTTCATCCTGTTTCCTTAAGACCGAAATGTGTAACTTGCTATAATGTTTTTGTCTTACTAATACTTTGCTACTCATACATTATTGATTTCCCTATTGACTCATGGAAATTTTGTTGGCTTCATCTTCTTAGACTCATTTACTAATTTTCCTATATGATTGCCACAAACTATAAGATATTTAGAATTAAGATGTTATCTTGATATGTGCTGGACACATGTTACATTCTGTATACGTTGTTATTAGGCTTCTATTTTGTTAATTTCACCATATATTAGTCCGGAGGGGTGTCAAATTTGATCTTATTGTTTTTTCACTTGATGAATGGAAACTATTTGTTTCTTCTTCTATGATGCATTGATTTATTGGTATATTTTGTCTATTAGGTAGTGCAAGTAAAATTTATAAAATTTATGTTTACAGTCAATTTTTTATATACGTTGTGTATAAAATATCAAATAAAAAAAAATCCAAAAACGCATATGTCCCGCATATGCTCCCGCATTCTGCATATACTCTATGCAGTACCCTGACCGAACGCATACCGCATACCGCCTTTCAAAACATTGGTTAGGAGAGGTCATCAAATAGAGTTAATGTGGTATGCGGTTTTGGATTTTTTTAATTTATCAATTATTATATGATCTAATAGAAATATATGTTAATCATGCATTTACATATTTAGTTTGTACAATTGTGTATCTGTAGTACAATCAAGAATAATGGATGCAATCATCACAACTTAAATAAATACAAACATGCAACTATGATCTAGATCTAAACAAACGTAGATATATGCAAATGTAAAAAAAGAAGAAATGGAAATAAGTCCATCTAAAAATCGTAGATTAACCTTATGTAGTGGTTCGTGTATGCAGCCCTGGTTTGGATTGTGTGGGATTTGCTATATGTGAAACGACGGGGGGTCCACACCTTGTATTGACCGCTTATGCGGCTGCACAGACCGATTTTTGAATCACTGGGAAAAACTACTTTCATAAACTTTTCAATGGAGATACTTTGGATCAATTTTTTGATAAGCGGCCACCTAAGCGCCACAAGGTCATGGACGCTTAGGCATCGTTGGTAACGCGGTTAGTACGGGTACAATGGCAATGGAAGAACAAAACTCTAACGCGAAGGGCTAAAATTGTGGTCTTGAAACACAAGATTGACAACCGACTTTTTTTAGCTATTTTTATATTGCATTGTGGTCTTATGCGATTTGTGATCCCAGATTTTCCACCGGCCACATTTCAGTTAGTGGTCAGCCGTGGTTGCATGACAGACAATTGTGTATATCGCGTTACCAAACGGAGCCTCAGTTGGTCCTTCAGGCAGATTTTAGGTGACTTTGAGTGTGAGTTAAGCGACTGCTTGTTGTCTACTCAACCCGCTTGAGCGGCCACCGCAAAGGCTGCTTTGGGCGTCTACTTCTACCCACTTAAATTTCAGGCGGCTAGTAGCAGGCCCAAATGTTAGCCCATAATTGTCAGCCCACTAATTTATTCCTAATATATACAAATATAGCTATATGGATATATATTATTATAATATGGATATATACTACTATAATATGGTTATATGGTATTGTATAATTTCTACTATGTATCATACAATAATATCAACTAAACATACATGTAATTACTTAAGACCTATAGCATTCTATATTGTATACTTGTATATATTTATATGCTTAATGTGATTATATAAGTATACTATATTTCTACTATGTTCTATTATGTTGTATATTGTGTCTTTTGTACTGTTCAGTTTATGTATTATTTACTATTATGTTAATTACTTATACTCTATTAATTAGATGTAATTGACTAGTGTTTTTGTTGAGAGAGTGTCTTAAACTCTCTAGAAAAGCTTCCTTGATGAACCAGGCGTCTACACTAAGCCTCGACATCTTCGGGATGCGTTTTGGGCACCTACAAGTGTATTTACGGTCATTACTCTAGACCATATATGGTCTACCTGGAGGCCCTGGACTATATTTGTATTTACGGTCTAGCCGAACCGTATACAGTCCAACACTGGACTGTAAATGTTGCTGATTTGGAAATACAATCCATGTTACGGACCGCATACAGTCCCTGCCGAATCGTAAACGCAGTCGGAAAACAACCTAATGAATTCGGGATTTTGGATATGGGTACTATTCTTATAAATAGCCCCCCCCAACTCGTCCCAAACATGAAGAGCAACGAAGAGACACCAAGAGACGTCGTTTTTCGAAGACCTAAAGCCATATACTGATCTAGGGCTTTCCTTAGGGTTTCACGCCTCCAAGAGCTCCTCTCCAAGCAACCGTCTTCTTCCACGGTTGGCTTTCGGGTGTAAAAGGGGATTGGGTTCTTCTCTCTTCTGTAATCTCTCTATCAATAATATAATCTCCGCCAGTGGATGTAGGCTCCCACATTGGGAATTTGCCGAACCACTATAAATCTCGTCTTTGTGGTTGCTTGCTTGTTCGTTATTGATCTTCATCGTACGTATTCAATTTGGATTACTCAATCTCACGCTTCCGCATCTCCCTGACAAGCTCGTTGGCCCTTGTTGTTCGGGTCTCCCATCACTCCCATATCCCAATAAGTGGTATCAGAGCAAGTTCTACCACCAAATCTCTACCATGACGTCGAAGTACAATATCGAGAAGTTTGATCGTTTGAAGAGCTTCTCTCTCTGGCAAGTTGAGTGCAAATCTTGCCTCAACAAGGAGTCCACAAAGCTCTTCTCGGAAAGGAGAAGAAATCAGAATCCGTGACGAATGACCGATGGGAGGAGATTGATCAGAAAGCACACACAAGCATCTTTCTCTATTTGGAGGATGAAGTCCTCTGAGGTCGTCCATCTGTAGACTGCCAAAGACATTTGGGATGAACTTGAAGCACTGTACATGAAGAAGTCCATCACCAACGAGCTTGCACTAAAGAAGCGCCTTTTCATGCTTCGCATGGAAGAAGGTGGTTCCTTGACGGCTCTTCTTGATGAGTTCAATGAAATCGTCCACGATCTCAGGCAGATCAATGTGAAGATAGAGGACAAGGATCAAGCAATTTTGTTGCTTTGTACCCTTCCACCGTCCTATAAGAATCTCTGGGATATGATGATATTAATCCATGAAGTCAAAACGGCCTTAACGTCTCAAGAGAAATTAGAGAAGGATCTTACTTCATCATAAGTAGCGGGTGAAACTTTTGCTGATAAAGGAAGGGAACGTCCACATGACAAAGACCCTGAAAGTTCAAAGTAAGGGAAGAACAAGTCAAAGTCACGTAAATCAAAGAGGTACAACTATTGCAAGGAGACATGTCATACCCGGGATGAATGCTACAAGTTGCAAAACAAGCAAAAGCATGAGAAATCAAATGTTGCAGCTCATGCAAAGGTGGCTCATGGAGGTTCTAAAAACGATGGCTACGTTTTTGCTTCATCGCTCTCCTACGACTACAAGAAGGATTGGGTTCTTGATTCAGCATGGACGTCCCACATGACCGAGCATAGGGATTATTTCCTTACCTATGAGTCACATCAAGGTGGAGATATCCTTATGGGTGACGATCGTCCTTGCAAGTCGATTGGTGTTGGCAGGGTGAAGATCAAGATGTTTGATGGTGAAGTCAGAACATTGACGGACGTCCGACATGTCGGCCGCTCACTTCAGGTTTTCGGCTTTGCAGTCTCCATAGTCTTATGAAGAAGAGAAAGAGATGGCGCATGTACCTTACTCCAGTGCCATTGGTGCATCGTGTGGTTAGTCGTTACCAATGTTTTATAAAGCGGGAAGCGAGAGGCGTGCAGACAACACCTTGTGGCCGCTTGAGCGTCATGCGGGCGCTTTTTGAAAAAGCGGGAGCATAAATTCATCCAGGAAGCACGAATACGGATACGGGTACATGTACGAGTACGGGGATGCGACAATTTTTGAAAATATAGGATATGGGTACGTCATGGATACGTCAACTTTTTAATATTTTAAAAATAATCAATATATTTATTTTAAAAATAGATGAAGACAATCAAATTATTCAAAAATCACAATATTTCTGAAGAAAATGAAAATCAATACCATAATATCAAATGGTGATATAAAAAAAGGGTCTTTCATTCATATTAATGTGAGGCAGAAGTTACAAAAAAAATGATAATATCATATTCTTTACCTTTCACATTTCATGTATCATGTAATGTTGTGTTGTAAATTGGGTTGTGTCATCTGTGATACCAAACTGTGATAGCCTTGCTGCAAGCTACTACTTTACAGAGAGGGTTGAGACAGGAGCTAGTGTCAAACGCTAATCAAGCAATGTCATGCCCATATTTTTTTGTAGTTTTGGATACGTCATGGATACAGATTAGGAGTATCCGATACGTATCCAGGAGTATCCACGGAGTATTGGTATCCGATACGTATCGGATACGGGTACGACACCTGTTTTGGAGTATCCGTGCTTCATAGAAATTCATATATAATTTATAGAAACATACACATATATGTATATGAATAATATATTTTTAAGGAACTTTTATACATATATAAACCATGTGATGAGTATAAAATTACTAAATTAACTCAATTATAACATACTCAATGTAGTAACTGGTAATATGTTAAATTAAATATATACAGAAGTAGTCAATAGATGATATATATACACTAGTGGTACATACTACATAGTACATGAATATAGTAGCAGGCAGTACATGATATACGTATACTCAATGTAGTAACTGGTAATATGTTAAATTAAATATATACAGAAGTAGTCAATAGATGATATATATACACTAGTGGTACATACTACATAGTACATGAATATAGTAGCATGCAGTACATGATATACGTAATACGTTATGCTTTAGAGGTACATGCTACATAGTATAGAATATGCATTATACAGTAGTAGGCAGTACATTATGGGGACGTTTGTTTTGCCGTGTTTGGCTGTAAAGGGTTGTATTTATTAATTCAGTAGTCAAAAGATTAGGTTTGTTTCGCTATAATGGAGAAAATTGAGATAATCCTGCATTTGCTGTTATAATAGAAATGCAGTACGGCAACCTCCAGTTCAAAACCACTGGACGCCGTGATCCGTCTTTCTCGCGGCGCAAGTCCTGCCCGCTTGCACTGTCTGAAACCAGCAACCCCTCATTTATGTCCGTTTGTACCAAACATAAACTGACGTTTTACAAAACTTTTTAGTTACATCATTTTCCGTTTACATGGATTAACTTAATGCAGGAGTTGCATATATCCAGCTTAGTCCTGCAATCCAAACGTGCCCTATATGTACATTATACCGTTATATGTATTGCAAACTACAAAGTACATCTACATAAATAGTACATTAGTCGAACACATAACAATACAAGAAAAACTAACGTATGAATGTATGTATAGATACAAGTATAGTCTATTAATATTAGTAGTTGAGTTCATAACAGAGCAGCAATGTATGTATAAATGATAAATATGTAACGTGGGTGCAGCAGTTCTTACATAAAGATGTAAATTGGGTGCAGCAGTACTTACATACTGAGCTTATACGAAGTAGGAAAAATTTGATGCATGTACAACTCAATTAAAAATTAGAAACACATACTTATCTTGATTTATAAACATAAGTTATGTTTTAAAAAATAAAATCAGTGTAGTATTACACACTAGTTAACTGTTGTACAATATTTGGATACATATTTAGTTGTTTAGCGCAATAGTATTAAATTAACATGTTAAATTATGTTATACAATATTGATACATACTAACAATTAAATTACATTTCATTTTGGGTCCAGGAAGTGGGCATAGAACCTGATTTTCACTTTAGCGGCCTTAGGCGGGTGCCCGAAGAGTGCTCAGGCGGGCGCTTAAGCAGGTTGAGCGGGTCTGAAGTAGCCGCTTAATAGAGATCCTCCTGATTGCCCGCCTAAAGCCCATTCTGAGCGGCCGTCTGGGCCACTTTGTAAAGCACTGGTTGTTACATGGTATATCCTGGCAAGGCATATTGGCAAACAGTTAAGTGGGTTCTGAGGTATTTAAAGGGCACTTCAAATACTTGTTAGTCTTTCGTAGAGCTCAAGTCATCTCGACGGGGTATGTGGACTGAGATTATGCAGGCGACCTCGATAAGAGATCTCTTACATGTTACATGTTCACGGTGGGATCTACAACTGTTTGTTGGAAAGCCACTGTACAAAGTACTATTACTTTAGTTGGAAAGCCGTTTTGGGTCAGGAATAGATCCATTTAATTTTTCTACCCGGATCTTACATTGACCCATTTAGCATTTCTCTCTCTGGTTATCAGTTTCCCTTCTCTACATATACATCTTGATTTCACATATTCCTCTCAATTTCACCAATTCCTTTCCCACCCACCCATCATGTGTGTATCCCCTTTTCCACGTGCGGGGAGGTCATATATCCTTTCCTTCACACCATAGACTCACTCTTGTCGTATTTGGTGTGCGGGGGGGGGGGATAGAGAGGACATGAAGAGTATAAGAAGAGAGATAGCATGAGAGATAATATGTGTGTGAGAGAGAGTATGAGAAGAGATGATATTCATATTCCAGTCTATTATCTTCATAGAGCTGTGCATTGTTAAACATCTCCACTTCCAGACAACAATATCACTCTTGCTGCATTCTTGAGAGATAGATGGGTGCTTCTCCAGACATCAGAAGCTCAGCAGTTTCAAGCCTGCCAACTCTACATCTGCAAGGTTGATAGTTCATCCAGTTATATCTTCATCGAGCTGCTTCATCACTTCTTCTCCGAGTTGTATCTGTGTATTAGCATCACCTTCCGTTGATCTACTTGAGACTTTTCTTGATGGATGATCTCCTTTCCCGTCAAGCCCCCAAGGTTCATGCGCCAGAGTTATGGTACCTGCATCGTATCACCAACACATCGTCCGTTCGTGTTTGTGTTCGTTGCAGTATTCAGGTCCATTCATCAGATGTTTTTCATTCTAGATTCACTCCAAAGACCTTCATCAAAGCTCGAGGATCTCCTGCATTCATAATACAATTTCAAAGAAAAGAGGCATCACAATATGATTCAGGGGGAGTATTGTTTGAGGGGGAGTATTAATATTGTATGAGGAGTGACATTTATCTTCTTTTATCATTTCTATCTTTCTTTTATCATTTTATCGAGTCATGTCACTCCAAGCTTGGACATGTGTTTCACCCATGTTCCAGCTTGATGGGGGGGGTGTTAGAGATTATATATTAGCCTATTTAGTTAATAGGTTAATTAATTATTGGGCTTTTGTGTCTCAGCCCGTTTAGATGACTTGCGTCCCAAGTCTTTAGTTTTCCCCCTCTCCTATATCTAGGATAGGGGCGTCCAGTCTTGTGTTCATCTCATTGCATTCAATTCAATTACAACAATCTTATTTTCGGCACAGGGACTTTACTACTTTACTCACGAGTCATGACAATTAAGTAATACTAAATTTTTCATTGTTGATATCAGTCCTTTGTTTTATAATTGTTCTATACACTGGTCACATTTGTTTTGTAAGGTGAATTTTACACTCATCACATGGTTTACATATGCAAAAATATTCCTAAACAGATTATTTATACACAAATGTGTATAAGTTGATATAATATTATACAGGAAATTAAGTACTCACTTTTTTCAAAAGACGGCCGCTTAAGTGCCCGCTTCATGCTCAAACGGTCACAAGGTGCTCTTCGCACGCCCCCCGCTTCCTACTTTTAAACATATACTTGTGTGGCATAAATGCAAGAGATATCCAAATGTCTCACTTTTCAACACCCCCCAATTAAGGAAAGACCCAAAAAGTTTAGAGCCATTACCTAAAATTCCCAAGGATCCATATTTAACCAGATAAAAAAAAATAGTAAATAATTGTCATTAATTCAAATATTGTTTACAAGATGCTCCTCGAAAGAGTTACATGAATTTCTTACATAAGAACTGTACATATGAGAAGAAATATCTATCAAATCCTCCTTAGCTTAAATGCCTTCAGGTAATATCATCTGGTTTATCATGTCTTGATATCTTCTTATCTTGCATTTACCTAAAACGACGAGAAATAAAAGCACGGATCAACATATCAAAGTATGTGTATGTGGGGTGCATGCAAAAGTGCGAAAGTAATATAACAACATATAATCAATCAATTACTTGTAAATAAGAACTGACATTGTCTTTTGCATGTTCTAACCCATGCTAGATATGCTTTCTTGGGTGTGATCACTGCGCCTCCACACACGATCGGTTTTGCTATTTGAGATTAGGAATTGCTGCGAGAAGGATGAAAATGAGAGAGGCATGCTCACCTGATGGTGTCCTATTGATGTTTGGAAGAGTATGGGGGATGAAGGAGATGTGGTTAAGTGACTTTCTTTGGTAAGATTAGTAGGACAAGGAAAATACAGTGGACAATGGTACCATAATTCCCATCTACAAGAACAAAGGAGATGTTCAAAGATTCACTAACTACAATGGTATCAAGATGATGAGTCACAAGATGATGAGCCTAGGCTAAGATTTATAACACATCATTCAACAGTTTGGGTTTCATGCCTGGAAGATACACAACATATGCTATTTTTGTTAAAAGGATGCTTATTAAGAAACAAAGAGAAAACAAAAGAGATCTTCACATGCTCTTTATGATTTGGAAAAAGCTTATGATCGAGTACCCAAGGATGTGTTGTGGAGGGTTTTGGAGAAAAAGGTTGTTCCGATCTAATATATTGACTTGATTAAAAGCATGTATCATAGCTGGACAACAATTGCTAGAGCTCCGATAGGAGAGACACTAAGATTTCCTATCACAGTTGGGGTACATCAAGGATCAACACTTAGCCCATACCTAGATGTTTTTGTTATGGGTGAGTTGAATGATTTAAGCATGTTCAAGACATTATTCCTTATTATATGTTATGTGCTGATGATATTGTATTGAATGATTTAATAAAAGAAGATTGAATAATAAAATTGAACTTTGGAGAAATGTGTTGGAATTTACTGGATTTAAGATCAATGAAGCAAAACTAAGTAATGCACTGCAATTTCAGCCAATCTAGAATTTTAAATGTTGAGGCTAAGTTGGATGGAGTGGATGTACCAAAATGTGATAAGTTTCATTACTGGGGCACTATTATTCAAATGGATGGAGATGCTCAGGATGATGTTTGTCACAAGATCACATCACGATGGATGAAATGGAGTGCAACTGGAGTAGTATGTGACAGGAAGTTCCCTCTCAAATTAAAAAGTAAGTTTTATAGAACTGTTATACGACCAACCATGCTATATAGGAGTGAATGCTTGGTGGTGAAAAAACAAGGTCTCAACAAGATGAATATGGCTGAATGCGTATGATGAGATGGATGTGTTGTAAGAATAGGAAAAATCGCCTTAAGAAATGACTACATCATGAACAACATGAGGGTGGTGAGTATAGAGGATAAACTGCGCGTGGATCGCCTGAAATGGTATGGACATATGCAACGCTAACATGCTCATTCGAAGAAATATCATGGAGTCCAATGCAATTAAATTTAAAAGACAAGAGGCATACCTAATTAACTTGGGAAGAGCTTATAAAGAGAGTAATGTAAAACTATGGCTAACTTAAAATAAACCTGGCAATGACTAAAAAAGATAATTCTCATTCATCAACTGTGTCTCTACATGGATGCCCATAGAGCCTTTATATAGGCTTCTAAAAGAAAGACTAAACACACGATAGTCAATGTGGGAATAAAACAACATGACTTTACAAAAACCCATAAGAAGAGAAAAGACATAATAAAATAAAACATGCCAATAAAGCCTAACTAATGACACGGTGACGCCTACGCTCATAAGTGCGTAAAGGTGGGGCCTGTCCTACATCAACTCCCCTCGACTGTAAAAGACTCGACTCAGTCGAGTCAGTACTGAGGTAGAACTCCAAAAGATCT
Source organism: Alisma plantago-aquatica (assembly GCA_963693085.1). Taxonomy (NCBI): domain Eukaryota; kingdom Viridiplantae; phylum Streptophyta; class Magnoliopsida; order Alismatales; family Alismataceae; genus Alisma; species Alisma plantago-aquatica. Next base: position 245,426,690 of record OY856413.1, on the reverse strand, counting down.
GCATCAACACGACGAAACTCCTCCTCAGTGATCTGTTGATGAACGACCTCTCCAACAAACCAAGAAACAACGTAAAATGCCCTGCTCGGTGAGGACGGTCTGGTCGTTCAAGACGGTGTCGATGTGCTCGGGCGGCTGTTGAGGAAGGCAAGGTAGAGGCGGTAATGCTGCTGACGGCGGTGAAGCACGGTGACGGTCTGAAGAAGCTGGTGGTGGTGGTGGAGGGGGCTCGAATGTACCACGATAAGGAGAAAGATACTCCACATTGAATATTGCACTAATGCCCCAATCTGCTGGCAAATCCAGTACATAGCATTGGGTCCCTGTCGACTAAGTATTTGGAAAGGTCCTGACGCTCAGGCATGAAGCTTCTTGAAAGAATTTTTGGGGTAGCGTTCAGGGCGCACGTGTACTAACACATAATCTCCCACATGATATTCTTGAAACCTGCAATGTGCATCTGCAGAAAGCTTATAGTTTTCATAAGACAAAGTAAGTTTTTGGCGAATCTCGGCATGCAAATCATGAATGTGCTGGGCAAAGGTCTCAGTAGTGTGGGAAGTGCGGTCATTAGTGGTCATAGGTACAAGATCTATAGGCTGGCGGGGTTTGTATCCATTAATAATTTCAAAAGGACTCTTTCCTGTGGATCAATTTACAGAACTGTTGTAAGCAAATTCAGCAGTAGGTAGCAATAAGTCCCAGTTGCCTAGGCGCTCACCAAGAAGACATCGTAGAAGGTTACCCAAGCTCCTGTTAACCACCTCAGTTTGACCATCAGTTTGAGGGTGAAAGGCAGAAGAGAATTTGAGGTTGGTACCAAAGATTTTTCACAAAGTCTTCCAAAAGTAGCTAACAAAACTTTACATTACGGTCGGAGACTATGGAGGAAGGAAGTCCATGTAGTTTGACTACCTCATTGAAGAAAAGGCGGGCGATACGAGAGACATCAGAAGTCTTACTACAAGCAATGAAGTGGGCCATCTTTGAAAAACGATCAACAATGACGAACACAGAGTCGTGGCCACGGGAAATGCGGGGAAGACCTAAAATAAAATCCATACTTGGGTCCTTCTAAGGCTCATGCGGAATAGGGAGAGGAATGTAAAGACCCGTATTTTATCTTTTGGTTTTGGCCAATTGACAAGTACGACATTGAGACACGATGTGAGCTACATCACGACGTAAGGAAGGCCAATAAAATCTGTCTGTCACTAGAGTGGTCTTATCCCTACCGAAATGGCCAGCGAGGCCACCAACATGTAATTCCCAAACGAGAAGATCTCGAACTGAAGTAGAAGGGATACACAACTGCGTACCACGAAAAAGAAATCCATCACGTAGACTAAAATCAGAAGCATGGCCGGGTGTGCTACTGAGAAGTTCAGAATGAATAGTCGTGAAATCAGGATAGGTGGGATATTGTTCTTTCAGTCGGTCAAAGCCCACAACTTCAACGCTCATAGACTCTAGGGTGGTCAAGCAACGACTGAGAGCATCTGCGGCTTTGTTCTCAACACCTGAGCGATGCTTGAGGACAAAAGTGTACTCCTGAAGAAATTCACACCACTTGGCGTGACACACATTTAAGTTCTTTTGGAGTTTAGAAATCGAAGGGCTTGATGGTCAGACTAAAGGATGAACTCTTGATGGAGAAGGTAGTGCCTCTAATGACGTAGGGATTGCACAACAACGTAGAATTCTTTATCATACATGGAATATTTACGCTTTGCCTCATTGAGTTTCTCACTGAAAAAGGCAACAGGGTGCCCTTCTTGACTCAGAACGCCTCCAATGCCAACACCAGAAGCGTCACAAGATACTTCAAAAGGGAGGGAAAAATCGGGAAGGCGAAGAACCGGAGCTTCGGTCAACTTAGTTTTGACTGCCGCAAAAGCACGTTTGGCTGACGGTGTCGACTCTAATTTGTCACACTTCATTAACTCAGTGAGAGGAGCCATAATGATGCTAAATCCTCGAACAAAACGACGATAAAAAGTAGCCATCCCGTGAAAGTTGCGAAGCTCAGAAATTGAAGTGGGTTGAGGCCAATCAGTGAGGGCCTTGACCAGTGTTTTAAAAATCGGTGTATGCGGCCGCATAAGCGGCCGTATACAAGGTGCAGACCTCCAAAAAAATGCATAATCAAAATCGGTCCAAAAAGCGGTCCAAGCCGCATAATCGGTTGTACGGCCGCATACAAGGCCGATTATACCCCAATTTTTAGTTAGAGATATTCTGATTTCTTCTTTTATACATTTACATTCATTTATGTTTGTTTAAATTTAGATTATAGTGCATGTTTGTATTTATTTAAGGTGTGATGATTGCATATTTGCATAATTGCATCCATTATTCTTGTAATTGTACTATTTAGATACACAATTGCACAAATTAAATATGTAAATCATGATTAATATATATATAATAATTAATTAAAAAAATCCAAAACCGCATATACTTCCGCATATACTCCCGCATACCGCATATACTCTACAAGGTGACCTCTCCGAACGCATAACGCATACCGCTTTTTGAAACACTGGCCTTGACTTTGGCTGGGTCAGCCTCAATGTCGGTAGCGGAAACAAAATAGCCAAGGAATAGGACTTTATCTTGAAGGAACGAACACTTCTTTAGATTGATGTACAATTTCTCAGTACGAAGTGTGTCAAAGATGAGTCAGAGATGAGTTAGATGTTCGTCCTTGGTCTTACTAACAATCAGAATATCATCAAAGTATACCACTAAATTTTTTCCAATGAATGGCCGTAACACATGGTTCATGACACGCATGAAGGTGTTGGGTGCGTTCGAAAGGTCAAAAGGCATGACTAGCCACTCATATAAACCGTTTGGGGTTTTGAAGGCAGTCTTCCATTCATGAGACTCCTTAACACGGATCTAGTGGTAACCGCTACGAAGTTCAATCTTGGAGAAATAGCGGGATCCCGTCAATAGATCAAGCATGTCGTCAAGACGTGGAATAGGAAATCGATATTTGACAGTGATCTTATTGATGGGTCGACAATTTAAGCACATATGCCAACTACCATCCTTCTTGGGAGCAAGTAATGCCGGAACCGCACAAGGGCTCTTGCTCTCACGAATGAATCCTTTGAGAAGGAGGGCATGAACTTCACGTTTCAATTCAGTCTGGGAGCGAAGGCCCGTGAATCAAATCAATCTCATGCTGAATATCACGCATAGGAGGGAGCTCATCCGGAAGGTCGGTGGGTGTCATGTCCTTGAACTCGTCGAGAAGGGAGGCAAGTTCCGGTGGGGGCTGACAATCAGACATGGGAATAGATTCTTTGATGTATAGTACATACATGCATCCAGATTCTCGGTTGGCTTTCTCAAGCTCTCGTCGAGTGACAAGGTGTAGAGAGTGTTGACATTTGGAGGATTGGGAATCGGGCGGTGGACCCTTTTTGATAGGGGAAATGAAACGAGTAAGTGCTAATCGGATGTGTTTGCCTTTGTGTTTTAAAGTATAAACGTTGGAGCATCCCTCATTGTGGGCATCTAAGTCATATATCCAAGGACGTCCCAAAATGACATGGCTAACATCCATGGGCAACATGTCGCACCAAATGTGGTCCGAATAAGCACCTAGAGTGATGGGTACAAGACAACGTTGGGTGATGGGCAAGCTAATCTGGTTCACCCAATGGACTTTGTGTGGTTGTGGATGTGGTTCAGGGCACAACTCCATGCGCTTCAATCAATGGTGTGAAATGATATTTTGAGAACTACCCCCATCAATGAGGAGTTTACAACTTTTACCAGCGTGTTTGAAAAAGGTATGGAAGGGGGTGGTACATTTCCATTCATCCCCTTCTGAAGGAGTAGCAAGAACACGCATGACTTGAAGATAAGAAGGATCATCCTCATAATCGACGTCATCATCTGAGGGTTCAGAGGCTGGAAGAACATCTTCATACTCAATGTCATCCTCTGGGTGGTATCGGGAGAATCAGAGGACACAAAAAGAGTACGACGAGGGCATTGGGCAGCTAAGTGAGTCGTGCTACGACAATGAAAGCATTCACGACCTCTTGGAGGAGGTCGGATTGGGGTGGGCATTATCTCCTTTCCTTTACTAGCTGAAGGGGTTGAAGAACCCTGGGGAGATGGTTGGGGCAGAGGATAGGCCGAACGAGATGAGGTGGTGACAGGATTACTGGTTGATCTAGTACGTTGGCCGAAACGAGAAAAGGAAGGCCCACGAGAAGCAGGTTGTAGGTAACTCTCGACCTTTTGGGCGCGGTGAAAAGCATCGTCTAAGGAGTCATATTGTTGCAATTGCATTTCTAGCTTAATATCGGGGTGTAGACGGTGCACAAAGCGAGCGGCTAATTGCCAATCTGAGTCATTGTGAGCACAACGGTTTTTAGCCTCTTCAAACCGTTCCATGTACTCCTGAACAGAAGATGCCCTTGGCTAAGGGCCATCCAGTCGGAAAGAAGTTGTCTTTGGTATTGGGAGGGTACATAGCGTTCACATAGCTTGGTTTTTATCTCATCCCAAAATAGAATAGGAGGCTGACCACTACGCTCCATGTCACGTTGGACGCCTTGCCAATACCTCTTGGTAGACCCTTCGAGTTTCATTTTTGCAAACCTAATCCGTTGGGCATCTGTCATGTTATACCAGTCGAAATAATCTTCCAAATTGGCAATCCAATTGAGAAAAGCCTTAGGGTCAAGTTTTCCATCAAAAGTAGGGGCATCTACCTTAACTCGTCGGGTGATATCATCCTGAGGTGGGTGTCCTGGGTGGTATTGACCGTAAGGATTTTGGGGAAAGCCTCGACCACGTGGGGGGGCGTGAAAAGCATCATGTCCAGGGGGATGAGGACGTGGCGCAGGAGGTTGGATGGGATGATACGACGGAGCCATTGGTCGTTGAGGATGTGGATAATGATTTGCAGGAACGAATTGGGGGTCAGGGGCATTGCGTTGAGGCGTATAATTGGGAGACTGATAATATGGTGGGTAGTAGTGGTGGTTTTCCTCATAGGCCTGTAGGGAGTAAGGGCCATGTTCAGCGAAAGGGTCAGTGGCCCCTAAGTTTTGGTAGTCGGGGATCTCTTGGGGTTGTGGTGCACAGATTTGCAGGGGAGTAAGAGATAATGGGGATCGAGGTGCATTCCCAATATTTGGTGGCATGCCATATCCCAAATATGGTGCGGAGTTTTGACCAGCCTGGAGAGTATGTGTTTGGTGGATTGTGCGAAGCTCAGTCATGATGGAATTAAGTGTTTGACCAAGAGTATCCAGGTTAAAGGGGTTTTGGGAAGAGGCAGGGGCTTCTTCCAGAGTGGGTTCCAACACAGGGCTATTAGACCTATGATGCGACATAATGAATTGCAGAGAAACAACCAAAAATTATTGTGCTAAAGGAAAACTTAGTTTCTGAGATAAACAATGCGAAAAACTTCAAGAAAAAAAATGCGGACAGATATATGAAAGTAAATAGTGCGCCGAACAAAGAAAAACCTCTCACAAAAATAGGTCTTGGCAATTTTACGGTGGGGGAATCAAAACTCCCTATGGACCCTTTTGCGAATGTACTAGAAATGCAGAAGAAGAACAAGGTACAATAACAATGGAAAGACCTTACCTGAATTGTAGATATCGAATACCCTTTACTTTCTGTAGAAGATGTTGAAGAAAGCTTCCTTAAAGTTGATGTAGAAGGAAGTGCCTCAGAAGGAAGGATAATCTGGTATGCCCTGACCCTATGATTCAGGGGGTTGCTTACTAGCGGCCGGCGGTAGCAGCAGGCAGCAGCAGGGGGTGGCGGCAACAACAACGACGGACAGTGGCGGCGGGAGAGGATGGTGGCGGCAACGGCGGCAGGGGCCGACGGCTGCAACAACGGTGGACGGTGGCGGCGACAACAACAGGGGGTGGCGGCTGTAGCAACGGCGGACAGCGGTGACGACAACTGCGGCAGCGGGCGGCAGCCGTAGCAGCAACGGACGGCGGCAACAGACAGAAAGGGACGGCAGCAACGGGAGGGGGGGCGTAGCAGGCGGAGAGGGTAGCGGGCATGGTGTGGCGGCGGGTTTGGTGAAGGTGGAGGATGATAGCTGGAGGATGGAGGGTGACGGCTGGGCACGACCTAACCCTAATGCTTTTAGGGTTAGGCTCTGATACCACTTAATGTAAAACTGTGACTAACTTAAAATAAACTAGGCAATGACTAAAAAAGATAATTCTCATTCATCAACTGTGTCTCTACATGGATGCCCATAGAGCCTTTATATAGGCTTCTAAAAGAAAGACTAAACACACGATAGCCAATGTGGGACTAAAACCACATGACTTTACAAAACCCATAAGAAGAGAAAAGACATAATAAAATAAAACATGCCAATAAAGCCTAACTAATGACACGGCGACGCCTACGCTCATAAGTGCGTAAAGGTGGGGCCTGTCCTACATCAGAGAGATTTGGAATCTGCACATCTTGATCAAAATATGACTCATAGCAGAGCTGATTGGAAAAGAAGGATCCATGTAGTCGTCCCCAACATGGTTGGTATTAAGGCTTAGATGATGATGATGAATTGCATGCCTGCATCATCTCTCCACAATAGTATTCTCTTCCAAGTTCAAGTATTGAATACTGATGCTCCCTTTTTCTCCCTTCCACCAAGAGTATTCGTGTGTACGTTTCATTAAAACTCTTACACCTAGTATTGACAAATTGTCTCCCGAGAACCACAAAATGTGTTTTTATTGGCTATCATCATACTTAGAAGGCTATAAATACTAGGATCCTGTGCCGGTCGTGTCTTTATCTCTGCTGATGTTGTCTTTGGAAGCACCCCGTTCTTCTCTACAAATGGCTCCATCCTTACCTATCATTTGCTTTCTGAGTCATAGTCCCCCATTGATTTCACTCTCTTGCCACCCTCTGTTTTTACCTCTCAACAAAGCCTTGCTGCAAAACCTCTTCAGGTGTATATCACGTAACACGTTTTTGCCTATACTGCTTATTGCCTCTAATTGTGCGTCGAGTTATGTGCGGGAGCAGTATTGCCTCTAATTGTGCGTCGAGTTATGTGCGGGAGCAGTTACTGCTACCTTGACATATTTGGATTTGTTTATTACCTTACAAAAAGGCACACAGAGTTGTGATTCTCAATGAACTGCTCAGTTTTGCTTCATTGAGCACTTGAGCCTAATCCTTTATACTCTTACAAATGAACTCTTGGCTGTATCTGTTTCGAAGACTACCACTAAAGCACTTGCTCATCTTGGTTGGAGGAAAGCTATGGAAGATGAAACCAAATCTTTGTTACATAGATGTACATGGCGGTTGGCTTCTCTGCCTGCTAATGCTAAACCTGTTGGGTGTTGGGTCTTACTATACATTATCCTGCTGGCACCACTGAAAGACTGAAAACTTGTATTATTGCCAAGGGGTATACACTAACATAGGGCGGTACTTTGAGACCTCTCTAGTTCCCTGACTCCATTTGTTCATATTGTGATATTTGTTATTGTGAATCTAGTGCTTTCTTATATCAGTTTTGTTGAGACCTGCAAGGAATTGTTTATATGGAGCAACCTCCCAATTTTGTTGCTAAAGAGAGTACACTAAAGTTTTCCATCTCCATAATGCTTTTTATGGTCTTAATAAGAGTCCAAGAACTCAGTCTGACAAGCGCAATACTATTTTGACAACTTTTAACTTCAGGCACCCCTACTTGATAACAAGATGATTATCTAGAGTAGTTTTAGTTATTGTGTATGCGGATGGTACAATTTCTAGTTACTGTTAATTATATGGGTATTCAGGGAGCAAAGAAGTACCTGTCAAAATAGTTTGTCACGAAAGATGTAGGGAAGCTTCAATACTTTTTGGGTTTCGAAGCTGCAAGAACCAAGAACGAAGTATCTTTATCCTTGCGCAACTACCATTTTGATCTGTTATGACATGCATGCTTGGCTCTAGTCTTGTTGATACATGGTGAGATTTAAGCGGTCTGTCGAATGATGACCACTGTCTATCCTTCTCTGATGCTTCCAGACAGGCATTTTGTGGACGACAAACTCATTTGTTTGATTGCCACTAGACTGATATCACTGCAATAGGGTTATCGACTAATTATCTAGACAAGCTGAAGGCTTGTCATTGTGGCACCATTAAATCATATCTTAGGCTTTTGGAAACAATAATCATATCTTATGGTACCTTAAGAAAACATATAGACAAGGTTCAATATATGAAAAAATTGGACATCTTTCTGTCTGTGCTATTTAAGAATGTCTTATTATACTACAGCCAAATGTAGCACAAATCTACATCTGGACTATAGATTTGTTGGTGGAAAAAATATAACCAGGAGAAGCAAAAAGCAGGCAGTGGTCGCCATATCTACCATAAAGGTTGTATATAGGGCAATGACTCATGCTATATGTGACCTCCATGTAATTTCAGCCTTAAGACTCCCACCTTATCTAAAGTAGGTTTCTCATGCTTCTGAGTCCCTATAAGTAACACCTGGTTAATGAAATAAGCTAATGAGTGAGAAAAGTGATTAGCTCGTTACAATATTAATGAATTTGGTTTTTATAGATTCTTTTAACATTTTTGCAAAGTGTAAGAATTATTTCGGTAAATAGTTGCATACATCTTGACTGTATTCTGGTTTAAACTTATTCTGGTAAAACTTAGTTATATTATTTCTGATATTAACCTTAATGCTCTAAGAGTAATCTATGTTTGAAGGTAAGTTGTCACAAGTATTTGTTCCTGGCGTGACAGAAGTTTCTATAGCTAAAGCATTTGTTTGCAGTATGGATTTGAGCTTCGTAGTTTGTTGTAGATGCACTTTTTGTCTGTTATATTGAAAAGTTGCAATTTATATACCTCGACAGGTGTGTGGATGAACTTGAATTTCAGCTAGCAAAATACGGGAGCCTTAAGAAGCTCTATTATTACCACAATCATCTTACTGCAGTATGTTTCAAATTCATCTTATGTGCTGTAAGGCTGTGATTTTATCCCACTAAATCTTGTGTCCTCTTTATTTTGCCTTTCAGGTATTTAGAAATACAATGTTTGGTCCAGAGGGGCGACCTCAACATTGTTGTGCCTGGCTTGGAGTTGCAAGCGGTTTTCCACAGTGTGCTTCTATTGCATTTCCTGAAGAGGTGAACAACTACAACGATCATCTACTGTTTGTAAACAAACATTTTTTCTTCTTCAAAGTAGATGGCACGATATTCTCTTCATATTTACAATTTACTAGTAGGTACAGTGGATTCTGTGGCGTCTTGTGTTTGCAAGTTTGAAGAGTAGTCTCTCTTTTTCTCTCTATACCATTTTCCATTAAAAAAGATAACTTTAACATTAATTGAATGAAAACCATTTTCCTTCCGTCATGGTATTAAAGCAACCTACCTTCCGTCATTGAGTGATTATGGGCTTGGTGCATGTAATTTGTCATTCATATGACTAATACCTATTTATGTCTCTTATAAAGTGATACATGATAGGGAACATGTATATCTGATATATAACACCAAATATTGCATAAGGTGAGAAACAATTTTTTTTTCCCATTATATTTTGAATCTATTGAGCCAAACACTATAAATAGAAGAAGAGGAAGGCCTAAATTAACATGGGATGAACTTATAAAGAGAGATTTTGAATCTCTACATCTCAATCAGAATATGGCCCATGATAGAGCTGAATGGAAACGAAGGATCCATGTAGCCGACCCCAACATAGTTGGGATTGAGGCTTAGATGATGATGATGATGATTATATTTTGAGAAATTTAATTTATCTACATCATTTTCATCATCTACATCTTTGTAATCATCGACGCCTCAATCCCACCATGTTACAGTCATAAATTTACAATTTACAAATGTGATTTTTTTTACAAAAATGTTAATTTGAATGACGTTTATTTTTACAAATGCTTGGAGTACCACTAGATACAACCAATAATTACAGTAGATCTATGGTAACAACTTTGTTAGTATGTCTATATACCTAAAGACGAATTATGGATAACTAGAGATTTATGGAAATACAAAAAAGTTAGATATTCAAGTAGATCTAATGGTGGATCATGTGCAAATTTTTAAATGTAGGAGTTATTATTCAAGATCTATAAATGAATTTATTTGGATTGCAAATCTAATGGTGGATATAGCAATATATGTCAAGTTTTATACTTGGGTTCTATTTTTCAAATGGATGGTGATGTCCAAATGATGTTTGTTACAAAATCACAACATGATGACTGAAATGGAGGAGTGCAACTGTAGTATATGATCCGAAGATCCCTCTCAGATTAAAAAGTAAGTTTTATAGAACAACTATATGACCAATCATGCTATATGGGAGTGAATGCTGGGCATCACAGAAACAAGGTCTCAACAAAATGAATGTGGCCAAAACGCGTATGATGAGATGGATGTGTGGGAAGACAAGGAAAGACCTCTTGAGATATGACCATATCAGAAACATAGTGGGGGTTGCAAGCATTGAGGACAAGTTGTGTAAGGACCGTATGAGATGGCATGGACATGTGTAACATAGACCGACTAGCACACCTATTCAAAGTATCACCGCTGAGTCAAGTATAGTTAAAAGAAGAAGAGGCATGCCTAAATTAACTTGAAAAAAGCTTATAAAGAAAGATTTTGAATCTCTACTTCTTGATCAAAATATGACTCATAACAAAGCTGATTGGAAAAGAAGGATCCATGTAGCCGACTCGAACATGGTTGGGATTGAGGCTTAGCTGATGATGATGCAAATCTAGTGAATTAGGGTTTAAGATGGTTTGTATCATGTAAAGTCGCGTTATTACAAATATGAGATTCTATTGGATGAGGGAAGATGAAAATGAGGTGAGAAGCTCGATGTTGCTACAGTTTACCTGCCAAAGATTCAAGCTATTAAAGTTTTCAATTCTAATCACGATACTTAACTTGAGAATTTTTTGGTACCTAGAATAATAAATATTTTAACATTTTAGAAAATATATAAATAGCTAATAGATGTTTTACACTAGTGAAACCCTACAATATGTAGGAGAGGGGACACAATTATAGACTCAGACTCAAACTATCATGGACCACTTAATGAAAGAGATACCAACGATATCGTCGGTATACCGACCGGTAATATCGATATCCGACGACATCGGTCATCGGTTCACGCACACCTGTCGTTGGGATTGCAATTCTCGGTAAACTGGTGGACTTAACGGTAAAACTGCCCGATATTGGCAAATATCGAGGGTGCCACTGCAAATTGTCCCACTTAAGGGCGGTATCTACGGTATGCCGCCCCGACATACCTTTTTTGCAAACCTCGTGCTGCTGCTGTTGTTTGAGTGGAGAAACTTGGAAATCTTGGGCGATTTCTTTCCTTAGAGCTCAAATCATCCCTAATCAATGTATGTTTTCTTAATTTCTTTCATTTCTCATCATTTCCAACCCTCCTCTCTCTATTTCCTTCTATCTTCACCATAGAAGTTCTCAAAAATTCTCTAAATACACCCAAATCCTAGATCTACTCCAAAAAACTTAGGATTAATGCTATTTAACAATAAATCTATGATTAGATTATGTAGATCTTCTAATGAATCACTAGTTCTACTACTATTAATTAATATTATCATATAATTTCACTAATTAATATTAAATTTGTAATAATACTGTTAAAGTGTCTATATTAGTCTATAAGTTAAATAGGCTAATTAGTTTAGTGGGCCTTTATATTCCGGCCCGTCTAGTTTAGATTACTTGGGACACAAGTCTCAGGGTTTCTCCCTTGCTCATATATATAGGACAGGGGTGTCCAGTCTTGTATTCATCTATCACAATCTATTCCTATTCAAGCAATCTTATATTTTAACATGGTATTAGAGCGGGTTCCATCCTGAGAGAACTCTAGCGCCGCCGCTTCCCTCTCTCCTTATCCAAGCCGCCGACTTCCTTCTCCCTTGCAGCCGCCGCCGCTCCTCTCTTCAAAGAGAGCAACTGCAGGCTCTCTCCGCCTGCGGGCGGCCGTTGCCATGGCCTAGGCCGGCTGCCCGCTAGGCATATCCCGACCTCCATGGTCATCTATTCTTTATTCTTTCATTCTTTCCATACAACACCTTCGCCGCCTATCATAGCAGCCGTCCTCCATCATCATCCGCAACAGTCGCCGCCGTAGGCATCCGCCGCGGTAATCTCCTTCCGCCATCCGAAACCAGTAGCTCCGCACAATAGCAGCGCCGCCGCCACCATCAGCAGCAGTAGCCGCCAGCAGCCATCTCCATAGTGTCGCCAGCCATCAGAAATCACTTCCCATCCGCAAGGAGCAGCCATCTCCATCTTCCGTAGCAGCCCAGCCGCCGCCGCGTCGATACTATCGACCCGAGCGTCGATAGTATCGACGTTAGTCTAGACGCAAATTGCATTCCTTCGATACTCCATCTGCCGCAGCAGCCCAGCCGCCGCCGTGTCGATACTATCGACCCGAGCGTCGATAGTATCGAAATCAGTCCAGAAGCAACCTGCTGCATTCGCGTCGATACTATCGACAAGAAGTCAATGGTATCGACTTTATCACAGCGACAGAAGAGTGTCTGTCGATACCATCGACAGCCCTGTCGATGGTATCGACAGTTGATCAGTGACGATGTGAAATAGATACACCTATCTCATGGTATACCTGTACATGTTGCAACTGAACCCTATCTGCAACATATGGTAGATGTGATAGGGGAGTCTGGTAGGGGCATCAAGACCCCCAGTTCATATGAATTAATGAACACATATCTTCCCCTAGAGAAAAAGGATCTACAAGCATGGATTTCAGACCAAAACCATATGTGGTCTCATTACAACCTCCTTTTCCTCAACTTCAAGCTCCTCAAGCATGGACACCTCCTGCTTCTACTCAACCTCAAGCTCCTCAAGCATGGACACCTCGTCCTGCTTCTACTCAACCTCCCTTCATTTCAGCTGTTAATATATTTCATATTTATTCTATTTTGTAATTTCTATATCCTGCTGGACCTCAATGTAAATTATCCAGTTTCTCTTATTAATAAAAAGGGACAAGGCCTATGGCCTCTCTCAACGCTGCATTGTACGTTGCATTGCAGCACCACATTTCACATGGTATCAGAGCAAGGTTCCTAACCTAACCCTACCCAGCCGTCACAACCGAGCGCCGCCGCGGGTCGGCCGACCGTCAGCCTTCCTCGGCCGCCAGCGTGAACAGTAACTCTGGCGATGAACAATACTCCGACGGTGAACAATACGCGACGTGAACAGTAACTCTGCGTGAACAGTACGACGGAGTGAACAGTAATTCCTGCGTGACCAAAGTACGTCGCCAGCCTTCCCTGGCCCAAAGCGGGCGGAGCAGCCGTCTCCCGGGCCAGGCGCCGTAGCCGCCGTCCCCCCTTCTATCTCCGAATCGTCGGGTCCTTTGGTTGATCCAATGGATTTCTAAATCCCAAACCAGAGGGTCCGTCGGTACGTAAGAAATTCCTAATCACATCTCTTCCATGTGTGATTAGGGAATTTCAGTTGGGGGCTGTGGATGTGTCAGATACGCATATGATCTTGTGATGTGACGTGTATCTCCCAGTCACCCATATCTTCTTGTGATGTGTATAAATCCGTCACTCTTCTTCTCGTCAAATCATGGAGGACACCAAGGCATCTACCATCTACAGTGAGATGTCTCCTATCCCCTCCATCAAGCTGAACGGGAAGAATTATCTCTTATGGATGAATGCTGTCCATACTGTATTGGAGTCACGCGACAAGGCGAGACACGTTGATTCTGATCCTCTTGCACTTACTGACAAAGGCTATGTTGAATGGAAGCGTCATAATAGTCTGGTGAAGACCTGGTTGTGGGGGAGCATGGAACCTGGGATTGCCTCGAGGTTCATGTTCTATACTACCGTCAAAGAGATCTAGGATGCAGTGAAGAAACATAATTCTCAAGAGAAGAATGCGCTTCGTCAGTTCATGATATATGATCGCCTGTTTGCAGAACGACAGGGAGACAGACCTTTAGAAGAATACTTTAGAGTGATTCAAGGTATTGCACAAGAGCTGAGTTTCTACCATCCAGTAACTGTCTGGGAGCAAGTCAAAGACTGATTCAAGGTATTGCACAAGAGCTGAGTTTCTACCATCCAGTAACTGTCCAGGAGCAAGTCAAAGACAGAGATGACTTGATTACAACAAAATTCTTGTTTGGTCTGAGTTCTTTGTGCAGTTCACCCCGCAGTGTTATCTTAGCTTCTGATAAACTTCCCAGCTTGGAAGAGGCCTATTCAAGGATTTTATAGGCAAATTTTGAACATGTTGATCCTACCGTAGTCTCATCTCAGGGAGATTCTCATGCTTCTGTAACTGCTGCAGTGAGAGGACGAAAATGTATGTGCCGAGGACGTGAAACTCGCCCTAAGTGCTCTTTCTGTGACAAACCTGGACATAGTTGAGAAATGCTGGAAGAAGCATGGTCGACCTGCTGCACCACCTGTGGGAGCAGCAAACTATGCTACCACTACTGAGTCTACTGAGCCTCCTGTTTCGAGTTCTGGTCCTTCTGGCGTTACACTCACCAAGGAGGAATATGATGGATTTATTCTGGCTACTCAGAATCTGAGCTTGGGATCATCATCTTCAACCAACTTGGCGTCCACCACTGGTAATCAGGCTACCTCTTTATTGGCTTCTGGTTCTACTTCATCATGGGTCGTTGACTCTGGAGCGTTACATCATATGACTGGTATGAGGAGACTTCTTCATTCCATTGACTCACATATTCCTCACAAATCTGTAACAATATCAGATGGTTCAGTGAGGAGAGTGTTAGCCAGTGGATCTGTTTCTCTGACTCCTGGAATTGATCTTAAATCCGTACATTATGTGCCTGCTTTTCCTTTTAATCTTCTGTCTGTTGCTAAGTTGATTGATACTGTGAAATGTACGGTAACTTTTGGACCTTCTTGTTTGGTATTACAAGATCTCAAGAGTATGAGGACGATTGATGGGGGGCCTAGGAAAGGTGATCTCTACCTCTTCCACGGTGACAGTCTGCCTCGCCAAGTGTCTGCTCCTGCTCCAACTGTCCTGTTGAGTGGCTCTCCCTTACTGTGGCACTACAGATATGGACATCCTTCATTAGAGAGCCTGAGAAAGTTAGAACCAGAATTGTCTCAAGTATTGTCTCTAGAGTGTCAGTCCTGTCAACTGGGGAAACATCATAGAATGTCTTATCCATGTCATGTCAATAAACGAGTGTCATGTCCTTTTGAGTTGGTCCATAGTGATGTTTGGGGTCCTGTAAAAGACCATAGTTATAATGGTTTTCGTTATTTTATCTCTTTCGTGGATGATTTCTCGCGTACGACTTGGATTTATTTGTTGTAAAGTCGAGAGTCTGTGCTATCTATTGTCAAACATTTTCATCAAGAAATAAAAGTTCAATTTGATTGCAATATTAAAGTTCTTCAATCTGATAATGCCTTGGAGTATGTTCAAAATGCTATGGTTGATTTTTGTAGTTCAGTTGGGATGATACATCGTACATCCTGTCCTCACACCCTTCAGCAGAATGGGGTAGCAGAGAGGAAAAATCGTCATCTCCTTGATATTACCAGGACAATCATGTTTCAATCTAATGTTTCTAAGCGTTTTTGGTCTGACGCCTTTCTTACTACTTGTTTTCTTATCAACAAGCAACCTTCTTCTGTGCTTCAAGGACGTACTCCTTTTTCTGTCCTACGTCCCAAAGATCAACCTTTCCTTGTCCCTCTTATAGTGTTTGGTTGTACTTCTTTTGTCCACAATTTTGATCCTAAGGCTGATAAGTTATCTCCTAGGTCAATTAGGACTCTCTTTCTTGGGTACTCCAACACTAGCAAAGGGTACACGTGTTATTGTCCAAGTCTTCGTCGCATGTTTGTGTCTAGAGATGTGACTTTTCATGAATCCACTCCATATTTCTTTAGTGTTCCCAGTAAGGGGGAGCAATTATGTGAGAGAGTGCCACCATCAGATGCTAGTGAGAGAGTGCCACCACCACATCAGAGTGAGAGAGTGCCACCTATCATTCTTGACTATACTATAATTCAGGAAGAGCAGCCAACAGATGGTCCACCAATTCAACAATATTCACATGTTTATAACAGACGAGGCAGACAAGATCCAGAGGAGGTAGCGACTCCAGTCTCTGAGCCCTCCCCATCCTCTACTCAAGGGATTCCTGAAGAACCATCTGACCTTGATGTTCCCATTGCTGTTCACAAAGGTACCCGTTCCTATACTATTCGACATCCTATTACAAATATGTGTGGTTTGTCCAAGTTATCTCAGCAGGCTCGCTCATTTGCTCTTGGGATTGATTCTGTGGTCATTCTGAGTAATCATCTTGATGCTATGAAGGATATTGGCTGGAAACAGGCTATGCATGTTGAAATGTCAGCTCTGTTATAGAACAACACCTGGGAACTTGTTGACTTACCTCCAGATAAAAATGTTGTGGGATGCAGATGGGTATTTACAGTAAAACATAATCTAGATGGTTATGTGGAGAGATTGAAAGCTAGACTGGTGGCAAAGGGGTACACTCAAACATATAGGGTTGATTTCTTTGAGACCTTTTCACCAGTGGCTCGTCTGAATTCTGTGCGTATTCTTATTTCTCTGGCTATTACATTTGACTGGCCTCTATTTCAACTCGATGTCAAGAATGCCTTTCTTCATGTTGATCTACAAGAAGAGGTGTACATGGAGCAACCACCTGGTTTTGTTGCTCAGGGGGAGTGTCAGAAGGTGTGTAGACTGAAAAAAGCCTTCTATGTATTGAAACAATCTCCTAGAGCTTAGTTTGACAAGTTCAGTGATGTTGTGCTAAATATGGGTTTTTCTCGTTCTGCTACTGATCACTCTTTATTTTATTCTACTTCTGGTGGATCTATTATTATTGCTTTGTATGTTGATCATATTGTTATCACTGGTAGTAATTCCACATGCATATCTCGTGTGAAAGCGGGTTTGCAGGGGCACTTTCACACAAAGGATCTGGGAAAACTGAGATATTTTCTAGGCATTGAAGTACTTAGATCTCATGCAGGTACCAATTTGTCTCAGAGAAAATATGTGCTGGATTTACTACAGGAAACTGGTATGAGTGAGTCTAAGCCTGTGTCTACTCCTATGGACTATCATGTGAAGGAGATGATTGATGATGCTGATTATCCGGATCCATGATATTACAGGAAAATTGTGGGAAAATTGATATATTTGACAGTCACATGTTCAGACATTTCTTTTGCTGTAGGAGTGGTGAGTCAGCATAAGAGCTCTCCAAAACAGTCTCATTGGACATCTGTCTGTCGTATTCTGAGATATCTGAAAGGTGCACCTGGTAAGGGAATCACCTATTATAGGCCGAAAACTCCTGTATCCACACTGTCTGTTACTGGTTTTGCAGATGCAGATTGGGTTGGTAATCTGAATGATCGGAGGTCTACGTCTGGATATTGCACATTTCTGGGGAATCATCTTATTACCTGGAAAAGCAAAAAGAAAAATGTAGTGGCAAGATCTAGCACGGAAGCTGAGTATAGAGCAATGGCACATGCATGTTGTGATGTGCAGTGGGTTCAATCTGTACTTTCTGAATTAAAGATTCCTGTTTTGTCTCCTATAGAACTCAAATGTGACAATCAAGCGGCCACATACATTGCTAAGAATCCAGTCTTCCATGAACGTACTAAGCACATTGTAGTTGACTGCCACTTTATCAGAGACCTAATCAAGAATGGAACTGTTGTGACTCCACATGTCAAGTTTGAAGATCAACTTGCAGATGTTCTTACGAAGCCATTGAGTCCAGCAGCTTTCCAGAGTTTTTGCAACAAGCTGGGTCTACATGATGTATACACTCCAGCTTGAGGGGGAGTGTTAATATATTTCATATTTATTCTATTTTGTAATTTCTATATCCTGCGGGACCTCTATGTAAATTATCCAGTTTCTCTTATTAATAAAAAGGGAGAAGGCCTATGGCCTCTCTCAACGCTGCATTGCACGTTGCATTGCGGCACCACATTTCACATCAGCAACCAAGAAAAAGTATCTCAAAGATTTGGAAGAACATTTTCCAAAGTTTGGGATGATGCAATTTTCCATCCTGAAGTGTATGAGGAGCATGTTATTTCATACAACAAGTCTTACAGAAGTTACATGACATGGGAGCAATATGTGGCTCATATCAACAACATAATGTATAGAGAACCAGCGTGCCACTCAACATACAACTGATGTGAGTTACTAATTTACTATGTTGTTATATGTTTGTTGTAAATTGAATATTATTGCATAAGTGTGTAAACATGAGTTTATGGATTGTGCTAGTAAAATTTCAGATCTAAATTCTTGCATTTTGTCATCGAAATCCTTCATCGAAATCTCCAAAAAATAGGACAAATTTCTTACCACCCACATGATTGACCCCCCAACATACCCAATATAGAATTTTATTGCATAAAACGTTGCATCTAGGTGTTGAGACCACGCCTGTAAAATTTCATGATTTAATTCGTTCATTTTGGCGTCGATATGGCCAGGATTGCATCTATCGATATTTCCGTCGGTATACCGATAAATATCTATATCCAAGCTGTCGAAATGGCATTGATGTCGGCCATTAAATTCCTTGGGACCACTACACTTAGCCACATCTATTATACTAACACAATAACCTTGTTACCTTCTTGACTCTTAACACACTCCTCAAGCTGGAGCATCGTAGAATATCATGCACAGCTTACCAAGATAGACAAACAGACACACGACATTCAGAATCAAAACATACATGCTTGGCGAGGAGGGTTAAGGAGAGGGGGACCTATGTGAGAAGTTATGGTAGAACTAGTGAAATCTTTGCCCACTAGATTGATATGAAAAATTATGAAGTGGTACATGCATGTATGCTTCAACCTGTTACGTTTGATGACAAAATCGTCTTACAATTCATATTTTATACAAAATTCATATCTTTTCTCATATCGGAACACAAACAATACAAAGTGTGTCACTAGTTGTCAATACAAATTGTTATGATCACTTTGGTTCTTTGCTACTTTGAATTGTTACATCTATTGCAAGACTGACATAAATACTTGGCTAAAGATTCATCCATGTATCTAGAAGCTGGTATTGGGCAGGAATGTATTGCTCAACTTGATCTTCATCTCATCCCAAAATTGGATCATCAGATGACCAAGGTCCTCCATTTCACACTGCACTTCTTGCCAATATAGTTTGGCTGAACCTTCTCGTTTCATTTTGCGAATCGAATTTGTTCAACATCTATAATCTTATACCTGGCCATCAAATCAAGACATGTGTTAGGATCCGATCACCCATCAAAAGTTGGTGCATCCGCTTTGACTTTACGAGTGATATCGTTACATGGAGGTGGATGCGGGTGATGGTGGTCACCATAATGACCATATTGATTGTCATAAACATATGGGGCATGTGACCATTGTGATAGCCATTGTGCGGTGTTCAAGGCACAGCTACACATGCGTGGGTGTCCTACTCCTGATTGTGACTAGCATGAGCAGTGTGAGGCTGGTGGTGATGATAGAGTTTGCTTGCGCCACCCTTGTGTGGAGGGGGAAAGTGAACAACATCGCATGCTGAGGGGGAGAAGGGGCTGCCTGCTGGGCTTCTGGGGAACGAGAAATCACTGTGTGGAACAAACTATGCAGCATATTGTCCCAGGTCGGCAAAAAGATCAGGGGTGTCCACGGGTGGGTTGCATAGATTCCCCAGGAAATGAAGATCAGTAGTGTTAATTGGTGTGTGCATGGTAGGAGTATTTTGGCTGTATGCCAAGTTGGACAACACCCAATATATCATGGTAAACTAGGTTGTGTGGATTGTGCCGGTCCGACGAATCAAATTGCAGTTCACCCAGAACCACGCAGAACTACCAAGTCAGAATTTCAACATGCTTGCCTAGGATGATGAAGGTGTGCTGGGGCTGGGAAGAAGATTTGACTGCATCTCGTGGAGGTTCTGGCTTGGGCCTTCTATTGCTATACAACATCCTGCTATAGGTAGCGCAATTAGGTAAGCAAACTAGAAATACTAGTGAAAGCAAGTAACCACAACTATGATCACCGAATTCAAGAAACAAAGTAAACAAAATTCAAGAAAACAGACACTCAAAATTGGGATTTGAAAGGTTTTGTGGTTGATGTACTCTCAACCTAAAAAACAATTGCAAATGTACTAATACTATAGGAAATTTAGGACTAATGCATATATTAAGTAGAAGAACATCACCCCAAAACAGAGTGGAATCTAACCACTCTCTTTAGAAGTGTAGCTATCCAGTTCCCGAATAGCTGATGTAAATGTAGTGGTTTTGTGGTTTTGTCGAGTATATACATAATATCCAACTATAGTGACCACTTGGGAGGCTTGGCATTGTTTGACAACCATTTCTGTAGGTAAGCCACAACAGGCTTGTTGTTGGTGCTGACCACCTGTTGGCAGCAGCTCTCATTGGCCCGATAGGGATTAGTATTGCTAGGATCATTGCTGGACAGTACAACTGGAATGGAAGGAGAGGGAAAAGCGCCACAAGAGGGGCATAGCGGTTTTTTTGGGGGGGGGGGGCAGGGATGATTTGTAATGTAGGGGCCGACTCCTGATGGTGGTTCTAGATTTCTAGTTGCTGCAGCCTTGATGACAAAGAGGAGGCGATGACTTGGTTGATGGCAGTGAAGCAACAAAAGCAGAGGTAATGTCACCCGCAAGTTGACGGTGGAGGACCAAAACCTAAAGATAGTATGGTTTGGGCTCTGGTAACAGTTATGGGAACTTAACTACCTAAGATTAATAATGCAAATATAATTTGGGAAAAAAGATTCATAAAATTAATGATCGAGTTAATCCTCATAAGAGGAAGGCCAATGTGGGACTAAACCCATTGACTTTATAGAAACCCACTAATAAACAACAAGAAGTAAAATGAGTTTGGACTAGGATCATACTAAGTATCTGTAAGATGGTGTCTGCACTCTGCATACATAGATACACAAAGGCGATGATTGTCCAGCATCACATTTTCTTCTGAAATTTATCAGAAATGTCAAAGATCGGCAAAGTTGTCGAAATGCCACAAAACATTGTACTTGCAGATAAGAAACTGCTAATCTATTTTTTACAGCCGTGAAATCAATTTTTTTTATTAAATTTCATCAAATTTGTCAAATTTTCTTCGAAGGTTAGAGGATGAAGGCCCACTTAAGGTAAGAAGTAACGACCAAATGATACCTCTATGCTAATTAATGCTGCCGTGTATGGCATTAAAGGGTTTTTGAGCTCTTCCTGTATTCATGAGAAGGGTTGTCTGACAGGAACTAGAGGTTCCAGGCCCAGTGAAACTGATCGGAAGACTTTTGCGGGTAAAACTCAAAAAATATGAATGGCAGCGAGGCTGCAGTTGCTTTTAAACCATGGCCTGTTTTAGTCAAGGGCTTGGATATGAGGCCAATGACCCCTCCTAGAGAAGTACACAAGATGAGCCTATGGTTTTGCAGAAAGGCCTACATGGCATGATGATACAGAGGTGACGTAAAACCCCAGGCACATACTTTGCACGGATGCAATGTCATATTGTATTACATGATGGGATGCTCTTGTTGTTTGACATTCAATTTAAAACATATGAACAGTTGCATGCAAGTACATTGGAAAGGAAGATTGCAAAGAAATGAAAGTAGTATTCTGTATCTTCTTTTATCAGCAGAAGGCTGTTCACAAGGCGACCTGTTTTATTGTCCCAACAATTGCACCCATCACATCATTCTGTTTGATTTCCTTTAAAATGGCTCTTGGAATCTGACTAGATTGCTTATTTGTCAAATTCCTGGTTACTTCTCTCTGCTCTGCTGCCTACCGCTAAGGTTCCTTCCTAAAATCTTGAAGGCGATAATTTAGTATCATAATGTTCTACTATGTAACCACGGTACTGTTCATATGGAGTTTAAATATACATGAGTGGTATGCACCAACTGGTGACTGCAATAGTATAGGGCTGCATTAGTTACCGATATATTGATATATTTGAAAACTAAATCTTAACAGTCATGATGCTGTGTGGTACAAGAGTAGATAGTGGTTGAAGATGCCTTTTATATTACCTTAATTGTCTTAAAGATTGAGCCTTTTCTTTTGAACTTACAAAAAATTCCTAAAATCATATGGCTGCAGCTTCATATTGCTGATTCATGCAGTGATTGTATATACAGCTGAACAAAATAGGACGCGATGCTGTATTGTATGCCGAATCTCTAATTGAGTCCATCATGGGTGGATTAGAAGGTCTCATTAATATTCTTGATTCAGAGGGTGGTTTTGGATCACTAGAAATGCAGGTACGCTTTTATTAGCAAAATTTAGCTACTGAATTAGATATGATATGCCCAATAATGATTGTTCTTTCAGCTTCTTCCAGAACAAGCTGCGAATCGCTTGACCCATTTACTCAAACTTTCTACCCCTTCATTTAAGTCTTCGAAAGGTTATTCTGGTTTGCCATTACCTGGGCATGAGAGTCATCCGTCTAATCATGGATCTATAAAAATGTATGTGTATAATAGCTTGATATTCTTTCCTTGGGCAATGTTGTGTTTTCTAAATTCTTTCTTCAATTTGAATTAGGTTGGAGGCTGCTGTACAGAGACTAACAAATCTATGTTCAGTATTAAATGACATGGAACCTATTTGCATTCTCAACCACGTATTTGTATTAAGGGAGGCAAGTTTACCCTTTCTCCTGTCCTCTACATTCTTTATGCAGGAATAATGTTTGGATATTTAATTCATCTACAACCACTCCTTACCAATTCAAACTGAAATCTGGCTATTAATGCTACTTCACCAAGTTTCCCTGAACGATCAACTTCTGATACTCGTGATAGCCCGGAACCATTACAAAACAGTCTCGTCTTTTCATAGTTTCCTCTAATTTATAATGGTTATGCTTCATTCCATAAACTGATGGGAGCTTCAAATCCTAGGTGTTGTTGCATTAATGGCCATTTTCAGTGAAGCTCATCTGTGCAAATAATTTCAACTAGGCATCTTTCACTAGTACTAATTTTCAGTGAGGCACTAGTTTAAAAAGAAATGTCATCAGATATATATTTGATTCATGACACATGCATAATACCCTGACACACACACACACACACACACACACACACACACACACACACACACACATATATACACACGTTTAAGTTGACATGTATATTCTCTCTTTCTTTTAATTGCTAAAAATTAGTTTGATAATATTTCCAGTACATAAGGGACTGTATTCTTGAGAACTTCAGAAGGAGGCTACTGGCAATACTTAGAACGGACAACTGTCTTCAGCGTCCTTCTGCTATATTCATTTTAAATTGACATGTATATTCTCTCTTTCTTTTAATTGTTAAAAATTAGTTTGATAATATTTCCAGTACATGAGGGACTGTATTCTTGAGAACTTCAGAAGGAGGCTACTGGCGATACTTAGAACAGACAACTGTCTTCAGCGTCCTTCTGCTATAGAGGCACTGATTCAAAGGCATGTCCGCATTATACACCTAGCTGGGCAACATGTCAGCATGGATCTTACTGAAGGCATCCGCGAGATCTTATTGTCAGAGGCATTTTGTGGACCTGTACGCCCGCTTCAAGCATTTGGAAAAGTGTCAGACCAGAAAAATGGAACTGTACTAGAAATCATTTGCAACTGGTATCTTGAGAACATAATAAAGGATTCTAACAATAACGGAGTCTTCTTCGCTCCACTCCATGGCTGCTTCAAAAGTATGAAACCTTTTGCGAGCAATTTTGCAGAATCATATACAAATGTTGGAGAATTACGATCCATCATTTATACATTTGGTGGATATGGCTTTGATAAATTCGATGCTATGTTGAGGGAGCATGTTTCTGCTCTCTTGACTTGTGTCAGCACGACCCTGCGCTCTAACCATGAAGCTCTCGAAGGAATTGCTAGTAGCATGAACTCATTTGATAGAATGGAGAAAGAAGCAAACTTGAAGCAAATAAGAGATTTAGAAGCAGTGGTTGGATTCTGTATCCAGGCTGGGAAAGCATTAGTGTTTCGTGGATTTCTAGCAGATGCTGTTCGAACAGTGCTAGAAGAGGAGGCTCCTCTAATTGTCTCTCTTGTGTCGGGAGTGATAAATCAGATACCAGATCAAGTATCTGAGAAAGATGAAATAAAAAGAGTAAGGAGGGCGGCAATGGGTTTCGGAATGACTAAAGAACATGATATGGAGTGGATATTATCAATATTGGAAGGACTTCATGGTGCTAGTGATAGTTCATGGAGCTTGTTTCCCTATCTTTCTTCCGTGTTTATGACATCCAATATCTGGGATTCAACAAATTATGATGTCACTATTGGTGGGTTTAGCAACAATTTGTCCTGTTTAGCAAGGTGTGTGACTTGTCTTTATTTTTTAACATGTAATGGCCGAGTTTAAATAAATCATAACACACATGCCAGCACCACGAAATGATTTGCATAAAATGGCGCTGAAATACTTATTTAATCAGAGTGCCTTTTTCATGAACATGGGCTTTTCCCTCATGAATATAAATTTCAGACCTTTTATTTTGACTTAAATCCACATGCTTTTGTTTTGAAAAGAGCTAATGCTGTCAAGCAGTTCATATAATACTTAGTTACAATGCAAAAATTTGAGATCACTTAAAACTCTGGTCACACCTTTTCTGTAAATGTGCCCAACCTGTTTTGTTTTTCTCTGTGTAATTGTAAATAGCAACGTTAGAGTATGCTTGATGAATAATGATCAACTATTTGAAATAATCTCATATGAAACTTGTCAATTGTTAAATACTAGTTTTTAACCCAAGTAATTGGATCTAGCACTACTCTTTCGGTGCTAGAAACTGTTTAAATACGCCTTTGCTTGTTTGTTGACAGACTGCAGCTGAAATTTTATCATGACGATTTAATTATCAGAGAATAATTGTGATATTGCCTGTACAGGCTGGAATTAGTATATAAATCATGCCACAACCCTTCTAGGAGCAGTATACTCACAGCCAATGTATGTGTGTTGTGTATAACCTCACTCTATATGTATGAATTTCCACATTAACACATTAAACTTAAAAAATTTCCTCTCTTATTCTTTACTTTGTATCAGAACCCCAACGATTTAAAGTTTACATGTATGATTTTATTATTAGCAAATGATTGTTGTCTTCGTGGTCACCACTAAGCAATGAATCTTGTTTATCATCTTCAATCGAAGCTGCAAAGTTTTCACCCCCGAGGTATTTTGTTCTTCATGTAGGTTTATAAAATAAGGCTGTATTCTGTCTTGTCGAAGTCATTCATTAGATCAATTCTTGTAGTCGTCAATTGGCTAGAAAGTTGCACTAGCTTTTGTCTTTGTTCCTCCATTGTTGTCACTATCATCATGTTTAAGCTTTCAAGGCTCCTTTGGTCATGATGAATAGAGAGATGTTAAGTCTAGGCCATTTAATGATCTCATCTTCTAATCAGGAAGTTGCCCTTCTCTTGCGGAATTCAAGTTGGGGGGTGAATTATGCTGTCATCGCTCATAACCATCATCAAAGACTCATTCCCAACCTATCTATATGCATCCTTCTTTCCCATTTATCTCTCTTATGGGTTTGTACTGCACGTAAAGAGAGTAGAAAACCTAAAGACATTAGGCATGTGTCTGTATCATATATATAAGAAAGAATACATCCACAGATTTACAGGCAAATCCTAGACCTTTATATATGAGTTCTTATCCAATGCGTATAAATCTCCGTATGTTAATATTCCCACTCAGCCAAAGCATACATATAATATGTACCCAACTTGTTACATAAACAATCAAACTGTACAACCATTCATGGACTTTGTGAACCGATCAACTAGTCGATCGTCAGACCTTACAAGTACAACTGTCCAATCCATTCTGAATCTTTTCTCTAAGAAAGTTAGATTCAACATTGATGCGATTCATTCTCTCATAAAACCATGTTTTTGAGCTATATGAAGGAAAACCTAACCATTACAGTTTAGCTCCATGGGAATAGTCTTATTAGAACCAATCCTTCATACAGAGGAAGAAGATGCAATAACTCGCATGTCGCTAGAGCCATAGCTCTATTCCCAAACTCAACACTAGATCAAACAACAAAAGTACTGTTTGAAGATCCTAGGTAATCTCCCATAGAGACATAATAGCCAGAATAAGATCGTCTGTTGATACTAGCATAGAATTAAATGTCCGATTTCGATGCCGTGTCCGATGGCCCAGAAACAGAAATTTTTCGAAATTTCGCACGAAATTTCGATATTTACGACCCTAACGATTTCGACGACCAAATAAGCGAATTACATTATGAAAATTTACCAGGACGATCTAAACACCAAGATCTACTCAAATATGCAATAATATTTCATATTGGATATGTGGGGTGGGGGGTCTCCCACATTTGTAAGTGAAGGAAGCTGAACAATTTCGACAGAATTTCGATGGCAATTTCGATGACAAAATGAAGGAATTAGATTATGAAATTTTGCATACACAATGTTTAGACAAAGATACACTAGATTATATATTAAAGTTATATGTTTAGAGGTTAGGGTGGGGTCCATATCTTAATGAGTGAGTGCACAAATGAACAGAATTGTCAAGTCTGTTAGACTGTAAACAACTTATAAACCCACAATTTACCACTTAGACCTTAAAACTTACAGTTGCAAGTTACAAACTTACATGTTACAACTTATATAAGTCTAGTGTTCAAATTTAGTTAGGTTACATGGGTCATGTATACATAGATCAAAGAAAATGCATTATTTTAAAGTCATTTTATGTATACATATGTGTAATAATAACAAATTTATTGTAGAATTGCAGACTTAATACTATTATTTCATAGATCCACAAGTTTGTTTGTAGTTCATGTGATTTTCGAATGAGAATCGCCAAAATAGCTAACATGTAGTAGGTAGTACTAGTATCAACACTTAGAACTTTGTTATTTTTCATAGTATCTCTTCACATCTTTTAGAAGAGTGTAAACATAGAAAGAGGTATACATGGGCTAGGGATAGGGGAAACATACCTTAGAATCAAAGAAAATAGCCTCTATAAGCAAAAGATACAAAGAGAATCGCCAAAATACCTAACATGTAGTGGCAGCAGTCTTAGGAACACATATTTTGAAATTTCTATCGAAATTTTGTGCCATTTTGTAAAATTATGGCCCAAACTGGGCGAAATTTGCACTGTTTTGCGAAATTTCGCACCTAAGTGCGAAATTTTAGCGAAATTTCTGCGAAATGACGTCCCATTCTCTGCGTACATGTGTTTCGATGTCCGATTGGAAAAAAATCGGAAATTTCGATCGAAATTTCGCAATTTCGATCGAAATTTTGTACCATGGATACTAGAACCTGTCCATTATGCATTAGAGAAACCTTGGAACTCTCAGATGATTATGGTTTTGGAACAGAAGTCCCTTTCTAGGATTATTTTTTGAATACCATAGAATGCAAATGACAACCTCCAAGTAACTTGTACATGTTTGCTCCATAAACTGACTAGCAACACTGGTGGCAAAAGCAATTCAGGCCTAGTTATAGTCAAATAACTTAGTTCCCCAACCAACCTCCTATATCACCCAAGCATCACCAAGAAGAACTCCTTGTTCCACAAGGAATTGGACCTTGGGGTTTCTAACGGCTTCACTCCTAGTACACTTGTCTTTGTGAGAAGGTCCAAAACATTCTTCTACTATGAAATAAATAACAATTCGACACTTTGACTTAGCAACTTCAATCCCAAGGAAATATCCGAGGTTCCCTAAATTTTTAGTTTGGAATTGTCTCTCAATCGTCTGCAATATCATTGACCATCAGTAAGTTACATGTCTCTATTCAATCCATATAATTGATTGGGACAACCTCCCCCCAACACATACAATTCACTTCCCTTGATACTCTATCATAAGAATGGAACTTAACATCGACTTCGAAAGGTGTGGAAGTGGAAGTTTGTGGAAGCATTGAGGAAACTTCGAGGATTTTTACAATCAAACTCATAGAATTAAATGTCTGATTTCGAATGTCGTGTCCGATGGCCCATAAATAAATTTTTTTGAAATTTTGCACGAAATTTCGAAATTTACGGCCCTAACGATTTCAACGACCAAGTAAGCAAATTAAATCATTAAAATTTACCAGGACGATCTAAACGCCAAGATTTACTCAAATATGCAATAATATTTCATATTGGATATGTGGGGGGGGGTCTCCCACATTTGTAAGTGAAGGAAGCTGAACAATTTTGACAGAATTTCGATGGCAATTTCGATGGAAAAATGAAGGGATTAACTTATGAAATTTTGCAAACACAATGTTGAGACATAAACACACTTAACTATATAATACATCTATATGTTTTGAGGTTAGGGTGGGATACATGTCTTGATGAGTGAGTGCACAAATGAACAAAAATGTCAAGTCTGCTAGACAGTTAGTCTGTTAAAAGC
Organism: Alisma plantago-aquatica; assembly: GCA_963693085.1. NCBI lineage: Eukaryota > Viridiplantae > Streptophyta > Magnoliopsida > Alismatales > Alismataceae > Alisma > Alisma plantago-aquatica. The sequence continues at coordinate 245,398,023 of OY856413.1, read as the reverse complement.
TTCAAGTTACAACTTAGAATTTAAAATTTACAGTTACTTGTTCCAAACTTACCAACTACAACCTGTATAAGTCTAGTGTTAGCATTTATTTAGGTTACATGGGACATTTATGCATAGATCCAAGAAAGAACTTTGTTATTTTCGGAGTATTTCTCAATATCTCTATAGATGAGTGTAGAAATTGATGAAGGTAATGTATAAATGGTCTAGGGATAGGGGAAACATACCTTAGAATTAAGAAAGATAGCCTTTAGAAGCAAGAGATTAAAAAAAAATTGCCAAAATACCCAAGACGTAGTATCATCGGATTTTGGAACAAATTTCTTGAAATTTAATTTGTGTTTCTGTACCATTTTGCAAAATTACGACCCAAACTGGGCTTTTTGCTGTGAAATTTCACCATTTTTGTCGAAATTTTGCACCTAGGGTTGAAATTTTCGTGAAATTACGTCCCATTCCCTGCATTTGTGTGTTTCACATGTTTGCTCGTAGGTTTCGATGTCTGTTTGCAAACAAAAAAGATATTTCGAGCGAAATTTTGTAATTTCGATCGAAATTTTGTTCCATGATCAAATTCGACGCATCTTTGACAAAAATTATGCTAAAAATAGTGATTTCATGATGAAAATTGATATGTTTCATAGAAAAACACAATCACATGCAAATGTGCAAGACGCCGTCTTCGTGTCAACTTTGGCAGGCATGGAAATTTACCAAGTCTCAACATCAACATCGAACATTGACATGTGTAGACATATGTTACATCGAGGATTAATTGCCAGATGTCGAGGATGTGTAGTACCATGATCAGAAGCCTTTATAAGTTGTATGTGTACTTCTCCATAAGCCTTGTTTTTAGAAAAATAGTATTTGTTGTTGGATCTTCTAGGCATGGAACCATATGAAGTTATGTTGTCATCACTGCCTCTTTTATAATCCACTTCCACTCTTGCTTCGTAAGATCTTTTGGCCGTCATGGAGAAGCAATGATGGATTTGTTCATCTGTGGTCCTTGGTCTAGTAGTAGTCACTGCCTCACCTTCCCAACCTTTCTCTTACATACCATGCCTCAGATTCTGACAAGTGACAACCCACTTCATTGTTTGGTCCAACAATATTAGTCTACACAACTACAACAATTTGTAGCCAACCCCAACTTGGTTGGGATTGAGGCTTAGATGATGATGATGAGGGACTACAACAATTTGCATCCAATTGCCTTTCCCCTCTACTACTAGAGAAGAGGGGAGAAAGTCATGGGTCACAACAGGATATTGTTTTTTCTGCCCTCTTTTCTTGCGACTGACCTGGCTCCTGCCCACAACGGTGATCCCTTTCAGTGTCTTCAATTGAAGCTAATAGTAGGGCTTCCCTGCTTGTTGGAGAATAGATTATGGTTCTCCACGTGAAATGAGAAGTTATTAGCAGTTGGGAACAATTTATCTTGTTCATTCTGAGTTTACATTCCATGAAAGTTCTTTTTTGTTTGGTTTGTTTTGACGTCCAATTTCTCCCTCGTACGTTATTTTTTTAGTATGTTCACTCTTCCTTCTGGTAGTCAATGCAAGTTTTTTTCCTGCCGACTTCACCATTGTAGCTTTGCTTTTAGTATAAAACCCACTCATATCTTCCTTTTTTTTTACTCTAAAAATATGTGGCTGTCACCTAAATTTGTTATGCTTGTCTTCTTTGTTTTCCGTCATCCCATGTGTGATTGTCCCCACACCATGCTTCGGGAGTTGCATCCTACCTAGCCCTACCATGTTCCATCTTGCCCTTTCTAGGACTAAGGAGGTGATATGAGGGAGAGAAGAGAGAAGCATGTTGGGAGGGGGGGGGGCTCAGCACCACAGTTGTCCCTTATCTGTTCTTACACCATCATTGTTTAGTGATGGATGTCTCACGAGTTGCTGTAGAGGTAGTCTGATTATTAGGTTATACTCTTAACAACCATGTAGTTATACTTTTAACAACCATGTACAGTCTGGTCATTAGGTTATACTCTAGCAACCATGTTCAGACATTGCCAACTACAACATGCTGTATGTTTGGTTCCAATAATCTGTCGTGACTCTTCTCCCCTAGCAACCATGTTCGGACACCATCAACTACAAGATGCTGTATCTTTGGGTCCAAAAGTCTGTTTTGGCTTGTCTCTCACAGATTTTAAGGAGCATGGCCAAGCCATTGGGTGGTTGGCCTGTTGTAGTTCACCGTTGCATGATTCCATTTTGAAATCATTGTCCATGGATCTGAATTCTGAGGAGCCGCCTTGCATCATCGTTGAAGGACCAACAGTTGGTGGCTTGGTGCCTCACTTGTGTTGTTCCACTAAAGGTGATAACTGCAGTTTTTCTGTCAGTCTTTAGGGATGGTCATCATTTCAGTTGCTCTTCTAATTGAATATTGATGTTCTTAAGGAGAATACTTCTGCTCTTTTTGGTCGGTAAAAAATCGTGTTACTAAACTTTAAGTTCCCAAAACTTTGGGTACAAGAGATTGCGCCCCCAAGATAAACTTGAAAAAACATCCAACAACTAGATAACCTGACTGAGCTAAGCTACTAAAACATAGTAACTAACTACCTAAACAACAGAAGGGGGCATACCCACAATACAGACTCGGAGGTAGCCAGAGATACAACCTAGACCCACAATACAACTCATACTGACATAGTCAATAGATCCTTCCTCTGAAAGTATGGCAGAATGAGCTGCCAGAGTCATCAGTTCAGTATCCAGGAAAACCCATGAGCAGCATAGAAGGAAACCCAACTACAATCATCTAGGCACAAATTCTGACGATCAAAAGAATCAATCACGAAAGCCTGCAGTACAATGATCCTTCAGCACAAATTAACTCAACAAGCTAATCATTCACACACTGGCTTTAAAAACTGCATCTGAAAGAATGTGGAATAACCAACCAGCAAAGACAATCTGAACCAGATAAATCAAAGACCTAGGCCCAATTGATCAACTCTTTTACTAACCAGTAACATGATCCGATCTCCAGCAGGCGAAGAAATCATCAAGAAGAACCAAAAAGCTGGTCTCATCAAATCATAGAGCCCAGATGACTGACTGCTCACTCACTAACATTAAAATCATTTCCTGAAAAAAAGAGGGCTGATCAGCAACCTGAGAGCTATGAAACTCAGACTCCAACTCCAAGAAATCGACTGATAACTCCTTAAAACCAGCTTGAGACCAGTAGCAACACAAGACCAGAACAAAGATAAGAGTGAAACACCTCATCCCCCATCCCTCTTCATCTTTGATGACTTCTTTTTCCTGTTATCCCAAGATTCCTCAAACTCCAGAGATTCAATCACCAAGTGGTCAGAATCAATCCCTGAAAGGGAGTCTTCCATAGAGCCATCATCATCATCGAAGAGTTGTGTCTTCCTCAGTTGGTAGTCAGCCGAACAACCACTACTTTCCCAGATTTTGTTAACCTTCCACGAATCAGAACAGCTGTGAGCAAGTTCCAATTCCCAATCGAGATTAAGGCTGTCCAGATTGCATATTGGGGATGACCCAATCATATCCGGTTCCATAATCCCACCTAGAGGACCTTTGGGTTGATGATCATGAGCCAAAGCACAACTAGTGAGGACTACTTCTTGAACCTGCTGAATGATGAAGTTCTGCAAGCTCTCGTCTTCATCAGCAATACCTACAGGCGTCACCAACGATCCTCCTTGTTCTTCAGCAACCCGAGACACTTTGTCTTTAGAGGCATTTATGCAAACACCTCTCTGCTTCCCGTGTCTTACCTGCAAATCGTTGTCCGGGATTGGTTTCCTTGCCTTCGACGGGAAGGAGGAAGCCCTGTGCCCGAATAGCTTACAGCTTGGACAGGATGTCGGCTTTGAAACAATCTCAACCTTCAGCTGCTTGACAGTTGAATCCACTTCAACCATAGTCGACCTTGGCAGTGTAGATCCACTACTAACCTCGACACAGGCTATTGCAACACCCAAGCAACCAGTGGTCGTTGAGCTGTCGTCGAAGTCGACTGGCTTCCCTATCGTGCTCACAACTCTTGCGATGCTGCTGCGAGTCCAAGGAACGTCGGCATTTTCGACTCTAACCCATATCGGAACCTGAGGGAAGGACAGAGGGGGGAGAGAGATATCGGGCTTCCACGAATGGGCGATAACCAGTGACCCATCCATGAACCACGGCGCCTCATCCAACACTCGGTTTCTTTCTGTTTTGGACGGCATCTTGATGATGAAGGCCTCCCTCTCTTTAGCGAAGACTTCAATTGCTCCACCGGGGCGCCACGTCCTTCTGATCCAGCCAGCAAGGTGCTCACGGTAGGGTTTCCTTCCGACGAAACGAATGGAGATAAACTCACCCCAATCCGGCACGGGACAATCCCGGCTAGAAATGGAGGCGCATTTCACTCCATCTTTAAGGATTGGCTCAATAAACTCGATGGTAGCAACCCCATCGACCTCCCGGTCTTGTCTACTGGAGCTCAACCAGTCGGCGATCCGCGAGGCGGTGGCTGCTCCGTTGACAGGGTGGGTTGGCGTGGAGGAGGGGGATGCCTCCGCCGCCTCCTTTCCTTTGGATTGAGCGGGCGATCCTGCATGGCCAGAGTTGATTTGCTTGCCTCCATCCCCAGGTTCCGCATGTGGACAACCTGGAGGAGTCGTCGGAGACGACTCTGCAGCAACAATGGTCTTCTCCTCGCGGCCGCCAGGAAATCGCCCACGACCTCGCCCACGCCCTCCGCGTCCCCTAGCCATCATGCCCTTGAGAATGATAATCTAAGACGAGAATACTTCTGCTCGTCTTAGATTTTCATTTATGTCTTTGAGTTTTAATATTTTGCAAGTTAATTTTCCTGTAAATCAAGTGGGAATTTAACTTTGGGTTGTCTTTATGTGTTTTCTGGGCTTGGCTTTTGTGTTTGGTGGGAATAATGTTTTGAAACCCGACCCGACCCAACTGGTTGAACTGGTTGACCTGCCAAAGGTCTAGCAGGTGGGTTGGGGCTGAAACCTGTTTTTGTCTGTGACCCCGGCTTTAACTTGGTGATCCGGCAGGTTCAACCGTTGACCTGGTGACCGGGCCAGGTTTCACTGATTTTTTATTATCCATCCCTAAGTGGGCACGCGACTAATCTTAATCCCCTTTCGCTCAACCCCAATATTTCATATATTGAGGTATCCACTTGTTAAGTTAACTTCTTTTGAGCATTTTAAAACCATTGGTTTGCTTGTTTTTCAAATGGATGCTTGATTTATATCTTGAATTTTATAATTCACCATTTATATCTATATATGTGTATGTACACACATATTTATAAATGCTCTATATTGGGTGTATATATAATTATATCATAAATAATGTTATGTCAAGATCACTAGGTCAACCAAGTCGACTTGGCGGTTGAACCAAAGACCCACGACACAGAAGCTTTGCCAGGTCGACCTCCAGGTTTTGTATGAAATTCTATGACAAGCAACTATACTATACTGGATGTATTTCTTTGATATTCTATGACGAGCAACTATACTAAACTATGATCCTCTCCATGGTAAAAGTCTCCATCATATACTCATCATTACATTTTACGGTCGTTTAAAACAATATCTAGTTCCAACGTAATAAATTGTATGAACAGTTCCAAATCATTTATTACCCATTGTCTGCCAAAGAAAATACAAAATTCAAAATTAACTTGGCTATTATGCCATTTCTGTTTGCCTAAATATGGACCCTCAGACTCATAGACACTGGTTTTATACGCTGTTGCTCTAACTAGAGCAGATTATCTGATGATTTGAGTTACTCGAAAATCAAATGGTAAGGTGATGGTATTTCTTTGCCTTAACGTTTGGATAAATACTTAAAAGTTGTTTTAGGTCGGATCTTGTTTTGCATTTCTATACATTTTGAGATATTGTTGTAAGGTATTCATCAACGGAGTTCCTTGGCTCTGAAATGCTTCAAACCCATCTTTATCAACCCTTGTACATAATTTCTTCCAGAAAACATAAATATAATAGTTGTTGTTGCCTAACTATTAGCAAGTGGGTGTATGCTTACTTTCAGCAGTGAAGCAAATGATTGGTTGGTAGATAAATGGCTGTGGACCTCGTAATTACATGAGACCCCAAAGTAAATTTACTAACAAATATGAAAATTAAATTTTAATTTGGCTGCCTAAATATTGCTTTTCAGGTGCATAAATGCAGTGATAGGAGCCAGTGAACTTCTTAACTTGAATAGTACAGGAGGGAAAGCTCCGTCCCTAGTAAATGGCCAAGTGGATGCGGTGCTAGATCCTGAAATGCAGAGTCGTGCATCAGTTGAAGCCAATATAAAATCTGCTATGCAGCTGTATATAAAATGCTCAGCAGGAGTGTTGTTGGGATATCAGAATGATAACACCAGGTATGTTCTAATAAAGATGTTATTACAAATCCCTGCATGAATCATGTTGTCACCATTGTATGTGACGCAGTGTAGCTTAGGAAATTATGTAACATATGGTATACATATAGCCTTCATATGCTAATCACTAATTTTGTGCTGTATAACTGATGGGTGATGGGGAGTTTAGGTTTATTTATAGATGGAAGAAACACAAATTTGTAGTTATGTGTTCGTTTAGACCCACATACTATTTGTAGTTTTGTGGTATAAATGTAATTTTTTTGTTATGCTTTAAGTTTCAGACTTGTGTATGGCTGTTGGTTTCTGTTCGTGGATGGCATGAGTTTGCCAGACATGAATCTGCCAATAATTTGTTACATAATCTGTAGAACGTACTTCTGCCCACTATTTATACCTGAGCCCTTACTTGTTAAAGGGACCTGTTTGCCAATTGGATAGACAAGACAGTTTGCATCTTGTGTGTATCTCAGTGTGAAGCCCTATGCTCTGTAGTTGTGAGTGTTCTGTTTTTTTAGTATGGTATCGCCAGAAGCCCATCCAGAATTTCTAGGGTTTCACTGCCTGTAAGCATAAAAAACAATGGCAAAATCTGCTTCCTCTATGTCTCCAGATGCAACATTTTGGTTCTTCTTTCACGCAGGTTGCAGTGTTAGGACGGTAAGTTTTGAAGAGTGGTTTGGTGGTTGCATGGAAGGTGAACCTTGCATTTGCAGATAGAGTTCTCAAGGCTAGGGGATAAGTTCTAAAGATTGGTTTGGTGGTAACATGCAAGGTGAACCCTACAATTGAAGCCAACCTTGGTTTCCGTGGAGTGTTACTTTTTTTTTTTGAAGTTAAGCAGACAAATTTCATTATGGAGGAGCCATACGACATCTACATGAGGAGAAAAATAAACTAAAGAACCACACAAAGATCCAGAACACATACAAACTACCATAAAAACTCGTATCGGAATTTGATAAGAATAATGATGTATAGATCCCTCTTCTCCTTCGTTGGCTAAGGCAGCTTTCTATGAGGAATACCTTCAACCTGAGTATGTATATGTGGTAGAGTATCTGCGTCAGATCGGTGTTCCAAAAGAATATTGTCCCCACACTTGCTGCCATACAACACCACAACAAAATTGACCGAGAAAGAGAAATCTACTACGAGAAGAGATAGAAGCGCTGATTAACAGCGAGAGAGACAAAATAAGAGACCAACCTATTCTAAATAGAAAGCAAGTAAAAGAGAAAGGAGGTAGGAAACTCGTCGCAGCCGGGCTCCACGACAGGGAGGAAGAAGACCACTGCCTCCAAAGTCAACACGCCTGCGTGCCTCCCGAAGAAGAGACCCTGCTGAAGACGGGCGAGAAGAGGCTGAGGGGGAGCGGGACACCGCTTTACGGCGGTCAAATCCCCCTCCCCCCAGCCAGCCGTCTCTGGAGGAAGAAACCCTAATAGCACTAGGGTGAGAGAGCAACCGCCAGAATCCGTGGAGTGTTACTTGGTTGACTACTTTATTGTCTATTTAGTAAATGAAGCTAAGTGTGTTGGCCCATTAGGATTTGTGTTCCATGTTGTAATAGTCCCCTCTCCTATATATAGTAAAAGGTAACTCTTTACCTTCTAGTTGTATTCTAATATGGTATCAGATCTGTTGTTCTTGGGTCCCAGACCCTAAAAACAGCAAAAGAGAGAGTGAGCCTCCAGTTGTAGGCAACTGTCCCTGTTCCCTTAGTTGGCCACCCGCAGGACATGCTGTAAGTGATATTGCTCTTCTTCTTCCTACTTTGCTGCAATACTAACAACGTGCCGCAGGCAGTTCAACACCCTTATTACTTCTATCTTCAGTGCTGGTAGTGGCCTACCGCTTAAGGTGAGGCAAGGGTTGTCCCTCAAGGAGATGTATGCACATGTCATTCTTGTCTTTAGCGAAATCCTTTGCGTGACTTCCCTATGCACCTGATGTCGCTCCACCTACTCTACCTATTGTCACTGACACCTCTCTTTTTCCTGCACTATAGTTGCTGTTGCTTACACGTGCTTCTTTTGGACTATCATAACTATCTTTGTACACTTTTAAAATAAAGAAAAGCAGGCATGGATATATGTTTCTTTCTACTCCCTGCAGCTAGCTGTCTGTCTTAGTACCTACAAAAATCTTTTTCATGTGATCCTACTGTCCCCCACCTTTATGGCATGGACAAATATAAGCAAAATATATCATAACCTCATACAAATCCAAATCCCCTATCTGGAAACAAATTGGTATTTATAAATCCGGACCGCACTAGTTCGGTTGATGGGGCATGTTTACTCTGGATTATGAAAAAAAGGCTATTTGGGAACCCATTCTGGTTTAAATCTAGTTCTGGTTAGGATCTTGGGTCAGGGAGGAGGGAAGTAATAGAAAGAGAGAAAATGAGAGCAAGATGGAACTAACACATTAATATATGACAGAAAACACATTATAACACACATAGATACAAATAAAGGAGGGAACTGATGGGAGAGAGAAAGAGAAGATTAGGAGGGAGGAGAGAAGTAGTGGGAAATAAGACATTAATATGCAATAGAAAACACATTGTAACATACATGGACACAAATAGATAGGGAAGTAGTGAAAATAAGACATTAATATGTGATAGAAAACATATTATAACACACATGAACACAAATAGAGAAGGGATGTAGTGGAAAGAAAGAGAAATTAATATTAGGAGGGAGGAGGGAATTAGTGGAAAATAACACATTAATGTGATAGGTAACATATTATAACACACAAACACAAACTGAGTTGGGAAGAAGTGGAATATAATACATTAATATGTGACATAAAACACATGATACACATGAACACAAATAAAGGATGGAAGTAGTGGGAAGAGAGAGAAAGAGAAAATTAGGAATGAGGATGAAAGTAACGACAAATAACAGATTAATATGTGACAATACATTATTATAAAAATAGATGGATGGGGGAAATAGTGGAAAATAACACATTGATATGTGATAGAAAAAATATTATGACACTAGTGAACACAAATAGAGGAGGAATGTAGTGTAAAATAACACAATCAATATGTGATAGAAAATATATTAAGACCTAGGAAGCACAGATACAAATACATATTGGATACAAGTATGGGGATGCGACAATTTCCAAAAATATAGGATACGGGTACACCATGGATACGACAATTTTTTAATATTTATTTTAATATTTTTAAAAGTAACCAATATATTTATTTTAAAAATAGATGAAGACAATGAAATTTCACTAAAAAATCACAATATTTCTAAAGAAAATGGAAACCAATACCATAATATCAAACAATGATTTAAAAAGAGGTCTTTCATTCATATTAATGTGAGACAAGAGTTACAAAAAGACATGATAATATTATATTCTAAACCTTTCACATTTCATGTATCATGTAATGTTGTGTTGTAAAGTGAGTTGTGTCAACTGTGATACTAAACTCTCTTCTCTCACGTATGGCTAGCTAGATATAGATACATAGATGGATACGAGTACGGGTACGGTACGTGGATATGACAATTTTCGAAAATATAAGATACGAGTACAACATGGATACAACAATTTTTTTAATGTTTATTTTAAAATTTTAACAGTTGATACCAATTTCATTCTCAAATCACAATACAATAGGGGGAGTCTAGAGTTGGAAGTCACATGGTTTTGGGATTTTGAGGGATCACACGAGTGAGGTGCTCTCTTGGCTGCTAAACGGGTTGGTTGTATCCTGGCTGCATTGAGGTAATATCCTGCTAATAAAAAAAGGAATACGACTTCATAAGTATTTGGTATGTATTAGAGAGTATCCAGGGAGTATTAGTATTAGATATGTATTCAGTACTGCTAGGACATCTATTTTGGAGTATCGATGCTTCATAGGGGAGACAGAAGGATGGGGATGCAATGATTATCTTCAAAGGAGATGAAATAGATATTGTTTAGATAGAAATCCAGAATAAATCACAATGGATTTAGTCACCAAAACAAGAGGCAAGTTAACCCAACGATACTAAATTGAAGCCTTTCATAGAATATGGAGGACATCAACGTGCATAAAACTTGCACCTTAGTAGGGAAAGCATCCACAAGTACCATGTAAAGGTGAATGAATTGGTTTGCAATAAAGAACAAACAAAAATCCAGATTACATATGGAAGTTCTTTAAAAAGTGAAATCCCAAAAAACATAGGAGGTACAAACAATAAAGAGAAGAAGGAAGGTTGGCATTTAGCAAGAGGAATGGTGACTAACCTTGAACTACTTCAAGGAAGCAACTGTGACAGCCTTGCTGCAAGCTACTACTTAGCAGAGAGGGTTGAGAGTTGAGACATGAGCTGGTGTCAAATGCTAATCAAGCAATGTCATGCCCAATTTTTTTTCTAGTTTTTACCGACTGGATATGACTTGGATACAACATGGTTACGGATTAGGAGTATTCGATACGTATCCAGGAGTATCCACTGAGTATTGGTATCCGATACATATCGGATACGGGTATGACACCTATTTTGGAGTATCCGTGCTTCATAGATTATGACAATCATGAACACAAATAGAGGAGAGATGTAGTGGGAAAAAGAGAGGAAATTAGAAGAGAGAATGGAAGTAGTAGGAAATAACACAAAGTGTGATAGAAAAGACATTATAACACACATGGACACAAATAGAGAAGGGAAGTAGTGGGAAACGACTCATTAATATGTAACAGAAAATACATAAAACACACATGAACATAAATATAGAACGGAAGTAGTGAGAAGAGTGAGAAAGATGAAATTAACAGGGATGATGGAAGTAATGGGAAATAACACATTAATATGTGAAAGGAAACACATTGTAACTCACATAGACACAAATGAAGGAGGTAAGTAGTGGGAAAAAAGAGAAAGAGAAAAATAAGAGGGAGGAGGAAGTAATGGGAAACAACACACTAATATGTGAAGGAAACACATCATAACATGATCACAAAATCGAGGAGGTAAACAGTGGGAAGATAAGAAAAAATTCGAGGGATGGGGGAAGTAATGGGAAATAACGCGTTCATACGTGACAAAACATTATAATAGACGTGAACATAAATGGAGGGGGAAGTAGTGGGAAGAGAGAAAGAGAAAAATAAGAGGGATGAGGGGAGTAGTGGGAAATAACACATCAATATGTGACATAGTAACACGTGTTTCTATATTGTTAATTAGTGATGAGAAAAAAATACATGAAACATAATGTTGTGTTTTACTTGAGTTGTAGTGTATTTTCGTCCCTATTCGATGTGTTTATCTTTGGTCTAGTGTTTTGTTTTTTGGTTTTTATTATTTCTTTCATCTCCTCATCACTCCTCAATTCCCTCACTTTCTCTTCACTTCAACTATTTAATCTATCCCAAAAAATGAGGTGCTCCCTCTCCCCCCCTCTCCTCTCCCTTTCCTCTCTCCCTTCTCTCTCTTGCAACATCTGCACCACTGCACACTGCTGTCACATCATTCAGGTTGCTAGGCACTTGAACAACCAGGCTGTCACATCTGACTCCCAAAATGGGTATGAAGGGTGTGCTATATAGTGATACCCTAACTGTTTTAGGTTGTTGGGTGATTGAGAATGGCATGGAAGCTAATTATAAACTTTGACAACATTATCAGTAGTGGCATCTAAATTTTCTACCTTGGCAACCTAATGGACATGGTGCCAAGAAGCCTTCATGAGGTACTGAAGTAGAAGCCAAATGTCATAATGTTGTTCTCTATATCCTTGATTATAAGATTCATTTGTTTTAGGTATTTGGGTGCTTAAGGATGTTACAATATAGGAGTGTTTTATTTATTTTGTTTAAGGGCCCAACTGAAGTAGACCCATTAGTGTCAAGATTCCTAGTCTATGAGAATTTTGTCGACTTCATTGTATCTCCTATATATAGGAGAGGGGTCTGCCCATCTATCAATAAGAAGAATATATGGAATTTCCGTTATCACATTTTCTGACAAGGGACATGTATGCTAGTGGGAACATTAGACGACATTATTAAAGAGAATGCCATCTAGGTCACTACTTTGGCTATCCAGTAGACCACTAAGCAGTTCTCAAGGGTAGATCTCAAAATTTTAATGACTATCTAGTCCTGTTGGGAAATGGATCTTTGACATCTTTCTTGAATGTGCTGTTATCCACTTCAACTTGCTTGGTTAGATTTTTGACCATTTGAACCAAATGTGCTCTGAGGATAAAAGGTAGATAGTTTGATCAAGCAAGCCCTGGCTCGTTCAAGATCTTATATTATAGAGTGTAGTGATGTTTGTGCTCAACCTTGTGTAGAGATCCTTGTATGATTGCTAGCACAGGTGATAGTTGCAATTGTACTAATACGTAATACCTCATGCCATCCAAATGAGTACATATTGTGCCCACGTTAAGGTTAACAACTTATTCATTTTAATCAAATAATGGATTTTGTTAGGAGAAATTAACTAAGCAATGGTGAAGCTAGTAGATCCTTTGTTATACCTAGCTATAGAGCTTTGACAATGAACGATAAGATATCATCAACTAGGTAACTAAGATTGTAACAATCTTGGTCATGTAGGAGGCAATGATCAATGTGGGATGGGAATTGAGTTTGAATTGGTTGGCCATTAAGTAGGAAAGAAATAACAAATCAATTGTTTGCTCATGCACCCAACTGCCACTTTGTGATGAAGAGGAAATTGAAGATGGTAAAGGTGCAAAAGTCCCCAATGCATCTGAGTTGGTGGATGAACTCTTGATTTTAGAGGAGAACCAAAAACCAATGAGTGATTGTAGAACAAAATATTGAACTAGATGTCATGTAATGCATGTTCCAAAGTCGTAAGCTCTAATGTAGTTTTAAGGATAATGACTCGCCCCAAAAACTGACACTGTAGCCTTTGTTGCACGCTTTTGTCCTCATGCACAACCTGGGAGATCCTCTAAGCATGTCACCCATCCTAGTACTACTCCGGGTCAATCATGCTTAACCATATACTCCTTAGTGATAGTCTACTTAAAAAGGTGAACTTTGTTAATATGGGTAGTCCAATCATTTCTTTTGAGATAATTTATTCAATGCCTCAAATCGTGGGCTGTAACAATGTCCCCACTTAGACTGTTAACGTCCTTGTCAAGGCTATATTATATGGCCTCATTTTATTTTTCATTTCAGTGCAAGCTCAAATTCCAGAAATTGCTTAGAATTGTCTAATTAAAACCATAAATTGCCTGACTCTGTCTCTTATAAAAGATGCTAAGCCTCATGATGGGCCATGTGGGTAGGCTCTTCTACATTAGCTCCATTCAGCTAAGAAATTGAGCCTTTGGCAGCTCAAAAATGCTATTTTAGGTTGTCGCAAGGCCATGTAGTACAAACAACGCTACAATGGTGAGACCAAGGTTGTCTGGACCAATTCGAATTGGTGAGTAAACTAATTCTTACATGTTAATGTGTATCTATATATGTGTAAGTATATACATCCTTACATATATATGCATATATGGAAATACATACATACATATTTGTCGCCGAAAAGGAGTGGCTCAAGTGGTCAAACACGGTATCTCCTCAAGAAGAGACTCGTGTTCGAATCTCAGCTGCTGCCTTGGTTTACCACCCTCCTGGACGTTCGACCTCCGTCACGAGCATGAGAGAGAGGGAGAGAATGCCTCTCTTTATCCCATACATACATACTTGTCAATGAAGGGACTCAAAAGTTTGAATGCCCAAACAACTATTTCTCAATTTAATACCCTCGGGCATCCAACCTCCACTATAGGTTGTGGGAGAGGGAAGGGGGGAGATATTTTTCTCTTAATCCCATACATTCATGTTTGTATGTATGTATACATATGTGTGTGGTTGGATAAATGGGGAACTAACTAATTTGATAAAAATTGCAGTAGAGCTATCACACGTCTTTGATCAAGTCAATGTATTGGATTGACACACCCTTCTTGTTCAAAACCATCCGCAACACTTCTCTGGGTACTCGATCATAAGCCTTTTTTAAATCAATAAACACCATATGAAGATCTCTTTTTCTTTCTCTATACTTCTCCATAACCCTCCTTATCAGAAAAATAACATTTGTTGTTGATCTTCCAGGCATGAAACCAAATCGGTTGTTTGGTATCTGCGTTATAGATCTTAGTCTTTGCTCAATAATCCTCTCCCAATGCTTCATTGTGTGACTCATCAACTTGATACCTCTGTAGTTTGTGTAGCTCTGAACATCACCTTTGTTCTTGTAGATGGGGACTATAGTACTATTTCTCCACTCATTTGGCATCTTCTTGGTCGTCATGATCTTGATAAAGAACTTTGTTAACCACATAACTCCTTCATCCCCCATACTCTTCCATACATCAATGAGAATACCGTCTGGTCCGCAGACCTTTCTCATTTTCATATTTTTCAAAGCATTCTTAACCTCAAATGGTGAAACTCATCGTGTGTAAATGATATCTCTTGCATTCATGTCATACGAGTCTCTAACATTATTTGCAATATCTCCATTGAAAAACTTATGAAAATAATTTCTTCACTGGTTCTTGATATCATCGTCCTTCACCAACATTCTGCCTTGGTCCTGTAATCCTGTTAAGATAAAAAAGTAGGGAGTTTGCACTATTCCCAAAATTGGGGCAGAAACATAGCTGTGCTGCTGTCGCGCAATGCAGAATCAGTTGTCCCGTTAGTGGCTAACAACATCCAAACAAATAACAACAAACCAGCTTTTGCCAACTCTATCCCATCAATGTGTTATTTTTAGTTTGAAACAACTACTTTAAAATCTGCAAGTTCCTCTAATCATGCTTTATGCTCCTCTTACATCCATCCAAACAAGCCCTTGGCAGACAAATTGCAAGGTTTCCTGTATTATATACCTGGAATCACTGTTATGATTATAATCATCCCTAACTTTTTGATGTTTAAGTACTAGCTGGCAAAATGTAAAATCTAAGACATGGATATTGTTATGCTGAAGCTTCCTGTAGAACATATCAATGTTATGATTAAATATTCTCTGGAAATGAAATGCAATACGGATAGATAACTGTTGTGATGTTGGATATTTTTTCTAAGTGATGTAAAAATAATATTTTGCTTACATGACTAGTTTGCTTGTGCAGGTCGAATATTGTACCTAAATTAATATTTTTGGATCATCTGTGTGAGCTTTCCTCCTATCTTCCTAGAAGCACACTTGAGATCTACGTTCCTTACTCTCTTCTTAGATCAATATACTGCCAATACTTTGGGAACAGTATTTCTGCGACTTTCGAGTTGTGCAATCCATCACCTAGACAATCACCACTAGTGTCACTGGTTCATTCTCCGGCCGTCCAGCTGAACCGTGGGGATTCAACTCCACAGACTGGTAGCATGCACGATTCAAATTACTTCACTACATCTGCTTACCGAAGAGAGCCATTGTACAATGTGGACGGCAGCAATCACAGGACAGAGGAAAGAGAAACAAGACGCTCTGGGCCATTGGAATACACATCTAGCCGAAAGGTCAAGTTCACTGAAACTTCGAGTTCTGTAGGTAGGGGACCAAGCCCACTGCCGAGGTTTGCAGTATCAAGGTCAGGACCTTTATCATACAAGCATTAGTGACGAAAGGCAATTCTAGTGCAAGGTGGGGCCCAGTTGATACACTAGATGTGTGAGAAATGGATCTGTAAACTTCGAACTATCTACCAAAAGCCTTGTGCTGATTTGGATTGCCAAAACCACGAAGATGTATTGTAAATTAACGATTATAAATATTAGCACCTTGAAGAGAAGGGTATAGCTGGTTATTTTAAGGTTTCCTTGTTTGATGAGCTAATAGTGCAAAGCTAATTGATAATTGATGGCTTAAACTTGGCCCTATATAGTATGTACCAGTGTTGCAGAGGATATTACTATGCAGTTTGTTAAATTGCGCCGATCATTGTAACAATCAATTTCTGAGCGTGAATATAGAATCATATTACTATTGGCCCAAAATTGCCTGATACGAGTCGGAAGCTTTTATGCAGTTATATGCTCCTGTGACTGATGTAGGCTATGCAGTTATATGCTCCTGTGACTGTTGTAGGCTTTTGGGGCATTTGTAAAGCAATGCGCCGTATTATTCCATAATTTATTGATTGTTGCCTGATTTCCATGAAGATACGAGTCATTCATGTGATCCCCTATCCAAAGGTGTAACATGGTCGGGTAACATCACAACCCTTTGTTGTTACAGTAGAGATTGTAATCACTAGTCGTACCACACAACAAAGTTCTTTAATCTGCTCCATGAACGAGCATGGCCATCGTTTGTCACCCCCTATCCAAAGGTGTAACATCGTCAGATACACCCTGTGATATTATGATAGATATTGTGGTCGCTAGTTGTACTACACAACAAAGTTCTTTAATCGGTATGCTGGCATATACAGTAGTTTTGTGACGTTAAAACCCACCACCACAAACTTGAAGCCAGCTGTAATTATAAACTATCATTCTCTGTGATTATATAAATGACATGGTAGTGCATTTGTAATAGGGAAAGAATGAAGTATAAAACACACAAAACCATGGCTTTTCTTGTTGTGATTTGGCTATTTTGGTAGGAATCAGAGTACGCAACAAAGTAGGAGTCTTACATATTGAAAACTACTTTTATGGCTGATTGCATGAGCTGCGAAAAATGGTATTAGTTGTTTTTGCTTTGTTCAAGGAATATAGTGAATACTTATGCCTCCATCAGCTACCTGTTAGCTGTAATCCTATCAACTCTTCTCGACACTAGATATATCGGCAGGAGCGTAGTAGGCGGTGCCCATTTTATTATGCTCTAGTTTTCTTGATAAACGTTTATTGTATTAATATTAGAAAAAACATTAATCACAAACGCAAATACTGTATGGGGATGAAAATGTGGATGAAAGGCTACAAAGTACCGAGGCATCCACCAGGAAGAGGCCGAAGTGGCATGATCTGTTTTGCCACAAGAAAACAGGCCAACCAAATGATTATGTTCAGGGCTGGCAATCGGGTTCGGGTTGAATGGGTTTTATTTTGGCTCATTTTGGGTCAACACGTTTTGATTAGATCCTAAACTTGTAAAAGATGGATTTAAGTTGAAACCCTTGACTGTAACCTAACCCGCAAATAATTTCAGATGTATCAGGTCTGACTCGTAAATCTAATACCAAGAGAATAATAAAAAAATGCTATAATTTGTCTAATCATTGATATTTTTCAAGTGTAATTAACAAATTTCATTGTGATAAACTTACAATGTGAATGAGAAACACATATAAAGCCTATTGTAATTTATTTGACAATTTTAAACACAAATTCATAATATAATTAATATAATAAATCATATAAATATATACAAAACTATGTAGAATTGTCAAAATAAACTTCATGATTGATGGATTAGTAATTTATTAGGCCATTGCGTCTCTTAAAATATAGTATTTGTAATTTATTTGAAAATATAATTCGGGCCAATCGGGTCAATTCGGGTCTAAAATCCAAATCTAGACCCGATCCTAAATTAATTTCAGGTTCTTTAGGTTTGAGACAATTTCAGGTCGGGTCGGAAAACCTTAAGACCCTAAACTTGCTTAATATTTCGGATTTGGGCCGGGTCAGTCGGGTCAAGTCTTGTTTTGCCAGCCCTAATTACGTTCATTAGAGACCGACTACATGGGTGGGAACCTTGTAAATAACCTACCAAATAGGAAATAACAAGATAAGATGTGAAAGTAGCAATTGCAGCAACTTGTTCACCATCATCTCCTTGCTACCGACACCCTCAACTCTTGACCTCGAACCTATTAATTGGAAGTCTCTAGAAGGGGCTCAAAGGAAATCGTTCCTTTATAAGCCCTATCATCACCCTCCTCTTAATTGGACATCTCTAGAACTTAGACTGATTTTTCTACTAATGGTGTTATACAATTACTATGGAAATGGATATCATGAGTTCAACGATAAGGATTAGTACGAACATGCTATTAATTCAAGAAGCGAGTCCTAGATTTGTTTCCAGAAGGTGCAAGTGAGGAAAGTATGAAGAGTTTTGATGTCATTAAGGCATAAATGACAATGGTATGGCCCTGTCTTACCTATAGAGTACCAACGGAAACCAAGAGAAGTTTATTGGCTGCCACCAGCCAGACTTTATTTTCTAGAATATCTTACCATATAGAGAGTTGATTTTCAAGAAAATGAAAAGTTTGTAAGCCTTAAACCTCTGAAATTGGCACACTATAGTTAGGACCAATGTTGTTCATTATAGCTTTGTGTAAGATTAAGTGTAATGTCCGGGATCTCCTTAGTCGAAAAGTTATGTGTAATAAGAGTGTTTTGAGAAGGTTGTTTTTATCTGATCTAAGAAAATTGGAGGATTTGATATTCATATAAGTACTTTAGCGATGTGTTCAAAGAAATGTTAGGATTCATATTCAATTTAGTGCTATAACTCATCTAGGACTTGGATTAGAAGTTGAGATTTATAAGTGGTACGAGTGGTGTACGGATAATGCCTTGAATCACATAAAGAGCTTGCTGGAGATATTTTCAAAATGGAGAACTTTTGATTTTGTAATATTCACCCAGGGGTTCGTTTTCCATAGTATTTGATCATGACATGTTTGTATGGAATAGAGTCTTTATGCTCGCAAAACGTTGCTATGTTTTTGCTAAACATAACTTGAGAATGGAATCTAATGTTCATGATCCCCATCCACCATGTTTACGAGGTTTGCAAATAATGTCTTACTTGAATAGATGATAGCCATTTGTCAAATGCATCCCTCCAAAGAAACCAACATCTAATAACATTGAATTGCTTTTAATTGAGGTGAGTGGAGTTATGAAACTAAAAAAATGTGAGGCTATGTTTCTCAGAGTTGCATTCAGTAGAATTAACCTTCCTTCTCTAATAAGACATTTAGCCTTCCACGAAAGGGTCAAATGTGTTTTGGAGTATAAGGGTTCCAGATTGAATTTCTAATTTTGTAGGCCAAGAGAGGGAGACCAATATATTTGATGGGAAAAGTGTCTGCTTAACAACTTATACCAAGCTTAAAATGAAATATACATTTAACATATGCATAGGTTTCAATAATTGAGTATTATGGATGTTTATATGCAAAGCGGATTAGCGTGAGAAAGTACCTAAAATGATAAGAAGTTTGATGAGATTTTGTTGTCAAATTTTAGAAATATGTCTGTCATAAAAAAACTATGTAATGTTATCGTAATCAAACCTATTGTTTTGGATGTTATCAAGAAGACTAGAGGAGATGACACATTTAGAATGTCTTACAAAAATTGAAGTAACCAAAATAAAAAGGTTGTGGTAAAGAGGATATCCCTGACGGAATGGAGTCTCTTGGAAATTTAATAATAATCAAAGGGTGATTCCTTGACAATTTGATGAAGTATTCTGTACATATAGATTGACTATTACCCTCATGTATAAAATTCATAGCAATGCATGTAGTCAATTATAAATTCTAACTGGGATTACCAAAAGTTTTCACAAAATCATGTTGACGTTGAGCAATGGGACACGTGATAAAGAAGTGTGAAAATGCAAATATCCAATCAAATATAGGTTTGTAAGGCCTAGGTTATTGATCCGACATGGAACTGTGTCACCAGAAACCGATCCTAGTTCACCAAATAACTGTTATGAAAGAAGTTGATGAATTTGAAGTAACTACGAAAATTGAGAACCAAAACTAGTTAAAGATTGCTAACAAGAATGCATAGGGAGAAAAATATCTAAGACATGAGATCAACCAAAACACTCCACTACTGTCAACTAATTTAATTCAGTAAATTTTGTTATTATATTACTTGATACATGATAGGTACAAGAGTATTATTTCCTTACATTAATGTAAAATTGTACTTGTAGACGAAGAATCCTAATGGAATCCCTTATGACACGATGATATGACTCCATGTAATATTACATAACGTTGTGGAAAATAAGATGGGAGGCTAATGAGATATTTCTTATTGATAGTTGACACACTCCTCTCCTATATATAGGAAATGAGGCATATACAAGGAAGTAAACTCAACCCTAATGGGCCAAGATAATTAGGCCCATATAACATAATAAACTAAATAAGAATAATTGTAACATCCCCCCTCAAGCTAAAGTATTATTGACACACATCCAACTAGGACTAACAAGACTCAATTGCACGATAAGATAAATAAAAATGTCACTCTGACACAAGATTTTCACTCCTTAAATATGACTTTATAAAAACAATTTAACGATGCCACCTTTGAAGTTATGACATATAGACTGGAAATATTCGAGATTTAGAGAAGATCTTTTGAAGTGTATATTGAATAAAGAGCATCACCATTTGGATCATACAATCAAAGCACCATGACTACACTATCCTCACCAGAAAGGAATGTTGATTGAAATAAGCACGATCAGTACATCCAACAATGTAGCAGTAGAGGGATCTTCAAGAATAGATACGATAAGGTGATGACGACTTTCAAACTAGATCGATATAAATTGTGATACTTGGGGGATTGACAAGAATAAAAAACATCATCAAGGAAGCCCAAATAGATCATTGATATAACTAACTTGACACATGACAAATAAATGATGGAACTTAGAAAAATACATGATTAAAATAGCTCGGTGAAGATAAAAACTTGATTTTATTGAGCTTCCTAAAAAGTAACCATCCATTTTATGAGATTCAATAGGATCACAAAACACCTAGAGGTTAGAATAAGTGCAACAAGCTCTATCTCGACGTGTGTTAGTGACATAATGGAGATCCTTCAACTTGGATGAATGTGGTATCTGACTGGAATAAGGAAAGTGCAGACCCAACCTACATCATATTGCAGCACGAACACGAAGAAGCATAGTGTAACTGGGAATGAGGTACATCAATAATGCACCAGAAATATGATACTTAGTGGGAGTAAAATGCCACAAAGACATTAGGATATGGATGCGCTACTACATATATGACTTATGTGGTCAATTTTTTTCAAGGGAAATCGACGACGTAATATATCTCATTGGTTGTTTTAAGAAAACTACCACAGTTGGCCAATTGAGAAAATAAGTGCTGTGCTTTATTTTTTACATCAGTTGGTTCATAAAGAAACCAATGACATAGAGAACCCACAAAAATACCATTTCACACAAAATGTTGGGAGAGATTTCACTTCCCTTCAAAAACCTATCTCATTGGTTTCTATAAAAAAACCAATGAGATAGAAGTATAACCCTTAGAATCTACATTTTCAATTTTACGGACACTAATAGACGATAAATGTTACGTGTCAAACATCTCGTAAACCCCCCAAATTGGATAATCTTGTCGATTTTATTGAAAAAAAGGACTGGAGATGTAGGTGTCATGTTTTATCTCGTCGTTTGTTTTGTAATAACTGACAACATATGTCTTACTTTACCCCATGAGAAACCCCTCTTTCCCCTCCCCATGAGAAACTTCTCTCTAACCTCCGTGTGATTCCGTCGTCGCCACCACCCCGAGATCCTCTACTGCTCAACAACCCCCACTACCACTTCAACATTGTCATCCGCTACCGCCCCCACCCCCACCCCCAACCCCTCTAACGCTAACTTCTTCGGCCGCCACTGCCTCCAGCTGCCACCACCAGTGTTGTCATCTTCGCCTCATGTTGTCTCTGCCATCATCCACCATGGCCCCCACTTCCACATGTATGTCCTCTTCCCCTTCCTCCTCTCTCCTCCTTCAGTTATATCCATCTCCCTTCCCCCTATCCTCCTTCCTCCTCTCTCCTCCTTCACCTGTTTTGTACAATTTCTTCTGTATTGAGAAGAAATCATACAGGAGGGGAAGGAGGGGAGAGAAGGAAGGAGGATAGGGAGAAGAAATCAGAATTGTGTGGAAATTGAAGAAATCTTTTCTATGCTTTCAATCTTGGTGAATTGTGTTAAAATTGAGAAGAAATCATATGAATTGTGTGGAAATTGTGACAAATTGTATGGAGATTGTGATGAATTGTATGGAAATGTGATCAAAGTGCATATATAATGGATTATTACATGATTGTTATTGACTATTTGGCTTTGTGAGATCTTTAAGTTGTACTTATGTATTAAATTAAAATTGAAAATTATTTCTAAACCCTAATATGTAAACACTAATATATAAACTCTGGTCTATAAACCCTAGACTCTAAACCATTATTTCTAAACCATGTTGTTGGCCTACAAACCCATCCAAGATTTATTCATTAGGAGTAAACCTTGGATAGTCCCTGATTTGGGATTGTTCTTGAGCACTTCATCTCACTTAGGATGTAAGTGTATAATGTGTGTTCAATTTTAATAAATTTTGATACTCCCCGTTCATTCTCTGGGTACATATGTAGGTGGGTATTTTCCCATCTACATCAGTGTACTTGGAGAGCTGTGGGGAAATACTACCAGAATTTATTGAAATCGAACACATATACACTTACTAGTGAGATGAAGTGATCAAGAATGGGATAGGTGGTACACATTCATCAATGTGAATGTTAATTGATGATTAGGGCTCAATTCAAACATATTTTTATTCTAAATTTAAGTAATTAGATAACAGTTGATGGGATACTCATCTCCCATTTGATCATAGAATGGATCAATCTTGGTTATCTAATCCAAATCGCTATACTCCAATTTATTAATGGTCTTGATCAGTTTACAAGATTTACATAGGAATTAGCAAACAACCTGAAGATAGGTTCTATTGCCCATGTAGGAAAAGCAGTAAAAACTTGAAAGTTGACATTGTTGACATGATAAAAAATCATGTCATGCATAATGGGATTTTACATGGCTATATAAAATGGTACTAGCATGGAGAGATTCCTAGTATGAGATCAGTAGATGTTGATAGAGGTAGTTTGTCGAAGAAGAAATGGCTAACGATGTTGATATGAATGAAACAATTCAAACAAACATGGTTGATGGATGCTAGATAGTTGTGGGGTAAATGTTACACATCCACCTTCCTTATTTAGAAACATTATGAACGATGCTAAGAAAATGTTATACTTAGGTTGTACTAATTTTATGAAGTCAAGTGTTGTGTTGAGATTGTATACTCTGAAGGCTTACAATAGATGGAGTGACAAAAGCTTCACTTCTCTATTATCTTTGTTGAAAGAAATTCTTCGTGAAGGCAACAAACTTCTAATATAAACATATGAAATGAAAAGGATGTTGTGCCCAATGGAAATGGAGGCTAAGAAGATACATATATGCCCAAATGATTGTGTGTTGATTCAAGAGGACTATGTTGATCTAAAAGAATGTCTAAAATGTAGGGGTGTCTAGGTATAAAAGGACGACATCATGTAAGACCAAAATCGAGTCTCCTACCAAACTAATATGGTATCTACCTATAATACCACAGTTTCAACGCTTGTTTGCTAATACCTTAGATGCAAATTTTTTTATCTTAGCATGCATAGATAAAGAAAAAGATGATAGTAAGCTATGACATGCGCCTGATTCCCTGTAATGGAAGAAGATTGATTTATTATACCCTGGATTTGACGAAGAAGATAAAAATTTAAGACTTGAAGTTTGTATCAATATGATGAATCCATATGGTACATTAAGCATCTAACATAGAACTTGACCTGTTGTTATATACAACCTTCCTCCATGGTTGTGTATGAAGAATAAATACATTATGTTGTCCTTGCTGATATAGGGCCCCGGACAACCTATCAATGATATTGATGTGTACCTTGAACCACTGATTGATGACCTAAAGGAACTCTGGAGAGAAGGTGAGATGACTTATGATTCTTTGCATAGAGAGATGTTTGATTTACGTGATACTTTCCAGATTATGGGACATTGTTTGGATATAGCATAAAAGGAACCAAGGGATATCTTGTACGTGATGAAAATACTCATTCAATCCAACTAAAACATGGTGTTAACAATATATGTCTTGGTCATTGAAGGTTTCTGCTAAAGGTGCATCCTTACCAAAAGTTGTGCAAAACATTAATGGCTCAATTAAGGAATGGAGTGCCCCTAAACCTATTTCAGGGGAGGATGTTTATGCAAGAATAAACAATATTGTAAATCATTTTGGTAAGAGATCATGTACTACTCATACAGGTGAAAAGTGTTTTTTTAAAAAGAGGTCGATATTATGAGATCTTCCTCAATGAAATTTTTTGACAGTTTGACATTGTATCGATGTCATGCATGTTGAGAAAAATATTTGTGATAGCATTGGTACTTTATTGAATATAAAAGGCAAGACTAAAGATGACATCAAATCCATAATGGACCTATATGAAATGGGTATAAGGAAATAATTAACAATAGAAGTTAGGAAGGGTTGCCACACATATTTACCTCCTACTTGTTACACCTTGCCCATACAGGAGAAGAGAAGTTTTTGTGAGTTCTTGGTTAATGTTAAGGTACCACATATATACTCTTTCAATATTTGTAGATTGGTATCAATGAAGGATTTGAAGATGTTAGGTCTTAAATCTCATGATTGTCACACTCTAATTCAACATATATTTCTTGTGGCTATTCTATCTATACTTCCTAAGCATGTAAGATTTGCAATCACTAGGCTTTGCTTCTTCATCAACACTCTACGCATCAAAGTCATTTATTGTGAGAATATATATAAGTTGCAAAGAGAAGTGATATCTACCCTGCTAATCATGGTACACCTGATTGTCGTGACTAGGGAAGTGAAATGTTGGGTCCAGTTTTCTTGCATTGGATGTATCCATTTGAGTGGTACATGAGTGTTTTTAAAGGTGATGTTCAGAACTCTTATCTACATGAAGGGAGTACTATTGAGGGCCATGTTTCTATAGAGGTTATTGACTTTTACAATGACTTTTTGAGTCACAACAAAACTCCTGCTAATACTGTGAATCCTGACGTTTATTCCAGAAAAGGTACTTTGGGAGAACAATATATAGATATCTATCATTAGTAGTGAGAACAAGCACACTTATATGTTTTACACAACATTGACGATGTGGGTATTGATATCACTGAACACACCAATGGCCTCAAGACAAAACATTCTCGAGCCAGTTCAATGTGGCTTGCTAGAGAGCACAATAAGACATTTATTAGGTTGCTTGAAGAGAAAGTATTCAGTCAACTATCTCAAACACCAAATCATGTCACAGAAACTATCAAATAGCTCAAGTATTTGCCAAAGATGCACATTACATCTTACAAAAGGTTTGACATAAATGAATTTTCATACTAAACAAAACGTCAAGATGATAAGATTTTCATCTAAAATAGTGGTGTCACCCTTCAAGCGTCTTTATTGTATTTTTCTAGTTCCAAGGATAAGAGTCCACATGAAGGAAAGATATCTTATTACAATGACACTAAAGACATTTGGAAAATTGACTACATAGAGTTTAGAGTTCCAATATTTAGGTGTAAATGGGTAGATAACAACAAAGGGGTTGTAGTTGACAAATTTGATTTCACAATAGTGAATTTTGAGTATAGGAAAGAAGGAGGAATCATTCATCATGGCATCATAGGAAAATTAGGCATTATATATCAACTATCATGCAAAATAAATTTGGTATGTCATTCTTCATGGAAAAAGACAATTCATTTTAGTTCTCATTGATGAAGAAGAGTACTATGACAAGTATGATGACTCTAGTCCATTCTTTGTTGGCTTGTCAAGTGTAAATGTTGAATCTAACACTAATGACTATACATGTGAAGATCACACAGAAGAAATATTAGTTTAAGGTATATTACTTGTTATAATTCATGTGTTATATTTGCATTACGTAACATGTTTATTTTTTCATATGTGATTTGACTTTTTCATATGTGATCTAATATTTTCTTTTACTTTTGATTTTATAGATGGCATCTGACGAGGAACACAACGATCCTATGCGTAAGGATCTTAAGCATGCGGATCTTGTCAGGCCTCTTGACCAAGGTTATGACGGGGCTGCTCCATCTACACATAACTATAAGAGAGGGATAACTTCGATAAAAAAGCCTCAACTAGGGACAAAGGGAAGAAGGACACCATTGAACTTAATGAAGTTGGCAAGCCAATTACTAAAGAGTTTGTCAACTACTATAGGGTCCTTAGTCGAAGCAAAGTGCCTCTCCGTATTGAGGGCATTAGAGGTGAGATATATGTGTTTACATTTTTATAATCTTTTCCTATTTTTTCTTTTCACAATTCTAAAAGTAGTGAAGTGTTGAACCTTTTCAGAGCATGTATGCGCTTGATGAAAAGTCACATCACAAGAAGGTTATGCAATTCATCGGAAGAAAACATAGAGATTGACACAAAATCTCCACAAGGTACTACATCCTTAGATCCAATAAGGACAATGACTCAACTCTGCAATGGCCCTATCTTGATAAAAAAGAATGGCAACACTTTCTTGAGTAGAGACAAATGGATGAGTTCAAGGTATTGAACCAATTACATTCTTATCATTTCTTATGAATTGTTATGATTAGTTATTATTGAATGAATCAGGATATTCATGTTGTTCAGAAAGAAAAATGTGACAAGAATGTGCGCAACCACCAGTTGGATTCAGGTGGTTACGTTAAACGCCGCCAGTTGAGAGAGTAAGAGAAATGTCCTTCTACCATTACTACTTCTATTGCTAAGTATTCTAGTACTCTTAGATGCTTGCCTCACTATTTGGAGTAGATAGATGTGAGAATTAAACAAAGTTAGAGAAATTCACGTCCAAGCAAACCATGAGGTTGCTGCAAAAATGGTAAATTTCTTAGTCTCACATGCATGTCTGTGTTTTTTCCCCCCGGATTGTTAAGTTTTACTGATTAGTTGGTTTTGATGATGAAAAGTTGGAGCTGGGTGAGCAAAGAAAGGTGAAAAAGTTCACCCCTCAGGGCACATATGAAGAATTGAAGGTTTTTCTAAGGATGGAAGAACATCCTGGATGTGTTAGGGCTCTAGGAGATGAGTTTGGGTGAAAATCTTATTCTATCTCATCCCATCAAAAGCACGAATCTACCAAGAAAGGGGGAATGGACCAAGAGGATGTGTAAAGATTGATAGCTACAACCTTGGAGGAATTTAAGTCTTCTCAGGAGGCACAAAATCCTCTAGCAATCATGGTTCTTATACAACATCACATGCCCATGGAGGGTATTGGGAGTAGTCATTAGAACTCATGTGGCATGATCAAAGTAATATTTAATTTAAGTCAATATATATGTTGTGTTTATACATTGTTATAAACCCTTAAGTCAATATATATGTGCCTCAATTTAAATATTGTGTTTGATGACATTGTAGGTGGCCAAAAAATGCCATCTTGCCATCGATGTTCTGCCATACAACATCCTGGAAGATGGTGAGGTTTTTCTGCATGCTGATACAGTTCATGGTGTTCCCCTTCCTGCTGATCATGTCCGTGTGTCCGTCATACATGTCTTTCCAGAATTGAAAGAAACACCACTCCAATACAAGTAGCCATATGCCACAACAGTCAGAGAGATAGAAGGCAGCTATAGTGGGTGGTCCAAATGGCTCATTGTATTTCTTGAGGTATGACAAATGTGTATTGAATTTATATATAATCAGAAGCTAATATGAGAATACATGAATGCAAACCACAACAACTAAGAAGCCCACAACAAATAAGAAGGCCCCTATGATTCCAAAACCTTTGCCCCACATTTAATTCCATGGGAGTTGTTCAACTCCTTAGGCCCTAACTACAAGGTATTGACACTATGGTTAGACAATACATATCCATCACATACCATGGTGATCGACCTTTAAGAGGAGGTCGTAGGTACAGATCGTGACATTGTTATAATGTTGATAGATGTTTTTAAGATATTTTGTTATGAATGGATGAACACATCAGTGATAGAACTTTGGATACCGTGAGTTTGAATACCTCGTTATATGTAAAAAATACATGTTTCATAATTGTTACTATATATTAATTAATTAGCACATATATATGTTCAGTCATTTGTATTATGTGGCTTTTGAGTTTGGATGATCAAATATGGCATTTCTAATGCCATCAATTATTAGCATTGTAGCTAGAGATCTGAGTGGCTTCACTGATTACGTGACTACCACGATGAAGTTTTTTGGGGATGTAAAAAAGACCTTGATCATATGTCCCTTCAACATTGTGTAAGTTTTGTTCTTGTTGTTTCTATTTCTAATTTATGAATATAAAATTGTTGTGGAATTTAATTTTTATTTTATTTTCCTTCTATTCACTTAGAAATAAGCATTGGAAAATGTTAGTGATTGCTCCCAAGATCTTTACTATGTATTTTCTTGATCCTTTAGGTATAAAACTAACACCAAAGGATGGAACACCTATTGATATTTCCAATGTTCGTGTAAGTATATTTTTCTACATTGAACATATCTGTTAATGTTTGCATCATATAACTGTTTAATAATGCAACATATTTGTTAATTTAACTTATAGGGGTATGAAAGCATTCCATAGCACGTAGGGATAGTTAATACAAAAAAGAAATCACTATCTTGGAGGAATATTAATGTATATAGTCTTCTCACTTCAATGCACACACACACACACACACACACACACACACACACACACACATATATATATATATATATATATATATATATATTACCAACCCTATTTAATTACATTTATTAGCGTAATTATAAATCTACAATGCTCTATACGAGACAATGATTGGGCATGCATCTGATACATGATGCTATATATGGACAACATTGTCAGGTGAGCATTATGAAGAATCAAATGCATAGCAATGGTATTGTTATTAGTCTTGGATCATTAATGAAGTAGTCTCATATGATAATGCAAACAGTCAAATCTATTTTGAATTACATCTTGTTCTCTTTGTAGATTTTTGACACTACTTAAGCCTATACATTAGAGCAGTTGATTGACCTATGTGAAGAGGGGGCAAACTGCTTCATCAAGCATGTGGACTTGTCAGTTAATTGGATGGTTGATTGATATTGTATTCAAACTTTAATGCCAACATTTTTTTCATATATTATACATGTGGACTTAAACTCTGTGGAAGCTGATGTGTATATGTGTTCATGCATATGTGTGTGTGAATTGAATGTGAAGTGTATGAGGAGGATTGGATGTTATTCGAGTTCATATTTTGATGTGTATTTGTGCATATGTATGAATTTGAATGTGTGGATGAGAACTGAATCAATTGAACGGTGAATTTATATATATCTGTGTGCATTGAAGTGAAATGGATATAATGTTTCTTGTATATATATATTTCTTACTTCTTGCAAGTTTGCTGGTCTATCGTTAAGCTAAGGTGCTTGCAGAGTCTGTAGTTCTAATAAACTATAGGCTCCATAAAGGCTAGCAATTAGTAAATAGGTTTGACCTGCTATATAAAAAACATACATCGTTAGTTATTTCATAAGAAACAAACTACATCTACCTACTTTGTCAGTTATCTGAAAGAAACCAATGACAAATACCTTCCTTTAACTATTTTTTCACTGATAAAGTGACGAAATAAAAGAGTTACCTCGTCGGTTGTTTCATAAGAAACTGACTAGATATACCTACTTCGTGGGTTATGTGAAAGAAACTGATGACAACTCCCTTCCTTTCACTATTTATTCATTAATAAAATCGATGAAATACAAGGGTTACCTCATTGGTTCTTCTAGAAAGAATCGACCAGGTACACCCAAGGGAAGCCATATTTTTGTCATTTGTGGCTTGTATTTCATCGATTTGACTGTAATGTGGAACCAACGATATATATATTTCGTCGGTTTTTGGTTTTCCAAAACAATCAATGATGTACGTTCTGAGTTATAGTATCGTCTGCTTATTCATTAGTTTATAACCGACGAGATATGCCAAAAATAACCGATGCCTTAGGGAATTTTGTACTAATGATGTGTGTAATAATAAGAAGCTCCATGGAGATCAAAATAGCATGGACTGATACATATCATCTCTTTCATACTATATCTTCTCATATGCCCTCTCCATTCATTCTTTCTCTCCCTCGTCATACTCTCTCTCCTTCTATATACCTCCCCCACACCAAATACAAAATGAATGAGTAATTAGTGTGAAAAGAAACAGTAACCCCTACACATGGAAAGAGGAGAAGAATTCAGGGGTGGTGGGAGAACAAAATTGTCAAAAGAGAGGAAAAAATCAGCACAATTCCCCTTATATTTGGTGTTCTATAAACTAGCACACGATCTTTTGTTTGCCAATATACTATAGATATAATTGATATTGCAAATTAGTGTGCTACATGACTTGAATAGATAGATTCAAAAAGAAAAATAAACATGTTGATTAAACTAGGTCACCAAAAGATCCTATTAACAATAGGCATATTGTGTATGGGGCATTTACAAAATAATCTAAAGAGGGTATGTTTAGATGATGATTGATTCAGTCAATGAACACTATGATCCAATCTGGATTAAGTTCAATGACCCTGACAAAGATGATCATTGAAGATGACCACGAGGAGCACATAAATGTAAGATGACTCTTGGAGGTTGTTGATTCCCTTTTCTGACATGATGATGCCTGTTCCATCCATAGTACATGGACTGTAGGAATTAACCCAATTTGTGTTGACACATGCACAAGGATCACATATTTATGATGAGGAGGAGGTGGAGTGAGATGCAGAATAACATCAAGTCTATGTGCATGTGTCTCTATTACAGAAGGAGTTCAATCTTCATATGTTTGGCCTCTCCTGTGTCAATTCATCAACAACTACAAGTTAGGGCATTGCCACTTTGGATTCATGACTAGTCAATGGGATGCACGAACCATGGT
Organism: Alisma plantago-aquatica; assembly: GCA_963693085.1. NCBI lineage: Eukaryota > Viridiplantae > Streptophyta > Magnoliopsida > Alismatales > Alismataceae > Alisma > Alisma plantago-aquatica. The sequence continues at coordinate 245,366,685 of OY856413.1, read as the reverse complement.
TGGCCTTGAGCCAATTAAGTTTCCTCCAGGAATTGAGACCACATGGAAGAATTCTCTCTTTATAGATGACATCTCGATGATCATAGATGAGGCATGAGGAGGTCGAATCCAGAGTTAGGGATGAATCAGGGAAGAGATAGTGTGACTCAAGGATGGCAGATAATGATGGTAATAGATGGATGGAGAGCTCTATCACCGGGAAGAAAAAGATTGGATATTTTTGAAAGAAGAAGAGATAAGACGACCATGAAGTCTAGGATGATGCCCAAGACAAGAAGTGATGGTGACCCCCTATAGCCAAAGAATCTCTCCTTTTCTCCATAGGGTTAGGACCAATGCTCTGATACCATGTGAAAAAAAAATGATGGGAGGCTAATGAGATATATCTTATTGATAGATGTCACACTCCTCTTCTATATATAGGAAATAAGAAAATACAAGGAAGATAACATAACCCTAATGGGCCAATAAAATTAGCCCCATATAATATAATAAACTAAATAATAATAATGTTAACAATTACTTAATTACTTGATAGGCATTGCACAAGAATATTGTGTACTTAAAATTAACATAACATTGAACTTAGAAATGAAGAGTCCTAATTCAGTGGAATTTATACACAACTAAGTCCAATAAACAACACTCTACAATGACAAAATTCATGAGATTAAGACAACATCCATGTTCTTATGAAGTTGAGTTCATGAATTCCTTTCTGATAGAGACACACTATTTCCACTGAAGAATGCTATATAAAACATTAAAGATGATAATTAAGCATATTCAACAACAATTAACGTTATATTCATAAAAACAATTGTAATAATCAACATGTAACTTATATACTAAATCTAGGGCGGTATTTTCATGCTGGGATACTCCCATATTTTAGAGAAAACATACTAATTCCTCATAGTAGTTACTTTCAAAATACAAATAATATAGAAGAAATATAAATCCATGGATATTTGCAAATAAAGAGAAGAATAAACTTGATGAAGAACATGATCCATGACACACTAGGTGTCTTTGATCCAGGTCAGCTTCTTGGATTCATCCAATAATTGTATTTCCTCTTGAAATGTTGTCCTTTCTTTGTTATAGGTTATCCCTCCTTTCATGTTGTGTTCAAGGGCATTATCTCTTCATAATGGAAGACCTTAGTCCTTTAAGTATTCCATTCTTTCATATTCTTTCTAGGGTAGTTCGATTGCTAATTGAGTTCTCCTTCTAGATATGAACTATTTTGAATCGATACCATTGGCATGTATGCCAATATATCAGTTGGTCTTCAAGACAGTGCAATGTTGTACATGTCGATAGTACATACATGGATTTTGATACATTGTCTTTCACTATCAATTCTTTGACTTTATGTAAAAATATATCAACTATGCCTTCACTACAATTCTATAATTATGCTACTTATATTGATAGTATTGCAAATGATGTGGATGTATTGAATCTGCCTTAGCCATACACACTCATTTTAGCCATTTTTCTTCCACTATGCATTCTTTGAGGCCTTTATCTTGCATGGAAACATTAAGAATTAATATCACAATTGTATTAAGGTGTATACATTATAATTAAGCTTTAATATCCAAAAATATTCCATTCTAGAGAAAATTCTAGAAAATCCTTTAGTATCCCAATCCATATGATTTGGCACATAAATCATCTAGGCCTAAAAATTCCAATAGGAAAACACATATAGAAAAACATGCATTTCTCTCTCACATCTAAATTCCCCAATATTAGACAATTTTTCTTCCAAAAGTGGCTCTAGATAAAATAGAACCTACCATACTCAAAATTTGTCTGACCCAACCAAAAAACTGACATACATCAATCAACAACAATACTACAATTGAAACTCCAATCCATTAGATCCTCCAATCGGTCCTATCAACCAATGAACAAACAATTACTCTCCACATACAAGAAAGAAATTTGTGAAGAACATCAAACACAAGTTGTTTGGAGCAGGAAAAACATCATGGCCAATTCGAATTGCTCTGAGTGCATTACAGTGGATCCCTATCTCTACATTTCCATGAATTATAAAAACATACAATGGACCAACCCCTTAGTTACACATGAATGAATGGGTAAATCATGGTAGTGTCATACCAAGTGGGCAATGGGTAAACATAATAGGTTTCTTGAGTCAAAATTGAGAAAACAATTTAGATCAACCAAGACACTACATGATTTCAACATATTATGATGATTGGGATTCTTCTGAGTGATTAATACACCCTCTCACATACCACATGGATGATGAATGCAATACGATGCCTCATCTAATTGACACCAATACATGTGATGGGTACTTTTTCTAAGATCTAGTTAAGTCTCACACTTATTTAAAGAATACTTGAGGATGACCATATATGTATAGAATGTATACAAAAAGATGCCCTTACTAATACAATTATTCTTCCATTTCTAGGGCTTCTATGGAACTGGATATAGGGTAATTTAAATATGTTCCCATCTAGGTATAAGTGTACTATGAATTAATTGTAGCTAGAATTAATTCCACATGTAATCTTAATGTAATTTTTGCTAACTACAAGATAAAAAACTTCTTTTTCTTTATAATTGATACTAATGCAAAGATTAAATGTTTTACTACTTATGTATGAAACAAGGTGAAAAGTGACATCGACACACAATTTCAGCTATGCCGTATTAAGTGAGAGACAACTATTTTAAACCATAATATAACTCTCTTATTGTTGTCTCTTGAATCATTTCCCAAAAACTCTCACATTGTCTGATGTTGGTGCTTGATCCAAATGTTTCAATTTCCTTCGAACCACTAAATCAAATCACAATGCAAAAGGAACACTAAAAATCACCTACATGTCTAAAGAGTGACGAAATAAACTCTGTTCCGAGTATGCTAAATCCAATCTTGACAAATCATCTTCTATGACAAACAAGTACACTGAACTGCATAACACTTGATGAACTAAAAAACATGACATGAGGACCAACTAGAAATACTTCTTTAAACATAGGAAAATAACATATAATAAATGTAATTATGATAAAATGTTCCCCATACTCCCCTAGGATTAGTTTTCACACTATCCTTGGTATTGAATATGCCCAACAATAAAATGAACAAACTCATCAATTACATCTCTAAGGTGGAAAGGTTAGCCTATGAAATTTGCTCAGCAGACATGTTAAAATCTTACAATGAAAAAATAAATCTTTATGATTAGTTTGTATATATATTTAAGAAAAACTATTTTACTACGTATTGGACATAATAATAGATAAAATGTGTGGGTTCCCTTCATTAACATCCATGTTCAATGTCTTAGGACCATCACCTATCAATCACCAAAAATATGGGAGGATGTATATATCAACATCTCCTCATTCATAAAAGTTGGTTCTTGGCAACGATGATGAAAAATGAGAATGAATTAGGAGGTCAGGGTGTGCAAAGAACATGCCATCTTATATGTGTACCATTGTTGCAATCGTGAAAATGAATCGTACTAAGGTCTTGTTGGGAAGCAAGTATGGAAAAATGTGTCCTCAAGGTGAATGATAATGTGATGATTTTTCATTAATACTATGAACATCACCAATGGAGCACTCCCATATATGTATAAAATGAAATACAAAAAGGCATCCATGTATGTCAATGACATCTTCCATGGTTCATAATGAAACAAATAAGAGTTATTGGGTGGTGGAGGGGATTTGTGGATGGTGAATTCATGTGCATTCTCCTCTTATAATAGTTTTAGTCCCTCATATTACTTCATAACCTCACATAAATTCTTAAATCCATCATTAGGATACATATACCTTAGAGGTTCTTCTTCAAAAGAGTGAAGAGATGGATATTGTGGTAGAGGAACTTTGTGATGAGTAAGGTTCAATACCTTCATGTTAATAATTTGAATATCCTATTCTTCACTCTATTCCCCCATGTATTATCTATATTAAATAAATCACATTTTGGACCATACTCTTGTTCAGTCATGTCCCCCAAAAATGTATCAAAATTAGCTTCCCACCTTCAATTTTTCATTAATCATCTCATCTTCCTCATGACATCCTCAATCATATTCGAAATCAACTCTAATAGGTGAGTGAATGAGTGGGGGTTCAATGGTAGGAGGTGAGAGAAGTAGTTCAATTTGGTGGAAGGGTGTGAGTTGTGCTTTTTGGTTTAGCATATTCTCTTCTTAGTAATAATATTCATCCTCTTGATCTAGTTCTTATGACATATCCTTCATTGTTCTCTCATAGTTATTTGATACCTTTTCCTCAACCTTAATTTCCTCATTTTTACACCTTTACCGAATAATAATTTATAAGAGGAATCATGTAATATAAATTGGATTGAGCTATAGTATACTCATAATAAATTTCCTTAGTGGTTTTCTCCTGGTGGGGTTCATGAGAAATAGGATATTATAGCATATAGGTGGTGGCTGGTGATTGGGGAAGTGGATTGATGCATCTATGACATACATGTGCATTTCCACAATGAAAAAGATAAGGATCCATGTTAATAGATCATTTTATTTTTGGAAAAGGAAGAAGATTAGAAACAAAGAAATAGATAAACAAAATATATACTATTATTAGAGAGACGATGGAGAATATGTTGTGTGCATGGTAGACAATAGGGATAACCTTCATATAGGGATATAGGTGACTACCAATACCCATTTACACAATGTGGAACTAAACCCAATATACAATAACATTGACAAAATCATACAATTATCACTCCCCTAAATTAATGCATAGATATCATTGACACCCAACTTGTTACATAAGATTTAACTCGACATCCATTTAAGGATATAGTAAATAGATCTGCAAGTTGATCTTCTAAGCAAACTGATATTAGTATAATCAACTTGTCTAGAACCTTCTCTCTAATTAAGTGACAATCAACTTCGACATGTTCTGTAAGTTCATGGAAGATGGTGTTGGATGCTATGTGAACCACAAATTGATTGTCACACTGCAATTCCATGGATTCAAATTGTGGAAATTCCAATTCTTTGATGGGGTTCCTTACGCATTGAAGTTCACTGGTGGCATGAGACATAGCTCAATATTAAGACCCCACGCTTGAGCCAGAAATGACATTGTGTTTTTTCTCTTCTAGGAGACTAGGTTAACTCCTAAGAAGAAACAATATCAAATCACAAATCATCGGTCCGTGACATAGCCTGTCCATTCTACATCAGAGAAACCTTGAACCTTTAGGTTCCCATGACTGGTGTAGAGGATTTCTTTGTCAGGAGATCATTTGCGATAGAAGAGGATGTGACTAACAATGTCCCAATGACCTATATGTGATTTCACCATGAATTGACTAAATACCCTTGTAGGAAATGAGATGTGCGGATGAGTAACTGTGATAAAATTTCATTTCTCAACCATTCGTCTCTACCATATATGATTGACAAGAGGCTCCCAATGATATTTATACAATTTAATTTTAGGATTCATAGTTGATTCTATAGGTTTTGAAGCTAACATTCCCGTATCTTCAAGGATATTTAGTACGTATTGGCTTCGGAGATGATAATTCCATCTTTGGACCTTGCCACCTCAATACCAAGGAAGTATTTTCTAGGACCAAGATCTTTGGTTTGAAATTTTCCTTTAAGAAATTGTTTTAGTCTTACAATTCTTTGGTGATCATCATTTGTAATAAAAACATCATCTACTTAAACAGATATAAGGATATAACCAGAGGATCCATGCTGATAGAAGAAAGTGTGATATAGACTGGAGTGTTGTAGGTTAAAGGCTTCAATAGATTTAGTAAACTTCACCAACCATGCTCGGAGTGATTGTTTTAGAACATACACAAATTTTTGAAGTAGACAAAAAAAGATGAGACTCTCCCTAAGCAATGAACCCAGGAGGTTGATCCATATCTACTTCTTTAGACAGATCTCCATAAAGGAAGTCATTCTTGATGTCTAGTTGATGAATGACTAGAGAAATTGATGAGATGAAGAGATGAACATAGGTCATCTTGGCCATGGGAGAAAAAGTCTTATGATCATCTTCCCCATAGACTTTGGTGTATCCTTTTGCGTTGGGGCTTTCATTAAAAAGGCCAATAGTCCCATCTAGACCAACTTTAACTGGGTACACCCATCTATAATCAACTATTTCTTTATCTATAGTAGTGGCCACTAGGCTCCATATGCCATTCTTAGACAAACACATTCATCTTATCCTCCATAGCTTGTTTCCAACTTGGGTGATTTAGTACAATAGAGATACGACAAGGTATTAGGACAATAGATAGGTTGGACATAAAGGAAACACACAAAGGATATATGAAATCATAAGGCACACAATTAGATATATGATGGATAGTTCATGAATGCTTCCCTCTTTTTAAGGTAATAGACAGATAATTAGGATTTGTAGAACCACCAAGCCAATAGTGATTGAGGAGGATTGAGAGATTCCCTATCATATTCTACTTGTTCCAAGTTATATAGAGAACTTGCATATGGTGGCTGGACGTATGGATGGTCACTAGAATTAGGTGAAGGACTTGGTGTAGAATTGATGAAAACTAAGAATGGTGTTAAGTCTTTAGTTTTTGGAGAAGTCACATAGGTTTCTATGTATTTCCCAAAGTAAGGGGTGTTTTTTTAAAAATATGGCATCAGTGAATACCAAAAACTAATACGTTGTTGGATTATAACAATGACACCCCTATTGAGTTTGGGAATAACCAAGGAAAACACACTTCATCACTCGAGGAATGAGCTTGTCATGACCATCACTTAATTCATGGACGAAACTAATACATCAAAATATTTTAGAATGAAAACTATATAGTGGATGATTAGATGTAAAGTCTAAAACAATATTTGATTATTCAAAAAGGATGAAGACATGTGATTAATTGGATAGAAATCCATTTGATAGTGTCTCCCCAAAAACTATAGGGAGCATTCATATGGTAAAAAAGAGTTCTTTCCATTTCAACAATGTTCCTATTCTTTCATTCTGCTCTCCCAATTTTTTGTGGGGATTGAGGACAACAAGAGTGATGAATAGTTCCTCTAGTTGAAAGAAACAAGGTGAGTGCATGACTCAGTTACTCTGTTGCATTGTTGGTTCAAAAATGTAAATACTTTTAGAGAAATGTGTTTTGATTCGAAAAACAAAATTTTGCACAATATAGAAAATCCTATAACAATATTTCATGAAATACAACCATGTCGTTATAGAGAAATCTTCAATAAAAGCAATCCAAGTTTGAAGGAGACGCTACTAGGTCACCGAACATATAAGTAAACAATATGAAAGATAGAGTCTACACACGTAACATCTACATATGGAAAAATAGATCTATGGTGTTTTACTAGTTGAAAAGCTTCACAATCAAGTTTATTTAAACAAGAAAATTGAGGATAGAAATGCAAAGATTCTCCCTAGATAAGTGAACAAGGAGACTATAGATATGAAGAGGAGATGCAACAATGCAAGAATTCAAAGCCCTATCGAAATAGTAGTGACCGACTTCCACATACCCGCCACCAATCATTCCCTTCGTCCGATGACCCTGTATAAAACATTGATCGAGATTAAAGGTGATGGAGGCATGAAGAGTACGAGTTAATTTTCTAATAGACATTTAATTAAATGGAAAGGAATGAATAAAATGGATTATGTAAAGTTGATATGAGGAAGGGGCGAGATGGTCTCAAAACCCTGAGATGACAACTAAAGATCCATTCACAATGGTGACTATAGAGGTACTACCTCTTGTGGTGGACATATTAGAGAAAAGGATAGATATATCAGTAACATGATATATTTCACCAAGATTGAATATCTAGGATGAAAAACTTCTGTTGAGAGATCAACATATGCAAGATGTTGAAAAATTGGATGTGCCTAACATTTGAACATATGAAGCAACATATGAGGATGCTTGTTGGGATTCTTGGACCTGAAGGGGTCGACTATATTCTTCATCACTCATCTTGATTTGATGAGAAGTTTTCCTAGTAGACTCTTCCATGGTGGTGAGGTTGACAGTAGAATTAGGAGTCCGATATGGGAAGCCATGAATAGGGTAGGATGTCTCCTTCTAGTGACCCTTTTTGCCAAAGTGAGTATACTCGAGGCATCCTTTAACCCCAGAAGAGCATCCTTCCCCTCTCCCACCATGACCACATCCTCTAGTAGATAGATTGGTGGTATTATGATAGATAATGGTAGATAAATATGTAATAGGATTGGTTGTAGAGTGTTGCTCAAGGAAGGCTCTGAAATATGTGATATTATGCTTCTCCGAAGGAGGGAAACTCTATACCTGAAAAAATTTGGCTTCTAACTCCATCATATTCCTTGTGAAATCTAGCAAGGAACTTGATGACAACCATTTGATCTTGTTGCTTCTAAAGTTTGGTAGGAAAGGTAAGAAAATGGAAGGAGATTTTTTACCTCTTTTGTGATCCAAGTGACTTCTCCAAAATATTATTGTAGACTCTACTACTCTTAATGAGATTGTACATATCATCTATCATGTCATACATCAGAGAGATGTTGTTGGATTACATTAATTAGAGATGATCCCAACCAATTTGCCATCAGGTGATCCCTGATATCAGAAGTATGAGGCTTCATTGAGTTCCATAGAGAGGACAAGAGGCTAGCATCAAGTTGTTCCCACTATGGAAGAGAATCATCAGCAGGAGGCCCTTCTATGAGATGCTTCCCCATACATTGAATTTTGAACTAAATAGTGATCTTACAACTCTACTAATTGAAGTTGCATCCATTTAGTTTGATCTAGGTGATGAAAAAATTCTAGACAAGAAAAGGTGTGGGTGTAGTTGCAGATGCTTCTCATCTCCCATGATCTAGAGTAAGTAGGATGCAACATGTCATGTTTTTGGACTAACAAGATTTGTAAGCCGACGACGAGGGATGAAATCTAATGAAGACACAACATGTAATTCGACAATGAAAGGGGAAACCTAGAAGCAACACTCCGTGTTGGATTCTGACACAATATGTTATTGTGTTTCTGCAACCATCAAATATTATTTTAGATATGGAGATCTTGTAGATATTAGTGCATGGATAGTACACAAGGAACAAGAAATAAGAAGGGACCAAAGGGAAGATATCTCCATAGATATGAATCCAGGTGGAGATGATTTCCAGTAGAGATATTTTTTCATAGAGATGACTTCCATGGGGATTTGACTCCCACCATGGAGAGAAGTGTCCGATGAGGATGATAGAGGATATATGGATCTAGGTGGATATAATTTGACACTATGGATATGTTTCTATAGAGATGAATTTTGTGTAAGACTTGACTTTCACCATGGAGTAGAAGTGGCCATTGAGGATGATGGAGAAGATAACATCACCTCCTAGAGAACTTGGCTACTTCTTTTTAAGAAAGAATCAAGATGCTCTCATACCATGTAACCAGAGAAAAGATGCAGAGTATTATAGACAAGAGGGTTAGCCTTCATATAGGACTATGGGTGGATGTCAATACCCATTTACAATATGTGGTACTAGTTATAATATACAATATTATAGACAAACTTATACATTTAACGTATACAGTTCCTAAATTCACATTGTGGTGCTATACCATGACAAATGCCTAAGAAACAAGAAGTATTATGGCCTAGAGTGGTCAGTTTGAGTTTTTTTATGCTAGTGTTTCAGTTCACAAGTCCCCTACAATGGATCCAAACACTTGGCATGCAATTATGATGCTTCTGGATCAAAGTATATGGTAGCTCAAAATATATAGTTGTTAGGCCTCATGTTATAAATCCTACATGGAATTTTTCCACTACAATTTGGTCCTCCTTCACCGATCCACTATTATAAAAAAATGAGCTTTAAGTAACTATGAAAAATGAGAATTATCTCCAGGACACTAGATTCACTATAATGCTTTATTATTATCCATTGATTTAATTTACTATACATTATTATTGTGTAACTTGATAGGCATTGCACACAAATATATCTAACGGGGGATGGATATGGTGATTGTTATTGTGTAACTTGATAGGCATCACACACAAATATATCTAATGGGTGATGGATATGGTGACTGTATGACCCCCCTATAAAATGAAGAGGAAGATTCCCACTCCCTCTTGTTCTTTGTGTATAAGTATTCTCTCTATCTTAGGAGTCATATATGTCTCATGAATGGGTGGGGCCCATGACCTCCTACATGCATGAGTGAGGCCATCTCCTGGATCCAAGAGAAGATCGGAAGATGATTTGGTGGCATTTGCGTCATTGCACTATGCTATCATGTTTGGAAAGAAAGGAATAATATGACATACCTGACATGGATTACACTCATTTATTTTCAAAGATTCATAAGAATGTTATCTAGCATATTCAAAGCCAAACCTCTTACATATATCAACCTAATCCCTATTATTAGGACACTGTTGGATTTTATGGATTAATACCTCATATATGAGGTTGTTTACATACTTTTGTAGCATGTTTAATCTTGAAGGGGATTCTCTAATCGCAATAACTTTTTGAAATCAAGATGTTACCAATTAAAAAAAGAGTATTATGTTGACCAGTAACATAAAATTGTACTAAGAAGTATTGACCCTACTTCTGTGGCACTCATATACAACCGATCTAGTAAGCGAAAATGTATAATGATAAAACCTCACAAGCATAAGGATGCTTCTATGATCTTAAAAAGGTGAGTCTGCAAATGGGTTGTAAAAGAGCTAAACATTTTTTAATGAAAAAAATTATCTAAAAAGTAGAAGATTGTGATCAAGTATATTGTATGTAAACTAAGTTTATATTCATGAAATTTATTTTGATAATTTAAATACTGATGTAATGAGTTTGAAGCCACCAAAATGATAAGTTGGTGCAATTGAGTTATGGTCCAGAGAGCAATAGTAGCTGAGATTTATCAACTTGGTGCTAGCGACACCCAAGTTGGTTGTACCAACTTTCATAAGTAGGAGAAGTCAAAACTCAAAAAATGAAAACTCAGTGATACGAACCTACTTGTCGGCAGTACCAACTCTCACTAAGATATTCAAGTTAGTCGATGACTTGGTGTCACCAACTTCCCATAAGTGGTACCAACTTAGCGCGATCAATGTAGACTGAAGATCAATCCAAATTTGACGGCTGGGACTTAATGACGGCCTAAGTCAGACTTATGACCTAAGCGGAGTTCGGTCAGACCTAAGAATCATGTTCTATTCTATTGTAACAAAGCACGTAGGTAAGAGAGAGGAGGATACGAAGGAGAAAACCGTGCCCCAAATGATTTGGGTACCTCTAGAGAGTGATTTGCACCTGAAACACTGTGGATCGAGACGTTCACCAGATGATATCTACCAGAATGGTTCCTCTAGGGTTTTTCATTAGATTTCTTGATGTTTCTCTCTTTGTCTCTCTCTTCCTCTATATCTTTGTTGGTAGAAATCATGTGGGGTTAATCCCCTTGTTCTTTAGGACATGAGAGTAGACCAATTTTACATTGTATTTGATTATATGATTTAATATATTTTTTTCTTAAATTCTAGACATAGATCTACGACTGCTTAATGAATTGCCTATGATTTATCACCATAGTTAATTATTAAGACTGTTAATTACTTTGGGAGAAAGATTAAGGATTGGATAGGTCATAGATTTATAAATCTAATATCGTGCCTTTGGAGAGGGCTTATGGTTGTGAAGGGTGCAACCCAGAGGTTTCGTTAATGTGCCTAGCTAAATTTAAATTGCTATGGAAGTGGCATTTGTTTTAGTATATATAGTGAATTACACTGTGGAAGCGGGTAGTACTTGCTATAGGTCCCTTGGTTCATGATTTAGGATAAATGATTGTTAATGAAATGGGGTCAATTGCAATACGAACTATGATGAAATTGTGATCCTAAGGAGTCCATCCATATGTGATCATAATCCACTTAATCTAGGTTTTAATTATTACAATTAGTTTAATCAAACAATCAATCACTTTTTCCATAGGCCTAGCTGAGTAGGTTATAGTTAGTAGTAGTCTTTGTAATAACATTTCTCTAAGTTGGACATCCGGTCCTCATAGGCCTATACTACTTGACGTGTACACTTGCATTTTGAACACATAGTTTAAGTATGTTAAGTTATTGGTGTTATTTCTAGGGAAACAACAACTCCAACACTACAAGTGTTATGAAAGGTCACTCTATCCCCATTTTTTGCATATTTTCCATTTTCTTTCTTTGAAATTGTGCTTAAATTGAAAATTTTATATCTATAATTAAATTTTCTAGTACTCATTTTCACCGACTACTATTTCATTTTTCATGTACTAGTGCATGTTTCATACTAGAACCACTGACTATAGAGAATTTACTCCATCGAGTATAAGACAGGAGGATATCTTTCATAAGGTGTGAGAGTTTGGAGCTTAAACTGAGAAGCTCATCCAGAATCCACCACCATAGGAAGAGAAAGCACATATAACATACATGGACCTTAATGGTGATGACCATATTGAAGCTGAGCTTGAGGAATAGACTTTCTGGGAAAAGATCAAGGCATCTTTAGCCACAATGCAACTTGGGCCAATCAAAAGGTAGGCAGTCAATGTAGGCAACTATAAAATAGTTCTATTACTGGTAGAACTGGTTAAATTGCAATAAATTAATGAACATAACATGGAGGATCTTGTGGTGCACATCAACAATTTTGTAGAAAGTTGTGGCATGGTGAAGATTGACAGGGTCCCAGCTACAGTGATATTGTTGGTATGCACACCCGGAGAGCCAATCATATGATGATTGTGATGGCATGCCTTGTAAACAATTTTGATTAATAATAAATGCAACATTATAATTTATTCTATTTTATTCAGTTATGAGATGATGATGAAACATAATGAATGTCTAAAGAATGATATTACTCAATGACGTGTGTCTTTGGGTTGAGGACTTGAACAATGAGATCATGTGCATGTCAAGAGTAATACATTCTTGTTATGTCCCTAGCTAGATGTTATTGTGGAAGGATGGTAGACAACAATTATATAAAAGGAATGTGTGTTGGTTGATGACAAAATCACTAGTTATGATATATGATATCAAACTAAACACATAGATACTTACTGGAGAACAATGTATCAGACAGAACCACATTAGGAGTGATACATGGAAACCATAATTGGTCAGAATCATCTCTTATAGTGATGGTGGTTCCTAGAATTGAAATCAATACACTCATCACATGTCGTTTGATGTACTTAGACATCATCCATCGTGACCTTGAATAAGGGCTTCCATAAAGGTGGTTCTTGGGTGCATCATAACACATGGGGATGAATGTGAGTGATATTGATGGGATTTCCCCTCCCCCTATAGAAATTTGATATCCCCGACACTTGATAAGAGAGACTGAGAAAAGCATGTGCACGCACATGTGAATCGATATATGATATTGGGTGCACATATATCTCAGATAGTTTGCTCTAGTTCAAGAAACATGGGTTGAACATAAACAACATGATGACTCCATGCCTCAAGTTCAATCAAGATATCAATGACAAAGGAACTATAAAATCACTATAGCACCAATGACAAAATATAGGTTGAAGTTGTTCTCCAACTTTGCAACTACTTGGTTAGTAATAATGTCTTGCTAGATGCCAATCATTTCTTCTGATGCCATAAACTAGTTATGGACATTTGCTGCTAACATAACTTGGAACCTATATGGTCACACACATATGATACACTTGGAATAGGAGTTTATTCATGAAATAATTTAAACTTTATTACTAAAGAGTTAGGTATTCAATTTAAACAACAATGGTTAAATATTGTCTGACTGGACTATGAGCCGATTGGTTCAAGTGTTGAATTGGTCGATTCAAGTGTTAGGTCAATTGAACCAACATTGGCAATTTGGTCCATGAGACGATCGGCTCAGGAAGTGAACTGATCGAATTATGTCCATGAACCAACTAGTTCAGGTTGTGAACCAACCCTTTGGTTGATCAATTTGATTGGATCAAGGATTGATGCTGATGTCATGTTGTGCATTACTTAGATATTAATTGTCAATACAATTGCAATTGGGAAACATGGTGAAACGGTTGGTTCAAGGGGATCATATCACATGTGAACCGATCGGTTCAGCAATGAACCGACCGGTTCAATGATCAGATGTTCTAAAAAATTCATGAAACTCTATCTCTTTGACTCCCGCTCAGACTAGAAGCCTTGGCCCAGGCCTCCTATAAATAGAAAGGTGCCAGGGGCCTTCCAAAGACACAAAAATAAGCCCTGATAATTTTTGTCTTCACTGGTTGTGGTAACCAAGAGAACCCAAGCAACTCCTACCCATCAAAGGGAGGGATAGAAAGGGAGAGACAATTAGGAGATCAAGTCGGTGCTAGGATCCTGACTAGAAGGGATAAATCCTTCTTATCTGTTCATCTAGAATGATAGGAGTTCATAGTGGTCTATGTGGACTACTATAGAGGCGAGGAGGTTGTTGCTTGCCACTAGGAGGATGAGGTCAACTATTGTCTGTGGTGTTCAACTAGGAGGCCTTTGTTGATGTTGTCTAGGTGAAACTTGAAGAAAGGCGCATGCTACTGTAAGGGGATTGTTTCTTGACTTGCTCTAGGACCATGTATAACCTTACAAACCCTCCTTCATGTTACATAATTATTGACATGATCCACTATTCAAAGGAGAACATGGACGTTTAATTTTTATTACTGTAACCTTATATGTAGCCATATTTACCAATAGTAGTATTAGAGCAACGTCAATTTACTATGCTTTGAGATTTAATTGATATGATCATATTTTGTTTTTTACCATTTATTTATTGCGTACAATGCAAATACTTAAATGATGAATGTGTTTATCTGATCAAATACCACATACAATCCCAACTAATATATATACGATATGATACATATGCAATTTACACATGTCACCCTAAAATTTAGTTTTGATGGTGGATGTGTAGCATGGTTATGGCCAATAGTCCTATTTATATGTGCTTGGTTGGTTGTGATTTTTTATTCCTATTTTATCTTTATTTACATACTGAGCCTCTATCTTCTCTTCCATATGTAAAAATATTATTATTTCCTTCCTTGCTCCCCTCGAATGTAATTCGAGGTTTCCTTTTACCATGTAATATGTTAAATAACAATAGGATGTTTTTAATTCTTGTTACGACGATAAAGATGTTCAACGCTAGACGAACTGCCCATTTCAAAAGACGAGTCGATCGGTTAGAGGACCAAGGAGGACATATAAGAGGAGGAGACAAACCAATTGGCTAGTGGCCCAACTGAGCCATTGGAGGTGTCCATACATTGTTTTAGATTGGAGGACAGATGAACAATCTGACAGACCAAATGACCGATCATGAGGCAATCTGATCGGTTCAAGTGTTGGACTGATCAACCTGGGTTGGTTCAAGCACATATCTTCCTCGACAACATGTTGCTACATATGATGTAGACCTAATGTGGTAGTAATTCTTTACGACTCCAAGGAACTAAAATAGTATGGTCATAACCATCACTCATGTTTTAATTGCATATTATTTCATTGTGGGATATAACATATATATGTTACATACTATAAGTATGTGGTGATTGAATATGTATATGTATTTATAAATATAAAATCTCTTAATCAAATATATTAAGTCTTAGATGAGTTTTGTAAGAAACACACATGAAAAACTTGATCGAATATGTGTGGGCATGCCAAGCATGGTGCTTGTCCATCTCATGGAAATGTGATGGTAGTTATATGTGCCTTCCAAGTAGGGTGCATTACTACCATGTTGGCTTTTGGGTCAAACATAAATAAGTGATCTTGATGAGATTAAGCACTTAGATGCATGCAGATGACTACTACAAAGAGTTGTACATACCATCTATTTAAGAATTTTATAATATACGATTTGCAAAAGTTGCCTACCTTAATGATTGATTATGGACGCTGGCGTTGGCTGGGTAATAACTCAATTGTTTTGGGTCTTGGCTAACTAGAAGGTTGTACATTGCAATCTTGCAAATTGATATGTGAGGGCTATCAGTTTGAACAAAATAGTGAGAGCGACAATTAATTAAAGCCTTGATTAAACATCATCAAATTTATTTTTAAAATCAAAATGTTTTGAGAAATTGTAAATTTTCCTTGTAGAATCAAATGGCAACCAATAACAAGTTTTCATTGAGATCAATCCTTGAGAAGGACAAGTTAAATGGGAATAATTTCCACAACTGGTTTAGGATATTGAGAATTATTCTCACAGAGGAACACAAGCTCTATGTCCTGGAGACACCAGAGCCAGATGAGCTTGCTTCCACTACACCTAAGGCTGATAGGGATGCTTACAAGAAGCATACTGAAGATGTTGTTGATGTCAAATGCCTAATTATGTGCTCCATGAACTATGAATTGTAGAGACAACATGAGAACATGGATGTTATTGAGATGGTAGCACATCTTACGAACATGTACCAAGATTAGGCAAGACAGGAGAGGTATGATGTCTCAAAGTCGTTGTTTTAGTATAACATTGTATCAAGAGATCTAGTAGGTCCTCATGTGCTCAAGATGATTGGGTATGTGGAAAACCTTGCTAGATTGGGATTTCCCTTGGGTCAACAATTGTCCACTGATGTGATTCTGTAGTCACTACCAGAGTCATATAGTCAATTTGTTATGAACTACAACATGAATGACTTTGACAAGCCGTTGACAGACTTACATGGCATTTTGAGAACAGTTGAGGCACAAATGAAGAATGACAAGCCCAAGTATGTGATGATGATAAACAGATAAAGGGGAAGTCTAAGGGAAAAGGCAAAGATAAGAAGAGTTCTAAAGTAGGCCAGTGTCCCAAATCTTCAATGCTTAAAGAAAAGGGACGGGTAAACAAGGGAGGAAAGTGTCACCACTGTCACCAACCTAGACACTGGAAGAGGAATTGCCTCTCTACCTAAAGGAACAAAGAAGGAGGGGATGGAGCTCCCCACTTTAGGTATATATGTTGTGAGATAAATTTGACTACTTCTTCATCTTGGGTACTAGATACCAGATGTAGATCACACATATGTTCAAATATGTAGGATCTAAAAAGAAGTTAGCCTTTACAAAAGGGCAAGGTTGGACTATTCATCACAAATGGAGAAAGAGTTGTAGCCACTATACTCAGAACCTATAATTTATCTCGCCCCATAGGGCATGTAATAGAGTTAATGATCTTCTATTTCATGTCTGCCAATAATAGAAACATTTTAATTTTTACATCTTGTATGGAGAATGATGAATATGTAAATCATACAAAGTATAGTCAATGTTCTATTTCAAAAGGATGATATTTTTTATGGTAGTGCCCCAAATGTCTTATGATCTTTGTTTGATGGATCTAAAGATAAATGTTTATAACATAAATACCAAAAGAGTAAAACTTGATAACTCAAACAAGAATACCTATAGCATTGTCATCTAGAGAACATAAATAAGAAATACATTTCTAGGATCCATAATGATGATTGTTTAGAGTCTTTTGGTTATTGAACCAACAAATACATGCAAATCTTATCTATTGGGCAATATGAAAAAAGCACTTCTCATTAGATGTATTTGGAGAGAAAGTATTCTATTAGGGCTTGCACATATTAATGAATGTAGACCTTTTAGAATAAATTCTAGAGGTAGTTATTAGTACCTCATAAAATTTATAGATGGCGTCAGTGGATATAGTAATTTGTATTTAGTGAAATACAAATATTAATATCTTGAAATTCTCAAGAAGATCATGAATGAAGTACGTAACCACCCTAGTAAAAAGTATTAAGACACTTCGATATGATAGATGTTGAAGTATTTTCCACCAAGAATTTGAGGACCTTATGCAGAGACTATGATAGTGTATCACAATAAACTCCACCTAAAACATAATGATGTATTAGAAAGAAGGAATCAAACTCTATTAAGTCATGCTATGATTATCACTAAATATGGCTAATATTCCAATTTCCTTTTGGGTACGTGCATTACAAAAACAATGTACCATCTAAAATGGTTCAAAAGATACCAGATGAGATATGTCATGATAAGTGTCCTGATATGTTTTTTATATAGATTAGGATTGAGAGATTGTGTAACAAAATAGTTTCTTGAAAAGCTTTTTTCACAAATTGCATAAATGTTACTTTGTTGAATACTACTTCTATCCCAATCCAATAATAAAAGTGCTTCTTACCAGGATGGTTTAATTCCTTAATAGGTATTTAAAATTTTAAAGGAATCAGTGGGAGTAAATTAGAACTTGAAAAGTTTGAGATGAACAAATAATTGAACCTAAAGAGTTGCAATAGGAATAATGAGAATCACAAATTATTGTGGAATCTTAAGCTCCTTATGTAACACAAAACCTCAGAGTTCTAGTAGAACATGCCATGAGATTGAAGGATTATGATATCTTATAACTCAAAAAGGCAATGAGTTGATCATAAGATGATTAACCAACAATCTACTTATAAGCTATTGAGACACCATAATTTGGGAAATGGCTTGAGGTCAAGAGATCAAATATGGTCTCCATACACCAACAAGGTATGCCCTTGATGGATCCACCTGAAGGGGTAAAACCCATAGGGTCCAAATGGGTCTTCAAGTAAGGACCAACATGGATGTTAGTACAAATTGGTTGCAAAGGGTTTTAAACAAGTTTAAGGTGATGAATATGATGAAATTCTTCACCAATTGCCATGGTAAAGTCCATCATGATCATGCTTGCCATTGCAACTTATTACGATTGTGATATTTGGCATATGGATATTGAAACTGCATTCCTTAATAGGAATATTGTAGAGGATGTGTATGTGACACAACCTGAAGATTTTATAAATCTAGTTAATGAAAATAAAGTCTATAAGATATAAAAGGTTAATCTATAGATTGAAATAAGCATCTCAGAGATGGAATCTTTATTTGACAAGATAGTCGTAGAGTTTGACTTTAGTCAAAATAAAGATGAAATCCGTGATTATAAAAGATTCAGTGGGAGCATATTTATATTCCACATTTGGAAAATAACATCCTTATACTTCCTAGAATGGAAAATACCTTCTCTGTGAAGGGTTTAGGTGAAACATCCTATATGATAGGAATTGAGATCTATAGAGATAGTTTTGAAATGCTTTATAACCTAAGTAAGAGCACCTACATTAGCAAGATGTTGAAGGAGTTCAACATCATGATTGAAGGAGAGAAAATTTGTCCATATTCAATGAGATTGGTCTCTTAAGAGCCTAATGTTCCAATTCTTGTGATGAATGGGAAAACATGAGTAAGATACCATATGAATTCACAATTGAATCTATCATGTATGCAATATAATGTACTCATCCCTTTATCTTGTATGTATTTGACATGATGGACTAATATTAGTCAGATTCAAATGAAGGTCATTGAAATGCCATAAAGAAAATCCTTAAGTACTTAACAAGTACTAAAAGGATTAGTTCCATGGTTATGGAAATAAGGAATAGTTGGGTGTAAATGGTTACATCGATGCAAGCTTCCAAAATTACAAAGAAAATTAATGATCAAAATCTAAATTCATGTTTGACCTTAAAACGTGAACTATTGGATGGAAAAGTTCCAAACTACATACATCTATTTAATTCTACAAATAGAAGTTGAGTATCCTGGTGTTATGAACACAACATAGTATACTATATGGATGAAGAAGTTCATGTATATTGACTTATGGGATGTTCCAACCATTGATGACATAGTATACACACTATGACAACAATGGAGCTACTGGATAGGCATGGAAGCTTGATAGCATACTATGACATTTCCATTTCACATGAGAGATTGTATAGTGAAGAGAAGTGAAATTGAAATATATTGACTAGCGGCAAATGTTGCTAACCTTCTAGATTAGCACTTGTGTAGAAACATGATGGACATGTTTAAGATTAGTTAGAATAAGATTCATGGGTCATTGGCTTAAGTTCAAGTGGGAGTCTATTGGTATGTATGCCCAGAGAGCCAATCATATGATGATTGTGATGACGTATCTTGTAACTGATTTAATTAATACTAAATGCAATATTCTAATTTATTTTGTTTTATTTAGTTATGAGATAATGATGAAACATAATGGATGTCTAAAGAATGATATTACTCAATGATGTATGTCCTTAGGATGAGGACCTGAACAATGAGATCATATAGATGTCAAGAGTAGATACTTTCTTATTATATCCCTAGTCAGATGTTATTGTGGAAGGCTAATAGACAACAATGAACAAAAGACTAGAACATGTGTTGGTTGATGAAAAAATCTCACTAGTCATGATATATGATATCGACCAAACACATAGATACTTGAAGGAGAACATTGTATCAAACATTCCCACCTTAAGAGTGACACATGGAAACCATGATCGGTAGTCAAAATCATCTCTTATAGTGATGGTAGTGATTGTGGTTCTTAGACCTAAAATCACTACATTCATCACATGTTGTTTGATATACTTAGACATCATACACTGTGACCTTGAATAAGGGTTTTTGTAAAGGTGGTTCTTGAGTGTATCATAACACATGGGGATGACTGTAAGTGATATAGATTGGATTTGTCCCTCCTATAGGAGTTTGATGTCCATGCCACTTGATGAGTGAGACTGAAAAAAGCATGTGCATGAACATGTGAATCAATATATGATATTGGGTTCACACATATCTCAGACAATCTGCTCTAGTTCAAGAAATATGGATTGAACATTGATAGGATGGCAACTCCATGCCTCAAGTTCAATCAGGATATCAGTGATAAAGGAACTATGCAATCATTGTAACATCAATCTAGGTTGAAGTTGTTCTCCAACTTTCCAATTACTTACATAACAATGATGTCTTGTTAGATACCAATCATTCCTTATGATGTCATAAACTAGTTATGGATATTTTCTGCCAACACAGCTTAGAACCTATAGGGTCACATAGATAGGATACACTTAGAATAGGATTTTATTCATGAATATTGTTTAAACTTGATTACTAAAGAGTTAGGTATTCGATTTTAACAATAATGGTTAAATGTTTACTAACTGGACTGTGACCTGACCAGTTCAAGTGTTGAACTGATCGATTCAAGTTTCAGGTCAATTGAATCAACATTGGCAATCTGGTCCATGAGATGGCCAGTTTAGGAAGTGAACCGATTGGCTCAGGTCCATGAACTCACCCTTTGGTTGATCAATTCCATTGGATCAAGGATTGATTCCCACGTCATGTTGTACATTAATAAGAGCACTTGCCTGTGCGCCTCTACTCATGCGAGACCTTCCGGGGAGAATGGAAGTGCCGCCGCCTCATGTGGCTGACCGTATCGAGAATGGACGGGGTGGAGTGAGGCTTCGCCTGCATCGGGATTAACGAGCTTGCCTGGAATTCATGTATTTCATCCAGTTACTCCCTACTTGTCTTTTTCTTGCATTCCCATAGTCTAGTCCATAGTCCCCATTGGTTGACCAACCTTTAAAAGAAAGGTTCCGAATCAATATTCTGGTCATTGATTACTAGGAAGTTAATTGCCAGTACAATTGTGATTATAAAACATGGTGAAATGACTGGTTCAAGGGTAGAACTGATCGACTCACAGTTCAATGATCGTATGTTCCAAAAAGTCCATGAAATTCCATCTCTTTGAATCCCTCTCAGAATGAAAGCCCTGACCCTGGCCCTCCTATAAATAGAAGGATACTGGGGGCCTTCAAAGACATAAAATAAGCTCTGAAAATTGTTGTTTTCTCTAGTTGTGGTAACCAAGAGCACTTGAGAAAATCCTAGCCATAAAAGGGAGGGATAACAATGAGAGACAATTTGGTGAGCAAGTATGTACTAGTACACTGACTAGAAGGGACAATTTCTTCTTGTCCATTCATCTAGAATGATAGGATTTTCCAATAGTACATGTGGACTACTATAGAGGTGATGAGGTCATTGCCTGCTGTTAGGAGCATGAGGTCAACTGTTGTTCATGGTGTTTAACTAGGATGCCATTGCTAACATTGACCAGGTGCAACTTGAAGAAAGGCACATGCTACTACGAGAAGATTGTCACTGGCTTGCTCCAGGACTAGATATAACCTTGCAAACTATTCTTCCCATTACATAGTTATTGACAAGATCAACTGTTCAAAGGGAATATGGTGGTTAAATTTTTGTTTCCATTTCCTTATCTGTAGCCATATTTCCCAATAGATATACTTGAAGCTATTTTCTTACTCACTGTCAGACAAGACTAAAGCATGGTTCCTTAGTCTCCCACCAGAATCCATAGAAACCTGGGACGAGATGATTGACGTCTTCTTCAAGCAATACTTTCCACTTCAAAAGATAAACTAATTGGTTGGAAAAATAAACAACTTCAAGAAGCACGCCGAGGAGTCTTATTCTGAAGCCTGGGAGTAGTTTCTTTACAAGCTCAGGAAAGTCCCTCATCATGGGATTGATCTCTATGGGCAGTCAAAAACATTTTATTATGTCTTACACCAAGGAGAGAGGACTACCTTGGACAATGCAAGAGTAAGTTTCTTTCTGAACAATAAAGCCACTAGGTGTCATGAGATCCTGAAGAACATGGCTAAAAACCAATCCTAGGGTGGTGAAAGAGAAGAACCAACAACAATCAAGAGTGTTGTGAAATCAAAAGAGATAATAGAATTGAAGACTCAAATGGAGAAGCTCATGAGGAAGATTGAGTGGAAATCCCTCATCTAGAGGTGAAGAGGTAGAGTGCATGTATATGAGGCAATAGAACAACTGAGGCGGAAGCGATTATGCATGGAGGAAGATCCCAAGTTCTCATGGAAAGATCCTAATAATTTCTAGCAAGATCCATCATAGGTGCTACAACCCAAACAACAATAGGGAAACATGTCTTTGTAGTACCAACAAGATAGGGGTCCTAGAAAGATAGACCATATAAAGGATATGTTGTCCATGTTGATGAATCAGAATGAGGAACTCTTGGACCAAACAAAGAGAGAGTAGTAGAATAAGGGGCACAAATCCATATAATTGAAAATCTAATTTCTTAGCTAGCAGTGGAAGTGGCATCCCTTAAGAATTCCAACTAACAAGAATTTCCAGGGAACACATATATTCACTCCGACAATCAACATGTTAAAGTACTACTTCTTCATAGTGGTAAAGTGTTGCTGAAAAGACCAACATGTGGCTCCAGAGAAGAACACCATCACATTCGACACATGGGAGGTGACATAGACTATTCCTTTAGAGCTACCACATGACACCACACCGTAGGAGGAGAGCCCAAAAGAAGAGTCAATTGAGTAGAAGGAGAACAAGAAGGAGTCATACATTCCACTCCATAAGTGAAAAACTATTATGTTAGTGCCATTCATCAATAGATTATGCCAAGAAGGTTGATCGACAATTCAAGAAATTTGTAGATACATTCAGGTTACTCCAGATCAACCTACTTCTAGTAGATGCTCTTGATAAAATTCCTTCCTATGATAAGTTCTTGAAGGATATTATAAAAAAGAAGAGGATGATAGCTGATTCTGATGTCATTGTACTAAAGGAGGAAGTCAACACACTGATACAAAGGAAACTGTCACAGAAGAGACATGATCAAGGGTGTTTCAACATACCATGCTACATTGGAAGGGTCAAGTTTGGAGATGCACTTTGGGATTTGGGGGCAAGCATCAATCTGATTCGGTTGACTACATTCAAGAATTTGGGACTCAAATAATCTAGGAAGAGCAACATGACTATTCGATTGACAGACAACTCTGTGGTGAGAACTATTGGTTTTTGTGAAGATGTCCTTGTAAAGGTTGACAAATTTTATTTTTTAGTAGATTTTGTTGTCATGGAGATGCAAGGTGACTATGTCATTGAACTACTCTTCGGACGGTCATTCCAAGCCACAAAAATGTCATTTTAGAGATGGAAAGAGGAATATTGACATTGGGAATCTAGGATGACCAGTTTGAGATTAAGCTACCTGACTATAAACGACTAGATAAGGAAAGTGAGGAATGTCACATTATGCAGCAATTGGGCAATCTAGTTTCACTATCGCTAGGAAAACCATTTCTAGATATGTCTCATGTCATGATAAAGGTAGGCAAGGGTACTCTTGTTGTAGATATAATGGAGCATACAAAGAAGATTTCTTTGGCAATGTGAAGTACTATGATGATCCAGAGGAAGCGAAACGCCCGATGAAAGCTGCAGATGCGATGTCCTCGGTAACACTACATACATATCCATAGTTACCACTGGAAGCTTGTCTCATGAATCTATGGATGACTGCACCCACTATCATTTACTATAGGAGTGTGAACTATTTCTAAGGACCTTTCCATGCTTCTACATGAGACACTATGAAGACCTGGGACCTTCACCGCCACCATTAGTACCATCTCTACATTTTCCTCCTAAGTTGGAATTGAATCCACTACCCTAAAGTACACATTCTTGGCAGTGGATAACAAGTTACCAGTGATAATTTTAGCAGCACTAAGTGTGAAAGAGGAGGAACACTTACTCAAAATTTTTAAGGAATCATTGGGGTGTATTTGGGTGGTCAATTGTTGACATAAATGGGATCTCCCCTAATTTATATCGACATAATATCCAAATTGAAGAAGGAGAAAAAGCTATAACACAACCTCATTAGCGTCTAAATCTAATTATGACGGAGGTGGTGAATAAATAGGTAGTTAAAGTTCTATTGCTAGGTATACTATTTTCTATTTCTGATTCTAAATGGGTGAATCCTACACATGTTTTTTTCCTAAGAAAGAGGGAGTCACAGTCACTACAAATGCTGCCAGTGAATTAGTCTTGACTAAGATAGTGATCTGGTGGCATGTTTTCATTGACTATTGTCGTTTGAATGCCTCTACCTTAAAAGATCCTTTCCTTCTTCCATATATAGATCAAATCTTGAGAGGCTCTCCGACCACACACATTTTTATTTTCTTGACGGGTATTCGAGGTACAATCAGATTTTTATTGAACCATAGGATCAAGAGAAGTCTATCTTCACTTGTTCCTATGGCACTTTTGCATATTGTCGGATGTCCTTTGGTCTTTGTAATGCACTGACAACATTTCAAAGATGAATGCTTACAATCTATTTTGACATGGTGGAACATTGTCTCGAAATTTTTATGGACGTTTTTTGGTGTATGGAGAATCGTTTGAGGACTGTCTTGCTAGTCTAGATAGAGTTTTACAAAGATGTGAGGACACTCATCTTGTTTTGAATTGAGATAAATGTCATATGATGGTGAGTGAAGGAAATGTGTTGGGATACAAGGTGTCCAACAAAGGGATGAAAGTCAACCCAGTAAAAATAGAAATTATCTCTTAACTATCGCTACCATTATCAGTGAAGGGAGTTAGGAGCTTTCTAGGACATGCTAGATTTTATCGATGATTATAAAAGATTTTTTGAAAATTTCCAAACCGCTTTCTGAGTTGTTAGAGAAGGATGCGGATTTTAAATTTTATGATCGATGTCTTCAAACTTTTGATATTTTAAAAGAGAAATTGATTTCTACACCAGTGGTGGTGACTCCAGACTGGAGTCAATCTTTTGAGTTGATGTGTGATGCATCTAATTTTGCAAGTGGGGTTGTTCTAAGACAACATAAGGATTAGGCACTTTTGGTCATTTAGTACGTGACCAAAACACTTAATGATGCACAACTGAATTATACCACCACAAAAAAAGACTTCTACTTGTAGTCTTTGCCTTTGATAAATTTACACTATATTTGATAGGAGAAAAAGTGATTGTGTGGACTGATCATGCAACTATTAAGTATCTTTTGTAGAAAAAAGATGCTAAGCCAAGGCTAATTAGATGGATCTTGCTACTATCAGAGTTTGATATAGAGTTCAAGGACAAGACTGGAGTAGAAAATACAGTAGCGGATCACTTGTCTAGGCTGAAAAAGTGGATGAATCTCGATTAGAGGTACCCATTGTTGAATGGTTCCCTGATGAGCAAATTCTTTCCATGAAGAACAAGGCTCCCTAGTTTGCACACATAGTTAACTATATGATATGTGGAGAGATACCCGAGAATTGGGGGTATTAAGAGAAGAAAAGATTCTTCCATTATTTGAGATTTTATATATGGGATGACCCAATTTTGCTTAAACAGTACATGGATGGCTTCTGAGGAGGTGTGTGCTTGGGTGTGAGTTTGAGATCATTCTTGCTCATTGTCATTCCTTACCTTCTGGGGGACACCATGCTAGTTCCAGGATGACATATAAGGTTTTAAAAAGTGGTTTTTACTGGCCGTCTTTATTCAAAGATGCTTACAACTATGTGCAGAGGTTTGATGCATATCAATGGGTAGGTAACACATCTAGGCGGCACGAAATGCCTCTTAACATCTTTGAGGAGGTAGAGGTCTTTGATTTATGTGGAATTAATTTAATGGGTCCTTTTGTGTCTTCAAATTCTAATTTGTATATCTTGCTTGTAGTGGACTATGTGTCTAAATGGGCGGAAACAATTCCAATCCAGACCAACGATGTACGGGTTGTGTGCAAGTTTGTGAAAGACCATATTTTCTGCAGGTTTGGGATACATATTATAAGTGATTGGGGATCTCACTTCACAAATAGAAATTTTAGAAATTTACTAAGTATGGAGTGAGGCATAGTGCAATTACCCCATTCTATCCTCCAACTCAAGGGTATGTTGAGGTGTCTAATAGAGAAATTAAGATGATCCTAGAGAATGATCGTCTCCACCAACATGACTAATTGAAGCATGCAATTGGATGATGCTCTGTGGGCGCGTATAGCACAGCTTTCAAGACACCAACAGACACCACCCCCTACAAATTAGTCTATGGGTGGGCATGCCGTATTCCCTTAGAGCTAGATCACAAAGCCAAGTGAGCTTTGAAGAATCTGAATTTTGATCTTTCTAGTGCAGGGAAGAAGCGGAGACTAGAGCTCATAGAATTAGATGGATTGACAGGTGGGTGCGAAACATACATGGCACTGGAGTCCTTGCGTCCAGATTATGAGGAGCTACCAAAACGGATTGCTGACATTATTAATTCGGTAACAAGAGAGTGGAAGGAGGATATTATTCATAATATTTTCCTAGAAGAGATCGGCAAAGAAATCTGAAATATCCCTTTGAGTTCTTGCCTACCGGAGGATATCCCCTTCTGGTGGCCTGATACGAAACGGGTGTTTAACACCAAGACAGCATACTGACTTGCACACCTAGGAGCAGCCGAATTTAGAAAAAGTAGAGATAGAGCAAATGATAAGATCTGGAGTATCATTTGGAAATCACAATGGCCACCAAAGCTTCCCCATTTTCTATGGCATGTCAGTACAGGGGGCTCGGCTACAAAGGGGAGGTTTCTGGATAGACACTACAATGCAGATGGTAGATGCCCTTTATGTAATGCAGATAAAGAAACGATTCAAAATGTTCTTTTTGAATGCCCGAAAAGAACCAAGTGTGGTCACAACAGAATATCCGGTCGTTGATAAGCGATTTACATGTACTTATGCCGAGGGATGCTTTAGTAAGGATGCACGAAAACTGGATGTAAATGATCTAGACGTGGCACCTGCTGGGGGATCTGGAATCACGAAAACAACTGTATTTTTGGAGAAAGAAATGCAACTGGAGTATCTCATTCATCAAAACACTGCATGGATCAGGGACTACCTGAAAGCAAATCTGGGCGGGATTGAGAAGTAGAATCCGGCAAGAGTGAGGCCACCTCCTCAGTGGTCTAGGCCGACACCGGGCAGAGTCAAACTGAATGCAGATGTAGCTAGAGGATCGGAAGAGAATTGTGGACAGGGCACGATTTTTCGAACAGAGGAGTGTCAGATGATCGGGCTTATTGCTGAACACCGAGATGGAAAGCTCCCAACGAAACTGGGAGAGGCTTCAGCTGTGCTTGCGAGACTACGTAAGGCGAAGGAATGCAATTTCTACCACGTAGAGGTCGAGCCCGACTCCCTTATCCTGATCCAAGCTTTAGAAGCAAATGAAAGCTGAAGGGACTACCTAGATCTTCTTTGGGAGGATATATTTTCTTTACCTAGTTGTTTTTCATTCATTTCTTTCTTGCATGTTAGTCGCTTCTCAAACTTTGTTGCTCATACCATTGCAAGATTAGCTTGCGTTGGCCTTATTCTTGCTATTCTTGCTACCCATGTCATTAACCTAGCGCCCAAATAGGTTATGGGCATTGTTGCTTCTGAATTCTGATAAATAGCATGGAGTGGGGTTTTAGAAAAAAAAAAGATGATATTCGGCTAGATGCATGTGAGAGCTCTAGAATTTATAAGGATAGGACTAAGAAAATGCATGACCTCTATATTCTCCATAGGGTATTTCTACCTGGTCAAAGGGTTTATATTGTTTAATTCTAGGATGAAATTGCATCCTGGGAAGTTGAGGTCCCGGTAGAGTGGACGTTATGTGGTTGTCAAGGCATTTCTATATGGAGTGTTTGAAATTAGTGATGGTAATGAATCTTTTTTGACAAATGGACAACACCTCAAACATTACTATGGGGGGGGGGAGATAGACCATGAGGAGGAAGAGTTGAAGATCATTGAGCTTGCTTGAGCATTCGAGCAACAAAAGATCTTCGAGCCTAGGACTTAAAACAAGGGCGATTATGGGAGGCAACCCATGGTTAACTTTCTGCTATTTACTTATCATGTAAGCTTGTTTAAGAGTAAATTTTGTATTTGTATTTTGAATTGTTTTTAGATGTAACAAAGGTAACTTGATGATTCTTGTTTGGTGTGTAGGTAGAGAAACCATCGACAGCCAATTCCATGGCACTGGTAGATGGATAAAAATCAACAAGGAAGGCGTAAGAATTTTGATACCAACCACAGGCGGGTCGGTGGTACCGACACCTTATTAGACAAAGCGACTCAAATATCCACAGAAAGTCAGTGGTATCGATGAATTCATTGGTGGAACCAAGAGTAAGATATGCTTTGGGTTTGATACACTAAGGGAACAATTCAATCACATAGAAGCACAAAAAAGTTGACACAACTTGGTACCAGTGACTGCAAAGTCGGTGGCTTCGATACATATTCCAGAATGAGCTCAATTCAGCTCAATACCACAGACTGCAAGATCAGTGGCACCAACACAAATTAACAGTGACATGTGATAATCAACTTGGTACCACTGACATCTTGTCAATGGCACCGACTCTAGAAGGATAGAATCTATGGGACCAACATCAAAAATTGAGTTTGCTTACATCATATAGTCAATGCCACCAATCTAGACCGACGTTTCAGAAGTTGGTACCACTTACTCATGTCGGTATTACCGATACAGAGTGATATGTACATCAACGGCTCCAGGTTGTTAGAATCGATATACGACACCCACAATCCCACATATAGAGAAAAAAGTAGGTATCACCGATGCCATAGGTTGGTATTACCAACTCAACATGACAGGACTGCTCAACTCCTATATAAAGGGATACTATGGGTCATATCTTTCCACACCTAGAGCATTCCCTTGCATCCAGAAGGTGTCCAAAGCATCCGACGTCCCCGAGTCTTCATCAAGCTCTCTTTCTCAAAGTCATTTCTCTCTCTAATTCAATGGATTCAGGAGGGAAAGTATCATCAGTAGGAGTAGCCGAGAAGATGGTATTGAAGCCATCAAGGATGGATTTTGCTGATGAAGACCAGAAGAATTTTTTTACCAACCAGATGAAGAGAAATATCATGCCCATATAGTATGGTGACCACACCTTACTCAACGACACCGGCTTTGCCAAGAGACTCTGCAAAGTCTACCACAGGCAGGGGATGGTTGTTGATCACCCCTTCTTCAATGATTGGCCCACTTATCAGGAGATTGTGTGTGAGTTTCTCACATCACTAGAGGTTTTTTGCATACCCAAGCATGGGGAAGGCTGGCAAGATGAGTGGATTCAGTTTACGCCCACCACCTCACATTGGAAGAATTCAACGCAATCTACAGATGGCTAGTGGGTGAAGTATGATTCACCCCCAACGAATTCGACTATGCCATGGCTTGGAGGTGGATGACAACCCAACCAGAGGGATTCACTATCAACTCACTTCAGGCCTCAATGATGGATGTCGTACATCCCTTTGTCAGAATATCACGTAGCTACTTGACAAATACAATATTCACTAGGTCCACTCAGGGATAAGGGAAGCTCGTAGAATGCAGATCTATATTTTCTATGGGCACTTATCACAATGGGGAGAGAGAAGATTGACTTTGGCTCAATCTTCTTGCAACACATGTTGGTGGTAGAGAGGCAAGCTTCTTTGGGGGTTTACTCACACCTTTGGCTCTCCATCTCCACCTAGACCTCTCCAAGTCCGCCGTCATCAAGACATCCTCGGCGCTTGACTTCAATCATTTCAAGAAGTCTCACCTCATCTCCAAGTATGAAGGGAAGGTGTATGCATGTTGCACCATCGACATGAAGATGAAGGAAAGGGTTCACCCCGACCCCATCTTCTGCCTCTGAGGAATTTGGTTCCTCTAATGACTAATAGAAAATGCAATACGGGTCCCAAAAGGTGAGGAGGAAGAGGAGGAGCCTGAGGCTGAGGCAGATGAGGAAGAATAATAAAAAGAAAAATATGACAATGAGGAGGACCCCATGCCATTAACAGAGAGGTGGAATTTCTACCATTTTCCGTATATATATGCATCATCCAGTTCCACAGCTCAACCGCCTGAGGATTCTTTCTCCATGGAGGGCATGTATATGATGCTACAGTCTATACAACAGGGATGACAACAACATTTATTCACCCTGGTACAGATGCACGGGGTCTAAGAGAGGCTCTTAAACTAGGAACATGCTATCTACGACAACAAGCGCCTTCTCCCGGTCAACCAGGAGAACATACACACACATGTAGCACATTGAGCACTACCAACAGCCGCTCTATGACCATTACTGGAGCCAGGGTCGATTGGCCAACTACCCTTAGCTACCTCCTATGCCGTTATACTCACCCACGTTCACCATCACCTTTCCCGACCCTGATTCTGATACGCATTTGAGAACATTTCAACTACCAACGTCATCATTATGAGATAATGGTACTCCTAGTCCACCTCTTTGTTTGAATTCTGGCTATGAGGACATAGTCAAGTTCAAGCTTAGCGGGGTGTTGGAACGACTTTATCTTTTTATCTTTTATTTTCTATTTTATTTTTGTAAGTGTAGGATCCATATATATCTAGTGAATGGTGGAGCTTAATTATCACAATTTCACCTATCATCAAAGAATAGTGTGTTTTGAGCCTTTGCAACGAAATTTGATGAAATGACCATATCTTGTTAAGCTGAATTTGTAAAGTCTAAGACAAAACCACCTAGAAGAAATGTATGGTTTAGTTAGCTTGAGGACACATTAATATGAATGAAAATCTTAATTTATTCAAGAATATTGTATGAGGACGAGGTTTGATCCCAAAGTGTCCAAACAAGTAATGAGACATTGAATGGTATTTTTAGAAAGAAACTCTTAGGAAACCCTATACAAATGTTGATAGGAGACGGACATATCATAGTTTAAGACATGCATTGTCTCTTAATCATGTGATTCCACATGCTTTTTCATGACATTTCATCCACCACCTTAAGATGATCAAGTAACTCAAATTTTTTCTCTTGATTGCACTACATAGCATGATAATTGACAAGATAGTTAGTCTTTTTATTGCATTTTTGTAAAAAGAAAAGAAAAGATATATTTGTATGTCAATTAGTTGCACAACAAATTTCATGTAGAATACATACTCTTTGTGCATCATTCTTTCATCATGTATCTATATAGATTTCTCCACCATTAATAAAGTGGAAGAACACACATCCATAACCCTTTCAATGAAAAAGAAAACATAAGTGATATATGCAAGAAAAGCCCGAGCATAAATTATTAATCATGCTAAAATAAGAAGACATGGGAAAAAGAAAGAAAATCAAATAAAGAGAGATAAAAGAATGCTTTGAACTCAAATCTAAAATTTTTCTACAAGGAGAAGTGAAAGTAGTTACATGTGTGCATTCTTTTATTTCACTCTCATCAATCAGATGAGATGTTCAGTGAATGCATCATTAAAAAAAAATAGTAGGCATTAGGATTCATGCATTTCTCATTTTACTCATATTATGTATTCATCATATTTTGTTTGTGTAACCCAGCCAGCGTAGCTCAGGTGGTAGGCACGGTGTCCCCCTCTGGGGGGATCCCGGGTTCGAGCGCTCTATTAAGCATTGTATTTATCACCCGCCAGTTATCTGGGCTATGGCTGGAAAAAGGATGCGGGGGAAGCCTGTAAAGGTTGTTATTATCCTTTTTTTATTTTGTTTGTGTATAAACAATATAGATGTTGATTGTGATTCTTTTTCATAGACACTTACTTCATTCCACCCATTGCTCTTTATGGTAGGCCACAAATATGATCGATCCCCTCATTTTCATTTATACGGGGAGCTACTTCCGACGTAGTTTGGTAGGCCGGTAAGAGCAATGTAGATAAAAAATCACATGGTGCATTAAGCCCTATTTGACTATGATATTAACTTCTCTATTAATAGTATTTCATTGACTTAAGGGTGGATGTCATTAATGAACATTTTTGGTCGCTACATAGTAGTTATTTGTTCAGTGGTTGGTTAGGGCTAGTTTGGGACCGTCAAGTGGGGGTATTTGAGAAATGTAGTTTATATTATTTGTCCTCTTACTGACTTATTTCAGATCCAAAAGTGGTCTTTCTAGAGGGTGAGAAACATTTAATCTTAGGGATTGTAATTCACTAAGTTTTATTCTCTTTTCACATGCTATTTTTCCATGTATTTTAGACGTTATTATTCATTTCATAGTCTTGTGCATTATTTATCATATTAGCATATGAAATGTTTTTGCATCAAATAGTAAGTATTCTCACTAAATTATATCAATTTATCATATTTTATTTAGACATATGTTGATTTTTCCATATGTTAGGTAATTCGAGCACTTACAGAGAAGCTCAATGCTGTCAAATTTATAGTCAGTGGTACTGACTTAATGTGAAAATCCAACAGGAAGATCAATGAAATCTCGGTGCTACTGAGATACGACTTGGAGCTATTGAGACATGGTTTGAAGCCACTAAAACATTAAGTTGGTGCAACCGACTTATAGTCTAGAGAGAAACAATAGTTGAGATTTATAAACTTGATACTAACGACGCCCAAGTCTGTAGTATTGAATTTTGTAAGCATGAGAAGTCAGATCTCACAAAATGACAACTTAGTTCTACTGACCTACCTGTCGGTAGTAACGACTCTCAATGATACATTCAAGTTAGCTAACGACTCAGTGCCATAGATTTCTTGTCGATGGTATCAACATAGTGTGATCAATGCATATTAAAGATCAATCAAGATCCAATGGCTGAGATTTTATGGTGGCTGGAGTCCCACTTATGACCTAAGTGAAGTTTGTCCAGACCTAAGAATCACGTTCTATTTTATTATAATAGAGCATAAATCTGAACGAGGAGGAGATGAAGGGGACAACCATGTCCCTGACAATCCAGGAACCTCTGTAGAGCAGATTTGTAGTGGGGACGCTGCATATCGAGACGTTCGCTAAAGGGGGTCTTCCAGACAAGTTCCTCTAGGGTTTTTCATTAGATTTTCTGATATTTAGTCCTAGATGATTAGTTTACAATTAGTAGTAGTCTTTGGATTAAAGTTTTCCTAATTTTGACATTCGAGCCTCATAAGCCTATACTATTTGACACGTACACTTGCATTTTGCAGGCATAGTTTGGGCATGTCAAATACCAAGTGAAGTAGTCCTTTCATTCTGGGATACTCCCTAATCCTAGAGATATTAAAAGTTGTTTAATAGAATAAGATAGAAGAACTTAAATCCATGGAAAGATACAAATAAATATGGGAATAAACTTGTTTAAGAACAAAAAATGAAGCACTAGGTGTCTCCAAACTAGTTCCACTTATTAGATCCGTCCAATTCTAATCTTGAACTAATATCCTCTATTCATTACATTTTCCCCTCTCATTTCCTCGTATATTCTAGGGTATCCCCCCTTCAATATGGAAAACCTTGGTCCTTTAAGTAGTCACTTTTTGTATAACTATGTGGGCCGTCTGATTGGTAGCTAAATCATCCTAGTGGATCTGAGCTTTTCAAAAATTGATACTATCGACATGCATGTCATATATCGATAGGCCTCTAAGACTTTGTAATTTTTTATATGTTGACAAACTATCTAGGATGTCAATATACTAAATTGGGTGTCAGTACATCAACTTGAGGGGTCAATATACTAACTCTTCCTTACCTACATACACAATTTTTATCTATTCTTCTTCTTCCATATACACATACTTTGAGGCCTTTCACGTGCATAGAACATCAAGAATTATGATCACAAGTGCATTATATTAAATAAAACACAATCAAGCATGCATTTCCATAATATTTTCAATTATAGCACAATTTATGAGAAATACATTAATTTCTCAATTCAAAATAGTATCCAAAACATGCATTTCCTCTAATCAAGGGAATTTCATTAATGAGTGGTTTCATTGACAAGGGTATATGTGTATTGGATACACAAAATAGAATTTAAAGTAGATTGCTCAAGCCCAAAAATTGGAGATGTGAGGATTGATCCTATTTCTAAGATCCCTTGAGCATGATCACATGGATTTATTAGTTCCAAGTTTAATGTCAACATTACAAATATCATCTTTGAGAAGGGACTGGTGAGACTATTCGTAGAGCTTACTTTCTTAGGGCATAAGGAACTCTAATTGAATAGGAATAGGTGTAGTATTTCAATTGATGGTTTAAGAGGCCTCTGAAGTATTCAATAATATGATCTATTATGATGTATTGATTATAGGTAACAACATTATTAATACAAAGGATATGTATGGATGATTTTTGTTCATGTTGTTACAAGTTTTGGGGAAGAATTTTGCGTACTATAATCTTCCTCGATTCACTAGACTTTTATTTTTTTCTTTCATAGATTCCTTAGGAGAGATTCTAAATCCATT
The DNA here is from genome assembly GCA_963693085.1 of Alisma plantago-aquatica. Classification (NCBI taxonomy): domain Eukaryota; kingdom Viridiplantae; phylum Streptophyta; class Magnoliopsida; order Alismatales; family Alismataceae; genus Alisma; species Alisma plantago-aquatica. The sequence continues at coordinate 245,331,450 of OY856413.1, read as the reverse complement.
TTTCTACAACCAATTCGTACAAAATATGTGAGTGATATACTCTCATATAACAAAGGATCGTGTTTGAGAAAAGAAATTATTCGTGTGGAGGTTGTAAAAAGTGTCTTTTGTTCCAAGGGATTATAGTATCTCTTAATATTTTGACGTAATTGTGAATGGAAAAACACCAGTTGTAATCATGCTCAAGAAAATTGCTCTTGGTTATCACATTTTGACCAAATGAACTTTGAGAAAGTAAAAAATGTTAAATGTGAAAGTTTATTGGTCCCAAAGGTTCAAAGTTTGCATTGAGGATGACAAAAAGTAATCCTACATGATTTGGAAAACTGTAGTGGATTTTCATAGAGGAATGATATTCTCCCATGATTGAGCACACAAATCTATAAAGATGAGACAAAAAGAACCTCTAGCCCATGTATAAGAGTTGTTATTTGTTTCTATATCTATAAGACTTTTGAGAAAACAATGAATAGGTCAAAATCCATACTTGGAACATATGTCATGATGCAAAGTCTGATTAACCCCTGTGGTGAATGTTCAGGTAGAATAAGGAACTCAGCTAAACATTAGTACATCATCTCATCTAGATACAAATGGACAATATAAAAGTATGATTCAAGTTTTACAAGACTTTCTAATATCATATTTCCTTGATTTGAGTGGTTCACGGGACCACTACCTCCCTTTGATTGAATTCACCTACAATAACAACTATCAGTTCAATATAGGCATGCCTCCATATGAAGCCTTAAATGGAAGGTTGTGTAGATCCCTGCTTTACTGGGATGAAGTACGGAAAAGATGAATTTTGATGTCTGAGGAGCTATAGCTTTATTATGAGAATGCCAATCTTATTAAGTAGAGAAAGAAGAGGGAACAACACCGCCAGAAATCTTATGTCAATGGACACATGATAGATACTTAGATTTTGGTGGATGACCATGCATTTGTGAAGATCTGGATGATTTGAGCTATTACGAAGAACAAAAGGGAAACTTAGTTCTTGATACATGGGTCCATTTTATGTTCCAGACCATATCAAAGGATGTACATACATGATGTCTCTACCTCCAAATACAATATGATTCACAATGTTTTCCATGTGTCAAACTTGAATAAGTATGTCAAGGACCCCAACCATGTCCTCAATCATGAGCCAATTGATATGAAGGACACTCTAGTATACTAGGAAGTTCTGGTCATGGTACTTGATATTCACACCAAGGATCTCAAAAAAAAAGATAGATATTATTAAGGTAGTTTGGAAGCATCATGATAGTGATAATAAATTCAAGGTTCTGAAGTCATATATGAAAGAAATTTTTCCTGACTTCTTTAAGGAAATATAATTCTGGGGACAAAATCTTAACAAGGAGAAAAGCATGTGATGAAGTGAGTTTCCATCAACCTTGTTGAATTACTTTTCATCCTCAATTATGTTAAGTTTTAACCTCAATTCATAATTTTCTAATCACTTGGTCAATCTTTATACTCAATTTTGTAATATAATGTCCAATTTACATATCACGTACACGTGACATCTAAACTTATCTAAATTAAACATGTGAATAAACAAATTTAATTATGTGATCTAACTATACTTTTTGGCCCCCTTAATTTTTATATCGACAAAAAATACCTAAATGGAGTGGTGTTCAAAATCTCATTTGATTTTATTCTTCTGTTTAAAAAATAAAACATTTTGGAATAAAATACCCTAAATTAGACCCTAATTACCTAATTTCTACCCAATTAACTAACCTAGGTGGACCTGGACACATATCTGGGCCTTGAAGAACCACACATAGGGGAGTCATCTTCCCCAACTCTTGTGGGTGAAATAGCACACTGTGGTGCTATTTTTTTGGAAGGGGATATTTCCCTCTTCTCTAACCCTTATCAAGCCAAATTCTATTCTTCTAATCTGATTTCTCCTCATCTATCCAATGATACCTATATATCAATGCAATAATCACCATACCAAAAACACCCAAATCTCCTCTTGAGTTGGACACGTACACCTCCATTGACACAACCCTAGGCCTTGAAACACCTATTTAACACCCTTAGTAGCTTCGCCACCCTCCCTTAAGCCATGGCTTGAAACACCTATTTAACACCCTTAGTAGCTTCACCACCCTCCCTTAAGCCATCAACACACCTTTGTACACCACTTGGGGGGGACAACGATGTGAGTCATTCATTTCCTCTGAGTTGGATCTGAAGGCATCAGAAAACTCCAATAGGGTCCAAAAAGCTACCAAGAACCCTATTTCCCCCTACGCACTGTATACTTCTCATATTATTTTCCTCCTTAAACATGCAACTCATTCTACACTCTCATTCTCTATTTCTCGATTTTAGGCAAAAAAAGTGCCCCTTTGACTCTGCAAGGACAACCCATAGTTGAAGACACTCTCTTTTTAGCTTCACATAACTCTTGGAAAATCACAATTATAGTTTTCTTCCTCCCCTACTCGTTACTTTAATGGCATGAACAATGTCTTATTTGATCGAACAATCAAGGGTTTGATATACACTGATATGCCCTAGCTCGGTCACACTTTTGATTTCACTGACTTTGACATTTTCATCCCTTTTCACCCTCATCGCAGCTAGAAGCAAAGCTCTATCGCCTAGGTAAGTAGAAATATCTAAGAAGTTGGATATTTCCCCTGATCCACAAATTTGATATGGAAATTTCATTTTTATTTTGAAATAATTTTTCCTTTCTAGTCTAGTAAATTTCCTATTGGACCAAACTTGCAAAATAGATAATAAATAACTTTGATATTAAAAAAATACCCAAAAAATATCCACATGATCAGTGAATAGTTTAAATAATGTAGAACTATAAAATACTACATTTTAGTAATTTTAATGATGAATATTTTATCTCCTTAGAAAACCATGATTTAGGATTTTCATCATTATTTTAAACCATAATCTATTTTAAATAAATATGACAAATGTGACAAATAAGTATTCACGACTTCAATGAACCCTGATTACCTTATTATTGACAATAATGATCTAATATGATTATGAACTATATATTTTGATAACTACATGAATGTTAATGATACATAATTAGTGTTATCTTGCATTCCTATATAACCTAGGTAGATAATTCATCCTCAAAAATACCTGATACTAAAATACATAAACATGGATATATGATAGATGAAGTGATTAGCCCTAAGGTCCAAGTAGGAATTAAGAACCCTAATCTTGAATAATAAAACATGACCTTTATTTTTCATGATCTTTACTGTTGATCCACATATTGTTGACCTAGGGCTAAACCGTTGAAAAATATACTTCTAATATCTTACTCTGAAAATAGTCCAAAAAGTACACTATTATATTTTCTCTTTGAACACACTAGTAGTAGTGATGATATTTGTGTGTATTCTTGAAATATACTTGAATATGTACTTGTTTGAGCTACCACGTTCGCTACTAAGTAGTCTTTTAAATTTCAATATTATATCTTATCAAATAAATCTGAAACATAATTGATATTGCCAATTATGACTACCTAGAATAATGATGTTGATATTGGGTACAAGTGCCCTCCTCATGTTGGAGCGATGGAACATGTACAAAATGGTGAATTCCTTCTTTGAATGGAGAGATAGATCCAGGTGACCTTCCCCATCTTGTTGGGGTCATGAAGCCATATATATACTTTTACATATCAACATAATGGGAAAAATCATAATAGAAATCATATCAAATAATTACATTTTGAGTCACTTGTTTGTTTTGATATAAGTCCTTCCAAGTATACTATGATGTTATGACACTTTTCTAACTTTGTAATAGAGTAATTATGCATTACATTGATTATTTCTTGAATTTAATGATTTTAAGACATGCAAAGAAGTGAAGATTCTTACTCATATGCTATTTCAACCAATATCTACTAAAATAAATAATTGTACACCACATTGGATCATTACATGGGATATTATGTAAATGGGATGTTATTTAGTTTATTATATTTGTCTTGTTGTTATCTCTTGTCCATATTTCCTATGGACCCATATGTATAAACCTTATGGTTCATTTTAAACAAAAAAATGTTATTTCTTTTTGTATATGATTTTGAGTGATTTTTGGGCCACATAGATGGGTGCTCTAATCCCCTTAACACTACCAACTTGGACAATGTGATTGGATTAGGGTAATGGATGTTCCATAATAAAATATTTATTGGTATATCTATGAAACTTTCAAGTAACCTTTGTAAATATTTCAAGTCCAGTAAAGGACAAGATGAAGTATGAAAATCTTTGATTTAAAATTGTTGAATGATTTTTTTATAAGCAGATCGAATTTTTTTTGGGCATTTAACAAGTTTTCTATCATAAACATATAATATATGGTTTTTGCATGTTTTCTTCTTAATATGAGAATATAAACATATAATCTATCATTATTCCACATTTTTTCTTCTTAATATGAGAATATATTAATATAGGAAGTGAAATGTAAATTTGTTAGCTAGGTTTCATAGAGTGAAATATAGTTTTTTTATCTATGCTACTTAGAAAATCATATATCTTACGTTGAGTCTTCAACCATGGTGGAGAAAATGTAGTGCCTACATGCCAAGTTTAATCAAGTACTCCAAAATATAGGACTAAGAATTAACTAAACCCATGAACGCCAATAAACCAAATAATGATAAACCAAAACATTTTGAGATTTACCAAACTCAATGGACGCTTGTGTACAAAGCCAAAAATGTCAATTTTGAGCTCAATCTAAGACAAGCACAAACTACCCCAGAAGATATAAAGATGACTCAACTTATAGCACCCACCACCGATTTAACCTATATAACCTAAAAGGTATATATATATAAAGAGGTAACTTTTGTCAAAGTGCGACACAAAAAAAAACAAGGCTTGATCAAAACAAGTTTATATCAGTTAAACTAGTGGAATCTTATTCATATAGCTTGAGACATCAGTAATGGTTGAGACCGATAACAAGAAGAAAACTATCACAATAGATATAAAGTCATTCTCAACTTATAAACTCTACTTAACTAACAAGTTTTTAGGAACATGACAACATATATCATTTCTTTCTTATTACAACATTTTCTCACAAAGCATAATAACAAAACAAGATATCATGTTAGGAAATATGCATCAGGCTTAGGAAACACAATGTATCTTAAACCTTCTAAACTATGAATGAGTGTGCAAACACTCTAGCTAACTAGCAATACAACCTTGCCAAGTTGTCACCAAGAATCCACCAACCACCAAACATCTATTTTGAACAATTCTGATCACTGGAAAAACATTGGTAACATTTTTATGAGTGGTTACCACCTCTGTGAGTGGGTGCTTCCCACCCAAAAGACAAGTATAGCAAGGGAAGTTTATACTATGTTATACATATGACTGAGTAGGAGCAACATTGGAATATGGTATAATATATCTTCAACATGATAAGGAAATAAACATCCAAGAGCACACATACTAACAACATACTAATCTTATTCCATACCATCATCTACTCTCTTAGGCATCTTCATATATACACACATTCACATTTGTATCATAACACAAAATCCCAACATATTATTAGTCATATAAATTTCATAATAAGGGATTGGGATCATACTCTGATACTTAAGATTGAGAGCCAATTGATACATCCTCTAACCCAAACACATCATGAGGAGCCTCATGTAACTATACACTGCATCGGCTATCAAAAGTATAATAATCACATATCATTTCCTCCATCATTTCTTTCATGTACAAGCTAGAAGTTCACATCTTCATTATTACACACAATAATAATTTAGAGATGAAGAAGATATAAGATAACAATGAGTTCCACCATTGGCATATCATAAAAACGGTAAGGAGTGGGATCTGAGAGGGGATCCACTCCTCACTAAAATTTGAGGAATAAAATCCATCTAATTCAATCACACTAACAAGTATGTTGGGGTAGGTGTAAATTTTTCATTTTTAATATAATGATATACAAAATAACTAAAGTATACAAGTGAAGTAATGTTTCTTGAATATTTTCAATTATGAATGTTACATAATATTCTTCCACACGGGGTTTACATGAAATAAATAACATTGAGATATAAGTAGAGAGATATCTAAACTATATGAAGTCCATCTCCTCGAGAGTTAGCTTCATACACTAGGTCCATATGTTCTTGCATGTCCACCATGTCCTACAGTAGGGGTTGGAAGTATACCCCACAAGAGAAGACAAAAATAGAAATTATCAACGTAAAAACCAGTATGCGCATGTGATAGGGAATTGAGCAACATCAAGGAAAAGGACGTCAAATATAACAATGCTTCCCATAGAAGAGGAAAAGTACTATACAAGTGGATAGAAAAAGAATCTGAATTACAATAAGATGATAATAAAAAATTTCACTTGCCACAAAACAAAAATAAGATGTGCCACAAAAGCACACATAAAGAATTTAGGACGCAAAACCCATTACAATAATAATCAACCTACATTCATGTGAGATAGGCATAGTAGTAGTGAAACATAAATAACAATGATGGCTAAGACTCATAACCTTAAAACTTGATAGAGTAAGGCACATAAACAAACTCCCAAAACAAAGTGGGCACAAAACCCGGATATGGGGCACATAACCTCCATCCCAAAATAATGTGGGCACAAAACCCAGGATATGGGGAACATATCCTCCATCTCGAAAATAAAGGGAACATAAACCCATAAAACCAATGCACTTATACATCCCCAGGGCTATTGAATCACAAAGCATACAAAATGTAGAGGCAAGTGAAAGTTCAGTCATACAAATAGAATTAATGATATTTCCATCACACAAATAGACAATATAAAACATCCACAACAAAAGTGGGTAAAACTAGTACATATCCACAACTAGAGTTTCATCATGAAGTAACGTACAATTTTAAGTAATAAGAATATCCAACATTAGACTCATATCATCAAGCTCACACGAGTCAACTTCTTAGAGGAGAGTGAGAAAAGTGTATAAAGTATTGTGTCCCAAAGGACCAAGAGAAGAGTAAATATATGTGATTGTTAGATATTTCTAATAGGGAATGCAACATAACTCAAAGATGCTTGTCAACTTGACATAGTCTAATCTTGATTCCCAGTCAGAGTTCTTGTTCACCTAGCATATATTTATATGTACAACCATTAATTAGTATATATATTATAAACCCTAAATTACTACTATGATTTTTCTCAGATCTAGGCTATGAAATATATTGATTTAGATAGAGGATGACTTTTTTGATTCCAACGAGTACTTTTGTGTAATTTTTGGATAACTAGAGAACTAGTTATGAATTATGTAAGTTAACATCAATTATTGAAATTTTTGGAAAAAATAAAACCAAATAACCAATATAGCCTCACATCAAATTCCAGAGGATGTGAGGATGCAAGGTATTTAGGTTAATCTTTGCATTACCAAAGTCTAGTGATGAAAAATCAAAATCATAGGTAAGGACAAAAACACCCATGTTGGGTGACATAAAATGAAATAGAGTGATGGTAAAAGGGTAAATGACCCAAGAGTCATCTTTCTTCCCAACCCCATGCCATGAAAGAGGTTGGAAGAGAGCTGCTCATGTTGAGTTTTGGAGGAAAACACAATAGGGTGAAAGCATGAGTTTTGAGTACCCAGAAACTAAGAAAATATGTCGTGGAACCACCCTAGATGTAAATTCATCTATGGCGGCATGATTCTTCATCAGAGAGGTGAGTTGAAACAAAGAGAAAGATGGGTTGGCAGTGGCTGCATAAGGGTGATTTGACTAATTTTTTGTAAGAGAACGCAAGGAATAGGTCCGAGGAAGATCATGGGATGGTTGGATAGTTATAGGTATAGGCATAAGGGATTCTGTGAGTAGATGGTTCGAGAGGCTTGGATATAGAATTTGGAAAAATGCAACAATAGGAAATGAGGGCTTGAGTTATGGCTTTTTATATGCGGATTTTTTTCCCAAGTTCAATGTAAGAAGAATACCAAAGAATGGTGGATCGAGGAGGGAGAAATCTGGTAAGAAGATTTCTGTTGTAACCAGTGCACTATTCACATGTGGGCAAGTTTCCTACTCAAGGTAGGAGACAAAGTATTCACCGTTAGATCTATATTGGGTGGTCCATGCTAGGAGAAAAATTGACTAATTTGGAAAGTACACGTACTAATTAAATAAGCATGTTGAGAATTAATTTGGAAACCTTATTCTAATTGGAAACCAAATAAGGTGATGTTATATAATTATGTCTTTTCTATACTAATCAAATTGAGGTGCAAACATAATCTAATTAATATGAAATTTGACACCTAGACTAAGTAAGACATGTAGATTCCATTGTTGGAATTAGTTTTTACTTTTGAAGATGTCTATAATTTTATTTAATATCATTGGATCATATCATATATTTTCTTTCCTTTATGAATTTGAGGCATCTAGGAACACTCAAATGATGTGAAATTTGTCCTACAAGCAAACTTAAACATGAGGAGTCCAATTTTGCCATTAATTTTCCCTTTTGGGTTTGTTTCGTATTTTATTTAAAATATTGTACTTAAATCAATAATCTCTCTCCCAAAAAAACTAGGATAGATAATATTGTTCAATTAACGTGAAACTTTACACATATTTGATGTGTAGAATCAGAATTTAGGGTTTATTTCCACTTTTGAAGTCATTACTCATATTATTTAATATTTTGGAAAAAAACTCATATTTTCTTTTCTAAAAGAAGTTAGGATAGATATTATTCTTCATTTAATGTAAAACTTGGCACCCAAGATAATTGGGACCCAAGGAATATGATTTTACATTATCTTTGGGTTTTGAAGTTTCATTTTATGAGCTATGATAAAATTAAGGTTTAGGATCATAACCATTATATTTATTATAACATTACATGAACATCATCATTATTTATTATTTAGAGTTCTATTATATTTACATTACTACCAAGAGAGTTTCCTTATATGATTATGCACAAATGTCCATATTTTGCTTATTTATCATATTCAGTCCATTAAATCAATATTTAATTTAAATAATGGAAAATTATTCGTGTTTATGGACATGAAAATTCACATTGTCATTCTTGTTCATGTGTTAAGCACATTGCACCACTTATTAAACGTATATTAGCCATTATGTGAATATTAATTTTAAAAAGGGACCATAGGTGTCACATTACATGCATTCACTTACATGTCAGAACACATTATGTTAATGTGAGTGTATTTTAACATGTGATGTTGATTATAGCATCTAGTGCCACATAAGATGTTATATGAGTTAATATTATTCATTTAGGTGTAACTTTATTCTTGTTTGGTCAGAACTAAGGAACCACACATACTATCTAATCAAGGAATTAATTTCTAGAGTTCAAATGCTAGGTTTTAGTATGTTAGAAAAGCATTACCGACTTGTTCAACCTTTATTATTTTTTCCTAAATCTATTTAACTTGTACCTAGGAAAATAGGTGTGGTCATGATATTCCCAAATGCATGACTCATTGTTCGTGCCTTAGAATTGAGAAGACCATCCTAAGACATCTCTCACAACCTTTGTATTCCAAAAGGATAGGTGGAGCCTGTAGCACCACTAACTCTTATTACCTCCTTAGTATAAGGATATGTCTCAACACATCATATCACATATCCTAGATTGAGGTTTCACTCCCATCTCTATGGGACTTCACCCCTAGTCCTCATAGCTAATCACAAAACTTAGATTTGGATCTTGCTTCCATGTCAATGGAAATCCCCCCAATCCTCAAATCTCATCACACCAAGAAGAGATGGAATCTCAATTCCATATCAATAAAACTTCCTCTACTCTCTATAGATTATCACTCAGGGCCTAATCCACTTCAGGTCTACTCTACATTGACTTCATCCAAATGCAAGCAAAAATCATTTCACCACCCTAATACAAACTTCGAGGAGGATCAAGGTGTTAATGGAATGTAAGTATGTGAATGAGGTTACTATTTACTATTACATAATTTTCTCATCATAATGTTCTCTACTAATGATTGTTTATGTGTTTGTATGAAATGAAAAAAAATAGATTCATGGCTTATATATTAGTATCGTCATATAGAAGCAACACAAATACTAACAAATAGCACTTTTTAATAAATAGGCTTCCACTATGATCACATATAACACATCTAGCCTCCAAAGACATCAACCTCATCTCATTATCTCATGGCTTTTGATCAAATCTAACACAACAATTCTGATAACTTGGATTCTTCTCTCATTAAATCTATGTACTTCTTGACCCATTTTGAATGCTTAATCTACTCAATAACCTCCATCACCCATAATGTGATGACTTTTAGTCACTCTATACTCAATTGACAAATTAGCCTTAATTAAGTGTCAGTTCGGATGTGTTTATGACTGTGATTTGAATTTTGATGCCTATTATATATCATTAATTTCCAATCAAAGTTGAAACACTTCAATGAACTTTTATTGCCATGAAATGTGTCCCATGTTATATAGGATTCAATTACAAATCCAACAACATAAAAATCTCCTCACTTGGACACTCATATCCCAAGTTATGGGTCTTTCAAGTTACTCCTTTTTTCCTTGATTTCATCTTGATTTAAAAATATATTTTGAATCCATTGGGTCCAATGAGACCCAAACAAACCATTAAGTGGGCACCCCCTTTTTTGTCTGGCATACTATTTGGGATTGATGCCCTTAGCCAATCACATATTTCACAGCCTTGTATCAATTGATATCATCCTCTCGATGACCACCCCATGGATTTCACCCTTGAATTAATGGCTAGGATTGCATCCTCTACCTCCGTAAAACCCTCGACACAATGGCCTCTGACACCCTACCTACTCCATCTTTAAGGCCACCTTTTCATGCCTTCCTCCCCAAAATTGATGCTTCCCTTGCCTATAAGACTCCTCGATCATTCTTTTTCCTCATTTTGCTTGGCCTTTCATGAAACCCAACTGTCTCCCTTCCCATGCTCCACCCATAAACCCTAGGTGCCACCCTATCTAGGTTGGGCATCGCCACCTCGAGCCTTCTCTACCCAATCTAAGGCCACCATGACACTCGGGGTAGTCCTCCAGTGTTGGATGATGCTTTTTCGACCTAGACCGAAAGAAGAAAGCAGTCGATTGCGGGCAGCCAACAATGATCGATAGTGATGGGGAATACTGGAGTGCATCACAGGAGTGCCCTCCACCGTGGCTGGACCGGTCAGCAGTAGACATGTGTTTGTGCAAAATAGGATCGGGTCGAAGGAGTCGACCGTGAGTAATCCGGACGTAGACCAGCAAAGTAGGGGTCAAGTTAGGTAGTTCCAGCAGACCATGAGAGGGGGAGGGTTTCCACGAGTGTGGGAGTATGTGGCGCCTTCCTGTTGGCCAACATCTTCACATCAACATGATGATAAATGTAATGTCCAACCTAGTTTCTATATAGTTCTAATTCAAAACTTTAAAAAATGATACATCCTAATTCTTGGGCCAAATTTGGCATATTATATTTGATTTTTAATCCTTTCAGTGAGATATATCCAGTGGAACTAGTTTTGTAACATAGTTTTTCTTTATTTTCCTCTGATATCCTAAAAATCATGTCTTTTGTATGCTATTTGAATGATTCATGATGTATCTTGCTCCTATCTGGTGTTGTTGCTTATTATACAACTCTTAATATTTATAATAGTTATTTTAACCATCTTTTTCCTTGAATGATGAAATAGATCACTTTGACCTACTTATGTTACTCTTTTGACATAAATCTGGCTCTTGCATTGGTTCTTTGGTGCAACTTGTTGAATATGGGTTTTTGCCCTAACATATCATAATATAGTGATTTAACTTCCAAAATCAGTAACCTAGCTTGAGATTTGTACTCTACTAGACCTATAAATCTTGCTAATACTCTAAGTCTACCATGTATGACCTCAATTACTTACTTTATGCACTTATGGCCTCAATTACTTACTTTATGCACTTAAATGTAATATTGAGTAATTATGTGACTGAATCTTTATTCTTGTGCTAAAGTGAGTCCTTATTATTCAAATCTTTATGTGCAATTTTCAATCAGTCCTATATATCACTTGTAAGATGCTTTTCCTTTTATCAGCCTCTTATATACTCATGACATTCATTTGACAATTAATGTATTGTTAATGCATATGTTAATTGTTGGGCCCTAACCTTGCTTGATCAAGATCTAATTCTGTCCATGATATCTTAATGACTCTAAATAAGTGGAAACATACTGTTTTAGATCTACATACTAACCTGTTGTACTTAATGCCTGTATGACTTGGTTTTAAGACAAGGTTTCATGAAATGAATCTAATATGACTTAACCATGATCTTTCATGTTAAACCATGATAATAATCTAAATATAATGCTAGCCCTATTGATAAATCATACCTTATATCTATCTTGTAGTACTCATAATGTGGATTGTTCACATAGACCTAAGGTATAGTATTAATGCCTATACTATGTTGAATCAATATATGCATGCTTGACAAGATGGAACTATACTTGAACTTTTGATACCTAGGTTTAGGAGAACATCCATATGACATGTTTCACGTTTATATTAACTAAACCCTTTTGAAATAAGACACCATGTTAAATCTTTTCCTTGCAAGGTTCCCTTGGGTTGGACCATCTCTAGAGATCTTATCATGCCATGCTCATTACTCACAAGGTACGCTTAATATCTTGACCCTACTATGGTATTGGCTTGTTTGTATGTATGCTCGTATGAATGCTTGGATAGTTAATTACTTGTTTGATCTACTTGTTCCCTATGATTTTTATGTTCGTTTTGATTGAAATATGTTGTTAGCAAACCTTCAACATAATTGAACTTATCCATTATACGGACCTTGTGAACCTGCATGTATTCTCAAGGTAAGGGAACAAGGTTGGTTGCCTTACCTGAGATGTCAAGATAAGGCATACCATGTCGATAAAAGGGTTGCTAATCTTGAGCACCCTTATGGAGCCTTCCAATAGGAAGCTTGTCAATGGACTTAATATGTTGTTAAGTATAACGGAAATGCACTTAAAACACACTTTGTATAAAACAATGTCGTTAAATGTTCTCACCTTGTTTTCTACTTATTTCTTTATATGATGTTTCTAGCCAAACAACTTTTATTATACTATTAAATTGTTTATTTACCTCTTTCATAGCATACTTAATGCTTTAGCATTCATATGTTTTGTTTATCAAATTTGTAGTTTCCATAAGAAGATCGGTTTCACTCTGGACTCTAATCAAACACCCAAGGGGTTATGCTTGAATATAGAAATGGGTACATGCTTCTCTATCCCCTTTTAGTATCTTGTTATCTCTTGTTGTTATTGATTATATATATATATATATATATTTCCTATGTGAAATACTTGTGATACATCCTAGGGACAGACACCCAGGTGCACTCTCCTTTTTCTATGTAGCCATTAGGAGTGTGGACTTAGAAAAATAAATGGATCTGTGACAAATGGTATCAGAGCAATACACATAGGCCTCTATATATGTTTATGGAATAACACATCTTAAGAACCCAGGAAGGACTAAAATCCTTTCCCCAAGCTAGAGAGTCTTCTAGCGTCTCATCTTTTCTTTAAGGACCACCTAAGCCACCCAAGTAGATGATGATTAGGTAGTTTGTCATCTCCTCATGTGATTCTTCTCTCATGACTATTAATCACATGAAATCTTGATTTTGGGTAGCTTATGAATGGGAAAAGTAAAATTCACTTGAAATCATGATACTTGATTAAGATGTTAATGCCATGATCTGACTTTAAATTGTAAAATCTATTTGATGTAAGAAAATACTCTTAAAAGTGTCATACTAATGTGCAAAGTGTCATAAGTGCTTTCCATGTTTGAGGTAAATTCTTGATATGGTGAAATAAGGTGGAATTCATGTTTTATACCTCTTTGATAAGGTCCCTATTAACTATACCTATGTTGTCCCTATTTTGATCAAACCTCAAACATAGATAAGAAAAACTCACCCAGTTGATGTGCATCATGCCACATACTCTGGTATGACCATGGCTTTGGACCCCCAGATCATGATGTTATGACTTGAATACAAGAGGTATTTCCCTATTGACTTGTATGCTTCTTTTTAAGCTCAATTTCGAACAAAAATGATGGACATGGATATTAATCTAGCCCTATTATGATTGAACCCTCAAGTTCTCAATTTGACTTCTCAATTTCCAAAATTTACCCTTACCTTGGTCTTGAAAGGAAGGGAATTCTATTATGACCTTAATCTTGCAAAACCTTAAAGTATCCCTATTATGATATTGATGTTTGACTCATGATCTTATGAAATTCGATTCGATAGTTGGTAATCTCCCTAGATGCACATACTTGATGACTCATGATTAATATAGACTAGTGTGCTAGACTATTCAAATTGACTAATACTTAGTGAAACTATCATATTTAACCTACCTGATATGGTTTCCTAAAGAGTAAAATAGTGACAAATACAACCAAAATGATTAATGAATTTGGTTTAGATACATGAATAAAATTTTAAATCAAAAAATATTTTGCAATGAGTTATATAATAACCATAATGACCATAATGTTTCTAAGAGGTGCCCAAGGTCATCATGGAATGGGATCAAATGATTGTAGAGTACCTGAGAATGTAGTATACACTGGGTGGCCAACCTTATCTTTTTATTCCATTTATAAACGTAGCATTGTCTTTTTTTTATCCTTACCTAGAAGTGTCTTTATAGTCTGTAGAAGTTGTTGTGGGGTTGTAGGAAAGGGGATGCAACAAAATCATAAAAATTTGTTCCCTTTCTACCTGAGCAGTTGGTTCCATTGTAGCTATAAAATGTTAGTGAATAAAAGACACTAAAGGGGATAAAGGTGATACCTTTCCACACACTACTTATCCAACAAGTAGACATGTCTTATGTTGATGAAGAACTTGATCCTCCAAATATAGATTCAGAATGGACACCAAGAATTATAGATAGATAAGAAGTAGAAGATTTAGATTGGGCAACAGGGAGAAACTTGTTTTTTTCTCATAGAACATGTTTTTCAATTCTCCGTACATATTCCTTGACCTCTACTTCATCTAAGAAGATGAAAGAGAATGTGGTGCACCACCTTAGACACCAAGTCAAAGAGGAATAGGAGTTGTCAACATGCTAGGTATCCTGCAATTCCCTTTTTTTCTCCTATCTTAGAAAATAGTCCTTAAGGTAACTTCCTCACCGAAAGAGAGAAGTTTGATGGACAACTTGTCTCACAAGTTGTCTAAAGAATTGTGTCTCACCTTTTGGGATGTGCACCCATTATATAGGAGGTTCATAGGCTTGGGAAAACCTAATTCAAATCCCTTTCCTAATAGCAATCTTAAAAATAGTTTAATGTTGAAAAGTCAAACTAGATTTGTGATCACGCTTCGTGACAACCGAATGATGGTCTCTAATTGCCCAATCACATTATCTAGTCGACCAATCACAACACTCCAGATTTAGATCTGACTTGCTTTCTAATTTCAATTTTTCCATGTAACACTTGGATCACCTGATCAGGTGTCCTGATCAGTCGATCACGTGTCTAGTAGAAATCTCAATTGATCAATTAAAAATCAATTGATTTATTAACCCAATCATTTGATCAGTCGATCAGATATTCTGATCATCTGATCTAAGAGTTAATCAACATATTTATGATTCAGAACTATTCTAATTATATATTTTATTACAAAATTAATTTACCTTATGCATCCTTACAAGTGTGATCTGGTAGGTTTCTTATTACATTGGTAGTGAAGTTTAAGACAATACAAGAAAATATTAGTTTCTAGCCACACATTATTGCCACCCAAGTGAAAGTAATGAATTGGTGAAATTCCGAATATGATCTCAATATCATATATTGACTCACATGAGCATGGGCATGCATTTCATAGTCTCTCTTATTAAGTGGTTGGGGATATCACTCTAGAGGAAAGACAAATTCCATATACATCACTCACAACATGCCCCATTTGTAATAGTATACCAAATCACCACCTTTTTGGAAACTCATATTTTAGAGCATGTTGGGCTAGTGTGAAAGTACATTAAACAACATGTGCTACTACAATGACTTTAGGTCTAAGGATCACATCACCACTGTTACATTGAGACATGACCCTGATATGTCATCACATGACTTCCATGTGTCAATCTCAAGGTGGGTATGTCCAGTACAACTTGTTGTTTAACAAGTACTCATGCAAATGAGCTGATTTCCAATATCATGACTAATGGGACATAGTCATCACTCACCTTACATAACAGTCTTGTGTATAATTATTGTCCTATACTATCCAAGATAATAGCCAACTAGGGACATAACAAGAATGAAAACTCTTACTATACATATGACCCCATGTTCACATCCTAAATACAAACAATATGTCATCTAGTAAAATCATTATTAGGACATTATTATGTTTATTCATTATCTCAATACTGAAACAAACATAATAACTAAAATTGCATTTTGTTAATAATCAAATTAAGTAAAAAATATCCCTTTTACAATCATCAGATAATGGATCTTGTGGCATATAACCCACAATATCCCACTTACAGTAGAGACAAACACTCATTAACCTAAGTCCAATGGGTCTAACATGACCATCATGTTTCTGTTGTATACTTTGGTTAGAGGATCAATAATGATGCTTTGAATTGGTACTCTACAAATATTTATATCTCCTATTTATACAATCTCACGTGTGAGATGGTAATGTCTGACTATGTGCTTGTAACAATGATGTGATATAGGTTCCTTAGCTTGTCCAATAGCTCCACTGTTGTCACAATAAATCTCTACTTTGTCTTCAATAGTTGGAGCCACCCCAAGTTCATTAATGAACTTCTTGATCCATACTACTCCTATTCTACACTAGAGGTAGTAGTGTACTCATCCTATGTTGTAGAATAAGACATGATCTCCTTCATTAGAACTTTTATAGCTTACGACTCCACTATTTACACAAAAAACAATTCCAAATTGCAATATATAATCATCCTTGTTGGTTTGGAAGCTGGCATCAATGTAACCTTTTACAACTAAGTCTTCCTCACCACCATAAATTGGTAATCAATACTTACTCCTTCTTAGGTGTTTAAGGATTTCCTTTACTACTTTTTAGTGAACATTTTCTAGATATTGATATCTACTCATCATGCTCAAACCTTACGAGACATCTAGGTGTTTACATATTATTGCATACATGATTGGTCTAGTTTTTAAGGTGTATGGAAACTTAATCATGTGTGCCTACTCTTACAAAGAGATGGGACACTGATTACTAAAGAGACTTATTCCATGGCACATGGGTAAGTTCTATTTCTTAGAATTACTAATGGTAAACCTCTTTACAACTCTGTCAATGTATGTACTTCATCTTAGGAAGAAGCCTTCTAGATCTATATCTATAGATCTTAGGTCCTAGAATACATGATGCTTCACCTAATTCCTTCATAGAGAAGTGTTTCCTATCCAGTTGTTAACCACTTGCATAGTAGGTATGTCATTTCCCATAAATAGTATGTCATATACATACGTTATGAGAAATACAATCATGGTCGCACTAACCTTCTTGTAAACACATGGTTCATCTTCATTTTGTATAAAGACAAACTATTTTTCTATCTCATCAAAATGAATATTCCCACACCAAGATGCTTTCTTCAATCCATTGATTGACCTTTGTATCTTACAAACTTTATTGGCTTCATTTAGAGCGACAAAACCTTAAGGTTGAATCATGTACCCATCTTCAAGAAGACTTCCATTAAGGAAAGCGGTTTTAACATCCATTTTCCAAATCTCATAGCAATGATAAGCTGCAATGGCAAGCATGATCCTAATGGATTTAACCATTAAAACTTGTGAGGAGGCTTTATCATAGTCAACACCTTGAAATTATTTCAAAACCCTTTGCAACCAATCTATGTAGGTTTGTTCATTACCATCCATGTCGGTCTTCTTCTTAAAGACCCATTTGCACCCTATGGGTTTTACCTCTTCAGGTGGATCCACCAAGGTCCATACCTTGTTGGTATACATGTAGTCCATCTCAGGTCTCATGGATTTTATCCATTTCTCAGAATATGGTCCCTATATAGTCTCATTGTAGGTAGTGGGTTCACCATCTTGAATGACCAAACCATCACCTTCTTGAGTCACAAGAAAACCATATATCTCTGGCTCAAGACGTGCCCTACTATACCTCTAAGGTTCTTGTATTAAGACACAAACTTGAGGTTCCACAACTATTTGTGGTTCCTCTTATTCCTTATCTACCTCCATTGGCTCAATGTAATATTATTCATCTTGAACTTATTCAAGTTCTACTTTCCTCCCACTAGTTCCTTTGGATACAAAACCATTTTTGAGGAATACAATAGTTATTACAAACAACACTTTTTTGTCCTATGGAATATAGAAGTAGTATCCCTTTTCCTTAAGATACCAACAAAGATATATTTATCCAATTTGGGTCCAAGCTCTTCACAGAACAAATTCTTGACATAAGCTTCACATTCCTAAACTTTCATGGAATACATATTGGGAAGTTTCCCATTCCTTATCTCATATGGTGCCTTTTCAACAAATTTGGATGATACTCAGCTAAATGTAAACATAGTGTTTTTATTGCATGTACCCAAAAGGAAATTTGAAGATCATCTAAACTCATCATTGATTACACCATGTCCAAAAAGGTGTGATTCCTTAATTATGACATATTTCTGAGCTGTTCTAAGTGGAGTCCATTGTGATACAAAACCACAATTCCTCAGAAGTGCCTCAAACACTTGGCTTAAGTATTCACCACCTCAATCTGATTTAAGTGCTTTAATTATTTTTACAAGTTAACTTTGTACTTCATTCATGAATTCCATGAACTTTTCAAAGGATTCTAATTTGTGTTTCACAAGATACACATATCCAAATCTACTAAAGTCATCAGTAAAAGTGATAAGGTGAAGATATCCACCTCTAGTACCTGTGCTAAAGGGTCCATACACATCATTATGTGTGAGTCTTAATAAGTCACTTGCTCTGTTACTACTTCCAATGGAAGGTTCGTTTGTCATCTTCCAAAAAAAAAAGATTCATTGTCTCTATAGAGTCAAAATTAAAAGAGTATAGATAAACATCTTTGTGGATTCTAGAAATGCACTCTCATTTATGTGTCACATACGACAATGCCAAAGATATGTTGTGTATGAGTTATTGAGTTTTAATTTGTTGGTATTTATGTTATATACATTTGTTTCCAAATATGATAAATAAGGATCATAAGACATAGGGGAACTGTAATAAGAGATCTCAACATTAGAAATAGAAGTACAAACATTCTTTATTAGAAACTCAAAAGTTCTTATCCAAACAAGATACAAAAATAATATTTTTATTTATAACATGTACATAATAGCAGTTCTCTAACTCCACTATGAGCAGATGTCGTCGTTGACAACACAAAAAATTTACCACAAAGAAAATTTTCTCTGAAGTTTGACCATTGATGGCTAACCATTCACTTGTAAACAAATAAACTAATGTAGTACAATAGGTATGATCCTTAGAGATAGTGTGTCAAGAGTTATTCAAATTTGAAAGCAATGAATAATATTTACATCAAAGGGTGGAGCATGATTAATCTAAAACAAGAAATTAAATTGCTAAAATTAAAAGTGTTGAATTAAAAATATAGAATTGAAAGAATTGGAACTAAGTTATCTGCAAAATGTAAAGTGAAGATAACAAAGATCTAAAATAATCAACTGATTAGGATTAATTCAGGTTTTATGGATTTTTCGTAAATCTAAGTTCTTCCACCACAAACTCCATAGTTAACTTAGCCTCTTTTAGGTTTTTTTTAAATATTTCAAGATTAGGACAATGAAGATTTGTCCTCTTAAAAAAAAACTCCATGGATTAAACTTTTTATGGTCCCGTGGTCATTTGTGATCCATAGGTCCTTGTTCAATCATCTGATGTGTTCTCAAAATGGGTCTCTTTGAATAACACATGAGTTCTACCCGATGTTCTAGCCCATAAGTCTAAGGTTATTTCTTCATGGGTCATAACTATCATGGAGCATGACTGATCAGATCATGTTCCAAGTTGTCAAACAAATAAATCACATCATTTATATCTTGAAGGAGTTTTACAAGTTGCTAAGATAAGATATGGAGATCACGGGGCTACTCTCCATGTCTCGACAAAGAGGGAACTATTCTGACATAATGAAAGTGGACAAAGGCAAGAGTATGAAAAGTTGGATCCTTGATCCATATACCTAGAGATCTGGAAATACTTTTTCTTTGGAGTCCCCTATCCTTTTATAGGGGAAAGGAAGGGGAGAAAATCCTTGAGACAAGGCTTGGTGGTGCTACAACTATTGACTCAGAGACTTAATTCGCTCAACTAGCATTGTGTTGATGCTTCATCCCAAAATGTCTTGATCAAACTTTATCCACTTTAAATGACATTTGTGTTTCATGACTTTGACTAGGTCGTTGAAGTGGGTCGAGTGTCTAGGATGGTCAGTCGATCGACTGGTCTTTAAATGCTTACTTTGACCCAACTGTTTTGTTCAAAGTGATGAGCTTTTCCAAATCTTATTTTGAGGGAAGGTTTCCAAGGGGATCACCTAGCGGCCCTAGTAGCTCAAAATAATTCCCAACTAAATGGGATGTCGATGAGGGCTGGAGCTTTGAACATAGGAGCTTCATGGTATGCATAATGATTGGGTTGTCCTAGAAGCTCAAAGGGACTTTTTGCTTGGTTAAAATGACATGGCTTGTCACCTCACAATCCTTCTAGTAGGATCCATAGATCTTCCTTCATTAGTGAAGGAAGTGTTGATGATTTGTGTGGATGGGTGGCTTCATAATATTCATTGGTTGTCTTTGGGGTTAACACTTCCTCAAAGGCCCAAGGTGGATCTTTTTTTTAAAGGGAAGGTGGTATAAGATGAAAAAACTATGTGTAGATCCAACACTGGTAGATCTGGTGGAGGGACTGAGTTAGGTTTCTCCTTCTCTCCCAGATCAACATGTAGTAGGCATGGTTTTGGCATGGGAAGAACTTCTCATTAGCTTGGGATAAATTTGTATGCGGTTGTGTGTCCTTCCCACCATCAACATTATGGTTGATGTAGGAATCATGCTCCTTTACAATGTCGAGATGTGGATCTTATACCTTTATAAAACATGTGCCCAAATCAATGAGATTGGAAGGAACCTCATCATAATATAATAGTGGATGCATCCAAACTTCTTGTGGAGGTGGAATCACCTCATTGGGTTTGACCTGATAAGGAACAAGGGGCGGTTGAGGAGGAGAATATGGCTCTTGATGAGGAGGCCCTTCTTCAAAAGATGGAGTGTAGGACTCTCAATGAGGAAGCCCTTCTTCATAAGGTGGAGTATATGACTCTTGATGAGGAATCCCTTCTTCAAAAGGATCCACCAGTATATGATCCAGAATAGGCTTGACCAACTTTTGTTGGTCATTGATAACTCTTGGATCAAAGTTTACATTAGAGATTGGTTGAGCTTCAGGTTCTATAGTCAAACAAGGACCGTCTCTCTCTATGACTTTTCATACTCAAGTAATAAATCCTCTAATAAAAGGGTCAAAATATAGGTGTACTCGTCACATAAAGGCTGCAACTCCTTAGTTTGTGCTATTTCAATTCAATCAGACATAGTTGACATGAGGATGGTATCATCATCATCATGAAAAATCATCCTTGGCTGCTCCAAGTTTCTCAGGGGCTCTCCATTTTGTCCTCTAATGAATGCATATTCATCTATCTTTTTGCTTAATTTTGATAGTCTTTTGTATTACAACTTATCCTTTTTAGTAATTTCTAGGATATTTTGTAATTTACCCACTTTTTTATTTATTGTGCAAATACTTAACCTTTTATTAGCTTTTGTAGGTTTTTTCCTCCACATCATGGATCTGTCCTCATGAGCACATGAGATGCCCGTCTCGTGATCCCAGATGGTCGGTTCACCTCCACAATATGCCACGTTTAGAGCCAAATGGTCATTTCGGCCCTCGGCTAAATCTACTCTCAAGAAATTTCTACTGGATAATTTCATGTGCCAAACGTTCATTCCATGCACCCCAGATGATCAGCTCACGATGCCTAGACATCTGTATCAAGCCAAGTGGAGATCAAGTTAGATTGAGAGGGCGATGCCACTCATACTAGGATTTTAACCCTTGGTTTCTCACACAATGATGCCAACCTGGCGTCTCACAAGTCGAAATGGCAGGTTCAGACAATGTTTTGAGCCCGAGAAATAGAGTCAAAGGGTGACACCACTCCACTTGGCTAGGGTTCAATCGCAGCCATGAGACCAAGCCACATCACCAGCCAGACGACCGTCTTGTCTAACCCAGATGGCCTTTTCATGATGCGTAGACACCAAAAGTCAACATCCACCTCTCCTTTTCCTTCTACCCCATTTCAAGATTTCCACCCCTCCTTCCCATATGAAAGGAGGGGGGACTCCACTAAGAAAAGGTTCCTCAATTTTGTACTTGCATTTTCTATTGAAACTCTGTCATTTTAATTCATAGTTGTAATCTTTCAATTTTGAAATAAAATTTTAGTTCTTCATTCTGGATCTGGTTTTCTCTTTGTTCTCGTTCTATCCTAGTTCTTTCTCTTAGAGAGGGGGATTAAGAGAGCAAGCCATTTCATAGTCACCAACATTAGTCTCTTCAGAGAATCTATTCTTTGGTCTATGGCTTCCTACCTTCTTCCCCTTACATCTCCTTACTTCATCGTGAATAGTGAGTAGTTTCATTATTGAGGGGAGGGAAGTAACTCTTAACCATGTGTTGATCGAATTGAGTTTTACATGACTATTTAAATGGATGGTTTGCAGTTTAAAAAGCATCAATTTAAATGAAGTAATTAATCATTTTTATCGTGGGTTAATCTCGACAGATGTGACCATGGAAACCAGTATTTAGAATGCCTAAATGGTTTACATGTGGATTTGGATGTAACTGCAAAAAAATCCTCTTTAGGATGAATGACTAGGATGCATGAACGCCAGGACCAAGGGGTTCATGTGGAGTTTGTCTCTTGTATTTTATTTACGAATGATTCACGTACATGTTTCTATCTTTCCTATCGTGTATTCCTTCAATCTTATTTTTAGTTTGGCTATGGTGAAACCCCTAAGCCTTGATGCTTTCCCCTTTTGATTCAATCATCTCTTCCAATGCTTTTTTTCAATTGCTTTATTTTTATTTCTTGCGCTTTACTTCTTGTTACAACCCCACCTCCCGATAACCCCCAATTAAGGGAGACCGAGGTGTCGAAGCCGCACCCATGACATTCCGGATCAAAGGTTTGACAATTAACCAAGAATTATTATCAAATTTTAACATACTATACTGAAAGCTGTAAGAAAATAAAAAAAATTTTGCATACCTTTTGAAAACTTGGATCTCTATTCTTCTATCCACACCGATACTAATCTATCTAATCCTCCTTTGCACTTTAATTCTCATTTAGTATCACATGTTCCACTTTACTGTTTGTTCTTTTCATTGTACCTAAAACGCCGACAAACAAAACGTCGGTCAGCCGTAGCTGATATGTGGGGGAAACAATAAACATGCAACTATGATAACAATGTAATCATTCAATTATTTATTTAACAACCAATATTACGCTTTAGATATAACTCCGCGATCCAAGAGTACCCTATCCTCTGTATTGTCCCCGTTAAACCCCTCATGATCCACCTATAAGTGAACCAGTTTCTAGGGTTGAGTCACATGGCACTACTCGTAAGTAGACCACTCCTTAACTCGGGATTTGCTAAAGAGTATCTAACTCACGGTAACCTAGACCTTACTCTAGGATTACCCCTTTTTTAGCCTTTTCAAAGTAACAAAGGTGGACCTAGATCTAGCCAGTTATATTTACACATTTATGGTGATAATCATAGTCACTTTATAGTGGCATGAAATAAATAAACATCCAACAGTTTAGTTGCATTCAATGCGATTAAACATCCGGGAATCCATCGAGAAACTAAAGCGGTTATTCATAATCGTAACCACATACTTGATTTGATGAGTCATGCAGATTATTGAACATATAATTCATGTATATACAATCAAGCCAATCAACATATCCAAGCAAGTAATTCAATCATCACATAGTTCCTGAAATAAATATGTACTCTATTTATTACACACTTCATCAAGAAACTACTTTATTGTTTTGGATTCTCTTTCTAGGTTTTCTAATCCGCATTAAGGTTCATTAATATTCATTAGGGTTTCTTAGATCCATTCCTCAAACTTTATCCTTTTTAGGTCAACAAACCCTAAAATACTCTTTTCTACTCATGTAAACCCTAATTGCTCAAATTATTCATTTTAATAGTCTTTCATACCCAATTTGACTTAGGATCATCATATACTTATTTATTCATGGATTTGAACAATTAAAACATTTAAAAGTCATATCCACTTAAATTAGGGTTTTCAAGCTCATTAATGCATAATCATGCACAAAACCCTAACTTAAGCCAATTATATAAAAAGATCATCTTTTTAGATCATATTTCCTCGTTTATCCACAACAGGTTAATATTGGATTAATTATCCATTAAAAAACATTAAATCCATCTATCATTAAAACTAAGGGTTTTTCATTAATTAAATCATTAAAGATGACAACTTCATGCCCTTTTCAAATTTCAAGCATATTTAAGCACATAAACTCTAAATTAGACTAATCATGTGCAAAGTTCTTCATTTTTGAACATAATGTATCTTTTTGCATTTAACACAATATAAACATGCAACTATTAATCACTTTTTGAACATTATATATTTAAGCACATGTTAATATCAACTCTAATGATCCATTAAACCCTATTAATCACTTTAATCACATCAGACTAGGGTTTCTTAATCATCATTGCATTAAAGTTAATAACTTCCATTACTTTTCAAATTTCAATCAGAATTAGGATTCAAATATATTTTTATTGGATTCCTCTCGTTTTTCTGAGCAATTTGATATATAGTTTCACTATTTTCCAAGTTACTAGTAAAGAGATATGAATTTTTAAAAAGTTGCTTACTTGGACCAAAGGGACGCCGACACGTCAGCGATCCCATGCACTGCCCTCGCTGCATCACTCGGCTGGTTTAAAAATATAACCAAAACCCGATTTTGCCCTTACCCGGATCCTTAGTCTTGCACAGCCCGGAGGGACAAGATTGTCCAAAACCACCTGCCCTTCTCCTTCCTCACGGAGACCTTGTGGTTCCGCCGCAGCTAGGGTTGGCGCAGCCCAGCTCTTCCTTCTTCGATCCCGATGACTTCCCAGGTGTCTTCCCTACCTCTGATGTGCCCCCGCACATGCAAGGACGCCGCTGGCTCGTGGCCAATACGGCTGTTACAGGCCTTCCTAACTTCCGATCTTGCAGCCGATCTGTAGCTTGTCAGAGGTCCGCCATCTCCATCCTAGGACCCATGGACCACCGCCGAGGGCCGCCCATGTTCCTCTACCTCCGACGCACCTAGGGCATCGCCCAGGTTGCGCCAAAGCAGGCATACTTGACCTGTCATGCGGGCCACCATTGCTGCCATAACATTGCAGCTGCTCGTGAGTCCAGGCCTGCCCTCGATGGTGGAGCTATGCTCTGGTTCCGTGGGGCGTCAGGCTCCTCTCTGCAACTCCACCTTGCCGCCTCCTACTTCAGGTTCACGCTGTATCTTTTTGTTAGGGTTTGGTTGCCAAGATCATGAAGAAGAAGAGGAAGATAGGAAGGTACGTGGGATCTCTTCCTCCTCGACTCGGCCCAGAGCTCTCCCTCCTTTTATAGAGGGGGAAACAAAGCCTTAGGGTGACTATCATTGAGTTGCCAAAACCCTTTCCTACTAGGAAGTTATATTCCTTCATGAGAAAGAAACCTCCTCTCTCTTCATCATCTCTAAGATATTCCTTTTTCTTTAATTATAAAGATGTCAAAAAATTACATCTTTCATTCTCTTAAAACTTTCCCTTTATTCTAATGGCACGAAATCTATTTTCATTTAATAGGAACATACTTTCTTTTTATCACAAATTCACTAATAATGTATCACATTATCTTTTTATTTTACAAATTTGCTATTTTCTCTTTCCTCTTTCTTCATTGGGACTCCTTGGATCCCATGAAACTCTATTATTTCGAAATTCTTTTTATTGGATACTTATTATCCTTCTTTTTTTTTAGGAATGGTAATGTTAATATTAAATGCACAACAAGCAAGTGAAGACCTGCTCATGTGAAGTACCCACATATTGTTTTTGAAGGGAGCAACTAAACGGGAAAAAAAATGAAAGAGAAACTAAAAACAGAAGTAGAAAGAGGCAAAGTTTGGCTAGCTGGGGGGAGGTTCCCCTTAAGACAAACCTCCTATACAGTTTTTGTATCCAAAATGATAAACAGATTTGAACCATCATTGTGTTTGATAGTGTCACAGGAGCTGCTGCACCAAACTGACCCCGGCCTCATCATCCACCATAGCTTTTAGATCACAGAGAAATGCCGCTTCAGATTCACCTTCATTCGAATCATCCTTTTTTCCATCTATTAGTTACCTGCATTTTAGTAAGGATGTGAAGATCGGCCTCTACTTGAGCAATGATAAATTTTGCCAATTTTTTGACGTTGTTGAATGTTCTATTGTTTCTTTCCTTCCAAAGGTTCCAGCAAATTGTGATGAAGATATCGTTGCTTTTGAAATTTCTGTAGCTTCTTGAGGGAGAGATTTTTATAGGGAAAATGTCTTCCTAGAGGTCGGGAAGACTTTTTCGCATGAAGTGTGAAAAAATGTGTTGTGAGAAAGCGCATTTGAAGAAGATGTGGCTGACTGAATCATTTTTTTTCACAGAGGACACATCTGAATGGTCCGATAAAACCCTTTCTTGAGATATTTTCACCTGTAAGAATTTTATTGTGAAGAAGAAGCCATAGGAATGTTTTGTATTTTTGTGGCCATTTTTCTTTCCAAAGCTTTGTTGATGATGGAGAGATACCTCTAATGCTGAGAAAATTGTATGCAAGCTTGACCGAATATTTTTCCCCCATTTCCAGGTGATGTTGTTTGAGATGTCATTTTCCAAGGAATTAGAAAGATTTCTAAAATCATTTTGGCTGACCTGGGAAAGAACACATCTTTTTAAGGAGTTTGTTCTATTACTGGTTATAAGAGCAAGGGCTTTATCAATTTTTATGTTATGTAGATTCTTTGGAATTGTCTAAGATGTTTTAAGATTTACGACAGAGTTTTTGTCAAACCATGGGTCAGACTAGAAAGAAATATTTTTATGGGAATGTGGAGGAGTGTTTATGATATGTGAAAGAGTGTTGATATTTTTATTTATGAATTTCCAGAGAGGGGAAGCAGTTTTCCTTTGGATATGGTGCCAGGGAGGAGAGTGCTGGTAGTATTTATTTTTGATAAGATGTGACCAGATTTTTTTCTTGTTTTGGATAAGACAATCTATGACTTTGGCGATGAGGCAGAGGGAGTGAGTTTCAATATTTAT
Source organism: Alisma plantago-aquatica (assembly GCA_963693085.1). Taxonomy (NCBI): domain Eukaryota; kingdom Viridiplantae; phylum Streptophyta; class Magnoliopsida; order Alismatales; family Alismataceae; genus Alisma; species Alisma plantago-aquatica. The sequence goes on along the minus strand of OY856413.1, from coordinate 245,303,719 downwards.
AATGCCCCAGCCACCTTGATCAATGGGAGCAGAAATAGTTTTCCAATTAACTAAATGATAGTGTTTCCCTTGTTTATTTTGTTTTTGAACATTATTCCACAAGAAATTTCTCCTGATTTTGTCAAGTATGGATTTTGTTTTTGAGGGTAGGGGTATACAGCTTAAGAAGTGGGTAGTTATAGGAGTAATGACACTTTTAAGCAGGGTGAGCCTACCCGAGAGAGAGAGGAAGTTGTTTTCCCAAGAGGTGAGCTTGTTGTTTATTTTCGAAATAATAGGTTTCCAAATGGCATTTGTTATGTTATAAGGAGTGATGGGAAGGCCGAGATATTTGATCGGAAAATCTTCTGTTTTACACTTTAGAAAGTCTTTAAGGTTTTCCAGAGTGGAATGTTGAATGTTTACCCCAAAAATGGAGGATTTTTGAATGTTAACTTTTAATCTAGAGATATAGGAGAAAAGACCAATGATCCTAAAGATATTCTGGACAGAGGAAAAATCAGGTGTGGAGAAGATGATGGTATCATCCGCAAATTGAATGATGTTCTCCATACAGTCATCAGGGGACGAAATGAGACCATTTTGCTTTCCCAAGTGAAGCATACGTGAGAGAATGGTGGTTAAAATGATGAAAAGGTATGGAGAGAGTGGGTCCCCTTGTCTAAGTCCGTTTGAATTATGGAAATAGCCAAAAGGGACGCCATTGATGATAGTGGAGAAGTGGTTAGTAGATATACAAGCATGGATCCAAGAAATCCATTTGTCAGGGAAAGAAAAACCTTTAAGAGTTTGAAGAAGGCAATTCCAATTGACAAAGTCAAATGCTTTTTCAAAATCGAGTTTAATGGCAAGAAGGGGGGTTTTTTTTGTATGACAAAGATAGATGGTTTCATTGACCATTAAGAAAGCATCTTGGATGCTTCTATTTTTTAGAAAGGCAGATTGGTTTAGAGGGATGATTTCGTCCATGAGAGGTTTGATCCTATTAGCTAATGTTTTTGCAATTATTTTGTAGGAGGTGTTGATGAGACTGATAGGACGAAAGTGTGAAATAAGTTTAGGTTTATTATTTTTTTATCAAAGTAATAAAGGTTTTATTTATGTATTTTATGATGCTATGAGGGTTTGAACTTGTTTGTAAGGCAGTAAGAAAGGCAAGGAAGTCTTTTTTATAATGATGCCAGTTGGCCAGGTAGAATTCTGCGTTAAGGCCATCTGGACCAGGCGATTTGTTTTTTCCTAGGTCAGAGATTGCAGATTGTAATTCCTCAAGAGTGAATGGTTTAATGAGGTCATGAGGGTTTGTTATTTTATTTCTACAAATAGACTGCCAATGGAGGTTGTTTAGGCCTGTAGGGTTGTGATTATTGTTAAAGATTTTTTTTTAAATGGTTTTTTATATGGGTTATGATGGTCTGTTTATGTGAAGTGAGCCTGCCATTTATCGAAAGATGAGAAATGGCATTATTTCTAAACTTTTGGTTGCAAATTTTATGAAAAAAATTTGTATTCTTGTCACCTTCTTTAGCCCACGTAATTTTGGCCCTTTGTGTCCATTTAGACTTGAATCTATTATTTATGAGGTCAAGGTCAGCTTTAATGGAGAGGATCAAGGCTGGATCGGTTGAAGGGTCTTTTTCAACAAAGAGAAGTTGGTCTTCAAGGTCTTTCTGAGAATCACTTAAGGTCGAGGGGTTTTGAATCATCCATTTTTTTATATGATTTTTGATGTGCTTTGTGTTATTTAAAATGTGTAAACCTATGTTTGTTGTTTGTGTGTTAGCTAGAGTCCAGTTCTCAAGACAAGATTTGGAAATTTTTTTGATGTGAAGCTAATTGTTTTCAAATCTAAAAGGGTGTGATCCCCAAGAGATTGAGGCAGTTTCAAGGATTACGAGAAAATTATCAGAAATGGTGCGATGGGAGATGTAAACTGAAGAGAGTGGATGCTTGTCTTCCCAAAGGTTTGAACAAATGAAATGATCGAGACGGGAAAAGGAGCAATTTCTAGACCATGTGAATAAGGTATTTGTGGGAACAAGATCAATGAGAGAATGGTTAGAAATCATCTGTTTAAATTTTTTGTCAGCAGCTGTCATGGGAGAGGGTGATGGATTTGAGTTGATCCTATCCGATATTTGGGTAACAAGATTAAAATCACCACCAAGAACCCAGGGTGTCTGATGGTAATTTGAGAAGAGACAGCGCAACTCCTCAAGGAATGATGTTTTGTCATATCCTGGTTCCCCATATAATCCAGTGAAGGACCAAAGGTAGTCGTCATCAAGATTTTTGAAATCAATCATGATAGAAAAATTTAGAATGGAGGAGTTTAGCAAATCAAGTATCTGATTATTGTATCCCATAAGGATCCCACCTTTAAAACCCTTGGGTGGAAGCTGAATCCAGTTTGAGATTCAATTTCCACCAATGGTTTTAAGGGAGAAGGGAGAGAGAAGGGATTTAGTTTCTTGGATGGTGATTAAATCTATTTTGTTTTTGTAAATGTGGGAACGTATTTTTTTTTCTTCTTTGTAGGTTGGCTGCACCACAGATATTCCAAGTAGAGATTTTCATGATAAAGGAAAAGAAAATTGAGAAAAAATAACAGGTAGAAAGGAAAACTGTTAGTAACTTTTCTTAGACCAACCCATAAATGATTCTAGATTATTTAACATAAACTGTGCGTCTTCTTTTTTATCAAAGAAAAAGCCAATCTTGTTTGCAAATGTAGTGAAACTTTTTGAGCTGGACCAAGAAGCAACATCATCTATAGAGACAGACTTATTTTTTATTTTATGTGATAGAGATGATGATAGTGATGACACAGGAGAATCATAACAGATGGAGTAGGGTGGGGTGTTACCTCTCTTTTCCCTGTTGATGATGCTGGTTCCATTGATGTTGGCTTGTTCAGGAAGCAGGATCTTTTGCAAGTAGCTTGAGTTTGTCTTTTGTATAGGGCTCTCCTGCTCCGAACTCTGCAGTGAGGTATCCTTGTTTTGTGAAGAATATTCTTGAAAAGTAGAAGTTTTAGTTTCCTTGTTTGGGGTATGCCAACTTTCCTTCGTAGATGAAGTATATGGGCATGCGTTTTTCCTAGGTTTGATATTGGAAGCGGGAAGGGAGGGGTCAGGTGATCTATTTCTTTTTTTTTTGGAGAGGGTAAGAACTTTCAGAAAAATTTGTAGGTTTCCTAATCCAGACTTGGTTTCTGGTAGGAGGAACTCTGGCATGAGGGATGGGGTTTTTCCCTTTGTTTGGGCTAAACCAAGAAGAAGGATGTGATGAAAGCTCAGAGAAAGCAGTGTTGTTAACAGTGGGGTGCTCTGCAGCAAGCTTCAGATGGTAAATCAATTCTCCTATCCTGATGTTGATAGAAGGAGGAAGGGAGATGGCTGCTTTAACCGCGAAAAGGCAATAGGCTTTGATGAATTGGGTGGGATGGAGAGTTTCCGGACTGATGTATTGAAGTGTAGCACCAATAAAATGGGCGATACCTCTGAAAATCTCAAGCTCCCACAGATGAGGAGGAAGGTTTGAGATGGCAACCTAGTCAGAACCACCAGCAGGAGCAGGGAAGGAGCCTGTATCGGCAGACCATTTGGAGAGGCGTGCCATGATAAAGCTAGATCCACAAGGTATGGTAAGCATCTGGTTGAAGATATGTACAATCTTCGTCCCTTCAGGAACAATGTAGATGAGCTGGGTGGGTGAAAAAACTTTTGGTTTGAGAATGGTTTGGCCCGGGAGAAGGAGAGCTAAAGCTCTAGTGATATCAAGGACATTGATAGGATTATTGTCCAGGTTGTTTTCTATCGTAACAAGAATACTTCTGAGGGAAAAAACCTTGAGTAATCGCATAGAGTTTGCCGGTAGATCCATGGCGATCGCATACTCGAGGAAGTCAGGTGTCTTCATGGTTGGAGGAGAGGGAGGGAGGTTGACACAATGAGTTTTGACGGAAGGGGTTTTAGATGGAGGTATATATTGATGTGTGTGATGTTTGGTAGGGATTTTTGGCGAGGGGTAGGGTTTTGTAACAGGCGAAGTCCAAGAGTTTGAGTTTACGAGGCTAGGGTTTTTTTTTTTGCATGATCCAGTGGGAGATCTGCTAGACATGCAAAAGGGTTTTTTGAATGGTAATGATTGAGGGGAGGTATGGCGTTTGGCCAGTAGTCGGTGGAAGTTTGTTTTGGGACCACTGAACTATTTTGGAAAGGGGGGAATCGTGTTGAGCGTGAGTGCATGTTAGATCGGTGGGGATATGTCTGTTTGACAAACCTATTGGGGAAAGGTCGTGCCAAACAGAACCTTTTTATGTGCCCAAGGTTACCACAGTTGAAGCAAGTGCGTCGAGAGAAACACCTGGAAGAAGAGTGGTTGTTACTGTGGCAGAGGGAGCAGAAAAGGGCACGAAAAGGTTTCCTGGGGGGGACGATTTCTAGATTTGGGCGGTGGGGTTTCGTTCTAAAGTGTTTTTTATCATAGCAGAAGATTTTGCATGTCCCAGAACCGGGAAGGAGAGGTTTAAATGATTGGTGTTTTTAGGGATGATATCCCTAGGTGTAGAGAGAAAAGGACAGATGGTTTTTGGTAAAGACGATAGTTTTGAACCGTAAACATTTTTTTTATGGATGGAGAGGGAAAAAGTTTATACCTTTCAGCTATGGAGCTCTGTTTTTGAACCAGAGGAGATGTGATCTCGTCATCTTCATCTTCTGATCCAGAGGTGATGGAGATGGGCCAAGATTTCACACCCATTGGGGGTTGGTATTCTGCCCTGACGAAGAGTTAGTCTGCAGAGTCTGAGGATGAAGAACCATCTTGGTCATTTCTTTTGTAGAGATATGCAAGAGAAGGTGATGTCCCATGTAAGAAATTGCAAACCCAGGCACGAAAGGTGCAGTATGCAAAAGGTTGGAGGAACATAGACCATTCCGACTGCAGATTCAGCTCCAAGCGCATCTCTTTCTAGCCTTCTGAGATGAGGAGAAAGGGGGATTTCTTGCCCCAGGTTGTTTCCGGTAGGGTGGACCATGAAAGCGAAACCTGGAATGATTGGTGACCAATGTTTATCATGCAGATTCCAGGGGAGATGTCATATTTGTGGTAAATCCAAGCTCTAGGTAGTGGGATAGTTGATGAATAGGTTTGATCGGAGAGATGGATCTCCAGGAAGGGGAAGCGAGAGTTCATGTTGAGAGAGGAAGATGGGGTTTTCAAGATGTTGCTGGACTTTAGGGTTTTGTGATTCTGGAGGGCTCGGCGGAAAGATTTGATCTTACCCGATTTTTGCATGCAATGCCTTTTTATGCATGTAGCAATGGTGATGACGCCCCCTGTTCTCATGTTGAATACCGAAGGTTGGTGGAGCTTTTATTGCAGCTTTCCAGAATAGACGGTGAGAAGATGAGATCCTTGAAACCCACAAAATCCGGGGAAAGAGAATGTTCCGACAGAGAGAATGAAGATGGGTAATCAATGTGATGTTGTTTTCATGTTTCTAGATCGATTTTATGGCACGAGGAATGGAGGATAGAGACTATAACCAGCAAAAATGAAAGCTTTATCCGTTCGGGCATAGAAACGATGATGCTAAAAGAATCTATTGTCGCAGAGTATAATTTGAGAACCCAAATGATGAGGTTAACTGATGTAAAGACAAACCTTAGCCAGCTGAATTCGAAGGGGGGGCAGGGGAAAAGGTAATTTGAGGAACCAGGGTTCATGAAACCTAGAATAGGCAGTTTCCGAAGGATTGATGATGGAACTTTTCAGCCGTATCAACTGAGAAGATGGTGGAAGAGATGTCTTGATGGAGCTGAGACCCAAACCAGACGAAGATATGAAACTCTGGCGAGAGGGGGGGGAAGGCGAGAGACGATGGGAGATTCACCTGAGGAGGGGCTTACCGAGCTGGGAGACGACGGACCGATCGGCAAATCCTAGAGAGAAGTTAGAGCTTTCTCCCTCTAGCTTACCGTTGCTGTCGTAACTTTGGCTTGTGTACTTATTATCCTTCTAGATGCATCTTTGTGCATTATTTCACATTATCTTGCTTATTTCTCATTTAAATATTCCTTTTTGAGAATTTCTTTTTATTTCTCTTCTATTTTCCTCATTGACATTCCTTTTATCATTAGGAATCCTTGGAACACGAAATTCCACAATGGATCACCTAATTATACCTTTTCCCACTTATTTCCAACATTTTCACATTATTTTCAATTTCTTTCTCTAATAAAGAAATACATAGTTAATCTTTTCTTTTTCTTATTGCTTTTCTTTGCAACTTTAGACTCCTTGGAACCCAAGGAATCCAAGAGGCACGAAATCCCTCTTTGGATTTTCCTTCTAGAGGTTTCTACATATTTCTTTTCTTCAGAATTCAATTATCCATTTACTAATTGAATTTCCTTGTTATTTCTTTGTTATTGGGCCCAATGGCCAATAAAGCCCACAAATCAAACAAAAAGGCTATTTTAAACGAAATACAATTATTCAAAACAAATCACATCATTATTTTTTCAATTATCCTTAATATGAGAAATTGCATTTCTCACCAGTTGAACCCAAAAATTGGGGTTATAACATCCTTCCCCTCTTATAGGAATTTTGTCCTCAAAATTCAAACAAGCAAACAAACAATTCAGAATAAGACTTTTCCATGTCCATCATTGGCCCCTATGTGACTTTGTCGTACTCATGGTGCTTTCACAGAACCGTTATCATCACATATTCTTTTCTCTTAGTTCTTTCATCCTGGCGTCTATAAACTACACATGTGACTCAGGCCATGCCAGCCTCCCTTGGGGCTCACGAGGTTCATTGCTCAGCACATGGTCCGGGTACCTCACATAGTGCTCTAAATTAGACACATGGAAAACATCTCCCATTACTCTATCCTGAGGGGTAAGGTCAATCTTAACCTTCTCCACCAAACCATATCAAAAGAACCCATGCATCGGGGACTCAGCTCTCTTAGTTATAACTCAAAGGGGTCGGATTTTCACATATTCTTCCACAGTCCACTGCATGCTAGTCTACTTTGCATCTGCTCATGACTTTCATCATCTCTAGGCTCCTTTCAGCCATTACACGATCAAAGCGACTTCATCTACACGTACTGTGGTTCTTTTCTAACCATCATGTGGTCCTTTCACCAACATCACCTTACTGAAGTGGTGACCGACACAACCTCTCTTACATAGCTTCTTTATAACCCGATACTGGCTATGGTGGTCATTGTCACATAGGACAAGAACTGTCTCCAGATATCACCCTGAACGAGCACACATGCCCTCATCAGACCCTTTAGTCTGGATCATACTAACCATAGTTAGGGGTGATAAACTATACTAACATTGAGTTCTTCATGTACCTACTTCCACTTTATGGAAGTGAACCTTTAGGTCAAACTTGCTTCATGGTATAGTTGAACCATCTCTCTTATGGGTAGTTCAACTAGATCTGTCCCTTAACAGAACTCTTTCTTTCTTATGTCATCTAGGTAAGGCGATCTACCATAACCCATATTGCATCTCGACCTTCCTCGGTCCAGGGAAGACCTATCAAAACATCCATAATGTTGAGCTCTCATTCCCTCTCAGGGATTCTTTTGTCCTCTATATCGATATATTGGGTTATTGGGGTTCGTCCTTTACCTCCTGGTTTGCATGGTCATAAACCACATGAAACTTCATCTTAAGCATCCAAAGTACTATTGTCACTCATTATCTTGGTAGTACCACGGTGTATGGTGATCATGATCTCATGTATGTCATTATTCTTCAAGATGAATACCTCAAAAACCCTAAACCAATTTATTGGGGTTTCATCACTTTCTTTTCCAAAGAGGTGCACTTGAGGTTCTTCCACCATCCTTTCATCGTATCAAGGACTAAACTGACTAACCAAACAACTCTTAACCCTTCAATGTATTTGGTTACATCTGAATTCTATCCAAGCACCTCTCCTTTCCAAACTTAGGGTTAGCCAAACGACCTCTTCTAACTTCTAGTCAACAAGTCATATGTATCTCAACCAGAGCATCCATTACCACCTCACATCCTTAGGTATTAGGTAACATGGATGACATACACTTCCATGTATTTCACTTATCATCTTACCTCAAACTCTATGTCTATCCTCATTAAGAACACTTCTCTGGTGATCAAACTCTACCTGGTATAACTCGTAAGTTCCACATAGCTCATGGTAAAAAAACATCCTCATAAGGGGACTACCTCATTCCTATTAGTGTTTACAAACCATCCATGTATCATTCACTTTACCAGGGTAGATTATCTTCTCTATCCCCATTTCTCATGGCACCGTTCCAACCTACATCATCTCTTATCCTTGGTGTATGACATGCATAATGTACTATCTCTCACCCCCATAACAAGAGGAAATAAGCATTTGGTTGCAGTCCAAATACAGAGTTCTTCCCGTTCCAAGAGTAGAGATGGTACATCCCACCTTCCCAGTACACCTTTAAATCTAAGTTGTAACATGCCACATATGTCTCTTCATCACAACCATCATGATATCCAACTAGTCTTGAACCTACTGAGGTTTATATCCTTGGTCATATCCTCTAGGTCTATAGGGTACCGGCTCTTTTGGGGTCATCCCTCTTCCCTCATGCATCAAGAGAGTTCCCTACTCATCTGCCTATGGGTCCCATGAGTTCATGAAGGTGATCAATCTCCTAACCCATGGCCCTCAGACAATGATAGTTGTTACCTCCCGACCCTATGGTCATGTGCAACTGGGGAATTAGGCAACTCATACTTTCATCGGTCTTATCCCTACCTGACCCTAGGATAGACTTAGGATTCTCCATCATAGTACATGTTCACTTAGAACCTTACCCAAGTCTTCACCATCTCTCTTTCTGCATTTGTGGGCTGGCTCCCATCCGTTCATAGGCATTATGGCAACCTGCCTACCTTGGTCAAGCCCCATACTAGTTACCTCCATGGTAACACATTCACATGAAATAGAGATGGATATCTATGGGTCTGTAGATTCAATCTCATACTATGTACCTTTCACTTAGCTTCTTAAGATCCTATGAGACCTCTTTAGGTTACCTCGAACCAACAAAACTGATATACACCCTTCCAAAGGGGTCCCTCTCCCAGGATGGGAGGAAAACTATCTCTAAGGTCACAAAATCTCTTAGGTCTAGGGTTTACATCCACCTGAGCCTACTTAACCCTAGCAAGCCATTAAGGCACGAGCAGATCACTTACTGTACCATGCTAGGTCATACTTGTCCTCTTTCCTCAATGTTGGATCAAGATCATATCTCTCCCTTATCATTATCCTAGTTGTGAGGGGTTCATCAAACATACCTTAACTTAAGGGGCTTCCCTTTTCCTCTATTCATGAGAAGTACCATGCTCGCTTCGACCAGAAACTCAATTCTCACCATGAGCATTAGGTACACTACTTCCCCTCTTAAGCCTAGGACCCTAGGTTCACTTGTAGGTGTCCAACTGTGTGCCCTATCTCTTAACTACGAATCAAGCATGCAAAAGGCATGACATGCACTTCTTGTCATCCTTCAACTCGAGCAACACTTAGGGTTGGGTCCTCCTAAAGATAACCAAGATATCATCAACTTTCAGGGATCGATCATGAGGCAACCAATATCATCCATTGTTTAGGGTTTTAGGCTTCCAACCTTCTTGCGGGGTTTCCTGCTCTCTCTAGAGCTAACCCTACATCCAACCTCACCATTAGAGGTCCTCTCTTCATGAAGGTTCAACCTCAAAGGCATGCTCTACATGGGTGAAGCCTAGGTTCGAACTTATGGTTGCTCAAGATCATCCATAACCCTTAATGCTCCATCATAATTCCTTATCCAGGGTTTCATCCCACTGTCAGCACTATGACGTGCCCTAGGTGCCATCTATGCCCTACTTGCACAAGCCCATAGGGTTTCTAAGGTCCTTTACTAACATCATCTAAGGAGCTATCCTTTACCCTAACATGCACGACCCTTCCCAGGGTTGGGTTGCCAAAGGTGCTAGGTCACCCATGGATCATATGGCATCCCAAAGGCATGTCCTTTCAAACATCTGGTCCAACTCATCTCTCTCTAACCTTCACTTAGGGTTAGGGTTAGCATCATCCTCAGAGGATGTGCCAGGTCTCTACTTGCAATGGAGATCTCTATCTCCAAGACTAACTTATCCTCCTGACAAGAAGGTCTACTCTCAGGTCTATTCTGAGGACATGACAACTTATGTCATACGACCTAAGCATGTATCTATTCTTTAATTTGCGCTTACTCTATTAAGCTTATGTTCATGACATATTATTTACATGAATTTCCTTTAATGTGGTGGAGGATCCCTTAAACCTTATCAACCTTACCCAAACCTCAAGAGGGTGAGGAGAAGAAAGAAAACCCTAATCCTTTAGGTCCTTATCAGAATTTTGTGATGAGAAGGGATGAATAAGATGAGAAGTCCTAAAGGTATCTTATTTCGATTCATACCCTAAGACTTTGGCCAGGCGGTCACACGGGTCCGGGAGTCCTCGTATTCCGACTAGCGATGCGGAGGAAAATCTTGCCAGCCCCCAGTCGTGATCCCTTTCTAGACACCTCTGTCTTTCAGATACTCCTCTAATAACTCCCTTGGGTTCTATGGAGTTTGTAAAATTTAATAATTATTAATGGTTAACTGAGGAACCCAAGCTCTGATACCAAATGTTATGACCCCACCTCCCGATAACCCCCAATTAAGGGAGACCGAGAGGTCGAAGCCGCACCCATGACATTCCGGATCAAAGGTTCGACAATTAACCAAGAATAATTATCAAATTTTAACATACTATACTGAAAGCTGTAAGAAAATAAATTTTTTTTTCATACCTTTTGAAAACTTGGATCTCTATTCTTCTATCCACACTGATACTAATCTATATAATCCTCCTTTGCACTTTAATTCTCATTTAGTATCACATGTGCCACTTTACTGTTTGTTCTTTTCATTGTACCTAAAACACCGACAAACAAAACGTCGGCCAGCCGTAGCTGGTATGTGGGGGAAACAATAAACATGCAACTATGATAACAATGTAATCATTCAATTATTTATTTAACAACCAATATTACGCTTTAGATATAACTCCGCGATCCAAGAGTACCCTATCCTCTGTATTGTCCCCGTTAAACCCCTCATGATCCACCTATAAGTGAACCAATTTCTAAGGTTGAGTCACATGGCACTACTCGTAAGTAGACCACTCCTTAACTCAGGAATTGCTAAAGAGTCTCTAACTCACGGTAACCTAGACCTTACTCTAGGATTACCCCTTTTTTAGCCTTTTTAAAGTAACAGAGATGGACCCAGATCTATCCAGTTATATTTGCACATTTATGGTGATAATCATAGTCACTTTATAGTGGCATGAAATAAATAAACATCCAACAGTTTAGTTGCATTCAATGCGATTAAACATCCGGGAATCCATCGGGAAACTAAAGCGGTTATTCATAATCGTAACCACATACTTGATTTGATGAGTCATGCAGATTATTGAACATATACTTCATGTATATACAATCAAGCCAATCAACATATCCAAGCAAGTAATTCAATCATCACATAGTTCCTGAAATAAATATGTACTCTATTTATTACACACTTCATCAAGAAACTACTTTATTGTTTTGGATTCTCTTTCTAGGTTTTCTAATCCGCATTAAGGTTCATTAATATTCATTAGGGTTTCTTAGATCCATTCCTCAAACTTTATCCTTTTTAGGTCAACAAACCCTAAAATTCTCTTTTCTACTCATGTAAACCCTAATTGCTCAAATTATTCATTTTAATAGTCTTTCATACCCAATTTGACTTAGGATCATCATATCCTTATTTATTCATTGATTTGAACAATTAAAACATTTAAAAGTCATATTCACTTAAATTAGGGTTTTCAAGCTCATTAATGCATAATCATGCACAAAACCCTAACTTAAGCCAATTATATAAAAAGATCATCTTTTTAGATCATATTTCCTCATTTATCCACAATAGGTTAATATTGGCTTAATTATCCATTAAACAACATTAAATCCATCTATCATTAAAACTAAGGGTTTTTCATTAATTAAATCATCAAAGATGACAACTTTATGCCCTTTTCAAATTTCAAGCATATTTAAGCACATAAACTCTAAATTAGACTAATAATGTGCAAAGTTCTTCATTTTTGAACATAATGTATCTTTTTGCATTTAACAGGTTAATATCAACTCTAATGATCCATTAAACTATATTAATCACTTTAATCACATCAGACTAGGGTTTCTTAATCATCATTGCATCAAAGTTAATAACTTCCATTACTTTTCAAATTGCAATCAGAATTAGGATTCAAATATATTTTTATTGGATTCCTCTTGTTTTTCTGAGCAATTTGATATATAGTTTCGCTATTTTCCAAGTTACTAGTAAAGATATATGAATTTTTAAAAACTTGCTTACTTGGACCAATGGGACGCCGACACGTCAGCGGTCCCATGCACTGCCATCGCTGCATCACTCGGCTGGTTTAAAAATATAACCAAAACCCGATTTTGCCCTTACGTGGATCCTTGGTCTTGCACAGCTCGGAGGGACAAGATTGTCCAAAACCATCTGCCCTTCTCCTTCCTCGCGGAGACCCTGTGGTTTCGCCGCAGCTAGGGTTGGCGCGGCCCAGCTCTTCCTTCTTCGATCCCGATGACTTCCCAGATGTCTTCCCTACCTCCGATGCGCCCCCGCGCATGCAAGGACGCCGCTGGCTCGTGGCCAAGACGGCTATTACATGCCTTCCTAACTTCCGATCTTGCAGCCAATCTGTAGCTTGTCGGAGGTCCGCCATCTCCATCCTAGGACCCATGGACCACCGTCGAGGGCCGCCCATGTTCCTCTACCTCCGACGCACCTAGGGCATCGCCCAGGTTGTGCCAAAGAAGGCATACTCGACCTGTCATGTGGGCCACCATTGCTGCCATAACGTTGCAACTGCGTGCGAGTCCAGGCCTGCCCTCGATGGTGGAGCTATGCTCTGGTTCCATGGGGCGTCAGGCTCCTCTCTGTAACTCCACCTTGCCGCCTCCTGCTTCAGGTTCACGTTGTATCTTTTTGTTAGGGTTTGGTTGCCAAGATCATGAAGAAGAAGAGGAAGATATGAAGGTACGTGGGATCTCTTCCTCCTCGACTCGGCCCAGAGCTCTCCCTCCTTTTATAGAGGGGGAAACGAAGCCTTAGGGTGACTATCATCGAGTTTCCAAAACCCTTTCCTACTAGGAAGTTATATTCCTTCATGAGAAAGAAACCTCCTCTCTCTTCATCATCTCTAAGATATTCCTTTTTCTTTAATTATAAAGATTTCAAAAAATTACATCTTTCATTCTCTTAAAACTTGCCCTTTATTCTAATGGCACGAAATCTATTTTCATTTAATAGGAACATACTTTCTTTTTATCACAAATTCACTAATAATGTATCACATTATCTTTTTATTTTGCAAATTTGCTATTTTCTCTTTCCTCTTTCTTCATTGGGACTCCTTGGATCCCATGAAACTCTATTATTTCGAAATTCTTTTTATTGGATACTTATTATCCTTCTAGATGCATCTTTGTGCATTATTTCACATTATCTTGCTTATTTCTCATTTAAATATTCCTTTTTGAGAATTTCTTTTTATTTCTCTTCTATTTTCCTCATTGACATTCCTTTTATCATTAGGAATCCTTGGAACACGAAATTCCACAATGGATCACCTAATTATACCTTTTCCCACTTATTTCCAACATTTTCACATTATTTTCAATTTCTTTCTCTAATAAAGAAATACATAGTTAATCTTTTCTTTTTCTTATTGCTTTTCTTTGCAACTTTAGACTCCTTGGAACCCAAGGAATCCAAGAGGCACGAAATCCCTCTTTGGATTTGCTTTCTAGAGGTTTCTACATATTTCTTTTCTTCAGAATTCAATTATCCACTTACTAATTGAATTTCCTTGTTATATCCTTGTTATTGGGCCCAATGGCCAATAAAGCCCACAAATCAAACAACAAGGCTATTTTAAACGAAATCCAATTATTCAAAACAAATCACATCATTATTTGTTCAATTATCCTTAATATGAGAAATTGCATTTCTCACCAATTGAACCCAAATATTGGGGTTATAACACTTCTTGTTTTAGATAATCTTTTGTGTGCTAACAATCTTCTTTCTTTCCTTTCTTGCCTTATATTAATCCTTTCATTTCCTTTCTTTAGTGTAATCTTTTATTTCTTTTGCACTTTAACTTCTTGCATTAGTGTAATCAACCACTCCAAAACTCATGATTTAATTTCTGATTCAATATTCAAAAACTCCAAAAAGAAATAAAGTTCAAAATCACTTGGGTTTATAGAAAATAATCCTAAAAATGTTGTCGTATGGGATTGACCCTTCTATACTAGCCTTAATTGGAAAGGAAAAAAAGGTTAAACTCTAGAATAACCATATTAGTGAATTGGTGTGCACCTTGGCGCGTATCAATTTTGACGCCATTGTCGGGGACAAAGGATTGTTTTCTCGAACCCCAATTTTTTTTAAAACTTTCTTTTCATTCTTTTCATATTCTGAGTAACATTCTAGAAGTACTAAATCTTCTTTCTACTGAGTTTTCATTCCAACAGTACATTTTTTCTGCACTTAAATATATAAGTCAAATATTAACTATGCATGAGACGCCCACCGAATGTTGATTTCACACTACAATTTTTTGATCAGGAGATAGAAAGAACCTTCCATTGTCTGAATAGGAAAAACTGAGTTAGGATGGATGAGGAGGAATTTACACATAGGATTAAGCAAGCACTTCCTTCTCAAAGAGAGCGAATGATGGTTGAACACACAACTCAAGTAGCCACAGTACGAGCAGCCTATGCGGCTGAGCAGAGGCTTTGAAGCTGCTTAGAGGGAGGTTGAGAGACAAAAAATAGTTAAAGGATTTTTCTATATGTAAAATTGGATATGCACAACATCCCATTGTTCCACCTAAAATTACAACTCCCAAATTTGATATCCACACCCGATGGATCACCATGCTCCAGACCAACCCATTTTCTGGGAACAAGGGTGAGATTTGTCAAGATTATCTCCAACATTTTACCAACCTTTGTTCTTTGTATAAGATCCCATGCATTTCTAAAGATGCCATTAGACTTAGATTGTTTAAGTACTCTCTTTTAGGGCAAGCCAATAGTTGGTATAATTCCATGGAGAGTGAAAAACATGTCACCACTTGGGATGCCCTAGAAATCAAGTTCTTGGATAAATATTTCCCCCCTTCCCTCACCTACAAAATCAGGGGACAGATCATTCTCTTTTCAATGGTCCCAGGAGAAACTCTAGGAGAAGCTTGGGAGAGATTTAGGGAACTTCTCTGACCCTCATCATGACATCACTCAATCTCAACTCATTGAGATATTTTACGGTGGTGTTGATGATGACACCAAGAAATTCCTTGATCACTCATCTAGAGGAAATTTTATGTTCCAAAGTCTAGGAGAAGCCCGAGGAGTCATGAAGCGTGCTTCTAAAACACAAGCAAGATGAGGTACCAATGGGGTCCTCAAAGTAGCCAAGGCCGAGGGAGACCCTGACATAAAAAAAACATCACTGGAGCCCTTAAGTTGATTTCTTTAAAACATGATCACCTTGAGTCCACCATCAACACCTATGTGAGGCAACCTCAACAAGTTGGAGCTGCAGAAGCTCTATATGGGATTTTCTAAGGGTATGATCATGCTACACTTCAATGTCAATACCTTTACAAAACTCCCATGTATTTGGAAGTTGTTCAATTAGAGGACTTAAACTCCATCCATAGTATCCCGATTCAAGCTTACTACAATCCAAACCAAGCCAGAAACCATACTAGATTCCAATATGGAAATCCTACAGGAGATGAAAATGCCTCTCAACTCCCTCCTCAGCAAAGACCCTTGCACCCCCAAGCCAACTACCATCTGCCACTAGGCTTTCCATATAATAACAATTAGAGGAACTTTGGGAACCAAGGGAATTATAGGGGAAATTTCCAAAACTGTGGGCCTTACCAAGGGCAAAAATTTCAAAACCTTAATCAGCCTCCACCCCTACCTCAAGCACAACATAATGTCCCCACAACCTCAACTGATGATAGGGCGTCTACCTTGGAACAAATAATCCTTGCACAACAGGCTCATCAGAAGGTGATTGATGCTCAGTTGGTTCACCTCATTTCCCAATAGAAACCCCTTGTCGACACCTTTGCTGGACAGCCCAAGAATAACCCAAAACACCATGAAAAACTTAAGGTTGCCTCCACTTGTTCGGGGAAGACTCATACCCCTCCCCCTCCTCCAGAGAAACCCACAATTGTACCATTGTATTTTGTGGATGATGATATCGTGGTTGTTGAAACTACTCCTATACCTGAACCTATCGTTCCTGCCCCTATCATTCCACCTATAGAGATTGATGAGATAGATATCCCTATTTAAAAACCACACCCTCCATACCAAGACCACCTAAAGCTGATTAGGCTTGATACATGTTTCAAGAAATTTAGGGATGCCATGAAAAAGTTGCATTGTTGATATTCCTTTTATTGATGCTTTAGCTGATATGCCTGTCTAGCCCAAGTACATGAAAAATTTATTGACTAGGAAGTATACTACTGAAGAGCATGAGACGATGATGCTTGCTAGAACCACTTCTAATATAATTCAAAACAAGATGCCTAAAAGGAAGAAAGATCCTGGTTCTTTCTGAATTGGATGCTACCCAGGTGATAATGCTTGTAGGAAAGGCCTTGTAGATCTAGGTTCTAGTATTTCTATCATGCCCTATAGTCTTTGCATGAGGCTACGATTTATTGATATGCTTCCCACTTCCATGACAATCTAGTTGTCCAGACAATACCTATGGGTATCATTGAAGACATACCTGTAAGGGTTGGGAAATGCACTTATGTCCCATGTGCGTTTGTCATCATGGACATAAAGGAAGATTTCTGTTACCCCATTATATGTTAGGCTATCCCTTTTTGGCCATCGTCCGAGCCTTGATTGAAGTTGAGACCGGAACCATCTTTTTGTGTCTAGCAAAACAAACCCTCCATTTTAGGGTGTCTGAAAGTATGTGAGGACCAAGTCTCCAAGAAGAGGTTTATCTCCTTGATTTCATTGAGAAGCTCCAGCAGTTAAGACAAGAACGGGAGCTAGTTGAGGATCCCCTTCAGAACTCTATAGTGACCCCATTGATTGTGGGTTTGAAGATGAGCAATGAGAGCAATATAGAGTTCATCTTGACACCTTTGAGGAGATCCATGATGAAGAGTTTGAGGATATCAAAATGATCTCTCTAATGGAAGAGAAACCTAAACCCCCCACCCCCAAGGCACTCGAGATGAAACCTCTTCCTGAAGGTCTTAAATATGTTTTCCTTGGTGAGAAATAACTTTATCCTATTATCATTAATTCTGATCTTACCCATGAATAAGAATCTAAGCTCATGACTGAGCTTAGGAAGAGGAAAGCTTCCCTAGGATATAAAATGACTAATTTAATAGGAATTGATCAAACCATTTGCATGCATAAGATTCCTTTGGTAGAGGAATACAAGCCATCTTGAAACCCTCAAAGGAAATTAAATCCAAACATGAAAGAGGTTGTTACCCTAGAGGTTATCCAATTGTTAACTTTAGGAATCATATATCCCATCTTCATTTCACCATGGGTTTACCCTGTTTAGGTTGTCCCCAAGAAAGGGGGAACCACTATTGTGAGAAATGATAAGGATGAATTCATCCCCACCCATACTGCTACCCAATGGAGGATGTGTATTGATTATAGAAAGATGAATATGGCCACTAGGAAAGATCACTTCCCTCTTCCCTATCTGGATCAAGTACTAGAGCACCTTGCCCATCAACAATATTTGTGTTATCCTGATGGCTATTTAGGATTGTACCAGATTCCCATTCATCCTGATGACTAGGAGAAAACTACCTTAATTTGCCGCTTGGTACTTATGCATTCAGTAGAATGCCTCTTGATTTGTGCAATGCTCCAAGAACTTTTCAATGGTGCATATCCGCTATCTTTGCTGGATTGACTGAGACTGTAATGGGGGTGTTTATGGATGATTTATCCATATGTGGAGAATGCTTTGACTCTTGTCTCATATATTAATCTCTTTTTCTAGAAAAATGTGAGGAAGCACACTTGATCTTCAATTGGGAAAATCTTCACTTCATGGTGACATATTGGATTGTCTTAGGCCATAGAGTGACGAACTATAGCATAGAAGTTGACAGAGCCAAGATCAAGGCAATCTCCAAACTCCCATCCCCTTCTTCTATCAAAGACATTCGTTCCTTCCTTAGGCATGCAGGTTTTTACCGCCGCTTTATCTGATATTTTTCAAATATCACCAAACCACTAACCAACCTTCTCCAAAAAGACACCCCTTTGTGTTTAACAAAGCTTGTATGCCCAAATTTCTTTGTTTGAAAGATGGTCTCACTTCTACCTGCATCATTAGCTAGAGCTCATGATTAGTCCTTGTCCTTTGAATTAATGTGTGATGCAAGTAATTATGTTGTTGGTTCCATACTTGGACAACGTGTTGATAAAAACACATGCATGCAAAACTCTAGATGATGCCCTATGAAATTACATCACCACTGAGAAAGAGATGCTAGCCATAGTATATGCATTTGACAAGTTCCTCTCTTACTTGGTAGGGTCCAAATTTATTGTCTATACAGACCATGTGGCCTTTAGATATTTGATGACTAAAAAGGATGCCAGACCTCATCTTCTTTGTTGGGCCTTTTACTTCAAGAGTTTGACTTAGAAATCCTTAACAAGAAGGGTTGCAAAAATGTAGTTGCAGACCATCTTATCGCCTTGACTTCTTTGATGATTACGGTATCCCCATCAATGACTCTCTTCCTCATGATAATTATTGAAAATGAAATTCCAATACCCTTGGTTTGCAGATTATGTAAATTTTCTTGTTGCAGGTGTATTTCACCCTAAATATAAGCATCATTCTAAGGCTAAATTTTTGTACGATGTGAAACAATACTATTGGGATGACCCCTACCTTTTTAGGTTGTACTCATATGGCCTCTATCGTAGGTGTGTCACTGAGGAAGAAGCTCATGACATCCTTGAGCAGTGTCATTATGGCCCCATTGGATGGCACATGAGCTCTCAGAAAACCACCAAGAAAGTATTATAGTCTGGTTCCTTTCAGCCTAACTTATTCAAACCTACTCCTACAAAATTTTCCTTTCTTGTGATGAATGTCGAAGGACGGAAAATATATGTAAGAGAGACCAAACACCCATGACTTCTTGGCAAGCGATTGAAATCTTTGACATTTGGGGGGTAGATTATATGGACATGTTTCCTTCTTCTTGTTGGTATAAGTATATCTTGGTGGTTGTAGACTACGTTTAAAAATTGGTTGGAGACATCCCCACCAAAACCTGTGATTACAAACCAGTGAAGAAACTCTTTAAAGACATTATCTTTCCTAGATTTGTGGTACCTTGTATCGTGGTTTCTAATGGAGGTTCCCATTACTTAAAAAAAGTTTTGAATCTTTATTTAAATGATATGGAGTCCATCACAAGATCGCCACCCCTACCACCCTCAGATTAGTGGTTAGGTTGAGGTTTTAAATCGGCAAATGAAGTCCATCACACTAGGATAGATAGCGCTTTGAAACTTAATGATGCCTTTTAGGCATGCAGAACTGCCTACAAAACCCCAATAGGCAAAACTCCATTCAAGTTGATTTATGGTGAATCTTGCCATCTTCCCATAGAATTAGAACATAAGTCTAATTGGGCCATCAAAACTATAAATTTTGACTTGTCTGTAGCAGATGAAAACCATTTTCTCCATATGCATGAGTTAGATGAGATAAAGATGACATCCTATGAGAATGGTAGAATATACAAAGACAAAACCAAATTATGGCATGATGGCCACATTAGGTGAAAAGATATTTTAGAGGGCAACCAAGTTTTAACGTACAATTCCAGATTGAGACTTTTTCTTGAAAAAATTAAATTCATATGGTAAGCGCCCTACCTTGTCAAGCGTGCCTACCCTCATGGCACTGTTCTTCTTTTGGATAAGGTGTTAGGAGAGTTTAAGGTTATTGGGAATAGGCTAAAATGGTACACTAACATTAAAGACTTTTTGAATTCTGAGGAAAATCAGCTTTCCTTGCTCAAAAACCTTGATTTGAAAGATCCTCCACAACCCCACCTGAGCCTGAAATGGCTCCATGATCCAGTTGTGTCGGGCTTTTAACATAAAGCTAGGCACTTATTGGGAGGAAACCCAATTGTTAATTGTTTTACATTTTCTTTATGTTGCTAGCTAACTTGTGTTGTTTTAATTTTAGATTTGTTCTTCATGCAAAAAAATCAGGGGTTGACTACCCAGCTTGACCTTTGTTTTGATAAAGGCAAGGCATCCCACCAAGCCAAACAACCTCCTGGTGAAGGTGAGACGACCGCCTCAGACTTTAAGGAACCAACTCAAAAACTGGTGTTTGCTTAAAATTCAAAAATTGAAATGCCACCATAACCATGCCAGACGGTCGTTTGGCCCATACGAGATGGTCATCTCTTATACCTAAAGGAGGATTCAATGCACATTCAATCGGCCTATAAAGTTAGCATCGAGAAGTGCAACACTTTCACTTCTCCCCCAAAAAATGCCAAATGATCATTTGGGATATCGTAGATGGTCATCTTGTGGAACAAGTTTGCTATAAAATAAGACAAACCGAAGGAGTTGTTCATCCTCCCCACACGCAATATTCTTCCTACTCTCCAACAACCTGCACCCAGTCGGTCGCTCTAGTATCTCAACGACCACCTCACCCCACCTTGTGTCGGCCACCCCTAGAGCTTCCAACCCTCTGTCTCACCTTTGAGATAAGCAGCCCTCCATCTCAACAACACCAATGACCACATTCTGCTTCTTATCCTCTTCTTTGCATCTAGCCCCCGCCATCCCTACCCCCTTCACCCTTCTTTCTTCCTCGCTGATCAGCCAAGCCATCGATCTCACCCTCACCATACGACCCTCCGAACGTTCCACAATTACGAAGCCACCTACTTTAGCTCTATCTTAACCCCTGTGATGCAAGACGGTCACCCCACATAGCCAGTCATCTACCTCGTGAGGTTTAATAGTTATCTCACCGACACTTCGTCGCCTTCTCTCCTATCATAAAATGACCATCTCATATACCAAATAGCCATCTCGGGACCCCTCTGTCATCACCTTTCCCCCAATGATAGTCAAGATGCCCATCTCACTCCATCAGATGGTCATTTCATTTCACTTAGACGATTGTCTTGCAACCGCCAGATGCCCATCTCGCCCCCTATAGCCTATCACAATGTGCGGGTGATTTCATAAGAACAAGGGAAAAGCCCCTGCTTCCTCCTACTATGAGTCGCCTCACTGCTCCACCTTTACACCTGGTATCCACATCCATGAACCCATTGGACAGTCTTCTCCAGAAATTCCCGAGGAGATGGTCCATGATCTTGAGGAAGCAGACGAGTTCATTCATTAGGTGAAAGTGGGTCAATTATGACATGACCCTGATTTGATCACACTGCAACTGCCCTGCATAGCCCCAATCCCAGGGAACTATGCTCAGTTCGTCAACGACCATCCTTTTAAAAGATTCAAGGAAACTTCTATGATTAGCGTTTACCTTTCGCGTTGGGCATGTAGTGTCACTCTTGACGCACTTGGCATTAAATAAGTTGTCGAGAACATCCTACGTAAGAATCACATTCTATCCTTCCCTTAACGCGTCACTTCACTGTAAAGTGACCTCACCTTAGAGTTCATCACCACCTACCACCGACTCTACAATTCATGGGGAAACTCTAGCTGCACGACCCAAGTCTTCGGCAAAAACTTTGAGATTTCCACTCTCCATCTCACTTCCATCATTCATGAAGAGGGAGAATTTGATTGGCTCTCCTACTGTATGGCACACCGTCACAACGTCTACCCTGACAATTACAATGTGGAGAAGTTTTAGAATGACATTACTGGGCTTCCAACCAAGCTACCTGGAGGCTTCAAGGCATCTAGCATCCACAACCCAGTGGTCTACTACCTTCATCATGGCTTTTCCCCCACCTTTTTTTATAGGGAAGGTACTCGCGGGGGAATTACACTTTCTGATCTTTATACATTGTTTTGTCTTCTTAACAATGATCCCTACAACTGGGGATGTGCTACGACTAATCATCTCAACTATCAGGCCACCTGCACTACTTCATCCTCCTATCGCATCGGCCATACAATCCCCTATATAGTGTATTTTCTGGGCTACACTCACATCTCCTTCCTGTCACTACCGCTCAAGAATCACTTGATGACCTTCCATACATGAAGGGGTCTAAGTTCCTTTATCCTAGTACAAATGGAGTCTACTACTTGCACTTTTAAAGACTCCCAAGTCATCCTCGAGCTTATCTGACATGCTAGGTTTGCATCCACCAACCTAGTTTTTGATTTGACTGATCTATCGAGTATCGACAAACATCGTGTGATTCCTTCTGAAGTATCTCAACCTAAAAGACGGCCCTGAGCCCATGACCCATAGAAGGAGTGTCTCCTTGGAGGCACATGATGATGTGACTGGACCACCACCTTCGTCGTCACGATGTCGCATCAGGAGACGCAGCGGTACTACGAAAGGAGTAGAGGAACCATGTTGGTTTTACGAGATCTAGGATTAGTTGGATGAGTTCCAATGCAAGCAACAACTCCAGGGCCACCATGTCAACCATTTAAACCTGATGCAATGCTCCCATGAGTCTTGACATGTGGCCCATGACCACTATGCATCCAATCAGCCTTAGTTTGAGGAGTATGGGGTCCATCAGGCGTATCCTGACCCCAACTCTCCATATTGGGGGAATTACTACTACAATTCTCCATCTTCTTCTCAACACCCACCTCCAGAGAGATATTCTTCCCTCCATCTCTAATTTATATTTTGCTCAGGATGAGCAAAAATCTAAGTCTGGAGTGAAGGTGGGTGGTATGTTTCTATTTCACCCCCTATCTTTCCCCTCTTGCATTATTTTTTCCTTTTTATTTTGTTGTACATGTATTTGCTTTTTTCATGGCCTTTATCTATTCGGCCATGCCTTTTATCTTCCTTATATTTCAAAAAGTCCCTTATCTAGTTGGCCAAGTTGAGTAGACATATATGATTGTACCCCTCTTTGAATTTAGTAAAACTTTTTGCAAAATCTTTTACAAGTTGCCATGTCTGAAACCACCATGTCACCTAAGACCCCTATATAACATCACTCCTTAGAATAGTTGGCAAGTAGTATGCAATCAATCATAAACCAAGTACAAATTTTCCTTATGTTTAACAATAGATTATCTTGTTTTAAAACTTGTATGATGTGATTTACAGGAATATTCTATCTAATGCAATGACACTTTCAAAAAAAATATTGAAGTTATAAGAACAAGAATACCTTTACTTTCCCCCTTATTTGCTTTCTAAGAAAAGAGAAGCAAAAAATCACTCCCAAATAAAAATCAAGTTCGGGGTGGCATGCTTCCCATATTAAAATTCCATACCCCTCAAAGGGGAGTACCATCAAATGATGCCAAAGAGCACACAAAACATTGTGACCAATGTAGCCACAACTCCATCAAGTAAAATATATCCCGAGTCAAATAGAGGAGGGATCTCTTTCTTCCTCACCCCCATTCATCCTGTTCTTGTGCAAAACTTACAAAAAGAATATATATATATATATGGCTGTTCATTCATTACCCGCGTGGGTAGCTAGATTTTCGCTACCCGCTGGAGTAACTCAGGGTCAAAAGAGTAACTATATGGTACACTGGAGTAACTCATCTGAATCAAAAGAGTAACTATATGGTACGGTGGAGTAACTCTGAGAGAAAAAGAGTAACTGCACAAAAAATATACAATCAGTAAATATATGGACAACTTTTTTGATTTTGGGGGGCAAATGATATTATTTTTGGATCAAATTTTTTGGAGAGCTAGATAAAATGCTCCTCTACAATTGTGAAAAAAAAATTAAAAGAAAAAATAAGGAAGTGTGCGCGGGTATCTACCCGCACGGGTATTAAAGATGAGCCATATATATATATATATATATATATATATATATATATATATATATATATATATATATATATATATATATATATATATGGCCCATCTTTATTGCCCGCGCAGGTAGCTACCTGTCCACCCTTCCGACCACTTTTTTTCAAAAAATAAATTTCACAATTGTAGGGGACTATTTTGTCTAGCTCTCCAAAAAAATTTAGCCAAAAATAATATCATTTGCCCCTCCAAAATAAAAAAACCCGTTCTTATATATATCTATTGTATATTTTGTACAGAATTACTCTTTTATTCATGTAGTTACTTTCTGTTCACCATAGTTACTTTTTTTACAGCAGAGTTACTTTTTTGGCCAGGAGAGTTACTTTTTTGGCTGCCGGGTAGCGAAAATCCAGGCTACCCACGTGGGCAACGAATGAACGCCCATATATATATATATAATAATAATAATAAGAGTGTCAAAGAAGAAGTAAGATGATGCCTATTTTTCTACAAAATCTTGATTTAGAAACAAGCTATGAAAATTGTTTTTATAGGGAATATATAACTTCATGCTATGTGGTTCTAGGAGATAGGGATTCTTGGCCAAAACTAAAGGTAAGGAATAAAGTGATGTTACAAGGGTGAGGATTGACATGTTGTGAGTATAAATTAGATGTATTTGTAATTTTATTTTCTTGGAATGAGCAAAGATTCAAGTCTGGGTTATTTTGATGAATGCATATTCATCTATCTTTTTGCTTAGTTTTGATAGTCTTTTATATTCGAACTTATCTTTTTTTAGTAATTTCTAGGACAATTTGTAATTTACACACTTTTCAATTTATTGTGCAAATACTTAACCTTTTAATACTCTTTTGTAGGTTATTTCCACTACAATAAGGATCTGACCTCTTGAGCACACGAGACGCCCATCTCATGATCTGAGACAGTTAGTTTGCCTCCAGAATATTCCACATTCAGAGTTAGATGGTCATTTTGGCCCTCGACTCAACCTACTCTCAAGAAATTTCTCTCAAAGTGTTTCATGCGCCAGATGCTCATTCCATGCACTCTAGGCAATCAACTTGCAATACCTAGACGACCGTGTCGAGCCAGATTAAAGATCAAGTAAGATTGAAAGGGCGTTGCCACTCATACTAGGGTTTTAACCCTTAGTTTTGCACATAGCAACGCCAGTCTGACACCTCACAAGTCAAAATGGCTGATTCAAACAATTCTTTGAGCCCAAGAAATAAAGTCAAAGGGCACCGCCACTCCACTTGGCTAGGGTTCGACTGCTGCCCCGAGACCATGCCACATCACCATCCAGACAACCATCTCATATAACCCAGACATCCATTTTGTGATGCGTAGACACCAAAAGTCAGCAACCACCTCTCCTTTTTCTTCTACCCCATTTCAGGGTTTCCACCCCTCCTTCCCCTATAAAAGAAGGGGGGACTCCACTAAGAAAGGGTCCTTAGTTTTGTACTTGAATTTTCTATTGAAACTCTGTCATTTTAATTCATAGTCGTAATCTCTCTATTCTGCAATAAAATTTCGGTTCTTCATTCTGGATCTGGTTTTCATCTTTATTCTCATTATGTTCTAGTTCTTTCTCTTTGAGGGGGGATTAAGAGAGAAAGCCATTTCATAGTCACCAACAATGGTCTCTTTAGAGATTTTATCCCTTGGTCTATGGATTCCTACCTTCTTCCCCTTACACCTCCTTCCTTCATCATGAATAGTGAGTAGTTTCATTATCGAGGTGAGAGGAGTAACCCATTAGCTATGTGTTGATCCGATCGAGTTTTACACAACTATTTAGATGGATGGTTTTTCAGTTTAAAAGTCCTAGATTTAAATGAAGTAATTAATTGTTTTTATCGTGGGTCAATCTTGGAGGATGCGACTGTGCAAACCGCGATTTAGAATGCCTAAACCATTTACACAGGGATTTGGATGTGACCGTGGAAAAATCTCCTTTAGGATGAAGGACTAGGATGCATGAATGCCAGGACCAATGGGTTCACATGGAGTTTGTATCTTGCATTTTGTTTATGAATAATTTGCATACCTACTTCTATCTTTCATGTTGTGTATTCCTTCAATCTTGTTTTCACTTTGGCGAAGGTGGTGAAACCCCCGAGCCTCTATGCTTTCCCCTTCTGATTCAATCGTCTCTTCTAACGCTTATTTTCAATTTCTCTCTTTTTATTTCTTGCACTTTACTTCTTATTTTAGATAATCTTTTGTGTACTAACAATCTTCTTTCTTTCCTTTCTTGCCTTAATTTAATCCTTTCATTTCCTTGCTTTAGTGCAATCTTTTATTTCTTTTGCCCTTTAATTTCTTTCATTAGTATAATAAACCACTCCAAAACTCAAAATTTAATTTCTTATTCAATATTCGAGAACTCCAAAAAGAAAAAAGTTTAAAATCAATTGGGTTTAAAGAAAATAATCTTTAAAATGCTATCCTATGGGATCGACCCTTCTATACTAGCCTTAATTGGAAAGTAAAAAAATATTAAACTCTGGGATAACCATCTTAGTGAATTAATGTGCACCCTGATATGTATCATCCTCCAGTGGTGTGATATGGAGGGCGTGTTGTGCTTTCAGTTGAGCTACTAGCACATCAGTTCATTTAGTCTTGGCTATTAGCTCAGTTACCATCATGCTTAGTTCATTAAATCACTCTTGTTGTTGAGGTAAATATTGGTATTCAAGATAAGGTTCTTCATGGTATCCCCCATAACTTTGTTGGTAATATCCCTCCTCATATTGATATGTGTAGAATGGTTCCTCATAATAGCCTTCAGAAAATTGTGAGTTATAGTTGGAATCATACCCGGTATGATAGGAAGATTTGATATTACAAGATGCTACCATATCCTGAGGGGACACATTTGGACAATCAAGAGATGTATGGTCATATAACCTCATCATCGAAACTGAAAAGAACATTGTGATGGCCACTTCATTTTCTTAAACAAGAACAACGATTACCAAAAATATGAGAAGGGAAACAAAAAAATTACAAAATCAAAATTTAATATTATATAAAAATAAACTACTAAATTATAAAATAAACTAAAATAAAAAAACGAAATAAAAAAAACTAAAATTAGAAGATAAAGGAGGATAAGATTGAATATCAACAAGTATGAAATTTGCAGAAAAATGTACTACCAGAATGAAAACTCGGTAGAAGGAGGAGTTCACTATCGAAATGAGATCTGGTAGGATAAAAAGAAAAAAACAAAAGCCCTAACATTCAAAGAGGTTCAAATTCCAAAAACTCTGTATGTCGTCCCCGACAATGGAAGCAAAATTTGATTTGTCGTTGACAACATATAAAGTTCACCAGAGAGAAAATCATCTCTAGAGTTAAACCTTTGATGGATAAAAAATTCACTTGTAAAAAAATGAACTGATGTAGTACAATAGGTATTGATCCTCATAGATAGCATGTCGAAAGTTATTCAAATTTGAAAGTAATAAACACTATTTAACTCAAAAGGTGGAGAATGTTTAATCTAAATCAAGAAAGTAAATTACTAAAATTAAAAGTGCTGAATTAAAAAATATAGAATTGAAAGAAATAAAAGTAAATTTTAGGAATTGGAACTAACTTATCAACAAAATGCAAAGTTAAGAGAAGAAAGAGCAGAAAGAATTATTCAATTTGGATTTGTTTGGGTTTTATGGATTTGTCAGAAGTTTAGATTTTCCCACCACAAACTCCATAATTAACTTAGCCTCGTTTAGGTTCCTTTCAGACAATTTTAGATTAGGACTATGGAGAATGTCCTCTTTGGAATAAAATCCCATGGATTAAACTTTCCATAGTCCCATGGTCACTGATGATTTGTAGGTCCTTGTTCAAACATCTGTTGTGTTCTCAAAATGGGTCTCTTCAAAGAAAACATGAGTTCTATCTGGTGTTCTATCCCATAAGTTCAAAGTTATTTCAAAATGGGTCATAATAGTATGGAGCACAACTAATCAGATTACAGTCCAAGTTGTCAAACATATAAAACATATCTTTTATATATTGAAGGAGTTTTACAAGTTGTTAAGTTAAGATATAGAGATCATAGGACTACTCCCCATGTCCTGACAAAGAGATAACTACTTAGAATGAAAGTGGACAAAGGCTAGAGTCTGACAAGTTGAATCCTTTATCCATAGACCCAGAGATTTAGAGATCCTTTTTCTTTGGAGTCCCTTCTCCCTTTATTGGAGAAAGGAGGGGGACAAAACCTTGAGATAAGGATTGGTGGTGGCTACGGCTGCCCGTCTCAGGCTTTGAGTCAAAAGACTCAAAGACTTGAGTCGCTTGACTGGCATTGTGTTGATGCTTCATCATGAAGTTTCCCGGTCAAACTTTAATTGCTATTAATGACTTTCTTGTTTTGCAACTTTCTTAAGTTGTGGATACAGTTCGAGAAGCTAGGATGGTGAGTCGATCGGCTGGTATTTAAATGCTTTCTTTGACCCGACCATTTGGTCAGAAGTAATGAGCTTTGCCAAATCTAATTTTGATTGGTCTTGAAATACATTCTTTAAACCAATACAAAAACAAATGAAATTGGCCGAATTTCCTTTGTGCCTAGTCAAAGGAGTAAGCTTTTAAATCATTAATTTATTGCCCCAAATGGAGAGATTTTTTGAGTTGTCTTCAACGTTTTGACCATTTAACTCTCTTTTTTGCTAATTCTCACTATGTCAAGTCGATAGACTCATAAGATCAGTAGTTCAACTGGAAAATCCATCCAAGATACATTTTGCATGTGCACAATTAAATTCCCTTTCCAACACATACTTGATCATTAAATTCCACCTTAGGATGCAAAAGAGATGACCATTTTGGTGCAAAGCATATGTATCAAGAATGTGTGAAATTGAAAGATGTGAGCCGACTAACTGGGTCAGTCAATCGATCGATTGGGATGCTGAAGATAGAATTTGAAGCCTCTAATTCTTGGGACTTTTAGGCTTCAGAGAAAATATGACTATTTTCCTACAAGAACATGATAAATCAAGTAAGAACTCTAGTTTGACTAAAATGGGCAAAACTATGACAATTTGCTCAAAAACTAGGGAAAATGACATATTGCTCTTAAAAAGAGGTCTAAAACATGCAAATAATATGGATAAATATGCATTTATTACAAGTTAATAGGGAAGAGGTAAACAATAGGTGCCTACTGCATTGGCAACAACTCTTTATCCATTTGCAACACATAATTCCAGCTCTCTTTGATCCGAGGTCTACTTCTTTTCAAATATTACATATTTGATCATATGTGAGATCCATATCTAGTATCCAATACCCATGATGAATAAGTAGATAAGTTTATTTCAATAATATATACCTAAAGTTATATTTGTATCTCCTACTTCTTATTCTTTAGTTCCTCAAGGTAGATAGACCAATTTTTCTTCTAATGTCCAACCTAGTGAATGGTGACCTTTATGTCCCTTAGACACTCCTCCTTTTTCTTTAAGTTCAAAAGACTTTTAGATATCTTTAGAACCTTTCTTAGCTTTACCTTTGCCTTTTGTTTTCCCTTTACTGACTGTCAACACAGAACTGGGCTTGTCTTTCATTTTCCCCTCCTCAATTCTCAGCATGCCAAGTAGCTCAACCAATATCTTATCAAAATTGTTCATGTTATAATTCATGACAAATTGCTTATATGAATTTGACAATGACTACATGAATGCATCAGTGGACAATTGACCCAAAGGAAATCTCAATCTTGCAAGACTTTCCACATACCCAATAACTTGAGTACATGAGGTCCAATTGGATCACCTTCTTCTATTTTACACTTAAATAAGGCCTTGGAAACAAATCCCTCTCCTTCCTTGCTTGTTCTTGATACATGTTCCTGATACGTGTTATCATATCAATAACATCAATTGTTCTCATTTTGCTTTTGAAGCGCATGATTCATGGAGCAAAGTTATAGGCATTTGATGTCAACAATGTCATCAAAATATTTCTTATAAGAATCCCTTTCCATTCTAGGCACATTTGGAGTTGGTTCATTAGGTACTAATGTGCTTTGTACATAGATATTATGCTCACTAGTGAGAATAATTCTCAATATCCAGACTAGTCATTGAAGTTATTCCCATTTAGTTTCTCTTTCTCGAGGATGGATCATAGTGAAAATGAATCATGGGTTGTTCTCTCCATTTAGCTACATAGAAGGAGAAGAAGCATCAATCAAAGAAGGAGAAACAACAACATCACCATGCTGAAAATTGTTAAAAGAGAATGGGTTTGGTATCACATAAAATGACTTAAAACATATAGTATACCGACTTTTATGAATTCAAACCATCAAAGGGCTAACTGAATGCCATACTTCTAGCCATAAAAACATGGAGGGAATTTCATAATATTTGAAACATTTAATAATGGAACAAATCAACATGGTTTAGGTCATCCCAACAAGCAGATGACAACTTTATAACTTTGAAAAGTGAATCCATGCATGGCAGTGGGACCAAACAATGTCGATGGGAGTTTCTTTTGAAAAGCTAAAGAACAGTCACAAAGTTACCAGTGATAAGTGCCACCAATATTATTAAAAGAGACCACATCTTTAATAACCTGTATGGATCAATCAATTTTATAATACCAAAGAATTTGAAGAAAAATTAAATGATGTAGCAAACTCCAGCAAGTATCTCTAAGCACATATTTCTCATAACACCCAATATGATTTCCGAGATAATGATGCAATATAAGTTAGATGGATGCTTCCTACTTAAATTAGTGTTGTGACATTTTCACATAACTTTGATAATGCATTCTTGCTCAATTAATAAAACATAATGTGAGGTGTAGGGGGAATCCAAACTGTGCTGAATACAATTGATTTATCAAAAAATTTCATTCGGATGTGATGTTCATTCATTAAAATCATATCATGCTAACTTAAAAAGTTCTATATAGCTACTATAAATGTAAAATTTGTTTTTCTATGAACTTCTCATCGAGGTTTATAAGAGGAAATAATAGAACATAAATTTTGTTCATTGTAAAATCCCATTAAGATCATCACGAATCAGACGTCTATGAATTGAAAAGGAGTGAAGAAAGAAATAACACATTACTTAACCTACCAAAATTGTTATAAGTGGAGATAACTACTTAGATATGATTAGTCTTATCCAGGATTCCCAAGCCTATATAAATTCCCCTACATGTAACCACTTTTATTATTGGCATTTAAATGTCGAGAAATAAGGCACTAAGAGTTTTTTTGTGCATATATATAGATTGCAATGCTTGAAATAAGACTATTTTACCCTTGTTTACCTTTTATCAAATTGTGTGAGAGACTTGTTACCATTTGGAATGTTGTTTGATGGACATGTCACAAATTTACATGAGAGTCATGAATGTTTCCTTCATCACATTATATGTAAAGGTTTTCTGATTCCACTACAAAGTTGACCTAGGTTATTAGATGTTTTAGACACAAGTTTTAATTGATGAGGTTTTCCCACCATACATAGGTATCTCCTGTTAAGACATGGGCCACAAAAAAGATCCTAGATGTTTTTGGGTTAATGTGATCATGCAAACTAGAGCTCAATGTTTGGTTACCCAGTCATAAGATCTACCTATGGCATTAATTTCTTCTTCATATGGTAATTATTTTGGCTTGATATTTAGATGGTATACTCTGGTAATCTCACTGTTGATTTTAGGATTCTCTTTAATGACACTGTTACCACCCTTGCCCATTAATTTTGCAATTTTTTCACCAAGATGTCAAAAAGTAAATTAACCATCCCTTCTCAGTGAGGTACAAACTAAGGGTATCTCCATCATGCTAGGTAATACGGGCCTTGATGTTATATTTAAATCTAGTCTAGGTGTCAATTTGTGAAAGAATTAAACAATAAGAGAAATTGTGAAATGTCTAATGGGCAATAATTATTTTCTATAATACCATATTGTACCACTTCATTTTTTAACATACATAATGTATTTGAAGAAGCATGTATTTCATTCAAATAACTAAGGGGACTATCATGAAAATGAAAATATGTGCATGTTATATCATTTAAATAAGAAAAACACAAGATATTAGATGATTTTTATGCTCAAGGTACCAGAAAAAAAATCACATAAGTCTATTCTATATTTTTACAATTACTAAATACATTATTTTCCATTCTAAAATTTATAATCCACACACCGCAAGGACACTTCATTTGTTAAACTCTTGAGTTGGGGATTTACTAAACCTTCCCTCTTAGTTCTCCTTAGTTGCGTACGTCATGTCCTTAGACATGCAAAGAAATTCAACTTATTTACTAAGCATCATAGAGTAAGATTATATTAAGATGATATTATGTCTAAAACCATGACACATGGTATGAACTTCGTGTCAACTTCCATAGGTGTGTAACTGGAAGCTAAAACAAATTTCAAGGAAAGTTTGAGGAAGTTGTTGAGTAAATAATCGATGTATAATAACCTAAAATGTGGTGATATTGTGAGGAATCCATCCATAAAACATCTAATTTTGTTGAATAACATAACCCATGTATTTTCAGTATGAAATTCTTAGAAGACACAGTGGTATACTATGTACAAATACTATACCTAAAAAATTATAGAGGGAATAATGTTAAATTAACAAAAATGTATAAATGGAGTGAAATGTTATTAGGCCTATGCCATATCTTGTGGAAGATCTAGTAAAGGGATAGAGATATTAATTTCTAGATTAAGAATCCATGAAAATGGTTACTTCAAGATAAAGATTTGTTTCCAATCAAGCTTCAATGAGACTTCTGTAATGACCCCATTCTTCAGGATCCCCCAATTAAGGAAGGACCTTAAAGTTGAGAGCCATTACATAAAATTCCCAAGAACCAAATTTAACAAACATCAAATAATATGAAATAATTTCCATTTTATTCATAGATATTGTTTACAAGATCTATAATGATGTTCCTCTAAGGAGTTATAGAAATTTATTACATGAGAACCGTACACATGAGAAGAACTGTCTAATTGATCCTCCTTTTTTAGCTTTAATGCCTTCATTGCATTTCATATGATACATCATGTCCTGATATCTTCATATATTACATTCACCTAAAATGACATGAAACAAAGCAGGTATCAATATATTTCTATATTGTGTACATGGGGTGCATGCAAAAGTGTGCAAGTAAGATACCAACATAAAACCAATAAATTACTTACAAATAAGAACTGAGATTTTTATCTCATATTCTGACACACACTTGATATGCTATCTTGGGCATGCTCACTATCCATTCCAAGTGTTTGTGTGCATCACCCCTTGATGCATGTTAGCCTAGGGTTTAGAACATGATACTTACTTTTTGTGCTACTCATAGTGGGATTATAATCTGACTAAATGTAAGTAAACATCCAATAGTTTATGTCAACAATCCTTGAGACATCCTTGATAAACACCGACAATCAATAATTGGGAGTAGTCATAATTGTAACCACATACCTCAATGTGGAACCATGCAGATCATGCAATCATACTTCAAGTACCTTAAGAATATCAATGAATCCAAGAAATCAACATTTAATCTATATGTATGTAAATCCTAAAGTGCCACCATCATATTATTCAGATTAAACCCTACTGGGGTACTAATCTAGGGTTTAGCATTGTCTTGGGTTTGTATAAGGAATAAGGGTACAAAACATGATTCCATATAATATTAAACATTAGGTGAAACCATAATTGTTACATCCATCATATCCTTCCATTATGAACACTTAGATCATATCAAGTCTGTTAAGATTATCACACATTATGATCTTTGGTTTCAAAATCCTGATTAAACATGTTGTTGATTATTCACTTTAAAACCCTAATTATTAATCATTATTATCATTATCATCTTGGATTATCATTATATCCAACAATATCAATTTACATCTCAATGAGATGTATAAAGCATGAGTACTAATCTTATTAATAAAAAAACTAGGGTTTAAATACTTTCATCACTCACTAATCATGTATTGGTTATACATATAGAACTATGAACAAAATTAGGCATCTATTATATTTTATTCATGTTACTCTTATTTTCCTAATCAAGATTCATATATAATTTGTCTCAAATAGAGCTGCCAATTGATTAATGCAAGTTTTACAAAAAAACAATTATTGATCAATTCTGGAAAGCCATGTCTACAATTTTCTTATTATCCAAATATACGCGGGCCCGACCCCAGCCAATCGGCATGGACAACATGGCTAATCTCTTCCAGTGCGGTCTGCCTCAACTCTAGGCAAAAGGACCCTAATACCCCTTATGCTATGATTAGTGTTGATCATGTAGGTGGAGGCACTAGGGTAAAACCATTGGATGGATTTCTCCTCTCCTTCTTTCTCTCATGCCATGGCAAACCACAACAACATAGAGTTAAACTGAAGGGTTGACCTTGGATTCTAAGGCCAAAAAGCTGCTAGTGGGGTATGGCTACTCTTCACCATCCTCATTTGGATATAGAGTTCCTGACATGAGCTCAAGAGGAGAACATAATAGGTCGAGGCAAGTTGGGTTAAGTGTTGTTATGGCCAGAGAATAGGGGAGTGATTATACCTATATTTTCAGTGAGTCTAAAATTTTTCAAAGGGTATGAGGATGTCCAGGAAGCTTCCCTACCACTTGCATGGTGTTGCGATAGTCTGAAGCATGATATCCAACAAGAACTTTCAAGGAGGGATCACCAACTTACAGGGATGCCAATCTGGACTCGTTCATGCCGGTATGAAAGTCATGATCTCTTCATGGTAGTCTGATAATTCTCAAGGACCCTTGAATTGGTCAAAGACACTACGAGTCATTAGATCTATGGAAGATTCTTCTAGAGTTCATGGCGGAATGCACAGGGTGGCACATAGGGTTTTGGTTGTAATTAAGGGACATAGACTACTCTATAGGTTGAGGGAGAACTCTTCATAGCCTTATATAGGCATTGATGATAGAGCATGATAGTTTTTGACTCATCCCTAGAATCCTAATTGAGAAGGGATTTAGGTACTTTATAAATCCGACAAGATAGTAGTCATTCCATGTCTTGATATGTGTGTCTTAACTTCCTGGATTTGTAAGACTCTGACATGTGAAACGGTAAAGGGAGTACTGAGAGAGAGACAATTAAAGATCTTGACCTAACTGGATCTTGTTTCCTATTTGGTCACGAGGTAGGGGATGATGTCTGAGCTATTCAATCCCAGATGTAATGATCACAATAGTTGTGACACATTAAGTGACGTAGGTTATGACTTGATAAAATCAGTCATCATTTAATCACTTTCCAAAGTCAAAACATATGTATTTATTACACATAGGTCCCTACTTCTTCTAAAATTTCCCTAGACTACTAGGGTTATCCTTTGATTGTGAAACTTGAAGGGAAACCGTTTAATATCTTTCCCAACATATATCTAACTTTTGGGATTTATTAGAATAACATTCACATCTAGAACATGCTCTTTTAGTATATCTTTAAATTAATCATAACCATCAATTGGAAAGTCATTTTTATCCCAATTCTAGAATTCTCTTAATCCCCTCATTGTCTTTAAAAATACCAAAAGTCAGACTGAGATATTCTTATTTGATGCCTCAAAATTAGTATTGCCCTTCATGGCTACAAAATTACTCCTTTAATTATCTAAAACATCACATATATTCTTTCCTTTTGAAAACTTGTCTATTTTTCTATATTTCTATTAATTAATAATTCATAAAGCTATTACTATTTATTTATGCACAAATTCCTTTTCATTTCTTAAACTTATGCTGCAAGAATGAATTTGCAAAGCAAAATAATTTCATGGGCCTCACTTGGGCCATGGGTTGCACTCATGCCAAGAAGTGGGTGGCTTTATTATTCTAACAAATGTAATTAGGGAATTTCTTTATCAAAACAAATCTTTATCCTCACATATTTAAAATTCACCAAATTTGAGGATATGACATTCACCCCTCCTTAAAATGAATTTTTTCCACAAAATTCAAACCTAGTAAGGTTAAGGTGAATGATAGCTCAACTTAGCATCCGACCTTAGGGTTAGCAATCCTTCTTGGATTATCTTTAACAACTTTTATTGATATGCATACTCCTCAGATTATTACTAAGATTGGTACCAGAATTTGATTCATGGTATATCCACATCCTTTACATGATATCATCTCTTGGTTATTACATTTCCATTTGTGATTTCAACTTCACTTGGTTATCACCTTTTCACCTAAGTTTCCAATATATTAACCATTTATTTTTACATAAGGGTGAGGTAACATCTCAAACCCTAGATTATTAATTAAAATTGTATTCATTCTCACATGTCAGTTTTAATCATAACATGTGTCTACCCAATCTCACTTACTCATAATATGATGAAATAAGCATTTAAATGTAGCCCAAATACAAGGTTCATCCCATTCCAAGAGTAGAGATGGTGTGCTCACACATTACCCTCAAATTTCACATTTTAGGTTCCCAACCATAATTACCTTTAATCCCACAATTTTCTTAACTTCCATGCCCTCACATGGAAAGTTATTTTCGCATAGTCCTAAAGTTTAAGATTTATCATCATCATTATATGATCTCTTGTATTCTTTACATATAAATTTGATGTATCGTTAGACTTAGTCACTTCCTTAAGGTCTCTAAGGGTACATGTACCTTTGGAGTGCTGCCCTTTTTTCCTCATGGACCTTATGCACTTATGGAGTGCCTCTCATATTTATCCCTTGGGCCTCATGAACTCATGAAGGTGGCCAATGTCCTGATCCATGGGCCTCGGGTAACACGAACGACTATCTCCTGACCCCATGGTCTTATGCACTTAGGGCATGATCATTTCCTACCATCATAGGTCCTATGTACCTTTAATCCTCCCTACTTGACCTTTTGATTGACTTAAGTCTCTAACCTACCCACAGTTTATCAAGAGCACATTATTTTCATATGTAATTCTATAACACAAATTTCCTTCATC
This sequence comes from Alisma plantago-aquatica, assembly GCA_963693085.1. Classification (NCBI taxonomy): domain Eukaryota; kingdom Viridiplantae; phylum Streptophyta; class Magnoliopsida; order Alismatales; family Alismataceae; genus Alisma; species Alisma plantago-aquatica. The sequence continues at coordinate 245,266,432 of OY856413.1, read as the reverse complement.
TCTTAGGGTACACATTATTCACTTTATGTCCCAGCATTTGGCTCGGGCCACCTTCCCAGTCTGGGGCATGGTGCCATGTCAGCCTTCCTTATATGGGGCTTGACCTATTTGTAACCTTCCCCATTTGGGGCTTAGTCATAGTGATCTACACAGTTGGCCACCTTCCCTATATGGGGTTTGGTGCCATGTTGGTCTTCCCAATATGGGGCTTTGTAACCTTCCCTATCTTGGGCTTGGTTGTCTACACTGTGGACTTGGGAAACATTTCCTATCTAGGGCTTGGTTCCATATTGGTCTTCCCAATCTGGCATACTTGGTTTTAAAGAATGTATATGCTTTCATGTTTTATATACTTTTAATCCTTCACACTTTAGGTGACATCCATGGTTACCTCAATTCTTAAGCTGATTGATTATCTCACCTTTCTAGGGAAGGTCCTAACCTAGGGTGTGTTCTTGTCTCATAGGGCATAGGTTAGGCTCTCTATACACAACCTGACCCCAAGGGTTTAAGGTTTTTCCTCCCCCATAGGTCATCTTCCCATTATTGGGTTGACCCACCCCAGGCCGGGACACCAACCCCAAAAGTTGAATTAAGAGTTTCATATATCTATTTTTTTATGTAACCATTGATTTCTTGTGTTTCTTAAAACCCCTCACACAAATTCCTTGCTCCATTTACACGCATGCATGGGAGACTGGGTCACCTAAACTCATCCTCCATATTTCCTCTTACCTTAATTGGGTTCCATATGGGTTGGGTCTCTATCTCACCCACACTACATCCCATTTACAAGGATTAGGGTTTAGGGTTCGGGTTAGGGACTACCCCTAAACCTAAGGGTTTTATTATGTCCTTGACCCCCCAAAAATTTTCCTAAACCAAACCTGGCTCCATCTAGGGTTTACCCTTGCAAGGAAAACTATAAAACATTTTTTCTTTACTTTGTCATTATTTCCACATTATATGTACACTAATTAGCGGAGGATGCCTTAATCCTACTTATTCTCAAAAACTCTAAGTTGAGATGAGGTGGAAAGTATCTTTTAAGAGGATGAGAAGTGGATAAAATTTGAGACGAGAAGACTTAGAGGCAACATTACTTCGGATAAACCCTGGGTTCTGGCAAGGCATGTATCACTTTAGCTAAGGGAGTCCTCGTATACCAACTTAATGGTGCAGAGGAAAATATTTCCAATCCCCAAAACCATTTGTAATATACCAGATCTTGTACCCTACCCTATAACTTTCACCTTTTGGAATTAGCCAAACAAGCTTGAGGTTAGACCTAAAAGATGTTTAGTTTATCCCTAAAGAGATAATGCATGTATATATCACCTTAATGTTTTCACATTATGCTCGGGCCAATAATGGACACACAAAAAATGTCACATAAGGAAATAATGTATTATAAAATACTTCATGCAAAGAATCAAACATAATTCTTTTGGTGATAATATTAAGTTATGGAACATAATGGAATAAGCAATAATGAAATAATGTGATAATAATGGTCACAAATGTTGATAGTGACATAACTCACTAAAAGAAATCCCAAAAGTAAAATCTAATTTAAGAATTGTGTTCCTTGGATCCCAGTTGCCTTGGGAGTCAAGTTTCACATTATTCACATCATAATAATAATTAATTAATTCCTTTTGGAAAGAGAAAATTTGAGTTTTCCCTAAAATATCAAATAAAATAATAAATGACCCAAAAAGAGGAAAATAATCTTGGATTCGTAATCTACATAATAAATATAGTCTTTGGGTGAATTTTCATCCAATTCGGAAGATGTGTGATTAAAAGATGATATTAGGAGAGAGAAAGTGTGTAGAACCTTCAAAGTATTAAATAAATGCACAAACAACTCCAACATGTAAAATTGATGGCAAATTCATATCCAACACATTAAATATGACTTGTGGGTGAAGTTTCAAAATTTTGGAGAATATTAAAGTCATTAATGCATGAGGAAAGAGAAAATGAGATTTGATTTTTTTAACACATAAAAATTCTTCAAAAGGAAAATTAAATTTTGTAATTGGAATCTACATTCCTTAATTGGCCTCTATGTAAAATTTTACCTAATTTTGGGTTTGTTTGTACCTCAAAAGAAGAAAGAGAAAAAGAGAAATAAATGCATTGCCACTTTATTTGAATTAGACGATTTTCATTTAATGTGTGTGTCATTTTTCCTTTTATTTTCTATTTTCACACCAGTGGATGGATGAGATGAATGAGGACCATTGTGGATAAAATTCTAATAGAATTGCAGTCGTCTCCTACCTCAAGTAGGAGAGAGACTCGCCAGGAATATTAATTTGGATTTTTGTTTTCTTCTAGTTTCTTGGTTTCTCATCCGTTTTACCTGATTCCTTCTCTGTTGGTTTCTTTTTCAGTTCTACACAGAACGATCCCTAATTTGTGCAATTTTGTTATGTATTTGGGAAACACGCAAACCTTGGGCCCCCAGCCTCTCGGTCCTACTTGGGTTTGCTCAGGAAACACCCTCCCACCTATGAATATCGGTACCTACGCCTTCGGCAGACCATGCACAATCACCTCCATGCATTGAATTTCTGAGAGCTTCCTCTTAGAACTGTCCCCACCTAATTCTATGAGCTATCATTGCGGTAGCACTTCGGATTTGTTCATGGCACCAGTGTACCAATTATATATACCAGTGAGTTCGTAACGACCTTGGCCACACAAACAAGTAGCTTTGTTTCTTCCAACCATGGTGGGTAGATGAATCCCTATACTAGTTTCTCGATTCTACACCCTTCTTTCCTCTTATCTTTGCTTTCTCGCTTGGGGGTAATTCTGTCTTTTTACCTGTTGTTAACTTTGTTTCATGCGGCCTCGCTGGTCTTTAACCAAGAAATTGACTCTCTAACATGGACACTTCCTATTGGGCCAAGTCAGTGGATCGGTCCCACCGTTTCCATCTCTTAGGCAAATTTTCTTCGCCTACGTGGCTTTTCCTAATATTTAATTGGCTGAGCTTTGAAAAATCATAACTAATTCCCTATTTGTCCAAAAGTTACAAATAAATACTTGTTGGATTCAAAGAAAGATTCTCTGGCTAATGTATAAGTTTTATTGCCAAATTCAAAACTAATCAATATGTAAATTTAAATAGACTTTCCTAATTGGTTATAATGTGTAAAATTCATAACTAAATATCTATAAGTCAGAAAAATATAGTAAAATATGTTTTGGACTCAGAAAAATGTAACCTAAAATATGGCATGATTTTGATAACCTAAGTCTCATATAAAGAAAAATATAATTTTGGGGGTTTGAATAATCAATGTAAAATTGACTTAAAATCTACATATATGCTTAATATGTTCTTTGGAGGCCTAGACTTGGATCTAGAAATGACTTTAACTAGTATAGAATGTGAAGTGAGGTATGTTTACAGACTCAATTATTCATACTGAGCAATTTCTTTCTCTTGTTGTATGTTTGCATCCCCTATTTTTCCTTTTGAGAAATTAACCTATTTTCATCTTTCTCTTGGTCCTATGGACATTAACCTTCACATTATCATGTTCTTTTGGAAAATATGCTTCATGTGAAGTACCTTATATTTTTATTGATCTTATGATCATGATTTGATATTCTCTTGGTCTTTTCTTATACATTGTTTATGTTGGAATACTATTTGGTGACATGTGATGTCTTTTACCCACTTAGGAGGTAGATGTATACGTTGGTCACTTTTGTGGTGGCTACTTTATATAATCTGACTATACTTTCTACTTGCCTCTAAGTTAAACATGCTATGTGATTCAATAGCACAAGAGTAGTGTAATTGCATTGGTTTTTGGGTTATGTGCCCTTATAATATTTTTGAAATGGAGGTGGCCCCATACCCGAGTTTCAAATTTATGAGGTTTGGCCCACTTTATATATATTTAGGAGTTTAGTTATGTGTCATTCTCTATCAAGTTTCAAGTTTATGAGACTTGACTGACTTTGTCTTTATATTGTTCTAGGGCTATGTTTACCTCACATGCATGTAGGCTGATGATAATTGATTATGGGTTATGTGACCTAATCTCATGATATGTGCTTATGTGGCACAACTTTATTATTTATGCATGGCAAGTAATTCTGATGCTTATCTCTTGTTGCAAATCATTTCTTTTATGACCGATTGGATAGCCCTTATCTTTTCTATGCGAAGCTTTTTATATTTGTTGTCCTTTATTCTATATATTGCTCAATTTCCTTTTTAGTATGCACATACTAGCCTTTGCTGATGTTTCCTTATCTTCTCTTATTGCTGGGGTATGCTTCCAACCCTAGATGAAGGACATGGAGGACATGGCATAAAGATATGGACCTATCCTAAGGAGTTAAATCTTGGAGATAAAGTTATCATGGTTTAGATTTCCCTCTACTAGATTCTTATGATGTATCATGCAAACCCTTTGTGGGAGACTATGATGTTCTTTTGTAATCTTTTGTGAGAAATTGAATCTAGTCAATATTTTACTTGGGCTGCTATTCTTTGGTTGTTTTGAATACCATTAATGAGATATGAAAATTTTACACCCACTCCATCATACCTTTTAGGTGTGTTTGGACTGGAGGTTCCATTCTTCAAATTTTTATTCGGGAGTGGATCTCCTCTGGGTCCCACTCTTTACAACATGGTATCAGAGCACATGATAGTCGGAATTTGACTATTTCAAATTTGTTTCCCTAATTAGAACCCTTGATAGTTACCTCTATTTGAGATGTTCACCCTAGATTTGATCCGTGATTTTTAGGAGATAATAAAGGTATCATGGTGAGTTAACCCTAGTTATGTTATGAGGTGTTTGCTTGAGGAAGGAGTCATTTTTTGAGGATGTAGTACTAATAGGTTGATGAGATATTATTATGGAAAGTTGTGACTTGGTTTTGATAATGATTATGGTACCATCTTTGTTTTACCTCTAATGTTTCTTATCGAAAAGAAATTATTTTCATAATACTACTATACGTACACAAATTTTCTTTGATTTTCTCGATGATTTCTTAAACTAAGTCACAATGAAGAGATACGTGAAGCTTTAGTGGGGAACCCTAGGATTAGTTAGAATAGAGATCTTAAACCCTAGATTGTCTATGACATGTGACTAGGAATATGTGGTATGATATAAAGGTATAGTGGACCTACCTATTTGTACCCTATGACTTTTTGGATCTTAGGATTGTTAGGTTACTAACACAAGGACCTAAAACTCAACCCTAGATGGTTAGTTGGATACATGAACAACATAAACCTCTAAATCTTTCACAACTAAAAGACATATCGGTAACCCTAAATGTTGTTTAATTTGACTTGTTAGGTTGAACTTTTTAAGGGGTGGAGAGTAGTTGGTTGTTGATGTTTGGATCAATAGATTTCAAGGACGAAATCCTTTTAAGGGGTGGAGTGTTGTAACATACTAGATCTTGTAACCTACCATATAACTTTGACCTTTTAGACTTAGCCAAAAAAGCTTGAGGTTAGACCTTTATCCCTAATGAGCTAATGCATGTATATATCACCTTAATGTTTTCACATTATACATGGGCCAATAATGGACACACAAAATATGTCACATGAGGAGATAATTTATTATATAAAATTCTATGAAAATAATCACACATAATTCTTTTGGTGATAATATTAAGTTATGGAACATAATGGAATAAGCAATAATGAAATAATGTGATAATAATGGCCACAAATTTTGATTGTGACATAAAGTGGAATCTAAGTAAATAATCATGTTCCTTGGGTCCCAATTGCCTTGGGAGTCAAGTTTCAAATTATTCAAATAATAATAACTAATTTAATTCCTTTTGGAAAGAGAAGATCTGAGTTTTCTCCAAAATATAAAATAAAATAACAAATGACTCCAAAAGGGGAAAATAATCTTGAATTCATAATCTACATAATAAATATAGCCTTTGGGTGAATTTTCATCTAATTTGGAAGATGTGTGATTAAAAGATGAAATAAGGAGAGAGAAAGTGTATAGAACCTTCAATGTATTAAATAAATGTACAAATAACTCCAACATGTAAAATTTATGGCAAATTTGTATCCAACACATTAAATATGACTTGTGGGTGAAGTTTCATAAAATTTGGAGAATATTAAAGTCATTAATGCATGAGGAAAGAGAATTTTTTTTTGATTTATTTAACATATCAAAATTCTTCAAAAGACAAATCTAATTTCATAATTGGAATTTTCATGTCTTAATTGGCCTCTGTGCAAAGTTTCACCTAATTTGGGGTTTGTTTGCACCCTCAAAAGAAGAAAGAGAAAAAGAGAAATAAATGCATTGTCACTTTATTTGAATCGGATTTGATTTTTATTTAATTTTTCACGCGTCATTTTCCTTTTATTTTTCAATTTTTGCACTAGTGGATGGCTAAGATGAATGCGGACCATTGTGGATCAAAATCCAATGACACTGGAGTCGTATCCTACCTCGAGTAGGAGAGCGACTCACCAGGAACAATAATTTAGATTTTTGTTTTCTTCTAGTTTATTCATTTCTCATCCATTTTTACTGATTCCTTCTCCGGTGGTTTCCTTTTCTAGTTCTGCACAGAATGATCCCCATTCATGCAATTTTGTTTTGTATTTGAAAAATGCCCAATCCTTGGTCCCCAAGCCTCTCGGTCCTACTCGGGTTTGCTCAGGAAACACCCTCCCACCTATAAATATCGGTACCTATGCCTTCGGTAGACCACACACAATCACCTCCACACATCAATTTGCCAAAGCATCCTCGTACAACTGTTGCCACCTGGTTCTTTAACCTAATGTTGTGGTGGCACTTTAGTTTTATTCATGGCACCAACGTACCAATTAGCTATACCGCTGAGTTCGTAACAACCTCAGCTACCCTTATCTGGTTTTGGTTTGGTCAATGGTTGCATATCATAGTTTCGCCCAAATATGCATAAGCAAGCAGCTTCTCTACTTATAGACATGGTGGGGGAGATGAATCCTTATACTAGTTTCCTGATTATACCACCTTCTTTCCTCTTTTATTTTCTTTCTCGCTCGGGGGTAATTATGTCTTTTCCGCCTCTTGTTAACTTCATTTCACGTGGCCTCATTGGCCTTTGACCAAGTGACTGACTCGCTGGCATGGCCACTTCCTATTGGGCCAGGTCAGCAGATCAATCCCACCATTTCCAACACTTTGGCAACTTTTCTTCGCCTACATGGCTTTTCCTAATTTTCTGATTGGTCCAGCTTTAAAAAATCATAACTGATTCCCTTTTTGTCTAAAAATTACAAATAAATACTCATTGGATTCACAAAAAAGATTCTCTAGCTAATGGTATAAGTTTTATTGCCTAATTCCAAACTAATCAACATGTGAGTTTTAATGGATTTTCCTAACTGGTTATAACATGTAAGATTAATAACTAAATATCTATAAGTCAAAAAAATATAATAAAATATGTTTTAGACTAAGAAAAAGGTAAGCTAAAATATGGTATGGTTTTGATAACCTAAGTCGCATACAAAAAAGGTGATTTTTAGGATTTGAATAACCAATGTGAAATTAGCCTCAAATCTACATATATGCTTAATAGGTTCTTTGGAGGCCTAGACTTGGATCTAGAAGTCAGTTGGAGTGGTATAAACATCTGAAGTGAGGTATGTTTGCAGACCCAATTATTCATATTGAGCAATTTCTTTCTCTTGTTTTATGTTTGCATCCCCTATTATTCCTTTTGAGAAATTAACCTATTTTCATGTTTCTCTTAGTCCTATGGACATTAGCCTACACATTATCATGTTCTTTTAGAAAATATGCTTCATGTGAAGTACCTTATACTTTTACTGATCTTATGATCATGATTTGATATTCTTTTGTCTTTTCTTATACATTTTTCATGTTGGAATACCATTGTTCTAAAAAACGATAATCGGTGTACGGGCGGAGAGGGTACCGAATATAGTATATACGGTATGCGGGAGTATAAGCGGGAGAATATTCAGTTTTAATCAGTTTTGATTTTTTTTAAAATATTATTCATAAATATATGTAAATTATATATTGACCATATAATAATGACAATGATAAGTAATTAGAAACATTTATAAGTAATAGACTAATATTGAATTCATAAGTAGTTAGAACCATTGATGAAATTAGAGAAGAAAACATTGATAAGTAATTACAAACATTGATAAGTCATAGACTAATATCACATTAATAAGTAATTATAAACATTAATAAGTAATAGACTAATATTAGATTAATAAGTAATTAGAAACATTGATAAGTCATAGACTAATATTGCATTAATAAGTAATTAGAAACATTGACAAGTAATAGACTAATATTGCATTAATAAGTAATAGACTAATATTGCATTAATAAGTAATTAGAAACATTAATAAGTAATAGACTAATATTATAAAAATTAATGTAAAAAAAATTATTAACAACATTTGATTTTGAAAATCGGCGATTAATCGGCCGATTATTCCCCCGAACGGCCAATTAATCGGTCTTGGACCAATTATAGGCCGATTATTCATATTCGGAGTGGCAGACCCCCAAAACTGAATATTCGGCCGATTAGGCCGATTTTCTGAACACTGTGGAATACTACTTGGTGACATGTGATGTCTTTTGCCCACTTATGAGGTAGATGTATATGTTGGTCACTTTTGTGGTGAATACTTTATATAATCTGACTATACTTTCTACTTGTCTCAAAATTAAACATGTTATGTGATTCAGTAGCACTAGAGTAGTGTAATTGCATTGATTTTTGGGTTATGTGCCCTTATTATATTTTTGGGATGGAGATGGCCCCATGCCCGGGTTCCAAATTGATAAGGTTTGGCCCACTTTATATATATTTGGGAGTTTGGTTATGTGCCATTATCTATCAGGTTCCAAGTTTATGAGACTTGTCCGAATTTGTGCTTACATTGTTTTAGGGCTATTTTTATCTCAGATGCATGCAAGATGATGATAATTGATTATGGGTTATGTGCCCTAATCTCATGATATGTGCTTATGTGGCACAACTTTATTGTTTATGCATGGCAAGTAATTCCGTTTGTTATCTCTTTTTGCAAATCATTTCTTTTATGCCAGATGGGGTAGCCCTTGTCTTTTCTATGGGAAGCCATTTATATTTATTGTTCTTTATTCTATATACTAAACAATTTCCTTTTTAGTATGCACATACCAACCTTTCCTGATGTTTCCTTTTCTTCTCTTCTTTCTAGGGTATGCTTCCACCCTAGGTGAAGGACATGGAGGACATGGCATACAGATATGGACCTAGCCTAAGGAGTTAAAGCTTGTATAAAAAGTTGTTATGGTTTAGATTTCCCTCTACCAGATTCTTATGTTGTATCATGCAAATCCTTTGTGGGAGATTATGATGTTCTTTTGTAATCTTTTGTGTAGATTGAATATAGTCAATATTTTACTTCCGCTGCTATTATTTGTTTCTTTTAAATACCATTAATAAGATTTGAAAATTTTACACCCACTGGTTCTATTCTTCAAATTTTTAGTAGGGAGTGGATCCCCTCTGGGTCCCACTCTTTACACCATTATCCATTCTAGTCACCATTACCATCAGAGCCCTAATAATTCACCTAATATTTCTATGAATCACTTGAAATTGTCAACTAGTAAATATTATTTGGAGAATTTGGGGCTTTCATACCAAATGTAGATACCTCACTTCTCAGCATCCCCCAATAAAGGAAGGACCTTAAAGTAGAGAGCCATCATAAAAAATCCCCAAGATCCAATTGTAATAAATAACAAATAATAGAAAATAATTTCCACTTTATTCACAAATATAGTGTACTAGATCTAAAATGATGTTCCTCTAAGGAGTTACATGAATTTCTTACATAAGAACTTTACAAATTAGAAAAAGTATCTAACTAATACTCCTTTTTATCGTTGATGTCTTCAGTGGATTTCATCTGATTCATCATGTCCTGATATCTTCATATATTGTATTCACCTAAAACGTTATGAAACGAAGCACGGATTAGTATATTGCTATACTGTGTACGTGGGGTGCATGAAAAAGTGTGGAAGTAAGATAAAAATATATAATCAATCAAATACTTGCAAATAAGAACTAGCATTTTCGTCTCATATTCTAACCCACACTTGATATGCTATCTTAGACGTGACCACAGTCCCTTCTAAGGGCTTTTCTGCATCACGCCTTGATGCATGTCAGCCTAGGGTTTAGAAAAATGATATCTTACTTTATGTGATACTCATAGTGTCATTATAATGCAACAAAATATAAATAAACATCCAATGTTTTATTTCAACAATCCTTGAGAAATCCTTGGCAAGCACCGACAGTCGATAATTACATGTAGTCATAATTGTAACCACATAGCTTAGCGTGGACCATGCAGATCATGAAATCATACTTCAAGTACTTTAAGTATATTATTGAATCCAAGCAATTTAATCTACATGTATGTAAATCCTAAAGTGTCACCATCAGATTATTAAAATAAAACCCTACTCAGGTTCTATTCTAAGGTTTAAGGTTGTGTCGGGATTGTATATGGAATAAGGGTACAAACCCTAATTCAATCACATATTAAACATTAGGTGAAACCCTAATTGCTACATCTATCATATCCTTCTATTATGAACACTTCGATTAGATTAAGTCCATTAAGATTGATCAAAAGTTATGATCTTTGGTTTCAAAACCCTAATTACACATGTTGATGATTATACACTTTAGAACCCTAATTATCCATCACTATTATCATGATCATCTTGTATTATCATTATATCCAAGAATATTAGTTTACGTCTCAAAGAAATGTATAAAGCATGGTTACTAATCTTATTTATCAAAACTAGGGTTTAAATACTTTCATCACTCATTAATCATGTATTGGTTCTACTTATAGAACTATGAAAAGAATTAGGCATCATTATATTTTACTCATGTTCCTCTCCTTGTTCTAATCAACATTCATATATAATTTGTCTCAATCTGAGTTACCAATTGATTATTGCAATTTTAAAAAAATAAACCATTATTGACCAATCCTAGGAAGCCATGTCATCATTATCTTATTATCCAAATATATGCGGCCCCAGCCCCTACCAATTGGCACTGGAAAATGTGGCTAAGAACTTCCAGAGCAACCCACCTCAGCTCTGAATAAAAGGACCCTAATACCCATTATGTTGTGATCAGGTTTGATCACATGGGTGGGGGAACTGGGATAAAACCATCAGAGAGATTTCTCCTCTCCTTCATTCTCTCATGCCATGGCAAACAACATCATCACACATGTTAATCGAAGTGTTGACCCTAACTTCTAAGGTCAAAAAGCCACTACTGAGGGCATGGCTATCATCACCATCCTTAACTAAATATAGAAAGACTGTCATGAACTCAAGACAAGATCTGGACAGGTAGAGGCAGGTTGATTTAAGGACAGTTATGGTGAGAGAATAGGGGAGTGATTATACTTATATTGTCGATGAGTCTGAAGATCCTAGAAGGGTGCAACAATGTCCAAGAAGCTTCCTTGCTACTAGTGTGGTGTCCCGTCAGTCTGGATCATGATCTTTGATGAGAATTTTCAAGGAGGGATCACCAACTTGTAGGGACTCCAATCTAGACTCCTTCATCCTGATATGAATGTCTAGACCTCTTCTTGGTAGCCTGACAATGCTCTAGGACCCTGAATTGGCCAGATACACCATGAGTCATTGGACCTAAGGAAGATTTTGTGGGAGTCCATGGTGGAATAGGAGGGTGGCGCATAGGGTTTTCATTGCAATTACGAAACACAGACAACTTTGAGGGTTGAGGGATATCTCTCCATAGCCTTATATAGACATGGATGATAGAGCACAAGGGATTCTGAATCTTCCTTAAAATACCAATTGAGAAGGGATTTAGGTACTTTCTAAATCTAACAAGATAGCAATTGTTCTTTGGCTTGATTTGTGTGTCTTAACTTCCCAAATTCGTAGGACCCTATCTTGTGGGAAACGATGGAGGGAGTAGTGAGAGAGAGAGACAAGTAAAGATCTAGGCCTAACTGTCTCTTGTTTCCTAATCGCAAGGTAGGGGATGATGGTTGAGTTGTCTGACTCCAGATCTAATGGTCGTAGTAGGTGTGACACATTATGTGACATAGGTTATCACTTGCTAAATTAGGTCATCATTTAATCACTTTTCAAAATAGAAACATTTGTATTTATTACACATAGGTCCCTCCTTCTTCTCGATTTTCCCTAGACTACTTGGATTATCATTTGACTATGAAACTTGAAGGTAAACTCAATAACATATTTCCCAATCTATATCTAACTTTGGGATTTATTGGAATAACATACACATCCGAAACTTTCTCTTTTAGTATAACTTAAAATTAATCATATCCATCAAATGAAAAGTCTTTTTTATCCCAAATTCTAGAATTCTTGTGATCCCCTCATAATCTTTGAGTATAGAAAAAGTCCGATCGAGATATTTTTTGGATGCCTCAAAAGTTGTGTTTCCGTTCATGGTTAGATAATTACTCCTTTAATTATCTAAAACATCATATATCTTCTTTCCTTTTGAAAACTTGTCTATTATTCCATATTTCTATTATACAATAAGTCATAAACCTATTACTATTTATTTATGCACAAATTCCTTTTTATTTCCTACACTTTTACCACAAGGATCTATATGCAAAGCAAATAATCTCATTGGCCTCTCACTTGAGCCATGGGTTGCACCCATTCCACAAAGTGGGTGGCTTTATTATTCTATCAATTGTAATTAGGGAATTTATTTATCAAAAAAAATCTTTAACCTCACTTTAAATTCACCAAATTTGAGGATATGACAACTTTATTATGTGAGAAATGACAACTACAAGTATATTTGACAAGAGATATCTTTTCAACTAAGATGGGTTATTATTACAACAAGGCCAAACTCATGACACATTTCGACAAGTAGCTAAAATGATGTACCATGGAAGTTTACTGGGTTTTGGCATTGATAGTCATAGACATGGACAACATTGAGGATTAATCAACTCATGTTGAGGATATTTAATACTCTATAAAAAACTTGAAATAAACTCACAAATTTCATAAACTAATGTTCACAATACCAATTAACAACTTGAATTACTCTATTGCTTGCTTGTCCTCTTCAACTTAACATAAGGCATACTAACTATTATCTTGAATCATAATGATCCCATGAGGTTAATAACATAATACATATGAAGGATGGAAATAACAACTTTAAGTATTAACAGAAGGACTTTAAATGATCAACAAAACATAAGGTCAATTAAGGTCGTACGCTTTGAGGAACACTTAACCACTTTAGATGATTAGTTTTTTTTATAAGAAAGCTCCTTTGTATTACTATTTTTGATTTTTTTAGTTTGTACAAGACTCACAGGTATATCTAACAAGATAAGGACCCACAACAGACTAAACTGTACAAAAGAAAAAAGATGAAAAGAAGAATGTATAGAGCAGAATTGGGTTGGACTAGCACTTAGACCACTCAAGATCAAGAATTCGTCTGCTACCAGCCAACTCTCAACAGGAAAACTGAAACATGAAGACATTCCAGTCACGAACAAGACAAACTTGATAGGCTCTAAAACAATTAGAAGGAACGAACTAGTCCGCCACAATAAGATAATCCTTTAGAATTAGCTCCCAAAGATTAGACCAGCTAACTTCCAAGTTCTCATGTACTCTCCTATTTCTCTCCCTCCAAATCCAGTAGATAATGCATATTGCAAGACAATGGCTTCTTCTCCACGTATAACTGGTAAGCTTTGTCATATTAATAGGAATAGATGAGTTAGAAATAGCTGAAGCTTCTACTCAAATGTTAAAGAGAAAGAGAAATTAAACATGCAATGTTCAATGCTTTCTTCACTGTTCTTGCACAAGAAATAGTAAGAAGGTGTAACAATCTCCATCCTTCTCATGTGATCAGTGGTTGGTAACCTTCCATGTCCGATCTTCCATGCATGTAAGTGGAACCTACTGGGAACTTTGTATCTCTAGATCCACTCAAATACAGTAAGAGGCTCTTCTTTCGTATGAAACATGTCCCAAATATCTCTGAGATTGGTCACAACCCTTCCATTAACCCCACACAATGGTTTATTCAGCTCAAGTAGAATATCTTTGAGCTCTCTGTGAAATCCGTCGTCAGCAATTTTCCAGCCTCCAATAGCTATGAAATGACTGACTAGGCAGTTGAGTGAATGCTTGCATAACCACTTTATATAGGGATTAGCATCTCCATTTTTAACCGCTTTATTCATGAGTTGAGTGAATGCTTGCATAACCAAAACAAACATATAGGGAGCCAATGGGTCACCTTGCCTAACCCCATTGCTAGGTTTAAAAGAAATATTAGGTTCACCATTAATAAGGACCTCATAAGAGCTTGTATGAAAAATCTCCCTTAATTAGACACTCCAGTAGGCAGGAAAATCCATAAGTTGAACAATATTAAAAAGGCCCTCCCAAGAAACCTAGTTGTAGGCTTTAGAAATGTCCAACTTGATGCACATCCTATGTTTCTCTCCTTTCTTGTTAAAATCATGAATCAACTCATTGGATAGGAGAATGGCATCACGAATGTTTTTTCCATGAATGAAAGCACATTGGTTGTGACTAATGATGGAAGGGATAACACACTTTAGCCTGTTGCAGAGAATCTTAGTAATAACCTTCAACAACATATTACATAGAGCTATAGGTCTCCAATTTTTTAGAAGATGAGAATCCTTTGACTTTGGGATAAGAACGATAAAGGTTCTATTCACTTCACGAAGTAACCTACCACTATTAAAGAAATGAAGAATCCCATCTATCACATCACCCATAATGTGATCCTAACTCTTTTTGAAAAACCATCCATTAAACCCATCAGGTCCAAGGCATTTATCAACATTTATATCTTTAATAACATCCTCCACCTCTCTCACAGTAACCACCCTGTCAAGCCTGAGTCTATGAACATAATTCATCTTCATAAAATCTAGGTCATTTAGTTTGGATAAGTCACTAACATAGCCAGAGTTGAAAAGGTTGTAATACTACTGTTGAATGTAATCTTTAATATCATTCAAGTTTGAATTAAGTTTACTCTCAATCTCCAGCGCCATAATATGATTTGATTGTCTCCTCACCTTGATAGATGAATAAAAAAAATTCATATTTGAGTCTCCCTCCTTGAGCCATTGCACCCTAGATTTTTGGTGCATGAGAGATTCCTCCTATTTCATAGCAGCGTGAGCTTCTATCCTGCATGAAATCACTTTACTCTGAAGATTAGTGTTCCTAGGATCCTCATCGAGAAATTTTTTAGCCTGCAAAGCTTTATTTTCAAGAATACAAACATTGTCACTTAGATCATAAACCTTCTTCCTGTTCCAGTCCCCAAGAGCTCTTCTAAGTCTTCTCATCTTCGTATAGATATTGAACAAAGGGAAACCTTCTCTATCATTAACCCAATTCTCCTTGAGAATAGACATGTATTCCTCCTTCTCAGTCCACACATTGATGAACCTAAAAGGTGTGCCCAGCCTTTTTCTTATACCAATTTGGAGATTAAGGATTTTGTGATTGCTAATGGTATTGGAAATAAGAAAACCACTGAACATAGGAGAATTTCTCATGAAGACCTTATTATAAAGAATTCTGTCCAAAAGAGAAGTGCTAAAATTATCACCTTCCTGGTGATTGTCCCATGAAAAAGATGGACCATTAAAATTAAGTTCAAACAAACCACAATCTAGTAAGCAATTATTAAAGTCAACCATCGATTTTTTAGTGGGTGGTTCCCTCCCAATCTTCTCACCTTCCTTCTTGACTGAATTGAAGTCCCCCCGTAATAACTCAAGACTTAAAATTGGTGCAGTTGAAATAAAAAATGATGTTCCATAAATTACAATGATCATAATCTCCATTATGTCCATAGACAACACTCAAAACAAAGTCATAATCATCAGAAGGATTTTGAGCATGTATAAATTGATCAGATTCACCAATTTTCACCACATTGCATTCATCAGCCTTCTACATGACAATTACCCTACCCAACACGTGTGAGTCATGGTTTGAGATTCAAGAATAGATGGGAAAAAATATTTTCATGAGCTTAGCAATCTTCTTCACTCTCACCTTTGTTTCATTAATAATAACTATAGGAGGCTTCAACCTATTTATTTCTCCCTAGACACAAGGGGCTTTGATATTGAAACCCCTGACGTTCCAGGATAAGATACTTAGATTGGTGTCAACCATAAGGAACAGATGGACCAATGTACTTCACCAGGTTGAGACTCTTCAGGAAGGATTATAGAATCACTTCCTTCCGCCAACTGATCTACTAAGTTCTAAAATCTATTACTATTAACAGATTTAATCAGAGAACTTGAATTCCTACTCTTAGCTTGTCTAAACTTTTTTGGTTTGTAGAATCCATCAGTGTCTTGATCCTTCTTAGCAGCAAAGGTAACATTACTAGAATTTGGTAGAGTAATAAGATCAACAACCAGAGATTCATTGGAATTCACTTCTTCTTCACCCTCATTTTCAAAACTCTCAATAGTATCATGAAACTCTTCTTTATCAGATTCCTCCTCCTCGGTAACTATTGAGTTGCTTGTACTAACTTTATCTTTCAACAAAGAAGGAAACTCATTGTTGACAGAACCGTTTGTCCCAACATCCATATCAACATCAGAAGCATTAACAACAACAAACTTTTCATTAGCACCATCCACAACCTTATAATCCTTCTCTGCATTGGAAACCACTACTGTTGCAAGGGGAATTTTCTTTGGAATCCACTGCATCTTCACTTTTAGTGAGACAGCCAAATCAGAGCTAGGGATACAAACATCATGCCCAAATAATTTGCATATGAGGCACAGTTTAGGCTTCCAATCATATTCAAAGTGTATGATTTGAGCATCACCTTCCTCATTAGCCAATTCCAATGAAGCTGGGAAATGGGACTCTGTAGGAATCAAAACATGCATCCTCGTGTACTCAAGCCTTTTCAAATCATGTGTATGCCTATCTGTTCTTACGGGAGTACCCAGAAAAGACCCAATTCTCTCCAACATCAATTTCTCCCAAAGTTCTAGTGGAAGGTCATGTATCTTTATCCAAATCGGTAACTTCGCCATCTTAAACTTCTTCAGAATCTGGCCAGGTCACCACTTCATTAGGACCATGGGTTTATCCCTAACAAAGTAAGGACCTCCTTCTAAAACTGTATCTAGATTTGATTGCTCCTCGAAGTGTATGAGGAAGAACCCATTTCCATGGTTGAGGACTTTGATTTTTCTCTTCAAGATCCAAATCTGAGATAGGGAAAGTTCAAGAGTAGGAAGAAAAGGTTTGAATCCCATTACATAGCCTGCGAGACACGTCTTCCACCTTTCAGCATTTTGAACTGCTTCTTCTTTTGGATAGAACAATGTCCCTTCCTTTACTTGAATGTCGATTTTCTTTAGTGTAGTTTCTCCTGGGAACTACTTGTGACAGACATCTTCCCAAACACTGCATGAATGGTTGGCCTCCTCTATCACTATGGTAACTCTGTCGCCGCCACCATCCGCCACTTCCGCTTCCACCATCTCATCCATCTTTCCTTGAGCACCACTCTCTATCATTTAACCTTGAGCTTGATGGGTGAATCATTTGAAATATAGAAAAACTATCCAAAATCATTTTCTATAATATTATCAAATTAATAATCAAGTTAATCATTATCATCGTGTAAAAAAGTCAATATATATATATATATATATGTGTGTGTGTGTGTGTGTGTGTGTGTGTGTCTATTCACTCGTTGCCCGCACGCCTAGATAAGTGAAGTTACCCGACTCCTGAATTAACAATGTGAAGTGCTGATATCAAAGAGGTAGCACTCTTTGTAATTATGTATATAGCCAGTTTCTTTACGTGCATGGAGTATCGATGTCACTATTAGTAATTATATTAAATAATTGAACATGCATGGAGCAGCAATGCAAGCCTTATCCAAGAGTACAAATAGAGGCTGCAACCTCGTTAGTGTTGATTACGTACTATCTGACATGCACATTGGACAAAAATGGGTGCCTTTTAATATCTTTAAAATAACAATAAAACTGATGATAATTCATTCTATTTATGCATGTGCGTAGTATACTAATACAAAATATGGATGCAGCGTGTATGTGCACAATATGTGTATATGATTTATAGTCTTTTCATATCTAATCAATTGTTATTTATATTTAAAACTCGTGTCTATGTTTTTTTTCTTCAAGGAGAGATGACACATTGTAAATAGCAAAGAGAAACTATAACGTGTACGGAAAAAATGTAATACAAAAGCGTGCATTGTAACTAAAACTGGTATTTTGTAATCAGAACAAAATAAGAAATAGTAGCAACTAAACAAGTAATATTTTGGCATCGTTCAAGAGTTGTAATAACAAGTAAAGAAAGATATCATTATGTAATATAAATGAACTGTTTGAAATCAGAACAGAGAATTCGTAATGGGAAGGAAAAAGTTGTAACTAAGGATAACTATTTGTAAATACAATCTCGATGTATCAAATTCTAATATCCAGGAGAATGAACCTCAGTACGTATTTTGTGTTCAAGAGATTTCTCTGTAAGGAGAGATGACACATTGTAAATAGCAAAGATAAACTGTAACGTGTACGGGAAAAACGTAATATAAAAGAGCACATTGTAAATAAAACTGACATTTTGTAATCAGAACAAAATAAGAAATAGAAGCAAGTAAACAAGTGATATTCTGTCATTATACAAGAGTTATAATAACAAGTAAAGAAAGATATCATTATGTAATAGAAAGGATTGTTTGTAATCAGAATAGAGAATTCGTAATGGAAAGGAAAATATTATAACCAAGGATAACTTTTTGTAATACAATCTCGATGTATCAAATTCTAACATCTAGGAGAATGAACCGCAATACATCAAAATTTGTTATTACTAAGGAACATTTCGTCATGAGAATAGATATTTCATAATGAAAATGAGAAAGTTGTAACTAGTGATGACATTCTATAATACAAGTTGGGTATATAAAATTTTATTATCTATGAGAATACACTTCAATACATAAAAATTACAGTAAGAAAGATCATTATGTAATAAGAACTAAGAATCCATAATGAGAGTGAGAAAGTTGTAATTAAAGATGACATTCATTATTACAGTCTAGATCTATCAAAGTCTCTATCTAAAAGAATGAACTTTAGTACAAAATAAGTTGTAATAGGAAGGAGCATTATGTAATTTGAACAAAACAATTGTAATGAGAATGATAAAAATGTAACCACAGATGACGTCTTGTAATACAACCTGGCTGTATCACATGTTATATTCATATTATGTGCGTTTCGATCCACAAACATAATCAATTAAATAATAGCACTTGGTATATATGGAAGCAACATGTTGTCGAGGCTTTATTTTCACTAGATGTCACCGCTCACGGGAGAGTTAATTGGCACATTGATATTTACCACATATGTCACCGTCCTTTTCAATGCTAGCTGCTATTGGTATTTACTATATATGCCACTGACTACACAAATTAGTGGCCACGGGTAGCAGATTCTAATTACTCGCGCAAGTATTGAAGACAAATCATATATATATATATATATATATATATGAACTCATCTTTAATACCCGCACGCGGGTAGCTACCCGTTCCCTATTTTGGTTACTTTTTTTCAAGTTTCTTACTTTCAACATGTACAAGGTTACTTTACCTTGCAAACTATTACTTTTCATGCATAGATAGTTCCATTTGCAATAGCATATTTCAAAATACAATTACATGTATATTTTATGTGTATTCTGCCCAATTTTACTTTTTTAGTCATATACTTACTTTGTTATCAACATAGTTACTTTTTGGTCCTTTCAATTACTTTTTTTGCCATATGGTTACATTCAGGACTGACGGGTAGCGAAAATCCAGACTACCCGCGCGAGTATTCAATGAACGCCATATATATATATATATATATATATATATATATATATATATATATATATATATATATATATATGGGCATTCATTTGTTGCCCGCGCGGGTAGCCTGGATTTTTGCTACCCGACAGCCAAAAAAGTAACTCTCCTGGTCAAAAAAGTAACTCTGCAGTAAAAAAAGTAACTATGGTGAACAGAAAGTAACTACACGAATAAAAGAGTAACTCTGTAAAAAATATACAACATATATATATAAGGACGGGTTTTTTGATTTTGGAGGGGCAAATGATATTATTTTTGGCTAAAATTTTTTGAAGAGCTAGACAAAATAGTCTTCTACAATTGTGAATTTTTTTTGAAAAAAAGTAGTTGGAAGGGTGGGCGGGTAGCTACCCGCGCGGGCAATAAAGATGAGCTATATATATATATATATATATATATATATATATATATATATATATATATATATATATATATATATATAGAGAGAGAGAGAGAGAGAGAGAGTTAAGCTAGAATACACTCGAGTGTACACATTGCACGAATACACTCAAGTGTGTTTGAATATCAAGACTATTTTTGACAAAATGTAAATCATTGATCTTCATCGTCATACTATAACTAGGCTACATATAAATTTTGAGCTCATTTGGATGAGTGTAAGTCACTCATCCAAGAGCAACAAAATCGACGCGCGAAACTAGTTTGAAATGCATAATTTTTACGATCTTTATAACATGACATATAAATGTCCAAATGTGTTCAAATTTTGCGTATGAGCTATTCCCAACATGTTTAAAAAGATCAACGGATTAGATTTTTGAAAAAAATATTACATCATGAAAATCTACTTGAGTGTATATAAAAGAAGCAGTGACTCCCCCTCCAGCTTTCTGTCCCGCAGGTTATCTAATCTATTGCCAACTACATACGCTCCCTCATCGTTGCTCGGATATCCCTGTTTCGTCGCTCGATCCTACGCCCCACCCACCGCCGTCCTATCCTGCCAACTACTCCGGCAACAACCTTGTTCAGGATGCCTTGAACCCTTTCATTAGGTGCGACCATCGGTACATATGCCGGACGAAACTTAATGTTTTTGGAAGCCTTATTCACTCTGAAGTTTCCCTTTCCATCCTAATACTTTCAGCTGCACATTGTTCCACACTGCTGGGTCGCAGGCTGCACAACCTTGGCGTAAGTGGTTGATCGTCATCTCAGTCTTGTTCAATTTAATGAATAATGAGATTGAGTGCAGAGAACCCAAACCCGACAAGAATACATGTGTGGCCGTGAAAGAGGGAGTGTTGCTCATCAATGCGTTGCAACCTGGAATTGTTCATCGTCAATTTTTAGGATCCTACGAGATATATGTACCATCATCCAAGAACCAAAACAATGATGAATATATGTAGTTCAAGAAATTTGTTTTACCAAAGTCTAGACTTTGCAGTACTAATGTTGTATTTTTGTAGTTCACTGCAAGTTTCTGAACAACAATCGATTATTGAAAAGCATGTTGCTACTAATGTTGTATTTTTGTAGTTCACAGCAAGTTTCTGAACAACAATCGATTATTGAAAAGCATGTTGCTTGTCCAATCAGAGAGCCACGTTTGTGTTGTGCACGGTAGGTGGTAGATCCCCCAAATGAGTCTGTCAATGCCGAATTGCTCACAGGAGCTTTTCTGGGAATCTCATGGATGAGAAATGTGGAGCACTTTATTAGGAAGGAGTTTTGACCGAAATTATTGACTATCGTGTGTAATTATAGAAAGGCTTAGTTGACGGTCTTAGGAAGAGACCATTTTTAGAGAGCATTCCATCATTTAGAAGAGATATTTGCAGCCAAAACTTCAAGGTATGTAACTAGTCCGTTTGATTTGACAATATATATATAATAGTGAATACAAACATGCATATGCACGCGACATATCACAAGTGTTGCTTTTTTTATAAGATAATAATAAAAAGAAAAAAAATATAAAGAAATTTTATTCATAAAATATGATTGGAAGTATTTCTTGTAATATTATAAAAATATATTTTTATAAGTAAAAAAAATTAAATGTAGTTGAAAATAATCAACTCCAAGAAATTAATAGTAATTCACCACATGATGTTATATGTTGATATAGTGAGGTTGGTGTGGCGTTTAGTCAATGTAATAAGAACAACAAGAATAAACAATACCCTTACATATATGAATCTAGCCTTTGTTATTACAATGCTCAATTAAAATGTCCTATACCATATGAATAAACAGAGGTCACCTGGTTTCTCATCCAACTGCTTGGTTGGTTCCCCTAACTGTGTGCTTAATTTTCTCATGACTGCCGATAATTTTATGCTATTGTCTTATACGTAATGATCAACTCTTTGCCACATATAAAGTTCATTTGTTAAACATTTGACAGTATATCTGATATTTTACACTTGAATAAATGGAGGTCACATGGCTGCTCATCCAGCTGCTTGGTTGGTTCCCCTAACTGTGTGCTTAATTTTCTCATGACTGCCGATAATTTTATGCTATTGTCTTATACGTAATGATTAACTCTTTGCCACATATAAAGTTGATTTGTTAAACATTTGCCATTATATTTGATATTTTACACTGCTGATATATGTATGTGGATTGGTAAAATTTGTCTTTTTCACACAAATTGTATACCGTCAGAATATATAAAGAGGAGTCAGTTGGATTTTTTTAATTTTTATTATAAAATTGTTACTATATGTCAATAACATGCGGAAGATTTGTTTCTATTTTTCAAATTGATTTCATCACATTTACTGATGTATATCCAAATCTCAAGGGTCTGTCTCCATGCTCATGTTATGTGTATGTTTATATGCTTCGTCAATATATATGTCAGTTCTATCTATATATTTTAACAGTAGGTCTGTGTGCTTCATCCGTTTGTACAGTCTCCTGTCTGCTGTCGAGCTACTTAGCTCGACAGTTTTTCTTCTTCAATTCTTGATTTTTTAAACTTATTTTATAGGCTTTGCTCAACATTTTTTTTTTCGATTCTTATTTTTGTTTTTTGTTTTAAAACAGAGCTGTTATAAAAGCACGTTTTAGATTTTTCACTGTCGAGTTAAAGAAATATTTAGATTTATGTTGGTCCAAAGTATTCAAATAGTCTATGTGTGTACTTACCACATGGAGGGAGCAACTAGGCTTTTAATCGATTTTCCGACCGACACTATTATTGTTTGTGATTCTCCATTTTGTTTATTTGGCATTGATTGGAGCAATGAGCATGCATACAGTCAAACTGTTAAAAACACACACGTGATAAAACTAATCGGTCCAGTCTAATCATGTGTTCGACATCATCAATATTTTCAAATAGAGTCCCACTAAATTATCTTTGCTAATTGATCTAATTTATTTGTGTGTTCAATTAGTCCATCTCAGTGCTAATTAGCTAAGTTTATATGTGTGTTAAAATATTTTGTTTGGGTATTAATGTCTAATTTATTTGTGTGCTTACAGATTCGAGGAAGTTAGTTGTTCTTTTTAATCAGAGTGCTTTCTCTTAGTATGTTTTATGTAGATTAGCACATGTTAATGTAGTGGTCATCATAAGTCCTACGGAAAAAATAATTTGTCTTAGATTTTGGTAATGATGTGTTACAAGTCGGAAGGAGTCAACTAGTTGACTGACCAAATGTATTTGTATATGCTCCAGTAGCTTGACCAAGAGCTCATTGGTGTATCCATTGTTTGTGCTTTAGCAACATGTATGCATGTTGATCAATCTAGCATGTATACATATTAATCAATTCAGCATGTATGTGTGCTTTCAGATTAGAATGAGTCTGTCGAGCTACTCTCTTTCTCTGAATGGGTTAGCCCCCTTTTTATTTTCCTTCTTTTTCCACTTTAGTTTATATTTTTGTTGTGCAGAGTCAATTTGATATTAATTGAATTATTCTCTTTTATGTAACTATTATTATGTAAAATTATGAATTAGAAAAAAATCTGACATTAAATTTTAAAAAAAATTCAAGTATTTTTATGATGTGTAATAATTTACATTAGAGATGTTATTGTGCTAATTGAACTTCTATTCACGTGCTTAGCACGTGCTTTTAGCTAGTATACTCAAATTCATTTGTACGTGATCAAATAGTATGCATCATTGTATAACATTAATCTACGTGGTGGTAATTTTCTGATCCAATATTGAATTTATTTTTTAAATCTATATTAGAAAATTTTGCTATTTATCAATGACAGAGTATATTTCAATAATGTTCTTAAATTCTTTAATTACAAGCATGTGAGAAGATGTAGTTACGAAGACAATGTAAACAAACTTGAACCATGGACATAAAAATCCAGTTTATCCATTTATATATAACTTGTAAATTTAATTGAAGAATATACATGTAAAACGCTTTGTTCATATCAAGATATTTTACTATGATAAAAAACCCACACCATAGTTGTGTTAATATATGCATAAATTATTAAATTTGAATGATGATAATGACATACATTTATTAATATAGATTAAAAACAAGATTTTTTGTACATTATCTGATTTAATTTCTACCAAATAAAGTAATCCTTAAGTAAAAATTTAATAAATAATGGGTTTTATATATGTTACAATTCCACTTCTGCTTCTTAAATACACATAGCTTTGGGATGATTTTTGTTGAGTTTAGTACAAAAGAAACTACTTCATTTTTTTGCAAATGTAACCCAAACATAACCACGACCTATGTTCAAATGTCTTAATATATTAAGAAATAACTTTTGAATGGAAAGAAAAAATGTATCAATTATAAATGGAATGGTCAATGTTATAAAGGAAGACTCTATCCTTTTCACTAAAACATAGTAGTTTTATCTCTACAATGTTGACCATATGCTTCGTGGAGGTTGATATGATGGGGAGAGAACGTGGGAGAAGAGAGTGTAGGGAGACAGTTTGTTTCGATGGCCCCATTAAGTATTGTTTCATTTTATTTAGATATTGAAATAACAATTTTGATGAGATGATGGGGAGAGAGAAAGTTTAGGAGAGACTTGAAGATCATAAGGAAATATACTTTTTAATTCCATTATGTGATTATATTCATTGGAAAAAAAAGAAGTTGTAATACTCGTAGTGAGATGAGAGGCCATTGCAGACATTAAAAGCCTAAAAACTTACGGGTGAGAACAAGGGCATGGTTTTGCAAAAGCACGAAACGAAGTGAGAATGGCTCAAAAAGAATTTCTGACAATATTGATTGGACTTATACATATCAATGTATTCATTATAGCTATTATTCTACAATAATTTGTAAAGATGTTTATTTTTAATTTCTCCTATTTGTTGGAAGGCTTCAAAATAGGCCTTTTCATATATCCATTTTTAAAATTTTAGGACACATTTTGTGTCAAAATGATGTATTTTTTTATTAAAGTTTGGTATTATTTTGTTGTTTCATTCATAATAAGAATGAAATGTAATCGTAGAGAGGGTGAGTGATAGAGATGATATGCAACCATGGTTGACGAAATTAAGAGCATGACCGCGAGGATCATGGAATAGTATTAAGAAAGTGTGAATAAGAGTGAGTCAATGGCATTAAAAAGTAATCTTGACATTCTTTTTTGAAAAACGTACTATAGACATATTCATTACTAATTTTGCATGTGAGTTATAAAATCACTAGTACATACCGGCCTTTAGTGTCAGTTATTTAAGGTCTTTAGTGTCGGTTTTAAAGCGACACCTATGTGGGCGCCGCTAAAAGGACAACTGTTAGGCTTCAGTTCTCAAACCGACGCCACAACCCTTCGCGTGCCACCGAAAATGCGCCAGCAGGGGGTATAGGCGTCGGTTATTAGCTTTGAAACCGACGCCATAAACCTTCACGCCACAGAAAGGGCGCCATCTGGGACACTATCGGCGTCAGTTTATTAGTGATAACCGACGCCATCTCACCCATTGCCACGGTCGTGCTGGCCAGCACGGCCATATTGTCTGGCCCGCTGCCATGGCTGTGCTGGCTAGCACGGCCGTGGTGTCTGGCCTCATTAGGGAAATCGACGTCGGTTATTGATAACCGACGCCACATCACATGCATTAGGCGTCGTTTTTAATTATTTATCCGACGTTGTAATCATTTGTCGTCGGTTTTAAACAAATAACCGACGCCTATTGCAATTTTTTTTATTAGTTGCAGACCTACTGTGGCTGGTCGCAGGATGAGAAACCCGCGGTTCAGTTATAAACTGCAGGTTTTACGACATCCATTGATATCAGCCAACAACAGGCCACAAACCTGCAAAATTAACAACATTAATTTTCACACATTTAGCAACCTGCAGTTCCATTCGATTTTCACACATGTAGAAACATTCGTGTAGCAATCTGCAGTTCCATTCATTTTTACATTCACACATGTAGAAACATTCATGTATTCATCTTCACATTCACACATTCAGACACATGTAGAAAATTCATTCATTTCATGACAAATAAGGACATAAAAGAAAGGTTGTAGCATTAAAAACCCTTACAAAATAGAATGTCAGTTGATGAATTAAGTAGTATTATACCCATCATATGCAGCTTCCATAAGCAACTAGGAAGCAAATTCAGAAAAATGAACAAGATGAATCTATTAATACAGACAAGTCTAGATAGATAAACAACTAAATACTACACCAACATAGTCCCGCATCAGTAACTTCGAGGCCTTTTCATTGTGGTGATCTTCTACTGAAGTTTAGAAAAGAAATTATCTAGGAGGATTGATTACTTTAAGACAACAAGTGTAAACACAAAACAAGACATGACAATTATATTTGTTAATTGGACCTACTGTGGTCTTATGAACTAACAGGGGCCTCATCATCAGATTCGTCTGAGTTGATATCGTCAATCGTGCGCTCACACCGTCGTAGATGATCAGGGGTCTCGTTGTTGATGTTGGTTATCCAAACTTTGATGGTATTATGGCCAGCTGGACGGATAAAAAGCATGTCTCTACGGCCCACTAGCATCTTTCTAATCCAATCACGCCAACCGGATTTTGATACAAGATTTCCTGCCAAATCATACTCAACCTCGATAACATATGAAGAATTGCCAAAATTTAGGATCACTTCACCAGGCATGTAGGGTCTTCCATTTAGAAAATGCCAATGTTTGGGTATTGTTAGTTGGTATAAGGAACGATCATCTAGGATGATGTTCAATTGTTCTTCATCAGGGAACAGTAACATTGGCATAGAGGCCCAGTTCATAGTGATTGTTGTGGGTGGACAGAGACTGAAAAATATAAGTACTAACAATTGTAAGTATAATAACGATGTTATATATTTTCAAAAAAAAGTAGTAGACAGAGAGTGAAAAATATAAGTATTAATGGTTTATCTTGAAAACAAAATGATAAGCATGTCATACAACTTTGCATAATCTTCAGAGATACAATGAAATTGACACATCATAATCAAACTAATGATACTGATGCAGAACTTTGTTCCCACCCTACCTCCCTCCTCACCCTCACCCCCTCCCCCTCCCACCCTACCTCCACCCTACCCCACCCCTACCCTCCTATCATCATTGTCATCGTCATCATCATCATCATCATCATCATCATCATCATCATCGGAAAGAAAGAAAGAAAGAAATACTACATTCCAAGCATGTCACATGAGTGCATTAGAATTCATCATTAAGCAAGATCTAGATCTATATTTGATAGCTAGGAGGGTAGAGATACCCTAAGATCTAGATCTACTACATTATCATCTAATTAGGTTTAGGGTTTATTACCTAATTTACTTCTCTAGCACTAGTTGTCTCTCTCCTCTCTTCTTGTTTTGACGGACGAGGATGGATGGATGAGAGGTGGTTTAAAATCTTTGCCTAATCTTTATGCGGGTCTGGGTGTGATTTGACTAGGGGACAAACTGATATCTTTCTCGTCCTCTTTGGCTCTTTCTGCGGCCTTGCATTGCATTCCCCACCATATCCATAACCTATCACCCATTAGCTTTCGGTTAACCATGGCTTGGGTTTCGAATTGCCATTCCTAGGGTTTACTTTTTTACTGTAACAATATTCATTAGAGTTATAGACAACCATATTAGGGCATAACCCCATCTTTTTTATCAAATCTAAAGAACCAAATACACTAACCTCCTAATCATGGGATTACATCTATATTGGTATGTGGGTTCATCCAAGACTATATCCTAACTAGCTAGGGTTTAGGGTGGTCTCGGGTTTGGATAGGAATAAGGGTACCAAACCCTCATTCCATTGTAACATTATTCGATATGGTATAAGCCCGAATTATTAGAAACGTTAGACTATATTAAAATAGACAGATTTAATGATATACACAATATATTAAACAAATCTAGGGTTTATATGTATTTACCACTCTACATTCATGTATTAACTACACTTTTAGAACTACAAGCATAATTAGACTCTGGAATATATAGGATCAGATGATTGGATATACCGGCGACAGTGGTAGAGATGGCAGAAATGGCGGCGGTAGGAGCGGCATGAGCAGGAGTAGGAGCATGTAGGAGCAGGAGCAGTACCGGTGGAGCAGGACCGATAGGAGAAGGATCAGGATCGGTGCACGCGGGAGCAGGAGTAGGAGCAGGCGGCAGTGCAGCGGCGGCGGCGGGTAGAGACGGCGGCGGTGCGGCAGCAGACGGCGGCGGTGCGGCAGCAGATGGCGGTGGGCAGAGACGGCGGGCAGAGGTGGCGGCAATGCGGAAGTAGGCGGTGGTGGTGCGGCAGCAGGCGGTGGCAAGAGCAGTTGTGGTGGCGGCGGTGGGCGGCAACAGGTGGCAGAAATCACAAATCGCCAGATCTAGACCTAAGCTTTCGACAATGAGAAAGGAGAAGAGTTTGCTTCACGCTGCTGCTATTAAGTTAACCATAGGTGTCGGTTATTAAAAGCAACCGACACTTCTTACTATAGGCGTCGGTTTCCATAGACAACCGACGCCAAATGGGGTGAAAATTTTTGTGGGGACAGCGCGCGAAAATACATCGACACCGGTTATTTTTAAGAAAAATGACGATAATAATGGGCCCAATTTTTATCATGTGAAAAAATATTAGACGCCGGTTGATTATCTAAAAACCGACGCCGTATGTTAAATTTTGGAGGTAATTTTTTTTGCTAGAAAATTAGGATTTGGTAGTCGATTTTAGGCGTCAGTTTCTTGTTTAGGAACCGACGCTAAACAAAAAATGATACACGTGTCTGGCCGCTCTTTACAGATAGATGTCAGTTTGTGTATTAAACCGACACTTTATGGTTTAGGCATCAGTTTCTTGTACACAACTGACGCCTGTAAATGTGATGTTATAAGCCATTTCTGTAGAGTGAATGGATTGATTTCTTTCCTTATTCACGCAAGCCTTCTCATTTTCTTTTAAGTTTCTTCATAATAATCGTATTTCATTTTATATCAATGGAAATTTATTGTGAAATAATGAGAGAATATGAGAGTAAGTTTAGGATATAATTGGGGTCATTGTGGAATCATTTAGTATTGTTCAGTTGAGATAAAAACTATCAATATATTTGGAGAGAGATATTTACTTTTTTGAGTACGTATAAATCAGAGTGTTATATAAAATTCACACCAACATGTGATATGTTATATTTATTGTTGTAGTTTTTGTAGATCTCATTTAAGGGCCAGTATTAATGTCATTAAATGACATGGATTACAGACTACATGTTTCGGCATATTCCCACCCCTACCAAACATATAAAACCCACGCCTTCTCTCTTTATACCCTTTGGTCACACAGTATTTGAGCGGGCCAACATTATCTCTAAATGCTATATACTATCCCGATATGTTATGTAATGCCATATCGGGATAAATACAACCCCTTCCAACCTACTACACTTTTGTATAAACCCCCACCTACAGACCCATCTATCCAGCTTCTTTGTCTGGATGTTATATCTTGTCTCGCCGCCTTTCTCTAAAATCAACCCGACGATTTCACCCGTCTCCTTTCTAGATGCCCTCTCCCCGAACTATCTAGTGGGTGATTGATTTCATCTCATCTTTTGTCATTTATGCCGACGCCCTCTCTCCAAAATCTCCACCGAACGATTTCATTCGTTCATGTGTTCTCTATCTCGATGCCCTATTCTACAAAATCATTCCTCCCTATGATGTCGGAGATCTATTCTAGCTCAGAGATTCCTTGTTAAATGCAGTGATTGATACAACTCTATGTGATTTCAGAGAAGAAACGGTCTCAGAAAATCATTTAGGTAAGCCATGCAAAGAGGGTTCATCTTATTTTTTTTCTTTCATTGTAAACTGACTTTCCTCCACCTCCCTTGTGTGATCGTTAGTAACTACAGAGTTGGCCAACGACTAGCAATGATGAGGATAGATCTGGATAAAATGGATGATAGTTTTGCACACTCTCCTCTGAACTGTATAGCTAATGATTTCCCTCCTATTTAGGATATTATTTACTAATCTTGCTTCTTATGTTATTTGGGATCTGTCCCAGCTACATAGTTAGTCAGTGAATCCCTACAGTTGGGCTAGATCTAACCAGAAATCATGACACTGAAACAAATATATGCTATTTTGCATGTTGTTTGAGCCTCATATTCATTACTCATCATCTTTGTGATCTGATTGCAATTATTAGTTGTGCGGCATGATTTTTAGTCTGTTTCCAGATCATCAGAATACCTAGTATATATAACAAACACATTTACAATAAGAACTGCCCTTAGAATTCAATATTAATCGTTACCCTAATTATTTTCCCCTCAAATTGTGTGAAACTTTATCAAGATTGGTGGTTGTGTTGTTGTTGAAGTTCAATAATAGCTAATCAATTTCATATTATACTTCTACCTACTTGTGAGTAATTTTAAGAAGATACATATATAATATGTTGTGCTCGGATGATCCGTATAAGGTCTGTTATATTATGGCTTGGTAATTTTGGAATTCATTTGCATGCAATTCACTCATGTTGATCTGTTATATTGCGGCTTGCTAATTTTGGAAAGGTTTCCATTTCGTTCTATTCACTAATGTTTGCAACGTGAGTTTAAGAACAAATATTTTATAAATAATAGGTGCACTTAACTATATCCTTTTGTTCATGACTTGGATCAAAACTGAACATTATTTGATAATTATGTAATGCTTAAACATAAAACCTTTATTTGGTATAACATATTTTTAAAGGATTTACTCAAAACTGACCCAAGCCACAATGGATATATTGAATTTTTTTCTTTATGTCATCTTGCTATGTGATGCTAAAACAACATTAACCTAGATGACATGAGTAGTGATGCAAAATACACGACATGGGACAAATAAACTACAATGCATTTGGAATT
Organism: Alisma plantago-aquatica; assembly: GCA_963693085.1. NCBI lineage: Eukaryota > Viridiplantae > Streptophyta > Magnoliopsida > Alismatales > Alismataceae > Alisma > Alisma plantago-aquatica. The sequence goes on along the minus strand of OY856413.1, from coordinate 245,234,960 downwards.
GAAACTAATAACATTGGATATACTATTTGTTCATGTACCTTGTTGGGATTGTGGTGGATGGAAACACATATGAACCAACTGTAGTTGATTTGAAATCAAAGTCATGTCAGAAATTGACTTAAAATGTTACATTTTTTATGAGTAACTTGTCTAACTCTTGTTTATGAGTTTCTATCCAAGGATCCATGTTTCCACACACAAAAGAATTCACAAGTTTTTCCTTTAATTTTTCATGTTTTCCTTTGAGCATACAAATAAGTTTCTCTTCAATGTTTTTCTTTCCTATTATCTACAATATAATTTAGTGGGGAGAAAATTGGTAGAAAAATCATATACATGTTGCTTCTATATTCTCCTCCATTTTTCATCATTTCCTATGATTTTGTGTCTCCCTCTCGCTCTCTCTACCACCATCTGAAATGTGTAACTCTTATTTCAAAACTAATAATAATAATACATAAATGAATTTTCTAAAATAGGGTTTATAATTGACCTTGAACTTTCTTCAGCACCCGCTTTACACTGGCATTCCCTTCACTATAAATTTATTTTATTTTACCATATTCTAGATTATACTACCTATATGACGGGAAAGGGGGACTTTTTCTCAGTGTGAGGCTCTATGCCACTAACCTAGCCATGCCTAGAAATGGTTTCATTGTTTGGATATTCATCTAGACACCAAGACCAGGATCTCAATGTCCAGTCCATGGACTACATGGGACCAACAACTCGATAATTGCTCCTCCAACGTGTTCAGAAAGCTAGAATCACATTGTTAACTTGTAGTGGCTTTATTTTCCTTAGATTAAATTTTATATAGATAAGCAAGTATCAAATTATACCTATGTGCAATTTTTTTCCTCAAATTAAAGTTTAGTAGAGATGTGAATACATTAAAATACAAGTTTCTTCTGAGTATACTTATACATGCCTTTTGTTCTCATATTTTTCTTTTCATGTTTTTTTCTTCAAATGGTTGTATTTCTTTAAAAACTTACCATTGGTTGGTTTCAAAATTATACTAAATGGGTATCTTTATATTGATAATTGATTTCCCTTACAATACAGTCAAATATATATGTTGTTAATGAATTTATTGGCACCAACATTAGTTTTGTTAACGTGGCCATCTACCTCGTAGGTGGCATGTTACAAGAAAAATCCATGTATATGCATATTTTGTATTAGTTAAATGGTTAAAGACATACCGTTTGTTAGGTTATACTATCAACTTATTCTAAATGGACATGTTGGGACTGGTAGTTGATTTCCATTACAAGTTTGTATAGGCGGTATCTATTTGTATATTATTTTACATTATTAACATTAGATATTATGCTTTTTAATATATGTCTTAATAGATAATTATATTTCTTCAATGTTTGGGTTTTGTTGTTGTAGAAGAGCATATCAAGCTCCATCTTCCGTTCAATACCTTGTTTGAAGATAAGTGCATTTTTACAGGTTGTATGACTAATTGGTTTAATTGAAAGTCACATTTAGCAACCCAACAACCCCAGTCACATCAGACTATGTTCATTAATTATGAAAGACCTCATTGGATGTATGCACTACATCATATAAAACTGAACACTGTATTATTTTTAACAAGATGAGCATCCATGTAAGGTATAATATTCTCCCAGATGCTTTGGTTGTCCATTACCATGAACATCCACTACTATTCCTATGCTAAATAGGTAGATCTAGACACACTTAGATGTGATAATGGCTTCTATTAGGTCATAGGATTCAATACAGCTCTGGTTTCATTTATGAATGCCCAATACAACTTAACATAGATACAACAACTATTCTAATTAGGTAGATCTAGAAATAGTCAGATGTGATAATGGCTTTTAAAAGGTCATAGGATTCTAACAGCTCTTCTTTCATTTATGAATGCCCAATAAATCTTAACATGGATACAACAACTATTCTAGTTAGGTAGATTTCGACACAGTTGGATGTGATAATGGCTTATGATGGGTCATAGGATTCCGTACAACTCTGGTTTCATTGATGAATGCCAAATAAAGCTTAACATAGATACAACGACATAGAAACATGTAGATGTATGCAACTTTACTTAGAATGACAAGTTTCTTTTCTTTTAAAATCCATTTGATTTTCTTTTATAATGGCTAATTGTTCTTAGAAATTTCTTTTATGTTCTTTTTTTAAAATCTATTCAATCTCCTAATTTTGGTTGTATATTTAATTGTTAGCTTGTACTCTAAACTAAATCTAATTGAACATGTTTGGATTGGTACTTTGACTTCCCTTACCTAACAAATCATTTTCTTTTCCTAGATTCTAAATTTGACTACCTGCCAAGATGGACTTTTTCGCAATGTGACTCTGTGCTACTAAGCTTGTCATGCCTATAAAGAGTTTTCCCTTTTGGGAATTCATCTAGACACTAAGATCAGGAGCTCAATGTACATCTTATAGGATACATGGGACCAACAACCTGAGACATTCCTTTATCTTGTTCAGAAAGCTAGTGACACCATTGTCTGAGGTATTCAACAATATTTGCAACGCCTTTGTTAACTTATTGTTGCTCTTTTTCCCCCAGATTATAGCTTAGTATATAAACAAAGATAGCAACGTATAGATTTTGCATGAAAATTCCTTCCAATGTTTTGCAAATGCATGAAACACTTTTTATGACTCACCTGTAAGTGTTTTTCTCTAGTAGGAGGCTTCTGAATAGTAGCAGCAATAAGAAAATTGTGACGTACTGTTCGAACAAATATGATTTACTTAAACAGAAGCGTTCGTTAGCAGTGGATTACCGAAAATCACTAAAAATTAAAACCATTTTATAGAGAGATCCACGCATAGGAAAACTCTTTTATAAAGAATTGAAGTAATTTAATTACATACTAGTTCACAAGTACATGTCATGTATCATCTTTTTTTGAGAATTACAAGCATCAACTGCCTTGTTAAACTATACACAGGAAGTATAAAATCTTGAGGCACTAAGCCAAAATCTCAACAACACTAACTATTACTCCGAGGACCTGAGAGTACAGAGACGACACATAGGACTTTCTATACATATATACAAGATGTGACAGCCAGTGTTTCCACCTGAGAAATCACTGTCGTTCTCTTCTACTGCTGTTGTTGCTTTCCTTCGCCTACTGAAGGATTCCTTCCTCCTCGTCCGCGTCTACCTAAAAATGTGGATCCCACGGGGGTGAGACAATTGTAAATTGCCCCAGCGAGAGATATAACTCTCCGCCAAAACATTATTATTGCAGTTTAATTGAATAAAAATGTGCAGAGGAATTATATATTCAACAACAGATAGATCAATGTCTAAATAGATTAGAGTAGTATTCTTATTCAAAGCATTTCAGCTATAACTTGATAAAGCAGCATGATACTTATTCAATGAGGAATTAAAGTACATGTATAACATTTATCCTTCTAGGATATGCTAAGCAGAGTAACATCAACCTTCTCGGTCAGTACGAGATTATATGGTAGAGACATCATGTGTCAAACTGCAATTAGCTTTCCAGGGTATATTGACATCCTCTCTATAGAGTTATAGCCGTAGCATATACTCTCTTCAGGCTTAAGGCACTAAGCCAATACCTGGTATTGTATTGTGGAGTCATGGCATGTAGCCATACTCTTTTCAGGGTTATGACACACAACCTATCATGTACATAAATGATAACACAGAGTCATCCCTATGGGGCATAAGGATCTAATTACTCAACTACCCCCACATATTCAAAAATATGTGTTCCGAGTTATGCCGTGGAGCAACCTGTTTCAGCATCCAGTAAATTCTGACATTGATGGATCTATGGTCAGGGCAACTACATAATATGATATAACTTGATTAATTAAGTGTATTACCATATTCTTTTATCGTCAGGCAAGTTTCCAAACACAATTTATTATAACAAATGCTATAAAGAATGTGTAACACTTTCATCAGATACTATTCAAAACTTTATAAAGTATTGGGATCTCAATCCCTTGCCACATCATGGGCATTCTTATTCCTTAACATCTCATCATCATTATTATGGAATATGGGTATTCAAACCCTTAGTTCATCAAAGAACACTTGTTACCATTTATCAGATAACTATCACCTCTGGTCCCTCAGACCAAGGTATACATGATGCTTGTTACACAAGCATCTCACATGGCTCACAAGGCCCATTAAATATCTTGTTACTTTTCACTAAACAACATATTATCACATGGCTCTTCAAGGCCATTAAGTATCTTGTCACCTTTTACTAGGCAACAAAGCAGGTTATGCCTCCCAAGGCCCATAACATAATTTTCAATAAATAAAACATCATAATTCATACCTAGCTATGCTCATCATCTCATGATACCTGCATGGTTATTATTCATGATAACATTTATATCATTTACATTCCAGCACCATGCTATACAAAGTAACACCATTATACCCTTATTAGGGTCAGGGTTTCTTATTTCATGTCAATTAGGGATACTCATCCCATTACCCAGCTTAGGGTTATGATTTATCATTATACTGTCCAAAACTAGGGTTTCATGCTTTATTCCCAAAATTAGGGTTTCATATACCTTCAACCTATATTAAGGTTAGGGTTTCATATTATTGATCCAAACCCTAATTCATTACCCCATACATCTAGGAGCATACATTGTTATCATAAGTATTCAATCATACTTATTTATTCTCATCATTTAACATTAAATGATTATCAATTCAAGGTATGAGTTCTCATCCTTACTAGAGTATGATTACATCATACTTTATTAACTTGGCTTAACCCTTTCTCAAGGTATGTTAGCCTTCACTTATCAAAGTGCATTAAACTCATTGCATCATAATGTAACAATTGACATATCATATTTCAAGTGTTACTTATTAAAATACATTGGACTCAAGGTGCATCAAGGTATATCAATTTTATAATGATGAGTGTGATATATATCATATCTTGAATGTATCACTCCTCTCATCACTTCTGACTTACATAAGTTCCTCAACTTATATTGTATTAGGGTATTTTCTATCCTAATACTTTATGCACTATGTTACATTTATCATGTAGTGCATTGATCATAAGTTATACATTTGAATTTTTCATTCATTATCAATTAGTATAGACTCATTTAAAGTTGAGGCATTGTTGACATATGATTGTCCATTATCAACCACTTTAGGTGTTTCACCTATCAAGGTATTAGCCACTATATTATCCTTAGGGTTAATGTTTCCCTTTTCTCATCAATTCGGATTTCACTTTCTATTACCCTAGATTAGGGTTTCTCAGAACATCACATAACATTACCCTGAATTAGCATTTTACCTCACAGCTCCTTATTAGGGTTTCACATGGCATCACCTTAGATTAGGGATTCACATGTCATTTCCTTAAGTTAAGGTTCCTTATAACTTTTCCCCAAATTAGGGTTTCTTGTAGCCTTGCCCGAAATTAGGGTTTCATGAAACATCCTCTTTAAATTAGGGTTTCTCATTAAATTACCCTAAATTGGGATTTCTCATATCGTCACCCTAGATTAGAGTTACACCATCACCCTAGATCAGGGTTTCACCTAGTATTGCCCTAAATTAGGGTTAGGGATCATTAACCTTCTCAATTAGGGTTTCATGATCCCTTTATCAAGGATCATACCCTAATTATATATTATATTTATTTTGAATGTGTTGAGGCTTGATTAATACATGATTATTATATATGTACAAATTCCTCTATCTCATCCTCTCTAGGATGTTAATCACTCCAATCTTGATTGGATTGAATCAACTTAACTTAAATGAAGGGTTGTCATATTGTATTAAGCCACTACTTCCATAAACATCAAGGTTAACACTTCCAAGGGTACCGATCATCTAAGTACATTAAGGATTCAACCATTGTACTTATCTTTGATAATCATCATTATCAATCATGGGATCAACTAATCTTTCATCACTTTAAGTCTTTAATCAATTTTGTATATGTTGAACCTCTATTCGGTTTTGACCCTTGAATCTCCAAACGGTTTGAAGTCAATTGCCCTCCAAATGATTTTGAAACCGTGTGGGCATCTAGGGTTAAGACCAATTGCCCTTCAAACGGTTTTGAAACTGTTTGGGCACTCAACATTAGAAACCGTTTGAACAATTCATCACCAAGATCGATTGAACAAACCACTAGTTGAAACCGTTTGAAAATTGAAACCACTTGATCATTCAAATGGTTTTGAAACCGTTTGGTCCAAAACATCTTGAAACTGAATGAATCATAATGGGGTTTTCATTAACCAATCGATTTAGGTTTACAAACAACGAACCATCCATCAATGGGATCTTCAACTAACAACCCTTTGATTTCCATTTATCATCATAGATCTTGACCACCAAATGGTCTTGAGACTATTTGCATCCAAACGGTCTTAAGACCATTTGGACCAATCAACCCTTAATTTGATTCAATTCAATTAGGGATTCAACACTCAACCCGATTAGGGTTTGCAATTGATGGAACATTCCCAATTGGAAACATTAAGATCAAATCAATTGTAACCAATGGATCAACCTTCAACTATATCATTACTTGTCCTCCAAAAGGTCTAAGACCGTTTGATCCCAAACGGTCTTGAGACCGTTTGGTCTCAAATGATCTTGAGACCGGTTGGTCTCAAGTCCTTTGAAACCGTTTGCTTTAGATATTATTGAGGTGTGTGCTTGGGATGATGTCATCATCATCAAGCTACATTTCTTCAAAACTTGTTGTGATTTTCATGGTGATTTCATCAATCAACCAAATAGATTTTTGAGAATAAAGAAAGAATCAACAATTGATAAAGATATGAAATCAATAATAACATTCAAGGGTTCAAGTTATATAACCCACCTTCAAAGAAGCTTCAAAGCTCCAAAATCCATGTCTTTAATGGTGGAAGAAGCTTTCTCAACTTTACAAGGCATGTCCTCAAGTATTTGGATGAAAAGAATGGCTAAGGTTGAAGATTGAATGGAGAAAAGAAGAAATCAAGCATTGATTTTCGATTTCCACCATGAAATCAAGGTGAAAGAAGACCATGGAGCTTACCTACAGGTTGGGGATCGTCATCCTCCTGCTCCTAAGCTCCCTTGGTTGTTAGTTTAGCAAAGAGTGAAAGAAGGGTCGAAAAATCCTTTCATTTGAGTTGTAAATGGTGTTTTCATAAAGAAAGTTCAATGAGAGAGAAAGTAATAATTAATTCCTTTATTTTCTTAAATTGATGCCACATCTCCCCCTCAACTCCTTGCCCATGAAGCCATCCTTTTTACTTTGCAATCCTATTCATTATCTATGAATTAAATGAAAAGAAATTAAGCACCTTAATCAATATAATATTAATATCCATAAGTTAGTGGATATTTCTTTTATTTTACTAATGTGAGTGGACTCTCCACTCACTTAGATATTTTCGTGGCCTTTGCAATGCACAAGGACGTCCACTCTTATGCAAATCCAACCATCTCATTTTTGGTTGAAGGGCACTTCCATTAATATATTTATTTTTGCATTAAATTGAATTAGGGTTTCAATTATGCTTAAATCTTGATTATTTTAATATCAAGATTCTCTCTCCTCCAAGGTAGCTTAAATGAGATGCCCCTATCATTTTATTTCCTCAACATGATTCCAAGAAACATTAGGGACTCTCTAGAAGTGATATTTTGCATATTGAACCCTAGGTTTTGGGTAAATTGTACATTACACCAAAACTAGGTTTTAATGCACAAACATTGCTCAACAAGCTTTTTCTTGGTACTCAGGCTTGTGGAAGCCATACCTCAGGATCATTCTTATTCTTATGATGCTCCAAAACTTGAGGAGCATTTTATCATGTAACATTTGCAAGTTAACCCCTCAACTTGGGTAATTTGCACTTTAGTCCAAAACAGGCTAAACATTGTTTCAACATTATTCAAAAAGGACTAAATTTGAAACACAAGTTCCTCTTGAGCCTTAATTAATTTTCAAAAGATAAGAGCAAGCATATAATCAACTTTATTAAGTAAAACATCTAGGTTTAAGGCTTAATCCAGGTCAGGGTGTTATAAAAATGGCATCTAATGTTTGATCTGGACTGTTGTGAACTGTGACTCCTACATAAATATCAATATGGTGGGCTTCTATACTGATTAGGTTGAATGTATGACGATTAAGGAGATGAAAACATTGTTATTAAATATGTATCATATGTATATGATGAGCTCTTACTTGTATGTGTTTTTGCTTATAACCAGCTTTCACGGATAATTACATCTCCAACAGGTGGGAGTCTCATGTTTGGCTTTGATTGTGGTATGCTTTGAAGTGGGATTTTCGTGTTTGTTGTTACTGTGTGGGGACAAATGAGGTGAGAAACTAGTAGTCAATGGTATGTGATCCACACAATATATACTTTAGCACTAAATCACACCTTGTGGTATTTTTTTCTTAGAAAAAGAGACTTTCCAGATTGTTGTAGCAACTCTGAAGCAGGCTGTTGTCTCTGTTGTATAAGTTGATGCATGGTAGTCGAGGAGGTTTTCACTGGTATTTGATGCACTATATATATATATATATATATATATATATATATATATATATATATATATATATATATATATATTACAAAATATCACCTTGAGATATTTGCTTAGAAGAAGAGGCTTTTCAGATTGTAGTAGCAATTTTGAAGTGGGGCTACTGTTTAGTTACTGGGTGAAGACAACAGAAGTGAGGAAGAACAGACTTTCTGGACTGTGGCAGCAATAGGTGGAGAATGAAATTTGCGACTCTTGACAGTAAGATTAATGGGGTTGGCGGCTCTGCTGATTAGGCTACTTTGTGAGGCTTTAGGAGGTGAGAAAACTTATAACATATACATTAAATATGTGTGTAAAGACTGAATGTCTCACATGTTGTTGTTTTCTTCTAATAGCATTAAAGTAAAGCTCAAGGAACATGCTTCAAAGCTTGAGGAACAACAAAAGTTTGATGCCGGTGTTTGGTTTTTGTAGTGGTGTCTGGGTAGCTGGGCGATAATGTGGCACCACGCCCTCGGGGTTGAAAAGGTGGGCGATAATATTGGACTCTTGCGGTTAAAGAGTTGGCGATAATGCTGGACGTTGAGTTATTGCAACTATTTCTGTTTTGTATTTCAATTATTTATAAAGAACAGAGTTAATCCTGTTGTAATTTAACGTCAAGATTATTTTGTGTTGTTGTAAAAATTTCTATTTTGTATTTCAATTGTCTATAAAGAATAGAGTTAATCTTGTTGTAATTTAATGTCAAGATCATTTTGATACATGGCTGGAATTCTGCTTTGTTTCTGTATTATCTAATACGAATATTTTAATAACTAAACATGACCGCAGTTGAGTAAATATTTGAATGGGTGAGAACTTGACGCGGTCTTTAGTAATTGAACAGGAATTGTGGAACATGAATGGTTTTCAAAAACTGAACCACGTTTGTAGGTTAGCGGATGAACGTGAGAACATGAGTTTTACTGCAAAAAAAAAACTTAAAAGCTTGAGAGGAGGAGGATGAAGGAGAGAGGAGCATTTTGAAAATGCTGGACTGTGATTGGCTGGACATTTTCCAGATGTAAAGAAATGACACTTTTCAAACATGTGCTCTTTTTATAGTAGTAGTAGTAATATATATATATATATATATATATATATATATATATATATATATATATATATATATTATAGAGAGAGAGAGAGAGAAGCTAGAATACATTCGAGTGTACGGATCACGCTGTATACCCCAATGGTGTTTGCCTATCTAGACCATGTTCTTCTAAAATCTAATCCATTGATCTTTATGGTTACAATACTAAAAGGTCACATACAAAATTTGAGCTCATTTGGATGAGGGTAAGTCACTCATCCAAGAACAACAAAATCGACGCACAAAACTGATTTGAAATGCATGATTTTTGCCTCATTTAGATGCATGACCTATAAATGTCCAAATGAGCTAAAATTTATTATATAATATGTTCTTAAGATATTTAAGAAGATCAACAGTTTTTAAAAATTACTACATCTTTAAAAATGACTGAGGTGTACGGTGCCTCCCTCATGTATATCCGAGTATACACTAACATGACTATATATCCCTCATCTCTCTCATGACCTACTCGACAGCCGTCCAGAATTCACCGCTAACCCGTGCGTGGGATCTGCAGTGGTGGAGCCATGTTTAGACCAGGTGAGGCACGTGCCTCACAAGTCTTACAAATAAAACCGTGTAATATACAGTGCCTGTTTAGATGTTGATCGAATAATGTGCTCTTTTGACCCAGGCTAACTCATCGTTTAGGGTTGTAAATGGGTACGGGTAGACCCGCGGACCCGCAAATCCGGACCCTTAAAAAACTCGTCACGGGTCTAATTTTTTATACCCGCATACCCTTGGACCCATATATCCTTGAACCCGCATATAAGCGGGTCCAATAATGGGTATGCTTAGACCCAGACCCGCTAGACCCGTGTACCCGCTATACATAAGTAACTATTTAAATAATATGTTATCATACTTTACTAGTCTAACTAATATAATTCTTGAGATTATATCCTACTCTAACCACAATAAGGATGAGACTAGTCATATAATTAAGAATTAAGTATTCTAGTTACAATAATGAACATCATATGTAACTAAAAATCAAAATGTCTACTAATTTACATTACTTTCTACATAAGTTAAACATTATGATCATGACTACAAATATGTAAGCAATTACTCAATTAATGTTAATGTATAAAATATAGCATTGTCTAATATAACTATTACATGTTAATATACTATATAATAATAATATCTTTTTCTATTAAATATATATAATATAGTCATTTCTCTTATATAAACAATATGATGTTTTATAGAACCGCTTACCCACATACCCGTTATTATTACGGGTACGGATATGGTGCGGGTCTAAGTTTTGTATTATGCGGATCTAGAACCGGAACCAGACCTGCTAAATTAGATGGGTATGGGTATGAGTATGACCAGACCCGCACCGTATACACCCCTATCATCATTGCGTACTTCACGGAGTGACTTTATTGCGATGAATAAGTTGGTGCAGGAGGCGTCCATTCTTCAATGCCGGCTGCGTTCGACAATCTAACATGTGGTAAAACATTCATCTCACGGTTTAGGCTGCTGGTGACCAGTGCCCGCGCCCAGCCGTTGGGAAACGTATTCCCGAAAGGGACGGATAAAATTGGAAACTGGGTCATAGACTCATAGCAAGGAATTTAAATTACTGAATTAATATTTAACTCGGCTGGATAACTGCACATATAAAAGGATATACGTCTTTATGTGCGCTAAGTTTGTCGGAGCACCCTTGTGGCAGCCGACGGTGGCCTCTATTTAGAAATAACAACCGGTGAGTCGTCAATTAAGGCGTTTTTGTCAATTAAGGCGTTTGTGAGTCGTCAAATAAGGCTGAGAGTAGGTCATTTTCTCAGACTCTCAGACATTAAATTTTCCAAGAAACGCTAGATTGCAGATCACCATCATATTCTCTTAGGATCATCTATTAACACGACAGGTCACTCGCACTGTTGTCTTTTGTACATCGTCTAGTATTTCTTATTATTGCACCACTGTTCACTAGACCGTAGTGGGAAGGAAGGCAAGATATTTCTAATTAATATCTTCATGGATGTCCCGTATCTGCTACAGATCGTAGGTAAGGAGGAGAGATCTTTGTAGTTTGAAAGCAAAGCATTTATAGTTCTCATCAAGTTTTAAGTGTATATATTCACTAGCCACTTTTCTTATAATCATCCTATATCTTTTACGTCCTATGTTGCTTGATTGGTTTAGTTTTCTTTGCTTTTATGCATTTAAAATCTATTAAATATATAGAAATTCTTTACTAAGAAAAAGTTCAATGAAACCATCAATTAGTAGGATAAGTTTTAAATAAAATAAGAAAGTCGAACTTTGCACTAATCTTAAATTATTCATAAGAAAGAGAGCATGTCCTTATCAACCACATCGTCATTAATTTTGATGGATATACATTTATCTAAGGAGCGACGCTGGTTTGATGAATTTTATAGTAGGACACGATATAGTGTCTTCACATATGCAACATAACCTTTGAAGATGATTTTAAAATAAAACCATGTTGAATACGATTAGGGCCGGATGCCCATTTCCGTCCCCTGTATCACTCCACTCGAACCCACTCACTGATTTTTTATACTTTATGCTCATAAAGATATCTCAAGAAATCCTCACGTGGATGTTATAAGCAAATGATTTTAAAAAATATAACCACAATAATTATTTTATCTAAAATTTCTTTCCATCTATATCTGATTATTTTGAAATAGCTTATGGTTTGGTCTTTTTACATATTGAAGAACATTATAGTTATAAAATAGTCCATTAATTTGTGCCTCACCTACTCCTATGTTCCGGCTCCGCCACCCAGGGAACATGATTCATGCACGATGGTAAGTCAACATATTTTGATGAGAATAGCAGATTTAGAAATGGTAGGAGCTACACCGTTTTCCTTGTAGTTGCATGACGATGCAGTTCGCAGGTGACGTGGAAGATTCTATGACCAATGCTTTCCTCATTCTGATACAATGAGGGCATACATGTTGAACTCTAATAAAGCAGCTCCCCTATAGCTTCTAGAGGAGTACATCTTCATGCCAGTGCATCAGGCTAGAGTTTAATTTTGATGCTGCGGGGGTGGGAGACTCGCGTTTGATGTGCCTCAAATCACCCACAAAACTACTTCACCTCTACCGGCCTGTCCCTACTCACTACTAAACCCCCTCTTTCTATCTCACTGTCTCTCTCATGCAAAGGTGCCACTCGACCTGCCACCCACTCTCTCTCTCTCTCTCTCTCTCTCTCTCTCTCTCTCTCTCTCTCTCTCTCTCTCTATTTGTCTCTCTATTTCTCTCTCTCTAATACAGGAACACACCCTAAGGATTGGATGCATTATCACTATGATCGGGCTAATGCGTCCAATTATGATGCTAATGCGTCTAATTATAGTCCTAATGCACCCAGTTATGGTGCTAATGCTCCCAATTCTTAATATGTGTGCATAACAGTAAGTGAGCACAAATGTTATCATAATGCACTTAATATTTGTAATAAAGCACAATGCGCCCAGTTCTTAGGGTATGTGCATCATAGCAAATTAACACAAATTTTAACATAATGCGTCTGACATTTGTAGTGAAGTACAATTATGGTGGTAATTCACTCAATCCCTAATGTATGCATATAATAGCTAATGAGTATAAATCTTAACATCATGCATCAAATAATAATATGAAAATGTCAATTATTACAGTACATGCATATTACCAAATTAGCACAAATCTTAACATAATGTGCATAATATTTATAATAAAATGTGCAATTATAGTGCTAAAATGTCTAATTATGACACCAATACGACCAGTTCTTAGGTTATGTACATAATAGCAAATTAAAAACAAATCTTAACATATACATCTAATTTTTACAGAAAGTGTCTAACTATGGTGGTAATGCGTCCAATTCTTAGGGTACACACATAATAGAAAATTAACACAAATTTTAACATAATGCACCTGATATTTATAATAAAATGCTCAATTGTGGTGGTAATGTGTTGAATTATGGTGCCAATGTACCAAGTTCTTAGGGTATGCACATAATAGCAAATTAACACAAATCTTAACATAATGCACCGATATTTGTAGTAAAAGCCCAATTATGATATTGGTGCACCAAATTTTTAGGGTACATGCATAATATGAAATTAATAAAAATATTAACATAGTGCGTCTAATATTTATAGTAAAGTGTCCAAATATGGTGCTAATACGCCTAATTATGACGTCAAGACGATTCTTAGTGTACGTGATAATAGTCTATGAGCACAAATCTTAACATAGTGCGCATCCAATTATGGTGCTAATGCGCCCAATTATGGTAGTAATGCGTCTAATTCTTGAGTATGTACATAATAAAAATGTAACACAAATCTTAACATAATACGCCTAACACATGTACAATAGAATGTCCAACTATAGTCCTAATGCGCCTAATTATGATGTAATGTGCCCACTTATCAGTTCAATGCAACAAATTTGGGTCATAATGTGTACTTGTCAGTGTAGCACAATGCACCCAATTATTAATGTAATGCACCCAATTTAGATCTGAATGCGACTAATTAGTAATGATATGCACCTACTTGTTAGTCAAAGCCTATTTGGTGGCGTCGTCATCATCATCATCATCGCCATCATCATGATCATCATCGCAATCATGATCATGATCATGATCATTATCATAATCATAATCATAATGCACGACATCAATTTTGTGAACTGTATTATTTCTCTAAAAATATATTAACATTGATCTTGTTGGATTGCATTTTTTGAAAACAATTTAAGAATATTTCTTTCATTAAAAAAATACATCGTAGATTTATAACTATAAGAAAAATAAGGTATTCTGTCTTTTTTATATTGTAATGTACTTATTTTTATTCTATGTTATTTTTCAAAGTATTTCGAAATTAGTATTTGCTCGATCGTATTATTTTGTAAAGAAGCTGACATATTTTGGTTCTCTCAAAAAAACATTACGGATTAAAAATTATAGACGAAAGAAATTTCTCTGTGATATTTTTTTTTACACCCCATGCCATGAGATAAAAAAACTAAACGGACACGGTCAGGAAAAAATCATTCCAACTGAAAGTAAAACCACCATCATGACAATCCTGTGTCAAGGGGACCGCGCGTCACGGTAGTACATTCCATTAGGCCGAAGGCCAGCCTTCACCGTATTACTGGTTTGTTGACAGACCAACGCAGAGCCTTGACGTACGTGGGGAGTTGCATCTATGATGTGTCGGGAAGCTCTGAAGGACAACTACTCCTAGTCAGACCAAGCAACCCTCGCAGCTGCAGCCGGCCAAGCACAAAACGTGCGAGGGTACTAAATATTATAGCACCTAGGGTACTAGAAGCGGAATTTAGCATGATTTTTATTGGTTGCACAATATAGCATGCCGCATAGATATATTGGCGCCTTCATGTTTAGACACTAATCGTAATTGTTTACTTTTGTGACCGGGACAAAAGAAGAATAGAAAAGCAGATAAGTGGCAATGCATTGCTTGACTTGACATTGGATGATTTTCCTTATAACTAATAAGATACTATACATGGCGCGGAAGATTAGTTAAGTGATTGATGCTAGAGATATGGCAGCTATAGTCATGTATCTAGCATGAGTTAAGCCTAATATAGTGCAGCTAATACATGTGATAGAAGTAGTTTTGTTTCTAGTACAAATGGAAAAGAAGTTTTATCACACATTGCTCACTCCTAAAACATTTGCGGTCTTTATATGTAGGATCACATGAGACACTAATGTCCAAAGATCCTAGCAAGAGGGTATGTTCACCTCCTTGGTGGGTATGATGACCACAACACACACGCCAACACGCTCCCGCACACGTGCCACACCACGCCTCGTCTCGTCGGGTTGGGTCGGGCTCGGACTTGTGAATTGTAGATTGTAGAGAATGTCTTCCGTCTTCTTTTTACACTAGGATACAACTACGTAATTAATTATTAACTTAATTAATTATTTCTTTCCTATTCAGATTTATTCATGCTAACGGGAAAATGTCTCTTTTGTGGAGAGCAATCGAGTGATCACGTCTTAGCATGAATAGGATTACTGGGGCGTGTAAAGCTATAAATATGCCTCCAGTCATTAGGGTTAAACACATCTTTCGAACACACAACTGTCAGCCGTTTGAGTACGTATTTGCGAACCCTAAAATCGAGACTTTATGTCGTCGTCGCTTCTGTGGTGCTACGTGGGGATCTTCTCCTGGACGTAGCAAGGCTGTCCATCCTGCTCTTCCAAGACATAACATGTCAGGCGGTGGTTCATGTGGTTGCTGAGTTGCACTGGTAGTGCAACTGCTTTGTCTGCATCGCTCGTCGTCAACACAAGCGAGACGTCTCTTCTTCAAGTTTGTGACCCGGTTGAATGGGAGAACGACGCCTATCTAGAAGGATTACAAGACATTGATTTCTTTAAGTATATCACGTTCGTTTTTCAACAAACGACCTGATTTGAGCCTGACCTTATTTACTTTTATTCTATTGTATTGGTTTATTCTATGTTTTCTTATCTAGATTGGCCTAAACTGTTAACTTAATTACACCTATCGTTGTTGCATGTAATGACGTAATTCAAAATTAACAACAGTCTTAAAGAAATAATTATCTATCGTTAGTTAAATATGGCTGGTTCTGGAATAAAAATTGATATGTCTAGTATGCCTGAAAAATTTACTGGAACTTATTTTGCTCATTGGCAAAGTAGGATGTAAATCTAGCTTAACATGGTAGGGTATGATCAGTATTTAGAAAAAGACGAACCCAAAGTAGATGAAACAGTTCTTGATAATGCTAATATAATTGCAACATGGAAGAAGGGTGACAAGACGTGTCGAGGGTTGATTTTGTTTATGTTAAACAACAAATTGTATAACTCATACTCTAAGCCTCCTGTTACTACATCTAAGGCTTTGTAGAAAGCATTAGAAAAGAAATACAATACTGAGAATTAGGGAACTAAAAAATATTGTGTCTTTAAATTTCTTAAGTTTTATATGTCTGAGGGAAAGTCTATTTCCAATCAAACACATGATTTTCAACTCTTGGTGCAAGAGCTCACTAATGCGGGCATGACACTTCCTAAAAAGTTTGTTGCTATGTCAATCATTGAGAAATTCTTAAAAGCTTGGGAATCGTTTGGCATGACTCTTAAGTACCGCAAATTAGACATGTCAATGAACGATCTCATGATGGACATCAATATTCAAAAAGAGCATATGAAAGAAGACTATCAAAGTACCAACTGATGTTAATGTGACTATTAATTTTACTACTGCTAAGAACAAGGATAAGAAATATGAGAATTCACTTAAACCTAAGGTCAAGATCCAGAAGAAACCTTTTTGGACTTATGGATAGGTTGGCCACTGGAACAAGGATTATCCTTCAAAGAAGGCCAAGAAAGTTGTCGCATCTGCAACTGAAGAGGTTGTGGTCAACATGATGACTGCATCCTTGAACCTCAATGATGGATACGTATCTATAAAATATGAATTTCTTTCTATTTTGAACCACTATATTGGATTATAGACATTGGGGCTAATGTGCATGTGTGTACCGAAAAGTCCCTATTTGTGTCTTATCAGGCCTCTAAAGGTCGGTCCATGACTTTGGACGATTCTAACGTTGTAGAAGTAAAAGGCGAAGGATGGGTGGACTTGAAGTTTCCTTTGGGAAAGGTTCTGACACTTCATAGAGTCAGGCATGTTCTATCAATACAATGCAACATTATTAGTGGCATAATTTTAGTTAGAGATGGTTTTAGAATAGATTGTAAATGTAATAAGGTTATTATTACTCGCCTTCAAGATTCATTATTTTTTCACAAGGGGTATCGTTGTGATATGGAGAACTTGTTTAAGATTCTTGTAGAACATGTTTCAAATTCTATTTTAAATTTGAATGATAATAGTTCTTTATGCTTGAATCTTGTATCATCTGATGTTTGGCATGTACGTTTGGGACATGTGAATGTTAGCTTAATAAAACGTATGATGGATCTGAATTTGATCCCTAAATCTAAAATTAGCAATAATAAATGTGAAATTTGTGTGCAAGCTAAATTACCTAGGAAGCTTTTTCATTATGTGAATAGGAATTTAGAAATATTGGATTTAGTGCATACGGATATCTGTGAATTTAATGGTATTACCACAAGGGATCAAAAATGTTGTTTTATAACTTTTATTGACGATGCTAGTAGATATTGTTATGTCTTTTTGCTTAGAAGTAAAGATGAGACATTGGATAAATTTAAAATTTATAAGAAAGAAGTTGAAACTCAAATTAGTAAATGACTTAAACGATTAAGGTTTGATAGGGGAGGAGAATATACCTCGAATGTTTTTTTGGAATTTTGCCAATTACATGGTATAGTTCATGAGGTTATTGCTCTGTATTCACTACGATCTAATGGGATATCTGAATGTAAAAACCAAACCCTTATAGATATGGTAAATTCTTTACTCCAAACCTCAGGTCTACCCAACTTCATGTGGGGGGAAGCTTTGAATATGACTTGCCATATTCTGAATAGAGTTCCCCATAAAATGGAGAGAGTAGTCTGTTTGAGTTATGGAGAGGAAGAAAACTGAGTTTCAAATACCTTCAAGTGTGGGTGTTCCTTGCTAAGATACTTGTCCCTAAACACAAAAGGAAGAAATTGGGACCGAAAATGGTTGATGCCATATTCTTGGGGTATATAGAGACAAGTTATGCCTATAGATCTTTGATTGTAAATCTAATATCTCAGGTATTGAGGTCAATACAATTGTAGAATTACGTGATGCTACATTATTTGAGGATGTATTTACCATGAAATTTGGTGTACCCAATGAAGTATCTCAGGATAATTCATTCACCACAGGTTCCATTCCCGAGCATGTGGAATGGATGACAAATGTGGGGGGCGACTCAGAACAAGCTATTTCTGAATCTGATGATTCTAAAGAAATAGTTGAACCAAGGAGAAGTAAACGGTCTAGGATATCCAAGGACTTTGAAAGTGAGTTTCTCACTTACAATGTTGAGGATGATCCTATAACTTTCAAACTAGCTATGGAATCTCCAGAAGCTAAGTTTTGGAAAGAGACTGTTAATGATGAAATCCAATCAATTCTCTAGAATGGAACTTGGGAATTGGTGGATTTGCCTCCTGGTTGTTCTGTAGTTGGATGCAAATGGTTCTTCAAGAAGAAACTTAATGTAGATGGGACAATCAATAAGTATAAGGCTAGGTTAGTTTCTAAGGGTTACACACAGAGGGAAGGAATAGATTATTTTGATACCTATTCTCCTATTTCCTGTATGACCACAATTCGAGTGCTTATAGCATTGGCTTCCATTTATAATCTTTGTATCCATCAGATGGATGTGAAGACCGCGTTCTTACATGGTGATCTTCAAGAAGAGATATATATGGAACAACCTGAGTGATTTGTCGGTCGTAGGAATGAAACCAAGTGTGTAAATTTGTTAAGTTATTCTATGGCTTGAAACAAGTCCGTAAGTAATGGCATGAGAAGTTTGATTCTGTGATATTATCATTTGGCTTTGTTTCTAATGAATTTGATAACTGTCTCTACTGTAAAATTGTCAATGATGGATTTATTTTATTATGCTTATATGTCGATAATATCATGATGTTTGGTTCTGATGTGAAAGTAGTAAATGAGACAAAGACATTCTTGTGTAGCAAGTTTGAGATGGAAGATGTGGGTGTCGCTGATGTCATTTTAGGGCTTAAAATCATAAGGTCTATTTCTGGTATAATTGTCTCTCAGTCTCACTATGTTGAGAAGATACTGGAGAGGTTTGCGTACATATCATGTAAACCTATTCAGACTCCATAGGATTTATCCTAGGCCTTATTCAAGAATGAGACTGGAGTTCTGATGTATCAATTATGATACTCTCAGGTTATCAGAAGTTTGATGTATCTTACAAACTGCACACATCCAGACATCGTGTTTGTCATGAGCAAGTTAAGTAGATACACTAGTTGTACCGACAAGATCCATTGGGAAGCTCTTGATAGAGTTTTGAGGTATATCAAGGCAACTTGTTCCCTTGGGTTGTATTATGGGAAATATCCTTTTGTAGTCAAAGGATATAGTGATGCAAGCTGGATTGTCATCAACTCTAGGAGTAATGGTGTCTTAGGATATGTATTCCTATTGGGTAGAGGAACTGTAACCTGGAGGTCTAAGAAATAGACCATATTGTCTCAATCTACTTTTGAGGCAGATTTGTGTGATTTAGATGAAAATGGATTGGAAGTTGAATGGCTACATGGACTTATGTCCAGTTTACCTATGGTAAAGAAGCCATTTCCTGTAATTTCAATTCATTGTGATAGCACTACAACCATTGCTAAGATAAAGAGTCACAAGTACAATAAAAAATAGCATAGACACATCCAAGTCAGACTCAAGTCTGTAAGGGAGTTAGTTTCTAATGGGGTCATGGCTGTGGACTACGTCGGTACCAAAGAAAATATAATTGACCCTTTCACTAAAGGTCTTACCTTAGCTTTAGTGGAAAAATCTAGGTTGAGGATGAGACTGAAACCCCTCATTATTTGTAGGCAGTAGCAACCCAACCCAACAGAGTGGAGATCCCACAAATTGGGTTCAATGTGGTAATAACAAGTTGTCAAGTGAATTGGATGAGACTATGTAATTACTTTGATGCTTCATACATATGTGTTTCTATCCCCTAGGAAACATGTTAGTATCATGACTGCAAGTTAGTAAGATATTAGTCTTTGAATGGTGTCAAGTCTTAGGACAAAATGTTAGCAGTACATCCTTGGAGACTCTACCTAAATGATTGATGTTGTGTAGGCCACAACAGGAGAATTGGGTTGTTCTCTGTTATCAATCATGACATACATGGCCTTAATGCATTGTTTTCTTTTCTACCATGTCTTTATTGTGTTGTTACCAACCTATACTCTTGCACCCATAGTTCATGTTCAAGACTTTTGTTCACCTAGTTCCTACGGGGGTTACAATTGGATAACTCAAGTACATTCAAACTGAAAGGTATCTACTAAAAGCACAGTATGGAGGACTCAATGATACAACACACTACACATTGTACTTTGTGGGGGATAGTTAGAGATATGGCTGCTACATCTATGTATCTAGCATGGGTTAAGCCCAATGTAGTGCAACTAGTACATGTGAGAGAGGTAGTTTTGTCTCTAGTGCAAATGGGAAAGAAGTTTTACCCCACATTACTCACTCCTAGAACTTTTGTGATCCTTATATGTAGGATCTCATGGGACACTAGTGTCCAATGGTCCTAGGAAGAGGGTATGCTCACCTCCTTGGTGGGTATGGTGACCACAACATACACACACACATGTGTGTGTGCCACGCCACACCTTTACTGGCCTGGCCTAGCCGGGCACAGGCTTGGGCTTGTGGCTTATGGCTTGTCGATTGTGGATTATGGAGAATGTCTTCCATTTTCTGTCTTCTTTTTGAACTAGGATACAACTACGTATAACAATGAATATCTAAGGCTGCACTAAACTAAAACTAAAAAAATATGACATATGGATGTCTTCTATTGATAACGATTGGCAAAAAAGATTTGTCTCAACACGAGTGGAACTTAGTAGTTATAACATAAAATTAACTTATAGTCATAATGACATGAAAGTAACTTTAAACATAACTATTGACATGATTAACATGATTATGTGATTACTTGATAAAATTGACATGATTTCATAATAAATTGATTTTTACTTGAGTTGATATAGTCACTCTCTTAAATGCACCCATAGTTCTCACAAGGTCAATTAAAGCTCACAATATACTCTGATAGAGCTCATAAGGCTGGTTAGGGCTCACATAATGCCCCCACATAGCTCATAAGGCCAATTAAGGTTCACATGATGCTCTCCCAGATCTTATAAGGGAAGTTACAATTCACATAAGGCAACTTAAGGTTTACATAATGTCATTGAGAGGACTATATCAACATAACATGATTTCTTAATTCATTAAACGTGATTATCCTAATTTCATGATTCACTAACATGTGGCTAATTAATTATGCTCAATTTGAAAACATAGACACCAAGATAGTAGAAAACCTTAACTCTAAGCATTAGCATAATTTTCCATAAGAATTCAATGAATATTAATGTATTCGTACTTTAATTGAGGCATTGTAAATAAATAAGAGATAATATAAAATCCTAAAACCCCAAATAATTCTCAATGTGCATCACCACTCACCTAGGGTTAAGTAGGGAACTCATGATGTCTTGATTCTTGATCCAACTCTAGTTATCATGTATAATACATCACATGTATTAACCACTTTATAAACATTTATTGATTGTTATTAATTATATTATGGAAACTAAGACGGGAAACATGGTCATGTTATAGGTTAGTGATGTTCCTTGTCTCAAAACATTTACAATAAGTATTTAAACACAATTTTGTGCTCTCAATGGATATAGTTATGAATTATCTAGGTTTGACCAATCAGAGTAGAGGCAAACCCATTAAAAGTCATTTCAAAAATTGAAGGCTAATCATTAGAATAGGCTAATGTACCCTCACATTATTTACTTGATCTAGACCACATGAAAGGGTACAATAATCAAATTCATGTACTTATAACCATCATTATGTATCATTATATATAGGAATTCCCATAGTACCATTACATGGCGTGATACATAAAACTATCAAATAAGGGAATAAATCAAGAAGAAGAACATCGACATCATGTATCAAACAAGGGTGGATGATGATATCACCAATAAATTCATAATTTTCCTTTAGTCACGACAAACCATTATGAAAGCTCTAGGGCGACTAAGGGTGCCAACTCCACCTTTCTGCCATGACCAAAATTTTGGAGGAGGGCAAAGCAATGAAACTTGGAAAAATAGGCATATTTTGTGTATTCAGATACATTATTGAGTTCACAACAAATGAGATGTAACAATTCATGGTGTAGAAAGACCATTGGAGCCTCAGCAAGGGCATACAGGTCACATAGAACAAGGGAAGCAACTTAAAAATAGAAAACAACATACAATTGTAATTCTAGTGAGATTATCTTGGGATCATCTTTGTGGCAAACTATTATGGGTGTAGGGATGGTTTATGTGCTTAACAATGGCCAAGAAGGTTGGTCGATGATTGACTTATATTGTTATCTAGTCAGTTTTGTGGTTGTGTATAAAGGTTAAAAGGAACATCAGATGGGTATGTAGGAAAGATAAAACTTTTCATAAGGATGCTTACTAGAGTTTAAATTTGACTGAAGTAGCTAGATAAACTAGATTGAGATCATCTTCAAATTGGGTGAAGGCCAACTTTGTGGCAGTTCCTCAATTGGCTTCAATAGCAATTCGTAGTAGAGAAGTCATGCAGGGGTATGAGCAGTTCTTCATGGATGAAATGGAGGTAGTACAATGTTGTGAGGTGGCATGGAGGCTTCTCTATGTCCAAATGTGGTGGATGATGGGAACTGGAGTTTTGGGTGTTTTCTCTCTGATTGAAGATATGGCTCAAGTGATGGGCTGATGGATTTGGACCAGACTCTCAAAGTTGATGATGGTGTCAGATGGGGAACATGTGGGGAGTGTAAGGTAGAGTCATTGGCGAGGAGATTGGGTTCTATTCCTCCACATTGTGGACTTTTCCCAATGTAGGAGACAAAGCCCACCTCCTTCAATCATCACCGGACGACTCTAAGATCGCACAACATGACTAAAGTCAGGTTGAGCGCATGTGACACATCATATTATATTTGTCTTAGCTATATGTAGGTAAATCAGTTGTGTGAGACATTTAATTAGATGTATAGTATATGATCACCTACTTTTTCTTCCTAAAATCATTTAACAAGGTTGGCATTATCTTAATCTAATGAAATTATTTGTGCTACCTAATTCGAGAACGGGAAATTCATATTTTTACTTGGTTCTTATATTTTTTCTAGGGAATTATATAGTTTACATTATTAGGTACTTAATATAATTATTTCAATAGTCACTATAAAAAGGGAGTTATGATATGAATAATTTGAAGTGATCTCAAATAGTTAATTCGATACTCAATAAGAAAAGTAATAGAAAATATTATGCTCATATATGGGGTAAATTGCGATTTAAGCCCCACCTCACTATAATTACATAATTGGGGCTAAGTGGTGTGCATAGTTAAAGTAAGATGTGATAAACATTGAACTTCCAAGTGAAGGGTTGCTCTAGCATTTCATATTGTGAATAAAAATTACATTTTTAACTTAACATTATTTATCATCTTCATTCTAGACTAAAATTCAAGTGATGTTACAAATTTTATCCACCTCACAAAAATTTCTTCCTTGAAATTTTCATGTCTTATTAAGTCACTACCCACCTCAGCATTTCATGTACATGTATACTAACATCATAACCTTCTTGTAACATTTCATAAGCATGTACTAACATATTCATGATATGGCATTCACATGGTTAGTTATTGCATTATATATAACCTGACTAGCAAAACTGATGAGAGCATGGGTTACTAGTTGGACTTCAAACTAAACCATACCTTCATCATTTACCATGGCAAAAAGTATTTGCATACCTTTGTTTGTACCATAATCTTATCGCACGATTAATGAGTAAACTAAGGTGAGGTTTTGCATTACCTTACACCAAAGTGATCATTGCTCTGAAGAGCTCCATTCACCAAAGTGCTCATTGCACCCAAGATCTCATTGCACCCAAGTGCTCTTTGCACCCCAAGTGCTAATTGCTCCCAAGATCTCATTTCACCAAAGTTCTCATTGCACCAAAGTTCTCATTTACCTTAGAAATCTACATGTGAACATTTCTTTCTTATAATTACTCTTATTTGCTTTTCTTCATCCTCATAACTTAATCATAGATGTATTTAACATTGGAATAAACAATGGATTTACTAATCAATTGTGTTAGGTGTAGGTGACTATCTAATTCAGGTCTTTTGTATTACCATCTTTGTAGAATCCCTAGAAATGTGTTGACGAAGCACATATCCAACAACGCGAGGTATTATGATGCAACTGTCCACCAAACTAATAGCACACATATCCCATACTACATGATCTAGTAAGAAGGGAAGAGACACAAAATAAGTCTTTATGCTCATGACACACCCTCTACACCTCTCAATTGGTTGGCCAACCCATTGCAAAAAGAGAATACATGCAACGTACTATGTTCAATACATAAGATATATCCCTAGTACATATCCTAGCATGCGTAAACATTAAGAATTGGATTCATAATCACAGTTTCTACCTTTATCTATTCCTCATATAATAGGGAAATCTATTCCCACTTTTTGAATTCACTTCTAAAATATAGGATGCACAAGTAGATAGATACCCAATGAACCTAAAGGGACATCTAACTAGTTGAGAATCATGATATTTCCTGGTGTCCAATTATATTTTTTCTATGATTATAAGTTTGTAACACTTCAAATTTATACACATGTACATGAGTGGAAAGCTTCAATTAAAAGCCATAAAATTAACTGGGTGTGCCAAACATTGAACATCAAGCATCAAGAGTAATTGAAAGCTTTACCATCATAGTAAAAAGTTCATTTATTATCCTCAATAGTTTACATAAAAAGGAAACTTATACACAACCTATGACATTGTTCAGAAATCTATACATAAACAAACTAGACTAAATGCACAAAAAACTTAGGTGGATAATGGCACTCAATTAGGGTACTCCTAACCTTTCAATTCTCCATGTCCTTAGTCGACGTCCTAATCCTCTTTTACTCACCATTTATGGGCATCTCATCCACATCCATGAAAAGCAACATAAAAAGTTCTATGAGTGGCAATGAGTAGTTAGAACATGAAAATAACTTTTTAATCGCAATGACTTGTAGCATAACTACTTAACATGAATAACATGATTACATGAGAACTTGATTTACTTGACATGACTTCATAATTAATTGGATTTTTACTTGAGTTGATATAATCACTCTCATAAATGCACCCAGGTGCTCATAAGGCCAGTTAATGCTCATCTAATGCTCCTAATAGCTCAGTAGGTCGGTTAAGGCTCACACAATGGTCCCATAGAACTCATAAGACTGGTAAGGCTCACACTAATGATCCAATAGAGCTCACAAGGCTGAATAAGGCTCACATAAGTCTGGTTAATGATTACATAATATGATTAAGAGGGCTATATCAACATAACATGACTTATTGATTCATTCAACATGATAATTTTTATTTCATGATTTATTAACATAGTAATTATTCATAATGTTCAATTTGAAAACATAAACATCAAAATAGTAGAAAACTTTAACTACAAAGATGAGCCTAATTTTCCATAATCATTTGATGGATACTAATGTATTCATACTTTAATTGAGGCATTGTGAATAATATAAAACCTTGAAATCCTAGATAATACTCATTGTGCATGACCACTCATATAGGCATGAGGAGGGACAATGATGATAGCTAGATTCATGATCCAACTCAAGTTATCATGTACAATACATCACATGTATTAATCAATTTATTAACACTGATTTATGGCTATTAATTATATTAGGGAAGTTGATTTAAGAAACCTAGTCTGGTTATAGGTTAGTGAGGTTCCTTGTCTCAATACCTTTCCAACAATATTTAAACAAAATTTTCTGAGCTTAGTGGAAATAGTAATGAAAAATCTAAGTATGACCAATCACAGAAGAGGGAAACCCAATAAAAATGATTTCAAAAATTAGAATAGAATCATCTGGATAGACTAATGTACCCTCACATTATGTGCCTAAGCTAGTCCACGTGATAGGGTACAATAGTCAAAATCTTGGGCTTAAAACCATCATGGTGTATCATCATAACTATATAGGAATGACCATAGTGCCACTACATGGCATGATGCATAAAAATATAAAATAGGGGAAGAAATAAAGAAGAAGAACCTCAACATCGTCTTCTTTGTTCACAATAGCACGAGCTTCTTAGTTGGAGTTTCAAACTTAAATCAAAATGCATAAATATAAAAGAATGGTGGATGATGAGATCAGTAATAAATTTAGAATCCTTCTCTAGTCCAGACAAACCATTGTGGCAGCTCTGAGGTGACGAAGGGTGCCAAAGCCACCTTACCACCATGACCAGAAGGGCTGGAGGAGGACAAAGCAATGAAACTTGGAAAAATAGGCATATATCATAGATTCTAATACATACTTGAGTTCACAACAAACAATTCATAATGATCCATGGCATACAAAGACCACTGGAGCCTCTTCAAGGACACGTAGGTCACTCTGAATAAGGGAATTATATCAAAACTAGAAAAGGGCATTACAATTATGATTCGAGTGAGACAACCTTGGGGTCATCTTCATGGTAGACTACTGGGGGTGTAGAGATGTCTTATGTGCTTTACAGTGGCCAAGAAGGCTTTTCGATGATTGACTTATATTGGAATCTAGTCAGGTTTGTGTTTGTGTATAAAGGCTAAAAGGAACATCATCTTGTATGTAGGAAAGATAAAATGAAACTTAAGGGTGCTTATTGGAGTAAAAATTTGACAAAAGCATCTGGGTAAACCAGATCGAGCTCATCGTCAAATTGGGTGAAGGTCAACTTTACAGTAGTTCCTCACCTAGATTCAACAGAAAATGGTAATGGAGAAGCATTATAGGGGTATGAGTGATTGTCCAAGGATCAACTATAGGTGGTCCGATGTGGTGAGGTGGCATGGAGACTTTGTTGTATCCAAAGGTGGTGTAATATGGGAACTGAGTTTTGTGTGCTTTTCTTTTGATTGAAGATATGGCTTAAGTGATGGGTCTATGGAGTCAAAATGAACTTGTGGAGTTGATGGTGGTGTTTAATGGGAAAAATGTGGACAAGAGTGATGCATATTTGTGGGAAAGGATATCAAGTTATGTTCCTCCACCCTGAAGACTTTGTGCAAGGTAAGATATGAAGCTCTCCTCCTTCCATCAGCATAAGTGGCTCTAAGATGGTGCAACATACATGACACTTCATATTGTTTTTTACTTAGATAAACCTAGGTAAATTAGTTGAGTGTGACATTTAATTAGACGTATAGTATATGATCACTTAACCTTCCTTCGTAATATCATTTTACAAATATAGGGTTATCTAAACCTAATATATATTAGGCGTGTTGCCTAATTCAACAGTGAGAAATACAAATTTCCACTCATTCTGTACATTTGATCTAGGGAATTATGTTGTTTATGTGATTAAGTACTTAAGATAATTATTGAAATAATATAAAAAAGAGGTTTAGATTCCAAAATATGAGGTGATCTGAAATATTTCATCCAATACTCATAAGCAAAGAAATGGGAAATATTATGATCAATGGTAAATTATTATTTAAGCCCCACCTTTCCATAATTGTATAATCAGGTCTAAGATGTGTGCATGATTAAATATAAATGTGATAAACATCGAATCATGATGTGAAGGGGTTACTCTGGCATTTTATGTCATTAATATTAATTAAGTTTGTAACTTAGCATTATTGATCATGTTTATTATAGACTAAAATTCAAGGGAATTTACATAAACACCCTTGTGATGGTAGTCATGATTGGGATTTGGGTGTACATGGATCATTATGGGTCTACAATGAAATGAGGAATGATGATGAGGCCTTAAAGTTGAGCCTTGATGAGGATGTCAAGAGTCTAAGTGGTGGATATTGTAATGTCACAGGTCTTGAGGCCTAGGATAAAATTATCTTATAAGGAATGATTGAATTATATGTATCACCAAGATGCACCTCTTTTTAAGGATTCCCATCACTAAGAACTATGTGGTTAAGCTTTCTCAATCCAAAGTAATACTATAATGGGTGACCGATCTTGAATTTGATAGTGGTTTGTACGTGAGTGAGGACAAAGCATGTAGTCGAGGCCAGTGGTGGTCTGTGGGTTCAGTCACCATTCTTGAAACTCTACTAGAGCCTTGGGTACTGGGCTTGAGCATTACACCATCCATAAAAAGAGAACCATAAAAATTCACTATAAATACTTTATGTACTTCAGTTGTGTTGTTCTCGATTGAGTGACTCACAAATATCTTAATGTCATCATTTTTTAGTTTGGGTATATTTATCATAACATCAATTATCAATCATTTGGATTATTAAAAATAGGTCTCCATATGTAAATAAAACTTGAATGTATGACACAACCTATACACTTGAGTGTATACACATATGTACATACATACATAAATACATATATGTTGATAAGGAGTGGCTCAAGTGGTCAAGCATGGTGTCCCCTAACAAAGGAACTCATGTTTGAATCTGAACTTTCAATTGGGTTTACCATCCTCCCGGATGTTCAACCTCTGTTACGGGGATGAGAAAGGATGAGATAATGCCTCTCTTAATCCCATAAATACATATATGTATAAGTTAATGGGAAAAGGGGAGAGAATATTTGTCTTAATCCCATATATGTATAAGTTTACTTTGGAAAGGGATAGCTTGGTCAGTGAATTTAAATGTCCTCAAAGGACCTCGGTTTGAACCATCTGATAAATATTTTTCAATTTGATACCCTCTGGATGCCTGCCTCCTCTACAAGTTTTTTATAAGGGGTGAAATTCTTCTCTCATTTCATATTTTTTTATCTTTTTTATAAATGGATAATGTAGTTGGCAAGTGTTGATGATCACAGATGAAGGGACCCAAATTCAAACCACAAACATAAGTATCTTAGTTTACCATCCTAAAGAGCACATGGCTTCCATTACAAGATATGGGGGAGGGGAAGAGAGATTTTTCTCTCTTAACTCCATATATGTATATATTTTTGAGTGATGCACTAAAAACATGGTCATGTAATGATAATTTAACGATGTGATTTTGGATATCTCCTATATATGTATTATATTTGTTAGATAAAGTATTTATATGCATATTTATTGTGATGATATGCTATTTCAAATTATAAATTTGGTTTTCACTTTTTAGGTGATTTTCGTATTTTGATTATTTTAATTCTTAGAATGATTTTTTTTCTACATGATGACCTTGTGTAATATTCATAAGACCAAATTATACTATAAGCCTAGATTTATATTCCAACATATTTTCTCATATAAAGATATATGCATGTTCTTGACCTATTCATTTTGACCCCCATGAACCATCTGTAGATGAAATTGAATTTCTTTAGTGTGAGGTGGTGTTGGATGTTTTATAGTCTAAACTTCACTTACCCCTCCTTTCAATCATCATCATGCTAGGGGAGGTAGCAAGCCTACAAAGAGGACGTAAATTTTAGTGTGATCTCTAAGTAGCTGGGCCAATCACAAAAGAATGGGTTATCACCCACTATACCTTGTCCTCGCACACCTTGTTCATGTCATCAGTGAATCCTAGGTGGCGAGGAAGCCGCAATCTCCATACCACATTGCTTTAAGGGGCCTCTTCTATAGCATGACATGCCTCTTCTTTTGCTTGTTGATGGGTAGCTTTTCTGTGTCAGCTTGGGGATAAGTTGATGTTGAAGAATCATAGAGGAGCTTCATGCTCAGGGTTGACAGCTCGCCATGAGGGAATAGAGGGTGAGAGATAGATCTTGGTGAAGAAGCCTTCTCACAATCACCAAATGAAGCTGATTAAAATTGCTAGTGAAAGAATAGAATAAGAGGGAGTTCTTGGGTGTGAAATTTTATACTCACTCCCCAATTTTTTTATAGTAAAATAGTGGACTGGTCTAGAAGACCAATTTCCAACAACTTGTGGTCAATGGTACATACTTGGGTAGAATTCATGTCTCTCTTGGTAGTGTCATTCATATAGAGATGAGTGAGTCGTTCATGTACCGAGATGTGGATTCCCAAGTCGGTGCTACCTACTTGGCATTAGTGGTACCAAAGACATGTAATGAAATATGTGGATCCTACATCTTAGTTATTCTATGTATGCTTGTGCATCCATGGATCGATCCACACTCTAATGACCTTGTCCCTACTTAGTAGTAAGGAGAGTTTTAAGACCCTAAGCTCAAATTTTATATGTTTAATGTGAAATTGATATTTAAAATAGATGTGCATGATTCCTTATTTAGAGACAGTGTGTGAAATATAAAGGATTTTATTCCAAATACCAATATACTAGAAATTTATCTTTTGAATCTCAATGCACTAATCCCTATAGCACGTTGGTCTTAAATGTGATTAGAAATTCATTGATAAAATATCAACATGATTTTTTGTATTTTATTGGTAGTTGAGATTATTCTAAAAATTGGATTTATAATGGATAACTATCATTACGTGATTTATTAAAATTTACAAAAATTTTAGTTAAGTGATGGACATTTTATCAACTATGTTTTCTTAGAAATAATTAGTTGGACATATGGAAATACTAAAATTTTATCAATATAGTAATTGATTTTATTATTTTATTGGTATTCTTGAGTTGATGAATTTTTAGTTATTGGTCTAGAAAATGTATTTGATACAACATAATAAATTTCCAGATGCTTTAAGTCATGTTTAAGGGACTAAATGATTTATGTGTAGATTGAAAATTTTGGAGTCAGTAGTTGGCGGTTGACCAGTTGTTAGGTTGGGGGTAAAGTAGTACTTGACCCTTTATAAATAAACTTAAGGGCTCAAATTTGAGTTGTCCATTATCATCTGCTCCATGGGCCCAAACACTAAGATTTTCTACTATGGCAATTCTAGAGACAATTTTAGGAGATTTTGTCGAAAGAGAAAAGATCAACAAATGTTCTTTGTTTATGAGATTAAATAAGGTTAGATTTAGATATGGTATATGTACAAATATTTTAGTTTCAAAATTTCATATTGATTCAATGCATGCTCTTGTTTTTTTCTCCTTTCCCTCTAAATTTTCTTTAAATGGTTCTAAGAGTCTACGTGGAGCACTACTCGAGCAACGAAAGTTCTATTATGAAGACTTGACTCAATTGGAGGTTAGTAACAAATGATGACCAAGATAATTGACTAAGGTGAGTGGGTAAAAGAATCTTTTAGCCAATTGCATTTAATTGGACGATTTTAGTTGAAAGTATCAATATTTCCATGGACGATAGTAAAAGAAAAGTTACTATTCTTGATCTCAATTTATAGAACATTTCATTCAATGTTCCAAATATGATTTGAATATATTTATGTCATATTCTGGATATAGAAATCCATGTACTTGAGAGAATTTAGAAATTTATTTGAAAATTTTATAGAAATTTGAATTTGTATTTTCTCGATGATTGAAGGAAGTTTAGTAAGACCTAGATATATGCAAGAATGGTCTTGGTTATGCAAGTAGTGATTTAATTAGACATGTTTGATCAGTTAATTTGATATTTAAAAATTTAGACTTTGTATTTATTCAATATATGTATTGAGAAAAGAAAGTAATCAGTGGTGGAAACCCAATCTAGTATGCTTCATACATGTCTAGTTAGTAGTTAATGGCTGAGTAAAATTATTGATGTGATATTTTGGGTTTCTAGCTGAATATTATTCTATATGCATGCAAAAATATCTAGCTCAGATACTTGTTAAGAAATGAATGAGTTGATATGGTACTAAAATCAAAATGAAATGACATTCCCTCGGTCAATGATTTATTGATACTATAAATAAATGTGAGGAATTTTTTAATGACCATAATTATATCAGTAGATATGATATCTATTTGAATATATGAAAATGTTATGCATGAATGCTTAATGAGAATCTCTAAGAGAATGGTGGCTGATATGTTAAGCATTTAAGCAAGAAAAAACCCTAAATGAAGGGTAATAAGTATGTTAAGAAAACACTTCAATGTCATCAATGAATTTAGTTCAGTATTCCAAGTAGTTAGAAAATACAAAAATAAAAGAGATTAGTCTACGTGCAATAAGTAATCAGAAATAATAGTATTGATAAATGCTCTAAATACCGTAGAGCCTATCCACGTAGATCTGTGGTGGGAAGGGTGAAACGGTCTATGAATTGTTAGATATAGGAAGAAGAATCCCACATAATATGTACCCAACACCAACCGACTAGGTAGCAATGGTACATCAGTTACTATCAGATATAGGAAGAAGTTATTTCAGATGCTATGTAACCAACACCAACTAACTATGTATCAGTGGTACTTCTATTTAGTAGAAGATTACCCAACAATAACCAAAGATCTCGGTGGTACTATTTCAATAGTAAGCATATCCAACAATAACTAGAGATTCTAGTGGTGCCCAGCGGTTGGAGTATATACCCCTCACTGACCTACTCCTTTTGGTAGTTACTCTCCATTGTGTGTAAGCCCTTATCGAACCACATTACGTAGAGATAGAGACTTTTTAGTCTAGAGGCACCCATCCTAAGCACCAATGATAAGAAAACACATATACATGGCCAAATGTTTATCTGTTGTTAAGCCTTATAAGTCTCCCTCAACACAACCAAGGTAGTAGTATCAACCTTAAGATCCTTAGGTTTACCTTAAGACTTGTACGGTGATTCACATAATACTGGCTTTCTCTTGGATGGTATAACCATTAGAGTTTAAGTGCAAAGTAAAAGAGAAATTAATTGAGTTCATTTGAGTTTAGATAAGGAGTTTAATTAGTCAGATTAGTTTGTTATGTTTAGTTGGCCAACATAGTAGTAGTCAGTTTAATAGTCAAGTTAAGACAAAGTTAATGAAATATTAGAAAGAGAGTAATGAGTAAAATGTTTTGACATTTTCAAATTTCTATAGATTCATAATACAATGTTATTTATATATTATTGTATAGATAATCTTTTAATCTTCATTGCTACTTTACCTTTATATCAATTATCAAGAAAGATAAATGCCTAATTCAGTGTTGTAGACTATTTTTTGTTTTACTCATTCATTGAGAGAGTATCTCACCACTCTACTCACATTTTCTAGGATAACCATGTGAAATAAAGATATCAATGGATCAGAGTAGATATGCCATAAGAGTTAAGTATCAGATTAGTCAAGTTTAGTCGGACTTTGTCACTCTAGGTCCGTGTAAGGATATAAGAGAGTTGTAAATGATTGTGTATAATACAATTTCAGTATAAATTTAGTATGTATCCAATCATCAAGTCTTGTGTACATGAGGGTGTGAGAATTCAAATTAGTGTTTAGATATATGTCATTATATTTGAAATTAGATTAGAGAAATAAAGGTTTAAATTATTTTGCAAAGTTGGTTTAAGTGATTGAATATGAGAAACCAAAGAATTTGAAACAATAAATGTTAAGAGTGATCTTGTATTATATTTAGTCCTCATGTATGCACTAATCTCATGATCAGCTGTTGTTGTTAGATGTGGGTGTAACGGCCTGGTATCGGAGCTTAGGTCAAGTTGTTAGGGACCATTAAATCAGTAAGTTAAATTCATAATTGTGGCAAATAGAATATGATATGATGATATCTTTGGGTATTTGAGTATTTGGATATCCTAGCCTTGTATATGAGTACTCGGATCAATCACCATAAAGCTAATTTGTCTAGTCTTTCATGTATGCCCTAGAAAGGTATGAAGTGGGAAGATGGGCTAGAGAGAAACCTTAATAGTATTAGGGTTACAAGACAAAAATGAAACAAAAGAATAAGAGCATAGTGATAACATCGGATACAAATTTTGTTCTATACAGCTATTTTGATTTGAGATGAATAGAGATGCGCTTATTTATATACATCTGGATATTCATGTTTTATAAATATATATGGTTCCATGAGATTGTTGTACACAATGATGTTATTTAAGATATTGTTTATATTAATTGCATCAAGTAGGCTAGGAATTATCTTTAAATGAGTTTGCCTAAGTGGATATTCTTTACACATGTTTGAAATAAATAGGAGTTGGTTAATCCTGAGTACCTCTTGGCTTCAAGACTACAATTTGGTCCTGGTCCTATGGACAATGTGTTATTGGGTTCAAATGAATCCTATAGAATTCTAAAAGAACAAGATATGGGAATGAAACTATCAGTATATGTGGGTCTGGAAATAATAAGAAATTAAAATTTAAAGGAAAAGTTGGAATAATTAAAAAAAGCTTTTTCCAATTAGTTATCAACTAAAGAATTGAAATAGTGATAGATTAGCATGATTCCAATAAAAAGAGAGAACAACATTTAATTCAAGATATGGTTGTGTATAGATCACATCAGATAAAAACTTGTGTCTAGAAAAGGTTATAAGATCTCATAATGGTGTTTGGATTATACATGAAAAGTTATTGCAATACAAAAATATGAAATGTCCATGTCTGATTGGGATGTTTTCTAGTTAATTAATAACTTGATCAAGCAGTTAGCAAGTCGAGTGGCTAGTGAAGGAAGTTTATTGACTTTCTTAGATGCAAGTAGAATTATTGAAATAGACATTATAAAGGGAGAGTAATGGTCAAATAGAAGAAAAGGAAAATAATTGAATTTTTTGTTAGGAGGTGGAATTATAAATTTATAAAAAGAACTCTAAGCATGAGTTACTACATAACATAAAAATTAGCATACATAAAAAGGAGTTAAAGAAAAGAAATGGATCGAGAAGAATCAACTCCATATTTAAGTTTCATAGTTATGTATTCCTTAATTGAGGAAACCTAATATGAAAAAGGATTGGGACAAGCTGTAAATTTCATTAAATGTGGAATGATACTCAAAAGGAAAGAAGTAATGAGAATTTTTTTAAAAGAAATGAATTAGCAAGATGTGAGACTAAGATTACAAATTAAATTAAATAATAAGAACAAAGAAAAACAATTAACACAGTGTAAAAATAAAGGGATGTATATTAAGATGAGTATATGAAAACATGAATGCCAAGATAAACTAATGTATTCATCCTTGCTTCTATTTTATATAGATGATTCTATCGAGTAATTGGTTGATTTTACTCTAACATGATTAAATAGTTACTTTTAACTAGATATGTTTAATAAGGATGAAGATGATGTCAAGCAAGTCAATGAGTCACATGAATATGAATTGATATTTATATTTAGAAGTATATATTTTCTTACATGATTCATATGGATCAAGATGAAGATAAAGTCATTTACTAAGTTTAATAAGATGAGGTTAACCAGGAAAATATCCACTTATAAATTTAATCCATGGGAATTGTAAGAACTATACAGACCATTGAAACATAAATTTGCATAGGTATTTCTATGAGAATTGACTAGAATGCCAATGGTAGATGGAAGAAATGATAGGCAAAAAGGAAATGATGAAAAAAAACATTGATGATATGAAAATATCAAATCATATTTAAATCATAGAAAAGAAAATATGAGGAGAAAGACAATGTTAAGTAGTCAATTTTCTTTAATAAGAAATGATTAGATCTTGACAAGATAAGAATCGTAAGCTTGCTAAGAAAGAAATATTCAATGAGTATTTGAAGAATAGAATTTGGAATATTCAAACATCCTCTTATGTTATATATTTTCCTATGCAAGTAATAGGGATATTTATAAAGTTAATTGAAGAAGGGAAAAAGATAAGAATGGATAAAAATAATATATGACATTAGGACTCGTAATGAATGAAAACTTGTTTATGGAAACCTCACCATTGCTAGAAAATGAGTATATGAAATTGTTGGGTCGCATATCCTAGGAAACGAAAATATCTTGATTTTTTTGTGATTCAATCAAAAGATTAGTCGAGAAATTGGATGTTGAAGATTTTTTAGATGTTTTTATTATTTTCCAAGAAAATGTATACTTGTATCCTGGATCTTAGTAAATAATTGGATAACAATTATCACAATGATGAGTATATTATGTTATTGAACATGAATAAAATACAAGGAAGTGATAATAATGAAGCTTAAACATCATGAGACATATCTAATGTAAGATTAGTGACAATACATCACAAGATATAATACTCTAGTGGAACAATTAGAGGGAGTCTAGTAGAAGGAAAAGCAGATGAAAGTATATTACAAAGATAGATACATGTGAATCTTAAAGGAGGAATGAACTTTTAGAATAGTAAAGAAATAATACCTAAAGAGGATAAATTATAGGTTAAGCATGTATCTTAGGATGTATTTGACTTGGAAACTCAAGGCAGGTCCACAGAAACTTGAACTTTGATGTTAACAAATTTAAATGATGAAACCTAAAAATAAATACAAAGAAGATGAATTTATTACTAATAAGTAATTTATGGAATGAGAGATGCAATCCAAAAATGTAAAGGAAGAGTATGGAATGGAATAAGAAAAGAGAATGATTGATGAATTTAAAGTATAAGATATGCAAGTAAAAGAAAAATCATAAATGACAACAAGTCCATGATAAATTTTAATTATTTGAACACCCATAGTCAAGCATCTCTTCATAATGTAGTGAAAGAGTAAGGATAAAAGAAGATACAAGTAATGGTAGATAAGAAACAAATCGATGAAACAAGTTCTTTTACTAATTATTAGATTTTTTTTAAGTATAGCTTGTGAAAGGTATTCTACAAAAGGTAAACTTTGTTTATATGGTTTTTATTGTCTATGAATGTATGTTAATTAAGTAGCAGGGATAGTTTTATGATCCCCATTACCCAAATGTCGAAATTTTAGTTTAGTAGTAGAATTGTGGTTATTATAATCTTGCTGATTATGAGGATTTCAAGGTTAAGATACCACAACAACAAAGTAGACATCTTTTGTTCTTTTTATTGTTCTACAAAACAATAGTAGAGAAATATTTGTTTAGTTGATATAGTATAGAACAAGATACATGAAAAGGATAAACCTAAATAGCATGTACTAGGTTGAAATTAAGTGCATTATTAGCAATTGATCATGAAAACTATATATTCTTGTTGACATTGAAATGATTTATTAACTTAAAAGAAAAATAGAGAATCATGTGTGTAACTTAGTATTCTGATATGAGATATAAGAATAAGGGAGATAATAGAATTTATAGTGCAGAATGAATTGTGAATGAATCTATATTATTATATTTGTAACATACAAGGACAAAAAAATGTAAGGGGGAGATTATAATGATCTTTCCCCAACTTAGTAGGTAACTGAGGGAGTTAAGACCCTAAGCTCAAATTTCATACTTTTAAAGTGAATTTGATATCTAATCTAGATGTGAATGATCCTTATTCAGATACACATATCGACACAAGTAGGATTTTTATTATAAATCCTAATATACTATATATCTTTTAATGCTCAATGTGATAATTTTGATAGCATCTTAATCACAAATGTGATGAGAAATTCTATGATAAAAATAGAAGTGGGATAAATAATTTGTAGTATTATTGGTAGCTCAAATTGTGGTAAGAATTAGAGTTGTAGTAGATAACTATAAATTTATAATATATAAAATTTATTAGAACATTTGTTTGAGTGATGAACATGTTTATCAACTGAGTTTTATCATCAAATATTAAGTCATTCATACTGAAATATGGAAATTTTATGAGTATAGTATTTGATTTTTGTTACTTTTCTGGTAGGTTTAAATTGAATTAATTTTTTATTGTGTCTGAAAATGTATTTTAGATAGCATAATAATTTTCACAATTATTCTATCTTATTTAAGGGTCTTATTATTTACGCATGGACTGCAAATTTTGGAATCAGCAATTGTTGCCTGACTAGTTGTTAGGTTGAGGGTAAAGTAGTATTTGACACTTTGTTGATAGACTTAAGGGCTCAATTTAAGTATGTAACTTCATTAGCATCTACTCCATGGGCCTAAACCCTAAGATTTCCTACTATGGAAATTCTGAAGATGATTTTGAGAGGTTTTGTCAAAAGAGCATAGAAGAATCCATGTTCTTCATTCATCAGATAATCAAGTTTGCATACATATATGGTATAGTTTCCTACTATTGTAGGTTTGTAATTTCATATTGATTCATCACATATTCTTCATTTTCTTCTCCTTTACCTTGAAATCTTCTTGTAAAGGATCTAAGAGGCTATACGAAGCCTTGTTCTAGCAGGGAAAATCTCTATTATGAAGAATTGACTCAATTAGAGGTCAATCTGAACTCACTAGGAAATCATAAATAAGATAAGTGCCTAAGGTGACTGGGTAAGAGAATCTTTCAGTCAATTGCACTTAATTAGATGATTTTAGTTAAAGTTCTTAATTTCTCCATAGATGACTATAAATAAAAAGTTACTATTATAAAACTCAAGTTACAAAAAAAAATCATTCAATATTGCAAATATGATCTAAAAATATCTATGTGATAAAATGGATATAGAAATCCATGTATCTTGAGTATTAGAGAATTTAAAATTTTATTTGAAAATTGTCTAGAAATCTGAGTTGTTGTATTTTTTGGGCATTTGAATGGCAGTCTAGAAAAACCTAGATAAATGCTAGCATGGTCTTGCTTATGCGATTAGTGATTTAATCAAACATGTTTCATTAGTTTAATTTGATATGTGGACAAGTTCAAGTTTTTGATTTAGTTGATACATATCTTGTGAAAGAAATTAATAAGTGATCATAACCCAATGTAGTATGCTTCGTACATGTCTAATTAATAGAAAATGGATGATTGAATTGATTCATGTGGTACTTCAAGATTCTAGCTGAATATTATTCTACATGAGTACAAAAATATGTATCACAAATCCTTTTTAAGAAATGAATGAGTTGATATGCTACTGCACATAAATGGAAATGCATTTCCTTGGTCAGTGATGTGTTAATGCTATGCATAAATGTGAGAAATGTTGAATGACAATTATTATATCAATAGACATGATATTTGTTTGAATATATCAGAACTTTTATATATGAATGAACAATGAGAAACCATGAGAGAAGGGATATAGATACATTAAGAATTTAAGCAATGATAAACCCTGAGAGAAAGGTAACAAGTATGTTAAGTTGTTATTTCAGTTTCATTAGTGAATTCACTTCAGTAGTCCAAGTAGGCTATAAAATACAAAATTAAAAGAGATCATACTAACTATAAAATATAATCAGAAATTATAGTAGTGGTAAATGATGTGAATACCGTAGAGTCCATCTCTATAGGTTTGTAGATGGAAGGATGAAATGGGTTGTGGACTATCATATATAGGAAGAGTAGCACGGGTACTGAGTTCCCAACACCAACTGGCTAGGTACATGTAGTACTTCATTTCAACAGTAGAGTATCCAAGAAAATATCAGAGGCCCAACGAAAGCGCTATCCAACAATAATTGGAGATTTTAGTTGGTACCCACCAGTTGGAGTATATAGCCCTTTGGAACAACTCCTCTGGCAGTTACTTTTTATTGTGTGTTAGGTCTTATAGAAGCACATTACGTGGAGATAGAGGATTTTTAGCCTTGAGGCATCCATCCTAATTAACCAAAAAAGGGGTCACATATAGATAGCTAGATGTTTAGTAGTTTTTAGGACTTATGAGGATCCCTCAACACAAAAAGGGTACCAGTAGTAGCAGCCTAAAGGTATCGAGGTTTACCTCAAGATTTCTTTAGTGAGTCACGTAGTAGTTGTTACAACCCCAATTTTTTAGTTCTTTTGGTGGGAAACTGATAACACCAAATTTTGTGATGTTTTTGGCCCTTATTTTGTTATCAAAACTACCTTTTTAAATGGTTTTCCTCTCCTTTTTGTAGTGTTTACGAATAAACAGGCCACACGCCGCTATTAACTCAATTTTGTCATCTTTTGCAGAGTTTTCCTTGGTTTTTAACACTTTTATCGGCAAAAAGGCCCGTCCCGGCCCACGAACACGTTCTACCTGCATCGGCCTTTTTCCCCAGGAAGTCGACCGATACGCTCACTGCTCGATAGGGTAGCGCGATACACTGACGCGCGACACAAGGGTGTTGCGCAAGAGGAAGAGGACGAGCGATACACCTTTTACCCGACAGGGAGCCGGACGCGCCACGACTGCTGTAGTGTGTCGCGCGATACATGCCACCCACCGGCAGGCGCCACTCATCACGATGACTGACAGCCCGACGTCCTTGTACCGGGCGATACGTATGTCGGGCGTGCCTGAAGCCGCAATGATGGAACCAAAGAAGGACACGTGGCGTCCGGAGCACCATAACTTCTTCCAACTGCTGCCTATAAATAGCAGCTACAGCAAGCCGAAAAGACAGTTTGGAACCCCCAAGAGATAACTGAGGAAAGCATCTGGAGCTAGTGTGTCGTGCCTCAGAGGTTGTGCCGGGCGATTCTAGGTGAGCATTTCCCCATCCTGAGAGGGAAGGGATGGTTCACTTAGGGCTGTCCCGGGCACCGCTACAGGCCGATATTGGCCAACAGAGATACTCGATAGGAGTGGCCGATACTTGGAGCAACCCTCTAGCCCGGAACGATACCGAACCCCGATACGCATCTCCAGTCGTGGAGTGTCACCCGAGAGGGTGGCGCCCGACATGATCGTATCGGTCAAGGGCGCCCTGCACGATACATCTGCCCGTCATGAGCGTGTCGCCTGAGAGGGTGTGTCTCCCGACACGGGTGTATCGGGCAAGGCTCCTGCCCGGTATCGGGCTGGAGGGTCTGATGTTGTCTATCGTACTTCTAAATCAAGAAAGCGACATTTACCTTTGTTATTTCAGTAATTTACTTCTTTTACTTATGCAATGTAATCAGACCCTTATATGTTTATGGAAATAGAAGAGTTTTAATCATCAGGTGCTTTATGTTTGGTACCTTGGTTGGATGATTGCTATATTTAACATCTGAACTCTAGCTTGTACGCTTGGATCGTGCTTCGATTAGCTACCGAATCGTGTTTTCCCGTCGCAACAGCCTCGAGAGAGGTGTTGTGGCTCTAGTGTTTGGTCTGATTCTGGAGTACGAGAGTGCCCGGAATTAGAGTTGCTTTAGTAACTTTTCCACTCTAACTTAAGCCCAGCAACCTCGAGAGGGGTGCTGATGTTTGGTTAGTGGTACCCGCTTCGAGAGGAGGGGTACAGGATGTTTCTGATGCCGCTTGTTTTACCGAAGCTTTCTCCTTCGTTCCTTACTATAGCATTAGTGTTATCTCTCTGTTTCCGTTGCACGAAAACCCCTAACAACTGATAAATGCTTAAAACCTTATTTTTCCTCGTAGCTCCAGTTGGAGATATATTTCTTTTGATTTATCGATCTTAACCTGTTGTTCCCTTGGGGAACTTTGCCATCTCCTTACCCTTGCCGGAGTGTAACGTGTCGATTCTGTGTTCTCAACACTACCACACTTGTCCCTATGTTCGACCCCGTATATCTACTTCGACCATGTAAACAAAGTTACGGGGGCCTAGAAGGTTTCGGGTTATAAATGTAAAAGTCTGACTACTTCAAATCCGCCTCCAATTTTAGGACGCGCGAATTAGGTTGGGTCAACTTTTTGGCGCCGCTTTCGGGGACAAGGCGAAACGGTACTGTTGACGAACCCGAATCCACTAACTACACTCCAGTGCCTCAAGCTTAGAAATGAGTTTGACATAACTCCTTTTCTTTTCTTTTCTTTTTATTATTTATTATTCTTTGCCTGAAATGAATAACTCATATTATTAATAACAGATTTTCTAACTTGACTTTTCATGCTATTCCAGCTACTCAGAAGAAAGGCATTCTATTCAACTGAGCACCGACATCATCAACATGCCACCTCGCGTTGAGCCACCCCATTTAGAAGGTGAACGCCAAGGGAGAGCTAGGCCTCATTCGCCTCCACTTGAAGGCAACGACCGCTATGATGGCAATGATCAACCTGAAGACCCGGAAATGGAGCAGTCTGAGGGAGACCATCGCCGTGATAGATGTCGTCACCACCAGAGGCACAGAAGAAATCACAATAATCAAGAACAGCTCCAGGAAGGCAGCGACAGCGATGCTTCAGAAGAAGAAGAAGAAAAGACTCTGAGAGAGCTAGCTTCCATAAAGGCTAACAATTCCCAATGCCCTGTCATCATCCCGCGATTCAACGCCACCAATTTCGAGCTCAAGCCATCGGTCATCTCCATGATTCAAAACAAAAGCTTTAGGGGGAGTTCTAAGAATTACAACCCTTATCACCACTTGGATGCTTTCAAAAATATCTACGACACCATCAAGATGTGGGGGGTTCCCCTGGAGGTAATCTACTACAAGGGCTTCATCTTCTCTTTGGAAGATAAGGTTCTATCATGGTATCTGGGGCTGCCCCACCAAGCCCTGAATGGATGGGGAGCACTGGTGGATGCCTTCGTTAACAAGTTCTATCCAACTGAGAAGACCGTCCGGAACAGGCAAAGGATAACTTCCTTAATGTAAAAGCCAAACGAGAACCTCCATGACGCCTGGGAAAGATATCATGAATATCAGAGGGACTGCCCTCATCACAATTACAAGAAAGGTTTCTTGATCACCACCTTCTATAACGGTTTAACCCCCGAGGAAAGGGTTTCACTGACTGCAGAAGTAGGAAGTGACTTTCTGGGAAAGAAGCCGAGCAAGTCCGAGAAGATCGTCAAAAATATGGCCGAGCTACAAGCCGGCACTAACTATGATAGATCCGACAGGGGACAAGCTAAGAAGGCTGGTGAAGGACCTACTTTTGAATCCAAGGCTCTGGAGACCATCACTTCTTAGATCTAGAGGATCGCAACCGATGTGAAACAGCTGAAGGAGTCCAGTGGGAAGGGAAAGAAGCAATTCGAGAAGGTAATGAAGTGTGTTACCTGTGGAGAGGGAGGACACGGGTAGATAGCTGCATCTACACCCAACCCGACGCATCGAACGATACTGAATCTGAGGATGAGGAGACTGAGAATGTC
The DNA here is from genome assembly GCA_963693085.1 of Alisma plantago-aquatica. NCBI lineage: Eukaryota > Viridiplantae > Streptophyta > Magnoliopsida > Alismatales > Alismataceae > Alisma > Alisma plantago-aquatica. Next base: position 245,191,405 of record OY856413.1, on the reverse strand, counting down.
TCTTTTGTTAACTTCAAAAGGCCGGACCATCCCAGTTTCAGTTATGGCAACAAGGATGCAGCTGAAAACTCACATCAGCTGCATACTTCCTCCAAGCCACCTCAAGCCTTCGAGAAAAGGGGAGGACATAGTCAATTCGTCAAAAACACCCCCTATCAGTCAAACAAAGGAAACTTCCAGGGGCAAGTTAAATACCAAGGTCAAGCCAAAGAGCAGGGAAAGGACAAGGTTCCAAACCAATCAGAAGTGGTCAGACAATTGTTTGATTTTGTAAAAAGACAGGACACAATTAATAACCAGTTGCGCAGAGTGCACTTTCAAATTCGGGTGTTCTGAACTCATTGCAGGTCCAGATGGCGGATATGCAGACGCATCAACGCCAGATTGATCAGCAATTAGCTCAGATGGCCGAATTAATAAAGAATCCCTCAGGAAAAATACCATCTAACACTGAAACCGCCAAAAAGGCAGGGTTGTGATCGCAAAAGGCAGAGATCGAGTTGCGAGTATGGATGTTGCAGGGAGCTAAAAGTGAAGAACTTAGAGCTGTCAAGCTGGCGACGAAAACTCCAGCGCTCCTCGGGAGGCAGCCCGAGCTTTTTATTTTTTCCTAGAATAGGATGTTATTTACTTTCCTGCAAAACAAACATTATGAACATTTGAACTGTAATAAGGCCTTAGTCAGTACATGCGCCACGTGCGCTGACTCTTTTGTTTTATGGGTCACCGCTCTGTTTCATGGACCTGGATGGGTAGTACTATCTGAGGCTGGGAACTTAACCCTGGGCCAATGATGTTTTACTCATCGACCGCTTTTCCCCACTTTGTTTTTAAGTTTTTCATCATGATTTTGTTCTGAAGTCCTCGTATCGGGCAGCAGCTCAACCGGCGCATAGAACGCGCTCATATCGTGCGATGGTATTTCAGGCATCGCAAAGGCCATAACGGATGACATTCCTGGGCGGCGTGCACCTGTATCGTGCAAAAAGGAGTAATTACCCTTGTCCCGATGGATGGACTGCCCGTATCGGGAATGACCTATCCCAATGGCCAGCATGTGTCCCAGAATCACCCGTTTTACCCCCGGCCGAGATTGCTATATATAGTATGGAAAGTTTACCGTGTCGGGCTACTGCCTTTACTGTTTTCACCTACCCATATTGTGTTGTGATTTCCTTTGATAGCTCCCATGTCGTGCAGCCTCCTTCTGCTCTCGTGCCGCGCAGAAAGCTTAAGAAAATAGCAAAGGTATAGCCCGACAGTCGTATGGTCCTGACCTACCTGACACGACCTCCCTATCGCATAATGTATCAGGCAGACGGCTTTAGCTGAATTTCCTTGTATCGCCCGACACTTGTGTCATGTAACACGCCTTTAGCACGCGCTTGCCCGATACGCCCTATCAGGCGACAACCGTGTCGCCCCTCCTTGTGCCGCCTCACCTATTTTATTGTCGGGCGACACGTTGTTTTATCAGGAAGGCCCTATCGGGCAGTTGTTTCACGCAACCATATCGCCTGACATACCCATGTCGGGCGACGAGCCTAACACGCAGTTCTCTCAGTATCGTCCTGTTCTGTATCGCCTAAGATGTTCTTTTGACGGACGACACCCAGATCTCGTATCGGGCACGAGCCTACATCTTTGAAAGCTTTGCATCGCCCGATACAGTGGTGTCGGGTAATTTTGTATTGGGCCGAATCTTATCATGCGTTTAGTTTTTCCCCTTTAGCACCGATATCAATTTTTAGTTCTGCTTGTCTAATATCGACACGCTTAATTGATTAATAAATTTGTCTAATGCTAACAGACATGGCCCGTACAAAGCAGACCGTCATTCGAGTTGACGAACACGGAAGAAGAATCGACACCGAAGCCGCAGCTGAAGAGACAACAGTCTGGCAGAAACGCCTGAATCCTGAGGTGACTGGGCCATCGACCGCTGAAAAAAGAACAAGAACTGGAGAAGTGGCAGCTCCAGCAACAGCTTCAGCAGCAGTGGCAGAACCCCTGGATCACACGCCAGGAAGGTTCGTGCCGAGAGATGATGAGCATGGACGTCGGTACGCAGAACTGGCAACCAAGCTCTACAGGCCGAGCAGATTCTGCCACCAGTCTTCTTTCATTCAGCTGGGTATTTTGGAAGACTGGAGAGCATCCTCGCCGCGGTAGGACTGAGGAAAATCTGCCTTAGCCGTTCCGCCTCCTACACTGAACTCACAAGGGAGTTCATGTCATCTCTCCACCGGGTGAAGAATACCGCTGAGGAAGTTGAAGAATACGGCAGAGCAGACAGACTACAGGGGTAGTTGTACAATTCAAAGCACTCCATCTCTGAGAAGCTGCTCAACGGGATCTTCTCCTCCAGTAAGGAGGAGGAGAATTTGCTAAATAACGGTGAAAGGATCACTGAAGGAGACGGGTTCAACCCCGTGGAGCTCTGGAAAAGGCTGACCGGCGAATCATCGTTCAAGTCGGGAAGCAAAGTGGCGGCGGTGCACTCATGTTTATGGAGAATAGTGCACAAGCTGGTGGCATGCCTAATATTTAGCAAAACGAGTCTAGTAACATTTACACCGAAGAACTCCACGTCGTGTGGCACATGATGGAGGGCAGAGTGATCAACCTTGGACGGTTTCTGCTGAACAGGTTGCACCCAATAAAGGATGCCACCAAGGAATATTGCATGGGTGGCATCGTCAACCTGATCGCGGCTGGGCTTGGGTACCCGGAAGAGCCATGCAGCCTTTCGAGGACAAGGGGCGACGAGTTGATCTACGTCAAGTACCTCATGAGGGCCAACATTATAAAGAAGGAGGGGAGATGCTATTTCTACAAGTTTGTAAGGACCAATACCCTCCTTCCGCTCCCTCACTGCGCCACCTACGACGCAGAAAAACTGGTCTTCACCGTCGAAGAAATAAAAGTTGTGGCGGTAGACGTGAATTACGCCGCCACCACCAGAATTCAAGAGAGGGTGGATGTGAGAGGAGAACCAATTCCTCTCGACCCAAGGCAGGACAAAGCATCAACGACCTTCGCCGAGCCATCCGCCAATCCAGAGCCACCGACGACAGCAATTGATATAGTTGTCGTCGCTCCTACCATACCAGCCACGATAACGACAACACATGTCGTGGCTAAAGAGGAACCGGTGATCGTTGAGGTCGCCGAGACAACAACTATGGGAGCTACCGTAGAAGAGACAGCTGCAGCCCCCGAAACTTCTGTGGTGCCTTTAGAGGCAGACGAAGAAGTACAGCCAGAAACTGATGATGGGTGTTCGCCGAGATCCTCGATATGGAGCTCGGGGCAGCACAGCTAACGCCGACACCGCCGCCAGTGTCTCCTATAGTGGCCGCTGAAGAGATCGTCGTCAGCGTAGAGGTGGAACAACATTCACCCACACCGAAGACTTCTCCACCATGACAAGAAGGCGAGGCAGCGACAGCCGCAAGGGTGCAAACGCCTCGCCTCAGCAGCTTCCACCTCGCGGACGATCGAGATAGGTTCTACCTCGTCAGGTAGACCCTCACGCGAGAGAAGTATCGCGAGGATGGGAGGGAGACCGGCAGGAACCCCTCTTCGCTCGGGAAAATGTTGGGGCACAAACTTGACTACTTGCAGGAGGTAACAGAGAGCAACTCAGCTACATTTAATTCTCTAACCCGCAAGTTATCATTTTTCCAGCAAAGGCTGAATAGTCAGGAATGGGAACTGTTGACTCTAGCTAGCCTTCCCGACCAACTAGAGGCTCTAAACGTGATGCTTCAACAAACCCTCCAACGCCTCGACGTGATCAAGGAGAGGCTAAATAAGGGAGACGACCATCTGCGCCGAAGGCAGCCGAGAAGGTCTCCGTCACCCCCTGGCTCTGGCTCTCCACCTTCTTCGTCAGCAGCCTCCTCAAGATCATCATCCTCTTCCTCCTCCATCGGGCCGTCCACATCGCCCGAGGAAGGGATACCACAGGGATCGGCCAAAGGAGCTCCAGCAAGACAGGCGAGCTTCCAGGCCGGGAAGAAACATCTCCCTCAGTCCCCCTAGACGAAGTTGATGATGGCAACCAAGACATCAGCATTGGGGAGGACTCTTTTGATGGATCAGAGGGAGAGGGGGGACATATGTGCCGCCAATGAAAGGCACCCCCCCCAGAGGAAGACACTCGGCGGTAGATGCGTTCTCTACGCCGTCAGAGCTATCTTCCTTCGAGATGGCCGACTTCGACAGAAGGGTCATCGGCTACCTGACAATCAGAGACCAGAAATTGCTAAACAAGGTCCTAAGGTTGCAGGAAGATGAATAGACATCGTCTGGAGCGACGACTACTTCTCCGTATGACGGGGACCACTCAGAAGCATTTTCCGCTCACCATCCGTCGTCGGCAAAAAGTTGTTCAGGGTCCTTAAAGGTGCAATAATAGAGAATATCAGCACCGGGACAGGTCGGAAGACAGTATACAATGCCACCCCGACCTTGGCAAGAAGACTAATGATGGGAGTTCCAGACTCCATTGCGGTGGCCAACATGCTGCAACACATCGAAGTGCATAACATGAACATCGTGTTGGCCCCGTACAAGCACCACAACGTATGGTTCCTCTACGTGGCAGATCTCAGGAATCATGACGTCCAGCTGTTTAGCCGCAGCAGCAATGAGGTGTCACGCTCCGGGCTTGTTTTCAGTCGCCCGGAGGACAAACATCTGAGGCTTCTACTGCTACGTCTTCTACGAGCTATCAAGCAGGGAGTCAAACGTCACAACGGCGTTTGGAACTTCTTTTCTATCCGAGACTTCCCCATCCAAGCAGAAGAGGGAAGCGGAAACAGTGCCTTCATCATCTTATGTACCATGGAGTTGCTCAACATATTTGGAAATATGAGACACCTCAAGGGCCAAAACTTTTACCACCTCAGGAGCATATACGCCTTGCTGCTAATCAAAGACGGGCGCTATTTCCGAGATGCAGGGGTAACGGAGGGGCTGCTGGACAGCAATCAAGAAGACGAATCTTCACAACCCAGCAGCACTCCAAAGAAAGAAATTGAGCTAGAGACTGACACCTACGGGGCGGGCAAGCAGTTGGAGATCCTGCGGGAAGTGCACAGATTTGAAGACCCTACTTCTCCTGAAACTCTAGAAGGACTGATCAACAATTTCGACCGTTTCTCATGCGCTACACTCACGCAGGAGCAAGTCAATGAGATCCTTCTGAAGTTGGCTGATTCTACCCCGGCGGATGTCATCTACGAGGCAGGCAATGTCATAGTCCCGGTTGATGACTTAAAGGACATGGTAAAAGATGGAGGATGCTTGGCGGTATCTGTGGCAGCCGCCTACATCCAAACACTACAGCCAAAGTTCGAACACGCATACATAGTTCATCCAATGTTGTTCAACGACATCTACCTTGCCGGTGAAACAGGAGCAAAGCAATCATTTCTGGCAGAGTTGGAGCACAGGGTTCCACGCACAATCTTCTTGCCCATCCTGCATTTCAACCACTGGACGCTCTTGACGATATACACTCGCCAACGAGCAGGAATCTTCTACAACAGCTCAGACAGCAATAAAGATCATCCAGTACAGTGTACATCAATAGCGTCGACATCCCTCGAGCGCTTAGTACGAAAATACTACGACGAGGTGGTGGCGCAGATACAACCATTCCTGGACACAACACCTATTAAATGGCACGAGCTCCAGTTCTGCCACCGCAGTCCACAACAAATCCCTCTATCCAACGACTGCGGCATCTTCGTCCTGGAATGGATATCAAATGAAGCGACGCCTGACCAGCTCCACCACATCGACTACCACAGTAAACGAGGAGAATACATGTGGGAGCTTCTATCTGGCGCAGGCGCGCTCACCATCTAACCCTCACTGGATCAACATTACCCTACCTCTACCTTATCTACTTCACAACTCTAGGACAGAGTGTGGAGTAAGTTTGGGGGGGTACCATGTACCAGTGAGGGAGATATAAAATTTGAAAAAAAAAATCAAACTCCACCTTTTTGATTCTTTTGTTCTTCCTCTATATCATGGGTACATATACATATGCATGCTCATACAAAAATTTTGAAAATTTTTGAAAATTTTTGCTTATTTTGTCCCCCTGCATATGTACATAGTCACTATATAAGTAAAAACCTGATACGACTTCTTGCCGATTTGTTTTCTATGTTCCCAAGGAGACGCAAGTTTTGTTATGTATTTCTGATAATGCAGCCTCAAAACGACAAAAGACTATGAACTTCCACGCCAAAAATTTCGAAAAAATAATCCTGCAACAGCTAAGAGATGTGTTTGCAGAAGGAAAAAGTTGCCCAAACAGCAACAAAATTCCTCTTGTTTTCCCTTACCCAACAAAAATCCCAAAAAGAGAGAATAACCTTATGAGAGTGAATAAAAGCATGAGAGTTGTGTCAAATGAAAAAATATATATATATATATACACACTTGTTTTCCAAAAGTACCCATCTTTAGGCATGGTAGTTCTGGGGCAGTGGTACGTAGGATGTGAAATCACTTCTCTAAAGCCAACTGGCTTGGACTGCAGGGACCACTTGCCCGTTAACGGACCCGTACCTGGATGGACTGATGGGAAACAAGAAAACCCAAAAAGCCTTAAGCCTACCCAAACACATAACTCTCTGCCCCCAAAAGCTATTTGGTATGAAAGCTAACTTCGAAATCATGCACCCAAGTCTCGCCGAAGCTGTGGAGAAATTTTTTTGCTTAATAAGGTAGGAGAAATAAAGTCTGTTGTTCGTGGTCGGGCTGCATTCTCTGTGAGACATCTCAATACTCGCTCAAATCCCATAGTCTGAAAACTATACCGGTCAAGAAGAAGCATCACAAAATAAAGTTTAAATATTTGATTGAGGACAATCAAAATGCTAAGTTTGGGGGAGTTGATAACACCAAATTTTGTGATTTTTTGGCCCTTATTTTGTTATCAAAACTGACTTTTTAAACTGTTTTCCTCTCCTTTTCGTAGTGTTTTCGAATAAACAGGCCACACGACGCTATTAACTGAATTTTGTCATCTTTTGCAGAGTTTTCCTTAGTTTTTAACACTTTTATCGGCAAAAAGGCCCGTCCCGGCCCACGAACACGTTCTACCTGCATCGGCCTTTTTCCCCAGGAAGTCGACTGATACGCTCACTGCCCGATAGGGTAGCGCAATACACTGACGCGCGACACAAGGGTGTCGCGCAAGAGGAAGCGGACGAGCGATACGCTTTTTACCCGACAGGGAGCCGGACGCACCACGACTGTTGTAACGTGTCGCGCGATACAGGCCACCCACCGGCAGGCGCCACTCGTCACGATGACCGACAGCCCGATGTCCTTGTGCCGGGCGATACATATGTCGGGCGTGCCTGAAGCTGCAATGATGGAACCAAAGAAGGACACGTGGCGTCCAGACCACCATAACTTCTTCCAACCGCTGCCTATAAATAGCAGCTATAGGAAGCCGAAAAGACAGTTCGGAACCCCCAAGAGCTAACTGAAGAAAGTATCTGGAGCTAGTGTGTCGTGCCTCAGAGGTTGTGTCGGGTGATTCTAGGTGAGCATTTCCCCATCCCGAGAGGGAGGGGATGGTTCACTTAGGGCCATCCCGGGCACCGCTACAGGCCGATATCGGCCAACAGATATACCCAATAGGAGTGGTCGATACCTGGAAGCAACACTCTAGCCCGGCACGATACCGAACCCCGATATGCATCTACAGTCGCGGCGTGTCACCCGAGAGGGTGCCGCCCGACATGATCGTATCGGTCAAGGGCGCCCTACACGATACATCCGCCCATCATGAGCGTGTCGCCTGAGAGGGTGTGTCGCCCGACACCAGTGTATCGGGCAAGGCTCCTGCCCGGTATCGGGCTGGAGAGTCTGCTGCTGTCTGTCGTACTTCTAAATCAAGAAGGTGACATTTACCTTTGTTATTTCAGTCATTTACTTCTTTTACTTATGCAATGTAATCAGACCCTTATATGTTTATGGAAATAGAAGAGTTTTAATAATCAGTTGCTTTATGTTTGGTACCTTGGTTGGATGATTGCTATGTTTAACATCTGAACTCTAGCTTGTATACTTGGATCGCGCTTCGATTAGCTACTGAATCATGTTTTCCCGTCGCAACAGCCTCGAGAGAGGTGTTGTGTCTCTAGTGTTTGGTCCGATTCTAGAGGACGAGAGTGTCCGGAATCGGAGTTGCTTTAGTAACCTTTCCACTCTAACTTAAGCCCAACAACCTCGAGAGGGGTGATGATGTTTGGTTAGTGGTACCCACTTCGAGAGGAGGGGTACAGGATGTTTCTGATGCCGCTTGTTTTACCGAAGCTTTCTCCTTCGTTCCTTACTGTAGCATTAGTGTTATCTCTCTGTTTCCATTGCACGAAAACCCCTAAAAACTGATAAATGCTTAAAACCTTATTTTTCCTCGTAGCTCCAGTTGGAGATAGATTTCTTTTGATTTATCGATCTTAACCTGTTGTTCCCTTGGGGAACTTTGCCATCTCCTTACCCTTGCCAGAGTGTAACGTGTCGATTCTGTATTCTCAACACTACCACCCTTGTCCCTGTGTTCAACCCTATATATCTACTTCAACCCCGTAAACAAAGTTGCGGGGGCCTAGAAGGTTTCGAGTTATAAATGTAAAAGTTCGACTACTTCAAATCCGCCTCCAATTTTAGGACGCGCGAATTAGGTTGGGTCAGAAATGCAATTTCTCCTTTTAATGACATATGAACAAATAATGGTGTGATTTGTTTTGAATGTATGGATTTCGTTTGTAATAGCCTTTCTTGTTTGTTTCATGAGCCATATTGGCAAATGGGCCCAATAACAAGGAAAAGAAAGAAAGAAAAAGAAATTCAATTAATAAATGAATATTTAAGAAAAGGAGAAAAGAAAGAAGTAGAAGCATCTAGAAGGCTAGGAAGTAACCTCCAAAGTTGGATTTCGTAGCTTTGGGGTTCCTTGGGTTCCAAGGAGTCCAAGTTGCAAAGATAATGCAATAAGAAAAAGATAAGATCAAATAAATCATTATTAAAAAGGAAAGTTGAGATAATGATGAAAATATAAGAAATATGTGGAAATAGGGATAATGGAATCATTATGAATGAGATTTTGACCCCACATGGTTTCTATTGGTAAAAGAAATCCAAATAAAGAGAATAAAAGAATAAGAGAGAGAAAATATGCATAAAATATGCCTTATTAAGTTATAACTTGCATATGAAGAAAAGTCTCTCATACTTTCGAGTTTGAGTCCCAAACTTGGCACGCAAGTAGCTTAATTCTTTATGGACTTTCCCTTAAATTTTGGGATTAATTGGATAAGCGGTTTGAGAGTTATGATTTTTTACAAGATTCCCTATAGTGGAGGGATTTCCATTAAATGTCATATGACTTTCGAAATGTTTTCTTTGGGCGTGAAATTTGGACCCTCAGATCGGGATCCAATGGTAGTCCATTGTCTCCTACCTCCATCTTGTTTTAGGAAAGCCTAAACAACAACATGACGAAATCGATACATTCATACTCCTCTCGCTAATCAACAAGGAATCTTAAAAGGCATATTTTTGAGTTTGGGAGAAAAAAACGGATCTAATGATCCTTTAATATCTCGTTTTGATGCACTACTCGAAGTTTCCACAATAGTCCCCATGGAGTTGGACTCCATGGTTTCTGGCTTGCGACTCAGAGCTATAACAAGGGCTCTTCCCCTCTTCGTGATAGACTTAGTTGTACGAGGGCACCAGGGCAGGTTCGAGGAACCCTCCGCTACTCCTGTTTTTCCCGAAGATTAGCACCCCACGAGATCTATGTCTGGTCTGTGCTACCCACTGAGAGTGTGGAGGTTTTCCCCCAAGCGGATGTTTTCTTTCAGCAACTGAAGGCGCAGATGACTTCAGAAGGGTGGGCCGAAGGCAGCTACAAGGTCCTTTGCCCCTGCACGATGCCGGAGCACGGAGTCAACCATCGGGTTGACCCTCGTGTAGGCCTGATTCGCGAGAAAGGGGGGAGCTGGAGGAAGGGGAAGAGGGGAGGCGAAAGTACCTCCTTGCCCCCCAGTGTTTGAGAAGGAAGGTGAGGGCAAGAATGTCTTTCCGACATAGTTTGGGCCCAACCCTCCGAAAAATAAAAAGGATTCTATTAGTTGACGTGGCGGCCAAAGATTGGCCCAGGAGGTAAATACTTTACAAATTCGTAGAAAAAAATTGGTAACTCAGATGTAGACAAATAATATATGAAAATTGATCAAGAGAACGCGTAGAATCCAATAAAAATACTTTGAAAGTCTGATTTCGTTCCTATTTGCAAAAGTACATTAAGTTGATTATAAAGTGCATTAAACTTAGGTTAAATACCCTAATTATGATTAAAGATTGAATCTATGATGCCTAACTGGTTAAATCGAGCACTATTCGCCTGTTGGATTATAAAATATGAATCCATGATAACGTGTGTAGAAACCCTAATCTAGGGTAAAGAAGAGATTAATTTGATTCATTCGAATTATTTGGAAATGTGTTGATAATTGTTGATCCTAATCCTGTTAGGAGAGATAGGACAAGATAATTAGGGTTTATGAGTATTTTTACTGATTTAGGGTTTGTTGACCTAAAAGTGATAAAGTTTGAGAAATTGATCTAAGAAACCCTAATGAATCCTAATAAGAGTTAAAATTCTTGGAAAGGTGTCCCAATTCAATGAGGATTTGTTTGGGATATGTTTGTGACAATTAGACATTATACATATTTTTAGGATCAAGATTGCTTGATTGGTTGCTTGTCTTGCTTGATTGGAAATCTTGATTGGATTAGTTATCTTGCTTATATTTGAGACTCCAAAAAGGTATGTGGTTACGCTTATGGTTAAATCGCTTTAGTTTTCTGGTGATTCTCGAGGTTTTAAGGGTTGCTTTGAAATAATTTCTTGATTGACTTTTAGTTCATGCAACTATAAAGCGACTATGACTATCACCATAATTATACATGCATAGCTCATATCCTGGTCTTCCTATGTAGCTCTGATGATGATGAGATAGATGACCTAGTACATGGTCTACCCGTGAGGTAGGACCATCAGGTTATCACGAGTCAGGGATTGGACTACCTTTGGGTAGGGCCATGCGACTCCACAACCCTATGTATTGATGTACCTGTAAGGTAAGATCATGGGGTTTAGTTGGGGTCTACCATATGAGAGGTAGTATCTATGTCCACTATAGGGACAACACCGAGGCTAGGGTATGTAAGGATTGAGTAGGCAGGGTTAAAATGCAAAGTTTGTTTTGTTAAATCATAATTTCTTATAATATGTTGTTATAATTAAATGCACATTTATTGGTTCCCCCACATACCAGTATAATTCGTTATACTGACCGATATTTTGTTTATCGGCATTTTAGGTATTATCTAAAAAGGACAAACAGTATAGAAAAATCTGTGAAGATGAATTTAAGTAATCCAAAGGAGGATTAGATAGTTATATTTCTACTGTGGATAGAAGTCTTAGATCCTATTTTGAAAAGGTATGCAAAAAAATTATTTTATACCAGCTTTCCAGTTTAGTTAGTAGAATTTGATAATTATTATTGCTTAAATGTCAAACCACTGATCCTGAAATATTGGGATAACGTCTCTGACCTTCTGATCTCCCTTAAGTGGGGGTTACCGGGAGGCGGGGTCGTTACATTTGGTATTAGAGCCATGGTTCCTCATTTAATCCTTAGTAATTATTAGATTTTACAAACTCTATATAACCGAGGGAGTTATTAGAGGATTTACCAAAAGACAAAAGTGTCTAGAAAAGGATCACAGTCCAGGGACTTGCAATATTTTCCTCTACCCCGCTAGTTAGTCATGAGGACTCCCAGATGCAGTGTGACTGCCTGGACAATGTCTGAGGTTCTGACTCGAAATAAGATACCTTTAGGACTCTCATCTATTTCCTCCCTTCTCAACCCTAATTAAATTAAGGATTATAGGATTTAGGGTTTTTCTCTCTCTTCCCCACCCTCTTGAAGTCAGGGTATGTATGATAAGATTAAGGAATCCTCCATCAAATTAATGAAAAGCATGTAAACAATATGTCATGGACATAAGTTTAATAGTTTACACGTAAACTAGTGTTTAGTTACATGCTTAGGTTGCATAGCTTGTGTTGTTGTGCTCCTGGTTACTCCTTAGGAGAACGCTAGGGTTAAACCATCTCGTAGGAAGAGAAGGAGAGAGTTAGCCTTAGAGGAAGAAGCCTCCAGGAAGAGGAAGAGACCTGATGCATCCTCTAAGGACGATGCTAACCCAAACCCTAAGCAATGGATAGAGAAAGAGAAGACATGATGAGTTGGATATCATAGTGGACCGTGCATGCATGTATGTGGGTTATACATGCATGTTGTGCAGAGGTTTTGAGTATCCATGAGAAACATGAACCATGTGTAGTTTGTGCCTTGTGGCGACCCGACCTTGGGAGGGTCGTGCTTGTTAGGGTGAGGGATAGCACCCTCATTGAGGAGGTTAGTGGTAACCATATAGGAACCCTAACAATTGTATATGAGTAAATAAGAGGCATGCACTTACATAAAAGAGGTATCTACCTACATAGAAGAGAGTGGCAGCAGGTTTTAGACCTATGCCAGATAGGTTGTGCCTAATAGTTCATGAGATGAACATGCAGAGCTTTGGATAATATTGATCGAACACAGGTTTAGATCGTATGTTTCACCCATGTAGGTGTACGCATGTATCCTTAAAAAGCTTGATTCACCTTCTTAGAGAGAGAACCTATAGTGGTAAGATCAGTTGTAGGATTAGATCTAGAGAGAGAGCAAGACCCGAGAAAGAAGGTTGGAAGCTTAGACTCTGAAACATGAGTAACCATGAGAAGTTGGATATGTTATGACCTAGAATAGAGGATCTAAGTGGATGGTTGTGATTGCCTCTTGCACGATCCTTGGAGGCATGTGATACCTTGTTTGCCCTTAGAGGAATCAAATCCTAGAAAGAGGAAGAGGCTTTTGGAATTGATGTGTAGATGTTATAGGTGCCTACCTTTTAGGCAGAGGAAGAGAGTTCCTTAGACTGAGGAGGTATGGTAACAAGTTATGAGGTCTCACATCGAGTTGGTTGTCCTTGTGTAGGACTCTAAGGTGTTGTCCATGTGGAAGAATGGTGGGAAGTGTATGCCCTACCTTGTGCATGTTTGGTTCAGGGGTGGACAGCTAATGCATAAGAAGTGAACCTAGGATTCCTAGACTTAAGAGGGAAAGTAGTAGGACCTGGTGCACATGGTGCTCATGAAGATGTTTGGGTTCTAATGGATTAGAGCATGGCACCCCGCATGTTTAGAGGAAAAGGAAACCCCTTGGACTAAAGTATATATTGGATGAACCCCTCACACATAGGGGGTGACCTATGCATGCATGAGTTTGGTCTAATGTTGAGGAATAGGAACATGTAGAACATACCAAGGAAACCTAGCATGGTTTAGTAGGTGGTCTTCTAGCTAGCTACGTGCCTTAGTAACTTGATAGGGATAAGCATGCACATGATGATGTAAACCCTAAACTAAGGACGTTTGTGACATTTGTTGCTATCAAGAGATAGTTTTCTTCCATCCTGGGGAGGGACCCTCCCGTAGGGTGAGTATAAGCTTTTGTTTAGGTTTGAAGTAACCTAAAGAGGTATCATGGATCTTGATGAGCTAAGTGGAGAGCACATGGTATGAGAATGAATCTATAGACCCTTGTGTGACCATCTCTAAGGGGCATGAAGATATGTTTCCATGGAGGTAACCTTATGGGGCATGACCAAGTTAGGTAGGTCGCCATGATCCCTATGAAAGGATGTAAGTTTGACCATGAGTGCCTAGGGAGATGATGGAGTTTTGGGTAAAGATTCAAGAATGATATGTGCTATGATGGAATCCTAAGTCAATACTAAGGTCATGAAGGAATAAGACCAATGGAAGTAGGAGTTGTCTGTTCCCTGGATGCACGAGACCATAGGGTCGGGAGGTAACAGCTACCTTTGCCCAAGGACCATGGGTTAGGAGGTTGGCCACCTTCATGAGTTCATGGGGCCTAAGGGGTAAATGTGATAGGCACTCCCTAGATGCATAAGGGTCAGATAACTCCAAAAATGTCGGCACCCTAGAGACCTTGAGGTAATGACTAAGGATTGTGCATAAAAAAGATATGTTAAGATCCAGAGGTAATGGGAAAATTCTTCCCATGGGTGTAGACCCATAATAGAGATGTTCATGATGTGGAGACCGGTGATGTACATTTCAACTTAGATTGGAAAGTTTGATAACGATGCGTGATGCACCATCTCTACTCTTGGAATAAGTTGAACTCTGTATTTGGACTACAACCAAATTCTTATTTCATCTTGTTATGGGTTTGAGAGACAGGGCAAAACACATGCCATCTAAGGATAAAGGTGATATGAGTTGAAACCCTTTCTACTATGTTTGAGGAAGTACCACACCTTTTGAGAGTACATTGGATATGTGGTTTGGAAACACGAAGAGAACAAAGGTAATCATTATATGAGGACGTCCTTGTCAAGAGCAGTTTGGATCCTAAAAGTTGCATCTTGGTTATGGTAATCGATATGATGAGCTCGAAGTGTTCTTGACTCAGTTAGACTTAAACCCGGGATGAGGATGATGAGTGAAGTCTATGAGGGTTTATGTCTTCACCATCACCTAGCATGTAAGGAATATTATGTGGTAACAAGATGTTCTTAGTAGAATACAGCTCAGGTATACATCTGTCTTGCATAGCCAGTAGAGAGACTAGAAAAAGGTTGATAGGCAAACCCTACGATACGATCCTTAGAAGATGAGACCTATATAACCTGACCCGTTGGTCAAATTAGTGGTTAATCGGTTAGCCATCCCAGCTTGATGAGATAAAAGGATGGTTGTAAGAACCTCAGATACACCTCTCCGGAAGAGAAGGCGATGAAACCAGCTACTAGTGTGTTTTAGGGTTTTTGAGGAGTTGACCTTGAGGAAGCATGACATGCAGGAGATCATGATTATAAGTCTGGAATATACTGTGGTACTACTATGATAATAAAAGTGTAATTTGAGTACCTGAGATAAAGAAGTATATAGAGTGCATGTGGCTTGTCGCCATGCATGCTAAGAGGTGACACCAGTAACCAGTGAGTTGCTATAGATAGTGAAGAGTCCCCAAGAGGGAATAAGAGTAGCTCACCATAGACATTGTAGTGGGTCTCCCATGGACCAAGAGTGGTCATGATGCAATATGGGTTATGATAGATCGCCTTACCAAGTTGACCTAATCCCTTGCCTAAGAGAGATCAATGTCAGTATGACAGTTTTGGTTGAACTATATATATGAGAGAGAAATAGTTCAACAACAATAGGATTCAAGTTCAAATGTTCTTGAGTATGACCTCAAGTTCACTTTTGTATGGTGGAAGAAGGTACATGAAGAACTCGATATCAGTTTGAAGTTAGCACAACTTATCACCCCTAACTAATGGTTAGTATGATCTAGACTAGAGGGTCTGATGAGAGCGTGTGTACTCGTTCAGGGTGATACTTAGGAGTAGTTCCTGCCCTAAAAGAGTTTATTTGTGATGATAACCACCATGGCCAATATCGGATGCATGAAGCTCTGTAAGAAAGGTTGTGTCGGTCACCGCTTCACTTGGATGATGTCGGTGAGAGGACCTTGTGAAGGTTAAAGAGACCACAGTGTATGTATAAGAAGACGCATTGATCGAGCAATGGCTGAGAAAGCCCAAGATCAACATAAGTCATGAGCTGATGCAAAGCAGGCTGACATACAGTTCAGTGTGGGTGAACATGTGGTATGAAAACTCGACCCTTCTGAGAAAGTTGAGTCCTCGATACATGGGTCCATATGAGATGGATTGGTGGAGTTTCTTATGTTTAGCATTACCCCTCAGGATAATATGATGTATGATGTGTTCCATGTGTCCAATCTAGAGCACTATGTGAGGTACCCGAGCCATGTGCTAAGCCATGAACCTATTAAGTTTCGAGAGAGAGGCTGAAATGTCCTGAGTCACCAATGAGGGTACGAGATACCAAGGTGAGAGAGAACTCAGATGTAAGAATATAAGATGATGAAGGTTCTTTGGAAGCACCATGGAGAGGGTGAAGCCACATGGGAGCCATGATGGACATAAGAAAGTCTTATCATGTTTGTTTGTATGCTTAGTGGAATTTTGAGGGAAAAATCCCTATAAGAGGGGAAGGATGTAACAACCCCAGTTTTTGGGTTCTTTTGGTGGGAAATGCAATTTCTCCTTTTAATGACATATGAACAAATAATGGTGTGATTTGTTTTGAATGTATGAATTTTGTTTGTAATAGCCTTGCTTTTTTTTTTCATGGGCCTTATTGGCTAATGGGCCCAATAACAAGGAAAAGAAGAAAAAAAATCCAATTAATAAATTAATATTTAAGAAAAGGAGAAAAGAAAGAGGTAGAAGCCTCTAGAAGGCTAGGAAGTAACCTCCAAAGGTGGATTTCGTATCTTTGGGGTTCCTTGGGTTCCAAGGAGTCCAAGTTGCAAAGATAATGCAATAAGAAAGAGATAAGATCAAATAAAGTATTGTTAAAAAGGAAAGTTGAGATAATGATGAAAATATAAGAAATATGTGGAAATAGGGATAATGGAATCATTATGAATGAGATTTCGACTCCACATGGTTTCTATTGGTAAAAGGAATCCAAATAAAGAGAATAAAAGAATAAGAGAGAGAAATTATGCATAAAATATGCCTTATTAAGTTATAACGTGCATATGAAGAACAGTCTCTCATACTTTCGTGTTTGAGTCCCAAACTTGGCATGCAAGTAGTTTAATTCTTTATGGACTTTCCCTTATATTTTACGATTAATTGGATAAGCGGTTTGAGAGTTATTATTTTTTACAGGATTCCCTAGAGTGGAGGGATTTCCATTAAATATCATATGACTTTCAAAATGTTTTCTTTGGGCGTGAAATCTGGACCCTCAGATCAGGATCCAATGGCGGACCATTGTCTCCTACCTCTATCTTGTTTTAGGAAAACCTAAATAGTAACATGACCAAATCGATACATCTATACTCCTCTCCCTAATCAACAAGGAATCTTAAAAAGTGTATTTTTGAGTTTGGGTGAAGAAAACGGATCTAATGATCCTTTAATATCTCGTTTTCGTGCACTACTGGATGTTTCCCCAATAGTCCCCATGGAGTTGGACTCCATGGTTTCCGGCTTGTGACTCAGAGCTATAAAAAGGGCTCTTCCCCTCTTCATGATAGACTTAGCTGTACGAGGGCACCCGGGCAGGTCTGAGGAACCCTCCGCTACTCCTGTGTTGCTTGAAGATTAGCACCCCACGAGATCTCTGTCTGGTTTGTACTAACCACCGGCGGCATGGAGGTTTTCCCCCTAGTGGATGTTTCTTTCAGGAACTGAAGGCACAGATGACTTCAGAAGGGTGGGCCAAAGGCTATTGCAAGGTCCTTTACCCCTGCACGACGCCAGAGCACGGAACCACTGGGTTGACCCTTATCTAGGCCTGATTCACGAGAAAGGGGGATCCAGAGGAAGGGGAAGAGGGGAGGAAAAAGTACCTCCTTGCCCCCAGCGTTTGAGAAGGAAGGCAAGGGCAGGAGTGTCTTTTCGACATAGTTTGGGCCCAACCCTCCGAAAAAGAAAAAGGATTCTATTAGTTGATGTGGCAGCCAAAGATTGGCCCATGAGGTAAATACTTTACAAATTCGTAGAAAAAAATTGGTAACTCAGATGTAGACATAATATATGAAAATTGATCAGGAGAACGCATAGAATCCAATAAAAATACTTTTAAAGCCTGATTTCATTCCTATTTGCAAAAGTACATTAAGTTGATTATAAAGTGCATTAAACTTAGGTTAAATACCCTAATTGTGATTAAAGATTGAATCTATGATGCCTAACTGGTTAAATTGAGCACTATTAGCTTGTTGGATTATAAAATAAGAATTTAATCTAATTTAGATGAGAAGTTGCTTATTTTAGGGTTTTAATCTATGAATCCATGATAACGTGTGTAGAAACCCTAATCTAGGGTAAAGAAGGAGATTAATTTGATTAATTCGAATTATTTGGAAATATTCTGATAATTGTTGATCTTAATCCTGTTAGGAGAGATATGACAAGATAATTAGGGTTTATGAGTATTTTTACTGATTTAGGGTTTGTTGACCTAAAAGTGATAAAGCTTGAGAAATTGATCTAAGAAACCCTAATGAATCCTTATAAGACTTAGAAACCTTGGAAAGGTGTCCCAAGTCAATGAGGAGTTGTTTGGGATATGTTTGTGACAATTAGACATTATACAAATTTTCAGTATCAAGATTGTTTGACTGGTTGTTTGTATTGCTTGATTGGGCATCTTGATTGGATTGGATATCTTGCTTATATTTGAGACTCCAAAATAGGTATGTGGTTACGCTTATGGTTAACTTGTTTTAGTTTCCCAGCAATTCCTGAGGTTTTAAGGGTTGCTTGGAAATAATTGCTTGATTGACTTTTCATTCATGAAACTATAAAGTGACTATGACTATCACCATAATTATATGTGCATGACTAGCTTAGATCCTGGTCCTCCTCTGTAGCTCTGATGATGATGAGATAGATGACCTAGTACATGGTTTACCCGTGAGGTAGGACCATCAGGTTATCATGAGTCACGGATTGGACTACCTTTGGGTAGGGCCATGTGACTCCACAACCATATGTATTGATCTACCTGTAAGGTAGGATCATGGGGGTTAGTTGAGATCTACCATATGAGAGGTAGTATCTATGTCAACTGCAGGGACAACACAGAGGCTAGGGTATGTAAGGATTGAGTAGGCATGTTTAAAACGTAAAGTTTGTTTTGTTAAATCATAATTTCTTGTAATATGTTGTTATAATTAAATGCACATTTATTGGTTCCCCCACATACCAGTATAATTCATTATACTGACCGACATTTTATTTGTCAGTGTTTTAAGTATTATCTGAAAAGGACAAATAGTAAAGTGAAATATGTGAATATGAATTTAAGTAATCCAAAGGAGGATTAGATAGTTAGATTTCTACTATGGATAGAAGTATTAGATCCTATTTTGAAAAGGTATACAAAAAAAATTTATACTAGATTTCCAATTTAGTTAGTAGAATTTGATAATTATTATTGCTTAAATGTTGAACCATTGATCCTGAAATATTGGGATAACGTCTCTGACCTTCTGGTCTCCCTTAAGTGGGGGTTATCGAGAGGCGGGGTCATTACAACAGTGGCTTTCACATGTATGGTACAATACAAGGGAGTTCATGGGTAAGGTAAAAGAGAAAGTTAATTGAGTTGAATTGAGTTTAGATAAAGAGTTATGTTAATTAGATCACTCAGTTTTGTTTAGTTGGACAAGAAAGTAGTAGCCATTTTAGTAGTCATTCTAGTCAAAGTTAATGTAAGTTCGGAAAGAGAATAATGAGGAAAATGTTTAAAAATTTTCACATTCCTAGAGATGCATGTTACAATTTATTTATATATTCATGTATAGCTAGTCTTTTAATCTACATTACCACTTTGCATTTATTTTAATTACTCAAGAAATCTAAATGCCAAATTCAATGCTTTAGGTTGTTTTGTTCTTTTACTCATTCACTGAGCAACTATCTCACCCCTCTACTCAAAGATTTTTAGGGGAACCATGTGAAATGAAATATCAATGAATTAGGGTAGATCTTTCACAAAACTTAAGTATTTTGATTAGTAAAGTATAGTAGGTCCATGTCACTCTAGGTCCTTGTAAGGAAATAAGATAGTTGTAAATGATGACGCCTAACATTATTTCTTTATTTGCTAAGTATGTATACAATGATCAAGAATTATGTGCATGGAAGGGTGAGAATTAGGATGAATGTTATACACATATCAATACATTTGAAATTATATTAAAGGAATCAAGGTTTAAATTCATATTTAAAGTTTGTTTGAGTGATTGAATTTGAGAAATTAAAGAGTTTCAAATTAAAAAAAAGTAAAGAGTTGTCTTTTTTTATATTTAGTCCTCATTGATTCCCTGATCTCTTAATTAGTGGCTATTGTGATATGTGGGTGTAACACCTAAGGATCACATTATGGGCTATTGTTAGTAGTACTAAGAGCAAGCTTGGTGCTAGTGGCACACATTCTAGTGGGTTATTAACCTCCTAACTTGGTGCTACCAACTTGGGTCAGTGGTATCCAGTTGTTGGCACTTAGAAAAATGTGTCACGATCTAACTTGGTACTATTGATTTCTCCTTTGGTTGTACTGACTTTTCCTTGTAGATTTAGTAATTGTTGTCAAATTTTTCGGGTTACTAAGAGTTCTCTCAGCAGTACCAAGTTGAAGTGGCTGAAATGACAATAGATTTCTTTTGCATGTCGATACCACTAAGAGTGGTCTCATTAGTATTGAGTTGAAGTGGATGAAATGACAGTAGAATTTCTTTCACATATCAATGCTATTGGATGATATTTGGTGGAACCCAATTGTTGTTGTAGTTTCAATATAAAACTAAGGCATTGTTGATATATGACTCATTGATACTGACACTTGTAGCAGTGCCATTGAACTTGCTATGTGGTTTTCTATAACAACCATCGCCAATGCTTGGTAATACTGGCTAAGCCTTCAGGAGTATTGGGTTGAACTACATTTATGCATCCAACACATGAATCAAGGTACCCTTATATTGCATTAAAACACTTAACATTAAAATCAATCAACAATGAAGAAAACCTCTCAAACTAATGTGAAATTTAGAGAACAAAACATTAAATATGGGTTACCTCCCAGAAGTGCCCTTTTTTAACATCACAAACTTGACTCAAAGAAGATGGTTTGAGAAAAAAAAGCTTGAGATCATCATACTCATTTACTATCTCTCCCCAAGTTAATGTTTCAATCCTTGGCCATTAGTTCTAAACACAATAGAACCATGATTGCGTTGACAGCTCTATATGGGTAAACCTTCATTTCTTGATATGGGTCACTCCATCTAGAATTAAGATTAATCGAGTATAGCTTCATCCTAGAATCAAATAAAAGGACCTTCTTCCCAGGGTTGAAATTCCTATGTAATATGTGTCTATCATGAATGTGCTTGGTCTTTCTCTATACAGTTTTGCATTCTTATAAGCATCAATACTTATCTCATACTCGCTTTCATATTTGTACCTTCTAGATTGAAATCAAAATTTAGGGTAAGGTGTGGTATTGAGACAAGATTCTCTGAACCTCCCACTTAGGTACAAATCTTCTCAAAATCACATACTTGCATTGCTTCAGTATAAAGGGATTGTCCCACATTTAGTATCTCTATGAATATAAATTTTCTATTTGTCTCGATATTCCAGTCCCCACCAATTGTCCCTCTAGATATTTAGTCAACAATATTAACATACGAAGGTTCTTCTGCCATCAAAACTAACAGTCTCTCATCATAAAAAGTCTCTTGGATGGAAATATCCAGACCCTTCTCTTCCACTCTCTCAAGATGAGAAATGTGCCCTCCATGACATTTCTAGTGACATCCTTATCTCTAACTTCTATATTAAACTCTTCTAGGAGAATGATACACCAAATAATCCTAGGCTTAGCCTCTTTCTTCAACAATAAATATTTTATTACAGCATGATCTGTCCAAACAATGACTTTAGCTCCAATCAAGTATTGCTAAAATTTATCAAAAGCAAACATGATGGCTAAAAGATATTTTGTATTATAGTTTAAAGTAATTGGGCATCATTTGGTTTGCAAGAAGCATTGTTGATGACAGACAAGGCATGATTATGTTGTGTACAAAATAGCTTTGGTTGCAAAATCAGATGCATCACACCTGAGCTTGAATAGATTATTCCAATCAGGAGCCACTATGACAGGTGTTGAAACTAATCTTTCTTTCAAAAAATTAGAAGAATTAAAACCCATGTTATTGAGGTCAAAATCCATGTTCTATTCAACAAGCTCTGAAAGGGGTTTTGTAATTTCAGGAAAAATCTTTAATAAATCACCTATAAATTCCCACATAGCTATACAACTCCTCACTAACTTCACTGAGGATGATGAAAGAAGTTTAGAGATAACTTATATCTTGACTAATTCTACCTTGATTGCTTTTGATGGAAACCTTGTTTCCCAACCCAATACCCTCCTTAACAATAAAATGAAATTTTCACCTATTGAGGACTAAATTTGTGTCCTCATATCTTTGTGATACATTGTATAAATTATCTAGACAATCAAAAAATGACTCCACATACACTAAAAAATCATCCATAAATATTTAAGCACCATTCCACCGTATTTGAGAAGATGGAAAGCATGCACATTTGAATATGGTGAGTGCATCACAAAGGCCAAAGGCCATTCAATGATAAGTAAAATTGTCATAAGGGATTGTAATGGTCCGTTTTCATTGATCCTCATGCTCAATAAAAGTCTCGTTTCACTAAAATATCATTTAAGAGTGCAAAAATGAGAACAGTCAATGAGTGGTTCTAAAATATAATCAATAAAATGTAGTGGGAAAATGATCCTTTAAAGTGGTGGCATCCAAATAATGACAATCTATGCATACCTACCTTCCAATCACTAGTCTAGTGGTAACCTATTCACTCGCATCAGTTGTGGTCATAGTTATCACCACTGTCTTAGGTACTACATGTGTAGGGATTACCCGCTTTTAACTAGAAATAGTATAAATAATTCATATAGATAAAAGTTTCATCACCTTTGTTTTGACTAACTTCGTTGTGATTGGGTCCATACACCTCTAAGATTGTGCCATATTCTTTTCCCTCCTTTGTATGGATTTTTTGTCGACAAAATCTTAGAGAAGTTCCTTTTATATCTGCTACAGACCACCTAAATGCTTCTCGATGATTCTTTAAGACAGTCATCACTTGTTATTCTTCTAAAGTTCTCAAGGGTGAAGAGATTTTCAGAGGAAACTTCTATCCTAAAGAAAGGAATAAGTACTTCAGAGGAGGTTAGGGCTTCATCTCAAGATCAGGAGGGCACTTAAGTGATGGAACAAGAGGTGGTGGTGGTAGTCCCAAGTCTTCAAAGTGCCTTGTGTAGTGGGTCGGTAAGCTTTCAAAATAGTAACACACTCCTTCATAAACTCATCATGAATCCATACAATTCATTAGATATAAATTCAATTGTAGAATAGGATAAGAATGATGGAATGTTACCACATCCCCTTCTAAAATATAGGTAGGCAAGATAAAATCTATGGGCTTTTCTAGACATCTAATACCTACAACAAGAGAGACCTTACATACTTCTATAACTTCCACCTGGAGAGGTCCCTTGTCAACCTCGTGTATCATGTTTACCATGTCCAAGAAGGGTTTCCCTAGAATTAAGGAAACATCAACATCAAGATGATGCACGAAAAGACATCCAGTCGTACTACCCAAATTCATTGGTTGTTGAAGAAGATTGACTCTAACCTTTCATCTTCAATCCCAAGAGACATACTTTTTCTTCTCATCTCTAAAGTCACATTTGTTGTAGCAAGAAATGATTTACCCAAGTAACTCATGCTTATAGTCTTCGTGCATCTCCATGACTATAAAATATGTTAGGAAAACAAATCTTCCCACCTTAACAAGGACATCCTCACAAATACCAAAGGATCTAACAAAGGATTTTTCATCCAACTGGATTGTCATATTAGTATTCCTGCATTATTTGAGTCCCATATTCTTTTCATGAGTGGCATAAAATCAATGTTGGCTTGAGAATCACAGTGTGCATTTCTGAAGTGGAAATTTCCTATTGAAAAAGATAAAGCATCTAGATTTTGCCTTTTTTGTGGTAGTTTCCTTTATAGAAGCATACTTACCTCTTCATGGAATAACACAACATGAGAATTAGATATATGCCTCTTTTTATTAATTATGTCTTTAAGAAATTTTCCAAGAGAAGGAATTGTTTAATAGCTACAACTAGTGGGATATTTACATGGGGCTTGTGCAGGATATCTAAGAACTCATTGAATGGTTGGTCTATCTTGTTCTTCTTGAGGATCCTTGGAAAATGTACGGGCATCATGATCTTTCTGATGCATCATGGAACATACACAACCTTAGGAGATTTGTCTCCTCGTAAGATGGATTCAAAATGGTCTTCTTCTACTATTACCTAATAATTTCCAATTTTTTGGATGCTACATGCCTAATTTATCCTTCATTTCTCTTACATATTAGGTTTTATTGTAATGAATCTCAATTTTACCTGCATTTAGAAATATCCCCATTAGAATAGTTTTCCATATTTGTAGGAGATGGATAAGACTTAACATTTCCATTATTAACCGTCTGATGACCGATTAGGTGGCCTAAGACAGTGTCAAGGAAGCCTTGTAGGAAAGCAAACAACCACCCACCAATGGAATTTCCTAAAGCTACTGCCTATGCCTCAATAGAAAGGGATACTTAGACTAGCCATAGACCATGCATCGATCAGAATCCCACCATAATCCCCGAATGAAGATGGGGTCAATCACATCAATGCCTAGGCAGATTAACTTCCACACAATAGTTTGACAAGGCATCAACCAACTGATGACCGATTTGCATCACAACCTAAAGATCAATCAGCCCCTGAATTTGATGCTCAACCCCTCCTCATGGATACTTAGCCCTTCCATTAGTGGCACCAAAGACCAGTCTATGCTCCAAGTTTGATTTCCAGTCAGCAATTCCATTGAGGGAGATGTTGCAAGCCTCCACTCCCCAATGACATTTCTACAACACACCCTATCCTTTTGACTAGTTAAGTGTGTTCCCTGAGACTTGGTGTACAACTAAGGTACCTCTCACCAACCCTAAGAATCACAAAACAAGGAAAGTAGTCCAGACATCAAAACATGCCCAAATCTCTCTTCAACCAACTACAAGCTTCTCGAGTGGGGTCATGAAGGCAAATTAGTGTAGCAGTTGAAATCCTCCTACAATATAATCAAGGGGATCAGACACCTCCATTAGAAATTGTAGTACCTGAAAATAAGTGGAAGTATGTCAAGAATAAGACATACATGAGGTACTACAAGAAGATGAAGCCATGGAAACTACATAGTAGATGAAGGTCAAAGTGTCAAATCCAATGGAACTAGACGATATCCCAGCCAATGTATGTGACATCTACATGCAATTTAGTGAATTTGAAGGGATGTTCCCAGAAAACATTGAATCAACATACGGGGTCACAACGGAAGAAAAAATCTCTGGAAAAGACAAAGAAAGAATGAATATTGTTTTAATGACATCTTGGCAAAAGTGTCTACTCTTTTTTCATACTCAAACTTCAAGAAGTCAAACAAGGCCTAAAATGGAAGGAACTGACATGAAGATTGTGTCAAGGATATTTTACAGAGATGCTTACATACTTGTAGACATACTCAACAATAATCTTCTGGGACAAGAAGTTCTATACACTGACAAGGGATGATCTTCTATGCGAGAAAATTTAGGGGGATATTTTGAAAGAAATGACAAGTGCACACATGTTTGTTCAAGATTATTTTTGCAACAATGCTAGAAGAGTTCCTAGATCTAGAAAAGAACAACCTATGTTCAAAGAAACCCCGACTCTTTTCAATCGCCTCTTACACAAGAAGGACAAGTCACCTCATGTATTTGAACTACAAGACACAATGAATGGACAACAAACAAAGTTGATTACTTTGTCATACTGAATAATGGATCACAGACTTCTAATGGTGGTAGATTATGAAAAAGATACGGTGCTCTATAATTATTTTACACATGAGCTCAGGTGCCATGAAATGGTCTTTTGAGATGTTGAGGAACATGTAATCTATAAGATCTCAATAAGTCTTGAGTATTCTATAAATTGGGTAGGAAAAGGACACACAAGCAACTGGAAAACATCCACTATCAATATAGAGTCCCCCAATAAGAGCTTGTGTCATGTTATTGGTGTTGACTTGAGAGTTATACATTGTACATATCTTGATAATGACTTAACCATTCCCTTTATATTCATCTAATATGTTTGTTTGAAATAAATTTTAGGTATTAGGTACATGAAAAGGATAAAATTCATCAAGCCTTAGCTTGTTGAAGTTCAAATCAAAAGCTATGCAAATGTGTAATTTGGGAAAATACTCCAAAAAACTTAGAACATTTTTGTAATCATTTGAATTGATGATATGACTTGTTACTAAGATGAGAAAAAATTAGGGACCCTTAATTCAATTTTTGATCACTTTAAAATAATTTTGGAAAATTCATCATAGGCACTTTATCAGTCAAGTTTGGAACTCGACTGATCCTTGATGGATTTTGGAAATGTTTTGGATCGGTCAAGTTGTACACTCAAAGAACTCGACCAACCAACTTTCAGTCCAAAGTTGATTTTAGTTGATTGGCCAAGTTACCCCAGGACAAACTCGGCCGATGGTTTAAAATTAGCTTTGTCACATAGTGTGATCGATTGAGTTACCTTTATGGAAACTTGACCAAATGCATTGTACAAAAAGTGTAGAAAAAGTGATTCTAACTACTAGAGAGTAGCTAACATAAAAAAATAGACATGTTGTAACCCTCCAAATGGCTAGTTTTCTATATTAAGGGATTCTACACTCAAATGGACACCCCCATCTATAAATAGTACCTCTTAGAGTTCATTCCAAGGTTTCTCATTCATGTTATTCATGGTCCTAGCCTTAGTTGAGTGTCTCTAATCATTTGAGTTCCCTTTCTCTCTCTTGTTTAGAAAGCATTTTGTGATTATGAGTGAGTTAGGCCTGTTGTAAGAGAGATACCATCTTGTTACTTTGTAAAGATCTCCATCACTCCACTTCCCTATCCCCTTTCTTTAAGAGCAAAGGTTGGAGTGATCTTCTCTGAGTGAAGAAGGAGTTGTTGTTCTACTTCAAGGTTGAAGAAGGTTTGAAGATCTTCTCCAAGTGAAGGAGAAGGACAAGGCGGAAGATCCAAGGATCTGAGTAGGTAAATCCTCAAGGACAAAGACTCATTGCAAGGACGAGATGTCCTAGGTGAGGTTGAAGACTAGCTCTTGAATAGGTAAGTCCTTGGTTGTAAGAAGGTCATCTTGTATGTCTTATAATGGAATATAAGTATACATGGATTGCAAAATCCTAGAGGTTGACCTCTCTAGGTAGTGGACTGACAATCTTCTAGTTTGGAGATTGGAACCACTCTACATCACTTGTCCAAGTGCATGTTTCAATCTCTCTCATACTTTCTATGCTTGTTTAGATAGCCATCAAATTCACTTTTAGCAATTAGGTTCAATTGATATAATTTGAAGTTCTACATATTCTTATGCAAGTTTTGAAGCTCTATTCACCCCAAGCCCTAGATCCAACAAGTGGTATCAGAGCAAGGTTCTTCTCCAACAACTCTCCCATGAGATGAGAAGATGCGCGAGAACCTTCTTGGTTCCCTCAACCTAGAGGGATGCTTCTCTATGTGCCCCCTGGTCTTTGACGACACCAATTCCCTCTATTGGAAGAAACAGATGAAATTCTACATTCAAGGAATTAATTATGATATGTGGAAAGTGATGATTGCATCGTACAAAGAGACAAACAGAGCTATAGCTACTTGGGATGAAGTAGCTCTAAAGACGGTACAACTTAATGCCAAATCAATTAGCATCCTCTATGATGCCATCACTCCTTTCAAGTTCAACTGCATCTCTTCATGGGACACAACCCATGAAATATGAGACAAATTGTGCATCACTTGTTAAGGCACAAAGCAAGTGAAAGAGGAAATGATCTATATGTTGAACAGCCTCCTAGAGAACTTCAAGATGGGGAAGAAAGAAGGAGTGATCGAGTTGTATTCAGAGATCAACATCATCATCAACAACCTTGCCTGCTTGGGATATACTTTGGATAAAGGATCTATCAACTCCAAGATCCTATAGTCTCTTCCAAAGAGATGAGAGTCCAAGGTGACCTCCCTAGAAGAAGTAAGAAGTCTTGGTGATCTTCCAACTGAGGAACTTATTGGTAACCTACAATCTCATGAGCCAAGACTTGACAAGTAAGAAGAGAAGGCAAAGCAAGAAGAAAAAGAATCAAGGAAGATAAATAACAATGCCTTCAAAGCTCAAGTGGAGGCTCTCATACTTCAACAACAACTTGCTTTTCGAACCTCTCCCTCCTCATCTAGTGAAGATGATGGCCCTAGTGACCATGAAGACAACTTCTCAAAGGGCAAGCACTTCAAAGAGAATCCATCTTCCTCATCTACTCCAAGGTGATACAAGTGTGGTAAAAAAGGACACTACAATAGTGAATGTCTAAAGGCTAGAGAGTCACACCACAAGAACAGCTCCAAGAAGGAGGAAGACTACAAGAAAGATGGTAAATACAAGAGGAAGGACAAGAAGGAGAGGAGGAACAAATATGTAGGCCATGTCATATGGGAAGGATCATCCTCTAGTGGATGAAGCTCCGATGAAGATGGAGAATGCCACCTTGCACTCATGGCCTCTACAAGTGAAGACATTGGTGAGGTAAGTGAGTTAAGTGAGGTAAGTGAGGTAAATTGCATGAGTTGTCTAAAGATACTCTTATTTATATGCTTAATGTTATCTATTTTTCTTATTTCTAATGCAAATCTAAGAAGAAGAGATTGGGTAAAATTGTTGATGACTTGTATGCTAAACTTGATGTTCTTGAGCAAAATGAGAAGAAACATCTTGATAACATTGATTCCCTACAAGAAAATTTCCTTATCTTGATCTCCAATACAATGGAGTTGAAGTTGAGAATGGTGTGTACCTTAAGAACATCAATACTCTTATGATAACCAAAGATGCTTAGATGAGCTTTCTTTACTTAAAACTTAAAATGTTGATCTTAAGCTTTCTTATGATGCTCTTAAGGATGAAAATATAATTTATCTTGATGAACTCATTATGCTTAGGATTGAAAATGCTAGGCTTCTTGCTCAAGTTAATGATCTATCTTCTAGGCTTGTTTTACCTAGAAATGAAGTTGCATCTATTACTTTTAAAAAAGATTATTATTTTACTAAAGCCCTTTGTCTAGAGGTTAACCTTTTACATGCTAAACATGATCTAGCTAGTTTATATTCTTCTGTTATCTCTCTTAGTGATGACAATCATACACATAGAGCCTCTCTGTAGAAAATCCTCAAAGGGAAGAACTCCCTTAATGAAATCCTTGATCACTATACCAAACAAAGTGGTACTAGTGGTTTGGGATTTGTAGGAGGAGCTCCTAAGGGCAAGAGTAAGGCCAAAGGTAAGAAAAAGAGTAAGGAACCTCCTTCCTTCCATGGAGAGTCTTCTGGCTCAAAAAACTCTATGATTTGTTCTCATTGCAAGAGTGATGATCACTATTCTAGTTATTGTCCATACAAGCCTAAGGGGACCAACCCAAAGATGAAGTGGGTCCCCAGGATAACACAAGATCCCAAAGTTTGAGTTGAGAACTAACATTCTCCTTTCTTATAGGAAAATGGTAGATGGATTGTTGATAGTGGTTATTCAAAAAACATGATAGGTGATATAAGCCATTTCAACAATTTCACAAAGATGCATGAGATGGATCGCAGGCGAGGAGGGCGAGGGAGGGGGCACGGCAGAGGGCAATTTTCCAGGGATTTCGATGGAGCAGGTGATGGTGGCGGTTCTCAAGGGTCGGCATCTACATCGTCCCCTCCGACGAGCTCACGAGTGGTCGGTAGAGAGGAGAACTCCCAAAGCTTGTACAACTGAGGGCCCTCGATCGCTTCTTCATCGCCCACACCCTCGAACCCTAGGTCTACTTCCTCAATGCAAGCGTCGTCCAAGGATAGAGGGGAGAAGGCTTCGTCGTCAGAGTGTGATTGAGTGCACACTAGTCACCCTGGGTGAGAGAGCATTATCCCTGATGTCATGGAGTTCGTAGAGCCGACCATTAGAAACGGGTCTAAGCTCTTCATCATCTCGAGCAAAGATGTGGTCACGCCGTCCTAGAGTGATTTCGTCTCGATTCGCTTAACGGCGAGGAAGACCTTCAAAATCCAGATCCATGGATGGATTAAGCGGTAGTGGAGGCTGAGTGATGAGGTCCAGATAGTGGCGGAGGAGTAGGAAGGCTTCATCGTCAAACTCCCTACTGCTAAGGAGAGGGAGAGGGTGTTGGATGAAGCACCATGGATGTTAGACAGAGCTCTAGTCATCGTCCATCCATGGGAGCCAGGAATCATCCTCGAGCCTCTGTCCTTCCACAAACTCCCGGTCTGGGTCAAGGTTGAGACTCCCAGCCTTCCCTGGATGATGAACAACTTGAATGGGATTGCTAGTCTGATCGGGAGGCTAGTTGATTTTGATGATTCAACGCTCATTGTCAACTGCCTCAAGGAGGCGCTGGTCTGCGTGGATCTTCTAGCGGATGTCGGATTTTTTCAAAGAGCTGCAGCTACGTGCTGGAAAAGTCAGCAGCACTCAAGGTGTTCGACAGATGGCTAAGGAGAAGAACCCTACCGTGGGGTCTGGCCCTAGTGTCACAAACACGACAATAGCATAGGTTGAGAGAAATGTTGCAACTAGCAAGGGTCCTCCATGCTTCCAAGAACCGGAGATGGTGTCCTCTTCTTACTTGGAGACAATGGAAGGTCTGAATCTAGATTGGGAACTGTCCCTGGCCAACATGAATATTTCCTCACAAGGAGCCAAGAACATGATGCTTGCATCAGGGATCCACCTGGATTACTCCAGGATAGTGAACAAGGACATTGACGAGGAGTCTTGCTGCTCCTGTGATCTTGAACCAGACCTTGTGGTGGAATTCAAGGTCAATGGCAGTCCAAGGCATAAGAAGATAAGGAAGAAGCCTAAGGCAAAGGGAGGAGAGGTGGGAGACTCTTCTGTTGGATCCTAGATGGGTGATTAGATGCTCTAGAGGGGGGGTGAATAGAGCTGAAAGCACTTACAAAAAATTCATTAAACCTTCAAAATATATGACAAGATAAGGCTGCTAAATAGGTAATTTAAGTGCAACTAAATCATGCATAGCAAGGATAAGAGAGATTGAACATGCATCAATTAGACAAGCTATTTAGAGTGGTTCCACACTTCAAACTAGAAGTGTGTCAGTCCACTTGCCTAGAGAGGTCAACCTCTAGGACTTCAAACAATTGCACTCTTATATTCATTAATAAGACTTACAATACATGACCAACAAAGGACTTACCTATCCAATACAAAGAGTCTTCAACCTTACCAAGGACTTACCCACTTTGCAAGAGTCTTCGGCCTTCTCCAAGGACTTACCCACTCTTGCACAAGTCTTCAGCCTTGCAGGAATTACCCACTCTTCTTGGATCTTCCGCCTTTGACTTCACCTTCACTCGGAGAAGCTTTCCACCAAGGTCTTACCCACTTGAGCTTGAGTCTTCTGCCTTCTCCAAGGACTTACCCACTCTAGCTCCAAGTCTTCAGCCTTGATCTTCACCAAGGGACTCCTTCCCTTGTTCTTCTTCACCTCTCTTGGCTAAGAGAGAGAACCTTCATCTTCATAATTGGAAATGATAGAAGGGAGGTGGTGGAAGTGAGAGCCTCACAAGATATACATATAGGACTAGCTCTCTTACAGATTTCCTACTCACTCCAATGGATGTAGCAAGTGATTAAGCTTAGAGAGAGAGAGGAGGCTGTAGGATCACTCAACTATAGAATAGGAACCTTCATAGTGAATGCTCAACCTTGGAATGAAGCCCAAGGGGTCCTATTTATAGCTGGGGATGCCTCTTAGCCTTTGGGAACACTTGTGAATGAAAACTAGCCGTTTTGTGGCTTGCAACAGATATATTTTCACTTGTTGCAACTCCACAATGACTAGAATCACTTTTCTGCACTTTTTCATACAGTCTGATCGGCCGAGTTTCTATAAAGGCAATTCAGCCGAACCGTGAATCGGCTGAGTTTGCAACTCGGCCGAATCTCACAAAAATCCCAGAATATATGGATCGGCCGAGTTTGGAATTCGGCCGACAAAATCCCTGTTATGGATATTTTGGAATTTTCGTTTGACTATACAAATGATGGATTTTTGTGTCCCAATAATTTTTCTAAGCTTAATTACAAGTCATACGATCATTACAAGTGGTTACAAAGCAATTCTAAGGTCATTTACATAGAGATCCCAAATTGCACACTTGTAGCTATTTTGACTTGTCTTTTCTCCAATTTGATATGCGCAAGTTAGGGCATTTGGAGTGTGTCTAAACCTAATCTGAAATCACTCAATGTAGAAGCATTAAACACCAATATGTGGAATGGTTAGTCATCATCAAAACAAGGGTTTAGTCAATTTAGACGTGAGTCAACATTGACCTAATTGACCTTGAGTCAACATTCTCCCCCTTTTTGAAGATGACAAACCATTCCATAAATGTATTGAAAGCTTGTACGTAAAATCATACCTTCGGAGAAACCTAGGGGTTTCAATAGGATTGAGCTCATATGCTCCCCCTCAATTGAGCATGAAGTTCTCATACTCCCCCTCAATTGATTCTATTTCTCCTGCATGGTTAGCTTTCATAACATTTATAGAAACTATGTCTTCTACTCATATATGTTCTACACATATATGTCTTCTCCCCTTTACATGGACACACTTCTTTGCTTCATGTAAGACATGCCTTCTCCCTGTTGTCAAAAGAAGACATATCTTTCTCCCCCTTTGTCATTTCAAAAAGGTGGGGGTGTGAAGAAACTAAGAAACACCACTTGTTAAGAGAAAGAAGATAAAAAAAGTTATATAAGGAGAGTAGAAGAGCACAGATAGGGGCTTGTCCAAGCATAGAAAGAAAAGCAAGTTAAAGCATATACTTGAACAACCCAAAATGCAAGATGAAGTGCTGAAAAAAAAACAATAAATCGCAATTTTGACCCTCAATATGATGGAATTTGACCAAAAACCATCAGAGCTCATGGCATAGCGATGAGCCTTGCTCAGAAGGTCATTTCTGCATGAAAAACACTATACTTGCACCAAAAACTGAAGCTGGAGCAAAAGATGCATAAAATCCAAAAATACTCCAATTTCTACATATCATGTAGATCTATGTACCCTGCATCACAATGTTATGCAAGCTACTCAAGATAGTAGATATGCAATTCAAGGAACAATCTTGAGTATGTATGAGATAAGATACAAGCATAACATATAGATGATCAAAGATGGCAATTTTAAACAAGGCTAGAACTACATGTATATGAACTACTAGTAGATGATATCACAAGTTAGGACTACTAGTAGGATCTAGATCATAGCAAGAGATACACAAGATAAAGCAAGCTATGAGTAGATATAGAGATATATCCAAACCAAGAGATATGCAATTTTAGAAGCATGAGAGGATATAACTCACTATATATGCATCCTTACCATAAGATGATTACCCCTAAGAACCTCAAGGTTGTATCAACACAAGATATACACCTATATAGATGTAGCAAGTTAGAGCACAACGGAAGCAATTTTTAGACACAACCAAGAGATCCAAAGAGATCATCATCAAAACCTGCAAAACAACTCAAAGCAAGTAATTGCAAGATATATATATACCAATTTAGAGCAATTAGACAGATAGAGTTGTAAGCAAGATAGGCATTTAGAACATGGCAATATGCATATATAAAGATACCAAAAGAGAGTGCCAAAGAGTAAGGCTATTGGTTGAGAAAATCTAGTTGAGAGGGAAATTCTCATTCAATAAGCCAATTGTGTATTCTGTGCACAGTGTTATCGGTCGAGTTCTGTGCATTGACAACTCGACCGATGACAGCTGTTGGCAACACTCTTGGTGCCTATCGGTCGAGTTCCAATAGGGAAAACTCGACCGACAGACCAGCTGTCAAAGAGCACATATATTTCATATATTTAAAGGCAAGCTTTAAATACAAACCATATCCAGACATGTCTAAGCAAGTTAGTAATGCACAATAGAAGCATTAGAAACAATTTTTGAGCAAGAGTGTGAAGAGAATCACAAAATGCCACTTTTAACTCAAAAACCATATGTATAGTGCACACTAACTTGACAAAAACAAATTAGAAATGGTTATAAGAAATAAAGACATTACCTTTGTTCTTACCATTCCTTTTTCAATTTTTGTGACCCTCTACACATCTCACCTTTCTTCTTTCATGTGGATTGAGAAGTCAATTTGCAATTCAATAGCTCAAGTCAATCCATTTGCAAGTACCTACAAGAAGAAAGATGAAATGGTCCCCAATCATGTTTTTGGGTCCGGAGGGGTTAGTTTAGCAACCCAAGTCCTATTGCTCTTGGGTGCTTTCCTAAAAGGACAACACTTAGAATAATGACCAAAATCATTGCAATGATTGCATGTGCCCATAGTCTTGGAACTAGAGGATTCTCCATGAAATATTGGAGGTCCTTTATCTTTATTGTTCCCTTGACTACTATCATACCCTAAACCATGTCTACCAATTTGTTTAGTAGTATGGTGTAGGATGTCATTAAGACTCTTTTTACCAACTAAGAATCTTTGCAAAGAAGATCTTAAACTATCATTATCATGCTTAAGAGAAGCAATAGTAGAAGACAATTGATTAATGTTATCTCTAGCATGTAGAAGATCATTTTCTAAGCAAAGAGTTTTAGTTAAATAAGAATTTCTATCAATATGAAGAGCAGCAACATCATTCTCTCTATTAGTAGAACTAGAACAAGATTCATGCCCATTGATTTTAGCAAGCAAGGAGGCATTTTCTAGTTCTAATTCATGCAAAACAAAATCTTTGTTTTTGTTTTCAGATTTAAGAACATCAATGTCATGCATGAGAGAATCAACAATTAAAGTATGTTCTTCATTAGAATTAGGCATGAGAGGTTGAGCTTCTAGAAATTTAATCTTATCAAGTAAACTAGCATTTTCAAGTTTAATAGAGTCTACTTGGCTAAGACAATCATTTTTATCATTAAGGAAGCAAGAATTTGCATGTTCAAGATCATTTAATTCTACATACAAATTATCAACAATTTTAGCAAGCTTTTTCTTTTTCTTTTGAGAAGACTTAAGAGATGCACAAATATCATGAATGAGATCAATCAAGGATTCTTTATCTAAAGAGTCTAGATTTACTACATTTGAGTCTTCACTTGTTGATGCTATAAGAGAAAAATGACATTCTCCTTCATCACTAGAGCTTGAGCTTGATCCTTTACATGAATCTTCACTTGAACTTGAGTTGGAGGATCCACTTGAGCTTGAGTGCCATTTCTCCTTGTGAAGATGGGTCTTTTTGCCTTGTGGGCAATCTTCCTTGTAGTGACCCTTCTTTCCACATGTGAAGCACCGGATGGAGGAGGACTTGCCTTTGTAGAGTCTACCCTTGGAGTACATGGCATCTTCTTTATCTTGAGAGGATGGAGAGACTTTTTCCATGATAGCTTCAATTTGAGCCTTTATTTCAGCCTTCTTCATTCTCTTTAGCTCTTTCTTCTCTTGTCTTTCTACTTCCTCCCTCTTGTCAAGCGTGGCTTCATGTGCTTGTAGATTTCCAATGAGCTCTTCAATAGGAATATCCCTAAGCGACCTTGCTTCTTCAATGGAAGTCACCTTGGATTCCCATCTCTTGGGGAGAGTTCTAAGGATCTTTGAGTTGATCTCTCCACTAGACATGGGATGTCCTAGAACAGCAAGACCATTTAAGATGGTGTTGAGCCTTGAGTACATGTTGGTTATGCTGTCCTCCTTTCCCATCTTGAAGTTCTCAAGCAACCCTTTGAGCATGTAGACTTTGTTTTCCTTCACTTGATCTGTCCCTTCATAAGTGATGCAAAGCTTTCTCCATACCTCATAGGCCGTCTCACAAGAGGAAATCCGGTTGAACTCGGTGGGGGTCATGGAGGCATAAAGGATGTGCATGGATCTTGCATTTAAGGTTGCTTTCATTAAGGTGGCTTCATGCCATTCTTCAATGTTTGTCTTTGGTAGAATGTATGGGCTGTTCACCATTTTCCACATCTCGAGACTTGATCCTTGGATGAAGAATTGAAGTCTTCTTCTCCAATAGAGGAAGTTGCTCCCATCAAAGATTGGAAGGCTGGTCGAGAGTCTCCCTCCTAGGTAGTCACCCATCTTCTCCTACTTGTTGAAGTATGCTTGGAGAAGACCCTCTCTGATACCACTTGTTGGATCCTAGATGGGTGATTAGATGCTCTAAAGGGGGGGTGAATAGAGCTGAAAGCACTTACACAAAATTCATTAAACCTTCAAAATATATGAAAAGATAAGGTTGCTAAATAGGTAATTTGAGTGCAACTAAATCATGCATAGCAAGGATAAGAGAGATTGAACATGCACCAATTAGACAAGCTATTTAGAGTGGTTCCACACTTCAAACTAGAAGTGTGTCAGTCCACTTGCCTAGAGAGGTCAACCTCTAGGACTTCAAACAATTGCACTCTTATATTTATTAATAAGACTTACAATACATGACCAACAAAGGACTTACCTATCCAATACAAAGAGTCTTCAACCTTACCAAGGACTTACCCACTTTGCAAGAGTCTTCGGCCTTCTCCAAGGACTTACCCACTCTTGCACAAGTCTTCAGCCTTGCAGGATTTACCCACTCTTCTTGGATCTTCCGCCTTTGACTTCACCTTCACTCGGAGAAGCTTTCCACCAAGGTCTTACCCACTTGAGCTTGAGTCTTCTGCCTTCTCCAAGGACTTACCCACTCTAGCTCAAAGTCTTCAGCCTTGATCTTCACCAAGGGACTCCTTCCCTTGTTCTTCTTCACCTCTCTTGGCTAAGAGAGAGAACCTTCATCTTCATGATTGGAAATGATAGAAGGGAGGTGGTGGAAGTGAGAGCCTCACAAGATATACATATAGGACTAGCTCTCTTACAGATTTCCTACTCACTCTAATGGATGTAGCAAGTGATTAAGCTTAGAGAGAGAGAGGAGGCTGTAGGATCACTCAACTATAGAATAGGAACCTTCATAGTGAATGCTCAACCTTGGAATGAAGCCCAAGGGGTCCTATTTATAGCTGGGGATGCCTCTTAGCCTTTGGGAACACTTGTGAATGAAAACTAGCCGTTTTGTGGCTTGCAACAGATATATTTTCACTTGTTGCAACTCCACAACGGCTAGAATCACTTTTCTGCACTTTTTCATACAGTCTGATCGGCCGAGTTTCTATAAAGGCAATTCAGCCGAACCGTGAATCGGCTGAGTTTGCAACTCGGACGAACTGTGAATCGGCTGAGTTTGCAACTCGGCCGAACCGTGAATCGGCTGAGTTTGCAACTCGGCCGAATCTCACAAAAATCCCAGAATATATGGATCGGCCGAGTTTGGAATTCGGCCGACAAAATCCCTGTTATGGATATTTTGGAATTTTCATTTGACTATACAAATGATGGATTTTTGTGTCCCAATAATTTTTCTAAGCTTAATTACAAGTCATACGATCATTACAAGTGGTTACAAAGCAATTCTAAGGTCATTTACATAGAGATCCCAAATTGCACACTTGTAGCTATTTTGACTTGTCTTTTCTCCAATTTGATATGCGCAAGTTAGGGCATTTGGAGTGTGTCTAAACCTAATCTGAAATCACTCAATGTAGAAGCATTAGACACCAATATGTGGAATGGTTAGTCATCATCAAAACAAGGGTTTAGTCAATTTAGACGTGAGTCAACATTGACCTAATTGACCTTGAGTCAACATTCTCCCCCTTTTTGAAGATGACAAACCATTCCATAAATGTATTGAAAGCTTGTACGTAAAATCATACCTTCGGAGAAACCTAGGGGTTTCAATAGGATTGAGCTCATATGCTCCCCCTCAATTGATGTGCATGAAGTTCTCATACTCCCCCTCAATTGATGCTATTTCTCCTGCATGGTTAGCTTTCATAACATTTATAGAAACTATGTCTTCTACTCATATATGTTCTACACATATATGTCTTCTCCCCTTTACATGGACACGCTTCTTTGCTTCATGTAAGACATGCCTTCTCCCTATTGTCAAAAGAAGACATATCTTTCTCCCCCTTTGTCATTTCAAAAAGGTGGGGGTGTGAAGAAACTAAGAAACACCACTTGTTAAGAGAAAGAAGATAAAAAAAGTTATATAAGGAGAGTAGAAGAGCACAGATAGGGGCTTGTCCAAGCATAGAAAGAAAAGCAAGTTAAAGCATATACTTGAACAACCCAAAATGCAAGATGAAGTGCTGAAAAAAAACAATAAATCGCAATTTTGACCCTCAATATGATGGAATTTGACCAAAAACCATCAGAGCTCATGGCATAGCGATGAGCCTTGCTCAGAAGGTCATTTCTGCATGAAAAACACTATACTTGCACCAAAAACTGAAGCTGGAGCAAAAGATGCATAAAATCCAAAAATACTCCAATTTCTACATATCATGTATATCTATGTACCCTGCATCACAATGTTATGCAAGCAACTCAAGATAGTAGATATGCAATTCAAGGAACAATCTTGAGTATGTATGAGATAAGATACAAGCATAACATATAGATGATCAAAGATGGCAATTTTAAACAAGGCTAGAACTACATGTATATGAACTACTAGTAGATGATATCACAAGTTAGGACTACTAGTAGGATCTAGATCATAGCAAGAGATACACAAGATAAAGCAAGCTATGAGTAGATATAGAGATATATCCAAACCAAGAGATATGCAATTTTAGAAGCATGAGAGGATATAACTCACTATATATGCATCCTTACCATAAGATGATTACCCCTAAGAACCTCAAGGTTGTATCAACACAAGATATACACCTATATAGATGTAGCAAGTTAGAGCACAACGGAAGCAATTTTTAGACACAACCAAGAGATCCAAAGAGATCATCATCAAAACCTGCAAAACAACTCAAAGCAAGTAATTGCAAGATATATATATACCAATTTAGAGCAATTAGACAGATAGAGTTGTAAGCAAGATAGGCATTTAGAACATGGCAATATGCATATATAAAGATACCAAAAGAGAGTGCCAAAGAGTAAGGCTATTGGTTGAGAAAATCTAGTTGAGAGGGAAATTCTCATTCAATAAGCCAATTGTGTATTCTGTGCACAGTGTTATCGGTCGAGTTCTGTGCATTGACAACTCGACCGATGACAGCTGTTGGCAACACTCTTGGTGCCTATCGGTCGAGTTCCAATAGGGAAAACTCGACCGACAGACCAGCTGTCAAAGAGCACATATATTTCATATATTTAAAGGCAAGCTTTAAATACAAACCATATCCAGACATGTCTAAGCAAATTAGTAATGCACAATAGAAGCATTAGAAACAATTTTTGAGCAAGAGTGTGAAGAGA
Source organism: Alisma plantago-aquatica (assembly GCA_963693085.1). Lineage (NCBI taxonomy): Eukaryota > Viridiplantae > Streptophyta > Magnoliopsida > Alismatales > Alismataceae > Alisma > Alisma plantago-aquatica. The sequence goes on along the minus strand of OY856413.1, from coordinate 245,151,918 downwards.
ATCACAAAATGCCACTTTTAACTCAAAAACCATATGTATAGTGCACACTAACTTGACAAAAACAAATTAGAAATGGTTATAAGAAATAAAGACATTACCTTTGTTCTTACCATTCCTTTTTCAATTGTTGTGACCCTCTACACATCTCACCTTTCTTCTTTCATGTGGATTGAGAAGTCAATTTGCAATTCAATAGCTCAAGTCAATCCATTTGCAAGTACCTACAAGAAGAAAGATGAAATGGTCCCCAATCATGTTTTTGGGTCCGGAGGGGTTAGTTTAGCAACCCAAGTCCTATTGCTCTTGGGTGCTTTCCTAAAAGGACAACACTTAGAATAATGACCAAAATCATTGCAATGATTGCATGTGCCCATAGTCTTGGAACTAGAGGATTCTCCATGAAATATTGGAGGTCCTTTATCTTTATTGTTCCCTTGACTACTATCATACCCTAAACCATGTCTACCAATTTGTTTAGTAGTATGGTGTAGGATGTCATTAAGACTCTTTTTACCAACTAAGAATCTTTGCAAAGAAGATCTTAAACTATCATTATCATGCTTAAGAGAAGCAATAGTAGAAGACAATTGATTAATGTTATCTCTAGCATGTAGAAGATCATTTTCTAAGCAAAGAGTTTTAGTTAAATAAGAATCTCTATCAATATGAAGAGCAGCAACATCATTCTCTCTATTAGTAGAACTAGAACAAGATTCATGCCCATTGATTTTAGCAAGCAAGGAGGCATTTTCTAGTTCTAATTCATGCAAAACAAAATCTTTGTTTTTGTTTTCAGATTTAAGAACATCAATGTCATGCATGAGAGAATCAACAATTAAAGTATGTTCTTCATTAGAATTAGGCATGAGAGGTTGAGCTTCTAGAAATTTAATCTTATCAAGTAAACTAGCATTTTCAAGTTTAATAGAGTCTACTTGGCTAAGACAATCATTTTTTTTATCATTAAGCAAGCAAGAATTTGCATGTTCAAGATCATTTAATTCTACATACAAATTATCAACAATTTTAGCAAGCTTTTTCTTTTTCTTTTGAGAAGACTTAAGAGATGCACAAATATCATGAATGAGATCAATCAAGGATTCTTTATCTAAAGAGTCTAGATTTACCACATTTGAGTCTTCACTTGTTGATGCTATAAGAGAAAAATGACATTCTCCTTCATCACTAGAGCTTGAGCTTGATCCTTTACATGAATCTTCACTTGAACTTGAGTTGGAGGATCCACTTGAGCTTGAGTGCCATTTCTCCTTGTGAAGATGGGTCTTTTTGCCTTTTGGGCAATCTTCCTTGTAGTGACCCTTCTTTCCACATGTGAAGCACCGGATGGAGGAGGACTTGCCTTTGTAGAGTCTACCCTTGGAGTACATGGCATCTTCTTTATCTTGAGAGGATGGAGAGACTTTTTCCATGATAGCTTCAATTTGAGCCTTTATTTCAGCCTTCTTCATTCTCTTTAGCTCTTTCTTCTCTTGTCTTTCTACTTCCTCCCTCTTGTCAAGCGTGGCTTCATGTGCTTGTAGATTTCCAATGAGCTCTTCAATAGGAATATCCCTAAGCGACCTTGCTTCTTCAATGGAAGTCACCTTGGATTCCCATCTCTTGGGGAGAGTTCTAAGGATCTTTGAGTTGATCTCTCCACTAGACATGGGATGTCCTAGAACAGCAAGACCATTTAAGATGGTGTTGAGCCTTGAGTACATGTTGGTTATGCTGTCCTCCTTTCCCATCTTGAAGTTCTCAAGCAACCCTTTGAGCATGTAGACTTTACTTTCCTTCACTTGATCTGTCCCTTCATAAGTGATGCAAAGCTTTCTCCATACCTCATAGGCCGTCTCACAAGAGGAAATCCGGTTGAACTCGGTGGGGGTCATGGAGGCATAAAGGATGTGCATGGCTCTTGCATTTAAGGTTGCTTTCATTAAGGTGGCTTCATGCCATTCTTCAATGTTTGTCTTTGGTAGAATGTATGGGCTGTTCACCATTTTCCACATCTCGAGACTTGATCCTTGGATGAAGAATTGAAGTCTTCTTCTCCAATAGAGGAAGTTGCTCCCATCAAAGATTGGAAGGCTGGTCGAGAGTCTCCCTCCTAGGTAGTCACCCATCTTCTCCTACTTGTTGAAGTATGCTTGGAGAAGACCCGCTCTGATACCACTTGTTGGATCCTAGATGGGTGATTAGATGCTCTAAAGGGGGGGTGAATAGAGCTGAAAGCACTTACACAAAATTCATTAAACCTTCAAAATATATGACAAGATAAGGTTGCTAAATAGGTAATTTGAGTGCAACTAAATCATGCATAGCAAGGATAAGAGAGATTGAACATGCACCAATTAGACAAGCTATTTAGAGTGGTTCCACACTTCAAACTAGAAGTGTGTCAGTCCACTTGCCTAGAGAGGTCAACCTCTAGGACTTCAAACAATTGCACTCTTATATTCATTAATAAGACTTACAATACATGACCAACAAAGGACTTACCTATCCAATACAAAGAGTCTTCAACCTTACCAAGGACTTACCCACTTTGCAAGAGTTTTCGGCCTTCTCCAAGGACTTACCCACTCTTGCACAAGTCTTCAGCTTTGCAGGAATTACCCACTCTTCTTGGATCTTCCGCCTTTGACTTCACCTTCACTCGGAGAAGCTTTCCACCAAGGTCTTACCCACTTGAGCTTGAGTCTTCTGCCTTCTCCAAGGACTTACCCACTCTAGCTCAAAGTCTTCAGCCTTGATCTTCACCAAGGGACTCCTTCCCTTGTTCTTCTTCACCTCTCTTGGCTAAGAGAGAGAACCTTCATCTTCATGATTGGAAATGATAGAAGGGAGGTGGTGGAAGTGAGAGCCTCACAAGATATACATATAGGACTAGCTCTCTTACAGATTTCCTACTCACTCTAATGGATGTAGTAAGTGATTAAGGTTAGAGAGAGAGAGGAGGCTGTAGGATCACTCAACTATAGAATAGGAACCTTCATAGTGAATGCTCAACCTTGGAATGAAGCCCAAGGGGTCCTATTTATAGCTGGGGATGCCTCTTAGCCTTTGGGAACACTTGTGAACGAAAACTAGCCATTTTGTGGCTTGCAACAGATCTATTTTCACTTGTTGAAACTCCACAACGGCTAGAATCACTTTTCTGCACTTTTTCGTACAGTCTGATCGGCCGAGTTTCTATAAAGGCAATTCAGCCGAACCGTGAATCGGTTGAGTTTGCAACTCGGACGAACCGTGAATCGGCTGAGTTTGCAACTCGGCCGAACCGTGAATCGGCTGAGTTTGCAACTCGGCCGAATCTCACAAAAATCCCAGAATATATGGATCGGCCGAGTTTGGAATTCGGCCGACAAAATCCCTGTTATGGGTATTTTGGAATTTTCGTTTGACTATACAAATGATGGATTTTTGTGTCCCAATAATTTTTCTAAGCTTAATTACAAGTCATACGATCATTACAAGTGATTACAAAGCAATTCTAAGGTCATTTACATAGAGATCCCAAATTGCACACTTGTAGCTATTTTGACTTGTCTTTTCTCCAATTTGATATGCGCAAGTTAGGGCATTTGGAGTGTGTCTAAACCTAATCTGAAATCACTCAATGTAGAAGCATTAGACACCAATATGTGGAATGGTTAGTCATCATCAAAACAAGGGTTTAGTCAATTTAGACGTGAGTCAACATTGACCTAATTGACCTTGAGTCAACATTCTCCCCCTTTTTGAAGATGACAAACCATTCCATAAATGTATTGAAAGCTTGTACGTAAAATCATACCTTCGGAGAAACCTAGGGGTTTCAATAGGATTGAGCTCATATGCTCCCCCTCAATTGATGTGCATGAAGTTCTCATACTCCCCCTCAATTGATGCTATTTCTCCTGCATGGTTAGCTTTCATAACATTTATAGAAACTATGTCTTCTACTCATATATGTTCTACACATATATGTCTTCTCCCCTTTACATGGACACGCTTCTTTGCTTCATGTAAGACATGCCTTCTCCCTGTTGTCAAAAGAAGACATATCTTTCTCCCCCTTTGTCATTTCAAAAAGGTAGGGGTGTGAAGAAACTAAGAAACACCACTTGTTAAGAGAAAGAAGATAACAAAAGTTATATAAGGAGAGTAGAAGAGCACAGATAGGGGCTTGTCCAAGCATAGAAAGAAAAACAAGTTAAAGCATATACTTGAACAACCCAAAATGCAAGATGAAGTGCTGAAAAAAAAACAATAAATCGCAATTTTGACCCTCAATATGATGGAATTTGACCAAAAACCATCAGAGCTCATGGCGAAGCGATGAGCCTTGCTCAGAAGGTCATTTATGCATGAAAAACACTATACTTGCACCAAAAACTGAAACTGGAGCAAAAGCTGCATAAAATCCAAAAATACTCCAATTTCTACATATCATGTAGATTTATGTACCCTGCATCACAATGTTATGCAAGCAACTCAAGATAGTAGATATGCAATTCAAGGAACAATCTTGAGTATGTATGAGATAAGATACAAGCATAACATATAGATGATCAAAGATGGCAATTTTAAACAAGGCTAGAACTACATGTATATGAACTACTAGTAGATGATATCACAAGTTAGGACTACTAGTAGGATCTAGATCACAGCAAGAGATACACAAGATAAAGCAAGCTATGAGTAGATATAGAGATATATCCAAACCAAGAGATATGCAATTTTAGAAGCATGAGAGGATATAACTCACTATATATGCATCCTTACCATAAGATGATTACCCCTAAGAACCTCAAGGTTGTATCAACACAAGATATACACCTATATAGATGTAGCAAGTTAGAGCACAACGGAAGCAATTTTTAGACACAACCAAGAGATCCAAAGAGATCATCATCAAAACCTGCAAAACAACTCAAAGCAAGTAATTGCGAGATATATATATACCAATTTAGAGCAATTAGATAGATAGAGTTGTAAGCAAGATAGGCATTTAGAACATGGCAATATGCATATATAAAGATACCAAAAGAGAGTGCCAAAGAGTAAGGCTATTGGTTGAGAAAATCTAGTTGAGAGGGAAATTCTCATTCAATAAGCCAACTGTGTATTCTGTGCACAGTGTTATCAGTCGAGTTCTGTGCATTGACAACTCGACTGATGACAGCTGTTGGCAACACTCTTGGTGCCTATCGGTCGAGTTCCAATAGGGAAAACTCGACCGACAGACCAACTGTCAAAGAGCACATATATTTCATATATTTAAAGGCATGCTTAAAATACAAACCATATCCAGACATGTCTAAGCAAGTTAGTAATGCACTATAGAAGCATTAGAAACAGTTTTTGAGCAAGACTGTGAAGAGAATCACAAAATGCCACTTTTGACTCAAAAACCATATGTATAGTGCACACTAACTTGACAAAAACAAATTAGAAATGGTTATAAGAAATAAAGACATTACCTTTGTTCTTACCATTCCTTTTTCAATTGTTGTCACCCTCTACACATCTCACCTTTCTTCTTTCATGTGGATTGAGAAGTCAATTTGCAATTCAATAGCTCAAGTCAATCCATTTGCAAGTACCTACAAGAAGAAAGATGAAATGGTCCCCAATCATGTTTTTGGGTCCGGAGGGGTTAGTTTAGCAACCCAAGTCCTATTGCTCTTGGGTGCTTTCCTAAAAGGACAACACTTAGAATAATGACCAAAATCATTGCAATGATTGCATGTGCCCATAGTCTTGGAACTAGAGGATTCTCCATGAAATATTGGAGGTCCTTTATCTTTGTTGTTCCCTTGACTACTATCATACCCTAAACCATGTCTACCAATTTGTTTAGTAGTATGGTGTAGGATGTCATTAAGACTCTTTTTACCAACTAAGAATCTTTGCAAAGAAGATCTTAAACTATCATTATCATGTTTAAGAGAAGCAATAGTAGAAGACAATTGATTAATGTTATCTCTAGCATGTAGAAGATCATTTTCTAAGCAAAGAGTTTTAGTTAAATAAGAATCTCTATCAATATGAAGAGCAGCAACATCATTCTCTCTATTAGTAGAACTAGTACAAGATTCATGCCCATTGATTTTAGCAAGCAAGGAGGCATTTTCTAGTTCTAATTCATGCAAAACAAAATCTTTGTTTTTGTTTTCAGATTTAAGAACATCATTGTCATGCATGAGAGAATCAACAATTAAAGTATGTTCTTCATTAGAATTAGGCATGAGAGGTTGAGCTTCTAGAAATTTAATCTTATCAAGTAAACTAGCATTTTCAAGTTTTTAATAGAGTCTACTTGGCTAAGACAATCATTTTTATCATTAAGCAAGCAAGAATTTGCATGTTCAAGATCATTTAATTCTACATACAAATTATCAACAATTTTAGCAAGCTTTTTCTTTTTCTTTTGAGAAGACTTAAGAGATGCACAAATATCATGAATGAGATCAATCAAGGATTCTTTATCTAAAGAGTCTAGATTTACCTCATTTGAGTCTTCACTTGTTGATGCTACAAGAGCAAAATGACATTCTCCTTCATCACTAGAGCTTGAGCTTGATCCTTCACATGAATCTTCACTTGAACTTGAGTTGGAGGATCCACTTGAGCTTGAGTGCCATTTTTCCTTGTGAAGATGGGTCTTTTTGCCTTGTGGGCAATCTTCCTTGTTGTGACCCTTCTTTCCACATGTGAAGCACCGGATGGAGGAGGACTTGCCTTTGTAGAGTCTACCCTTGGAGTACATGGCATCTTCTTTATCTTGAGAGGATGGAGAGACTTTTTCCATGATAGCTTCAATTTGAGCCTTTATTTCAGCCTTCTTCATTCTCTTTATCTCTTTCTTCTCTTGTCTTTCTACTTCCTCCCTCTTGTCAAGCGTGGCTTCATGTGCTTGTAGATTTCCAATGAGCTCTTCAATAGGAATATCCCTAAGTGACCTTTCTTCTTCAATGGAAGTCACCTTGGATTCCCATCTCTTGGGGAGAGTTCTAAGGATCTTTGAGTTGATCTCTCCACTAGACATGGGATGTCCTAGAACAGCAAGACCATTTAAGATGGTGTTGAGCCTTGAGTACATGTTGGTTATGTTGTCCTCCTTTCCCATCTTGAAGTTCTCAAGCAACCCTTTGAGCATGTAGACTTTGCTTTCCTTCACTTGATCTGTCCCTTCATAAGTGATGCAAAGCTTTCTCCATACCTCATAGGCCGTCTCACAAGAGGAAATCCGGTTGAACTCGGTGGGGGTCATGGAGGCATAAAGGATGTGCATGGCTCTTGCATTTAAGGTTGCTTTCATCAAGGTGGCTTCATCCCATTCTTCAATGTTTGTCTTTGGTATAATGTATGGGCTGTTCACCATTTGCCACATCTCGAGACTTGATCCTTGGATGAAGAATTGAAGTCTTCTTCTCTAATAGAGGAAGTTGCTCCCATCAAAGATTGGAAGGCTGGTCGAGAGTCTCCCTCCTAGGTAGTCACCCATCTTCTCCTACTTGTTGAAGTATGCTTGGAGAAGACCCGCTCTAATACCACTTGTTGGATCCTAGATGGGTGATTAGATGCTCTAGAGGGGGGGTGAATAGCGCTGAAAGCACTTACACAAAATTCATTAAACCTTCAAAATATATGACAAGATAAGGTTGCTAAATAGGTAATTTGAGTGCAACTAAATCATGCATAGCAAGGATAAGAGAGATTGAACATGCACCAATTAGACAAGCTATTTAGAGTGGTTCCACACTTCAAACTAGAAGTGTGTCAGTCCACTTGCCTAGAGAGGTCAACCTCTAGGACTTCAAACAATTGCACTCTTATATTCATTAATAAGACTTACAATACATGACCAACAAAGGACTTACCTATCCAATACAAAGAGTCTTCAACCTTACCAAGGACTTACCCACTTTTCAAGAGTCTTCGGCCTTCTACAAGGACTTACCCACTCTTACACAAGTCTTCGGCCTTGCAGGAATTACCCACTCTTCTTGGATCTTCCGCCTTTGACTTCACCTTCACTCGGAGAAGCTTTCCACCAAGGTCTTACCCACTTGAGCTTGAGTCTTCTGCCTTCTCCAAGGACTTACCCACTCTAGCTCCAAGTCTTCAGCCTTGATCTTCACCAAGGGACTCCTTCCCTTGTTCTTCTTCACCTCTCTTGGCTAAGAGAGAGAACCTTCATCTTCATGATTGGAAATGATAGAAGGGAGGTGGTGGAAGTGAGAGCCTCACAAGATATACATATAGGACTAGCTCTCTTACAAATTTCCTACTCACTCTAATGGATGTAGCAAGTGATTAAGCTTAGAGAGAGAGAGGAGGCTGTAGGATCACTCAACTATAGAATAGGAACCTTCATAGTGAATGCTCAACCTTGGAATGAAGCCCAAGGGGTCCTATTTATAGCTGGGGATGCCTCTTAGCCTTTGGGAACACTTGTGAACGAAAACTAGCCATTTTGTGGCTTGCAACGGATCTATTTTCACTTGTTGCAACTCCACAACGGCTAGAATCACTTTTCTACACTTTTTCGTACAGTCTGATCGGCCGAGTTTCTATAAAGGCAATTCAGCCGAACCGTGAATCGGCTGAGTTTGCAACTCGGACGAACCGTGAATTGGCTGAGTTTGCAACTCGGCCGAACCGTGAATCGGCTGAGTTTGCAACTCGGCCGAATCTCACAAAAATCCCAGAATATATGGATCGGCCGAGTTTGGAATTCGGCCGACAAAATCCCTGTTATGGATATTTTGGAATTTTCGTTTGACTATACAAATGATGGATTTTTGTGTCCCAATAATTTTTCTAAGCTTAATTACAAGTCATACGATCATTACAAGTGGTTACAAAGCAATTCTAAGGTCATTTACATTGAGATCCCAAATTGCACACTTGTAGCTATTTTGACTTGTCTTTTCTCCAATTTGATATGCGCAAGTTAGGGCATTTGGAGTGTGTCTAAACCTAATCTGAAATCACTCAATGTAGAAGCATTAGACACCAATATGTGGAATGGTTAGTCATCATCAAAACAAGGGTTTAGTCAATTTAGACGTGAGTCAACATTGACCTAATTGACCTTGAGTCAACATTCTCCCCCCTTTTGAAGATGACAAACCATTCCATAAATGTATTGAAAGCTTGTACGTAAAATCATACCTTCGGAGAAACCTAGGGGTTTCAATAGGATTGAGCTCATATGCTCCCCCTCAATTGATGTGCATGAAGTTCTCATACTCCCCCTCAATTGATGCTATTTCTCCTGCATGGTTAGCTTTCATAACATTTATAGAAACTATGTCTTCTACTCATATATGTTCTACACATATATGTCTTCTCCCCTTTACATGGACACGCTTCTTTGCTTCATGTAAGACATGCCTTCTCCCTGTTGTCAAAAGAAGACATATCTTTCTCCCCCTTTGTCATTTCAAAAAGGTGGGGGTGTGAAGAAACTAAGAAACACCACTTGTTAAGAGAAAGAAGATAAAAAAAGTTATATAAGGAGAGTAGAAGAGCACAGATAGGGGCTTGTCCAAGCATAGAAAGAAAAGCAAGTTAAAGCATATACTTGAACAACCCAAAATGCTAGATGAAGTGCTGAAAAAAAAACAATAAATCGCAATTTTGACCCTCAATATGATGGAATTTGACCAAAAACCATTAGAGCTCATGGCTTAGCGATGAGCCTTGCTCAGAAGGTCATTTCTGCATGAAAAACACTATACTTGCACCAAAAACTGAAACTGGAGCAAAAGCTGCATAAAATCCAAAAATACTCCAATTTCTACATATCATGTAGATCTATGTACCCTGCATCACAATGTTATGCAAGCAACTCAAGATAGTAGATATGCAATTCAAGGAAAAATCTTGAGTATGTATGAGATAAGATACAAGCATAACATATAGATGATCAAAGATGGCAATTTTAAACAAGGCTAGAACTACATGTATATGAACTACTAGTAGATGATATCACAAGTTAGGACTACTAGTAGGATCTAGATCATAGCAAGAGATACACAAGATAAAGCAAGCTATGAGTAGATATAGAGATATATCCAAACCAAGAGATATGCAATTTTAGAAGCATGAGAGGATATAACTCACTATATATGCATCCTTACCATAAGATGATTACCCATAAGAACCTCAAGGTTGTATCAACACAAGATATACACCTATATAGATGTAGCAAGTTAGAGCACAAAGGAAGCAATTTTTAGACACAACTAAGAGATCCAAAGAGATCATCATCAAAACCTGCAAAACAACTCAAAGCAAGTAATTGCAAGATATATATATACCAATTTAGAGCAATTAGATAGATAGAGTTGTAAGCAAGATAGGAATTTAGAACATGGCAATATGCATATATAATGATACCAAAAGAGAGTGCCAAAGAGTAAGGCTATTGGTTGAGAAAATCTAGTTGAGAGGGAAATTCTCATTCAATAAGCCAACTGTGTATTCTGTGCACAGTGTTATCGGTCGAGTTCTGTGCATTGACAACTCGACCGATGACAGATGTTGGCAACACTCTTGGTGCCTATCGGTCGAGTTCCAATAGGGAAAACTCGACCGACAGACCAGCTGTCAAAGAGCACATATATTTCATATATTTAAAGGCATGCTTAAAATACAAACCATATCCAGACATCTAAGCAAGTTAGTAATGCACTATAGAAGCATTAGAAACAGTTTTTGAGCAAGAGTGTGAAGAGAATCACAAAATGCCACTTTTGACTCAAAAACCATATGTATAGTGCACACTAACTTGACAAAAACAAATTAGAAATGGTTATAAGAAATAAAGACATTACCTTTGTTCTTACCATTCCTTTTTCAATTGTTGTCACCCTCTACACATCTCACCTTTCTTCTTTCATGTGGATTGAGAAGTCAATTTGCAATTCAATAGCTCAAGTCAATCCATTTGCAAGTACCTACAAGAAGAAAGATGAAATGGTCCCCAATCATGTTTTTGGGTCCGGAGGGGTTAGTTTAGCAACCCAAGTCCTATTGCTCTTGGGTGCTTTCCTAAAAGGACAACACTTAGAATAATGACCAAAATCATTGCAATGATTGCATGTGCCCATAGTCTTGGAACTAGAAGATTCTCCATGAAATATTGGAGGTCCTTTATCTTTGTTGTTCCCTTGACTACTATCATACCCTAAACCATGTCTACCAATTTGTTTAGTAGTATGGTGTAGGATGTCATTAAGACTCTTTTTACCAACTAAGAATCTTTGCAAAGAAGATCTTAAACTATCATTATCATGCTTAAGAGAAGCAATAGTAGAAGACAATTGATTAATGTTATCTCTAGCATGTAGAAGATCATTTTCTAAGCAAAGAGTTTTAGTTAAATAAGAATCTCTATCAATATGAAGAGCAGCAACATCATTCTCTCTATTAGTAGAACTAGAACAAGATTCATGCCCATTGATTTTAGCAAGCAAGGAGGCATTTTCTAGTTCTAATTCATGCAAAACAAAATCTTTGTTTTTGTTTTCAGATTTAAGAACATCATTGTCATGCATGAGAGAATCAACAATTAAAGTATGTTCTTCATTAGAATTAGGCATGAGAGGTTGAGCTTCTAGAAATTTAATCTTATCAAGTAAACTAGCATTTTCAAGTTTTTAATAGAGTCTACTTGGCTAAGACAATCATTTTTATCATTAAGCAAGCAAGAATTTGCATGTTCAAGATCATTTAATTCTATATACAAATTATCAACAATTTTAGCAAGCTTTTTCTTTTTCTTTTGAGAAGACTTAAGAGATGCACAAATATCATGAATGAGATCAATCAAGGATTCTTTATATAAAGAGTCTAGATTTACCTCATTTGAGTCTTCACTTGTTGATGCTACAAGAGCAAAATGACATTCTCCTACATCACTAGAGCTTGAGCTTGATCCTTCACATGAATCTTCACTTGAACTTGAGTTGGAGGATCCACTTGAGCTTGAGTGCCATTTCTCCTTGTGAAGATGGGTCTTTTTGCCTTGTGAGCAATCTTCCTTGTAGTGACCCTTCTTTCCACATGTGAAGCACCGGATGGAGGAGGACTTGCCTTTGTAGAGTCTACCCTTGGAGTACATGGCATCTTCTTTATCTTGAGAGGATGGAGAGACTTTTTCCATGATAGATTCAATTTGAGCCTTTATTTCAGCCTTCTTCATTCTCTTTAGCTCTTTCTTCTCTTGTCTTTCTACTTCCTCCCTCTTGTCAAGCGTGGCTTCATGTGCTTGTAGATTTCCAATGAGCTCTTCAATAGGAATATCCCTAAGCGACCTTTCTTCTTCAATGGAAGTCACCTTGGAATCCCATCTCTTGGGGAGAGTTCTAAGGATCTTTGAGTTGATCTCTCCACTAGACATGGGATGTCCTAGAACAGCAAGACCATTTAAGATGGTGTTGAGCCTTGAGTACATGTTGGCTATGCTCTCCTCCTTTCCCATCTTGAAGTTCTCAAACAACCCTTTGAGCATGTAGACTTTGCTTTCCTTCACTTGATCTGTCCCTTCATAAGTGATGCAAAGCTTTCTCCATACCTCATAGGCCGTCTCACAAGAGGAAATCCGGTTGAACTTGGTGGGGGTCATGGAGGCATAAAGGATGTGCATGGCTCTTGCATTTAAGGTTGCTTTCATCAAGGTGGCTTCATCCCATTCTTCAATGTTTGTCTTTGGTAGAATGTATGGGCTGTTCACCATTTGCCACATCTCGAGACTTGATCCTTGGATGAAGAATTGAAGTCTTCTTCTCCAATAGAGGAATTTGCTCCCATCAAAGATTGGAAGGCTGGTCGAGAGTCTCCCTCTTAGGTAGTCACCCATCTTCTCCTACTTGTTGAAGTATGCTTGAAGAAGAACCGCTCTAATACCACTTGTTGGATCCTAGATGGGTGATTAGATGCTCTAGAGGGGGGTGAATAGAGCTGAAAGCACTTACACAAAATTCATTAAACCTTCAAAATATATGGCAAGATAAAGTTGCTAAATAGGTAATTTGAGTGCAACTAAATCATGCATAGCAAGGATAAGAGAGATTGAACATGCACCAATTAGACAAGCTATTTAGAGTGGTTCCACACTTCAAACTAGAAGTGTGTCAGTCCACTTGCCTAGAGAGGTCAACCTCTAGGACTTCAAACAATTGCACTCTTATATTCATTAATAAGACTTACAATACATGACCAACAAAGGACTTACCTATCCAATACAAAGAGTCTTCAACCTTACCAAGGACTTACCCACTTTGCAAGAGTCTTCGGCCTTCTCCAAGGACTTACCCACTCTTGCACAAGTCTTCGGCCTTGCAGGAATTACCCACTCTTCTTGGATCTTCCGCCTTTGACTTCACCTTCACTCGGAGAAGCTTTCCACCAAGGTCTTACCCACTTGAGCTTGAGTCTTCTGCCTTCTCCAAGGACTTACCCACTCTAGCTCCAAGTCTTCAGCCTTGATCTTCACCAAGGGATCCTTCCCTTGTTCTTCTTCACCTCTCTTGGCTAAGAGAGAGAACCTTCATCTTCATGATTGGAAATGATAGAAGGGAGGTGGTGGAAGTGAGAGCCTCACAAGATATACATATAGGACTAGCTCTCTTACATATTTCCTACTCACTCTAATGGATGTAGCAAGTGATTAAGCTTAGAGAGAGAGAGGAGGCTGTAGGATCACTCAACTATAGAATAGGAACCTTCATAGTGAATGCTCAACCTTGGAATGAAGCCCAAGGGGTCCTATTTATAGCTGGGGATGCCTCTTAGCCTTTGGGAACCCTTGTGAATGAAAACTAACCATTTTGTGGCTTGCAACGGATCTATTTTCACTTGTTGCAACTCCACAATGGCTAGAATCACTTTTCTGCACTTTTTCGTACAGTCTGATCAGCCGAGTTTCTATAAAGGCAATTCAGCCGAACCGTGAATCGGCTGAGTTTGCAACTCGGACGAACCGTGAATCGGCTGAGTTTGCAACTCGGCCGAACCGTGAATCGGCTGAGTTTGCAACTCGGCCGAATCTCACAAAAATCCCAGAATATATGGATCGGCCGAGTTTGGAATTCGGCCGACAAAATCCCTGTTATGGATATTTTGGAATTTTCGTTTGACTATACAAATGATGGATTTTTGTGTCCCAATAATTTTTCTAAGCTTAATTACAATTCATATGATCATTACAAATGGTTACAAAGCAATTCTAAGGTCATTTACATAGAGATCCCAAATTGCACACTTGTAGATATTTTGACTTGTCTTTTCTCCAATTTGATATGTGCAAGTTAGGGCATTTGGAGTGTGTATAAACCTAATCTGAAATCACTCAATGTAGAAGCATTAGACACCAATATGTGGAATGGTTAGTCATCATCAAAACAAGGGTTTAGTCAATTTAGACGTGAGTCAACATTGACCTAATTGACCTTGAGTCAACATTCTCCCCCTTTTTGAAGATGACAAACCATTCCATAAATGTATTGAAAGCTTGTACGTAAAATCATACCTTCGGAGAAACCTAGGGGTTTCAATAGGATTGAGCTCATATGCTCCCCCTCAATTGATGTGCATGAAGTTCTCATACTCCCCCTCAATTGATGCTATTTCTCCTGCATGGTTAGCTTTCATAACATTTATAGAAACTATGTCTTCTACTCATATATGTTCTACACATATATGTCTTCTCCCCTTTACATGGACACGCTTCTTTGCTTCATGTAAGACATGCCTTCTCCCTGTTGTCAAAAGAAGACATATCTTTCTCCCCCTTTGTCATTTCAAAAAGGTGGGGGTGTGAAGAAACTAAGAAACACCACTTGTTAAGAGAAAGAAGATAACAAAAGTTATATAAGGAGAGTAGAAGAACACAGATAGGGGCTTATCCAAGCATAGAAAGAAAAGCAAGTTAAAGCATATACTTGAACAACCCAAAATGCAAGATGAAGTGCTGAAAAAAAATAATAAATCGCAATTTTGACCCTCAATATGATGGAATTTGACCAAAAACCATCAGAGCTCATGGCATAGCGATGAGCCTTGCTCAGAAGGTCATTTATGCATGAAAAACACTATACTTGCACCAAAAACTGAAACTGGAGCAAAAGCTGCATAAAATCCAAAAATACTCCAATTTCTACATATCATGTAGATCTATGTACCCTGCATCACAATGTTATGCAAGCAACTCAAGATAGTAGATATGCAATTCAAGGAACAATCTTGAGTATGTATGAGATAAGATACAAGCATAACATATAGATGATCAAAGATGGCAATTTTAAACAAGGCTAGAACTACATGTATATGAACTACTAGTAGATGATATCACAAGCAGGACTACTAGTAGGATCTAGATCATAGCAAGAGATACACAAGATAAAGCAAGCTATGAGTAGATATAGAGATATATCCAAACCAAGAGATATGCAATTTTAGAAGCATGAGAGGATATAACTCACTATATATGCATCCTTACCATAAGATGATTACCCCTAAGAACCTCAAGGTTGTATCAACACAAGATATACACCTATATAGATGTAGCAAGTTAGAGCACAACGGAAGAAATTTTTAGACACAACCAAGAGATCCAAAGAGATCATCATCAAAACCTGCAAAACAACTCAAAGCAAGTAATTGCAAGATATATATATACCAATTTAGAGCAATTAGATAGATAGAGTTGTAAGCAAGATAGGCATTTAGAACATGGCAATATGCATATATAAAGATACCAAAAGAGAGTGCCAAAGAGTAAGGCTATTGGTTGAGAAAATCTAGTTGATAGGGAAATTCTCATTCAATAAGCCAACTGTGTATTCTGTGCACAGTGTTATCGGTCGAGTTCTGTACATTGACAACTCGACCGATGACAGCTGTTGGCAACACTCTTGGTGCCTATCGGTCGAGTTCCAATAGGGAAAACTCGACCGACAGACCAGCTGTCAAAGAACACATATATTTCATATATTTAAAGGCATGCTTAAAATACAAACCATATCCAGACATGTCTAAGAAAGTTAGTAATGCACTATAGAAGCATTAGAAATAGTTTTTGAGCAAGAGTGTGAAGAGAATCACAAAATTCCACTTTTGACTCAAAAACCATATGTATAGTGCACACTAACTTGACAAAAACAAATTAGAAATGGTTATAAGAAATAAAGACATTACCTTTGTTCTTACCATTCCTTTTTCAATTGTTGTCACCCTCTACACATCTCACCTTTCTTCTTTTATGTGGATTGAGAAGTCAATTTGCAATTCAATAGCTCAAGTCAATCCATTTGCAAGTACCTACAAGAAGAAAGATGAAATGGTCCCCAATCATGTTTTTGGGTCCGGAGGGGTTAGTTTAGCAACCCAAGTCCTATTGCTCTTGGGTGCTTTCCTAAAAGGACAACACTTAGAATAATGACCAAAATCATTGCAATGATTGCATGTGCCCATAGTCTTGGAACTAGAGGATTCTCCATGAAATATTGGAGGTCCTTTATCTTTGTTGTTCCCTTGACTACTATCATACCCTAAACCATGTCTACCAATTTGTTTAGTAGTATGGTGTAGGATGTCATTAAGACTCATTTTAACAACTAAGAATCTTTGCAAAGAAGATCTTAAACTATCATTATCATGTTTAAGAGAAGCAATAGTAGAAGACAATTGATTAATGTTATCTCTAGCATGTAGAAGATCATTTTCTAAGCAAAGAGTTTTAGTTAAATAAGAATCTCTATCAATATGAAGAGCAGCAACATCATTCTCTCTATTAGTAGAACTAGAACAAGATTCATGCCCATTGATTTTAGCAAGCAAGGAGGCATTTTCTAGTTCTAATTCATGCAAAACAAAATCTTTGTTTTTGTTTTCAGATTTAAGAACATCAATGTCATGCATGAGAGAATCAACAATTAAAGTATGTTCTTCATTAGAATTAGGCATGAGAGGTTGAGCTTGTAGAAATTTAATCTTATCAAGTAAACTAGCATTTTCAAGTTTAATAGAGTCTACTTGGCTAAGACAATCATTTTTATCATTAAGCAAGCAAGAATTTGCATGTTCAAGATCATTTAATTCTACATACAAATTATCAACAATTTTAGCAAGCTTTTTCTTTTTCTTTTGAGAAGACTTAAGAGATGCACAAATATCATGAATGAGATCAATCAAGGATTCTTTATCTAAAGAGTCTAGATTTACCTCATTTGAGTCTTCACTTTTTGATGCTACAAGAGCAAAATGACATTCTCCTTCATCACTAGAGCTTGAGCTTGATCCTTCACATGAATCTTCACTTGAACTTGAGTTAGAGGATCCACTTGAGCTTGAGTGCCATTTCTCCTTGTGAAGATGGGTCTTTTTGCCTTGTGGGCAATCTTCCTTGTAGTGACCCTTCTTTCCGCATGTGAAGCACCGGATGGAGGAGGACTTGCCTTTGTAGAGTCTACCCTTGGAGTACATATCATCTTCTTTATCTTGAGAGGATGGAGAGACTTTTTCCATGATAGCTTCAATTTGAGCCTTTATTTCAGCCTTCTTCATTCTCTTTAGCTCTTTCTTTTCTTGTCTTTCTACTTCTTCCCTCTTGTCAAGCGTGGCTTCATGTGCTTGTATATTTCCAATGAGCTCTTCAATAGGAATATCCCTAAGCGACCTTGCTTCTTCAATGGAAGTCACCTTGGATTCCCATCTCTTGGGGAGAGTTCTAAGGATCTTTGAGTTGATCTCTCCACTAGACATGGGATGTCCTAGAACAGCAAGACCATTTAAGATGGTGTTGAGCCTTGAGTACATGTTGGCTATGCTCTCCTTCTTTCCCATCTTGAAGTTCTCAAGCAACCCTTTGAGCATGTAGACTTTGCTTTCCTTCACTTGATCTGTCCCTTCATAAGTGATGCAAAGCTTTCTCCATACCTCATAGGCCGTCTCACAAGAGGAAATCTGGTTGAACTCGGTGGGGGTCATGGAGGCATAAAGGATGTGCATGGCTCTTGCATTTAAGGTTGCTTTCATCAAGGTGGCTTCATCCCATTCTTCAATGTTTGTCTTTGGTAGAATGTATGGGCTGTTCACCATTTGCCACATCTCGAGACTTGATCCTTGGATGAAGAATTGAAGTCTTCTTCTCCAATAGAGGAAGTTGCTCCCATTAAAGATTGGAAGGCTGGTCGAGAGTCTCCTCCTAGGTAGTCACCCATCTTCTCCTACTTGTTGAAGTATGCTTGGAGAAGACCCGCTCTGATACCACTTGTTGGATCCTAGATGGGTGATTAGATGCTCTAGAGGGGGGGTGAATAGAGCTGAAAGCACTTACACAAAATTCATTAAACCTTCCAAATATATGACAAGATAAGGTTGCTAAATAGGTAATTCGAGAGCAACTAAATCATGCATAGCAAGGATAAGAGAGATTGAACATGCACCAATTAGACAAGCTATTTAGAGTGGTTCCACACTTCAAACTAGAAGTGTGTCAGTCCACTTGCCTAGAGAGGTCAACCTCTAGGACTTCAAAACATTACACTCTTATATTCATTAATAAGACTTACAATACATGACCAACAAAGGACTTACCCACTTTGCAAGAGTCTTCGGCCTTCTCCAAGGACTTACCCACTCTTGCATAAGTCTTCGGCCTTGCAGGAATTACCCACTCTTCTTGGATCTTCCGCCTTTGACTTCATCTTCACTCGGAGAAGCTTTCCACCAAGGTCTTACCCACTTGAGCTTGAGTCTTTTGCCTTCTCCAAGGACTTACCCACTCTAGCTCCAAGTCTTCAGCCTTGATCTTCACCAAGGGACTCCTTCCCTTGTTCTTCTTCACCTCTCTTGGCTAAGAGATAGAACCTTCATCTTCATGATTGGAAATGATAGAAGGGAGGTGGTGGAAGTGAGAGCCTCACAAGATATACATATAGGACTAGCTCTCTTACAGATTTCCTACTCACTCTAATGGATGTAGCAAATGATTAAGCTTAGAGAGAGAGAGGTGGCTGTAGGATCACTCAACTATAGAATAGGAACCTTCATAGTGAATGCTCAACCTTGGAATGAAGCCCAAGGGGTCCTATTTATAGCTTGGGATGCCTCTTAGCCTTTGGGAACACTTGTGAACGAAAACTAGACATTTTGTGGCTTGCAACGGATCTATTTTCACTTGTTGCAACTCCACAATGGCTAGAATCACTTTTCTACACTTTTTCGTACAGTCTGATCGGCCGAGTTTCTATAAAGGCAATTCAGCCGAACCGTGAATCGGCTGAGTTTGCAACTCGGACGAACCGTGAATCGGCTGAGTTTGCAACTCGACCGAACCGTGAATCGGCTGAGTTTGCAACTCGGCCGAATCTCACAAAAATCCCAGAATATATGGATCGGCCGAGTTTGGAATTCGGCCGACAAAATCCCTGTTATGGATATTTTGGAATTTTCGTTTGACTATACAAATGATGGATTCTTGTGTCCCAATAATTTTTCTAAGCTTAATTACAAGTCATACGATCATTACAAGTGGTTACAAAGCAATTCTAAGGTCATTTACATAGAGATCCCAAATTGCACACTTGTAGCTATTTTGACTTGTATTTTGTCCAATTTGATATGCGCAAGTTAGGGCATTTGGAGTGTGTCTAAACCTAATCTGAAATCACTCAATGTAGAAGCATTAGACACCAATATGTGGAATGGTTAGTCATCATCAAAACAAGGGTTTAGTCAATTTAGACGTGAGTCAACATTGACCTAATTGACCTTGAGTCAACATTCTCCCCCTTTTTGAAGATGACAAACCATTCCATAAATGTATTGAAAGCTTGTACGTAAAATCATACCTTCGGAGAAACCTAGGGGTTTCAATAGGATTGAGCTCATATGCTCCCCCTCAATTGATGTGCATGAAGTTCTCATACTCCCCCTCAATTGATGCTATTTCTCCTGCATGGTTAGCTTTCATAACATTTATAGAAACTATGTCTTCTACTCATATATGTTCTACACATATATGTCTTCTCCCCTTTACATGGACACGCTTCTTTGCTTCATGTAAAACATGCCTTCTCCCTGTTGTCAAAAGAAGACATATCTTTCTCCCCCTTTGTCATTTCAAAAAGGTGGGGGTGTGAAGAAAATACGAAACACCACTTGTTAAGAGAAAGAAGATAACAAAAGTTATATAAGGAGAGTAGAAGAGCACAGATAGGGGCTTGTCCAAGCATAGAAAGAAAAGCAAGTTAAAGCATATACTTGAACAACCCAAAATGCAAGATGAAGTGCTGAAAAAAAAACAATAAATCGCAATTTTGACCCTCAATATGATGGAATTTGACCAAAAACCATTAGAGCTCATGGCATAGCGATGAGCCTTGCTCAGAAGGTCATTTCTGCATGAAAAACACTATACTTGCACCAAACACTGAAACTGGAGCAAAAGTTGCATAAAATCCAAAAATACTCCAATTTCTACATATCATGTAGATCTATGTACCCTGCATCACAATGTTATGCAAGCAACTCAAGATAGTAGATATGCAATTCAAGGAAAAATCTTGAGTATGTATGAGATAAGATACAAGCATAACATATAGATGATCAAAGATGGAAATTTTAAACAAGGCTAGAACTACATGTATATGAACTACTAGTAGATGATATCACAAGTTAGGACTACTAGTAGGATCTAGATCATAGCAAGAGATACACAAGATAAAGCAAGCTATGAGTAGATATAGAGATATATCCAAACCAAGAGATATGCAATTTTAGAAGCATGAGAGGATATAACTCACTATATATGCATCCTTACCATAAGATGATTACCCCTAAGAACCTCAAGGTTGTATCAACACAAGATATACACCTATATAGATGTAGCAAGTTAGAGCACAACGGAAGCAATTTTTAGACACAACCAAGAGATCCAAAGAGATCATCATCAAAACCTGCAAAACAACTCAAAGCAAGTAATTGCAAGATATATATATACCAATTTAGAGCAATTAGATAGATAGAGTTGTAAGCAAGATAGGCATTTAGAACATGGCAATATGCATATATAAAGATACCAAAAGAGAGTGCCAAAGAGTAAGGCTATTGGTTGAGAAAATCTAGTTGAGAGGGAAATTCTCATTCAATAAGCCAACTGTGTATTCTGTGCACAGTGTTATCGGTCGAGTTCTTTGCATTGACAACTCGACTGATGACAGCTGTTGGAAACACTCTTGGTGCCTATCGGTCGAGTTCCAATAGGGAAAACTCGACCGACAGACCAGCTGTCAAAGAGCACATATATTTCATATATTTAAAGGCATGCTTAAATTACAAACCATATCCAGACATGTCTAAGCAAGTTAGTAATGCACTATAGAAGCATTAGAAACAGTTTTTGAGCAAGAGTGTGAAGAGAATCACAAAATGCCACTTTTGACTCAAAAACCATATGTATAGTGCACACTAACTTGACAAAAACAAATTAGAAATGGTTATAAGAAATAAAGACATTACCTTTGTTCTTACCATTCCTTTTTCAATTGTTGTCACCCTCTACACATCTCACCTTTCTTCTTTCATGTGGATTGAGAAGTCAATTTGCAATTCAATAGCTCAAGTCAATCTATTTGCAAGTACCTACAAGAAGAAAGATGAAATGGTCCCCAATCATGTTTTTGGGTCCGGAGGGGTTAGTTTAGCAACCCAAGTCCTATTGCTCTTGGGTGCTTTCCTAAAAGGACAACACTTAGAATAATGACCAAAATCATTGCAATGATTGCATGTGCCCATAGTCTTGGAACTAGAGGATTCTCCATGAAATATTGGAGGTCCTTTATCTTTGTTGTTCCCTGGACCACTATCATACCCTAAACCATGTCTACCAATTTGTTTAGTAGTATGGTGTAGGATGTCATTAAGACTCTTTTTACCAACTAAGAATCTTTGCAAAGAAGATCTTAAACTATCATTATCATGCTTAAGAGAAGCAATAGTAGAAGACAATTGATTAATGTTATCTCTAGCATGTAGAAGATCATTTTCTAAGCAAAGAGTTTTAGTTAAATAAGAATCTCTATCAATATGAAGAGCAGCAACATCATTCTCTCTATTAGTAGAACTAGAACAAGATTCATGCCCATTGATTTTAGCAAGCAAGGAGGCATTTTCTAGTTCTAATTCATGCAAAACAAAATCTTTGTTTTTGTTTTCAGATTTAAGAACATCAATGTCATGCATGAGAGAATCAACAATTAAAGTATGTTCTTCATTAGAATTAGGCATGAGAGGTTGAGCTTCTAGCAATTTAATCTTATCAAGTAAACTAGCATTTTCAAGTTTAATAGAGTCTACTTGGCTAAGACAATCATTTTTATCATTAAGCAAACAAGAATTTGCATGTTCAAGATCATTTAATTCTACATACAAATTATCAACAATTTTAGCAAGCTTTTTCTTTTTCTTTTGAGAAGACTTAAGAGATGCACAAATATTATGAATGAGATCAATCAAGGATTCTTTATCTAAAGAGTCTAGATTTACCTCATTTGAGTCTTCACTTGTTGATGCTACAAGAGCAAAATGACATTCTCCTTCATAACTAGAGCTTGAGCTTGATCCTTCACATGAATCTTCACTTGAACTTGAGTTGGAGGATCCACTTGAGCTTGAGTGCCATTTCTCGTTGTGAAGATGGGTCTTTTTGCCTTGTGGGCAATCTTTCTTGTAGTGACCCTTCTTTCCACATGTGAAGCACCGGATGGAGGAGGACTTGCCTTTGTAGAGTCTACCCTTGGAGTACATGGCATCTTCTTTATCTTGAGAGGATGGAGAGACTTTTTCCATGATAGCTTCAATTTGAGCCTTTATTTCAGCCTTCTTCATTCTCTTTAGCTCTTTCTTCTCTTGTCTTTCTACTTCCTCCCTCTTGTCAAGCGTGGCTTCATGTGCTTGTAGATTTCCAATGAGCTCTTCAATAGGAATATCCCTAAGCGACCTTGCTTCTTCAATGGAAGTCACCTTGGATTCCCATCTCTTGGGGAGAGTTCTAAGGATCTTTGAGTTGATCTCTCCACTAGACATGGGATGTCCTAGAACAGCAAGACCATTTAAGATGGTGTTGAGCCTTGAGTACATGTTGGCTATGCTCTCCTCCTTTCCCATTTTGAAGTTCTCCAGCAACCTTTTGAGCATGTAGACTTTGTTTTCCTTCACTTGATTTGTCCCTTCATAAGTGATGCAAAGCTTTCTCCATACCTCATAGGCCGTCTCACAAGAGGAAATCCGGTTGAACTCGGTGGGGGTCATGAAGGCATAAAGGATGTGCATGGCTCTTGCATTTAAGATTGCTTTCATCAAGGTGGCTTCATCCCATTCTTCAATGTTTGTCTTTGGTAGAATGTATGGGCTGTTCACCATTTGCCACATCTCGAGACTTGATCCTTGGATGAAGAATTGAAGTCTTATTCTCTAATAGAGGAAGTTGCTCCCATCAAAGATTGGAAGCCTGGTCGAGAGTCTCCCTCCTAGGTAGTCACCCATCTTCTCCTACTTGTTGAAGTATGCTTGGAGAAGACCCGCTCTGATACCACTTGTTGGATCCTAGATGGGTGATTAGATGCTCTAGAGGGGGGTGAATAGAGCTGAAAGCACTTACACAAAATTCATTAAACCTTCAAAATATATGACAAGATAAGGTTGCTAAATAGGTAATTTGAGTGCAACTAAATCATGCATAGTAAGGATAAGAGAGATTGAACATGCACCAATTAGACAAGCTATTTAGAGTGGTTCCACACTTCAAACTAGAAGTGTGTCAGTCCACTTTCCTAGAGAGGTCAACCTCTAGGACTTCAAACAATTGCACTCTTATATTCATTAATAAGACTTACAATACATGACCAACAAAGGACTTACCTATCCAATACAAAGAGTCTTCAACCTTACCAAGGACTTACCCACTTTGCAAGAGTCTTCGGCCTTCTCCAAGGACTTACCCACTCTTGCACAAGTCTTCGGCCTTGCAGGAATTACCCACTCTTCTTGGATCTTCCGCCTTTGACTTCACCTTCACTCGGAGAAGCTTTCCACCAAGGTCTTACCCACTTGAGCTTGAGTCTTCTGCCTTCTGCCTTCTCCAAGGACTTACCCACTCTAGCTCCAAGTCTTCAGCCTAGATCTACACCAAGGGACTCCTTCCCTTGTTCTTCTTCACCTCTCTTGGCTAAGAGAGAGAACCTTCATCTTCATGATTGGAAATGATAGAAGGGAGGTGGTGGAAGTGAGAGCCTCACAAGATATACATATAGGACTAGCTCTCTTACAGATTTCCTACTCACTCTAATGGATGTAGCAAGTGATTAAGCTTAGAGAGAGAGAGGAGGCTGTAGGATCACTCAACTATAGAATAGGAACCTTCATAGCAAATGCTCAACCTTGGAATGAAGCCCAAGGGGTCCTATTTATAGCTGGGGATGCCTCTTAGCCTTTGGGAACACTTGTGAATGAAAACTAGCCGTTTTGTGGCTTGCAACGGATCTATTTTCACTTGTTGCAACTCCACAACGGCTAGAATCACTTTTCTGCACTTTTTCGTACAGTCTGATCGGCCGAGTTTCTATAAAGGCAATTCAGCCGAACCGTGAATCGGCTGAGTTTGCAACTCGGACGAACCGTGAATCGGCTGAGTTTGCAACTCGGCCGAACAGTGAATCGGCTGAGTTTGCAACTCGGCCGAATCTCACAAAAATCCCAGAATATATGGATCGGCCGAGTTTGGAATTTGGCCGACAAAATCCCTGTTATGGGTATTTTGGAATTTTCGTTTGACTATACAAATGATGGCTTTTTGTGTCCCAATAAATTTTCTAAGCTTAATTACAAGTCATACGATCATTACAAGTGGTTACAAAACAATTCTAAGGTCATTTACATAGAGATCCAAATTGCACACTTGTAGCTATTTTGACTTGTCTTTTCTCCAATTTGATATGCGCAAGTTAGGGCATTTGGAGTGTGTTTAAACCTAATCTGAAATCACTCAATGTAGAAGCATTAGACACCAATATGTGGAATGGTTAGTCATCATCAAAACAAGGGTTTAGTCAATTTAGACGTGAGTCAACATTGACCTTGAGTCAACATTCTCCCCCTTTTTGAAGATGACAAACCATTCCATAAATGTATTGAAAGCTTGTACGTAAAATCATACCTTCGTAGAAACCTAGGGGTTTCAATAGGATTGAGCTCATATGCTCCCCCTCATTTGATGTGCATGAAGTTCTCATACTCCCCTCAATTGATGCTATTTCTCCTGCATGGTTAGCTTTCATAACTTTTATAGAAACTATGTCTTCTACTCATATATGTTCTACACATATATGTCTTCTCCCCTTTACATGGACACACTTCTTTGCTTCATGTAAGACATGCCTTCTCCCTGTTGTCAAAAGAAGACATATCTTTCTCCCCATTTGTCATTTCAAAAATATGGGGGTGTGAAGAAACTAAGAAACACCACTTGTTAAGAGAAAGAAGATAACAAAAGTTATATAAGGAGAGTAGAAGAGCACAGATAGGGGCTTGTCCAAGCATAGAAAGAAAAGCAAGTTAAAGCATATACTTGAACAACCCAAAATGCAAGATGAAGTGCTGAAAAAAAAACAATAAATCGCAATTTTGACCCTCAATATGATGGAATTTGACCAAAAACCATCAGAGCTCATGGCATAGCGATGAGCCTTGCTCAGAAGGTCATTTCTGCATGAAAAACACTATACTTGCACCAAAAACTCAAACTGGAGCTAAAGCTGCATAAAATCCAAAAATACTCCAATTTCTACATATCATGTAGAATTATGTACCCTGCATCACAATGTTATGCAAGCAACTCAAGATAGTAGATATGCAATTCAAGGAACAATCTTGAGTATGTATGAGATAAGATACAAGCATAACATATAGATGATCAAAGATGGCATTTTTAAATAAGGCTAGAACTACATGTATATGAACTACTAGTAGATTATATCACAAGTTAGGACTACTAGTAGGATCTAGATCATAGCAAGAGATACACAAGATAAAGCAAGCTATGAGTAGATATAGAGATATATCCAAACCAAGAGATATGCAATTTTAGAAGCATGAGAAGATATAACTCACTATATATGCATCCTTACCATAAGATGATTACCCCTAAGAGCCTCAA
The DNA here is from genome assembly GCA_963693085.1 of Alisma plantago-aquatica. Classification (NCBI taxonomy): domain Eukaryota; kingdom Viridiplantae; phylum Streptophyta; class Magnoliopsida; order Alismatales; family Alismataceae; genus Alisma; species Alisma plantago-aquatica. The sequence continues at coordinate 245,125,700 of OY856413.1, read as the reverse complement.
GGTTGTATCAACACAAGATATACACCTATATAGATGTAGCAAGTTAGAGCACAACGGAAGCAATTTTTAGACACAACCAAGAGATCCAAAGAGATCATCATCAAAACCTGCAAAACAACTCAAAGCAAGTAATTGCAAGATATATATATACCAATTTAGAGAAATTAGATAGATAGAGTTGTAAGCAAGATAGGCATTTAGAACATGGCAATATGCATATATAAAGATACCAAAAGAGAGTGCCAAAGAGTAAGGCTATTGGTTGAGAAAATCTAGTTGAGAGGGAAATTCTCATTCAATAAGACAACTGTGTATTCTGTGCACAGTGTTATCGGTCGAGTTCTGTGCATTGACAACTCGACCGATGACAGCTGTTGGCAACACTCTTGGTGCCTATCGGTTGAGTTCCAATAGGGAAAACTCGACCGACAGACCAGCTGTCAAAGAGCACATATATTTCATATATTTAAAGGCATGCTTAAAATACAAACCATATCCAGACATGTCTAAGCAAGTTAGTAATGCACTATAGAAGCATTAGAAACAGTTTTTGAGCAAGAGTGTGAAGAGAATCACAAAATGCCACTTTTGACTCAAAAACCATATGTATAGTGCACACTAACTTGACAAAAACAAATTAGAAATGGTTATAAGAAATAAAGACATTACCTTTGTTCTTACCATTCCTTTTTCAATTGTTGTCACCCTCTACACATCTCACCTTTCTTCTTTCATGTGGATTGAGAAGTCAATTTGCAATTCAATAGCTCAAGTCAATCCATTTGCAAGTACCTACAAGAAGAAAGATGAAATGGTCCCCAATCATGTTTTTGGGTCCGGAGGGGTTAGTTTAGCAACCCAAGTCCTATTGCTCTTGGGTGTTTTCCTAAAAGGACAACACTTAGAATAATGACCAAAATCATTGCAATGATTGCATGTGCCCATAGTCTTGGAACTAGAGGATTCTCCATGAAATATTGGAGGTCCTTTATCTTTGTTGTTCCCTTGACTACTATCATACCCTAAACCATGTCTACCAATTTGTTTAGTAGTATGGTGTAGGATGTCATTAAGACTCTTTTTACCAACTAAGAATCTTTGCAAAGAAGATCTTAAACTATCATTATCATGCTTAAGAGAAGCAATAGTAGAAGACAATTGATTAATGTTATCTCTAGCATGTAGAAGATCATTTTCTAAGCAAAGAGTTTTAGTTAAATAAGAATCTCTATCAATATGAAGAGCAGCAACATCATTCTCTCTATTAGTAGAACTAGAACAAGATTCATGCCCATTGATTTTAGCAAGCAAGGAGACATTTTCTAGTTCTAATTCATGCAAAACAAAATCTTTGTTTTTGTTTTCAGATTTAAGAACATCAATGTCATGCATGAGAGAATCAACAATTAAAGTATGTTCTTCATTAGAATTAGGCATGAGAGGTTTAGCTTATAGAAATTTAATCTTATCAAGTAAACTAGCATTTTCAAGTTTAATAGAGTCTACTTGGCTAAGACAATCATTTTTATCATTAAGCAAGCAAGAATTTGCATGTTCAAGATCATTTAATTCTACATACAAATTATCAACAATTTTAGCAAGCTTTTTCTTTTTCTTTTGAGAAGACTTAAGAGATGCACAAATATCATGAATGAGATCAATCAAGGATTCTTTATCTAAAGAGTCTAGATTTACCTCATTTGAGTCTTCACTTGTTGATGCTACAAGAGCAAAATGACATTCTCCTTCATCACTAGAGCTTGAGCTTGATCCTTCACATGAATCTTCACTTGAACTTGAGTTGGAGGATCCACTTGAGCTTGAGTGCCATTTCTCCTTGTGAAGATGGGTCTTTTTGCCTTGTGGGCAATCTTCCTTGTAGTGACCCTTCTTTCCAATGTGAAGCACCGGATGGAGGAGGACTTGCCTTTGTAGAGTCTACCCTTGGAGTACATGGCATCTTCTTTATCTTGAGAGGATGGAGAGACTTTTTCCATGATAGCTTCAATTTGAGCCTTTATTTCAGCCTTCTTCATTCTCTTTAGCTCTTTCTTCTCTTGTATTTCTACTTCCTCCCTCTTGTCAAGCGTGGCTTCATGTGCTTGTAGATTTCCAATGAGCTCTTCAATAGGAATATCCCTAAGCGGCCTTGCTTCTTCAATGGAAGTCACCTTGGATTCCCATCTCTTGGGGAGAGTTATAAGGATCTTTGAGTTGATCTCTCCACTAGACATGGGATGTCCTAGAATAGCAAGACCATTTAAGATGGTGTTGAGCCTTGAGTACATGTTGGCTATGCTCTCCTCCTTTCCCATCTTGAAGTTCTCAAGCAACCCTTTGAGCATGTAGACTTTGCTTTCCTTCACTTGATCTGTCCCTTCATAAGTGATGCAAAGCTTTCTCCATACCTCATAGGCCGTCTCACAAGAGGAAATCCGGTTGAACTCGGTGGGGGTCATGGAGGCATAAAGGATGTGCATGGCTCTTGCATTTAAGGTTGCTTTCATCAAGGTGGCTTCATCCCATTCTTCAATGTTTGTCTTTGGTAGAATGTATGGGCTGTTCACCATTTGCCATATCTCGAGACTTGATCCTTGGATGAAGAATTGAAGTCTTCTTCTCCAATAGAGGAAGTTGCTCCCATCAAAGATTGGAAGGCTGGTCGAGAGTCTCCCTCCTAGGTAGTCACCCATCTTCTCCTACTTGTTGAAGTATGCTTGGAGAAGACCCGCTCTGATACCACTTGTTGGATCCTAGATGGGTGATTAGATGCTCTAGAGGGGGGGTGAATAGAGCTGAAAGCACTTACACAAAATTCATTAAACCTTCAAAATATATGACAAGATAATGTTGCTAAATAGGTAATTTGAGTGCAACTAAATCATAAATAGCAAGGATAAGAGAGATTGAACATGCACCAATTAGACAAGCTATTTAGAGTGGTTCCACACTTCAAACTAGAAGTGTGTCAGTCCACTTGCCTAGAGAGGTCAACCTCTAGGACTTCAAACAATTGCACTCTTATATTCATTAATAAGACTTACAATACATGACCAACAAAGGACTTACCTATCCAATACAAAGAGTCTTCAACCTTACCAAGGACTTACCCACTTTGCAAGAGTCTTCGGCCTTCTCCAAGGACTTACCCACTCTTGCACAAGTCTTCAGCCTTGCAGGAATTACCCACTCTTCTTGGATCTTCCGCCTTTGACTTCACCTTCACTCGGAGAAGCTTTCCACCAAGGTCTTACCCACTTGAGCTTGAGTCTTCTACCTTCTCCAAGGACTTACCCACTCTAGCTCCAAGTCTTCAGCCTTGATCTTCACCAAGGGACTCCTTCCCTTGTTCTTCTTCACCTCTCTTGGCTAAGAGAGAGAACCTTCATCTTCATGATTGGAAATGATAGAAGGGAGGTGGTGGAAGTGAGAGCCTCACAAGATATACATATAGGACTAGCTCTCTTACAGATTTCCTACTCACTCTAATGGATGTAGCAAGTGATTAAGCTTAGAGAGAGAGAGGAGGCTGTAGGATCACTCAACTATAGAATAGGAACCTTCATAGTGAATGCTCAACCTTGGAATGAAGCCCAAGGGGTCCTATTTATAGCTGGGGATGCCTCTTAGCCTTTGGGAACACTTGTGAACGAAAACTAGCCGTTTTGTGGCTTGCAACGGATCTATTTTCACTTGTTGCAACTCCACAATGGCTAGAATCACTTTTCTGCACTTTTTCGTACAGTCTGATCGGCCGAGTTTCTATAAAGGCAATTCAGCCGAACCGTGAATCGGCTGAGTTTGCAACTCGGACGAACCGTGAATCGGCTGAGTTTGCAACTCGGCCGAACCATGAATCGGCTGAGTTTGCAACTCGGCCGAATCTCACAAAAATCCCATAATATATGGATCGGCCGAGTTTGGAATTCGGCCGACAAAATCCCTGTTATGGGTATTTTGGAATTTTTGTTTGACTATACAAATGATGGATTTTTGTGTCCCAATAATTTTTCTAAGCTTAATTACAAGTCATACGATCATTACAAGTGGTTACAAAGCAATTCTAAGGTCATTTACATAGAGATCCCAAATTGCACACTTGTAGCTATTTTGACTTGTCTTTTCTCCAATTTGATATGTGCAAGTTAGGGCATTTGGAGTGTGTCTAAACCTAATCTGAAATCACTCAATGTAGAAGCATTAGACACCAATATGTGGAATGGTTAGTCATCATCAAAACAAGGGTTTAGTCAATTTAGACGTGAGTCAACATTGACCTAATTGACCTTGAGTCAACATTCTCCCCCTTTTTGAAGATGACAAACCATTCCATAAATGTATTGAAAGCTTGTACGTAAAATCATACCTTCGGAGAAACCTAGGGGTTTCAATAGGATTGAGCTCATATGCTCCCCCTCAATTGATGTGCATGAAGTTCTCATACTCCCCCTCAATTGATGCTATTTCTCCTGCATGGTTAGCTTTCATAACATTTATAGAAACTATGTCTTCTACTCATATATGTTCTACACATATATGTCTTCTCCCCTTTACATGGACACGCTTCTTTGCTTCATGTAAGACATGCCTTCTCCCTGTTGTCAAAAGAAGACATATCTTTCTCCCCCTTTTTCATTTCAAAAAGGTGGGGGTGTGAAGAAACTAAGAAACACCACTTGTTAAGAGAAAGAAGATAACAAAAGTTATATAAGGAGAGTAGAAGAGCACAGATAGGGGCTTGTCCAAGCATAGAAAGAAAAGCAAGTTAAAGCATATACTTGAACAACCCAAAATGCAAGATGAAGTGCTGAAAAAAAAACAATAAATCGCAATTTTGACCCTCAATATGATGGAATTTGACCAAAAACCATCAGAGCTCATGGCATAGCGATGAGCCTTGCTCAGAAGGTCATTTATGCATGAAAAACACTATACTTGCACCAAAAACTCAAACTGGAGCAAAAGCTGCATAAAATCCAAAAATACTCCAATTTCTACATATCATGTAGATCTATGTACCCTGCATCACAATGTTATGCAAGCAACTCAAGATAGTAGATATGCAATTCAAGGAACAATCTTGAGTATGTATGAGATAAGATACAAGCATAACATATAGATGATCAAAGATGGCAATTTTAAACAAGGCTAGAACTACATGTATATGAACTACTAGTAGATGATATCACAAGTTAGGACTACTAGTAGGATCTAGATCATAGCAAGAGATACACAAGATAAAACAAGCTATGAGTAGATATAGAGATATATCCAAACCAAGAGATATGCAATTTTAGAAGCATGAGAGGATATAACTCACTATATATGCATCCTTACCATAAGATGATTACCCCTAAGAACCTCAAGGTTGTATCAACACAAGATATACACCTATATAGATGTAGCAAGTTAGAGCACAACGGAAGAAATTTTTAGACACAACCAAGAGATCCAAAGAGATCATCATCAAAACCTGCAAAACAACTCAAAGCAAGTAATTGCAAGATATATATATATACCAATTTAGAGCAATTAGATAGATAGAGTTGTAAGCAAGATAGGCATTTAGAACATGGAAATATGCATATATAAAGATACCAAAAGAGAGTGCCAAAGAGTAAGGCTATTGGTTGAGAAAATCTAGTTGAGAGGGAAATTCTCATTCAATAAGCCAACTGTGTATTCTGTGCACAGTGTTATCGGTCGAGTTCTGTGCATTGACAACTCAACCGATGACAGCTGTTGGCAACACTCTTGGTGCCTATCGGTCGAGTTCCAATAGGGAAAACTCGACCGACAGACCAGCTGTCAAAGAGCACATATATTTTATATATTTAAAGGCATGCTTAAAATACAAACCATATCCAGACATGTCTAAGCAAGTTAGTAATGCACTATAGAAGCATTAGAAATAGTTTTTGAGCAAGAGTGTGAAGAGAATCACAAAATGCCACTTTTGACTCAAAAACCATATGTATAGTGCACACTAACTTGACAAAAACAAATTAGAAATAGTTATAAGAAATAAAGACATTACCTTTGTTCTTACCATTCCTTTTTCAATTGTTGTCACCCTATACACATCTCACCTTTCTTCTTTCATGTGGATTGAGAAGTCAATTTTCAATTCAATAGCTCAAGTCAATCCATTTGCAAGTACCTACAAGAAGAAAGATGAAATGGTCCCCAATCATGTTTTTGGGTCTGGAGGGGTTAGTTTAGCAACCCAAGTCCTATTGCTCTTGGGTGCTTTCCTAAAAGGACAACACTTAGAATAATGACCAAAATCATTGCAATGATTGCATGTGCCCATAGTCTTGGAACTAGAGGATTCTCCATGAAATATTGGAGGTCCTTTATCTTTGTTGTTCCCTTGACTACTATCATACCCTAAACCATGTCTACCAATTTGTTTAGTAGTATGGTGTAGGATGTCATTAAGACTCTTTTTACCAACTAAGAATCTTTGCAAAGAAGATCTTAAACTATCATTATCATGCTTAAGAGAAGCAATAGTAGAAGACAATTGATTAATGTTATCTCTAGCATGTAGAAGATCATTTTCTAAGCAAAGAGTTTTAGTTAAATAAGAATCTCTATCAATATGAAGAGCAGCAACATCATTCTCTCTATTAGTAGAACTAGAACAAGATTCATGCCCGTTGATTTTAGCAAGCAAGGAGGCATTTTCTAGTTCTAATTCAAGCAAAACAAAATCTTTGTTTTTGTTTTCAGAATTTAAGAACATCAATGTCATGCATGAGAGAATCAACAAATAAAGTATGTTCTTCATTAGAATTAGGCATGAGAGGTTGAGCTTCTAGAAATTTAATCTTATCAAGTAAACTAGCATTTTCAAGTTAATAGAGTCTACTTGGCTAAGACAATCATTTTTATCATTAAGCAAGCAAGAATTTGCATGTTCAAGATCATTTAATTCTACATACAAATTATCAACAATTTTAGCAAGCTTTTTCTTTTTCTTTTGAGAAGACTTAAGAGATGCACAAATATCATGAATGAGATCAATCAAGGATTCTTTATCTAAAGAGTCTAGATTTACCTCATTTGAGTCTTCACTTGTTGATGCTACAAGAGCAAAATGACATTCTCCTTCATCACTAGAGCTTGAGCTTGATCCTTCACATGAATCTTCACTTGAACTTGAGTTGGAGGATCCACTTGAGCTTGAGTGCCATTTCTCCTTGTGAAGATGGGTCTTTTTGCCTTGTGGGAAATATTCCTTGTAGTGACCCTTCTTTCCACATGTGAAGCACCGGATGGAGGAGGACTTGCCTTTGTACAGTCTACCCTTGGAGTACATGGCATCTTCTTTATCTTGAGAGGATGGAGAGACTTTTTCCATGATAGCTTCAATTTGAGCCTTTATTTCAGCCTTCTTCATTCTCTTTAGCTCTTTCTTTTCTTGTCTTTCTACTTCCTCCCTCTTGTCAAGCGTGGCTTCATGTGCTTGTAGATTTCCAATGAGCTCTTCAATAGGAATATCCCTAAGCGACCTTGCTTCTTCAATGGAAGTCACCTTGGATTCCCATCTCTTGGGGAGAGTTCTAAGGATCTTTGAGTTGATCTCTCCACTAGACATGGGATGTCCTAGAACAGCAAGACCATTTAAGATGGTGTTGAGCCTTGAGTACATGTTGGCTATGCTCTCCTCCTTTCCCATCTTGAAGTTCTCAAGCAACCCTTTGAGCATGTAGACTTTGCTTTCCTTCACTTGATCTGTCCCTTCATAAGTGATGCAAAGCTTTCTCCATACCTCATAGGCCGTCTCACAAGAGGAAATCCGGTTGAACTCGGTGGGGGTCATGGAGGCATAAAGGATGTGCATGGCTCTTGCATTTAAGGTTGCTTTCATCAAGGTGGCTTCATCCCATTCTTCAATGTTTGTCTTTGGTAGAATGTATGGGCTGTTCACCATTTGCCACATCTCGAGATTTGATCCTTGGATGAAGAATTGAAGTCTTCTTCTCCAATAGAGGAAGTTGCTCCCATCAAAGATTGGAAGGCTGGTCGAGAGTCTCCCTCCTAGGTAGTCACCCATCTTCTCCTACTTGTTGAAGTATGCTTGGAGAAGACCCGCTCTGATACCACTTGTTGGATCCTAGATGGGTGATTAGATGCTCTAGAGGGGGGGTGAATAGAGCTGAAAGCACTTACACAAAATTCATTAAACCTTCAAAGTATATGACAAGATAAAGTTGCTAAATAGGTAATTTGAGTGCAACTAAATCATGCATAGCAAGGATAAGAGAGATTGAACATGCACCAATTAGACAAGCTATTTAGAGTGGTTCCACACTTCAAACTAGAAGTGTGTCAGTCCACTTGCCTAGAGAGGTCAACCTCTAGGACTTCAAACAATTGCACTCTTATATTCATTAATAAGACTTACAATACATGACCAACAAAGGACTTACCTATCCAATACAAAGAGTCTTCAACCTTACCAAGGACTTACCCACTTTGCAAGAGTCTTCGGCCTTCTCCAAGGACTTACCCACTCTTGCACAAGTCTTCGGCCTTGCAGGAATTACCCACTCTTCTTGGATCTTCCGCCTTTGACTTCACCTTCACTCGGAGAAGCTTTCCACCAAGGTCTTACCCACTTGAGCTTGAGTCTTCTGCCTTCTCCAAGGACTTACCCACTCTAGCTCCAAGTCTTCAGCCTTGATCTTCACCAAGGGACTCCTTCCCTTGTTCTTCTTCACCTCTCTTGGCTAAGAGAGAGAACCTTCATCTTCATGATTGGAAATGATAGAAGGGAGGTGGTGGAAGTGAGAGCCTCACAAGATATACATAGAGGACTAGCTCTCTTACAGATTTCCTACTCACTCTAATGGATGTAGTAAGTGATTAAGCTTAGAGAGAGAGAGGAGGCTGTAGGATCACTCAACTATAGAATAGGAACCTTCATAGTGAATGCTCAACCTTGGAATGAAGCCCAAGGGGTCCTATTTATAGCTGGGGATGCCTCTTAGCCTTTGGGAACACTTGTGAACGAAAACTAGCCATTTTGTGGCTTGCAACGGATCTATTTTCACTTGTTGCAACTCCACAACGGCTAGAATCACTTTTCTACACTTTTTCATACAGTCTGATCGGCCGAGTTTCTATAAAGGCAATTCAGCCGAACCGTGAATCGGTTGAGTTTGCAACTCGGCCGAATCTCACAAAAATCCCAGAATATATGGATCGGCCGAGTTTGGAATTCGGCCGACAAAATCCCTGTTATGGGTATTTTGGAATTTTCGTTTGACTATACAAATGATGGATTTTTGTGTCCCAATAATTTTTCTAAGCTTAATTACAAGTCATACGATCATTACAAGTGGTTACAAAGCAATTCTAAGGTCATTTACATAGAGATCCCAAATTGCACACTTGTAGCTATTTTGACTTGTCTTTTCTCCAATTTGATATGCGCAAGTTAGGGCATTTGGAGTGTGTCTAAACCTAATCTGAAATCACTCAATGTAGAAGCATTAGACACCAATATGTGGAATGGTTAGTCATCATCAAAACAAGGGTTTAGTCAATTTAGACGTGAGTCAACATTGACCTAATTGACCTTGAGTCAACATCTTCCTAGTGGGATGGCTGTGGCATGAGCTGTCCCAATGCTACATTCTTGTTTCTTTCTTGTAGGATGAGACGGGGAGGCTATGATGAAGAAGGGAGTTAGTCTTTCTTCCATTTTTGTGGGTGTCCTTTATTGTAGTGAAGGGGGGCTTGCTTGGCCTTCATTTTCTTTCCTGGATGATCAGTGGCGGGTTGGATCTAGTTTGGTTTGCCATAGGCTCTCTTGAGTTTCTGGTCTACTAGAATTGTTCTTTTCTGGTGTAGGTCTGTAACCATGGGCGTATGTAGAGAGCTGACTTTTGTGCTTCCTGTTCCTTCAGATACAAGATGTTGGTGGTGATGTGGTCCTCTTTCTTTGTGTGTATGCTTAGTGTCTTTGGGGGCTTGGCCCTTCCTCCATCTTGTCTTTGTTTGTATGGGTTGTTTGGAGGTTTTACCTTTGTATGTGCCCATGTGTGATGGTTTGAGTACCTTGATACCCTGCTATTTTGGAGTATCAAGGTGTAGATTCTTTTAGGGGTACTTATTGTACCTCACATTTTTGGTTTTAGTAACACGCTTTTTGGACCGACCAAAAAAACAATTTCACAAAGAAAAAAGAGGGATCAGTAACCTTTGGGGATAATATAAAGGTAAAGTAAAAGGTTAGGGTGATGTAAGTGAATCCTTGTGCATCAAGAATGTTCTCCTTGTGGATATCCTACATCACAATTTAATAAGTGTCAGTTAATTGTGCAATTATGGTTACCTTGTGCTCTTTACTTCTTTTGAATGTTTGCTTTTAGATTCCCTCACCTACAATGTCATATATAACAGAACTAGAAATGGTAATATTTATGTAATTATGCTTGACTCTATTAAGCATGTTGTTGGCAGATGCCTTGTGGTCAATTCGAATGATATTTCTCTTTGGCATCATCGACTAGGTCATGTAAATATGCATCAATTGAAGAAGTTGAGAAAAAAGGACTTGGCCAAGGGAATTCCCAAATTGGATTTTGAAAAGGATGAGTAATTTCAACCTTGTACACAAGAAAACCAAACCAAGTCCTCCTTCAAATCCAAAGGAGTCCTTAGCAACAAGAGAGCTCTTAAACTTCTTCATATTGATCTTTTTGGACCTATGAGAACTCAATCGCTTTGTTGTTCCAAGTATTGTCTTGTTATTGTTGATGATTTCTCTTGATATACTTGGACCTTCTTTATCATTTCAAAGAGTGACACTCTTGATGTTTTCTCTAGTTTTTGCAAATGAGTTGAAAATGAAACTTCTTGCTGCATTGTTTCTATCCATAGTGAACATGGGGGAGAATTTGAAAATGATCTTTTTTGATGTTTTTGTGAAGATACTGGATATGCACATAAATTTTCTTCACCTCGAACACCTCAAAAAATGGGGTTGTAGCGAGGAAGAATAGGTCACCACAGGAAATGGCTAGGACCATGCTTCTAGAGTATGACACTCCAAAGAAGTTTTGGGCCAAAGTCGTTAGTACTTCATGTTTGTGCAAAATTGAGTTTTCACATATCCCTCTTTGAAGAAAACCCCCTATGAGCTATGGTGTGGTATGAAGCCTTCTATCGAGTATTTTCACATTTTTGGGTGTCCTTTTTTAATTTTGAACATGAAAGATTCTCTTGACAAGTTTGACACAAAATCGTACAAGGCTTTCTTTCTTGGCTATAGCACTACTAGTAGGGGTTATAGAGTGTCTAACATCGATTTATCTAAATTTGAAGAATCTATAAATGTTAAGCTTGTTGAGACTAACCCCTTTATTTCCAAGAATATTGTTAATGATGAAGTTATTGATGAGGTGATTCCTCACTTGAAAGAGCTCAATGTTGTTGATAAAGGAAAAGAGGTGGTAGTTAATGAAGAACAAAAAGAAGAAGAAAAGAAGGATCCAAACCCCCATTTTGTAAAGAATCATCCTAAAGAGATCATCTTAGGTAACCCCTTTGAAAGAGTGAAGATGTGGGCTGCCTATAACAAAGAACAAGCCAAAAATGCCTTCATCTCACAACTCGAGCCAAAGAATGTCAAAGAAGCTCTTGGGGATGATGAGTGGATCCTATCTATGCAAGAAAAGCTAGAGCAATTGGAAAAGAACAAGGTGTGAACTCTTGTGCCAAGACCATGTGATAGAAAGATCATTGGTACAAAGTGGATATACCACAACAAGCTAGATGAGCGCAGTAAGGTGGTAAAAAACAAAGCAAGGTTAGTGGCTCAAGGCTACAATCAATAGGAAGGTATTGACTTTGATTAAACTTATGCTTCTGTTGCTAGGCTTGAATCTATTAGAATGTAACTTGCCTTTTCCAGCTTCCAAAATTTTTTGTTATATCAAATTGATGTTAAAAGTGCATTTTTGAACGATACAATTGAGGAGGAAGTATATGTTGCTCAACCTCCGGGCTTTGAACATGATAGTTTGCCTAACCCTGTCTATCTATTATAAAAAGCTCTCTACAGACTCACACAAGCACCTCAAGCTTGGTATGATAAACTAAAGAACTTTTTGTTAGATAATGGCTATATAATGGGAAAAGTTGATTCTACCATTTTCCTTAAACACAAATCTAACCATTTTCATATCATTCAAATTTATGTAGATGATATTATTTTTGGCAGAACTAATCTTGATCTATGCAAGGAGTTCAATTCTCTTATGCAGAGTGAATTTGAGATGAGCATGATGGGTGATCTCATATTCTTCTTCAACTTTCAAATCAAGTAAACTATAGATGGGAACTTCATCAACCAAAGAAATATACAAGTGAACTGCTCAAATGCTTTGAGATGGAGAACATGAAGCCGATGGACACACCCATGTCCAACACTGCCAAATTGGACCGTGATGAAGATGGTGAAAAAGTGTATGAGAAGGTCTATAGAGGTATGATTGGAAGTTTACTTTATTGAAATGCCTCTAGACCTATTATAATGTATAGTGTTGGCTTGTGTGCTCATTTTCAATCAAGTCCTAGGAAATCACATCTCATAGGGGTTAAGAGGATTTTGAGGTACTTAGCCAAAATGCAAAATTTCGGACTATGGTATCCTAAGTCAAGTGACTTTACTCTGACTGTATATAGTGATGTTTATTATGTAGGATTTTTGATTGATAGAAAATGCACAAGTGGAACTTGCTTCCTCCTAGGACCATGCTTGGTGTCTTGGTTTTCCAAGAAACAGAGCACAGTGGCTCTATCAACTACTAAGGTTGAATACATTGCAGGCGTGAGTTGTTGTGCCTAGGTTCTATGGATGAGAAAGTGCTCCAAGATTTTAACATACATTTTGATGCTTCTCCCATATATAGTGACAATACTAGTGCAATAAATTTATCTTACAATCCTATTTTGCACAGTCGAGCCCATCATATAAAGTTTTTTCATCATTTTCTTTGTGACCACTTCTCCAAGAAAGATATTATATCATGCATTTAGACACGGAAAATCAATTGGAGGACATTTTTACTAGACCTCTAGTTAGAGAGAAATTTAATTTTATTAGAACTAAATTGCTCATAACTGCTTTGGCTGATACAAATATGCCATGTAACTAATTTCTATTTGTCCTATATTCTTTTCTCATATCTTGATCACTTTTTCTTGCTAAAGTGCTAAAATTTCATGTTCTTATGCCTTGTTTTCACTTGTTTTGGTTATTTCTCGCAAATGAGTGATTTATCACAAATAGTACCCTATATGAGTGAAATGAGCCTTAATATGTCTAAAATTCAAAATGAACTAGAAAAATAAATTTAATTAGCACCCAAATGGCTAGAACCTAAAATTTCTAAGTTTGGGACAGGTTGACTGTTGGTCGAGTTACCAACTCGACCGATCCATGGCCAAGGGCTTATGCAGAAAGTCAATCGAGTGAGATTCCTTCTCTCAAAACTCGATTGATGGCCAGGTTGGATGAAAAATTAAATAGGTTTTGACCAACTTTTCTCCCTCTTAACTACAGAAAAGTCGATCGATTCTTACTCTAGCTCCTATAAACCCTCAACCCTTGCCTCGACCTTCCTTCTCCTAGACTTAGCTAGCCTCCGTTCGACCTACCTATCCCTTTTCCTCTCTTCCCTAGGTGGTTAGACAACCCTTGGTGGTGGTTTCTTCTCGATTTGACCTCTTCTTCTTTCTAAATCACCATCCATGACCTCAAATAGAAGAAATAGGGTCGCACCTACAAGAGCTCCTTCATCTTCCTCCAACTCACACCTCATTCCATATGATGGAACCTTCTTTGTGTCATTCAAAGCTCTAAATAGGTATAAGGAGCTCCTCCCTAGGAACTCTTTTCCCTTTCAAGCTTTGTTTGAATCTGACCCCATTAGGCAGAAGGTCATAGAAGAGATAGATGAGTTGTTCTACATCCATCACCTAGCTACCCTAAGCGTAGAACGTCGATGCTTTTGTAATTCCATAACAAACACCAAAGCAGTCCATGAATTTTATGTCAATCTTTCATGGAAATATGAATCTCATGTACCCCATCCTAATACTCATGTGATCCTCTCTTACATGATTGCTTGTATTAAGCTCACCGTTACTAATGATACTTTGAATATATTTTCAATGGAACTGGACTTACTGACACGTGAAGGACTATCCTGAGTATTTTGACCTGCATGACCTTGAGTCCTTCTACAAGAACTTTGATCTTACTCTCCCTAATATTCATAAGTTCTTGAGAAGCCTCATACACCCTATAGGAAGAAATCCACCATACCATCCTCTTCCTTAGATCTCAAAAATTGCATACTCGCTCTGGTAGTTAACTACAAACGTTCAACCCAAGAAGAATCAAACTGAAATTGCAGAGAGTACCACAGTGATTATGTATTGTCTTTTGAAGAACATAGGATTCAAGTGTTCTATATACATTCTCCACCACATGACTTTCTTTGACTCAAGGAAGAATACCTGAGGTACCCACCCACCCCTGATCTGTGGTCTTCTTGCCTTTGTGGCTGAGAAGTCTCTTTTTCATGATCTTCATTACAAAGCCTCTAGAAAAGGAGTATGTATCAGTGAGACCACAATCAAGAAAACCTTTTTACCTACATCCTATACCACACCAGGAGCTTCCACCTCTACCTCCACCCAGGCACCTCCACCATCTCCTCCACCTCAACCTGACAGCGCCTCTTTCTCGGTGTCAAATGAAGTCCTTATGGGTTACATGTTGTACCAGTAGCTGTACAACGTTCAGGTTCAAGATCACCTCCACCAGGAACTATTCCATATCATGACCCATCTAAACCTATCCTATAGCCATCCTTACCCTACCTACCATCCCTACCCAGGTGGTGACTACGCTTGCTATGCATTTAGTCACTTTTACCTGGCCCCTCCACATGTTGCCTCTACTGCCATGTATGTTGTTGATGGTTGATCTACCCCTACACCTACCCCTGGCATGCTCCCTCATTTGTCTATGCCTTCTAGACCCCTTGCCACCTTGCTTTCCAGCCATGGGACTTCTTCTCCCACCTTCCCACGAGCACATGAGTTGTTTGATCTTGGCATGTCTTGGGATGAGCAGATTGCTAGATGGCATGGACGTGGTTTTGGCCCCTCTACTAATGTGGAGATGCCTGAACAGGCTGCTGACAAGGGTGAGGATGATGAGGCTACTGAGGATGATGGATCTGAGGATGGTTGTTATGATGATGATGGCTTTGCTAGTGCCTCTGGTGATGAAGGTGATGATGTTGTCTCTGTTGCACCTTCAGACAGTGACGGGGAAAATGAGCCAGAGGATGATGCTGTTGATGACCCTTTGGACCTAGATACCATAGATGTCTATATGTTTTAGTTTTTAGTCTTTATATGATGATCGTATATATCTTTCTAGACCAGTTTGTACTAAACACATTTGGGCACATTATCTGAGTTGTACTAATTTTATCATCATGTTGCTTTTGTCACTTGTTTGTCATTTCTTTGAGAACATGCTTATGTGTTGTAACCTTAATCCTATGTACCAAAACTCTATGTTTGCTTTATCATATGAGTTCTTGGTATGCTTTTCCATATTTTGTGTATGACACGGGTTGCTTGTTTCTCTCTGCTCTTGTCTCTATTTTGGCATGTGCTACTTGTGGTTACCTATTCTTTTTTGTTGTTCTTGGAGAAGACCTATTTTTTTTACTTTCTTATACACCCCCTACTTTTATGATAACTCCAAAAGTGGAGAGAAGTTTAATCTCAACAATGTTGATCTTACGACCTATGTGATCCTTTTCTTATCTAGCATATGTTTTTATCATGTGACTTGTTAAAGGACCATGTAGTATAAATGCTCTATAGATTTGTGTAGATAAACTAACCATGCAGGTAAGAGTGAGAATATATTGAGGGGGGAGAAAATTCACATAGTTAAAATTATGAATCCCCTTTCAATTAACAAGGCTAAGGTATAACTTTACATATCCTTTCTAATATGTTGAGGAATGGTTTGTCATTATCAAAAAGGGGGAGAATGTTGACTTGAGAGTTACACATTGTCCATATTTTGATAATGACTTAACCATTCCATTCATATATATCTAATATGTTTGGTTGAGATAAATTTCTAGTATTTGGTACATGAAAAGGATCAAATTCATCAAGCCTTAGCTTGTTGAAGTTCAAGTCAAAAACTATGCAAATGTGCAATTTGGGAAAATATCCAAATCACCTTAGAACATTTTTGTAATCATTTTCATTGATGGTATGACTTGTAACTAAGATGAGAAAAAAATCGGGGACCCTTAGTTCAATTATTTGATCACTTAAAAATCATTTTGGAAAATTCATCACAGACACTTTATCAGTCGAGTTTGTAACTTGACCGATCTTTGATGAATTTTGGAAATGGTTTGGATCCATCAAGTTGTACACTCATAGAGCTCGACCAACCAACTTTCTGTCCAAAGTTGATTTTAGCTGATCGGTCGAGTTACCCCAGGACAAACTTGACAGATGGTTTAAAATTAGCATTGTCGCATAGTGTGATCGGTTGAGTTACCTTTAGTGAAACTCGACCTAATGTAGTGTATGAAAAATATAGAAAAGGTAATTCTAACCATTAGAAAGTTGATAACATCAAATATAAATCCATTGCAACCCTCTAAATGCCAAGTTTTTGATATTAAGTGATCCCACACTCAAATGGACACCCCCATCTATAAATAGGACCTCTTAAAGTTCATTCCAAGGTTTCTCATTCATGTTGTTCAAGGCCCTAACCTTAGTTGAGTGTCTCCAATTCTTTGAGCCCCCTTTCTCTCTCTTGTTTACAAAGCATTTTGTGATTATGAGTTAGTTAGGCATGTTTTAAGAGAGCTACCATCTTGTTACTTTGTAAATCTCTCCATCATTCCACTTCCCTATCCCCTTTCTTCAAGAGAAAAGGTTGAAGTGATCTTCTCCGAGTGAAGGAGGAGTTTATGTTCTTCTTCAAGGGTGAATAAGGTGTGAAGATCTTTTCCAAGTGAAGGAGAAGGAAAAGGTAGAAGATCCAAGGAATTGAGTCGTTAAATTCTCAAGGCCGAAGACTCATTGCAAGGAGATCTCCTAGGTTGCAAGAGTGGGTAAGACCTATGGTGAAGTGGAAGACTAGCTCTTGGATAGGTAAGTCCTTGGTTGTAAGAAAGTCATCTTGTATGTATTATAATGGAATATAAGTATACATTGGTTACAAAATCCTAGAGGTTGACCTCTCTAGGTAGTGGACTGACGATCTCTGAGTTTGGAGATTGGAACCACTCTACATCACTTATCCAAGTGCATGTTTCAATCTCTCTCATCCTTGCTATGCTTGTTTAGATATCCATCAAATTCACTTTTAGAAATTGGGTTTAATTGATATAATTTGAAGGTATAACTATTCTTGTGCAAGTTTTGAAACTCTATTCACCCCCCTCTAGAGCCTTAGATCCAACAATTGGGTGTTTATTGTGTTGATGCTGATGAAGGAAGTAAAGGAATCCCCTTTTACTATTTGTTCTAGGAGAACGTACAGGGTTTGTGTGGTTAGTATTCTATGTAGGTCATTTACATCATATGTTTCTTCTAGCATTCAACAATGCCTCTAGATATTGTACCATGGTGTCTATTTACTGGTGTACCTCACCCTGAGAAGCATCTATCACGAGAGGTTAGGAAAACATTATGGATAAAACCTTGTATGAAAGGAGTATGCTTTGCAATGGTAGAACGGGTTGAATACCCTAGAATAGTGGAAGCAAAAACTACAACACCTAAAAGAGTTAGCAGCAGAGGAACAATATAGACCCCAAGTAGAGGAACAACTGAAAGGAGATGAAACACATGCCCCCTTGTGAGGATACAAATTTAGAAACAACCATACTACAAGAAGAAGCATAGATGATTGTCATAGAAGACCAACCACAAGAGGGATAACTCAAAGAAGAAGTTCCTACTAACAAAGTCCTCTCAGCTCAGATAGAAGAGCCTGACTTCTTAGAATTTGAAGAAGATGACCTAAAGGGCTGATTGCACTATCCAACCAACTTTCTATAACTTCTATGGGTGTACATGTGAAATATTCTCACAAGAAAATTTATATATGCTCATGGACAATCTATGAGAGGACGACATAACTAGAGGTATAGTCTTCCAAAGAAGAGGCATCTATGTGATAAAGGGACATCACCATGATACCTTAAAATTGAATGGGTATATGTTAGTTAGTGTAATGTCAACATGTCGATCCCTATTGGTAAATGACGTACCAAATGTACACATGGCATAATACCTTCTATAGGAAAATATCCTACATAACAAACATGCAAGGGAGAAAGAGAAGTTGATTAAATTCTTATACCTCTCTCTCAACATTCATACTTCTCCCGATGTTGCATAGAAAATATTATAGCTTGTGGGTGATAAGTACTAAGATAAATACCATCATTTTATACGAGAAACTTGAATTTTGAGTATGATCCAAAGAAAGAGACATATTTCAAGGCCATGAAACATCACCCAATACAAAGCCAAATCTTATGCAGATGAGATCTTAGAGATTATATAAAGACATGGCAAAGAGTACAAGCATGAACTTGAGAAGGATTTCAGGAAGCCATAGTTCTGCAATAGAAGTTCTCAATAGATCAATCTATCTAATGATTGTGGTTTCCACTACCTTCACTGAATGCATGCTTTGGTCTCTAGAGGTGTAAAGTTCAAAAGTCTACAAACCATACTTTGACCTCCTCTCTAGAAAATCTATGTTGTCCAACTGTTGCGCTCTCATTGGGCCAATGAAGGACTAAACCTCACTAGTTTACATTCAACCAATTTTTTGACAGTCTAAGGACATAGTAAATAATAAGTTTGGGTGTGGGATATATAGGTGAGGGAGGTACAATCTTATTCCCTCTACTTTAATCTTATTCTACTACACTACTTGCACATACTTTTTCTTATAAGATTTCTCTCAAATTTTGAAACTTTATGAACTCTTTGAGTAATACATCCTAAGTTACTTCTTTACTCTTAGTTAAATTTTTTTGAAAAAATGGAGGGTAAATTTTTTCTGTAGGAAAATTTATATCCAATTTTCCTAGAAGTTATCTTCATCTATAACTAGATCTAATTATCTTCATGCATCTTTTAGCACATCATTGTATCAAGTGATAAACTTGGGCGATAAATTTACATATCGACCTGCTAATTTCTTTTTCAAGATACTATGACTGCTAATCAATTATTGCAACCCCTAGGAAACTTCTAAGAGGTGAACATGACCTAGTCTAGTACACTTCTAATCAATCTATTGATTGATCCCCTGAGTACAGGTTGGAACTACACAAATCATACAAAAAGGAAAAATATACCTCTTCTAGTGCTAGCACCCTGAGAGAGATGAAAAAGTCTTGGCAGACCACTTACCCTAAAAATCATATCATCCTTGATCTGTGATAAAGAATAAACACCTGTGAGAGTATAAATGAGAGTTGTTCTTGGTAAGTGTTGAAGGGCTTTTCCCAACCAGTGTATAGTTACACTCAAGAACGTAGATGTCTCAACCAGTAGTAGTACTTAACCACTTGTCTTTCAATGGGTAGTCAGCAATCACCTACATTACAATGGGACTCCTTCTTGCATGACCCAATGAAGGGCAAGATACACTGTAGTCTTAATCCTCCCCACAAACAATATCTTGATAATCCACAAAAAAAGTTGGGAGTGAAAGCTAACTTCAACAATGTTGATGTATAGTATGGCTAGGAAATGAGGCTATGAATAGGAATCACGATGGACAAACCATGTCCTTGAATAAAGGAGTAATTGACAAAAGTTTCAAGCAACTCTAAGTCTTTGGGAAGGAATTATGAAAACATCAATTAGACTAATAAGTCAGTCAGAAATCTTGGTGTAAAGATGACATAAGAACATGATCACAATGCCAAAATTGACTAACTAAGAAAGCCCACTTCTGTCACCTCATACTTTAATTTTATTTATTATCTTGAGTGAAATCTAGACTTTAAGTTAGTGGGGGTTGATACATCCAATTTGTAGATATTACATGCATAATTTATCCTTCATTTCTCCTACCATTATAAATCTCACTTTTACCTACATTTAGGAATATCTCCTTTTCAAGTTAATAATTTTACATCTTTTTGTAGGAGAATAACTAAGACTCAAAATTACCATCGAAAACTACACCATGACCGATTGGGTGGCCGTTAGTCCTTATAGACCTACTTCTTCTATAAATTACTCCATTTTGTGTGTCAGCCCTAGTGGAACCGCATTATGTAGAGTTGAGGATTTTTAGCCTAGAGGCATCCTTCCTGAGTACCCAGGATAAGGGGCCACAGTTTACGGACGTTGTTTAGCCGCCGTTAGGCCAAACGTGGCAGCCTCGCTGCAGACCGAGGTAGTTAGTAGTAGTCTTAAGGTGTCGGGTTTACCTTAAGATTTGTACAGTAAGTCACGTAGTAGTGTCTTTTGCATGGATGGTACAATCCAAGTGAGTCCTGGGTCAAAGTAAAAAAGAAAAGTTAATTGAGTTCAATTGAGTTCAGAGAAAGAGTATAGTAGTCAGATCAATCAGTTATATTTAGTTGGCCAACATAATAGTAGTCAATTCAGTAATCAGGTCAAGTCAAAGTTAATGAAAGATTATAAAGAGAATAATGAGAAAATTGTTTAGATATTTGTATATTACTACTGATGCATAATAGATGAATGAGAGGTTAACCAAGTGTGTGCAGTTATTCAATTATTCTTTTTATGTTTTTTGATTATTAGTTTTCTTTATTATCAATAAAGCATGTTCATATATTGATTCACTCTTGTAGATGTCTAGAGTATTCTGTCATATTTATGTTTGTGAATGATTAGTCTCTTTAAAGCTTATTATTGTTATAATTGATATCTATTGCAAAATAGTATATCTGTAATTATATCAGTGCTTTAGATTGTTTCTTTGAATCACTCATTCACTGAGCGAGTAGGCTCACCCCTCTACTCACAATTTTTAGGGATAACTCATGGACTGAAGATGTCATTACATCACCATAGATTTTCCACATGAGTTAAGTATGAGATTAGTTAAGTTCAGTTAGTCCCTGTCACTCTAGGTCCTTGTATAGAGTTGAGAGAGAATTCTAAATGATGGTTTGTATCTTTGTTTCCTTAATGATAGAGTATATACCTGATTATCATGTTATATGTACATGGAAGTGTGGGGAACAAAATGAATGTCTGGATGTGTATCATTAATGTTGAGATCATATTTAAGTAATCAAGGTTTAATTCCTTTGTAAAGTTTGTTTATGGGATTGAATGTGAGAAAAAAAAGAGTTCGAAAAAAAGGAAAAGGAAAAGTTGGGAGTGAACTTTTTATTAAGTATAATCCTAAAACTTATGCCCTAATCTCATGATTAGTGGTAATCGTAGTATGTGGGTGTAACAACTAAAGTACCTTAGGCATGCGTTACATGTAATCAAATAACCAGGGCAATCTTGTCATTTCATCTTATTTATTAGAACTCGCAAAAATAGAAAACATAGGAACTGGAGTACCCTTGTTGCCCTTACGACATTAATTGTATGATTAAAATGAGGAGGGCAACATGGTCATTTCAAGACCTGGTTTGTTCCCAGACTGCTCCATCGCGAGCCATGGATCAAGCAGCTCACATGAGCATCTTAGCTCTGATCCAAAGTCGTGATCTCTACTTCCTACTCAAAACCAAGGATAGAAACGAGTCCCCCTTCTCGATACGAAGATGACGACTGCAAAAACATCACCCAATTTAGCCTGGAACTCGGTTTTGTATGGCCAAGATAGGGCGGCGGAGGCTAAAGTGATGAATTCGGGCACCAAGATCATGAGTTAACAGTAGGTGAAGCATTACACGAGCTTCTCAGAGTCAAACCAAGCAAGACCAGGGTCAGAGGAATGCTATTTCAATCTAGCAGTGAACGTCGACGATGAGTAAAGGCATGGCTACAGGGTACGGTGACTGGAGAAAGACCAGGGCAAACTAATGACTGAAAAAGAAGTGGAAGGTATTGTGATTGTGCATCGTAGGTCCAATTTGGCTGGAGGCTCGTCTGAGGGTGGGGTGGAGCTTGGGTTGCCGAATAATGAAGGATGAGTAGGTATGGGCTTGCAGGGGCACGAACGGTGAAATTTAAGGAGGAGGAGTGCATGCGATCTGGTGGTGCTCTACAATGCCTTAAACAGGCAAGCAATGGATTGTAGCACCGTCTGCAATCTCAGAGTGAAGAGGCTATGGAGAGCCCTAGTTGGGCATTTCGTCAAATGAGTAATATGGGAAATGAGTTATGGCTCATTCTAATTGGAGCATTCTCACTAATTCATAGAAGGAGGAATCTCCAGAAACAATCAAGGGATGATCAAGAAATGGATCAGGGAATGTTAGTCTATGTAACTGTTGTTGTTTCATGGATTGACCAGGGGTAGATGATGACTTTTTATCCATAGGATCACATTCTGATGAAGCCCTAGCCGTTGGATGCGTGTGAGGGAAGGGAATTGAAATAAGGAGTGTGTGACATCACAAATAAAATGAACCATATGTTAATTGCTCGCATTAAATGAAATGATATTCAAACCTAGGTCCAACTATATTCAAATCTTTGAAATTTGATTAGGAGGGCCAAACATGGTCAAAAGAGTTCAAATTTTAACCATAGGAAAATAGAGGGTCTACAATATTCCTGTGAAGTTAGATTTCATTTTTGTACACATTATGGTCCATAAATCCTATACTGGTTATTAATCTTAATATTAATGCATTTAAAGGCAATATCATTCGAAAAGGCTCCTATTATATAATCCTTGAGTCACAATTTTGATTTATACTTTATTCACTCACTAAAGAGTTACATGATCATATCTTCATCCTATTTTGAGCTATATTGCCATCTTGGAGGAGAGAGAAAATGAAAGGGATTAATATGAGTAAATAGATATACATAATTCATATTTGAAAATAAAATATGACTTTGGGTCTTATCTAAAGTTTTCTCATCCTATTTTTGTATGAAGACAACCATTATAGGAATTTTTCATTAAAACCCCTCAATCATTCTTATTTAGGAAAAACTTTGTATTAAGTTTAAATTAACTATGAAAATTGGGATGTGACAATTCTACCCACCTTAAAACAAATTTCATCCTCAAAATTTTCTAAGGTACTACCCACCTTAGGGTTTTTGTTGCCTCTTCACATTATGAAAGCATTACTAAAATTTGCATGAAAAAGTGAATGTATTTCATAAAAAGGTTCAAATGAACATAAGTTAATTATTACATCACTCTTCATCTTCCTTCTCTACTTCAATAGTAAAAATTCTAGCTTGTCTTTTGGTAGGTGGAGGGTGGTCCTTGTTCTGTTCCTGGTCCTTCTTTGTGAGCTTAGGGCAGTTTGACTTGAGGTGTCTGGTTTCTCCACAATAGTAGCATGCACCCGTACCGTACCTGCATGGGCCTGCTTGGTTCTTCTTGAACGTCAGACATTGGGGCCTTTCAACTTCTACTGTAGGTTCATGTGCCTTCCTCTTAGGGTTGTTGGGAGGCTGGTATTGGTTATTCTTCTGGGGAACTTCTTTCTTGTAGGTTCTCCCAGGGTGATCTTCAACCTCTAGGGCTGCATCCAGGGCAGCTTATTGAATATGAGCGGAAGCATCTATCTTAAAGGGGGATGTCACATTAAAATGATCATAGCAAATAAATACATAATTCACCATTGAGATTCATACATTGTCCTCTTGAATTAGAAACTACAATTGAGTTCTAAAACATATCTAAACATTACTAAACATGAAAACTATTCATAAAGGTAAACATAATTGGATCACCTAGTATGGATGGCACCCCACCAAATATCTCTTGAAGGTCTTCTAATCCTTACTTATTTCTCCTGAGTCCTTAGTTGCTCCAATTCCTGGGGACATTGCGTCCCCAGCCATGCGAAGGGGGAAAGCAACATATCAGTAAATGGTACTGGCACATTATAACATAAGTAAAATAAAGTTTATTTCACATGTAAGAAAAATTTGACATGAATTGACCTTAAGCATTCTTGAATCATTATTAACATGAAGAATTGAATAGTAATTGTATGCATCCCTCTGTAACGCCCCATTAGGAGCACATGATCGCTAGAAAAGCCCTTGATTTCTAGGAAAGCCCTTGATGTTAGGAAATCCCTTAACGACCCCTTGAGGTCCATGATTCAGGAGCATATAAAAACTAGTTCAATTCCGATTAACTTGATCATTAACATTACATTATCATTAACATAATCATGATTCTTGAACTTAACATGATGGGATTTCTCCCTATTAACATGATGTCTTAGCATGATGGGATTGCTCCCTCTTGATCATTAACATGAATTTCATGATTCCTTAATCATAACTATAATCTTAATGAACATTTTTATCATATAACATATAAAAGTCATCAAGCAATAACATAGAGTGATCGTGATTAAAATATTAAACTTGCAATGATGATGTCTACTTGTACTTAATATGCAATCAACCATAAATACTAGTGCTCATTAGCATGACCCATTTACCTTGGAGCAATGTAGATCCTAAGATAGTCTTCCTGATCCTTGAGTCAAATCTAGGTCAAATCTCCCCTTGACTTGATTAGGATCTAAGCACATGTTCATAAACATCATTAGTCAATACCTTGTATTGATCTTAGGCTGATTTAGGGTGAATTACGGTTTGAGTGCATTAGGGTTAGGCTCATAGATCAATATCATTAAACTGGCAAAACTTGATTAACTTAGATCATCTTGATTACATGTAATACATTATTAGGGTTTCATAGGTCCAACTAGGGTTTCTAAAAAACATCAAATTGGAATGGAAAATCAGGACTTGAAACAATAAAATTGAATTACTCTCAAAAAACCCTTTCCAACGACTATTTATTTGCATTTTTCTGAGCATCCTATGATTTACTATGAATATTATAAAATTGACCACTCAGAATCTAGAAAACCATATAGTGACATTGATTTAAATCCACGATTAATCTGATGTAAATAAAACACGAAAGTACTAAAGTACCTTAGGCATGTGTTACATGTAGTCAAATAACCAGGGGCAATCTTGTCATTTCATATTATTTATTGGAACTCGCAAAAATAGAAAACATAGGAACTAGAGTACCCTTGTTGTCCTTGCGACATTAATTGTCTGATTAAAATGAGGTGGGCAACATGGTCATTTCAAGACCTGGTTTGTTCCCAGCCTGCTCCATCGCGAGCCATGGATCAAGCAGCTCATAAGAGCATCTTGGCTCTGATCCAAAGTCGTGATCTCTACTTCCTACTCAAAACCAAGGATAGAAATGAGTCCCCCTTCTCAATACGAAGACAAAGATTGCAAAAATATCACCCACATTAGCCTGGAACTCGATTCTGTATGGCCAAGATAGGGCGGAGAGATCGGAGGCTAAAGCGATGAATTCGGGCACCAAGATCATGAATCAAAAATAGGTGAAGCATTACATGAGCTTCTTGGAGTCAAACCAAGCGAGACTAGGGTTAGATGAATGATATTTCAATCTAGTAGTGAATGTCAGTGATGAGTAAAGGCATGGCTACAGGGCACGGTGACTGGAGAAAGACTAGGGCAAACTAATGACTGAAAAAGAGTAGAAGGTATCATGATTGCTCACCGGAGGTCCAATTTGGTTGGAGGCTCATCTGAGGGCAGGGTGGAGCTTGGGTCACCAGAGAAGGAAGGATGAGTAGGTCTGGGCTTGCAGGGGTGTGAATGGTGAAATTGAAGGAGGAGGAGGAGTGCATGCGGTATGGCATTGCTCTACAATGCCTTATATAGGCAAGAAATGGATCATAGAACTGTCTGCAATCTCGGAGTGGAGAGGCTATGGAGGGCCCTAGTTGGGAGTTTTGTCAAATGAGCGAGATGGGAAACGAGTTATGGCTCATTCAAATCAGGGAATTCTCACAAATTCATAAAAGGAGGAATCTCCGGAAATGATCAAGGGATGATTGAGAAACGGATCGGGGAATACCAGTCTGTGTAACAGTTGTTGTTTCACGGATTGACCGGGGGTAGATGATGACTTTTTGTCTATAGGATCAGATTATGATGAAGCCCTAGTTGTTGGATGCACGCGAGGGAAGGGAAATAAAATGAACCATATGTTAATTGCTCGCATTAAATGAAATAATATTCAAACCTAGGTCCAAATATATTCAAATCTTTGAAATTCAATTAGGAGGGTCAAACATGGGTCAAAAGAGTTCAAATTTTAACCATAGGCAAAATAGAATGTCTAGAATATTCCTATGAAGTTAGATTTTTTTACACATTATGGTCCATAACTCCTATATTGGTTATTAATCTCAATATTAATGCATTTAAAGGCAATATCATTTGAAAAGGCTTCTATTATATAATCCTTGGGTCACAATTTCTATTTATACATTATTCACTCATTAAAGAGTCACATGATCATATCTTTATCCTATTTTTTTAGCTCTATTTCCATTTTGGAGGAGAGATAAAATGAAAGGGATTAATATGAGTAAATAGATATACATAATTCATACTAGAAAATGAAATATGACTTTGGGTCTTATCTAAAGTTTTCCCATCCTACTTTTGTATAAAGACCGCCATTATAGGAATTTTTCATTAAAACCCATCAATCATTCTTATTTAGGAAAAATATCATATTAAGTTTAAATTAACTATGAAAATTGGGATGTGACAATTAGAGTGTCCAACAAGAACGGGATCAGTCTATCAGGTAATGTGATTGGGAAACAAAATCCAGTATGAGTTTTTCAGCATTGGACTGTTTTTGGGATCGTGAGGAAAGAGATTGGAATTATGGTTTTTCAAGCCCATAAGTCTCCTTTATAAAGGGGGGACATCCTAAAGGGTTGTAAACAACACTTTAGATAACTTTTGAGACAAGTTACCTATCTAATTTCTCCCTTAGAGAGAGGAAGTCACCCACAAGGTTGTTGTTCATGATAGGAGAAGAAAGGGAGTTCCAGGATTCCTAGCATGTCAAAAACTCTAAGGACTCCTAGCATGTCAAAAACTCTAATTCTTCTTTGACTTGGTGGACAAGGTGGTGCATCACGTTCTCCCTTGTCCATGTGGATGAAGTAGAGGCCAAGACACATGTCAGAGAGGCTTGGAGAAGTTGTTCCACAAATAGAAAATAGTTCAGTAGCTTAGTGGTCAATCCAGTCTTCTCATATATCTAGATTTCTTGACAGTCGCTCTGGATCTAGATCCAAATAATTGTGTTCTTTATTGAAAAAAGACACGTCTAGTTGTTGGGAAATTAATGTAGACAAAGGTACTATCTATATCCTTTCTTATGTCTTTTGTTCATTGACAATTTATTACTATGACAGATCTGACGGCTAGGGTATAAAGGGAAGATTTTTTGTTATTCTATTGAATCCCCTTCCTAAATGCCCAACAACTACAACTTTTGAGGGTGTAAGAAACAAATAGAATATCTTTGATGGGCCAAATATGGTTTTATGATATGATCCAATCAAGTCACCGCTAAATATACACCCACTACTTCAAAATTGATAACCAATTTTATTTGAAAAGAAATTGGTCGTCTTCTTATGATGCCTTATTGTCTTAACTACCAACTCAACTGATGCATCTTATCCAGCTCTAATAGATGGGCCTTCCTCATTGTTGCTTCTTGCCCTCGTACTAAATTTTTTATCTTCAATTCTAGTGCATCTCATCACTAATGTGAGGATAAATCTTTGTTCAAAACTCTACCAAGGTTTCAATCATATCACCATTGACGCTCATTTTTTTTGTGAATCAAGACATGTATTGCTTTTTTTGTATATTTGTACAAGTTTAGGAAAAGAAAACTTGTGAGAAAACAACCTCACCAAGTTAACTATACAGTTCCAACAAATGACAAAGAAAAGAAGAAAGAAAACCACATAAATGTGAAAGAAGGTGATCAGAACCTAATAAGTT
The DNA here is from genome assembly GCA_963693085.1 of Alisma plantago-aquatica. NCBI lineage: Eukaryota > Viridiplantae > Streptophyta > Magnoliopsida > Alismatales > Alismataceae > Alisma > Alisma plantago-aquatica. The sequence goes on along the minus strand of OY856413.1, from coordinate 245,097,560 downwards.
CCAGATCATCAAGACAAAAAAGGGAAGAGTTGCAATCATCAAAGTTAATGCTAATCAAGCAGTTTCTTGACATTAGACTTTACTAAATGCAGAGCAGAGATGACTCCATGAAGTTGCTATCAGGCACTCTGGAATTTCGCTCCCAGCAAACAAAATGCATAATGGTGGCACCCATGAGATGATCAGGTCTACGCACCAAAGTAGTAAGATCCTCCTTCTTACTTGGGATGAGATGAATGAGATTATCTTCTAGAGAAAACCTCCAAATAGAAACAATATAAGAACATTCAAACATGCTATGATGGGTGTTCTCATTGTCACATTTACACATGAAATAGTAAGAAAGAGTAGAGATCCCCCTTCTTCTTGCATAGTCAGTGGTGGAAAATCTTCCATGAGCAACTTTCCAAGCAGTAATGAGAAATCTCTTAGGACAATTAAACTTCCAAATCCAAGAAAACACAGGATCATCAATACAGTTTTCCCTGATGAAACTCCAAATCAATTTCAAATTCTCCTTGACTTCATCACATATCAGAATATCATCCTCCCCATCAGTGGGATTCAGAATACCAGCAAGGAATTTAATCAAAACATTATGCAACCTAGATGAGGAGAAATTCCATTCTGTACCACACATAATAGAACTAACCTTGCTAGACAAAGGCATGCCAGATCTAATGATCTCCTTGCAACCAATGCAATCTCTGAGAAATTTATTTTGAGGATTCCATGAATCAAGGCACAACCAAGTATTTTCTCCATTACCAAATCTATAACTGATAAGATTTTTTTAAAGTCATCAAGGTGTCTGATCATTTGAATAAAGTACCAAGATAGCTACCTAGAAATATCAATATTACATATGGAGTCTTTAGAAAGGTATTTCTCATGGATCCATTTGATTTAGAGACTATATTGTTTAGTAGAAACTCTCCAGATCTTGAAAATCACAGCAGCCTTACACACATCCCTAACTCTCCTAACGGCCAAACCACCTTTAGTCTTGATTTTAGTAACAATCGACCACTTAACAAGATGAATATTGCTTTTGCCTTCACATTGACCCTAGAGAACATTTCTGATAGTCCTTTCACTCTCCTCACAAATAAAATTGGGTAAAGGCAAAGAAGAAGACTGGAAATGGTGAATAGCTACCAAGGTAGAATTACAAATCTCTAATCTCCCTACAAATGAAAGTTGCTTGGATTTCCAACCATCCAACCTCTTCTTAAGTCTATCAATCAAAGGATATTAGAATTTTTTAGACAATTTACCATTAAACAGAGGGATCACAAGATACCTCTGAGGAAGAGATCCAGCTTGAATACCCAGAATATCAGAAATCAAATGACTGTTAGCATCAACACTGAAGAAAATTGAGCTTTTCTCAGGACTTATACTAAGAAAAATGATACTAGCAAGACTGTCAAACACTCTCTTAAGAGAAAGAGCACCTTTAACATTGCTTCCATGAAGACCATGAAATCATCAACAAAGGCAAGATGAGAGATACCCATGTCTTTCGAAGCACTTAAAGGCTTAATGCACTCATCACTAACTTCTTTCTTGATGAGTTGGGTGAAGGTTTGCATGACAATGGTGAAAAGGTAGTGAGCTAATGGATCTCCCTGCGTAACACCATTAGATGGCTTGAAAGGGGCAGTAGGTTCACCATTAAAAAGAATTTCATAAGAAATGTTATTAAAGATCTCTTTCTAGGAAAGTTCATAAGATCCAAAATCTTGAAGAGAGCCTCCCACGACATAGTATCATAAGCTTTAGTGAGATCCACCTTAACACACATTCTCCCTTTTCATTTTCTCTTATTGAAATCATGAATCAGATCATTGGAGAGAAGAATCGCATCTTTAATACTTCTACCTCTAAAAAATGCACACTAATTGTTTCTAATCAATGAAGGTAACACATCCTGTAGCCTATTAGTTAAAATCTTAGAGGTCACTTTGTATACCACATTGCAGAGGGAAATGGGCCTCTAATTCTTGATCATAAGACAATCATCATTATTAGTAATAAGAGTGATGAAGGTATGATTTTCCTCCTTTAATAGCCTACTATATTAGAAGAAATCCAAAACAACAGTCATAATATCATTTCTGATAATAGACCAACCAGCTTTAATGAACTTGCCATTGAACCCATCAGGTCAACGACATTTATTAATGTTGAGATCTTCTATGACAATATCAACCTCTTCTCTACTGACATATCTATCCAAGCAAGCTTTCTGAATAGAGGAGATAGAAGGAAAGGAAAGGTATGTAATGGCTTCAATACAAAAAGTAGTGTTACTGTTAAAAAGAGCATAAACCACTGATGCTCGTTGATTACTCGATATTGCTATGAAGGGATTTGTAATTGAATGTGTTGCCTTGTTGTCTCTTTATTTTGCTTTCTTTATACCAATATATCATCTGAACTTGTTATAGTTCGTAAATTGTTCTCCAAATGCACATGTTAGTGAACTTCCTTCCAAGTTCTTGCAACTTTGTAGGAACTTCATATGAAGATGACGTTTGGTGGGTGCATATGGGTTCATATGAGATATATCCTTGGTGATCACAATAAGATGCTTTCATCTACAATAGTGGCTTCCTCGGTGCCTCCATCTCTTTGGAATTTTTAGCTCGACCATTCTACCTCTTCTCGTTGAAGTTGTGTCCTCATTTTATCTAGTTTTACTTTTGAGTGTTGATCTGCCCAATGGGGATAAAAGGCTCATGCTTCCTCCATGAAAAATTGTTTTATCTAGTAAAACAAATTTTGAGCATATATATTCTTATGTGTGGGAGCTCGCAAGATTCTTAGTTTTTCTTGTTATGGAATATTATCTCCTTTATTGATGGATTTTCATGATGTCCGTGCTTTTTATTGTGAGATATATCACAACAAATCTGTTATCAAGATGTTATTTACTGAAATGCAAACACAATTGCACTGACAATTGAAGTTTTTTTGTTTGACGATGCCCTTGAATTTTTCCAATAACACTAAACCATTTTTTGTAAAGGGTGTGCTATTATCCAACATACATCATGCATTCATTCACCTCAATAAAATGGGGTGGCAAGAACTGCCACCTTCTTGATGTTTCCAGAAGTGCAATGATTTTTTTTTGGGTAAAGAAGTGCAATGATTTGTTCTCACATACTAAAATACTGTTAGATGGAAGCTTTACTAATTGTTTGCTTTCTTATTAACCACCTTCCATCCACTATTATTTGATCTTTTCCATCTTCCATTGTGGATTTTTGGCTGCACCTTCTTTGTCAAAGATCTATTCCCATGCATTGACAAGATTTCTCCTCGACCTACCAAGTGTATCTTACGTGAATATCTACAAACATGAAAGGGTTATCGTTTCTATGAGCTAGTTGGACGCAAGTGACACATCAACTCTGATGTATTCTTTAAAGATGCTCTGTTTTATTCCTCCTCATGAAACTCCCTTATCTTTGAAGTTTCTTTTTTTTTTTGAGGTTAAAGACTGGTCTTGTATTCAACTAATCACCAGAATCATACAAAACCAGCGGAGAGATGGAAGGAGGTACCATTTCTCCAGTCCGTCCATAGTCATTGCCAGCGTCCAGAACCCATTTGGCCATGGCGTAAGCAACTTTATTACAGCTCCTAGGAGCAAAAACAAAGGAAATAGAAACAAAAGACAGAGCTAAGTTACGTATATCATCTAAAATTAGACCCAGATGGTCCAAGCGTTGCGTCACTCCAATGAGTTCCAGGTGTAGGACTTGAGAATCCGTCTCGCAGATCAGGTTCGTGCACCCCGTTTCCGCAGCTCTCCGCAAACTGAAGAGGAGAGCAAGGGCCTCTCCCATCTCCACCGCTATTGTTGCTTCCCGTCGTGACCTGAATGTTTCGACCACCCGCCCCGAGTGATCGCGCAGCACACCTCCAAGCCCGATCATGCCGTGAGGACCCATCGCGACATCAGTATTCAACTTCAGGCTATCCTGAGGCGGTCTCCTCCAGCGCTGGGTCTGCGGCTGCACACTCGCCACATCGCCGGTGGTGGTCACCGCCGTGGTTGCCTTGTACTCGCCTATGATGCCCATGTATCTGCTGATGATGGTCCGCTTATCCAGACTCTCCTGATCAAACACTCGCCGATTTCTCCAGTGCCACAGCCCCCACCACACACCGGCTGCCATCTCCAGCTCCTCACAAGAAAGGTTGTCGGCAAGGTGCTGGAGTCTGTCAACTAGAGGATGGTTGCCCGACTGTACTATCTTCTCCTTCAGTGGATGTTCATTCCACATATGTTGCACCTCTGGGCAATCGAACAACAGATGCTCAATGGTTTCTTTCTCCGTATGGCATATTGGACAGTGGAAGTCCACATCGCAATGACGGTCAGAAAGTCTGCCCATCGTGGCCATGTTGCCCGTACAAACCTGCCACAGGAAGTGCGCGAGACGCGGTGGCCACTGGGTCTTCCAGATCCAACGCCATGTCGGTTCACCCTGCTCCCTACGACTCCGTAGATACTCCTCGCTTCCAAGATAACCCAGCCAATAAGCTGAGCGGGTCGTGAAGTCTCCCCTCGGCCTCGGCCACCAGAAAGACGTGTCGGATGGTCTCCTCGAGCTGAGCGGTGTGGAAACTATGGCCGTTGCGACGGCTTGCGGAAAGATGGACCGTACCTCCTCTTCCTTCCAAACACTACTGTCCCGATCGAAAAGGTCGCTGACCCGTAGTGACTGGTGTGCCTCCTGTGCCTCCGGACATATATCTCCCAACGTGCCTTGTAGGTTCATAACCCATCTGCTGTTCCATAGGTCCACTAGTGCTCCGTCACCCACCCTCCAGCTCACCCCTTCACAAATCAATGCCTTCGCTCCCCACAAACTCCTCCATGTATAGCTCGGGCTGTATCCTCTGTGTGCTTCCAAAATGGAAGAACGTGGATAATATCTTGCTTTGAGAACCTGCGAGACTAGTGATGTCGGCTTTATAAGTAACCTCCATACTTGTTTTGCAAGAAGAGCCTGATTGAAACTATGTAGGTCTCTAAATCCCATGCCGCCTGCTTTTTTTGGTTTGCACAACCGCTCCCAACATTGCCAAGCTATCTTCCTCTCATTACCCTTTGCTCCCCACCAAAAACTGGCCACACAACTATGAATATCTTTGAAGTTTCTAGTGCCTTCTCATGGTTCCTTTAGCAATACTATCTCCCAATCAGCATGAACCCACACTAGAGAAACCATTGCATGCGCATCAACATAGGTGATGTTCTTGTTCAAAGATGCCTCTTGTTAGTTTACTCACTCCTTCCGATAATTCATAGTCAAAAAGCCTATAAGATTCCAATGGCTTCTCCCTTTTCTGATTTGGATATGTATGTTGATAAATGATGTCACGAACGATCTTGTGCTTTTTATAACATTGCCAAATATTGCTCTCACGGGAATCCACAAATATTTCTCTCATGAGCATCCCAGTTTGTCTCTCTCATGTTTCACTACTTATATTTATGTTATTTCTTTCTCAAATTATGTATCTATGGTCTTTACATGATGGCTGGAAAAAAGCTATGAATGATGAATTTAATGCTCCTTTTAAAAGAGACATCTAAAATAGGCATAACTACAATCTAGCTAATTCACAGCCAATTGCAAGCATGTGGGTTGTTATTCGGTCTTCACCATCAAACGCCGCAAGATGAAACTATCAAACACCTAAAAGCCATACTTGTTGCAAAAGGATACACTCAGACCTATGGAGTTGACTACTTTGAGACTTTCTCCCTTATTTCCTCACTAAATATAGTTCATAATATGATTTTTGTTGCTATTAATCTGAAATTGGCTCTTCTAACTAGATGTTAAAAATGTTTTCCTATATGGTGACCTCAACCAGAGTCACATTTTGGAGCGATCTCTAGGTTTTGTTGCTTAGTCAGAGTGTACTAAAGTGTGTTCATTGCAGAAAAATATATATGTCCTATAACAAATCCCACGAGCTTAGTTTGAGAAGTCAAATTCTTCTTAAAATAGGCTTCCACTAGTCTCGTGTTGCTCACTTTTTTTATATTAAAAAGTGCATTATAGGAATTTTTTTTTACAAGTATATGTTGATGATAGCATTTTCTTTGAGAGTGAATATAATGGCCTTCAAGCGACATAGCTTTGTTTGTGCAAGCATTTCACCACTAAGGACCTAGGATAGCTAAGGTATTTTCCAGAAATGGAAGATGTATATACCTCATCTACAGTTAGCCAATTTTAGAGAAAATACACACCAGATCTTCTTGGTGGAATTGGCATGGTAGGTGCAAAACCTGTAGATACTCCACTATAGTATTCCACGAGATGATGACTCCTCACCAACCTTTCTTGATAACAGATGATATTGCAGAACTGTTCGAACCTAATTCTTAGTCGTCATGATATCATTGCAAATGTTGTCTTGATGAGTAGATACCTTAACAAGCGTCTACAATGTCATTTGATACTATATTCTTTTTTACCTTAATCAATGGTCATAGAAGGGTCTTTGTGTCTCTTCAGAGACATCCGGTAAAATTGGAACGATACATAGAAGATTAGCATAGCCCCTGCGCAAGGATGACACACAAATCGAGAAATGGTCCCAAAAAAAAACGGTCTTGGTTATCGCAAACATGGTCATTGCAATATCACTACCTTTTTTTACTCAAACTATGTTGGTAAATAGAAAATCCACCTCAGGATCCTACACTTGGTTGGAGGAAATCGAGTTACATGGCACAGCAAAAAGCAACCTATCTTTGCTTGGTCTAGTGTTGAGGTAGAGTATTGAGCACTGGCTCAAACTGTTCGTGAAAATGATGTGGGTCAAGACTTTCCTTAATGAACTTGGGCTCTCGCCATCTATGCCTATGTCGATGTAATGTGACAATGGACATGGCATCTTTATTGTGAACAACCCGATCTTCTAAGAAAAGACAACATATTGAAGAGGACTGCCACCTTGTTCAAAAAGCACTTCAAACAAAGACTATATGTGCGTTGTTCACCCAATCTCAAGAACGCGTTGCTAATCTTTTCTCCAAGCTTCTGGGAAAGATTACCTTCTCTACTCTAGTGGACAAGTTGGGCATGAATAGAATGTATGATCTATCTGAGAGGGGGTGCTAAGGTTAATTTGTATTAGTGGGCTTATTGGACCTAACTTAAAGCGTTCTGTTTAATCCGACATTGAATAATCAGTGAGAGGAATTCTTTAATTACTATATAACCATGCATGATGATCTCATATAAATTACCAAATAAAGCAAAATCACTCTTCTTTTACACCAACAATTAAAACGAAAAATCCTGCATAAATGATCAAAATTTGGGACCATCAATCCAGCAAATGTAGGAAGTAGTGCGTGCATTTAGAACTGCTTAGAAGATAGGAGTATAAACCAAAATAGCACACTTTGATAAAAATATGTACTGAAATAGCACCAAAGTCATCTTAATTCCCGAAATAGCCCACTTTCGGGTGAAAGCGCCAGCACTTGGGCCAAAAGCGCCAAAAAAATGGTGTTTTCAGCTGAAAGCGCCAAAAAAATGGCGTTTTCAGCTGAAAGCGCCAAGTTTTTGGCGTTTTCAATGTAAAAGCGTTAAAAAAAAAAAAAAAAAAAAACGCCAATTTTTTGGCGCTTTTGCATGAAAAACGCCAAAAACTTGACGTTTTCAGCTGAAAACGCCATTTTTTTGGCGCTTTCAGCTGAAAACGCCATTTTTTTGGCGCTTTCAGCCCCGGATACAGTAAAACGCCAAAAATGTTGGCGCTTTCTCTGGAAAGTGGGCTATTTCGGGAATTAAGATGACTATGGTGCTATTTCAGTACATATTTTTATGAAATCGTGCTATTTTGGTTTATAATCCTAGAAGATAACAGATTGGAGTCTAGTCGGCACCACTCTGACATCGTTGATCAATTAACATATGGTGATAAAAAAGGGTTGGGTATGGCACTTGATTTCAACTTTCCAAAAGTTGGCAGAGAATAAGTAGATTCGGAGTGCAATATAATAATTGACTTTACATGAAATCCCTGATGCCCTTCTAGATCCATGTCGTTACATGTTTGCTAGAGATGGCAACTTCAGATGTCGCAGAAGACGCTTTTTCCTCTCAACTTCTTGTTCATAAATGATAAGGGCATCTACAGGGGATTAACTCGGACATGATATCCTTTGACTTTGTTATGTCTGAACAATAAATATAGCAATGTACAACAAGAATGTCAAAAGTTACGGTTACCAGGAATAATCTTCAGTAGCTTTGCCAGTTCATAGGACTTGAAATCTCTACCAAAGCACAAGGCAACATCAAGAGGCGACCTCCCATCATGATTCCTTCTTGTTCCATCTGCTCCATTTACCAATAATACTTTTGCAATTTCTCTTGACCTACCTTGAATGGCAACGTGAAGAGGTGTCCAACCGTCATTATCAGCAGCATTGACATCAACTTTATATTTGATGAGTATCTTCACAGTCTGCAATGCTCCAACTTGAACAGCATGATGCAGTGGGGTTGCACCATACCTGTCTCTAACATGTGGGTTTGCACCCTTTCTCAAGAGGTGGCTGATCACAGCTTCTCTTTTACCCATTATCGCCTTATGAAGGGCAGTATACCCATCCTTATCCGCTTCATCAATGCCGAAGCCACATTCATCAAGTAACTTATCCATGATCTTAATCTGGTTAGATAGTGCGAGGGTTTGTAGTGGCTGCCACTTTGCTGTGGATACTTTGCGCATATTTGGAACTTTATTTGCTAACAATATCACCAAATTTTCAGCAGTTAGAAGTGGTTCAATCTCTGCAAGGAGGGTGTGAGGCTCTTCCCTTACATCATCCTCCGAGTCAGCATCATTTGAAGAAGAATGGTTCCAACTTAAAGCAGAGGCAGCAAATCGGGTACCGAACCTGGAAGAGGTTGTCGCCAGTCTCCTCTGACCCATCCACCAATGCATTTCTGGATTCTTCCTAGGCAGAGACAAGCTGGAAGAACGAGAGGCACTGCAGGCAGCAAACTGTGTAGATGCCATAGCTGAATCCGTCCATTCAGCCGAATCACAACCTGGACCAGAGTGACTCTCACTCTCAGAACCACCAAGTTCCCTCTCCCGCTCCTCTCTTTGGCTAGACTCACTTCCCGGATCCATTTCTTCCTTGGTTCCAGCCAAGACATATGGCTCAATAACCTTCCAAAACCTCTGTGAGCTCACTCCTCTAAGCGCAAACCAGGTCACCCGGCCCTTTATCTTTACATGACATTCCAGTCCCCTTGTCAACAAGCACTGTACCACCCTCTGTACATCCTCCTGCTTCCCTGACTTCAGCTTGAGCAGTATGTCACCTTCAATCCTGCACCCGGCATACATGTACCAGTATGCCAGCACACGGTCCGTCGCCCAACGATGCATTAACTTTGGGACAGACAGCCGGCCCGGTTTGTTGAAGAACTGGTTGGAGAAGAAGTCAAAGCTTATGTGCCTCATCGTCCAGAAGTTCCAAGGTAGCAATGATTCATCAGCAAAATCGCATTTAGATTGGCTAGGTAACCACTGACGGAAACCTTCATATACATGGGGTTTTAGGACGGAATGCACGGGAGATTTCTCCTTGAACTGGAACCAGATGGCAGAATGCCCGTTTATCTGATCATCTGGTTCTCCCATCTGCAAACCACCCAGAAAGAAGCCCATAAGGATCTCTCGCTGATCTCCGCTGAGTGTCAAACTGACTCGTTTCTTCTTAACAATCTTCCTCTTTAGACTGCTAACATGCTCAATCTTCTCCAGGTACGCTGGCTCAATATCATGCTTGTTTTGCAGCATCATCTCACACGCCTTTTCCGCTTTCAAATACTCCTCTGCAGACAGAAAGCCACCCAACATGACATTGCACACCTTTGCGTTGGTGCCAATGGCTGGATTGGTAGTCATTTCTGTAAACACCTCCTCAGCCCTGTCCAAACGGCCACCACGCACCAGGGATTCCAGGTATATCCTGTAGACATTACGGTTCGGATTGCTGGACAGATCAATGCATCTGCTGAAGGCAGATTCAACCTGATCGTGCATGTCCAGGGCGAGGTACATTTCCATCAGCGCTATGAAGGACGGTGCCAGTGGTTTCAGGCCGCTGTCCACGAGCTGTGTCACTAGGGACTCCGCGATCTCAGCATGTCGCGCACGAGTCATCACCTCGATGATCTTCTGGTACGCCACAAGGTTTGGTGGCCGGCCGTGCACGCTGCGAAACACCTCCAGCGATTTCATCGGATCACCTTGTTTCGCATAGAGCTCCATCCTGTAAACATAAGCCTGAGATGGTACTTCGCCCAGTTGGAGGAGTGCATCCCAGGTCCTTTCGCCTTGCTCCAGGTCCCCGTCCTTGGAGCAGGCTCTGAGCAGGGAGACTAGCACGTCTGAGCTCTCGGTGAAGCCCGCCTGTCGCATTTGCTGCCTCAAGGCTTCGATCCTCTCCCTGTCAACTGTCTCCTGGTAGCTGTGGAGCCTGATGAGCCCCTCGTAGACGTCCTTCTGCACCTCCAGACCCAACGTCTCGAGGTTAGAGAAGACGAATTCAGCCTGGCTGAGATACCGTTTGGCCTCAACCCCCGGCCTAGCAACCATGGCTCGGAAGAGCGCGTTGTGCAAGCTGAGACGCGGACGGTATCCTCCGCTCTGGATCATTCGGTTGTACACAACACACGCCTCGTCCAGCAAGCTCATGTCCTGCTCCGGCGCACTTAGGTATGCCACGACTAGCGCGTGGAAGGTGGATTCGGTCGGGACGCGCCCCCGGCGGAGGATACTGTCGAACACCTCGCGGCACTTGAGGTGCTTGCGGTCCTTGGCGAGGCAGTCAGCGAGCTTGGTCGCTAGGGGAAGGCTAAATTGGAACCAGTGCTGCCGCGTCATCCAGTTGTAGACCTGGCGAAGGAGGGCTAGTCAGGCAAAGAGACGAACAGTTCAAAGGCATTCGAGCTCGTGAATAAAATTCACAGAACAATATATGAGGGGCATAAAAGATCACGAACCCTGAATGCTGCATCGTTATTCCGGATGCGGAGCAGGTGCACGACGACGTATGTTAGGTCCTGTTGTGTGATCCACTTGCGTTGGGCGTTGAGGAGGCGGGTGAAGGTGGCGTGCCGATGGGAAGGGACCTCTTTGCAGAGCCAAGCTACCTTAGACCTCCGCCACTGCTCAGGGAGGTCCTCCAGCTCCGTGACCTCCAACTGATCCTCGTCAACCACCGCCTCCAGCTCAGGGGTTGGCGCGGCAGCCAGGGCCTGGGATGAAAACCGCCGCTTGGGCAAGGAAACGGTGACGCCAGGAATGAGCCACAAGTGGTGACGGCGGGAATTAGCTGAGTAAGAGGAGGTGCAAACTTCGGAGGATGGGACAGCGGCGGCGTGGCGGGGGTGGGAGGGGAATGGAGCGGATATCAAGCCACCACGGCTGGCCGGCATGACTATCATCTTCCTCGCCCGCTAATTCCTCCTTCGCGATGAGGAGCGCAGGAATATACAGGATAAAATTTGGTTCCAGTACAATTTGGGCTCGCGGTGCTGGGGTTGGGCCGGGTACGTTTTGGACTGAAGATGCTGAGTTCGGCTTTCATAGGACGAGGAACATATAATACAACAAAGGAAATGTGCTGGTCACGCCCAGCTTGCGTCAAGCGCACGAAACAAAAACTATTTTAAATTTTTTTGAAGAAATATAAATTATTAGATTCGTTATGAAAAATGCTGTTGATATAATTTAAAAAAATATATAAAAGTGATATGAATATGTGATGTTGTTGATATAATTTAAAAATATATAAAAGTGATATGAATATGTGATGTAATGAGAGAGAAAATTATTTTGTTTATAAATTCTAAATTGTGATGAATTTTTGAACAAAATAAAAATTATTAAATTTGTGATAAAAATGCATTCAAAGAAGAGTAATGTTGATATACTTTTGAGAAAATAGGTAAAAAATAAGAGGGAAGTGATGATACAAGATTAGAGAAGTGAGGAGTCTAAAAATTAAATGTTTAAAATCAGTGAGTATGCGCCTAAAAATAGCTAAAGGCGCATAAAAATGACTATATAGCACCCAAAAAAGATAAAAATACAAAAAATAGTGATATGCCCACAAATTGCTGAAAACGCCTAAAAATGACTAAATATCGCCTAAAAATGACTAAATAACGCCTAAAAGGGGCTTAAATAGCGCCCAAAAATTGTTAAAATTCTTGAGTGTCAAACAAACCTATTAGGCGTCATTACATTATTTTTAGTTGTCAATACCTTATTTGGACGCCATATTTATACTTTTGAATGTCAGTGGACCATTTTTGACGTCAATTAACCATCTTTGAGTGTCAATTAATTATTTTTAGGTGCCATTAAGTTGTTATTGAGTGTGAAATACCCTTATATCATATTTAATGTGTACAACTATATTTGGGTGTCATTAAGTTATTCTTGGGTGTCAAACAAACCTATTTGGGTGTTGTTACGTTGTTTTTTGTTGTCAATGCCTTATTTGGGTGCCATTTTTATACTTATGGGTGTCAATGAACCATTTGTAGACGTCAATAACCATCTTTGGGTGTCAATTAGTCATTTATTGGTGCCATTAAGTTGCCATTGCGTGTGAAATACTCTTATACCCTATTTAATGTGTATAACTATATTTGGACGCCATTAAGTTGTTCTTGGGTTCAAAGAAACCTATTTGGATGGTCTTACGTTATTTTTTGTTGTCAGCTACCTTAAGTGTGATTTAGCACGTACGATATTTTCTTGGGCGCTATTTTTATACTGTTGGGCATCAATGAATCCTTTCTGAGCGTTGATTAACTATATTTAGGTGTCAATTAGCCATTTCTAGGTGTCATAAAGTTATTGTTGGGTGTGAAGTACCCTTACACCCTATTTAATATGTACAACCATATTTGGGTGTCATTAAGTTGTTCTTAGGTGTCAAACAAACCTATGTGGGCGTCGTTACGTTGTTTTTTGTTGTCAATTTCCTTAGATGTGATTTAGCCAATACAAAATTTACTTGCGTGTCATTTTTATATTTAGGGTGTCAATGTACCGTTTCTAGGCGTCAATAAGCCATCTTTCGGTGTCAATTAGCCATTTCTGCGCACTTGGGTCTGAAGTACCCTTACACCCTATTTAATGTGTACAATCATATTTGGGACGCCATTTAGTTGTCTTAGGTATCAAACAAATATATTTGGGCGTCGTTATGTTGTTTTTGGTTGTCAATTACTTTAGATATGATTTAGCACGTACGATATTTACTTGAGCATCATTTTTATACTTTCGGTATTAACGAACCATATATAGGCATCAATGAACTATCTTTAGGTGTCAATTAACCATTGAGCGCCGTTTCAGTTGTGGATTTGTAAACTGTTTGGGCATCAAACAAGTATTTTTTATTTCATTCAAAAATTAATCAAGGTTTAAAAGTTATAAACAAAACGAATTTTTCTTCCATCACATCGCCTCTATATATCACTTTTATATTTTTTTCTAAAAAATATGTCAATATTAGTCTCGATTGATTATATTTTTCTTGACGAATTCAATAATATTTGTTTCATTAAAAAAATTCATCACGGTTTAAAAGTTAAAATCGAAACACAATGTATTTGTCTGTTGCAGCGCGTGAACTTGTCCAAAATTTAACTCTACAACAAACTATACGTAAATTCTCCGCGTGAGCCTTTAAGGTGCTTCGTGACAGCTTTGACGAAGGCCTGTGTAACTTATATATTTTTTTTTAAAAAATCACAGTTTATTCTTGAGAAATTTACATCTCTCTAGTAATTTTCCAATTTTGGATCACTCGTTAAAAGATCCCAGGTAGCTTTAGTTTAGGGTGTATCTGGTTGCTTTTGAAAGTGAACATCGTCCATCGATTTTCCTTTCGTTTTTTTATTCACTTTGTTTGGTTGTATGCAGTTGTGAATGAATGCTGGAAATGAACTCGCGCCCACAACCATTTTATACACCGCGATTCATACAACGAATTGTATTCATTTTAAGCATCGATTGTTTTCCTCCTTTGGGTAGTTCGCTGTAGATTTATTTCCTATACACGATACAGGTTTCTACTGGTGCAACTACCAAACTAGGTGGAATCAGTACAACATTAATTATGTTGTGGGTATTAAAGTATCTCCAATCAATTAGAAACAACAATATTGAGTTCTTATAACTTCCAGCCAAATGAATAACGGTGTGGTTGCATTTTTACCGCTTTCATTTCTTATTTTAGGTGCCATTGGGGGTGTCACAATTTCCTAGAACCAAACGAAACATTACACTACACAGAAAGTCTCTTCATGGTTGTGGAAAACAAATGATAAGAATGGGTATGGTTCATCTTTGAGTTATAATGTTGAGTTGGGCCTAGCAATTGAATAGAGTACATCAAACCACAAATAAACCTAACCATACAAAAGGGCTCCTTGATAGTTGCACCTCTATTGTTTTAAGAATTCTTGAGAGAAGACCCACTAGACTATTTTTACATTTTTGGGTATCACATTTTTTTAAGAATTGCATATCTCCTCTCAATTGCCAATTTTAAAACTATCTCCTATATTTTATTATGTTACTTTTTTAGGTTTTACTCTGCATAGCACAAAGCTTGTCCCCGATTATAGGATAATAGAGGATATAAACTGATTTTAATTCCTTTTGGACTTGTTATGCTGAGTTGGGTCCTTTTGAAGCCGGAACATAGTAAAACAAACCATGAAAATCATATAGTACAAAAGGGGACATTGATATCTCTCACCTTAAAGGTGCTTTCTAAAAGATTTAGTAAAGTTCATCAAGTAACTATTATATTCTTGGAGAAGCACAAAGTCATCTTATATAAATTTATGTCTACCTAGTGAATTCATAAGTAATGATCCTTAGTTGTGCCTTTGACACTTCTCGGTCAAGTGGCATTACCTTAAAAAACTCAGAGCAAGTCTATTATTGTAGATATATTGTAAGACCCGTGACCTTAATTTATGGGTGAACATGCTTTCTCATCATAATTGGATGCTTAAAACCTTAATATAACCCTATTATGTTCTTTGATATCATGTGACAAGCTTAAGTTTCAAGTTTGATCCAGTATGGACATTGTTTGAGCAAGTTATGCATTTATATGCTTGTATTGGACTTTTCTACAATTTACCCATATCTGAGGTTTTTCTTGCAATTTGTCACATGCTTGTTGTACCTTACATGTTTTCTTAGAATTATTGAGTTAGTTGTTCCATGGGGCACTTTGTTACACCTTTGTTTGATGGTGATTTCTTTCTAGGGTTGAGTTAGGGTTTCCCCTCTCATGGATGAGCTTCCTTGGGTGGTGGAACTCGATGGCTCACCCTTTTTTGATGAGATCTGATGTTTTTTGGATCTTATGGTTGTCCATTGAGGTGTGATGGTTGATGGTTTCCCCTCTTGGAGCTCCTTGGGTCAGTGGTTCACCAAGTGATGGTGCAAATCGATGGTGAGCTAGGGTTTTCACCCTTGTGAACAAATAGATCATTATATGATGGTTAGTCTGTTGTTGAAGGTCGATGGTTGGCCTAGGAGTCAACAACCAATGGCTCCCCTAGCTTTCACAATCGATGGACCTACTTATTTGCATGGATGTGATGTTTGTGGCCATGGACACATGGCAAGCTTAACTAGACTCCTTAACCTTCTATCCCCTCTCACCCATAGCTTCTTATACCTTCCCTCTTGCATACAAACAAGCCCTTTGGATCCCCTTACTTCTTACTTTCTATCTAGAGTTCATCCCCCCATGCGTGGCAGAGAAGAAGGAGCTAAGTTAGAAGAAGGTGGCTGATCTCCCTTGCATGTACACCTAGGGTTTGGATCTACCCTCTGGTGCTTGTAGAGCTTCCTTAGCTTGCTCTTGACCTGAGCAAGTTAGTTATCCCCTCTTTCGTTTGTATCCCTTATTGTACTACCTTCTTCCCTCTTCTTCTTGGTCAGAACCATGGTGTTTCATGGTAGGGCTTACTCCAGAGCTTGATAAACGCCTCTTTCTTGGTTCCTTGACCTAGGGTTTGCTTCCTCTTTTGAGAAGGAGCTAGCTTAGGTGAGTGTGGAGTGCTCAATCTAGGGTTTTCTATTCTGTTCCTCAAGCTACCTTTTTTGTTTTTAGCTTTATCTTCATCCTATAGGTGAGTTATATAACCTTCTTCATGTTTATTGCTTACTACTAGCTTGCATGTTCATGATCTTGCTTAAAAATGAAGTTCTAAATATAAAGATGCTATCTTTGTCCAGGGTTTAAGATTAAGTGATGTTTATTGAGTAGTTTATCACCATGGATGAATCTTAAACTTGTGCACAAACCTTCCTTTGTAGGTTAAGCTCTATAATTTTCTTGCATGTGGTCAAATGATGGTTTTTTCTCTTCAAACGATGGTCACCACTTAGGGTTTTTGAGCTGTTTTGCCTTCTTCTTTTGCAACCCGATGGTTTTGTTCTTGTTTATATTTTGATTGGCTTTCTTGTGCCAACCAATGGTCGTGGCTTAGCTGTTGTTTTGGGTTCTATCTTGAGAACACAACCTATGGTAATGTTTCCCCTCCCTAAATGATGGATAGGTTTCCCTCAAACGATGGTTTTGATGCTCACTTGTTGGTTTCATTTGATGGTTTCCCTTCACTCATCAAACGATGATTTTCTCTTGGTTTTAGATCAATTTTCCACCTGATGACAATAACCAATGGCCTCACTCAGTCTCACTGGGTCATCGACCAATGGTTGTTCTGTTTCAACACTCGAAAGCTCTTCGAACTCATAGGTTGATGGTTCTTGTGACTCATGATCTGATGGTCCACAACCGATGGTGACACTGGGTGTCACAACTGATGGTGTTCCTAGACACCATAATCGATGGTGATCCTGGACACCACAACCGATGGCTCGAATGGGTCTTATGTGGTGATTCTATAGGTCCGAACCCGATGGTTTCCCTAGTTGAATGATTCAAGGTTTTGCTTGTTTTGAAGTCTATGGTTTTATCTCTCCAACATCTAATGGTCTTGGATGAAGATCATGATTCGATGGCTAGGGTTTGATGTTCCAACATCCGATGGCTTTGAGCCAAGCTCATGGATTAATGGTTTGGTTTTGATAGTGTAGATTTCATGATTCAATGCCTTGATTAGTCTTACCTTTTCCCTTATATGAATGTAAACTAACAGTCACCATAATGAGTTGATGTGTAAACACTAATCTAGCTTACATTGCCACACCTAACCCTAATGCAAGTAGGTGATGATAGTTAATGATACCTAGATCCCTTGTGTGGTTAGTGTGATGATGGAATACTCTTTCCCTCAATGTTGTTGTAACTCTTATATGCTTCAATATGAACATCATAAGCATCTTATTACAATGTTATGATAAACTTATATGTCACATGTATGGTGATGATTTGTTGAGCCTTTTTATAAGGTATGGAAAGATGATGATGTTCTTACAGGGAATGATGTGATGGTCTTACTGACCTTTGGTCACGGTTGATCCCTGATGGAGGTGTAATCCTCTTCATGATGTGACAAGGGTTGGGACCGTAGAATAATGTGATAAGGATTTGCAACATGTGATGGTATGATGAAAAGTATAGTTTCATGAGTGGCAAAGAAATAGTACCATGTGGTATTGTTATCAAGAACTACATCTCATGCATTTTATATCTTGTGGAGTTGGTGCATATCAATGCTTGTTAGAAATGAATTAGGGTTTATATGTCCACTTGTTTGATGCAACCTAAACTCACCTAATTGGCAATAATTGATTAAGTGAAACCTTAATCATGTAGTGCCATTTGCC
Source organism: Alisma plantago-aquatica (assembly GCA_963693085.1). Lineage (NCBI taxonomy): Eukaryota > Viridiplantae > Streptophyta > Magnoliopsida > Alismatales > Alismataceae > Alisma > Alisma plantago-aquatica. The sequence continues at coordinate 245,079,641 of OY856413.1, read as the reverse complement.
ATAGATCTATTCCAGTGCTAGGACTTACTGGATGGTGAAACAAGTATTCCTAAGGGAAGCTTAGAGTGCATATTGTTGAGTATGCAGGGTGCATGAGACTATGTGTCCTTGTCATCCCCAATCTAAGGTTTGAGAATGGTTGTGGTCATACCTCGGTAGGAGAACAGTTGTAGTCGTGTCTCAGATTTTTGTTTATGTGATGTGATTGTGAACAGTTACTGTTGTACCTCAGATGATAGGGTTTTGTATACCCAGTTTTACTAGTATCGTGACCTTTATAAGGGCAGACTAGGTTGTTTCACTAGTGTCGTGACCTGTACCAAGGAAGACTAGGTTGTTTTGTAGCTTGACCTCAGGTGTCTTTGTGGTGGACCCATACTGTTACACCCCGATCTCACAATTACCATAAATCATGAGATTAGGGCATAAATTGAGGATTTAACGTAATACAAAGATCACCCTTAACTTTTTCTTCTTTTTCAAACTCTTTGTTTTATCCATTAAACTACATAAACTAACTTTACAAGGGAATCTAAACATTGATTTATGTAATCTGATTTCAACAGGAAAAATACATGTATGAACATTCATTATGTTTCTCATACTTTTAAGCACATAAGACTTGCCGATTTGCATATATTGCTAAAAGAAGAATAATGGTATACATCATCATTTACAACTCTCTCTTATTTCTTTACAAGGACCTAGAGTGACAAGGACCAACTAAACTTAACTATACTCAGACTTAACTCTTGTGGTAGATCTACTCTGATGCAATGATATCTTCAATCCCCACGGTTTCCCTAAACAATTTTAGTAGAGGGGTGAGCCTACTCGCTCAGTGAATGAGTAAAACAATAATGTAGTCTAAAGTATTGAATTAGATATTTATCATTCTTGGATAATTGAAATTAAACAAGATAGTAATTTAAAATTAAAAGACTGGATATTTCAAAACTTACTAATAACATTGAAGCCTACATCATTAGAAATAAACAAGTATGGAAACATAATCCTAACTATATTCAATATTACATTTAAAGAACAACTGTTGTAAAACTGTACCTGAATATTTCTTAACCTCTCTTACTTATGAGAAACTCTTTAAACCTTTATGAACATATTTTAGCTTATGCCCTGATCATATGAAGTGTACTCTACATATGAAGACTCGTAGCGAACTACGATCTCACCGTACAAGACTTAGTCGATACACCCAGGAATGCTAAGTCGAACTACGTCATTGGTCTACAACTAAAAAATGGCTCTCTGGCCTCGACACACCTATTATGCTGTAAAAACTAGACTCCTCCTCTAACCTGAGCACACAGGAGGAGATTCAAGCCACCTGTTGGCTTTACTATACTCTAGTGCCACTGGGATGTCTGGTTGATGTTGGACACTACATTCTATATTTTAAGGAGACTTCCACTAGGGCTTCGTCCCCCGTACCACCTGTTAGTACGTTCTGACCCCCATATACTGGACACTGCCAGGGTTAGGTCGTTTCATCCCTACGGTGCAGACCTCTCATAGGGAATCTACGGTGTTCAGGGCTCTTAAGTCTATTATTTATTATTCTTAGAAAGCTCTTACTATATTTTATCTTTTCCTTGCTTATACTTGACTCTGGTATCTCTATGGTACCGCGTCTATTTATTTGAAATTTATAATACAAAATGTATATCATTCTAAACTTGGCAAAGTAGTATATTCAAAATATTGTGATATTCTGAGTAATCTTCATACTATACATACATGCAGACTAAAATTCTTAAATAAACAGAATACATGTCGACTTGGCACTTTATGCACTAGAATCATGCAATTAAACTTCTTAATACACTGATAATACTGAACTGAATGCTTAACATATTCTTTACCCCCTTCTTAGGGTTTCTCCTTACTCATGCACATATATCACTTCTCATGTATTCAAACATATATCGTGTCTACTAATATAAATATTTTCATTTAACATTTCTCACATTTATGCATGGCATCGATAACATACCAATCTAGGGTATGTCATATCTCCACTGTAATAACATATCAACATATGCATTTCATGACAAGTATTTGATTTAGAAAATTCTAATCTCATAAACAAAGAATGAATGCATATAAGATAATATTCAGATAAAATACCACAATATCACATGAATCATTTCAATCAACCATTTACTACTAATTAGATATATATACTTGTAAAAGCATACTGGATTGGGTTTCCATCCTTGATTACTTGCTATTCACATGATATGTATTGTGAAAATCAGAAACTCTATTTGTCCATATATCAAATCAAAGAGATCAAATGTGTAGAATTATATGCACTAGGAACATAAGTAAGATCATATAAGCATAAATCCTAATATCAGCTATAATGTTGTTCAAGCACCCGAATAACTTGAAAATTTAGATCTTCAGAAGATTCTCAATAAAATTATTAATTCTATAATATTCATGATACATGGATATCTATATCTATATCATCATATAAATGTTTTCATATCATAGTTGGAACATGAATTGAAGTATTCTATAAACTGAATTCAAGAACAATTCTTTTCATTTATTGTCATCTAGGGAGAAATCGAAAATATAAATTAAAACCATCTAATTGAGTACAATTTACTGTAACATTCTTTTACCTACTCACCCTAAGCTGTAAAACAGCTTAAAAACGCAGCTCATCCCTGAAAATCTCGATCTCATATCAAATCCCTAGCAATTCACTCGATTCTTCTTCCTTTCAACTCAGAAACCCTAAAAATGAGGGATTATGAAGAAAGAGTGAGAAAAGGGGAAGTTTTGACACCATTTCAGATCAAATCAGAGGAGGGATGGAATCTTGACATGTGAGAGAAGATTCACCATGAAACTATATCCAAAGAAGCTAAACTTACATGATTTCATCATTCCTTGGACCGCAAAACCCTAGGTCACCATCTCCATCACTTTCTCCTCTCAAACCCTAACTCTCCCTCTCTCTCTAGGATTTCGTTTCTCTAGATTGAATCACGAATTATGAGAGCTCCTTGTGTGTTAGGTTGACCATATAGAGAAATTGAGTTGCTTGGGTCAATTGCACATTGACCCCTCACTATACTTTCTCTTATTTCAGCTGAATTTTCTGTCATAAAAATATTACTGTAATTTGTCTACTGATAAGGTCTAAACGCATCCAAAAATTATGAAAATATTACATGTTGTTTATGATTGAGTTTCAGATGTTCATTTAAAATTTCATATATTTGGAGTTACCAATAAATAATTAAATAAAACACTACACTGCTGAAAAGCACTATGTTAGCATTTTGGTCGAAGTATAGTTCAACCGAGAACCACATTCAAAGAACACTCAAATATTCTGAAATGTTTCTCCAATATGCATGATTGAGTTATCCATATCATATCCAAAATTTAATTAAATACAAAATTTGTAGAAAATATGAAAAATTATTTACCACACTGCTATCCTGATCAAATTCCATATTCATGTATTATCAAAACCCTAATTTTTGCCGATTAGGGTTTACATTTCTCAAACCCTATTTCTTCAAACTAAAATCATAGTTAGAGTTTCTTCTTAGGTTTGAAACATCACAATTGATCTACTATCATTAATCAAGTCTAAACAATGTTCAATCTAATCAAGCATGTAATCATTTAGGTAAACCCTAGTTTACCAATTAAGCACAAATGTGGTCATTACACATACTGACCGAGGCGAATGAGATCTTAGGATTCTGACTATGCTTGATCTTGTACGGAATTAATTACGACTAAGCGATGGTCATTTAGACCTTGAGTGGTATGACTCAAACTCCCCAAGGCTTAATAATATATGTAATACAATCATGTAGTATATTTGTTAGGGTTATGTAACGTCCCAGGATTTGAGGCCTCAGATAACATGATCTTAAAAGGAGTGATTAGACTACCCATATCACCAAGGTGCACCTCCTTTTCCGAGAGCCCATCACTAAAGAACTCCATAGTTAAGCGTGCTCAACTTGGAGTATTACTAGGATGGGTGACCGGTCGAGAAGTTGACCCTGGCTTGCGCGTGAGTGAGGATAAAGCATGCAATTAAGGCTAGTGGTGGTCTTTGGGACCAGTCGTCATTCCTGAAACTCTACTAGAGCCTTGGGCAGCGGGCCCAGGCATTACAAATGGTATCAGAGCCATAACCCCTCTAGTAGGTGGGGCCCACATGGGCGTGTGGCATGCCAGTCTTGAGCCGTGTGGTCTAGGCATGTAGGAAAGGGCTATCCATGGTAGACGTAGCCACCCTTGTGCTAGTATTCCGTGATCGGGAGTTGGGTGTCCATGGGCCATTGTGGGTCTGCACTGAAATGGGGTCAGATTATGAGGCCATATAGTTGAACCTTGAAGAGGACGTCAAGAGTTTAAGTGGGGGAGATTGTAACGTCCCAGGATTTGAGGCCTCAGATAACATGATCTTAAAAGGAATGATTGGACTACCCATATCACCAAGGTGCACCTCCTTTTTCGAGAGCCCATCACTAAAGAACTCCATAGTTAAGCGTGCTCAACTTGGAGTGTTACTAGGATGGGTGACCAGTCGGGAAGTTGACCCTGGCTTGCGCGTGAGTGAGGATAAAGCATGCAGTTAAGGATAGTGGTGGTCTGTGGGACCAGTCGTCATTCCTGAAACTCTACTAGAGCCTTGGGAAGTGGGCCCGGGCATTACAGGTTAGATGCACTTCACATTGGTTGTTAACCCTTGCCTTGTTCCTTATACTGCCTAGTTATTATATAATGCAGTAAGACTATCCAATTGCTAATAAATGATAGAATTTTATATTTCTTTAGATATCTTGTTAATCAAGCTTGTTGTTATACTACCTATTTAACTTGTTCTGTCTATTTAACTTACTTAACCTTCTTAATCTACCTATTCTTCTTAATATTATATAACCTATTATAATCAATAAGCGGTGTTGAGAGTTGTATCTCTTGAAGGGACATGGGTCTCACCTTGTGGGTCACCAAATCTTTTTAGGTGGTTGTCAGCGGTGTGGTCAGGTTTGAGGTTTTGAGGAGCAACAACTTGGAGAGTAGTAGGAGGTGAAGGTTGGCTAGTAGTATGTAGTGTCATGGAGTTGTCCTTGTACTCCTATGTCTGGGAAGGGGATGCTTTTTAGATGATATATGCTTCGACTCAAGTTTTGGCAGTATGTCAATGTTTGTATATGGCATGTACATGTGGAATGAATCTCTTTTGTATATAGGTTGTGGCTGATGCCACTAGACATACATGTAAATACCTGATATGGTATATAAACTTATGGAAAGGTTGGACCTTTATGTAACTAATTCTAAACATGTTTATGATGTTTATTTGATTTTAACTATTCCAATTTTCTAGCCGTGTGGTTGATTATTATTTGATCATGTGTCTTGTTTTGAGTAATCTCGTTCAGTGTGACAGTGTGTCACAGTTAAGTTGGTATTAGAGCTTTAAGTTCTTTGAGTCTACGGGGACATAAGACTTAGGTTTTGTGTCTGTTGTTACATAATCCAACATATCTAATCATGACTTATGCTTATGCAAATTTGTTTGGATAACATGAAGAACATGCAGGGAGTAGCTACATTGTGTCGAGAGGTGGCGCTAGGAGGTGGACACCTGATGAGAGAGTGCATAAGATAGGGTTAGAGAACCCAGAGTTGCCTCAGTTTGACCTAGAAACCATGTCCAATACATCATTTTAGTCCATATTTAGATAGATTATGGCCACAATTACGCATCTATCAGATAGAGCGCCCATACCTCAAGCTAGGGCTTTTGTCCCCAAAGTGGAATCTTAGGGTTCTGGGAAGACATTTGAGAGTCTCATACATGTTGGAGCAATCGAGTATGCAGGTACAACGAACCTGTATGACACCCACATGTGGTTGACAAAGCTTGAGAAGGCTTTTAAGATCTTGAATATCCCAGAAGAGGACACGGTAAAGCACATTATTTACCTACTGAAGGGCAGTGTTGGACATTGGCAGACCATAGAGGAGGAGAAGAGAGCCAGAGTTTTGATAGGTTGGGAAGAGTTTCAACAGGATATTTTGAGATGTTACTTCCTTAAGACATACCTAGATGAGAAGATAATGCAGTTTGAGAAGATACATCAGGGATCGATGACCATCAATGAGTATGAGGAAAAGTTTATGGATCTTTTGAGGTTCTGTCCTCATATGAAAGTGATAGAAATGAGATAATTCATATGTTCGAGAAGGGTTTGAGATCAGAGTTTTCTACAATGCCCAGTTCTTTAGAGAACATGGAGAGGATTTCTAACTTCGTGGAGTTAGTAAGAAGGATTAGAGGTCTATTATCAAGAAGATTTAAGCCAACTATAAGAATAGGCCAACTCAGCTCCAAGGACAATCATCTAGAGGCTTTAAAAAGAGAAGGTTTTCATCACCACAATTATAGCAGAGGTCGAGTTTTTTTAGACAAAATCAGGAGTATCGTCACAGTGGTCCCCGAGTAAGGGCAGAGGTTGTAGTTTTCTTCCTCATTATTAATAATAGGGATATCTAGGCCACTGTATGATTTGAGAACTTGCCACAAGTGTTTACAAGTAGGCCATATAAGGTGGACATACTCTATGAAGGATGAAGAAGTGACACAAGAACCAAAGTAGAGTCTGTAAGGCCCCTAAACTTTCTTGATGAGTTGAATAAGCTTAATTATCATAACTTAAGTATTATAACCCTAATATAACCTTTTTATATGCTTTGAAATCATAAGACAATATTAAGTTTCAAATTTGGTCCAATTTGGACACTGTTTAAGCAAGTTATGCAATTTTATGCATATTTTGGACTTTTCTACAATTTACCCAATTGAGAGGTTTTCTTTGCAATTTTTTAACTTGCATTATATTCCTTGGATATTCTCTCATCACTCTTGAGTTTTTTGAGCCATGGGGAGCCTATTTAAACCTTATTTTGAAGTTATTTTCCTCAAGGGTATTTTAGGGTTTACCCCTTCATGGATGAGCTACCTTTAGTAGCTATCAACTAACAAATTATTTGTTTTGCTTAGAAATTCAAGAAACGAGGGATAAACATGTCTCTATGGATGGTGGGGGATCTTCTTGTGTGTGTGCTTGTATATTATTAATAGTTTAAGGCCATGGACACTTGGAAAGATACTTGAACTTCAACTTTTTCTTTTTCTTTATCTTAAAGTTTCATATACTTATCCCTAAGAACCCAAATGAGCCATTTTCTCTCCACCACTTCCCTCCATATATGAACCTCTTTCTCCCTTAGTGCTTCTGTTAATTTCCTATCCAAGGAAGAAGAAAGAGCGGATCTTCTTGGAAAAGGAATCTAGGATTGCAATTGACTTCCTTTTAGGGTTTGAAAAGCTTCCTTCTAGTGATGTTGACCTAAAAGAGTAAGAATCCCCTTCTTTCCTCCATTTATTTATTTTTTATCCTTCCTCCTACCTTTATCTAGGTCGGAACCTTGCTATTCCATGGTAGAAATTGCTCTAAAGCTCTAAAACCCTACCTTTCTTGCTCCTTATGCTTAGGGTTTGCTCATTTGATGAAGAAAGGTGCTAGATGGACGAGTTCACAGCTTATGCTTAGATTTCCTACCCTACTTGTTCATGTTTTCTTCTGTTTGAGAGTTTATCTTCTAATTATAGGCAAGTTTTATAACTTCCTCCACGTTTATTTCTTACCTTAAGCTTGCTAGCTCATGTTCTTGCTTTTAAATGATGATCCATGCACTAAAATGCTATGCTTGACTTGGATTTCAATTTTTATAATGTTCCCTATACTGATTTCATTTTTAGATGAACATGTGCTCATGTGTACGTTATTACTAAGGTATAATATGACTGGGTCAGGTTGGTTTGACAACCTATGGTTCTAAGCACCTATCAACCAATGGTCAATTTTAGGGTTTAAAGTTGATTTCTTCTATAAACACATGACTCGATGGTGGTACCATTGCAACAACCGATGGTGTTGTCTTCATGACAACTGATGGTGGTGAACAAGGGTGTAAACTTACATTCACACCTTAGGTCAGGTGTTGGCCTAATTAGAAGCCTAGTGATTAACAACTAAGTACCCTAATGATGCTATCGATCAATGGTGATATTAGTTTGATATTTGACGTTGATTAATGAATATAGTGTTGATCTAACATGCTATGGTGAATTAATGGTCACTAATGATGGTGGATCACGTCTCCAAAACCTATGGTGAGTTAATCATATAGTTTTAGCATCAATTAAGCCTTAGACTAATGGTTTCTTGGGTCACGTTATGCAATAGTCGGACCTATACTGTAATTGGTGGTTTTAACATATGAACTTGACCCAACCATCACCCAGTGGTCAAGATCTAATGTTTATTCCTCCAATAAAGTGTAATGATGTCTAATGTAATATGTTAGTCCTAATAATGTGATTTAGATGGTTTCCTTTATATGATCAACTTAAGGAGCTTACTTGTTGACAATGGATGGCTTGTTTTAAATGAACAATCGATTGTGGGTTTTACCCTACTCTCAATAGAACCCTTATTGTTGTTAATAAAAGGATGTCTAGGGTTAAACAGTGAGTTTTATATATCACATCATAGATGATTCATTCAAGGTGTTTACTTATGTAAATGACCAATGGCTTTATCTTTTCAACATTTCATGGTTAGAAGTTGATGCCTCAATATTCCCATTGTTTTGGGTGAAGCGTGTAGTGTAATGTTATGATTCAAATGATGAGAATTTGATGGTTCAATGACTTAAACTTGTAGTCTTACCCTTTCCCTCATATGATTATGATTTATAATCACCATAATGAATTAATGGGTAACCCTAATGAGGTATAGCTAGTTTTACCTAGCTTTAATATAACTAAATGATGGTAATTGGGTATGAATAGTCCTTGAATGACTAATACAATCATGGAGTACTATGTTGTTGTTGTTGAAACCTTAGTATGCTATTACCCGATGGTTACACCTTTATTTATGTGTGGGTTCATACTTGAGAATAATATGGAATGTGATGTTGATGCTTCACCTTATGCATCCATGATCCAATGGGGATGATGTGAGTTAGGGTTTGGGTATGAGTGTTGATTAGTAACATTAATATAATTTATCTTGTTGAACCTAACTCTAATGCAAATAGATAAATATGAGTATTCACATTTAACCTTCTTATATGATGACATGATGGTGAAATAACCTCCTTAACATGATCATAACCTTAATGTGTTAATTGGTGGTTATCATAGCCACATTGTTGATACTTTCTTATGCTAAACATGTGCATTATGAATATGATGATGGTTAATCATATCTAGATTCCTTGCATGCTGATGTAAAAAAAGGAATTTTCTTAATGTGAATATAGCCCTGCTATTATAGTTTATGAATATCTCTTAGCTCATTAATGCAATATTGTGTTGATCCAGTGTATTATATGTAAGTGATGTTGTTGAGCCTTGTTATAAGGCATGCAAAGATAATGATGATCTTGTAGGGAATAGTATGATGGTCTTAATGACCTTTGCACATGGTTGAGTCCTGAATGAGGTGTAATCATCTTGAGTTGATAAGGATTAATACCCTGTGATATTGTGAAAAGGATTTATATCCTGTGATAGTATGATGGTCTTAATGACCTTTGGGCATGGTTGTGCCCTGATTGAGGTGTAATCCGCTTGTGTTGATAAGGGTTGATACCCTGTAATATTGTGAAAAGGATTTATATCTTGTGATAGTATGATGACTAGTGTGGTCTCATGAATGACAAGTGAATAGTACCATGTGATGATGAGATGAGAAATTTTCCACACATTTTATATTTTTTTAAAGTTGTGATATTTATATGCTTGATAGGAGTGAATTAGGGTATGTATGTCAACTTGTTTGATGCAACCTTAGTTCACCCAATTGGCATAACTAATCAAGTGCAACTCTAATCATGTAGTGCCCTGTGCTGTAGAGCCATCTTTAGTGTCAGAACTTGCTGGACGGTGAAATGAGTATTCCTAAGAACAACTCAGAGTGCATATTGTTGAGTATGTGGTGGTGGCAAGTTGAGTATATATCATTGTCATCCACAATGTAGGTTGTGGAGGATGGCTGTGGTCATGCCTCATACATCTGATGTGATTGAGGACAACTGCGGTTGTACCTTGGATTAAAGGGTTTTGTATACCCTGGTTTCTAGTGTCGTGACCTGTACCAAGGGCGGACTAGTGGTTAGCTGCTTGACTATATGTCTCTGTGGTGGCAGCTTTGACTAATATGTCACTAACTTTTTACTCATACTGACCGAGGGGAAGAGATCTTAGGATACCAGCACTCCTAGATCTTATACGGAACTGAATAGCCCTTCCCATGGGTCGGTTGGACTTTGGATGGTACGATTCAAATTCCCAAGGGCGTAATAAAAGATGTAAGACAATTGTGGCAACACATCCCATTATCACACAGATAACAAGGTGTTATGCAAAAACGTGCGAAAAACACCATAACCACAGATTATCAAAACACGGGTTAATTAAAACCGATTGCGGAAAACTGATAAACTGTGAAACTATTACTTTCCAGTCCTCATCCTACACAGAAACATGTCATATAAATATGTACACACACAAGATCTGACATGTGTCCACAGCTCAGGAATAGCTGTCCATCCATCACATGAGTTCACCACCTGTTCATATATACATAAAGGCCCACATCTGGCCAACAGCAGGATATACAGATATCATCGAACGATCTTCGTGAAACATCGTCAAAACACTGCCAAGGACCTGAGAGTACAGGGATGACTCTAGAATCTACTACAAAACATCCGAAACAGCAGCATGTTCATCGCTTGCCTTCTACTGCTCCTCAAGCTGCTCGTCCGCAACACCACAACCACGACCACGTCTACCTCGACCACCTAAAAAGGGTGTAAACTAGCGGAGTGAGACAATTGAACAATTGTCCCAGCGGGAAACATAGCTCCCCACCGCAACCATAGAACCTCAGCAAGAGAAACTATAACAACAATTATAACATGAGCAGATATATCAGAAGCAGTTATATATATAGCAAGATCATTCTTACCGGCAAGCATACCAACTGTACTAAAACTTATAACTAGATGTCTTTCAAAAGAATATGATTATCAAGATAAGGTATATCAACATGTAACAGGATTATTAGAATAGAATATAATGCCATATAACCTGATTATCAAAATAAGGTAGATTACCACATGACCTGCAAGGTATAACGGAATATTACACAAACAAGGCCTCAACCAATGTTTTGTATTTGATATGACTAGTAAATACTAAACGGCTGTATTACATTTTATTATGCCCTGAGGATTTGAACTGTACCGTTCAAATCCAACCTTCGGTTACGAAACCCAAGACGGTGCCATACAAGGTCAATGGAAGAGCCGGACTCCACGACCTCCCACCTCATGGTCAGTACATGAGTACAACACAAGCAAGACCGCAGTCACATGCTGAAGTGGTCTAAGCCACAGAGTTAGATCCATAGGCTACCCATTCTCTAGCCTGCCTTGGTACAGGTCTCGGCGCTAGTAAAACTGAGCCACGGGCCTGATCACCGTGCTCTGAGCCATGAACGCATTCATGCTCCATACATCACATATCCTGAGCCATGGGCCTGTTCACCATGCTCTACACACATATCTGAGTCTGCAACCGAAGTTACACTCTTACCTCCTCATTTTCAGGCTAGGAGCAACCTACACATATTCAACAATATGCGCTTCCAGGTTAACCCGTAGGAAAACCTGTTTCACCATCACCAAGTCCTGACGATGATGGATCTATGGCCAGGGCAAACTACATGATATATTTCACTGTGATTAATTAGTATCTTTTAGATGGATTGCAAGATTCAACCAAGTTGTATAACATGCAATGATATAACAGAAAGTAAAGAACATTATATTATGATCTATTCATATCAACCTGATCCATCTTAAGGATCCAACATCACATGTTACCACTTGGCCTCTTGCCAACCATCCAGATCCATCTCAAGGATCATCACATACCACAGGGTCTCAACCCTTCATCATGTATTGTTACTGCCTCTTAAGGCTCACATCATCATCATGGGACCAACACATCACATACATAATCTTATAGAGCAATTATCAAAGTAATGTTACTCATTACATATGTCACATAGCCCTTTCATGGCTAAGTCATTACCTGCAAGGTTAAGGTATGCAATAATTGTAGATTCAATGTAAGGAATATGCTCACTATCATGAAATATCATTCAAGATAATCTACTTATCAATATGACAGTTATTTGGTAATCAAGTATGTTAAGTACATCATTAAACAACCATACTGATACTTACCCTTATATCGAGATTGTACAAACAATCAGGGTATATAGAGATCATGTTGTGTTTACAGAACCAACACTATTATTAACAAGGTCATTACTATGTCATCAACTATTGTCATCTTTATCATGAAGCAACCTTTAACATAACTGTCACTTAGCATCATTATTACCAACATTATTATCATTAAACAAACTACTAGAGTAGTTATCATCATCTTCATTATCATTAACAATTAAGCATAAGGGGTCACATCATGCATCTATTACATGAGGGCTAACATCATATACATTACTATCATTAGCATCCTTATTGTTTGCAAGGCTTCATATTACATATTGATGATATCACAAACACCACCATCGTTTTATTGGTTAATGTATAAACATCCACTTCTATCACATAAGGGACCGTCACCAAAGAAACTCATACCCTCATTATAGCCTCACAACCCTCATCTGAAACCTATCACCCAACATGGGTATCGGCCACCACACTAACCCTATCGGCCATCATGGCCCAAGGCATGTCGCCCAACATGGTATCGGCCATCATGGTATCGGCCATCAGGGCACATAGCCTATCGTCCATCATGGCACTACTTGGCCCTATCATCCACCACATGGACAAGGAGATAACTCAACACAAGAGCACCCATTCTATCGTCCAACTCAAGGACATCCATGTCGCCCAACACCATCAGACCATGTCGCCCAATAAGAGAGAGAGAGAGAGAGTATCGCCCATCTCCAAGGGTACTCACCATATCGGCCAATAAACCCTAGCTCACCCTATCGCCCAACTCAAGGGCAAGGGTATTGGCCAACCTAAAGGACTCATCATGTCGCCCAACACCAGCTACCATATCGTCCACCAAGGGGAACACCATGCCGTCCAACTCAAAAACAAAGGTGTTGCTCAACCCAAGGAACCATATCGCCCAACATGGTCACCATGTCGGCCAACATCCATACTAGGTCAACCTATCGTCCAACCCAAGAGGAAGGGTGTTGCCCAACACCAAGAACACTGATATCGTTCAACTCAAGGACAAGGGTGTCGCCCAACACACCCACAAGGAAGGGATATCGCCCAACCCTAGGTCACCTTCAACCTCCAACACAAGGGAGCACAAACCCTAAAAAGCAAGGTATACAAGGAACCCTAAACCCAAGAGAGGGATATCGGCCACTAAGGTATATAAGCAAGGTGCACAAGAAAGGAACTAAGCTAGTCTACTCACATGTAACAAGGTTAAAGCTAGAGGTAAGAGAGTTAGGGTTAGAAACTATGCAACCCACCTTAAGCTCCAAGGAAGAAGATGCACTTTGAGCTCCAAGGTTGTCGGCCACCAAAGCTCCAAAGCACTCCAAGGTCCAAAGCTATCATCCACCAAGCTGCTCCAGGAAGGTGTATCGGCCACCACTTCAGCTCCAAGGAAGTGTATCGGCCAACACAAGCAAGATGGAGAGGGATATCGTGCACCAAGGGTGGAGGGGAGACCAAAGGACCAAAGGAGACTAAGGCAAGGAGAAGAGCTACCTATATAGGAAGAAGGGGAGGAGAAACCAAGGTATAACCATGCTATGTGTCGTCCACCCAAGGGACACATGTCCACCAACTCAAGCCACCTCTCATGCAAGCCATAAGGCACTTGTCCAAGATGTGCACCATGTGTCCATCAACCAAGCCAAGCCATCTGGGCGACACAACAAGAGCTACTGGGCGACACACCAAGCAACTGGGCGACACAACAAGAGCTACTGGGCGACACACCAAGCAACTGGGCGACACACCACCTGCCCTGGGCGACACAAGGCTCAAGCAAGCCCAAACAAGGAACTCCAAGGCCCAAACAAGCTCAACTCAGGCCCAAAGGACTCAAACAACAAGCCCAAGCCTTCCTCTCAACCCTAGAGGAAGCAAAGAGGAAAAACATCTCACAAGATGGCAAACTTGCCCACAAAACCCTAAACTTGGGTTATTTGCAAGTAGCCCCTCGAACTCTCAACAAAGCACAACAAAACCCTAATCACCACTCAAAGGTGATTAGCAAGCACCAAAGCACCAAGATCAAGCAAAACAAACAGGGTAAACCCTAAATGCAGGTCAGGGTCCTTACAGCCATAAACCTCTACAAAAGGATTTCGTCCCCGAAATCCGAAGAGAAAAGCGAGGGATACTTCCTCCTCATCTCTTCCTCAAGCTCACACGTGGCTTCCTCAACGCCACGGTGATGCCAAAGGACCTTCACAAGAACCAGATCCTTTCTCTTCAGCTTCTTGACTCTTCTGTCAAGGATCATCATAGGACCCTCTTCATAAGTCACATCTTTGTCAAGCTCAACTTCAACTGGTTGTATCACTGTTCCTGTATCCGGATGACTTTTCTTCAGCATACTGACATGGAACACTGGATGTAACCTGTGCAACTCTGGAGGCAATTCTAACTCATAAGCCACCTTGCCAACACGTGCTATGACTGAGTAAGGCCCCATATATCTGGGAGCTAACTTACCTTTCCGTCCAAACCTCAGCACACCTTTCCACGGAGAGACTTTAAGATACACCTTGTCTCCCACCTGGAACTCCAAGGGTCGTCGGCGATTGTCTGCATAAGACTTTTGCCTGTCTTGTGCCGCTTTCAACTGTTGTTGTATCACCTTGATCTTCTCTGTCGTTTGTTGTACTAACTCAGGGCCTAAAAGCTGATATTCACCTGATTCATACCAACACAAAGGAGATATGCACTTCCTCCCATACAAAGCCTCATAGGGATCCATGTCAATGCTCCGCTGATAGCTATTGTTGTAGGCAAACTCTATCAAACTGAGATGTACATCCCAACTGCCTAGGAACTGCAAAACACAAGCACGAAGAAGATCCTCCAAAGTCTGAATAGTCCTCTCAGACTGTCCATCTGTCTGCGGGTGGAAAGCGGTACTGAACTTCAACTGCGTTCCCATCGCCCTGTGCAACTGTTCCCAAAAACGACTTGTAAACTGAGGACCTCTATCAGAAACTATCGTTGCTGGCACACCATGCAAACGAACTATCTCATCCACATATACTCGAGCGAGCTTTTCAGCTGTATACGTGGTCTTCACAGGTATGAAATGGGCAGACTTCGTTAATCTGTCCACTATCACCCAAATGGAATCATGATTCCTAGTTGTCCTGGGTAGACCAACTACGAAATCCATGGTTATATGATCCCATTTCCACTCCGATATAGGCAAAGGTTGCAACGTACCTACCGGCTTTTGATGCTCAGCCTTTACTTGCTGACATACCGCACACCTTGCCACAAACTCAGCTACATCTTTCTTCAGGCCGGGCCACCAATACAAGTCCTTCAGACTATGGTACATCTTGGTGACACCTGGATGCATAGCATACATCGACGTGTGTGCTTCCTCGAGCACCAACTCCCTCAGATTATCAGCATCTGGAACCACCATCCTATTATGATAGCAAACCACTCCATCCTCGGACTCATGGAACCCATCACGCTTTTCGCTGCCAAACTCTATTCTGATTAGCTGTACTGTATCATCCATTTGCTGTGCATCCTTGATCTGCTGTCTCAACGTGGGCTTGATTTGCATCTGTGCTAAAAGTCCAGCTAACGAGGAAACCTCCATCTGTACGTTCATTTGCCGTAAGGAGACTAACATGTCCCGCCTATGGCATACCAAAGAACTCATCTGTGCCTTCTTGGGAGTAGAAGACTTTCTGCTAAGCGCGTCTGCTACCACATTCGCCTTACCAGGATGATACTCGATAGTGCAATCATAATCATTGATCAACTCCATCCACCGACGCTGTCGCATGTTCAACTCTTGCTGTGAGAAGATGTACTTCAGATTCTTGTGATCTGTAAAGATCTGACACACTTCCCCATAAAGATAGTGTCTCCAAATCTTTAACGCATGAACCACTGCTGCCAACTCCAAGTCATGGGTCGGATAGTTCTCCTCGTGTTTCTTAAGCTGTCGCGAAGCAAAAGAAACCACACGATCTTCCTGCATCAGCACACAACCCAAACCTTTCTTGGACGCATCACAGAAAACAACATAGCCTTTTCCAGATTCTGGCAAGATCAACACTGGAGCACTGGTTAGCTTTTCCTTCAAACTTTGGAAAGTTTGCTGACATCAATCATTCCAAACAAAAGGTACATCCTTCCTGGTCAACTTCGTCATCGGTAGAGCTATCGAACTGAAGTCCTTGATAAACCTCTGGTAGTATCCTGATAGACCAAGGAAACTACGAACTTCCTTCGGCGTCTTCGGCTGTTCCCAATCCGCAACGGATTCCACTTTCTTCGGATCTACTTTGACTCCTTCAGCAGATATCACATGACCTAAGAAAGTCACTTCATCCAACCAGAACTCACACTTACTAAACTTAGCATACAACTGATGTTGACGAAGGAGAGTCAACGCTTGACGAAGATGTTGCTCAAGCTCTAGCCGGTTCCGACTATAGATCAAGATGTCGTCTATAAAAACTACAACAAACTGATCTAAGAATGGACGAAACACTATGTTCATCAGGTCCATGAAAGCAGCAGGTGCATTGGTTAATCCAAACGGCATAACCACAAACTCAAAATGACCATACCTCATCCTAAAAGCTGACTTTGGTATGTCATCCGCCTTTATCCTCAACTGATGATATCCAGACCGTAGATCGATCTTCGAAAACACTGTAGCACAACGCAACTGATCGAACATGTCATCTATCCTCGGCAACGGGTACTTATTCTTGATCGTGACCTTGTTCAACTGTCGGTAGTCTATACACAACCGCATCGAACCATCCTTCTTCTTAACGAACAACACGGGAGCACCCCAAGGTGACGTGCTCGGTCTGATGAAACCTTTCTTTAACAACTCTTGTAACTGCTTCTTCAACTCTACCATCTCTGCTGGAGCCATCCTATAAGGTGTCTGTGCAATCGGCTGCGTTCCCGGAACCAGATTGATCTCAAAATCGATCTCTCGGGGTGGAGGAACACCAGGAAACTCCTCGGGAAACACATCTGCAAACTCTCAGACCACTGACACTTCTTCAAGGTTAAGGCCTTTCGCCTTGGTATCCACAACGGTATCCACAACGTGAGCTAAGAACGCCTCACATCCTTTTCGCAACAACCTATCTGCCACCATAGCTGACACCAGACACGTCGGAAGAATCTTCCTATCTCCCTGGAAGATCCACTTCTCTCCAGCAACATCAAACACCGCCTGCTTGGAACCACAGTCCAAGACAACCTTATACTTCTCTAAGGTATCCATCCCAAGGATAACATCGAAACCATGCATATCAAGTGGTATGAGATCCACATGAATGCTGTGTCCCGAAAAAGACAAAACACAAGATGGACACTCTTCTCGAAGCAAAGAGGAACCATCAAGAGGGGTTTCTAACAACAAGCTATCCTTCTTACAACTAACAGGTAGATAACAGTTTTCAAGCATACTATAGGCGATAAAAGAGTGTGTAGCACCCGGGTCAACCAAAACAGATATAAAGCAAGAAGAAGACATATCAGAATGAAATAACTCCATCTGACCTGTCACCACTCGCGGGTTGACTATCGCCTCCGGCTGATTCATGGCATAGAATCGAGCCGTAGCTTGCTGTCCATGACCTCTGCTCCCTTGAGCAGACGATCCAGCTTGAGACGCTTGACCGCGTCCTCGTCCTCTGCTACCACTGGGCTGTGGTCTCTCAGACTTCAGGAAACTCTGCCTCGGTTGCTGCATCACTTCAACATCTCTATTCGGGCAATTGAACTTCCAATGCCCGACTTGTCCACAGAGATGACATGCTCTATTGTCAACTCGTGGCCTAGATGGCCCTATCACTGCCACCGAAGCTGAACTGGGTGCCTTGGACGGTGAAGAAACATAACCTTTCCCCTTACTCGGAGACCACTGAGATGGTACACCAGAACTTCTCATCACTGACGGTGCTGAAAACCTGGGCTTCTTGAAGCCACCAAACCTTCGTCCTTGAAACTGAGCAGGTCTTTTAAGAGACACCGACTCTCTTTTCTCCCTTACTGTCCTCTCGATCTGTCGAACTGATTCCACAAACGTAGCAAACCGCTCTCGGTTTTCCAGTGTAGACACAGGGGTTGTCAACTCAGCACTCAAACCCTTCTCGAAACGTCTGATCCGTTCATCATCTGTCACCGCCATGTGAGGACAGAACCTCAACAGATCCATAAACTTAGCTTCATACTCGGTGATGTTCATCGTTCCTTGCCGCAACTTCTCAAACTGACTGATCTTCTCATCCAGGTACGTCTTTGGAAAGTATCTGGTGACGAACTCGCGCCGAAACACTTCCCAACAGATCACCTCACCAGGCCGTTTCTCTTCCTCGATGGTCCACCAGTGACCAGCACTACCCTTCAAAAGGTAGACATCATGCTTTACTTTGTCTGCTTCGGGGATGTCGAGGATCCGAAAAGCCTTTTCAAGACTCGTCAGCCACAGATCTGCATCCGCTGGATCAGCCGTTCCAGCATAATCTGAAGCTCCGACTCGGCGAAGCCGCTCAAAGGTCTTCCCAATACCCGACGCTTCTCCATGGGGAACCTGTGCTTGCGGAGGAGGCACTGGTAATCGCTCAACCATGAGATTCATCGTAGCCATTAATTGCCCCATAAGCTGTTGGTAGGCAGGGTGTTCAAGTATGGCTGGGTCTGGTTGGGGGACCTCAGGCACCCGATCTTCATGTGCCCGTCCATCTGCTCCATCAACCGATGCAGCATCACTATGATCAGGAGCATGTTCTTCGTGGTTTCCAGACATCTTGGCTTTTCTTCTGCTGAGGGCAGAAGATTTTTGTAAGATAACCTGGAAAACTCATAAGAACAGACTCAACCTAGTCCTAGATCCCTGTAGACTCAGTGAAACTAAAGCTCTGATACCAAGCTTTGTGGCAACACATCCCATTATCACACAGATAACGAGGTGTTACGCGAAAACGTGCGGAAAACACCATAACCACAGATTATCAAAACACGGGTTAATTAAAACCAATTGCGGAAAACTGATAAATTGTGAAACTATTACTTTCCAGTCCTCATCCTGCACAGAAACATGTCATATAAATATGTACATACACAAGATCTGACACGTGTCCACAGCTCAGGAACAACTGTCCATCCATCACATGAGTTCACCACCTGTTCATATATACATAAAGGCCCACATCCGGCCAACAGCAGGATATACAGATATCATCGAACGATCTTCGTGAAACATCGTCAAAACACTGCCAAGGACCTGAGAGTACAGGGATGACTCTAGACTCTACTACAAAACATCCGAAACAGCAGCATGTCCATCGCTTGCCTTCTACTGCTCCTCAAGCTGCTCGTCCGCAACACCACAACCACGACCACGTCTACCTCGACCACCTAAAAAGGGTGTAAACCAGCGGAGTGAGACAATTGAACAATTGTCCCAGCGGGAAAATAGCTCCCCACCGCAACCATAGAACCTCAGCAAGAGAAACTATAACAGCAATCATAACATGAGAAGATATATCAGAAGCAGTTATATATATATAGCAAGATCATTCTTACCAGTAAGCATACCAGCTGTACTAAAACTTATAACTAGATGTCTTTCAAAAGAATATGATTATCAAGATAAGGTATATCAACATGTAACAGGATTATTAGAACAGAATATAATGCCATATAACCTGATTATCAAGATAAGGTAGATTACCACATGACCTGCAAGGTATAACGGAATATTACACAAATAAGGCCTCAACCAATGTTTCGTATTTGATATGACTAGTAAATACTAAACGGCTGTATTACATTTTATTATGCCCTGAGGATTTGAACCGTACCCTTCAAATCCAACCTTCGGTTACGAAACCCAAGACGGTGCCATACAAGGTCAATGGAAGAGCCGGACTCCACGACCTCCCACCTCATGGTCAGTACATGAGTACAACACAAGCAGGACCGCAGTCACATGGTGAAGTGGTCTAAGCCACAGGGTTAGCTCCATAGGCTACCCATTCTCTAGCCCGCCTTGGTACAGGTCTCGGCGCTAGTAAAACTGAGCCACGGGCCTGATCACCGTGCTCTGAGCCATGAACGCATTCATGCTCCATACATCACATATCCTGAGCCATGGGCCTGTTCACCATGATCTACACACATATCTGAGTCTGCAACCAAAGTTACACTCTTACCTCCTCATTTTCAGGCTAGGAGCAGCCTACACATATTCAACAATATGCGCTTCCAGGTTAACCCGTAGGAAAACCTATTTCACCATCACCAAGTCCTGACGATGATGGATCTATGGCCAGGGCAAACTATGTGATATATTTCACTGTGATTAATTAGTATCTTTTAGATGGATTGCAAGATTCAACCAAGTTGTATAACATGCAAAGATATAACAGAAAGTAAAGAACATTATAGTATGATCTATTCATATCAACCTGATCCATCTTAAGGATCCAACATCACATGTTACCACTTGGCCTCTTGCCAACCATCCAGATCCATCTCAAGGATCATCACATACCACAGGGTCTCAACCCTTCATCATGTAATGTTACTGCCTCTTAAGGCTCACATCATCATCATGGGACCAACACATCACATACATAATCTTATAGAGCAATTATCAAAGTAATGTTACTCATTACATATGTCACATAGCCCTTTCATGGCTAAGTCATCACCTGCAAGGTTAAGGTATGCAATAATTGTAGATTCAACGTAAGGAATTTGCTCACTATCATGAAATATCATTCAAGATAATCTACTTATCAATATGACAGTTATTTGGTAATCAAGTATGTTAAGTACATCATTAAACAACCATACTGATACTTACCCTTATATCGAGATTGTACAAACAATCAGGGTATATAGAGATCATGTTGTGTTTACAGAACCAACACTATTATTAACAAGGTCATTACTATGTCATCAACTATTGTCATCTTTATCATGAAGCAACCTTTAACATAACTGTCACTTAGCATCATTATTACCGACATTATTATCATTAAACAAACTACTAGAGTAGTTATCATCATCTTCATTATCATTAACAATTAAGCATAAGGGGTCACATCATGCATCTATTACATGAGGGCTAACATCATATACATTACTATCATTAGCATCCTTATTGTTTGCAAGGCTTCATATTACATATTGATGATATCACAAACACCACCATCATTTTATTGGTTAATGTATAAACATCCACTTCTATCACATAAGGGACTGTCACCAAAGAAACTCATACCCTCACTATAGCCTCACAACCCTCATCTGAAACCTATCACCCAACATGGGTATCGGCCACCACACTAACCCTATCGGCCATCATGGCCCAAGGCATGTCACCCAACATGGTATCGGCCATCATGGTATCGGCCATCAGGGCACATAGCCTATCGTCCATCATGGCACTACTTGGCCCTATCGTCCACCACATGGACAAGGAGATAACTCAACACAAGAGCACCCATTCTATCGTCCAACTCAAGGACATCCATGTCGCCCAACACCATCAGACCATGTCGCCCAATAAGAGAGAGAGAGAGAGTATCGCCCATCTCCAAGGGTACTCACCATATTGGCCAACAAACCCTAGCTCACCCTATCGCCCAACTCAAGGGCAAGGGTATCGGCCAACCTAAAGGACTCATCATGTCGCCCAACACCAGCTACCATATCGTCCACCAAGGGGAACACCATGCCGTCCAACTCAAAAATAAAGGTGTTTCTCAACCCAAGGAACCATATCGCCCAACATGGTCACCATGTCGGCCAACATCCATACTAGGTCAACCTATCGTCCAACCCAAGAGGAAGGGTGTTGCCCAACACCAAGAACACTGATATCGTTCAACTCAAGGACAAGGGTGTCGCCCAACACACCCACAAGGAAGGGATATCGCCCAACCCTAGGTCACCTTCAACCTCCAACACAAGGGAGCACAAACCCTAAAAAGCAAGGTATACAAGGAACCCTAAACCCAAGAGAGGGATATCGACCACTAAGGTATATAAGCAAGGTGAACAAGAAAGGAACTAAGCTAGTCTACTCACATGTAACAAGGTTAAAGCTAGAGGTAAGAGAGTTAGGGTTAGAAACTATGCAACCCGCCTTAAGCTCCAAGGAAGAAGATGCACTTTGAGCTCCAAGGTTGTCGGCCACCAAAGCTCCAAAGCACTCCAAGGTCCAAAGCTATCGTCCACCAAGCTGCTCCAGGAAGGTGTATCGGCCACCACTTCAGCTCCAAGGAAGTGTATCGGCCAACACAAGAAAGATGGAGAGGGATATCGTGCACCAAGGGTGGAGGGGAGACCAAAGGACCAAAGGAGACTAAGGCAAGGAGAAGAGCTACCTATATAGGAAGAAGGGGAGGAGAAACCAAGGTATAACCATGCTATGTGTCATCCACCCAAGGGACACATGTCCACCAACTCAAGCCACCTCTCATGCAAGCCATAAGGCACTTGTCCAAGATGTGCACCATGTGTCCATCAACCAAGCCAAGCCATCTGGGTGACACAACAAGAGCTACTGGGCGACACACCAAGCAACTGGGCGACACAACAAGAGCTACTGGGTGACACACCAAGCAACTGGGCGACACACCACCTGCCCTGGGTGACACAAGGCTCAAGCAAGCCCAAACAAGGAACTCCAAGGCCCAAACAAGCTCAACTCAGGCCCAAAGGACTCAAACAACAAGCCCAAACCTTCCTCTCAATCCTAGAGGAAGCAAAGAGGAAAAACATCTCACAAGATGGCAAACTTGCCCACAAAACCCTAAACTTGGGTTATTTGCAAGTAGCCCCTCGAACTCTCAACAAAGCACAACAAAACCCTAATCACCACTCAAAGGTGATTAGCAAGCACCAAAGCACCAAGATCAAGCAAAACAAACAGGGTAAACCCTAAACGCAGGTCAGGGTCCTTACAACAACCGTCTAGCATATCTATTTAGGGTTATACACAATGCTTCATATTGGATGATAACCCTTGTTTGCTTTCTTTTCACTGAGATCATGTACTGTATAATAAGAGATAATAGATATGCTTATGATGTAGTTATGCTCATGTTGAAAACATGCTTATGTTGTCAAATATACTGACACTGGCGGTTAAGATGATGTTAGTAGCTATGTTCCATATTGCTAGCCA
Organism: Alisma plantago-aquatica; assembly: GCA_963693085.1. NCBI lineage: Eukaryota > Viridiplantae > Streptophyta > Magnoliopsida > Alismatales > Alismataceae > Alisma > Alisma plantago-aquatica. The sequence goes on along the minus strand of OY856413.1, from coordinate 245,056,021 downwards.
TGCCTATGTAATTAGAAATGCTTAAATTGCTAATCATGCCTATGTAGCTCATTGTGTTATGATGTTAGTTCTACTTATGATATAGATCTGTCCCCTTTATCTAAGATGCCAATATTGATAGCCATGTTATGTTACTAGACATATTGATGATGTCAGGGATGCTTATGCTACTATATTGCTTGTGTTGTTATCAAGGAATATGATGATAGTCAGATTAATGATAATGATTGTTATTAGATGTAATTTGATGATATTTGAGTAGATATATATCCAAAGGAATGAATTTATCTGTTACCTATATATGCATTGATGATCATACTTGTTGCTAAGATTATTTTCTTAATCTGTTTAGTATACTTAAAATGTTCAATCTATTAAATTGATTATTAAATACTCCAACTACTCAGTTATCTACTATTTAAAATGTTGTAATCAATAAGCGTTGTTGGAGGTTATATCTCTTGCTGGGATATGGGTCTCACCCTTGTGGTTCACCACATTTTTTTAGGTAATCAGAAGTGACAAAAACAAACAAGTGGCAGCAAATAGGAGCTATAGTAATGAATCTTTGAGAAAGTTGATTAGATGTCTAGTGTGTCCTAGAGTCATCCCTATACTCTTAGGTCTGGGCTGGAAAAGTTTGTATATGGTGTTTCAAATGAATCAGAATTTTGTTAGCATGTTAATGTGGGTTGTGTGGCATATACAAATATTGTTCTCCTGTGTATATATGTTGTGGCTAAGGCGATAGAACAATTTGTATCAAATTCTTAGCATAGTATGGATATAAGAAAGATGTTGGGCTCTTACACAAATGTTTTTGAGTAGGTGCTGATGTTGAAATTGGTTTTAATTTACCCATATTTTTGGGTATGTGATTAGTTAGTGATCGATTGTGTTTTATGTTTTGAGTAATCTCATTTAGTGTAATGAGTTCTTACAAGTTGGTATCATAGCTTTAGGTTCATCGAGTCTATAGGGACGCTAGGACTTAGGACTAGGATGAGGTCAAAATTAGGAATATGACATAAAAATATGGTGCATACTGCCTAATCTCAATATTTGGGTGCCCTGGCCAGGTATTCATTTATTGAAGAAAGGTAAGTATGGAACTCTTAGATTGTTATCTTTCTGATTACTCTGATCAAGTAACTATTTTGAGACAATCTAAAGAGCATAATGAATAAGAAATCATGGTGTGAGTATCTCAATCCTACCTTAAAGAAGATGAGGATTACATCATTATCTATCAAAATTTGAATTGTTGGTAACTATAAGAGAAAGATATAAGACCATGAAATCTAAATTCGAATACAAATAAGAAAAAGAGGAGTTCTTGAAGATGAAATTGAAGAAGATAATAAAGTAAAATATAGATAAGTCTGTGCCTATAAAGTGAATCAAGGTATGAAATCAACATAAGATGGAGATAACTCCTATAATAAGAAAAAATGAGAAGATAAATGGGAAGGATGAAAAAGGAATAAGGTGGAACATGAGTTAATCTCAGACCAACCTATGTGTGTAAGAAGGTGTTAATGTAAAATCAACATGACATGTGAAAGAAATTAAGGGATATGATCCCTGTTTATTGAAGAAAATGTGGAATATGATGATTTACCTATTGATAAGTGGCTAAAAACATAATAAAATAAGAGAACATACCCAAGTGTGATAAATAGTCATCAAGTAAGGAGTAATGAGATATGTTAATCATGATGATTCATATTCTAATGGCAAGGAACCTGGAATGAAAAAGGTAAAATGATAAATAAGAAGTTGTAACCTGCATAATGAAAAATAGAATTGGTTACCTTTTTGCTAGTGACCCTTGAACAATGCTGCTATGATGTGGGAAGTGTGTTTCCCTTTGTGTGTTACCTTTCTAGGGCACATCTTTCAAGTGGATCATTTCCACTTGGTATGTGTGGATTCATTGTAAACATGAGGTTGGTTGTCTTATTATAGCATAAGGTTTCTTGGACTATGGTTCTAAGATCATAAAGTTTGTGATGAGTTTTCTTTTGAGCCTTCCAATAATTTGGGAGACTCCTCTTATATTTTTTGAAATTTATTATGTTGGTAAAAGTAGATGAGATAAGGATGTGAGTTCCTTATAGCACATGAGGTGGATACCAAGGTAATGAATCCTAGTATCCCAAGTGTATCAACAATATGGGAAATATGTGAAGGTTGGAGATGTTTACTAAATGAACATATCAAGTATTCCTCCTACTTAAAGAGAGGGAGAGAGAGTTGATGATGACCCTCAAAATGTTGTTCGGAAGAAAAAATAAAGTGATTCTGTAATGTTGTGTTTGGTTCAGTGATAGCTGGGCAAGACCACTATCAATGATAGATGGTTTGTTGGTCAATAGATATGTGATATCATGTTACTTTAAGATAAACCTATGATCAAATATCAATGCATAAGAGTTAGATTGGATGACATAATTCACATGACCATAATGAGTTTAGAGTTATGTCCTTTAGACTAACTAATGTACAAATAGAATTTATGAATAGGAGGAACAAAGTGTTCCAATCTTGCCATACAAGTTCTATCAGGATTTGAATGATGACATGTCAAAGTATTTCAAATATGGTCAAAAATATGATCAATATTTCTTCAAAAACCTTAGGGTTACTGAAGTAGCAATAGCTATGAGACAAGTTGAACAAGAGTGAGATGGGGTTGATTAAATGTATTTATGGGATCATGATATGTCTTCTAAGTAGGTTGTGTAAATCCTTGTAAGGTGAAGATAGTGTTGTTGTTTCACCCCTAACAAGGTTGACTAGAAATGATGTTTATTTGTATGGAATGACAGGTGCCAGGGTCAACATTTCTTTTGATACTGAAAAAGAACTAAGAAGTGTTCTAGTATCAGTGTATCTAAAAAAAAAGGGATGGATACATCGCCTTTTTTATGCTTCAAGGAATGGTATGGGAAACATGCCATGATTGGTAAAAATCTAGCAAGTATGAATTTTGAGTAATGTGTTGATACAATAGATATAATTTTAGGATGATATCTAGACACTACTACAGAAATAGCGTTTAGTGTCACTTTTCTGGGCGTCAGTTATTAAGGAAAACTGACGCCTATAATATCAGGCGTCGGTTATATAGGCAAACCGACGTCTATATTCGAAGACCAGCCAGACACGGGTACCTCTTTGTATTCAGCGTCGGCTTACTATTACCAACCGACGCCTAAAAGCGCTTGTAAATCCAATTTTTGAGCGAAAATTTTTTTGGCCACATACAGCGTCGGTTTTTTAACTATTAACCGACGCCTATTTAAAATGAAATTTTGCACGAAAAGTTCCACTTTAGGTGTCGGTTATCCTTGGATAACCGACGCTGATAATAGTTCCCGCCAACTAATTTGGGGTCAGTTTTTTACTATCAACCGACGCTGAAGATAATAGGCATCAGTTAACTTATATAACCGACGTCGTTGCCCAACTTAATAGAGGCTCGACCACCCAACTCTTCCCCCTTTCTTCCTGTTTCATCGATTCTGTGCGTTAGCTCGTCGTCGCTCTCCCAAAATCGCTGCCTGCTGCTTCTCGCTCGCCGCCGACGATCCGTGCTGCAGCTTTGCGTCGCCACCGCCGCCCTCCATCTTCCTCCTTGCACCGCCGCCGCCCGCTCCTTCCTCCCTGCTCCTTGTGCCGTCTCCTCTTCCTCCCTGCCTGGGCGCCGCCGCCGGTTGTCTTCTTCCTTGGCTCCGGCCGCCGCCGCTGTCTTCTTCCTGGAGCTCGCCGCGCCTGCCCTGCGCCGCCGTCTTCTTCCTTGCCTCTAGCCTTTTTCTCAATTAGGTACCTGCCGACCTACCCAGGCGGCACCCAGGCACCTAGGCGGCCAGACGTTCACCTAGGGTTTGCCCAGGCGCCCAGCCTAGTTAGGCCTCTGGGATGCCTGGGCGATGCTTGGGCTACGCCAAGGCACAATGCTGTTGTGTATTTTTTTTAAAATTAAGTTATTTACTGATTTGTGTTTATTTATGTACTGATTTGTATTTATTTATGTATTGTTTCAGGAATTAATTGATCATGTACTGCTGCCCGCCGTCTCCCTGACTGTCGCCTGCTCACCTGCCTACTTGCCTGCCTACTCGCCTGCCTACTCGCCTACCCTCCGTCTCACCCAAACAGAGGTAAATCCTATTTTATTACACTCCTTGATCTTTAATCACATAGACTTAATCAACATTGCTACTTGTATGATCCTAGTGATTATTATACTGTTTGTATGATCCTAGAAAGTGAACAATCATTGTTCTTTATATTACTTGTACATTGGTATAAATTAGAATGAACAATCACTAAATTATATACTGTTTGTATGGAGTCCGGCTTCGTTGTAGATATCTATTATTGTGTTTGTTGGCCTAGAAACCCGTCCAAGATTTACTCATTAGGAGTAAATCTTGGATAGTCCCCAATTTGGGAGTGTTCTTGAACACCTAATCTCACTTAGGATGTAAGTGTATAATGTGTATTGGGTTTTTGAGAAAATTTCGGTAGCATTTCCCCGTCTGTTCTCTAAGTACATATGTACTTAGAGAACAGTGGGGAAATGCTGCCGAAATTTTCTTGAAAACCCAATACACATTATACACTTACTAGTGAGATTAGGTGTTCAAGGATGGGATATGTGGTACACATTTATTATATATAAGAATGACATCAAATATGTTTGTTGGCCTAGAAACTCGTCCAAGGTTGACTCATTAGGAGTAAATCTTGGATAGTCCCCGGTTTGGGACTGTTCTTGAACACCTAATCTCACTTAGGATTTAAGTGTATAATGTGTATTGGGTTTTCGAGAAAATTTCGGCAGCATTTCCCCGTTTGTTCTCTAAGTATACTTAGAGAACAAACGGGGAAATGCTACCGAAATTTTCTCAAAAACCCAATACACATTATACACTTACTAGTGAGATTAGGTGTTCAAGGATGGGATAGGTGGTACACATTTATTATATATAAGAATGACATCAAATGTGTTTGTTGGCCTCGAGGATGGGATAGTTGGAACAAGCTCACTTGTATATTTTACACAATATGGACGAAGTGAGTGTTTATATCGAGGAACATACCAATTTCATAAAGAGACAACATCCTCGAGCAAGTTCAATGTGGCTTGCTAGAGAGCATAATAAGACTTTTACTAAGTGGTTTGAAGATAAAGTATTACATCAACTATCTCAAACACCAAATGATATTACAGAAACTATCAAATGCCTCGCCTTTAAACCAAAATCGAATGTTATGTCTTATGAAGGGTTTGACATTAATGGATTCACATATTACACAAAGCGCCAAGATGATAAGAGTTTCGTCCAAAATAGTGGGGTCACTCTTCAAGCGTCGACTATGTACTTTGCAAGTGCAAAGGATAAGAGTCCACGTGAAGCTAAAATGTCATATTACGGTGTCATTGAAGACATTTGGGAGTTTGACTACATAGATTTCAAAATTCCACTCTTTAAATGTAATTGGGTTGATAACACCAAAGGAGTTATAGTGGATGAATTGGGTTTCACTTTGGTGAACTTTGAAAAGATTGGCGAGAAGGGTGAACCATTCATATTGGCATCACAGGTGAAACAAATATTCTATATCGATGATCCTGCAAATGATAAATGGTCGGTTGTTCTTCATGGTAAAAGACAGTTCATTGAAGATCCTATAGACGAAGAAGAGTACTATGATAAGTATGATGACTCCAGTCCATTCTCAGTTGGGTTTCCAACTCCACAAAATATTGAAGCTAATGATGACTTATATGTGCGCGGAGATCACAATGAAGGATTGTTAATTGATAAAAGATCACAATTTTAGAGACATGTATGTTTATACAAATGCTAAATGTTTGCCTTTTTCTAGTTAATACAAATGCTAAATGTTTGCCTTTTTCTAGTTAATACAAATGCTAAATGTTTGCCTTTTTCTAGTTAATACAAATGCTAAATGTTTGCCTTTTTCTAGTTAATACAAATGCTAAATGTTTGCCTTTTTAATGACATTTTCAGATGGCTGACCATGATGAGCATGATGTCCATGATGAGCATGAAGTCCATGATGAGCATGCTGTCCATGACGAGCATGGCGAGGATACCAATGTAAGTTCTAAAAACATATCCTGTATTTCTATAAAATTCATTATCTTCTAGTTATGTCATATATCCTATATTTCTATATTGGGCTAATTTAGTGTGTTTATTTTTGTCAAATTTTAGGTTGATGATGCACATGTACCCACTGAAGCACTGGAGCAACTTGATGCGCAACACCAAACACTTAACAAGAAAAGGGGCATCACTCTGTTGAAGAAGTTAATAGCGCTAAGTGGCAGTGGATCCAAATTGGTTGTGGAGTTTGATAATGGAGGAAATGCAATTGGAGTGAACCGCAATAATTTTGTAAACTATCTTGGGTGTACCACTCGGAGCCATTGTGGTGTTAAGTATGATAATTGGCATAAAGTTCCTCAGGGGAAAAAAGACTTGATATGGAAGGATTTATGCGTGAGTTATTATTATTTGCAATTCTATTTTGTAGATTACAAATTCTATTATTTGCAATTCTATTTTGGATACTAGTTAATAACATTTCTATTTTACAGAATCTGTTTGCATTGGATGAGAAGTTGCATCGTAAAAGTGTGATGCAACGTGCTGGAAAGATGCTTAGGAATTATAGGACAAATCTGAACAGAGAATACATAAAAGAGGGTGATAAGAAGAAGAAGTCAGCCCTTGAACAATGGAACTTCTTGGACAAAGAAGATTGGGACAATTTTGTTGCTTCAAGAAAATCTGAAGAATTCAAGGTATTAGGCGTCACTCCCAATTTAATTAATATACATTGTATTCACCTATTCAAGATTAACATTTAGTGCTACTAACCAAATCATTAATGTGCATACTAACTAGGCCCTCAGTGACGCACAAAAAGCAAGGCGTGCACTGAATGTGCATGACCACACTATGGGTCTAAAAGGCTATGCAAGCGTTCACCAAAGACTACAGGCGGAGTCTGTGGCTACTCAGGAGTCTGCTCCTACTCAGGAGTCTGCCACACCCATGCCTCACCATGATATCTAGATAGCTGGGAGGCAAAACAAGAAGGGTGAAATAAAGAAGCCCGTAACTGCTGAGGCGGCTGCGAAAATGGTAAAATACAACTCTTAGAGAAATCGTTTGAATATTGATTATTTGTGGTGTTAACTTACCAATTTCTGTTGATGGTGATTAGCGGGAGCTGCACGAGCAGAGGAAACAAGGCACGTTCATCCCTCAGGGCACAAGGGATGAATTGATAGTTGCTCTGGGTAACCCATAGCATCCTGGACGTGTTAGGGGTGCAGGCGCTGGTGTGGGCATCAAAGCATTCTTTGGGCCATCCCAGCGCAAACCCAGAGTGGGACTTTCTCAAGAAGAGGTAACCTATTCTTTTTTTAGAATGTTACTACAAAAGGAAATTCAATAATAAGAAGCTAATGTTTCTTTTATCCATGTATAGGAGAATAAGAGAGTCGAGGATATAGTTTCTAAGCAGGTCAACGATGTAGTTGTTGAGAAGGTCAAGGAAGAGTTGTTGCGGTGGCAGGCATCTCAGGCTTCCAATCAGCCTATGGCGACCCACTCTTCTCCTGATGCACAGACTACGAGTAATCCTGGAGACCCATCGCCTAACACGTCTGCTGTAAGTATTGTTTATGACATTGTAGCTAGTCTTTTCAAGATGATATGTTTTCAAGATGATATGTATATATGTATAACATTCTTTACGTAAATTTGTAGGCATTGAAGCCATGCTGCTTAAGAATGCAAGACTATGTTGTTGCAGAGGCGCAGGCTTACCCGTCCCTTCCTGGGGAAAGGTTTCACGGGACTCCAATGCCACAGGGCTACGTTCGTGTGGGCCCATTACGTGTGTTACCCGATTGGAGGGAAGCTACATTTCCATATCCCCACTTGGATATTGATACACTTGCTGAGGAAGAAGGCGGGGTCATATTGTGGCCCAAAGCAGATGTCGTCTACACTACTGAAATTGTAAGATAAATTTACATTGATTTAGACTGTTAATGTGTATATATGAGGTCAACTGATATGAAATTATATATACAGGTTAAAAAGAAGACACCAGGAGCACCTAGGCCTCCACCTCCACTTCCCGCATTACCAAGTTGGGTTCCAACTGACCTAACATACCCGTTAGGTCCTGCTTGTAGGGGAATGGCATGTTGGCTACGGGTACATAATATACATTGCCCTATAATTGTTTCTTTAGATGCAGATTATGCAGGTCAATCATACGATAGCTCTTTATTTATACAAGATATTATTGAGTTGTTTATGTATGCTTGGCTGAATACATCAATGATAGAGACATGGATAAGGTGAGATCTTGTTTATACATCCATATACCTTGTGTAAGATCCGGTGATCTGGTTTCTTATATATTAATGCATACGTAATACATGTTTTGCAGCTACTTAGTCGAAGATCAATGCAAACAATTTGCATTTGATCATGTGGGATTTTTGATTCCATCATTGATTAGTATGGTAGCTAAAGACCCTGATAGTGTTCAATAATACTGTATAGATGCTTTTACAATTTTTGGTCAGCAAAAGAAGATGATAATAATAGCTCCATTCAATGTCAAGTAAGTTTACTTTATTTATAATTTGGACTTAAGAAAATTCCATTTTATTGTGCATTTTGAGTTATTAATTGTTAACTTTTTACCTCTAGCGATAGACATTGGGAGTTACTAGTTATTGTCCCTGGGACGTTCACTGTTTATTATCTAGATCCCGCGGGAAGTACATTAAACACTAAAATTGGACACGTAATGAGAATGCCATTATTCTGGTGAGAAATATTTCATTTTTGTATCTGTTAACATATGTTATTACATTACTATTTACTTATGCAATTTACTGTGTTATATTAACATGTAGGGGTTTAGATGCATTCAAAAAGGCTGGAGGAACGGTCCCAAGGAAAAAGAACCAGCCAATAAATTGGCAGAACGTACAAGTAAGTTCCCGACTCCAATGTATATATTATTGATGTGAATTGTGCTTAGTTGTATTATTTTGTATGTTTCAATTTATAGTGCGCTACACAAGACAACGGCTGGGCATGCACATACTATGTGATGCGATTTATGCAGATGATTATCCGACATGCCACATTGGACATCGATACCATACATGAGGTATTATATATAGTCTCATTAGTTAGTATGAAATATATCAATCTTATTTTTATATTATTACTTATATATACATCATTCTCTCTGCAGGTGTTTAAAACTGACCACACTATAGGTAAACGCTTAAAAAATGTACATGCTCCATATACGATGGAAGCATTAAATGAAATAAGAGAAGAATGGGCAAAAGCCATACAAGCAGTGGCAATTGTAAGATATAATTGGGATGTTGATAGCGATAATGAATGATACTTTGTAAATGAATATTTCTGAATGTTAATACATGTATTTGAATGTTTCTATATGTGTGAATGTGAGAATTGAATTGATGTCTGAATGTATCTACTTGTGTGAAATTTTTTTTGTTAATTTGCAGGTTTGTGGCATGTTTGTAGGCTGATATCAATGGATGTCGTAAACCTACAGTTCAGAAAACTGAACTGCAGGTTCTCATCCTGCTGACCAGCCACAGCAGGCCTGCAAACTGATATGAAAAAAAAAGATATAGGTGTCGGTTATTTATAGAAAACCGTCAGCAAAGACCTACAGCGTCGGTTTTTTCAAAAAAACCGACGCCTCATGTGGCCACGGCCGTGCTGGAAACGGCCGTGCTGGAAATGCCATATAGCGTCAGTTGTTTAGTTGATCACCGACGCCAAAAGGGTTCGTGCCACAGAAAACGGTGTCATCTAGGACACTTTCTGCGTCGGTTACCAATTAAACACTGACGCAAAATGTGTCCTAGATGACGCCGTTTTCTGTGGCGCGAACCCTTTTGGCGTCGGTGATCAACTAAACAACCGACGCCTGTACGCTAAATAGGTGTCAGTTAAAAAACCGACGCCGAAGTGTTTGACCTTTAGCGGCGCCCACATAGGAGTCGCTCGGAAACCGATGCCAAAGGGGGTTAAACAACCGACGCTAAAAGGCATTTCTGTAGTAGTGAGAATTTAAAGTTGAACATTACTACTAGAGTTGTATAGATGACACAACAAGCTTCTACATTCCATATTGAGAATGTCTTCTTAGGTGGGGGTTTTTGTGCATACCCAATATGAGATATGTATGAATGATGTGACAACACCATGATATTCAAGTAACCATGTGAAGGTAATAGGATGAGGTGCAAAGGAAGTACCCATGGATTTTGGGGGTGAAATCCCTGTTAGGGGTTTATAGTTGTAAGGCCCCTAAACTTGCTTAATGAGTTGAATAAGATTAATTATCATAATTGAATTATTATAACCCTAATATAACCTTGTGATATTCTTTGAAATCATAATACAAGCTTAATTTTCAAATTTGGTCCAATTTGGACATTGTTTGAGCAAGTTATGCAATTTTATGTACATTTTGGACTTTTCTACAATTTACCCAATTGAGAGGTTTTCTTTGCAATTTATCACTTGCATTATGTTCCTTGGATATTCTGTCATCATTTTTGAGCTTTTTGAGCCATGGGGAACCTATTTAAACCTTGTTTTGAAGGTGTTTTCCTCAAGGATATTTTAGGGTTTACCCCTTCATGGATGAGCTACCTTTAGTAGCTATCAACTAATGAATTATTTGTTTTTCTTGGAAATTCAAGATACAATGGATAAGAATTTCTATATGGATAGTGGGGGATCTTCTTGTGTGTGTGTTTGTATATTCTTAATAGTTTAAGGCCATGGACTCTTGGAAAGATACTAGAATTTCAACTTCTTCTTTTTCTTTATCTTAAAGTTTCATATACTTATCCCTAAGCACCCAAACGAGACATTTTCTGTCCACCACTTCCCTCCTTATATGAAACTCATTCTCCCTCTATGCTTCTGCAAATTTCTTGTCCAAGGAAGAAGAAAGAGGGGATCTTCTTGGAAAAAGAATATAGGGTTGCAATTGACTTCCTTTTAGGGTTTGAAAAGCTTCCTTCTAATGATCTTAACCTAAAAGAGTAAGAATCCCCTTCTTTAATCCAGGTCGGAACCTTGTTGTTCCATGGTAGAAATTTCTCTAAAGCTCTAAAACCCTACCTTTCTTACTCCTTATGCTCTGGGTTTGCTCATTTGATGAAGAAAGGTGCTAGATGGACGAGTACACAGCTTATGCTTGGATTTCCTACCCCCACTTGCTCATGTTTTCTTCTGTTTGGGAGTTAGTATTTTAATTAGATGCAAGTTTTATAACTTTCTCCACGTTTATTTCTTACCATAAGCTTGCTAGCTCATGTTCTTGCTTTTAAATGATGATCCATTCACTAAAAAGCTATGCTTGATTTGGATTTCAATTTTATAATGTTTCCTGTTCTTATTTCAGTTCTAGATGAACCTGTGATCATGTGTACATTATTTCTAAGGTATTATATGACTTATATCAAGTTGTTTTGACACCTATGGTGCTAAGCACCTATCAACCAATGGTCAATTTTAGGGTTTAAAGCGGATTTCTTCTATAAACACATGACTTGATGGTGGTACCATTGCAACAACCAATGGTGTTGACTTCATGACAACTGATGGTGGTGACCAAGGGTGTCAACTTACATTCACCCCTTAGGTCAGGTGTTGGCCTAATTATAATCCTAGTGATTAACAACTAAGTACCCTAATGATGCTATCAAGCAATGGTGATATTAGTTTGATATTTGATGTTGATTAATGAATATAGTGTTGATATAACAAACTATGGTGACTTAATGGTCACTAATGATGGTGGATCAGGTCTCCAAAACCTATGGTGAGTTAATCATATAGTTGTAGCATCAATTAAGCCTTAGACCAATGATTTCTTGGGTCACTTGATGCAATGGTCGGACCTATACTGTAATTGATGGTTTTAACATATGAACTTGACCCAATGGTCAATTTCTAATATTTATTCCTCCAATAAAGTGGAATTATGGATAATTTAATATGTTGGTCCTAATAATGAGATTTAGATGGTTTCCTATATATGATCAACTTAAGGAGCTTACTTGTTGACAATGGATGGCTTGTTTTAAATGAACAATCGATTGTGGGTTTTACCCTACTCTCAATAGAACCCTTATTGTTGTTAGTCAAAAGATGTCTAGGGTTAAATGGTGAGTTTTATAGATCACAACTCAATAACATCATAGATGATTCATTCAAGGTGTTTACTTATGTAAATGACTAATGGCTTTACATTTTCAACATTTCATGGTTAAAAGATGATGTCTCAATATTCCCATTGTTTTGGGTGAAGCATGTAGTGTAATGTTATGATTCAAATGATGATAATTTGATGGTTGAATGCCTTAAACTTGTAGCCTTACCCTTTCCCTTGTATGATTATGATTTATAATCACCATAATGAATTAATGGGTAACCCTAATGAGGTTTAGCTTGTTATACCTAGCTTTAATATAACTAAATGATGGTAATTGGGTATGAATAGTCCTTAAATGACTAATACAATCATGGAGTACTCTGTTATTGTTGTTGAAACCTTAGTAAACTATTACCCGATGGTTACACCTTGATTTATGTGTGGGTTTATACTTGATAATAGTATGGAATGTGATGGTGATGCTTCACCTTATGCATCCATGATCCAATGGGGATGCTGTGAGTTAGGGTTTGGGTATGAGTGCTGATTAGTAACATTAATATAATTTATCTTGTTGAACATAACTCTAACGCAAATAGATAAAGATGAGTATTCATGTTTAACCTTCTTATATGATGACATTATGGTGAAATAACCTCCTTAACATGATCATAACCTTAATGTGTTAATTGGTGGTTATCATAGCCACATGGTTGATACTTTCTTTTGCTAAACATGTGCATTATGAATATGATGATGGTTAATCATATCTAGATTCCTTGCATGTTGATGTAATAAAGGAATGTCCTTAATGTTAATATAACCCTGCTATGATTATTTATGAATATTTCCTAGCTCATTAATGCAATATTGTGTTGATCCGGTGTATCATATGTAAGTGATGTTGTTGAGCCTTGTTGTAAGGCATGCAAAAATAATGATGATCTTACAGGGAATAGTATGATGGTCTTAATGACCTTTGGGCATGGTTGAGCCTTGAATGAGGTGTAATCCTCTTGTGTTGATAAGGGTTAATACCCTGTGATATTGTGAAAAATATTTATATCTTGTGAAAGTATGATGGTCTTAATGAACTTTGGGCATGGTTGAGCCCTGAATGAGGTGTAATCCTCTTGTGTTGATAAGGGTTGATATCCTGTGATATTGTGAAAGGATTTATATCTTATGATAGTATGATGACTAGTGTGGTCTCATGAATGGAAAGTGAATAGTACCATGTGATGATGAGATGAGAAATTATGTTCCACACATTTTATATCTTTTAAAAGTTGTGATATTTATATGCTTGCTAGAAGTGAATTAGGGTTTGTATGTCTACTTGTTTGATGCAGCCTTAATTCACCCAATTGGCATAAGTAATCAAGTGAAACTCTAATCATGTAGTGCCATGTGCCATAGAGCCATCTTCAGTGCCAGAACTTGCTGGATGGTGAAATGAGTATTCCTAAGAGAAACTCAAAGCACATAGTGTTGAGTATGTGGGAGTGGCAAGTTGAGGATATATCCTTGTCATCCACAATGCAGGTTGTGGAGGATGGTTATGGTCATGCCTCATACATCTGATGTGATTGAGGACAACTACGGTTGTACCTCGGATTAGAGGGTTTTGTATACCTTGGTTTCTAGTGTCGTGACCTGTACCAAAGGTGGACTAGTGGTTAGCAGCTTGATTATATGTCATTGTGGTGGAAGCTTTGACTAATATGTCACTACCTTTTTACTCGTACTGATCGAGGGGAAGAGATCTTAGGATACCGACACTCCTAGATCTTGTACGGAACTGAATAGCCCTTCATAGGGGTCGGTTGGACTTTGGAGGGTACAATTCAAATTCCCCAGGGCATAATTAAAGATGTAAGATAGTTGTCTAGCATATCTGTTTAGGGTTATACACAACTCTTCATATTGGATGATAACCCTTGTTTGCTTTCTTTTCACTGAGATCATGTATAGTACAATAAGAGATAATAGATATGCTTATGCTATAGTTATGCTCATGTTGTAAACATGCTTACGTTGTCAAATATACTGACACTGATGGTTAAGATGATGTCGCTAGCTATGTTCCATATTGCTAGCCATGCCTATGTAATTAGAAATGCTTAAACTGCTAATCATCCCTATGAAGTTCATTGTGTTATGATGTTAGTTCTACTTATGATATAGATCTGTCCCCTTTATCTGAGATGCCAATATGGATATCCATGTCATGTTACTAGACATACTCATGATGTCAGGGATGCTTATGCTACTAGATTTCTTGTGTTGTTATCAAGGAATATGATGATAGTCAGATTAATGATAATGATTGTTATTAGATGCAATTTGATGATATTTGAGTAGATATCTATCAAGATAAATGGATTTATTTGTTACCTATATATGCATTGATGATCATACTTGTTGCTAAGATTATTTTCTTAATATGTTTAGTATACTTAAACTGTTCAATCATCAAATTGATTATTAAATATTCCAACTACTCATTTATCTACTATTTAAAATGTTGTAATCAATAAGCATTGTTGGAGGTTATATCTCTTATTGGGACATGTGTCTCACCCTTGTGGTTTGCCACATTTTTTTAGGTAATCGGAAGTGACGAAAACAAACATGTGGCAGAAAATAGGAGCGATAGTAATGAATCTTTGAGAAAATTGATTAGATATCTAGTGTGTCCTAGAGTCGTCCCTGTACTCTCAGGTCCGGGCTAGAAAAGTTTGTATATGGTGTTTCGAATGAATTGGAATTTTGTTAGCATGTTAATGTTGGTTGTGTGGCATATACAAATATTGTTCTCCTGTGTATATATGTTGTGGCTAAGGTGATAGAACAATTTGTATCAAATTCTTGGCATAATATGGATATAATAAAGATGTTGGGCTCTTATGCAAATATTTTCTGAGGAGGTGCTGATGTTGAAATCAGTTTTAATTTACCCATATTTTTGGATATGTGATTAATTAGTGATCGATTGTGTTTTATATTTTGCGTAATCTTATTTAGTGTAATGGGTTCTCACAGAGTCATCGAGGTTCACATTAGCAACAACTTAGCAGTGGGGGTGGTAGAGGATGCAGTCATGCATCACCGTAGGATCTTTTGGACAAGCTCATAGAGGACGTGGACAACAACATGCGACAATTATATGAGTCAGTTGGAGGGAGTTGTCAATCCACGGGTCGTGATAGGTCACATGGAACTTTTTCATTATTGACTTATCTTCTCTTCTTTTGTATTTGTTTTGGTTAACCCAGGTAATCACCAGAGAGGTGATAAGTAGTTATTATCTGCTTGTTTACAATAGATCTAATAGTCTTGGGCTAGAAACCCCTTTAGTTGGTTCCGATGAGCTGTGGGAGGTATGTCCATGTTGCGTATTTTCTTTCTCGGGATGCAACATTCAAGTAGATCTTATGCCACTTGACATGCATGCATTTGATGTGATCCTAGGGATGGATACCTTAGACAAGTACAAGGTTGTGGCAGCATTTGATGATGGAGATGTTTTGTGGATCTTCCAAGGTGATAAGAAGATTCTTCCTACGTGTTTGGTGTTGGCTATGACAGTGAAGAGATTGACGAGGCAAGGGTGTGAGGCTTTCTTGGAACATGTTTTGGATACTAAGAGAAGAGGCCCTAGCATCCATGAGGTACTTGTAGTGTGATAGTTTGATGATGTCTTTCCTGAGTTTTTTCATGTTTCGCCTCCTAGAGAGATTGATTTTGAGATCAATCTTGCTCCTGGAACACAACCCATAGCACAATCATCTTACATGATGGTGCCAACAGAGATACAAAAGTTGAAGAAATAATTTCAGGAGCTATTAAAGAAGGGGTTTATTAGATCGAGCACTTCCCCTTGGGGTGCTCTCATGTTGTTTGTGAAGAAGAAGGATAGATCTATGAGGCTTTTTATATACTACTGACAATTGAACAAAGTCACAAAAAAGAACAAGTAATCGTTATTGAGGATACATGACATGTTTGATCAGCTAAGAGGTGCTATAATATTCTCAAAGATAGATCTGAGGTCAAGATATCACCAATTGAAGATCAAGGCGGATGACATATCTATGTCTTCTTTTAGAACTAGGTATGGTCACTATGTGTTCGTGGTTATGACGTTTGGGCTAACTAATGCACCGAAAACTTTGACTTGATGAACATGGCATTTAGACTATATCTGGATTAGATTGTGGTCATGTTCATAGATGATATCTTGATATACTCTAGGGAAAGTAGGCAGCATGAGCAACACCTACACCAATCGTTGACATTGTTAAGGCAACACAAGTTGTATGCTAAGTTTAGCAAGTACGAGTTCTGGTTGACTGAGGCGTCTTTTCTTGGTCATGTTATATCTGCTAAGGGTGTTTATGTAGACCCTAAGAAAGTTTACTCTGTGTCAGAGTGGGAGAAACCTAAGACACCGATGGAGGTCTGAAGCTTCCTAGGTTTGGTAGGTCACTATAGAAGATTTATTAATGATTTCATTGATGTATCACTACCCCTAACCAAGTTGACTAGGAAAGGTGTTCCTTTTGTCTGGTATGACAAATGGCAATGTTCCTTTTAGTTTTTGAAGGAGAAGTTTACCAGTGCAGCTGTGTTAGTGTTGCTAGAGTAAGGGAAAGGTTACATCATCTTCTGTGATACTTCAAAGAATGGCTTGGGATGCGTGTTGATGCAGGACAAGAGCATGATTTCTTTTTCTTCGTGACAGCTTAAGAAACATGAGGAGAACTACCTGATACATGACCTAGGGCTAGAGGTAGTAGTTCATGCCTTGAAGATTTAGAGGCACTTTCTATATCAAGAGAAGTGTCAGATCTTCATTGACCACAAGAATCTTCAGTATTTCTTCCTGAAGTAGAGTAGAACATGAGGTAGAGGAGATGGATGGATCTTATCAAAGTCTACGACTACACGATAGACTACCATCTAGGAAAGGTGAATGTGGTGGATGATGTGTTGAGCAGGAAGTCATATTCTTCACATTTATAGACAAGGCACAATTACATTCTATGTGTGCCACAAGCGAGATATGTTGGTGTTGCTCTGCCATATGAATGTGAAGATGGAGGTTTCTTTGCTGGAAGGATTGCTAGCACAGTTGTTGGTGAAGCGTACCTTGATGTAGAAGATCACGGATGCTCAGAAGAATCATACCACCATACAGAATATTATTTCAAAGTTCAACAACAAGAATCATGATGGATTCCATGAGTTAGATGACGGGACAATTTGCTTTCACAACAAGATAGTAGTTCAAGATGTTGATGGCCTGAGAAAGATGGTGCTTGAGGAGGCTCATTCCTCGATGTATGTGATGCATTCAGGTAGTAACAAGATGTACCATAACCTGAAGGATTTGTATTGGTGGCCAGGTCTGAAGCGTGATGTGGTAGAGTTTGTTGCTAAGTGCCCAGTTTGTCAGCAAGTCAGAGTTGAGCATCAGACTCCTGTAGGGATGTTACAATCTTTGCTGATATCGTAGTGGAAATGGGAACATATCACCCTGGACTTTATGGTTGGTCTCCCTAGGATAGCCAAAGGTCATGATTCCACATGGGTGATAGTTGACAGGTTGACCAAGTCAACTCACTTCCTTCCAGTCAAGACAACTTATATGGTAAAGTTGGAACATATATTTGTTGATGAGATAGTTTGTCTATATGGTATTCTATTTACCATAATATCTAATAGAGGTCCAAAATTTATGAGTTGTTTTTGGGAACCTCTGTATATAGTGTTGGGGACACAATTGATGTTTAGCACAACATTCCCTCCATAGATAGATGGTCAGTCTGAGAGGACCATTCAGATGTTGGAAAGACCTTTTAAGGGCATGTGTTTTGCAATTTCTTAGAAGTTGGTATGTGCACCTGAGTTTGATAGAGTTTGCCTACAATAATAGTTATCAGAGGAAAATAGACATGGCACCTTATGAATCTCTATATGGGAGACGTTGTCAGTTTTGTTGCAATGAGACAAGTGAGTATCAACTTTTGGATCCTGAGCTAGTGTAGCAGACTATTGAAAGATCAAGGTGATACAACAATAGTTGAAAGCATCCCAGGACAGACGTAAGTATCATGCCGATTACCATCGCAACCCCTTGAGTTCCAAGTTAGAGACCGAGTGTATCTTAAGGTTTCCCCTTGGAAGGGTGTGTTTAGGTTTGGTAAGGATGATAAGTTGACTCCTAGGATTATGGGACCATACCCTATCTTAGCACATGTTGGAAAGGTGGCACAAAAGTTGGAGTTACCGCCAGAGTTTCATAGGTTGCACAATGTTTTTCATGTTTCCATGCTAAGGAAGTGTTATCCAGATACAGAATAGATGATCCAACTAGTGGAGGTTGAGTTTTATAAGGATGTGTCTTATGTGGAAGGACTTATGTTGATCTTGGATAGGAGAGTGAAGAAGTTCAAGAAGAAGGATACAATCTTAGTGAAGGTTTTTTTGGCATCACCATGATATGGATGAATCCACTTGGGAGTTAGAGGATTAGATGCATAGGAAGTACATGCATTTTTTGTGTTGGATCTTGGGGGCAAAATCATTATTAAGGGTTTATGGTTGTAAAATCCCTGACCTTGCTTTATGGTTGAACATGCTTTCTCATCATAATTGGATGCTTAAAACCTTAATATAACCCTAGGATGTTCTTTGATATTATGTGACAAGCTTACGTCTCAAGTTTGGTCTAGTTTGGACATTGTTTGAGAAAGTTATGCATTTATATGCTTGTTTTGGAATTTTCTACAATTTTCGTGTATCTGATGTTTTTCTTGCAATGCTTGTTGTACCTTACATGTTTTCTTGCCATTTAGATTTAGTTTTTCCATGAGGCACTTTGTTACACCTTGGTTTGATGGTGATATATTTCTAGTGTTGATTTAGGGTTCCCCTCTCATGGATGAGCTACCTTGGGTGGTGAAACTCAATGGTTCCCCCTTTTTTTATGGGATCCAATGGTGTTGTGGTCTTATGGTTGTCCTTTTGAGGTGTCAGGGTTGATGGTTTCCCCTCTTGGAGCTCCTTGGGTCGGTGGTTCACCAAGTGATGGTGCAAACTGATGGTGATTTAGGGTTTTCACCCTTGTGAGCAATGGGCCATGATCCGATGGTTAGTCTATTGCTGAAGATTGATGGTTTGTCTGGGAGTCAAAAACTGATGGCTTCCCTAGATTTCACAACTGATGGACATGCTTCTTTGCATGGATGTGATGTTTGTGGCCATGGACACATGGCAAGCTTAACTAGACACCTTAAACTTCTCACCCCTCTAACCCATAGCTTCTTATACCTTCTCTTCTCCATGCAAACGAACCCTTTGGACCCCTTTTGTTCTTCCTTTCTGTCTAGAGTTTGTACCCCCTTTCATGGTGTAGAAGAAGGTGGTTGATCTACATTGCATGTACACCTAGGGTTCAAATCTACCCTCTCTTGGTGCTTGTGGAGCTTCCTTAGCTTGTTCTTGACCTGAGCAAGTAAGTTCTCCCCTCTTTCCTTTGTTTCCCTTTCTATCATGCCTTCTTCCATCTTCTTCTTGGTTAGAACCATGGTGTTTCATGGTAGATCTTGCTCTAGATCTTGAATAACACCTCTTTCTTGCTCCCTTGAGCTAGGATTTGCTTCCTCTTTGGAGAAGGAGCTAGCTTGGATGAGTGGAGTGCTCAAGATAGGGTTTTCTTCTATTTTCCTCAAGATACCTTGCTTATTGGAGATTAATCTGCACCCTAGAGGTGATTTATATAACCTTCTTTACGTTTATTGCTTACTACTAGCTTGCATGTTCATGATCTTGCTTAAAAGTGAAGTACTAAGTATAAAGATGCTACCTTTGTATAGGGTTTAAGCTAAAGTGATGTTTCTTGAGTTGTTTATCACCATGTATTAACGTTAAATATTTTGCATGAACCTACTTGGTAGAGGAAGATCTATACCTTGCTTTCATGTGGTTCTTTTTTCTCTTCAAATGATGGTCACCACTGATGGTTTTTCAGATGTTTTGCCTTCTTCTTTTGGAACCTGGTGTTTTTGTTCTTGTTGTTGTTTTGCTTGGCGTTCTTGTGCCAACCAATGGTCATGGATTAGCTATTGTTTTGGGTTCTATCTTGAGCACACTACTGGTGGTCATGTTTCCTCTCCAAAAATGATGGATATGTTTCCCTCAAACAATGGTTTTGGTGCTCACTTGTTGGTTTCATTTGATGGTTTCCTTCACTCACTAGTACATTTCTGACATCTAATGTCACTTTTGCTAACATCGGCCACAAAGAAAAACTGACACCATACTAAAAATAATGTCAGTTTCAAAGAAAAATCATCACCATTGGTCAAGTCTTGCCGATTTAGAAAAGACACAGGTACCACTTTTACTATAACATCAATTACGATTTAGTGAAATCGACGTCTTAGTTAACCCGTGAAATATAATTTTTTAAGGGAAAATGTTTGCCTTCAAAAATTTTACATTTAGCATCAGTTTGTCTTTGAACCAATGACACAGAGTTCATTCCATGTCCCCACAGAAAAAAAATATTCCCACCAAATTTCTTCTGAGTCATCAGTTACTATGAAGAATTGACAATACAGTCTCCTTGTTGAGGCCCAATTTTTTTTTGTGGAAGGGTCTCTGTCATTGGTTTTGGAAACTGAATCAACATCTAAGTGCTTTGACTCCTTGTTCCCATGAGAATATTTTCACCCCAAATTGCTTCTATGTCATTGGTCCCTTTACTAAACCAACAACTACGATATCATGTAGAGGTTGACATTTTTGTTTTATTTGGGGATGGGTCTCTATTCTCGATTTTCATTGTACAACTCACGTCTAAGTGCTAGCTTAGTCATTGGTTTCAGATAAGGAAACCAATGACTAAGTCTTCTCACAAAGGCCAACTTTTTTTTTTTGGATTAGGGTTTTTGTCGTCGGTTTAAGCCAGTGAGAACCAATAACTAAGTCACCAACACGGTCATGCTGGTCTGCACGGCCGTGTTGTCGACCCCAGTTTATGTGTCGGTTTTGTTTGCTTAACTAAAAAATAAGTTCTTAGGCATCGGTTTTGTTTGGAAAATGATGACTAAGCTCACTTAATGTAACGACCACCGCCAAACCGACAACCAAATCAATACTAAATATGCATAATAATCATAAGAATCGGATTAACAAAAAAATCACTAAAAATTAAAACCATCTTCTTTGCAAAAAGATCCATTTCCAGGAAAAATCTTTAAGGAAGAACCAAAACCTGATATTCACATTGATCATATATTGTACATACACTATACCATCTCTTCTTGAGGATAACATATAATAGTTGCTTTCTTAAAACATATATATAAAGCAACAACAAACCTTGAGGCATACAAGCCAAAATCTCAGATTGTTCATAAAACCAGCACGTACTAAATCCAAGGACCTGAGAGTACAAAGACGACACATAGTACTTCTATCTACAAGATACGACAGACAATACACTCAACCTGAGATGTCACTGTTGTCCCTGATGCTGTTGTTCTTTCTCTGCAGTACGGTCTCAATCTCCCTCGTGCATGTCCATCTAAAAAAATGTGAATCTCACGGGATGAGAAAATTGTCCCAGTGAGAGATATAACTCTCTGCCAACAATGTTATTATCACAGTTAAATAGTATTAAACTGAGCAGAGGATAAGTAGTTTAGAACATTCTCATATTTTAAAGCATTGCAACTATCTATGATAGAGCAATAAATCATCTATTCTCTTTATAAGGAATAGGAAGAACATGTATATCATTTACCCATCATACTATATCAACATCTCAAGCTTATCATATGATACTCATTATCATGGCATGACATCCATGAATCATTCTCATTTCTATCTGTTTGCCTCAGCCAATCTGCTAATCAGATATTGAATTGTACCAGTCATGTGAATATACATCATCATCACCTGTCCAGGTATTGGCTTTGCCAATCTTTTGAGGTTATTCTAGGCATTGGACTATGCCAATCCTGTGCAACTATTCTAGGTATTGGACTATGCCAATCCTATGATATTACAACCAGGTATTGGGTTATTACCAATCCTGTGATTAATAGCCAGATATTAGGTTATTATAAATCCTGTGATTAATAGTCAGGCATTGGGTTATTACCAATCATGTGATTAACAACCAGGAATTGGGTTATTACCATCCTGTGATTAACAACCAGGAATTGGGTTATTACCAACCCTGTGATTAACAACCAAGCATTGGGTTATTACCAATCCTGTGATTAACAGCCAGGCATTGGGTTATTACCAATCTTGTGATTAACAACCAGACAATGGGTTATTTCTAATCCTATGATTAACATCCATGCATTGGGCTATTACCAATCCTATGATTAACAACCAGGCATTGGGTTATTACCAATCCTATGATTAACAACCATGTATTGGGTTATTACCAATCCCGTAATTAACAACCAGGCATTAGGTTATTACCAATCCCATGATTAACAACTAGGCATTGGGTTATCACCAATCTTGTGATTAACAACTAGGCATTGGGTTATTACCAATCCTGTGATTAACAACCAGGCATTGGGTTATTACCAATCCTGTGATTAACAGCCATGCATTGGCTTATTATCAATCCTGTGATTAACAACCAGACATTGGGTTATTACCAATCCTGTAACATCCCCGACCTGGGTTATGAATTAACCCTATATGTTTTTCCTAATAAGGTTGAGTAGATGCTTAATCTTATCTTAGGAAAAGTAATTAAGGCTCATGAGAAACTTATGTTTCAATTTTGGTCATGATTGAGCAATGTAGAAGCAATGTTTGCTTATTTTGGACTAAAGTGCAAATTACCCAAGTTGAGGGGTTAAATTGAAAATGTTGCATAATAATATGTTCCTATGATGTTGAGACATCATAGGAATGAATATAATGTAGTGGTATGGCTTTCACAAGCTTGGGCACTAAGATTAAGCTTGTAAAGCAATCCTTGTGCATTAAAACCTAGTTTTGGAGTAAAGTGCAATTTACCCAAAACCTAGGGTTCAATATGCAAATTACCACTTCAATAAGGTCCCTAATGTTTCTTGGAATCATATAGAGCAAAGGAAATGAGAGGGGCGCCTCATTTGAATTATGTTGGAGGAGAGAGAATCTTGATATTAAAATAATCAAGATTTAATCCTAAGTGAAACCCTAATTCAATTTAGGGCAAAAATGAATGTATTAATTAAAGTGCCTTCAACCAAAATTAAAATGGTTGTATTAATATGTGTGTGGATGATATTAAAGCCTTGCAAAGGCACGAGCATATCCTAAGGAGGTGAAATTCCACTCACCATTATTATAAGAAAAAGAATTTCCACTCAAATATGGATATTCTTATTATAAGGGTTAAGGTGCTTAATTTCTTTTCCCTTAATTCATGGATAATGGAAGGGAGCTCGGTGGGGATAGAGATGCCCTTGCGTGCAAGAAACCAAGGGGGAAGTGGTGGAAACAATTTTGGAATAAATAGACTTTTATAAAAGATTTTCTCTCTCATCAATTTTCTTATAAAAGTACCCTTTCCAAGCCTAAACAAAGGATTTTTCGTATTTCTTTCTTTCCCCTTGCTTGTAAAATGACCAAGGAGCTGTGGAGGATCAGGAGGACGACCCCCAACCTGTTGGTAAGGTTCTTGACCTCCTTTCACCTTGAATCCATGGTGAAAATCGAAAATCAATGCATGCATTCTTCATATCTCGATCCCCTCTTCAATTCTAACCAATTCTTTTCACTCAAAGCTTGAGGACGACCCTTGGAATAGTGAAAGGAGCTTCATCCACCATTGTTTCCGTGATATTGGAGCTTTGGAGCTCAATTGGAGGCGGGTTTTATAACTTGAACCCTTAATTTTATTATTGTAATCAATTCCTTATCAATTGGTGATCATTTCTACATTTCTGAAATTAAGTTTGGTTGATTGATGCAATCTCCATGGAAATCACAGTAGATTTCGTGAGTTTGGAGCTTGATGATGATGAAATCATCATAAGCACACACATCCCCAAATATATAGGGCAAATGGTTTCAATGTTTGAGTCCAAACGGTTTCACCAAACCGTTTGGTGGTTTGGGTTCCAAACCGTTTGGGATGGTTGACCATTTGAAATGGTTGACCGTTTGAATATATATGCTGTGGTACTTGGATTTTGATCCAATGGTTCCAATTGGTTGACTTTTATGGTTTTAAATGTGATTGATTCCCTAATTTCAAAGCCTAATCGGCTAAGTGCTGATTTTGAATTTGATTGAGATGATGTTTTGGGTTGATTGACCCAAATGGTTTCAAAACCATTTGGGGATCACCCAAACGGTCTCAAGACCGTTTGGGGGTCACCCAAGACCGTTTGGAGGTCTAGGGTTAAGTATGGCCAAGTGTTTGAAGGTCCAAAGGTACCAAATTGAATTGCAACTAAGTGCTGATTTGATAATCAATCCAATGGTCCAAAACCCTAATTGAATGTTATGGATTTTGATAATGGAATGGGAAAACGGTCTTAAGACCGTTTGGAGATCAACCAAACGGTCTCAAGACCGTTTTGTGGTCATCCAAGACCATTTGAGGTCAGGTCATATCATGTGATGATGATAGTTTATTGATTTTAATTGATTTGGTTCCACAATGTCAACCATTGATGGATCCATGATTTCAAACCCTAAGTGATGATTTCTTGATTATCAAACCTAGTTCAATTGGGTTCAAAACCCTAAATTGAAGGTCTAATAGAATGGTGATTTAGTGGTCCAATTGATGAATGCTTTAGTGGTTCAATTTATAATTGGTTCATGGATTGAATCATTGAGTCGATTGAGTGTTGAAGTATCTTTTTGGTCCATGCGATTTTGAGATGGTTTGGACCAAACGGTCTCAAGACCGTTTGGGTCCAAATGGTCTCAAGACTGTTTGAGTCCAAACGGTCTCAAGACCGTTTGGGACCAAACGATCTCAAACCGTTTGGAGACCCAAAGTGCAAACGGTTTTCAATACCTACCTTGCCCAATTGGTTTCAAGTATAACTTATTCAAATGGTGTTCAACCAATTGATGTATGAGAACCAAGATTATTGAGGGTATAAGTAATTAACTTTGTGAAGATCAACATGGTTAATCCATTTGAGTACCTCATGTAATTGAAGGTCCAATATGGTGAACCCATTTGGATACTTAATGCAATCGAAGATTTCAATGGTTAATTCAATTGATCACTTTGTGAAATTGAAAGTTTAATTGGTCAATTCTTTTGAATTCCTTATATAATTGATGGTTTAATTGATTAGACCATTTGGACATCTAATATGATCAAAGGTCAATTAGCTATGTGATTATTAATGATGTAGACCCATGATGATTATGAAGGTCAATCCTAGCTTTGTGTGCTCAAGTGAAGAATTAGTCTAGATTAATCTTGGAGTACTTAACATCCTAAAGAGGATGAGAGAGAGATAATGAGAGAGATGAATGCTTATATAATCAAGACCTAATTACCTCATTATGAGTAAACTATGTGATAAGGGTTTGATCCATACTAATGAGATCATGAAACCCTAATCAATGAGCCCTAACCCTAATTTAGAGTAATACTAAGTGAAACTCTAATTGGGATGAATAGTGAACCCTAATTGTGGGATTATTGAATGTACACCCTTTTCTAAAGTCAAATCTATGTGTGAAGCCCTAATCTAGAGCTAAGCTTAGTGAAATCATAGTCCAGGGTGATGATGTAACCCTAGCTTAGTGTAATAATGAAGGAAACCCTAATTTAATGGGAATTGTATATCCTAACCCTAATTTGGGTATGAGGAAAGGGAAACCCCACTTGGATGTGAATAGTAAACCCTAATCCCTAAAATGGGATAAAGGTATATGAAATCCTAATATAGAGTTGTGCTACTAATTCTAGGTGAAGTCCTATCACTGAGTGATGAGTTGGGAAATCCTAATTTCACATAATACTAGGTGAAACCCTGATATAGAAGGATTCTATATGAAACTCTAATGAAGAGTGATTCTAGGTGAAATCTATATATGTATGTGAGATGCTAAGTGAACCTCAAATTATAATTATGGAAATCCTATTCCTATTGATATAATAGTGATTAAGGTATTGACAAATGAAATACCTAGAAGGGTTGATTATGGATATCCTTATATGAACAGTCCCTGACTCAAGGGTGAGTCCATATCTTTGGAAATGGTTGTGTATTCTAAAATAGATGAATGATGACCAATACATTGCATAATGAATGTGATGATCTAGTGCATAGGCATTAGGATGAGTAATACCCTAATACAAGCTAAGTGAATAAACTCAAGCAAGATGAGGGTGTTGAGGGAAGTGATACCTCAAGGCATGACAGATATCACATCCAACACCCCAATTTTGATATACCATGATGTGTTATAAGTTCATTATAATTGGAATAAATGACACATGAAATGTGTCATGACAATTGTTACATTGAAATGTAATGCACTTTGTTAAGTGTAGTCTAACATGCCTTATGAAAAGGTTAATCCAAATCAATAGACTATGATACAATCATATTCTGATAAAGATGAGAGAAAAACTCATACTTGGTGTTGATAATACATTCAATGATGAATTATGAGGATATATAAGTATGTTTGAATACTTATGATATCTATTTTTGGGTTCTAGCTTTGAGAAGCAATGGAATAGGGATGATCATTAATAATATGATCTTAAGAACCCAAGTGGTTATTTATGGAACACCCTAATGAAGGGTGCTGATATAAAAGAGAAACCATGAACCCTAAAGAGGGAATAGTGGTATTACTTAGTGTTGTATGGTACTGATGTGAAAGAGAAATCATGAACCCTAAAAAGGGATGATACTACTTAGTGTTGTATGATACTGATATGAAAGCATTATAATTGTTACCATGAATACTAATCATGCAGGGATGATGAGATGAGAAGCATAGCTAGGTATGGGCTATGATGCTTGTTTATTGAGAATGTGTTATAGGCTTTATAAGCCTTCTTATGCTTTGTGTAGTAAGAATCAATGAGCTTTGTGTACTATGTAAAATACATTGTATAGTAAGAATTATGATGTCTTTGGTTAGATGATCTGAAGGTAAAAAGTTACCTAACAAGTGGTAAAAAGTATTCTATGGTGAGTTATGAGTTCAAATACCCATATGCTATAATCATGATGATGAACTTGTTAAGAGGAGGAAATGTACTTTGTGAGTTGAGGGATTAAGATCCCAACACTTTGTGAAAAGAGTATGGCTACAGGCCATGACTCCACAATGACAATGCCAGGTAGTAGATATATGATCTAAGCCTGAAGATAGTTAATGTTGTGGTAATGATGCTGTAGTGAATAAATGTTATACATGTTCTTCAAATTCCTTAATGAATAAGTGACATGTGGCTCTTTCAAGTTATAGCTGCAATGTTTTAGATAAGAATAATATTCTAATCTGTTAGACATTGAATTAGCTGTTGCCAAATAAATATGATTCCTTTGTGCATATTTATCTTCTTAAGATGCAATAATAACGTTATTGGAAAAGAGTTATATCTCTTGCTGGGGAAATTTACAATTATCTCACCCCGTGGGAACTACATTTTTAGGTGGACGCGGACGAGGAGACAAGAATCCTACAGTAGGAGAAGGAAAGAAGCAACAACAACAAAGACATCAGTGAAGTCTCAGGTGGAGACACTGGCTGTCATGCCTTGTATAGAAATGGATAGAGTTCTATGTGTCGTCTCTGTACTCTCAGGTCCTCGGAGTAGTAGTTAGTGCTTTCGAGATTTTTGGCTCAGTGCCTTGAGATTTTATACTACCTGTGTTTAGCTTGACAGGATAGTTAATGCTTGTAATTCTCAATAGGAGATGATACATAATATGTACCTGTGAACAAGAATATAATTATGTTATGTTGGTTCTATGTGAGAAAGTTTTCCTTTGATGGATCTTTTGATAAAAAGGTTTTAATTTTTAGTGATTTTTGGTAATCCACTGCTTAGTGAACGCTTCTGCATTAGTTAATTATGTTTTTGTAAGTTGTATGCCACTATTAAGTGGTATCAGAGCTCTAGGTTCGCTGAGTCTACAAAGACATAGGACTAAGGTTGTAGAGTCTGTTCTAAGTGTCTTCCAGTTTATCTGATAGTATCTTCTGCTCACATAGGAGAAGAAGAACTTGAAGATGTCTGGACAACATGAAGAACATGCTGCTGAGGGCAGCACTGCTGCACCGGGAGGAGGTGCAAGAGACCAGAATAGGGAAAGGCCTGTACCTGAACAACCCCAGATTGACCCAACTGTGATAGAAAATTTAGCTCTCCATGCTCTATTTGAGAAATTCCCGACAGCCGTGACACATATGGTAGACAGGATGCCACCACCTGCACCTAGGGTACCATCCCATCATGAGGGTTATAGAGCCGGCAAGACTTTCGAGAGACTTCATCGGGTTGAAGCCATAGATTATGCTGGTACATCTGAACTAACAAATGTTGATCTGTGACTGACAGAGTTGGAAAAAGCTTTCAGGATCCTTGATATTCTTGAAGCTGAAAAGGTAAGACATGATGTGTACCTCCTAAAAGGAAGTGCTGGTCATTGGTGGATGATAGAGGAAGATAAGAGACCAGGTGAAGAGATTGGATGGGAGGTTTTCTGACGAGAATTCGTCAATAGATACTTCCCTAAGACTTATCTAGATGAGAAGATATCTCAATTTGAGAGGATCAAACAAGGACAGATGAGCGTTAGCGAATATGAAGCTAAGTTCATGGAGTTGTTGCAGTTTTGTCCGTAAATGGCAGTTAGTGATGAGGAAAGAATTCAACATTTTGAGAAGGGGTTGAACATTGAACTAACCACTCATGTGTCTGCTTTAGAGAATAGGGAGATGTTTTCTACCTTTGTGGAGTCGGTAAGGAGGATAGAGAGGTCTGAAATCGAGAAACGACAGACTAGTGGTAAGAAGGTGTACACCCAGACTAAAAAACAAAGGTCCGAAAGTTTTAAGAAATCGAGATTTTCTACAACGGCAGCATCATCGAGATTCCATACCCAGACACAATGGATGTCAAGTAGGGGTAGGGATCGTAGTAATGTTCCAAATAGAGCCTCCGACATAGAATCAACATCAGTGACTGGATCTCGTAGACATTTTGCACCCATGATCTGTTACCAATGTAGACAACCGGGACATCTAGAAAAGGATTGTCCAGATGGGAATACGAGAATGACTCAACCTCAGGGGCAGAGTCAACAAGGCTCACAAGGGAGGCAATTCCCTAGTAACAATAGAGGACGTGGACAGACGTCCCAAACAGGTCAGATGAAATAGTTTTGTCATGATATTTCATATCATGATTCTATGCGTTAAAGATATGAAAGTAGTTATTTTTGAATTCCTTTGACTAGTCCTACAAGGACACAAGGGAGATGAGAACTTATATCTTACTCACTGTTCCTTAAAATGTTTTATAATCTTCCTTATCTGTGTGTTGAAAGAAGAGATATAGAAGTGATACCTGAAGAAAATTCAAGAATGGAAAATCCTGTGTGTATAATGATATGAAAAGTGAGCAATATGATAGTAAATAAAGTGCATACTACCTAATCTCAATACTTGTATACCCTGGCCAGGTATATGATTATTGTAGATAAGGCAAGTATGAAACTCTTAGATTTCTATCTTTTTGATTACTCTGATCAAGTAGTCATTCTGGAACAATCTAGAGAGTATAATGAAATTAAATAGGAAGAGCTAAGTGAAATTTTTCCAAATAAACTACTTAGTGAACATACTCAGTGAATTTTCTCAGTGAATTTTTCCAAAACAAAACTACTTAGTGAACATACTTAGTGAATATACTCAGTGAACTTCCTCAGTGAATACTTTCAAACAATATACTTAGTGAACATACTTAGTGAACTTCCTCAGTGAATACTTTCAAAACAACATACTTAGTGAACATACTCAGTGAACTTCCTTCAGTGAATATTTTAAAAATAACATAGTGAATATTCTCAATGAACTTCCTCAGTGAATACTTTCAAAACAACATACTTAGTGAATATTCTCAGTGAACTTGCTCAATGAATATTGTCAAAATAAATTACTTAGTTAATATTCTCAGTGAACATTCTCAGTGAACTTGCTCAGTGAATATTTTCAAAACAACATTCTTAGTGAACATACTCAGTGAATTTGCTCAATGAATATCTTCAAAACAAAATACTCAGTGAACATACTCAGTGAACTTGCTTAGTGAATATTTTCAAAACAATATTCTTAGTGAACATACTCAGTGAATTTGCTCATTGAATATCTTCAAAACAAAATACTCAGTGAACATACTCAGTAAACTTGCTTAGTGAATATTTTCAAAAAAATATTCTTAGTGAACATACTCAGTGAATTTGCTCAGTGAATATCTTCAAAACAAAATACTCAGTGAACATACTCAGTGAACTTGCTTAGTGACTATTTTCAAAACAACATTCTTAGTGAACATACTCAGTGAATTTGCTCAGTGAATATCTTCAAAAAAAATACTTAGTGAACATACTCAGTGAATTTTCTCAGTGAATATATTCAAAACAAAATACTTAGTGAACATACTCAGTTAATTTGCTCAGTGAATATCTTCAAAACAAAATACTTAGTGAACATACTCAGTGAATATCTTCAAAACAAAATACTTAGTGAACATACTCAGTGGATTTGCTCAGTGAATATTTTCAAAACAAAATACTTAGTGAACATACTCAGTGAATTTTCTCAAGTGAATATTTTCAAAACAAATTACTCGGTGAACATACTTAGTGAACTTACTTAGTGAATTTTTCTAAGACAAACTGCTTAGTGAACCTTCTCAGTGAATATTTCTAAATTAATTGCTTAGTGAACTTTCTCAGTGAACTTTCCCAAACAAATAAAGGATTGCTGAGTGAATTATCTGTGTCAGATATATATGTTTCACTTTTGGTAAATATTCTTAGGTGATGATAGAAGTATGTTCTTTTATGCTTCTTCCTTTCAATAATATGGACATCATATGTTAGAGGTTTATGCTCTGCATAAACATAAGCAGTGATAAGGTGGAAGTAATGAAAGGAACTTTGTGTGAATTACAGATCCATGGTATCTCCATAATATTAAGATGATATGTGGAGACTTGAGGGCATGATTAATGAATAATTTGTCCCTCCTTTTTCTTGGGATTTTGAGGATGAAATCCTTATAAGGGGTGGATAATTTGTAACATCCCCGACCTGGGTTATGAATTAACCCTAGATGTTTTTCCTAAAAAGGTTGAGTAGATGCTTAATCTTATCTTAGGAAAAGTAATTAAGGCTCATGAGAAACTTATGTTTCAATTTTGGTCATGATTGAGCAATGTTGAAGTAATGTTTGCTTATTTTGGACTAAAGTGCAAATTACCCAAATTGAGGGGTTAAATTGCAAATGTTGCATAATAAGATGTTCCTCTGATGTTGAGACATCATAAGAATGAATATAATGTAGTGGTATGGTTTTTACAAGCTTGGGAACTAAGATTAAGCTTGTAAAGCAATCCTTGTGCATTAAAACCTAGTTTTGAAGTAAAGTACAATTTACCCAAAACCTAGGGTTCAATATGCAAATTACCACTTAAATAAGGTCCATAATATTTCTTGGCATCATATAGAGCAAATTAAATGAGAGGGGCGCCTCATTTGAATTATGTTGGAGGAGAGAGAATCTTGATATTAAAATAATCAAGATTTAATCCTAAGTGAAACCCTAATTCAATTTAGGGCTAAAATGAATGTATTAATTAAAGGGCCTTCAAACAAAATTAAAATGGTTGTATTAAGATGTGTGGATGAGATTAAAGCCTTGCATAGGAACGAGCATATCCTAAGGAGGTGAAATTCCACTCACCATTATTATAAGAAAAAGAATTTCCACTCAAATATCGATATTCTTATTATAAGGGTTGAGGTGCTTAATTTATTTTCCATTAATTCATGGATAATGGAAGGGAGATAGGTGGGTATAGAGATTACCTTTCATGCAAGAAACCAAGGGGGAAGTGGTGGCAACAATTTTGGAATAAATAGACTTTTATAAAAGATTTTCTCTCTCATCAATTTTCTTATAAAAGTACCCTTTCCAAGCCTAAACAAAGGCTTTTTCGGATTTCTTTCTTTTCCCTTGCTTGGAAAACGACCAAGGAGCTGTGGAGGATCAGGAGGACGACCCCCAACCTGTTGGTAAGGTTCTTGACCTCCTTTCACCTTGAATCCATGGTGAAAATCGAAAATCAATGAATGAATTCTTCATATTTCGATCCCCTCTTCAATTCTAACCAATTCTTTTCACTCAAAGCTTGAGGACGACCCTTGGAATAGTGAAAGGAGCTTCATACACCATTGTTTCCATGAGATTGGAGATTTGTAGCTCAATTTGAGGTGGGTTTTATAACTTGAACCCTTAATTTTATTATTGCAATCATTTCCTTATCAATTGGTGATCATTTTTGCATTTCCGAAATTAAGTTTGGTTGATTGATGCAATCTCCATGGAAATCACAGTATATTTCGTGAGTTTGGAGCTTTATGATGATTAAATCATCATAAGCACACACCTCCCCAAATATCTAGGGCAAACGGTTTCAATGTTTGAGTCCAAACGGTTTCACCAAACCGTTTGGTGACCAAACAGTTTGCAAACCGTTTGGTGGTTTGGGTTCCAAACCGTTTGGGATGGTTGACCATTTGAAATGGTTGACCGTTTGAAGATATATGCTGTGGTACTTGTATTTTGATCCAATGGTTCCAATTGGTTGACTTTGATGGTTTCAAATGTGATTGATTCCCTAATTTCAAAGCCTAATCGACTAAGTGTTGATTTTGAAATTGATTGAGATGATGTTTTGGGTTGGTTGACCCAAATGGTTTAAAAACCATTTGGGGATCACCCAAATTGTCTCAAGACCGTTTGGGGGTCACCCAAGACCGTTTGGAGGTCTAGGGTTAAGTATGGCCAAGTGTTTGAAGGTCCAAAGGTACCAAATTGAATTGCAACTAAGTGCTGATTTGATAATCAATGCAATGGTCTAAAACCCTAATTGAATGTTATGGATTTTGATGATGGAATGGGAAAATGGTCTCAAGACCATTTTGAGATCAACCAAACAGTCTCAAGACCGTTTGCTGGTCATCCAAGACCGTTTGAGGTCAGGTCATATCATGTGATGATGATAGTTTATTGATTTCAATTGATTTGGTTCCACAATGTCAACCATTGATGGATCCACGATTTCAAACCCTAAGTGATGGTTTCTTGATTATCAAACCTCGTTCAATTGGGTTCAAAACCCTAAATTGAAGGTCTAATTGAATGGTGATTCAGTGGTCCAATTGATGAATGCTTTAGTGGTTCAATTTATAATTGGTTCATGGATTGAATCATTGAGTCGATTGAGTGTTGAAGTATCGTTTTGGTCCATGCGGTTTTGAGATGGTTTGGACCAAATGGTCTCAAGACCGTTTGAGTCCAAATGGTCTCAAGACCATTTGGGACCAAATGGTCTCAAGACCGTTTGGGACCAAACGATCTCAAACCGTTTGGGACCAAACGATCTCAAACCGTTTGGAGACCCAAAGTGCAAACAGTTTTCAATACCTACCTTGCCCAATTGGTTTCAAGTATAACTTGTTCAAATGGTGTTCAACCAATTGATGTATGAGAACCAAGATCATTGAGGGTCTAAGTAATTAACTTTGTGAAGATCAACATGGTTAATCCATTTGAGTACCTCATGTAATTGAAGGTCCAATATGGTGAACCCATTTGGATACTTAATGCAATCGAAGATTTCAATGGTTAATTCAATTGATCACTTTGTGAAATTGAAAGTTTAATCGGTCAATTCTTTTGAATTCCTTATATAATTGCTGGTTTAATTGATTAGACCATTTGGACATCTAATATGATCAAAGGTCAATTAGCTATGTGATTATTAATGATGTAGACCCATGATGATTATTAAGGTCAACCCTAGCTTTGTGTGCTCAAGTGAAGAGTTAACCGAGATTAATCTTGGAGTACTTAACATCCTAAAGAGGATGAGAGAGAGAATGAGAGAGATGAATGCTTATATAATCAAGCCCTAATTCCCTCATTATGAGTAAACTATGTGATAAGGTTTTGATCCATACTAATGAGATCATGATACCCTAATCAATGAGCCCTAACCCTAATTTAGAGTAATACTAAGTGAAACTCTAATTGGGATGAATAATGAACCCTAATTGTGGGATTATTGAATGTTCACCCTTTTCTAAAGTGAAAGCTATGTGTGAAACCCTAATCTAGGGCTAAGCTTAGCGAAATCATAATCCAGGGTGATGATGTAACCCTAGCTTAGTGTAACAATGAAGGAAACCCTAATTTAATGGGAATTGTATATCCTAACCCTAATTTGGGTATGAGGAAAGAGAAACCCCACTTGGATGTGAATAGTAAACCCTAATCCCTAAAATGGGATAAAGGTATATGAAATCCTAATATAGAGTTGTCCTACTAATTCTAGGTGAAGTCCTATCACTGAGTGATGAGTTGGGAAATCCTAATTTCACATAATACTAGGTGAAACCCTGATATAGAAGGATTTTATATGAAACTCTAATGAAGAGTGATTCTAGGTGAAATCTATATATGTATGTGAGATGCTAAGTGAACCTCAAATTATAATTATGGAAATCCTATTCCTATTGATAGAATAGTGATTAAGGTATTGACAAATGAAATACCTAGAGGGGTTGATTATGGATATCCTTATATGAATAGTCCCTGACTCAAGGGTGAGTCCATATCTTTGGAAATGGTTGTGTATTCTAAAATAGATGAACCATGACCAATACATTGCATAATGAATGTGATGATCTAGTGCATAGGCATTAGGATGAGTAATACCCTAATACAAGCTAAGTGAATAAACTCAAGCAAGAGGAGGGTGTTGAGGGAAGTGATACCTCAAGGCATGACAGATATCACATCCAACACCCCAATTATGATATACCATGATGTGTTATAAGTTCATTATAATTGGAATAAATGACACATGAAATGTGTCATGACAATTGTTACATTGAAATGTAATGCACTTTGTTAAGTGTAGTCTAACATGCCTTATGAAAAGGTTAATCCAAATCAATAGACTATGATACAATCATATTCTGATAAAGATGAGAGAGAAACTCATACTTGGTGTTGATAATACATTCAATGATGAATGATGAGGATATATAAGTATGTTTGAATACTTATGATATCTATTTTTGGGTTCTAGCTTTGAGAAGAAATGGAATAGGGCTGATCATTAATAATATGATCTTAAGAACCCAAGTGGTTATTTATGGAACACCCTAATGAAGGGTGTTGATATAAAAGAGAAACCATGAACCCTAAAGAGGGAACAGTGGTATTACTTAGTATTGTATGGTACTGATGTGAAAGAGAAATCATGAACCCTAAAAAGGGATGATACTACTTAGTGTTGTATGATACTGATATGAAAGCATTATAATTGTTACCATGAATACTAATCATGCAGGGATGATGAGATGAGAAGCATAGCCAGGTATGGGCTATGATGCTTGTTTATTGAGAATGTGTTATAGGCTTTATAAGCCTTCTTATGCTTTGTGTAGTAAGAATCAATGAGCTTTGTGTACTATGTAAAATACATTGTATAGTAAGAATTATGATGTCTTTGGTTAGATGATCTGAAGGTAAAAAGTTACCTAACAAGTGGTAAAAAGTATCCTATGGTGAGTTATGGGTTCAAATACCCAGATGCTATGATGAACTTGTTAAGAGGAGGAAATGTACTTGGTGAGTTAAGGGATTAAGATCCCAACACTTTGTGAAAAGAGTATGGCTACAAGCCATGACTCCACAATGACAATGCCAGGTAGTAGATATGTGATCTAAGCCTGAAGATAGTTAATGTTGTGGTAATGATGCTGTAGTGAATAAATGTTATACATGTTCTTCATATTCCTTAATGAATAAGTGACATGTGGCTCTTTCAAGTTATAGCTGCAATGTTTTAGATAAGAATAATATTCTAATCTGTTAGACATTGAATTAGCTGCTGCCAAATAAATATGATTCCTTTGTGCATATTTATCTTCTTAAGCTGCAATAATAATGTTACTGGCGAAGAGTTATATCTCTCGCTGGGGCAATTTACAATTGTCTCTCCCCCGTGGGAACTACATTTTTAGGTGGACGCGGACGAGGAGATAGGAATCCTACAGTAGGAGAAGGACAACAGCAGCAGCAACAGAGACAACAGTGAAGTCTCAGGTGGAGACACTGGCTGTCATGCCTTGTATAGAAATAGATAGAGTCCTATGTGTCATCTCTATACTCTCAGGTCCTCGGAGTAGTAGTTAGTGCTTTCAAGATTTTTGGCTCAGTGCCTCAAGATTTTATACTGCCTGTGTTTAGCTTGACAGGACAGTTAATGCTTGTAATTCTCAAAAGGAGATGATACCAAATATGTACATGTGAACAAGAATGTAATTATGTTACGTTGGTTCTATGTGAGAAAGTTTTCCTTTGATGGATATTTTGATAAAAAGGTTTTAATTTTTAGTGATTTTTGGTAATCCGCTGCTTAGTGAATGCTTCCGCATTAGTTAATTATGTTTTTGTAAGTTGTATGCCACAAATCCTGTGATTAACAACCAAGCATTGGGTTATCCCAATCCTGTGAAACTATTCCAGGCATTGGACTATGCCAATCTTGTGCATCTCATCACTAAATACCACATTACCTTTACTAGACATTATACCTTGGCCATGTCATAATACTTATTCACATCCTTTATATAATATAAGTATTCCTCTTATCTCCTTTAAGCATATTCAAAATACTATAGCCCTTATTTGGCTATAAGCATAAAGCATGTATGATTAAGATTTCATTATTATTATTGTATCCATTTATTATTATTATTATTATTATTATGTTACTAAGTTTCCATTTCCTAGTTTATTTGAACACTATCATTTCTTACATGAGACTTTTATAAACATCTTGTTACCTCTCACAAGGCAACAACTATTCTCATGGCTCACAAGGCCCATTAAACATCTTGTCACCTCTCACTAGGAAACAACTAACCCCAAGGCTCACAATGCCCATTTAACATCTTGTTACCTCTCACTAGGCAACAACTAATCACATGGCTCACAAGGCCCATTAAACATCTTGTTACCTCTCACTAGGAAACAACTAATCACATGGCTCACAAGGCCCATTAAACATCTTGTTACCTCTCACTAGGAAACAACTAATCACATGGCCCACAAGGCCCATTAAACATCTTGTTACCTCTCACTAGGCAACAACTAATCACATGGATCACAAGGCCCATTAAATTGTATTATATGTAACATCATAGTTCATACTTAGCTATGCTCGTTATCTCATGCTACCAGCATGGTTTCAATATGGTTAAGGTTACCCCTTTATTAACCAATTATAATTTCAACTCTTATCATTACCCTTCATTAGGGTTAAGGTTTCTCTTATAAAACCATCTAGGTCTTTCAAGTACATTTATCAAGAATCAAACCCTAATTTAGTCTCCACACATATTAGGAGTATCAATGTATGCTCATTTCATGATTATCACAGAAGTATGAGTTTCTATCTCATCCTTACTAGGATGTTGATTACTTCATACTTTATTAAGTTGGCTCATCCTTTCCTTCAAGGTTCATTAGCCTACTTAAACAATATTCATTAAAATCCATACCTCTTAATGTATGACTTGATATAAGACACTTCATGTGCTACTCCATCAAGTACATTGCATCTAAGGTGCTTTCCTTCATATGGGTTTTGAGGTGCTTCCACCATATCAGGTATGAGGTGTGTGCTCGCTACCCATATCACTTTAGAGGTGTACGTGTGCTTACCATATCGGGTATGAGGTGTATGTGTGCTTCACACCATATCGGGCAGAGAGGTGTGTGTATGCTTCACACCATATCGGGCAAAGAGGTGTATGTGTGCTTCACACCATATCGGGAAAAGAGGTGTGTGTGTGCTTCACACCATATCACTTTAGAGGTGTATGTGTGCTTCACACCATATCGGGCAGAGAGGTGTGTGTATGCTTCACACCATATCGGGCAAAGAGGTGTATGTGTGATTCACACCATATCAGGAAAAGAGGTGTGTGTGTGCTTCACACCATATCACTTTAGAGGTGTATGTGTGCTTCACACCATATCGGGCAGAGAGGTGTGTGTATTCTTCACACCATATCGGGCAAAGAGGTGTGTGTGTGCTTCACACCATATCGGGCAAAGAGGTGTGTGCATAACCCAATATCGTTTATGAGGTGTATGCTTGACCTCATATCGTCCAAGAGGTGTATACGACCTTACCATATCGTGCAAGAAAATATAAACTCATATCCATATCGTTTTAGTGGAGTAGGTGCATCACCATATCGGGTTAGAGGTGCTTGCTTGTGTGCTTGAACCCGATATCACTTTATAAGGTGATACCATCATCTTCAAGCTCTAGACCTTCATTATACTTGTTCTAGTACAAGGATAACAGGTCTAAGAAACTACTAGAACTCATTATTTCATCAACCATTTCAGAATATTTCGGAATTTAAAGTAGTTCATTTAAGCATAGCAATTTAGGTGATGAATAATAACATGGTTGAGTTCAAGTTATATAACCCACCTTGTGAACAGCTTCAAAGCTCCAAGCTCCAAAGCTTCACGTCCTAAGGTTGAAGAAAAACTTCTCCAAGGTCCAGGGCTCGTTAACAACTCCTCCATAGATAAGAA
This sequence comes from Alisma plantago-aquatica, assembly GCA_963693085.1. NCBI lineage: Eukaryota > Viridiplantae > Streptophyta > Magnoliopsida > Alismatales > Alismataceae > Alisma > Alisma plantago-aquatica. The sequence goes on along the minus strand of OY856413.1, from coordinate 245,016,772 downwards.
ATCACCATAGTTAAGCACTTGGTGAAGAAGGAAAGAAAGAAATATCATAACCCTATATCCATGCTTCAATCCAAGGTTGATGATGATCATGGCCTTACCTTAGGGTTAAGATTTGAGCTCCTTCTTGCTCCTTAGCACCTTTGAACGATGCCTCACTAATCATGCACGATATTCCCTCACTTGTGGCTGATATCCCCTTCACTTGTGGCCAATATAACTCCACTATGGCCGATATCAACTTGCTATGGCCAATATCACTTGCTATGGCTGATGTCACTTGCTATGGCCGATACCAAGGCCCTATGAACGATACCACTTCACCCATGCACGATACAAAGACTCCATGCATGATATCTAAGAGCAAGGAGGTGGTAGGATTCTAAAAAGTTCACTTAGGGGTGAAAGGAAGGGTATATATACTTGAGGTTCATGAAAAAAGTGTGTATATGAGGTGTCATCAATTTATTACTAGTAGGTGCCACATGGCCATGCATGGATTGACACATGTACTTTCATGCACTCCATATTTATCTTTCCATGCAAAATAAAAACTTGAGGATAATTCAAGGGATAAGGGTCGTCCCCCTTTGGTTATCTTCTAGGACAAGCCACTTCCACTCACATTATTATATTCTCAATTCAATGCAACCTTTCCCAAGGAAAGTTGCAAGCCGATATCCATCCCTTTATTGAGGTGCTTAGCTCGTTTTTGAAAAGTCAAATAGTTAAAAACACAATATGGGGTCTCCTCTTTGGCTCTTTGGCCGATAGGGACTCCCATTTAACACTATAAGCTGATGCACCTAATAGAAGCTCAAATTAGGGTTTCCATTCAAACCCCTTTCTTGGTCTTTTCATCACCAAGAATACCATCACTCATAATGGATTCAAACATGGTGCCTCATTATTTCTCTCTCCTATAAATGATACTAGGAGTGATTAGGGACACTCTAGAGGTGGTAATTTTCATATCAACCCTATATTTTGGGTAAATTACAGCTTGCACCAAAATTAATACATAAGTCACCAACATTATTCAAACAAGTTCAAACTTGGAATTTAGGCTTTCCACCAGCCAAAAACTTGCATCATTCTTTATATAATTATGCTAAAACACTTAGGGAACATTCAAAATGTGACAAATTGCAATATAACCCCTCATCTTGTGTAAATTGCATTTTGGTCCAAAACATGAGAACATTGCTCAAACATTATTCAAATAGGATCAAATTTGAAACATAAGTTTGTTACCTGATAGAAAAACACTTTAGAGGATTATATTAAAGTTATAAGAAACTTACTTAGACAAAATAAATAGGGTTACCTCATAACCCAGGTCAGGGTCATTACAAGTTATAAACCCCTAACAAGGATTTCGTCCCCGAAATCCCAGGTAAAGTGTGACAGATATTATTCATTAATCATATCATCAAGTCTCCACATAACATCTTAATGTCATGGAGATGCAATAGAACTTTGATCAACACAAAGTTCTTTCCCACGTGGTTATCATAGAATCTGTCATACATGACACATACTCCACTGTCCTTTTTGTTATTGACTGTAGAGTCAACTCTATGTCAGGTAACATTTTTCTTAGTCAGAGAATCATTATACATACCTTATTTAACTCAAGTGTCAAACCTCACCGATTTGTCACCTTTTCAACTTACATATTTATGTAATAAGATCCTTGATCTTGGGAGTTTTCTATACCCCTCACTTAGTTTGTCATTTCTCTTTCAAGGAAAGACCAGAGTTGCATTCTGTCACCCACTTGGGACTACAAGTATTATCATGCATCTGTTGTGCCACTCAAATCTGCTGACACAACACTAAACTTTCTTATGACTTGTATCAATTATCCCTTTAGCTGTTTATTTTCTTGTCATAATGAGAGGCTACTTATTAAAGAAGAACTATCTCAGAGGTATCTCTAGATGTTATGTATAAGCTACCTCAACAAATCTAAATAGGGATATTCTAAGAAGTTGTCTTTAACTTGATCAACTTTTCCCAAAACAATTCTACAATTGTTCCTTCAACTCGTACATCTTTGTTGATGTCATGTTTATGCGGGGAATAAACCCCTAACATATGGTATCCATACTACAATATGTAACTAGACAAATTTCAAAGTTGGCCCTTCTAGGTAACCAAACATTATTCATCTTATCAGGAGTCATGTTCCCATCTTCTCATATCATTGAAAGTCCTTGGATACTATGATTCTTTACCTTGGTATCCATTATATGTGCCAAAAACACATCACATCATCATCATTTCCATCCTATGTTGTTATTACTAAAACCAAACATATAATAGGACCTTTCTTTCATCTCAGGACATTACTTAATACATATACTTTGTCTTGGAACTAAAAATCCATGACAAGCTGATACTTTTTAAAGTATCCATCTTATAGATTTCTTCTAATCCCTACACATCAAGTATCATAAGACATACTTGATTGTCATGTTTCCAAAAGGAAAGAACATAAGGAAACATAGTCCTTTTTATTGCCCCATTATTATCCAAGTTTGTTTATTAAAGAAAAGGGGTTCTCATCTTTCTTGAGTATTGCATGAACTCTCAATTGCTCATGTGTCATTCAATTTTGTTTCCTCTTAGGTTCCTTGCCTTCAAGATAGGAAATATAGAGATGATTACATGTCACCACCTCTTAGTATTATCATCATCATGATTTCTAGATCTGGGTATTCAAACACTCAGTGCATCACTGAACATTGTTACCTCTAGGTCCTCAGACCAAGGTATACATTATACTAAACATCTCCTTTTGTTTATAAATTGATCTGTGATTAACTCAGATCCTTTTGTATATCAATTAGTATGTGGTAGAAATATCCATGCCACATATTCTACCTCATTAATCTCTTTAGATTGTCTCAAAATGACTACTTGATCAGAGTAATTAGAAAGATATCAATCTAAGAGTGTCATACTTACCTTGCCTTCAATAGATGAATACCTGGCCAGGGTATTCAAGGACTGAAATTAGGTCGTATGCATTTATTTTATATTATATTTCATACTTTTAACATCTCTTTAAATTTTACTACTTTATCTCAGATTTTCTCTGGGTGTTTCTCTTACATCTCTTCCTTGTCTACATGAAGAGAGAAATTTCAAAACATATAATATTGGACTGAATATAGGTTCTTATCCTTTTTATCTCTTCCTCATGTCCTCATAGGACTAATCGAAGAAATCTCAACAATTACTACCTTCTTATAATTATCAGATAAAATCTAGAGAAGACATATTAGAATGAGAAAGCTCTACCTGACTGTCACCCCTCGCAGTCATCTACCACTTTAGGTTGACTCAAACATAGAGTCAAGCTATTTCATATTGTTATTTTTGCCTTTTTACACTTTTGGGCTGTAACTTTTGTAAGCCCTACCGAGTCTACCTCGGTTGTTGGGTCATTTTCTCATTTTTTGAACAAAAGGGTTTAGTATGCTCAACATGTCTATATATATAACATATCTTATCCTCGTACCATAGTCTTATCAGTCTAATTACCGATATAGAAGCTAAGTCAGGAGTTCTTATAGGGGGGAAGTTTGGACTTTTTCCTTTACTTAGTGACTACTACCCTGGTGCACTAGGCATTTATTGCACTGGTGGTACCAAAACATTGGCTTTTTAGTACAACTAGGCAAATGTCTCCAGAATTATATAGACATTTCCTCCATTCTCATCTTATTGCCTCTCCTTGGCATTGCCATCATAGAAGTACTATCTGTCTATACTTATGGCAGAGTCTATTTTCTTGCCATATGCTAATTCTTCCCATATTTTCCACTGTTCCAACATGACTATGTCATTCAGGAACCCTTTCAGAACCCAAAATTTCTGCATTGAGGGCTGGTAACCTAAGTTGTAATGCTAGTATCCAGTCTACTATATGCATCACTGTTGTCCTAACCTGCCCAACAAGAGCATAAAAATAGGATTCTCTATCCTGATTAGGTCAAGATGGGAATTGTCAAACACTCATTCTTCTCTTGCCTAATCCCTTGCACCCTCTCTTGGTGCAACAACCTTGCTCTCAGCAACATGTTCCTCATGTTCTCCAGTCATTTTAAACTTCACCCTTTCTTCTGCATAAATAGAAGTCACTATAGGATATATTGAAGGACACTAGATATAGACTCAACACCTTAGTCCTATGTCTTTGTAGACTCAGCGAACCTTAAGCTCTGATACCAAACTTGTAACGACCACCATCAAATCGAAAGCCAAATTGTTACTAAATATGCAGAATAATCATAAGAATCAGATTAACAAAAAAATCACTAAAAATTAAAACCATTTTCTTTGCAAAGAGATCCATTTCCAGGAAAACTCTTTAAGGAAGAACCAAAACCTGATATTTACATTGATCATATATTGTACATACACTGTACCATCTCTTTTCGAGGATAACATATAACAATTGCTTTCTAGAAACATATACATAAAGCAGCAACAAACCTTGAGGCATACAAGCCAAAATCTCAGATTGTTCATAAAATCAACACATACTAAATCCAAGGACCTGAGAGTACATAGATGACATATAGGACTTCTATCTACAAGACACGACATATAGTACACTCAACCTGAGCTATCACTGTTGTCCCTACTGTTGTTGTTCTTTCTCTGCAGTACGGTCTCAATACCCCTTGTGCACGTCCACCTAAAAAAATGTGGATCTCACGGGATGAGACAATTGTCCCAGCGAGAGATATAACTCTCTACCAACAATGTTATTATCACAGTTAAATAGTATTAAACTAAGAAGAGGATAAGCAGTTTAGAATATTCTCATATTTTAAAGCAGTGCAACTATCTATGATAGAGCAGTAAATCATCTATTCTCTTTATAAGGAATAGGAAGAACATGTATATCATTTACCCATCATAATATATCAACATCTCAAGATTATCCTATGATACTCATTATCATGGTATGACATCCATGAATCATTCTCATTTCTATCTGTTGGCCTCAGCCAATCTGCGAATCAGATATTGAATTGTACCAGTCATGTGAATATACATCATCATCATCTGTCTAGGTATTGGCTTTACCAATCCTGTGAGGTTATTCTAGACATTGGACTATGTTGATCCTGTGCAACTATTCCAGGTATTATACTATGCCAATCCTGTGATATTATAGCTAGGTATTAGGTTATTACCAATCTTGTTATTAACAACCAGGCATTGGGTTATTACCAATCCTATGATTTACAGCCAGGCATTGAGTTATTACCAATCCTATGATTAACAGCCAGACATTGGGTTATTACCAATCATGTGATTAACAATCAGGCATTGGGTTATTACCAATCCTGTGATTAACAACCAGGCATTGGGTTATTACCAATCCTATGATTAACAGCTAGGCATTGGGTTATTACCAATCTTGTGATTAACAACCAGGCATTGGGTTATTACCAATCCTATGATTAACATACAGACATTGGGTTATTACCAATCCTGTGATTAACAGCCAGGCATTGGGTTATTACCAATCCTATGATTAACAACCAGGCATTGGGCTACTACCAATCCTGTGATTAACATCAAGGCATTGGGTTATTACCAATCCTGTGATTAACATCCAGGCATTGGGTTATTACCAATCTTGTGATTAACAACCTTTCATTGGGTTATTACCAATCCTGTGATTAACAGCCAGGCATTGGGCTATTACCAATCCTGTGATTAATAGCCAGGCATTGGGTTATTACCAATCATGTGATTAACAACAGGCATTGGGTTATTACCAATCATGTGATTAACAACCAGACATTGGGTTATTACCAATCCTATGATTAACAACCAGGCATTGGGTTATTACCAATCTTGTTATTAACAGCCAGGCATTGGGTTATCCCAATCCTATGAAACTATTCCAGGCATTGGACTATGCCAATCCTGTGCATCTCATCACTGAATACCACATTACCTTTACTAGGCATTATACCTTGGCCATGACATCATACTTATTCACATCCTTTATATAATAAAAGTATTCTTCTTATCTCCTTTAAGCATATTCAAAACACTATAGCCCTTATTTGGCTATAAGCATAAAGCATGTATGATTAAGATTTCATTATTATTATTGCATCCATTTATTATTATTATTATGTTACTAAGTTTCCATTTCCTAGTTTATTTGAACATTATCATTTCTTACATGAGACTTTTATAAGCATCTTGTTACCTCTCACTAGGAAACAACTATTTTCATGGCTCACAAGGCCCATTAAACATCTTCTCACCTCTCACTAGGAAACAACTAACCACATGGCTCACAATGCCCATTAAACATCTTGTTACCTCTCACTAGGCAACAACTAATCACATGGATCACAAGGCCCATTAAACATCTTGTTACCTCTCACTAGGAAACAACTAATCACATGGCTCACAAGGTCCATTAAACATCTTATTACCTCTCACTAGGCAACAACTAATCACATGGCTCACAAGGCCCATTAAATTGTATTATATGTAACATCATAGCTCATACTTAGCTATGCTCATTATCTCATGATACTAGCATGGTTTCAATATGGTTAAGGTTTCACCTTTATTAACCAATTATAATTTCAAATCTTATCATTAGAGGTGTATGTGTGCTTACCATATCGGGTATGAGGTGTATGTGTGCTTCACACCATATCGGGCAAAGAGGTGTGTGTATGCTTCACACCATATCGGGCAAAGATATGTATGTGTGCTTCACACCATATCGGGCAAAGAGGTGTGTGTGTGCTTCACACCATATCACTTTAGAGGTGTATGTGTGCTTCAAACCATATCGGGCAGAGAGGTGTGTGTATGCTTCACACCATATCAGGCAAAGCGGTGTGTGTGTGCTTCACACCATATTGGGCAAAGAGGTGTGTGCTTAACCCAATATCATTTTTGAGGTGTATGCTTGACCTCATATCATTCAAGAGGTTTAGACCGCCTTACTATATCGTGCAAGAAAGTATAAACTCATATACATATAATTTTAGTGGAGTAGGTGCATCACCATATTGGGTTAGAGGTGCTTGCTTGTGTGCTTGAACCCGATATCACTTTATAAGGTGGTACCATCATCTTCAAGCTCTAGACCTTCATTATACTTGTTCTAGTACAAGGATAACAGGTCTAAGCAACTACTCGAACTCATAACTTCATCAACCATGCATTTTAGAATATTTCGGAATTTAAAGTAGTTCATTTAAGCATAGCAATTTAGGTGATGAATAATAACATGGTTGAGTTCAAGTTATATAACCCACCTTGTGAACAGCTACAAAGCTCCAAGCTCTAAAGCTTCACTTCCTAAGGTTGAAGAAGAACTTCCACAAGGTCTAGGGCTAGTTCACAACTCCTCCATAGACAAGAAATCACCATAGTTAAGCACTTGGTGAAGAAGGAAAGAAAGAAATATCATAACCCTATATCCATGCTTCAATCCAAGGTTGAAGATGATCATGGCCTTACCTTAGGGTTAAGATTTGAGCTCCTTATTGCTCCTTAGAACCTTTGCACGATACCTCAATACTCATGCACGATATGCCCTCACTTGTGGCCGATATACCCTTCACTTGTGGCCAATATAACTCCACTATGGCCGATATCAACTTGCTATGGCCAATATCACTTGCTATGGCCGATATCACTTGCTATGGCCGATACTAAGGCCCTATGAAATATACCACTTCACCCATGCACGATACCAAGACTCCATGCACGATATCTAAAAGCAAGGAGGTGGTAGGATTCGAAAAAGTTCACTTAGGGGTGAAAGGAAGGGTATATATACTTGAGGTTCATGAAAAAAAGTGTGTATATGAGGTGTCATCAATTTACTACTAGTAGGTGCCACATGGCCATGCATGGATTTACACATGTAATTGAATGAATTACATCTTTATCTTGCCATGAAAAATTAAAACTTGAGGATAATGCAAGGGATAAGGGTCGGCCCCCTTTGGTTATCTTCTAGGACAAGCCACTTCCACTCACATTATTATATTCTCAATTCAATGCAACCTTTCCCAAGGAAAGTTGCAAGCTGATATCCATTACTTTATTGAGGTGCTTAGCTCGTTTGTGAAAAGTCAAAGAGTTAACAACATGATATAAGGGTCTCCTCTTTGGCTCCTTGTCCGATAGGGACTTCCATTTAACACTATAACCCGATACACCTAATACAAGCTCAAATTAGGGTTTCCATTCAAACCCCTTTCTTGGTCTTTTCATCACCAAGAATACCATCACTCATAATTGATTCACAAATGGTGCCTTATTATTTCTCTCTCCTATAAATGATACTAGGAGTGATTAGGGACACTCTAGATGTGGTAATTTTCATATCAACCCTATATTTTGGGTAAATTGCAACTTGCACCAAAATTGGTACACAAGTCACCAACATTATTCAAACAAGTTCAAATTTGGAATTTAGGCTTTCCACAAGACACCACCTTGCATCATTATTTCTATAATGATGCTAAAAAACTTAGGGAACATTTAACATGTGACAAATTGCAATATATCCCCTCATCTTGGGTAAATTGCATTTTGGTCCAAAACATGAGAACATTGCTCAAACATTATTCAAACAGGACTAAATTTGAAACATAAGTTTGTTACCTGATAGAAAAACACTTTAGAGGATTATATTAAAGTTCTAAGAAAATTAATTATCCAAAACAAATAGGGTTACCTCATAACCTAGGTTAGGGTCATTACACTTAATAACACCGACAACTTGTTTCTTTCCCTCAATCTTCTATTTCATCGCCCTCTTCTTCCTAGCTTTGGCAATTTTCCCTTCTGCCCTGCTACTGCTGCCTTGCTCCAACCGCCACCATGCCACCTCTACCATGTTGCTACTTCCCTACTATGCTACCTCATCAGTGATTGCATGCGCCTTGCTCCAGCCTGATCTAGCCATTGCTGCTCCACCCGCCGCCGCTCCGGCCTGCTCCATCGGCCGTCATGTCACCGTGCCAACTTCACCTCCGCTGCTCCAGCCCAATGTAGCCATAACTACCTCCACCACTACTGTATCCTGCTCCACCATTGGGGTGAGTGCTTAATCCCTTATATGCCCACTTTTACATGTTTTGTTGATTTATTATGAAAATGCACGTATCACGTTTAGGTCATTCAATTATATATTGTATTATGATTTGCTATGAAAATGCATTATCATGTATTATGCTAGGTCACTAAATTCTAGTTGTATATCTAATTAGAATTTATAATTATGTTTAGAAAAATGAACGATTAATGGTATTTTACATTTGATTGATGAAAAAAATGTCTATTGATAAATCAGTTAGTTCTTGATGATACATTGATTCAAATGCTTCTTAAATTAATTTGATTGTTGCATAAAATTGGGTGCATTAATCAATTTTAACGTTGTATTGATAAATAATTATTCTGTTACTTGCCTATTAGTCAAATTGAATAGTTAATGGTGATTCTTGTTAGGGTTTTTATACTTATTAATATTGATTTACTAGTTATTTTAATTAATGAATATTGCTTTCTTTCTCTCTTTATAGTGATTGATTTAACTTAGTTCAATAATTTCTCTTCAAGATTGTGTAGTTGATTAATATTGATTAAATAGGGTTAATGGTGCATGAATGAACTAACCTAAATGGAATAATGAATTGAATTAAATGATGTTACATAAATCCTAGGATATGAATGATATAACTACGATCATTGGTATAGGAATAACAACATATATACATGTATTTTGTTGGCCTAGAAACCCGTCTGAGATTTACTCAGTAGGATTAATTATTAGACAATATGTGATTTGGGTCTCTTCTTGAACACTTAATCTCACTCAGAATCTAAGTGCATAATGTATATTCAGTTTTCATGATGTTTTTTCAGCACTTCCCCATTTGTTCTCTAACTACATATGTTGGTGGACATTTGCCCATCGACATCGGTGTACTTGGAGAACTGTGGGGAAATGTTGCCAAAATTTTCTTGAAAACTAAATACACATTATACACTTACTAGTGAAATTATGTGTTCAATAATGGGATAGGTGGTACACACATTCATTACTTAACCCTAAACCCTAATTTGTAAATCATAAACCCTAATTTGTAAACCCTAAACCCTAATCTATAAATGCTTATCCCTAAATCCAAATTAATAAACCCTAATCTATTTGTAAATCCTTAACCTAATCTATAAACCCTAAATCCTAATACTTGTTTTCTCTTTGATCATAGAATGGATAGATCATGGATATCCATTCCAAATCGCTGCACCCTAGAGTTTATTATTGGTCTTGACTAGTTTACAAGATTTGCAGAGGAACATAGGAAACAATCTGGAGATAGATTCTATTGTCCATGTAGGCATTGTGGTAACAACATGAAATTCAACACTGGTGAAGAAATCAAAAACCATGTCATGTGCAACATGATTGTACAGTGAAAATGATGGGACCAATTTTCTTGCATTGAATGTATCCTTTTGAATGGTACATGAGTGTTTTTGAAGGTGATGTTCAAAATGGCTATCGACCTAAAGGGAGTAATATTGAGGGTTATTTGGCGAGGAATATTACCTTTTTTTTGTTTTGTTTTGCATATAGTTGCTTTGTTCATGGCCATTATCTAGTCGGCCATGTTTTATTTCTTTTGTTGCAAAATGACCTTTATCTAGTCGGCCAATATGAATAGATGTTTATCATTGTACCCCTTTGAGTTTAGTAAATCATTTGCAAAAAAATGTTACAAATTGCCATGTCTAAAACCACCATTTCATCTAGGATCCCAAAATAGCATCACTCCTTGGAAAAGTTGGTAAGCCGTATGGAATCAATCAAAACCAAACACAAATTTTCTCTATTTTTAAACATTGATTAACTTGATATAAATCTTGTATAATGTGATTGACATGAATGTTCTTTATGATGTAATGACACTTTCAAAAAAAGGAGAAAATAAATATGTGAAGTTATAGGAACAAGGACACCTTTTGTTTCCCCCTTATTTTCTCTCTAAAAAAAGAGAAGCAAAGAATCACCACCAGACAAAAATCAAGTCCGGGGTGGCATGCTTCCCATAAAAAAATTCCATACCCCACAAAGGGGTGTACCATCAAAAGATGCCAAAAGTGCACATGAAAAAAATTGTGACCAATGTAGCCACAACTCCATAAATCTAAATCCCAAGTCGAATAGAGGAGGGATAAAAAAAATTCATCACTTCCTTCTTTATTTTCACACCCCCTAATTTCATCATGTTCTTGTGCAACAACTCACAAAAAAAAATACATTTATAAAAATGAGTGTCAAAGCAAAAGTAAGATGAAGCATGTTTTTTTACAAAATCTTGATTTAGAACCAAGATATGATATTTGTTTTTAATAGGGAATATAGAATTTTGTGTTTTGTGGTTTTAGGAGATTGAGTTGCTCAACCAAATTTAGAGGTAAGGAATAAAGTGATGTTACAAGGGTGAGGATAGACATGTTGTTAGTATAAATTGGAATAATTTGTGATTTTATTTGTTTGAGGACAAATAAAGATTCAAGTCCGGGGTATTTTGATAAATGTATATTTATCCCTTTTATTTATATATTTTTGTTATTTGTTTAGGATTATTTTGTTATTTATTCTCTTAGTTTCATAATTAATTGTGTTATTTTAGATTTTTCTCTTTAATTGGAGTTTTAATTCTATTTTTTTGGGTTTTGTAGGAAAATTACACAATTTGCAGTAGTCTTGAAATTCATATATACCCTCCACCAAAAGTGACATAACTCTTGCATTCGAACTCCAAATTGATTGTACAAGTATTCATTGGAAAGGGAATTTAGTTTTATAAAATAAAATTGAATTATTTGGACAGCTTTTATGCTTTCCACGGGAGAGAAATAAGTTCGAAATCGCTTCTGCGAGAATCTGCATTAAAGGGAGTTACATGGTCAAGATAATTAAAGACAACCAACTTTCGATTTGACTAGATCCATAAAATTCAAAATTTGGTCTCCCTCTCTTTTTCCCCCCTCTTTTGAGGGCAGCCTACCCCCTCCCCCTCCTATAAAAGGAGGGACTCTTCACTTGTAAAAGCATTCCATTCTTCATTCTATTTCATCTAATTTTTAGTTGTAGACCACATCTTGTATAATTTTGGATCTCATTTTAGTTTGCATTTCTTCTGGTCTTGTTATGTCTGAATAAATCTCTCTGGGGAATGTGAGTATCCCCTTAGCCCGCTTCTATTCAATATAATCAATTATATTCTTCCATCGAACAAATATCTTCTCTATGTTTATGTGTGGTTCTTTGGATGATCTGATATATTCTTATGGAGTGATATGTCTGTGGATCTCTGTAAGAACAAAACAATAGTCCCTTAATTGTAATTATCATCTTTTCATCTTTTTAATCTTATTCTTGTTATAATCCTCGGTGACACGACCACCTGAGCCTTGGATTTGAAAGCTAGTCTGAATTCACATGCTTTTTGATACGACCGTGGATAATGGCATGTTGGACGGTTGTGCAATGATCCGTGAACGCCGGGGCCAACGAGTTCACGGGAATTTCGACCCTTGTGAGTTTGTCCGTAAGGACATGTAACCATAAGGTCCTGATTTGATCCTTGGAGTTTAGAATTTGATTAGTTGAATAGGAACGTGGTTTTGGTGGTGATCTTCCGGACCCCAGATCTTTATTTCTTGATTAGTTGAAGTTTATTTCAGCACTTTTATTTTTTGTTCTTAGTTTTAAACAACCTTCTCATCGGAATTTATTTCTTTTTCTTGCGATTGTATTTGGATTTTGACTTTTCTTTTCTGCCATCCCTTGGATTGATACCTATCTATACTAAGTTGACTTCTTGTTCACAACAAATTGACAACTGGGTTAGAAGGTTAAACTCTAGGACTTTTCCAAGTGATTGTTGCGTGTACAACGACACACATCAATTTTGTGCCGTTGCCGAGGATGGCACAATTGTTTTTCAGATCTAGTTGCCTGTATGTCTTGTATAATCCTTGTTCATATTCTCTAACTTTCATAACGTTAGTCTTTTTTATAATTTCTTTTAGATTTTTGTAATTTCTTTTGCCTTCCGAGTACAATTCTGGAAGTGTATCTCCTCTTTCCGCTGAGTTTCTATTCCAGCAGTACTGCTTTCTAGTTACTTTTTTTTAGTAATTTTAGTTTATTTCATAATTTTTTTTAGATTTATAATTTTTAGTTCTCTTTGTAATTTTTGACTCACCTCTTATCTCATAATCTTTCTTCTCTCATTTGTTGATTGACATATCTTTTAGGAACTTTTCTTTTCAAATAGAGTGGGCATCCCAATATCCCCCACAATGTTATTATTGTGGTTTTTAGCACCATGCATCTCTTGCCTATACGACTCTACCCCATGCTTATAATAACACCCCTTTTAATTGCCATCCCTTTCATCATGGTGGGTACAATGTGAATCCGCATTTTTTGAGAACCATTATGGGGAACCTTGCTATCCATATTCTAATGGGGGATATGATCAACAAAATTTTGTGGGGTGTAACCAGCAAAACCTTGGGATTTATGAACATGTTTATGAAACCCAATGTAATCCTCAACAAGAAGAGAGACTTAGGGCCCTAGAGAAGTTAGTAGTAGAAGGAGAAATAAAATTAAAAACCAACCAAGCCTTCTTAACCGCCCTGCTAGAAGTCAAACCCAAAATATAGATTGTTCAAATATGTTTCCAAATGATTTGGTGACACCTCATAGTATTGAATCTTCCTACCAAGATGGATGCAATGGAAATTACAATCCACCATCTTCTGAAGATTATTATGAGGAGCAATGTCACAATCATTATGAGGAGCACAAGGACCAAGACTACCATAAGGGGTGTAGTAAGGATGGCCAAAATTTTGGGGTGTATAAATCCTATGGTGAAATGCAAATTAATCTTAAACTAGAAGAGAGACTTAAGGCCCTAGAAAAGATGGTAGCAGAAGGACAAGCAAAACTTGAATCTAGTCAAGCGATGTTAGCTACCTTACTAGAGGATCAATCACAAACTCCCCCTATAGAGCTTGAGCAACCCAAGATGGTTCTTCCTGATGACGATGACGATGATCCTTATTTTGTGTCATATATGTCAGATCCTGAAGAAATAGAACAAACCATGGAGCCATATTTTATGTGTGATGAGGATGTTGGTATCCCTATCTTTCCTTTAGAGACTCTATTACTTGAATATGAAATGTCAAAGCAGGAGAGTCATTCTGAAGATCCAACAACTCCTCCCATCCTCAACATAAATCTAAATGATACCATAGACCAATACCCTTCTTTTGAGTCTATTTTGGATAATGAGCATCTAATCCCCTTTATGATTCTTCCCAAGCCATCACAACCAATTTTCATCCCACACATGGCTAATCTAGAAGGGGAGATACCACCATTGGAAGAAGCCCACACACCCCCTTCTGTTGTTTGCAAGGAAGACATCATCATCCCTCCTAAATACTTGGGGAACCCTTGTACAAAAGTATTAGAGACATATGTTATATCAATAATGAAACTTACCAAACCCAATGTTGATGGCATTAATTTTAAGGAGAAACAAAACACTTTTGTAAATTATTTTAAATTTTTTGTATTAGCATCAATTCTCCCATATGCATGTCATCATGATGGTGTAAAACCTGAACCAGATCCTCCACCTGACTCAGTTCATCATGCTCTACTGGCAATACTGGTCAGGTACCCACCAACCTCCCCCAATCCACATCCATCTTCAACACTTCCCTTGCTATCAAAGGAAGATCTATGGATATTATTGGAGGGAATGCGAGGTGAAAGAAAATATGATCACCCCACTGAGCTTCTACAATTACCCTATCATAGGGTACATTATGAAGCTCCTCAGATAAAGGTCCCAGCCCTCATACACATCCCCTTTAACTGGACATTTTTTGAGCTACCTGGGCCACCTGGAAATCCTCACTCTTCTCTTCCCTCCATCTCAGGTTTCAATTTTGCTCAGGACGAGCAAAAATCTAAGTCCGGGGTGGAGGTGGGTTGTATGTTTCTATTCCACCCCTTATCTTTTTTATTCTTGCATTAGTTCTACCTTTTTTTGTTTTGTTTTGTTTTGCATATAGTTGCTTGGTTCATGGCCATTATCTAGTCGGCCATGTTTTTATTTCTTTTGTTACGAAATGGCCTTTATCTAGTCGGCCAATATGAATATATGTTTATCATTGTACCCTTTTGAGTTTAGTAAATCTTTTGCAAAAAAATGTTACAAATTGCCATGTCTGAAACCACCATGTCACCTAGGATCCCAAAATAGCATCACTCCTTGGAAAAGTTGGCAAGCCGTATGGAATCAATCAAAACCAGACACAAATTTTCTCTTTTTTAAACGTTGATTAACTTGATATAAATCTTGTATAATGTAATTGACATGAATGTTCTTTCTGATGTAATGACACTTTAAAAAAAAAGGAGAAAATAAATATGTGAAGTTATAGGCACAAGGACACCTTTTGTTTCCCCCTTATTTTCTCTCTAAAAAAAGAGAAGCAAAGAATCACCACCAGAAAAAAATCAAGTCTGGGGTGGCATGATTCCCATAAAAAAATTCCATACCCCACAAAGGGGTGTACCATCAAAAGATGCCAAAAGTGCACATGAAAAAAATTGTGACCAATGTAGCCACAACTCCACAAATCTAAATCCCAAGTCGAATAGAGGAGGGATAAAAAAAAATTCATCACTTCCTTCTTTGTTTTCACACCCCCTAATTTCATCTTGTTCTTGTGCAACAACTCACAAAAAAAATACATTTATAAAAATGAGAGTGTCAAAGAAAAAGTAAGATGAAGTATGTTTTTCTACAAAATCTTGATTTAGAACCAAGATATGATATTTGTTTTTAATAGGGAATATAGAATTTTGTATTTTCTGGTTTTAGGAGATTGGGTTGCTTGGCCAAATTTGGAGGTAAGGAATAAAGTGATGTTACAAGGGTGAGGATAGACATGTTGTTAGTATAAATTGGAATAATTTGTGATTTTATTTGTTTGAGGACAAACAAAGATTCAAGTCCGGGGTATTTTGATAAATGTATATTTATCCCTTTTATTTATATATTTTTGATATTTGTTTAGGATTATTTTGTTATTTATTCTCTTAGTTTCATAATTAATTGTTTTATTTTAGATTTTTTTCTTTATTTGGAGTTTTAATTCTATTTTCTTGGGTTTTGTAGGAAAATTACACAATTTGCAGCAGTCCTGAAATTCATATATACCCTCCACCAAAAGTGACATAACTCTTGCATTCAAACTCCAAATTGAGTGTGCAAGTATTCATTGGAAAGGGAATTTAATTTTATAAAATAAAATCCTATTATTTGGACCACTTTTGTGCTTTTCACGGGAGATAAAAATGTTCGAAATCGCAGCTGTGAGAATCTGCATTAAAGGGAGTTACATGGTCAAGATAATTAAAGACAACCAACTTTCGATTTGACCAGATCCAAAAAATTCAAAAATTGGTCTCCCTCTCTTTTTCCCCCCTCTTTTGAGGGCAGCCTACTCCCTCCCCCTCCTATAAAATGAGGGACTCTTCACTTGTAAAAATATTCCATTCTTCATTCTATTTCATCTAATTTTTAGTTGTAGACCACATCTTGTATAATGTTGGATCTCATTTTAGTTTGCATTTATTCTGGTCTTATTATGTCTGAGTAAATCTCTCTGGGGAATGGGAGTATCCCCTTAGCTCGGTTCTATTCAATATAATTAATTATATTCCTCCATCAAACAAATGTCTTCTCCCTGTTTATGTATGGTTATTTGGATGATCTGATATATTCTTATAGAGTGATATGACTATAGATGTAAGGACCCTGACCTTAGTTTAGGGTTTATCCTGTTTGTTTTGCTTAACCATGATGCTTGGTTGCTTGCTAATCACCTTTGGTGGTGATTAGGGTTTGTTGATGCTTTGTTGAGTGCTGGAGGTGCTACTTGCTTTTACCCAAGTCTAGGGTTTGTGGGCAAGTTGGCCACCTTGAGAGGTGTTCCTACCTCCCCTTGCTTCCTCTAGTATTGAGAGGAAGAGTTGGGCTCATTGCTTGAGTTCCTTTGGGCTTGGTTGAGCTTGTTGGGCTTTGTGGTGCCTTGTCTTTGTTTCGTTGGGCCTTGTGTCGGGCAAGAGTGCCCTGTGTCGGCCAGTGGTGTGTCGCCCATGGTCTGTGTCAGCCTGTGGTGTGTCGCCCAGGGTCTGTGTCGGCCTGTGGTGTGTTGCCCAGGGTGTGTGTCGGCCATGGCATGGAGGTGTGTCGTCCTTGGACCCTTTAACCTTCTTTGACCTCGTTTGCGTCACCACTAGTGGACACTTGGTTCTTGATGCTTGCATGTGGCAATGGCCTTGGACATGTGTGTAGGGCATGTTAGAGTGGTGGCATTGCTCATGGACAAGTGTCCCTAAGTGGGCGACACCTTGCTTTTCTCTACCTTGGTTTCTTCTCCATCCCCTTCTATATATGCATTTCCTTTCCCTCGCTAAGGATTCCTTTAGTTCCTTAGTCTCCCTCTCCTTGGTGCACATCACCCTCTCCTTTGCAAGCTTGGTGGACGATCCTTATTGGAGTCTCCTTCTTCCTCTAGTGGTGGCCGAACCCTAGAGTGCCTTGCTCTCCTTCTTGGGGCGGAGCTTGGAGCTTGCTTAAGGCGAGTTATATAACTCCTAACCCTAACTATACTACCATCTTCTATGTTTCTTATGATCATGATTGGCTATGTATGTTGCTAGCTTAGTTTCTTGTTTAGTTGTTCTTGTTGGCCGAACCTTGTTCTAGGGTTTCTTGGTGAGCAACACCCCTTTCTCTCTTTGGTCTAGAGGAGTGAGCTTGAGTTCTAGTATCATGGGCAACACTCCTCTCTCGTTTAAGTTGAGAGGTGAGCTTGTGTTCTAGTTGCTTGAGCAACACCCTCCTCTCACCATGGACTTGAAAGGTGAGATATGTGGTGGTTGTGGACTATGGTTGTGGTTGTACCTTGTGTTGCCCGATTGGTGTTAAGAAGCTTGGCAAGACCCCTCTCTCTTGATGGTTGAGAGGTGAGTCATCTTCTTGATCCATTAGGGTTTTGGTGCCCTTGTTCTTGAGGTTGGTGGTGACCCTGTCAGGTTTCATCTTGGCCGATATGGCCTTGGGGTTGGTGTCGCCCGATACCCCTCTTGATCTTGAGCCTTGGACGACACATGTTGTGGGTGTGTCAGACATCATATCTTGATGAAGTCCCCTGCCCGATACACTTAGCCTATGAGATGGCTTGGTGTTGTTGTGCTTGAGGTGTGGAGTCTGTTAGTTAGTTCTGTGATGTTGTGACGAGCGTCACACTCCTGGTTGCTGACCTTTGTGTGTCGGGCGTCACACCTGGTTGTGTATCCTGCCCGACATGCCTTGCTCAAGTAGTGGTTTGGTACTGTTACCCTTGGATGCTGGGCGTTGTTGTTCTGGTCTTGTTTCGGGCATTACACCTCAGTCATTGCTTTGAGAGTTGGCCGATAGTTCATGACTAGGCTGGTTGAGCGACATCCTGAGATGAGTAGCCTTGTGCACGGTACACCTGATGCACGACGCACTGTTGCACGAGATGCCCTTAGACCTTGCCATCCGACACCTGCTGCACGACACAACGTTGTGTAACATGCCTTTGGGGCAGAGCTGCACGATAGGTGTTGAGGCCAATAGACCCCAGTTGCACGATATGGTTGGGTGCACGACACCTAGGGTTGCCCGTTACATCTTGAACTAGTAGTCGACACCCTTGTTGGTTGCTTGGCCGATAGTAGGTTAGTGTGCTTGGCCGATAGGTGCTGGTCTGCTTAACCGTTATGTGTTTGAGGTCTGGGTGATAGGGGAGAGTACCCTGCCTGATACCACCTTTGGTGAGGGTAGTAAGTGCTTCTTGTGAGGGTCTTGTCTCTTATGGAAAACCTATACGCTAATTCTTGTTCTTGCATCACGTTTGGTTTATGATGGTAACCTTTGATATGCTTGATATAGTAGATCACATCCATGTATCCTAATACAACACTTCATGTGTATATGATCATGTATAATGCTAAGGAAATGGTAAGCATATAAGATGCTCTGCTTGATGATATGACCTATGTATATGATCACAATTTGAGGCATGAATGATAAAGCATATAATCATCAATACTGCTCTATTTTGGATAATATGATTCGATGAATGTGCATACTAACCATGCAGGTGTTTCATATAGATGCATAGCCAGGTAAAGGGCTATGAGGTATTTATGTTTGAGTAACATTGCTCTGATGGTTACTCTTGATGATGAGGTAACATGCATGATGTGATGGTCTGAGGACCTGAGTTTGACTAGTGCTGGGATTGCTATCCCATGGTGATGATGTAAGCCCTGAGAGGCAGTGACACTATGTGATGAGGGATTAAGATCCCATGGCATTGTAATTATCCTTGAGGTGGATCTAGGCGATTGGCAAGAGGCCAAGTGGTGGAATGTAATGTTGGATCCTTGTGATGGATCAGGATGATGTTGATTACAATAAAAGCATAAGATTGAGTTCATGTTATTTATTCTTGTTAATAGTTGTATTTTATACAACTTGACTGAATCTTGTAATCCACTTAAAATATACTAACTAATCACAGTGGAACATATCATGTAGTTGCCTTGGCCATAGATCCATCATCGTCAGGAGTTGGTGATGGTGAAACGGGTCCTCCTGCGGGTTAACCCAGAGCGCATATTGTTGAATATGTGAGGTCTCTCCTAGCCTAAAGTGAGGAGGTAAGTGTGCAACTTCAGTTGTAGACTCCACAGTGCAGATTCAGGCCCGTAGCTCAATTACAATGAGAGCATGGTGAACTGGCCCATGGCTCAGGATGTGTGATATGGGAGCATGAATGCGTTGATGCGGGTTAACCCGGAGCGCATATTGTTGAATATGTGAGGTTTCTCCTAGTCTAAAGTGAGGAGGTAAGAGTGAAACTTCGGTTGTATACTCCAGAGTGCGGATTCAGGCCCGTAGCTCAATTACGATAAGAGCATGGTGAACAGGCCCATGGCTCAGGATGTGTGATATGGGAGCATGAATGCGTTCATGGCTCAGAGCACGGTGAACAGGCTTGTGGCTCAGTTTCACTAGCGTCGATACCTGTACTGAGGCGGGCTAGGCAGAGGGTAGCCTGACCCTGTGGATGAGGCCACTTATGCATGAGACTGCGGTCCTGCTTGTGTTGTACTCGTGCACTGACCACGAGGCAGAGAGGTCGTGGAGTCTGGCTCTTCCATTGACCTTATATGGCACCAGCTTGGGTTTTGCAAACGAAGGTTGGATTTGAGCGGTACTTCTCACTTCCTCAGGGAATAATAATATGTAATCCAGCCGAATAGTAATTACTGCTTAAGGCAAAACATGGAACATTGGTTGAGGCCTTTCTTGTGTAGTTAACCTTGCTATACCTTGCAGTTACTTATACGTTCCTTATGTTATGTGGTAAGATATTATAAATCTTATCTTGTTAATCATGTTCCATAAAGAGATATTTGGTGATATGCCTTCCGTACATCTGGTAAGCTTGATGGTATGAATAGCTTAGTTATATAGACTGCGCTTGTTATACCTGTTACCAGTTATCTGCTGCTATTGCTTTAATCTTCCTTTGGTTTTATAGTTTCAGCGGGGAGTTATGTTTCTCTCTGGGACTGTGTGTCTCACCTCGCTGGTTTATAACCTTTTTAGGTGTTTGAGTTAGACGTGGTGGTGGTCGCGGAGTTGCGTCCAAGCAGCAAGGCGAGCAGTAGAAGGCAAGAGATGGACATGTTGTTGTTTTGGTTGTTCTGCAATAGAATCTAGAGTCATCCATGTACTCTTAGGTCCTTGGGAGCGTTTTGACATTGTTTCACGATGTATAGCTGATGACATTTTGTATATCCCACTTCTGGCCGGATATGGGCCGTTATGTATGTATAAATAGGTGATGAACTCATGTGCTGGCTAGACAGCTGGTCTTTTAAGCTAGTGGACGTGTCAAGATTTTGTAAATGTTTATAAAACCTGTTTCCTTACAGGATGAGGACCTGAATGTAATAGTTTCTCAGTTTATCTGCTTTCCGCAATCGGTTTTATTTAACTCATGATTTAGTAATTTGTGGTTTATGGTGATTTCTGCACGTTTTCGCGTAACACCTCACTGTCTGTGTGATAGTGGGATGTGTTGCCACAAGTTTTGGTATCAGAGATCTAGGTTCGTTGAGTCTATAGGGATTTAGGACTAGGTTGTGTCTGTTCTTGTGAGTTTTCCAGATTTTCTTACAATTATATTCTACCCTCAGCGGAAGAAAAGCCAAGATGTCTTGAAACCATGAAGAACATGCTGCCGAGAACAGCGATGCTGCATCAGTTGATGGAGCTATAGGACAGGCACATGAAGATCGAGTACCTGAGGTCCCCCAACCTGACCCAGCCATTCTTGAACACCCTGCCTACCAACAACTTATGGGGCATATGATGGCTACGATGAATCTCATGGTAGAAATATTTCTAGTGCCTCCGCCGAGAGCACAGGCTCCCCATGGTGAAACATCGGGTATTGGGAAGACCTTTGAGTGACTTCTCCGAGTCGGAGCTTCAGACTATGCTGGAAGGGTTGATCCAGCGAATGCAGATCTGTGGCTGACAAGTCTTGAAAAGGCTTTCCGGATCCTCGACATCCCCAAAGCAGACAAAGTCAAGCACGCTGTCTACCTTCTGAAGGGTAGTGCTGGTCACTAGTGGACCATTGAGGAGGAGAAGCGACCTGGTGAGGTGATCTGTTGGGAGGTTTTCTGGCGTGAGTTTGTCAGTAGATACTTTCCTAAGACGTATCTAGATGAGAAGAACAGTCAGTTTGAGAGCCTGCGACAAGGAACGATGAACATCACTGAGTATGAGGCCAAGTTCATGGATCTATTGAGGTTTTGTCCTCATATGGCAGCAACAAATGAAGAGCAAATCAGGCATTTTGAGAAGGGTCTAAGTGCTGAGCTGACAACACCTATTTCTGCATTGGAGAACCAAGAGAGGTTTGCTACATTTGTGGAATCTGTCCAAAGGATTGAACGATCAGTAAGGGAGAAGACAAAATCCATGTCTAAGAAGAGGCCTGCTCAGTTCCAAGGATAGAGGTTTGGTGGCTTCAAGAAGTCTAGGTTTTCAGCACCTTCTGTGATGAGAGGTTCCAGTGTACCATCACAGTGGTCTCCGAGTAAGGGAAGAGGTTATGTTTCTTCACTGTCAAAGGCACATAGTACAGCTTCTGTAGCAGTGACATGGCCATATAGGCCACAGTTTGATGATAGGGCATGCCATCTTTGTGGTCAGATCGGACATTGGAGGTTCAACTGCCCGAATAGAGATGTTGAAGTGATGCAGTAGCCGAGGCAGAATCAACGAGGGTCAGATAGACATCAGCCCAGTAATAGCAGAGGGCGAGGACACAGTCAAGCGTCGCAAGCGGGATCATCTGCTCAAGGAAGTAGAGGGTGTGGACAGCAAGCAACGGCTCGATTCTATGCTATGAATCAGCCGGAGGCGATAGTCAACCCGCGAGTGGTGACAGGTCAGATGGAGTTATTTCATTCTGATATGTCTTCTTCTTACTTTATATCTATTTTGGTTGACCCGGGTGCTATTCATCGCCTATAGTATGCTTGAAAACTGTGATTTACCTATTAATTGTAAGAAAGATAGCTTGTTGTTAGAAACCCCTCTTGATGGTTCCTCAATGCTTTGAGAAGAGTGTCCATCTTGTGTCTTATCTTTTTCGGGACACAATATACAAGTGGATCTTATACCACTTGATATGCATGGTTTCGATGTGATCCTTGGGATGGATACCTTAGAGAAGTATAAGGTTGTGTTGGACTGTGGTTCCAAGCAAGCTTTGTTTGATGATGGCGGTAAGAAGTGGGTCTTCCAATGAGATAGGAAGATTCTTCCGACATGTCTAGTATCAGCTATGGTGGCAGAGAAGTTGCTACGACAAGGATGTAAGCGTTCTTAGCTCACGTTGTGGATACCAAGGCGAAAGGTCCTAGTCTCGAAGAGGTGTCGGTTGTCCAAGAGTTTGCGGATGTGTTTCCCAATGAGTTTCCCGGTGTTCCTCCACCCCGAGAGATTGATTTCAAGATCAATCTGGTTCCAGGAACGCAACCAGTTGCACAGACACCATATAGGATGGCTACAGTAGAGATGGAAGAGTTTAAGAAGAAGTTGCGAGAGTTGTTGGAGAAAGGTTTCATCCGACCAAGTACGTCGCCTTGGGGTGCTCCAGTGTTGTTCATTAAAAAGAAAGATGGGTCGATGCGGCTGTGTATAGATTACCGATAGTTGAACAAGGTCACGATCAAGAACAAGTACCCGTTACCGAGGATAGATGATCTGTTTGATCAATTGTGTGGTGCTACAATGTTTTCAAAGATCGATCTACGTTTTGGATATCATCAGTTGAGGATTAAGGCGGATGACATACCAAAGTCAGCTTTTAGGATGAGGTATGGTCACTTTGAGTTTTTGGTTATGCCGTTTGGGCTAACCAATGCACCTGCTACTTTCATGGATCTAATGAACCGAGTGTTCCGTCCATTCCTAGATCAGTTTGTTGTAGTCTTTATAGATGACATCTTGATCTATAGTCGGGATGGGCAAGAGCATGAGCGACATCTTCGGCTAGCGTTGACTCTTCTTCGCCAACATCAGTTGTATGCCAAGTTCAGTAAGTGTGAGTTCTGGTTGGAAGAAGTAACTTTCTTGGGTCATGTGATATCTGCAGAAGGAGTCAAAGTGGACCCGAAGAAGGTAGAGTCTATTGCATAATGGGAACAGCTGAAGACGCCGACAGAAGTTCATAGTTTCCTAGGATTAGTAGGTTACTACAGGGGGTTTATCAAGGACTTCAGTGCAATTGCGTTGCCGATGACAAAGTTGACTAGAAAGGATGTACCTTTCATCTGGGATGATCGTTGCCAGCAAGCTTTCCAGAGTTTGAAGGAAAAGCTGACTAGTGCTCCAGTGTTAATCCTGCCAGAGCCTGGGAAGGGCTATGTTATTTTCTATGATGCTTCCAAGAAAGGTTTAGGTTGTGTGCTGATGTAGGAAGATCATGTAGTTTCTTTTGCTTCACGACAGCTTAAGAAACACGAGGAGAACTATCCAACTCATTATTTGGAGTTGGTAGCAGTGGTTCATGCGTTAAAGATTTGGAGACACTATCTTTACAGGGAAGTGTGTCAGATCTTTATGGATCATAAGAATCTGAAGTACATCTTTTCGTAGAATGAGCTGAACATGCGACAACGTCGATGGATGGAGTTAATTAATGATTATGACTGCACCATCGAGTATCATCCTAGTAAGACGAATGTGGTAGCTGATTTGCTTAGCCGAAAGTCTTCTTCTCTTTCTTCAAAGAAGGCACAGTTGAGTTCCCTGGTATGCCATAGATGGGATATGCTTATTTCCTTGCGGCAGATGAATGTACAGATGGAAGTTTCCTTGTTATCTGGACTTTTATCACAGATGCAAGTCAAGCCTACGCTGAGACAGAAAATCAAATATGCACAACAAACAGATGATACAGTACAGTTGATCAGATCAGAGTTTGGCAGCAAGAAGCGTGATGGGTACCATGAGTCCGAGGATGGACTAATTTGCTATCATGATAGGATGGTGGTTCCCGATGCTGATGATCTGAGGAAGTTAGTGCTTGAGGAAGCACACACATCGATGTATGCTATGCATCCAGGAGTCCCCAAGATGTATCATAGTCTGAATGACTTGTATTGGTGGCCCGACTTGAAGAAAGATGTAGCTGAGTTTGTGTCTAGGTGTGCGGTTTGTCAGCAAGTCAAGGCTGAGCATCAAAAGCCGGCAGGTACATTGCAACCCTTGCCGATACCACAGTGGAAATGGGATCACATAACCATGGATTTCGTAGTTGGTCTACCCAAGACAACTAGGAATCATGATTCCATTTGGGTTATAGTGGACAGATTGATGAAGTCTACCCATTTCATACCTATGAAGACAACATATACAACTGAGAAGCTCGCTCGGGTATATGTGGATGAGATAGTATGTTTGCACGGTGTGACAATGACGATAGTTTCCGACAGAGGTCCTCAGTTCATGAGTCATTTCTGGGAACAGTTGCACAAAGTGTTGGGAACGCAGTTGAGGTTCAGTACCGCTTTTCACCCACAGACAGATGGACAGTCTGAGAGGACTATTCAGACTTTGGAAGATCTCCTTTGGGCTTGTATTTTACAGTTCCTAGACAGTTGGGACATACATCTTAGTCTGATAGAGTTCACCTACAACAATAGTTATCAACAAAGCATTGACATGTGTCCTTATGAGGCCTTATATGGAAGGAAGTTGAGATCTCCATTGTGTTGGTATGAGTCTGGTGAATATCATCTTTTAGGTCCTGAGTTAGTACAGCAAACAACAGATAAGATCAAGGTGATACAACAATAGTTGAAAGCGGCACAAGACAGGCAGAAGTCTTATGCAGACAATCGCCGACGACCTTTGGAGTTCTAGGTAGGAGACAAAGTATATCTTAAAGTCTCTCCATGGAAAGGTGTGTTGAGGTTTGGCCGGAAGGGTAAGCTAGCACCCAGATATATGGGGCCATACCTGGTCATAGCACGTATGGACAAGGTAGCTTACGAGTTGGAGCTGCTGCCAGAGTTGCATAGGTTGCATCCAGCGTTCCATGTCAGTATGCTGAAGAAAAGTCATCCAGATTCAGGAACAGTGATACAGCCAGTTGAGGTTGAGATTGATGAAGATGTGACCTACGAGGAAGGTCCTATGATGATCCTTGACAGGAGAGTTAAGAAGCTAAAGAGGAAGGACCTGGTTCTTGTGAAGGTTCTTTGGCATCATCGCGGCATTGAGGAAGCTACGTGGGAGCTTGAGGAAGAGATGAGGAGGAAGTATCCCTCGCTTTTCTCTTCGAATTTTGAGGACGAAATCCCTTTGTAGAGGGTTAGCTTGTAAGGACCCTGACCTCCGTTTAGGGTTTATCCTATTTGTTTTGGTTAACCCTGATGCTTGGTTGCTTGCTAATCACCTTTGGTGGTGATTAGGGTTTGTTGATGCTTTGTTGAGTGCTGGAGGTGCTACTTGCTTTTACCCAAGTCTAGGGTTTGTGGGCAAGTTGGCCACCTTGAGAGGTGTTCCTCCCTCTCCTTGCTTCCTCTAGTGTTAAGAGGAAGAGTTGGGCTCGTTGCTTGAGTTCCTCTGGGCTTGGTTGAGCTTGTTGGGCTTTGTGGTGGCTTTCCTTTGTTTCTTTGGGCCTTGTGTCAGGCAAGAGTGCCCTGTGTCGGCCAGTGGTGTGTCGCCCAGGGTCTGTGTCGCCCTGTGGTGTGTCACCCAGGGTCTGTGTCGGCCTGTGGTGTGTCGCCCAGGGTGTGTGTCGGCCATGGCATGGAGGTTTTTCGCCCTTGGACCCTTTGACCTTCTTTGACCTCGTTTGTGTCACCACTAGTGGACACTTGGTGCTTGATGCTTGCATGTGGCAATGGCCTTGGACATGTGTGTAGGACATGTTAGAGTGGTGGCATTGCTCATGGACAAGTGTCCCTAGGTGGGCGACACCTTGCTTTTCTCTACCTTGGTTTCTTCTCCATCCCCTTCTATATATGTGTTTCCTTTCCCTTGCTAAGGATTCCTTTAGTTCCTTAGTCTCCCTCTCCTTGGTGCACGTCACCCTCTCCTTTGCAAGCTTGGTGGCCGATCCTTCTTAGAGTCTCATTCTTCCTCTAGTGGTGGCCGAACCCTAGAGTGCCTTGCTCTCCTTCTTGGGGCGGAGCTTGGAGCTTGCTTAAGGCGGGTTATATAACTCATAACCCTAACTATACTACCATCTTCTATTTTTTTTATGATCATGATCGGCTATGTATGTTGCTAGCTTAGTTTCTTGCTTAGTTGTTCTTGTTGGCCGAACCTTGTTCCAGGGTTTCTTGGTGAGCAACACCCCTTTCTCTCTTTGGTCTAGAGGAGCGAGCTTGAGTTCTAGTATTATGGGCAACACTCCTCTCTCGTTTAAGTTGAGAGGTGAGCTTGTGTTCTAGTTGCTTGAGCAACACCCTCCTCTCACCATGGACTTGAAAGGTGAGCTATGTGGTGGTTGTGGACCTTGGTTGTGGTTGTACCTTGTGTTGCCCAATTGGTGTTAAGAAGCTTGGCAAGACCCCTCTCTCTTGATGGTTGAGAGGTGAATCATCTTCTTGATCCATTAGGGTTTTGGTGCCCTTGTGCTTGAGATTGGTGGTGACCCTGTCGGGTTGCATCTTGGCCGATATGGCCTTGGGGTTGGTGTCGCCCGATAACCCTCTTGATCTTGAGCCTTGGACGACACATGTTGTGGCTGTGTCGGGCATCATATCTTGATGAAGTCCCCTGCCTGATACACTTAGCCTATGAGATGGCTTGGTGTCATTGTGCTTGAGGTGTGGAGTCTGTTAGTTAGTTCTGTGATGTTGTGACGGGCGTCACAGTCCTTGTTGCTGACCTTTGTGTGGCGGGCGTCACACCTGGTTGTGTATCCTTCCCGACACGCCTTGCTCAAGTAGTGGTTTGGTGCTGTTACCCTTGGACGTTGGGCGTTGTTGTTCTAGTCTTGTGTCGGGCGTTACACCTCAGTCATTGCTTTGAGTGTTGGCTGATAGTTCATGACTAGACTGGTTGAGAAACATCCTGAGACGAGTAGCCTTGTGCACGGTACACCTGATGCATGACACACCATTGCACGAGATGACCTTAGACCTTGCCGTCTGACACCCATTGCACAACACATCATTGTGCAACACGCCTTTGGGGCAGAGCTGCATGATAGGTGTTGAGGCCAATAGACCCCAGTTGCACGATATGGTTGGGTGCACGACACCTAGGGTTGCCCGTTACATCTTGAGCTAGTAGTTGACACCCTTGTTGGTTTCTTGGCTGATAGTAAGTTAGTGTGCTTGGCCGATAGGTGCTGGTCTGCTTAACCGTTATTCGTTTGAGGTCTGGGCAATAGGGGAGAGTACCCTGCCCGATACCACCTTTGGTGAGGGTAGTAAGCACTTCTTGTGAGGGTCTTGTCTCTTATGGAAAACTTATATGCTAATTCTTGTTCTTGCATCACGTTTGGTTTATGATGGTAACCTTTGATATGATTGATATAGTAGATCACATCCATGTATCCTAATACAACACTTCATGTGTATATGATCATGTATAATGCTAAGGAAATGGTAAGCATATAAGATGCTCTGCTTGATGATATGACCTATGTATATGATCACAGTTTGAGGCATGAATGATAAAGCATATAATCATCAATACTTCTCTATGTTGGATAATATGATTCGATGAATGTGCATACTAACCATGCAGGTGTTTCATATAGATGCATAGCCAGGTAAAGGGCTATGAGGTATTTATGTTTGAGTAACATTGCTCCGATGGTTACTCTTGATGATGAGGTAACATGCATGATGTGATGGTCTGAGGACCTGAGTTTGACTAGTACTGGGATTGCTATCCCATGGTGATGATGTAAGCCCTGAGAGGCAGTGACACTATGTGATGAGGGATTAAGATCCCATGGCATTGTAATGATCCTTGAGGTGGATCTAGGCGATTGGCAAGAGGCCAAGTGGTGACATGTAATGTTGGATCCTTGTGATGGATCATGATGATGTTGATTACAATAAAATCATAAGATTGAGTTCATGTTATTTATTCTTGTTATAAGTTGTATGTTATACAACTTGACTGAATCTTATAATCCACTTAAAATATACTAACTAATCACAGTGGAACATATCATGTAGTTGCCCTGGCCATAGATCCATCATCATCAGGAGTTGGTGATGGTGAAATGGGTTCTCCTGTGGGTTAACCCGGAGCACATATTGTTGAATGTGCGAGGTCTCTCCTAGCCTAAAGTGAGGAGGTAAGAGTGCAACTTCGGTTGTAGACTACAGAGTGCAGATTCAGGCCCGTAGCTCAATTACGATAAGAGCATGGTGAACAGGCCCATGGCTCAGGATGTGTGATATGGGAGAATGAATGCGTTCATGGCACAGAGCACGGTGAATAGGCCCGTGGCTCAGTTTCACTAGCACCGATACCTGTATCGAGGCGGGCTAGGTAGAGGGTAGCCTGACCCTGTGGCTGAGGCCACTTATGCATGAGACTGCAGTCCTACTTGTGTTGTACTTGTATACTGACCACGAGGCAGAGAGGTCGTGGAGTCTGACTCTTCCATTGACCTTGTATGGCACCGGCTTGGGTTTTGCAACTGAAGGTTTGATTTGAGCGGTACAAATCACTTCCTCAGGGCATATTAATATGTAATCCAGTCGAATAGTAATTACTGCTTAAGGAAAAACACGGAACATTGGTTGAGGCCTTGCTTGTGTAGTTAACCTTGCTATACCTTGCAGTTACTTATACATTTCTTATGTTATGTGGTAAGATCTTATAAATCTTATCTTGTTAATCATATTCCATAAAGAGATATTTGGTGATATGCCTTCTGTACATCTGGTAAGCTTGATGGTATGAATAGCTTAGTTATATAGACTGCTCTTGTTATGCCTGTTACCAGTTATCTGCTGCTATTGCTTTAATCTTCCTTTGGTTTTATAGTTTTGGCGGGGAGTTATGTTTCTCGCTGGGACTGTGTGTCTCACCCCGCTGGTTTATAACCTTTTTAGGTGTTCGAGTTAGACATGGTGGTGGTCGTGGAGTTGCGGCCGAGCAGCAAGGCAAGCAGTAGAAGGCAAGAGATGGACATGCTGCTGTTTTGGTTGTTCTGCAGTATAATCTAGAGTCATCCCTGTACTCTCAGGTCCTTGGGAGCGTTTTGACGTTGTTTCACGATGTATAGCTGATGACGTTTTGTATATCCCACTGCTGGCCGGATATGGGCCATTATGTATGTATAAACAGGCGATGAACTCATGTGCTAGCTAGACAGCTGGTCTTCTAAGCTAGTGGACGTGTCAAGATTTTGTAAATGTTTATATAACCTGTTTCCTTGCAGGATGAGGAACTAAATGTAATAGTTTCTCAGTTTATCTACTTTCCGCAATCGGTTTTATTTAACTCGTGTTTTTAGTAATTTGTGGTTTATGGTGATTTCGGCATGTTTTCACGTAACACCTCGCTGTCTGTGTGATAGTGGGATGTGTTGCCACAGTGGATCTCTATAAGAATAAAATAATAGTCCCTTAATTGTGATTATCATCTTTTCATCTTTTTAATCTTATTATTGTTATAATCCTTGGTGACATGACCACCTGAGCCTTGGGTTTGAACGCCAATCTGAATTCACTTGCTTTTTTATACGACCGTGGATAATGGCATGTTGTATGATTGGGCAATGATCCGTGAATGCCGGGACCAACGGGTTCACAGGAAGTCTGACCCTTGTGAGTTTGTCCGTAAGGACATGTAATCATAAGGTCCTGATTTGATCATTGGAGTTTAGAATTTGATTAGTTGAATAGGAACGTGGTTTTGGTGGTGATCTTCTGGACCCCAGATCTTTATTTCTTGATTAGTTAAAGTTTATTTCAGCACTTTCATTTTTCGTTCTTAGTTTTAAACAACCTTCTCATCGGAATTTATTTCTTGTTCTTGTGATTGGATTTGGATTTTGACTTTTCTTTTCCGTCATCCCTTGGATCGATACTTATCTATACTAAGTTGACTTGTTGTTTACAACAAGTTGACAACTGGGTTAGAAGGTTAAACTCTAGGACTTTTCCTAGTGATTGTTACGTGTACAACGACGCGCATCATGCATCCTTAACTCACCTAATTGGAAATAACTAGTCAAGTGAAATCATAATCATGTAGTGCCCTATGTTTTAGATCCATTCTAGTGTCAGGACTTACTGGTGGTGAAACAAGTATTCTGAAGGAAAGCTTGAAGTGCACACTATTGAGTATACAGGTTGCATGAGACTCTATGTCCTTCTCATCCCAATCCTAAGGTTTGAGGATGGTTGCGTTTATACCTCAATAGGAGAATGACTGTGGTTATATCTCATATATTTGTTTATCTGATGTGATTGAGGACAACTACAGTTGTACCGTAGATGATAAGGTTTTGTATACCCCATTCCACTAGTACTAAGATCTTTATAAGGGTGGACTAGGCTGCTTCACTGGTGCCATGACTTGTACCCAGGACGACTAAGTTGTTTTGCAACTTGACCTAATGTGTCATTGTGGTGGACCCGTACTGACTGGGGGTGTATGAGATCTTAGGATTCTGAATCTCCTAGATCTTATATGGAACTAATTGTGACCAAGCGGTGGTCATTTGGACTTTGAGTGGTACGACTCAAACTCCCCATGGCTTAATAAAATATGTAATACAATCGTGTAGTATATCTGCTAGAATTAGATGTTCTTCACATTGGTTGTTAACCCTTGCCTTGTTTCTTACATTGCCTAGTTATTGTGTAATGCAGTAAGAGTAGCCAACTATTTACATATGATAGACTTACATGTTCCTTTTAGATATCTTATTAATCAAGCTTGTTGTTATATGACATGTTTAACCTGTTCTTTCTGTTTAACTTACTTAACCTACTTAATCTACCTAATCTATTTAATATTATATTGCCTACAATCTTTAGTGGTGCGTTCAGGTTAAAGGTTTTAAGGAGGATCAACTTGGAGAGTAGTAGGAGATGAAGGTTGACTAGTAGTATGTATTGTCCTTGAGCCATCCCTATACTCCCAGGTCTGGGCATGGGTTGTTTTGTAGACGATGTATGCTTTGACTCAAGTTTTTGGTAGTATGTTGATGTTTGTATATGGCATGTACATGTGGAACAACTCTCTTTTGTATATAGGTTGTAGCTGATGCCACTGGACATACATGTAAATACTTGATATGGTATATGATCCTATGGAAAAGTTGTACCTTTATGTAAATGTTTCTGAACATGTTTATGATGTTTATTTGGTTTTAGTTATTCCATTTTTCTGGCTTTATGCTTGATTAGCAGTTGATCAGGTGTTTTTTTGAGTAATCTTGTTTAGCATGATGGTGTGTCACATATATAGATGAGATAAATGTTTCCATTGTTTTTGACTTATGATGTCGTCGGGACTTACATTGATCAAAACATTGATGCAAAAAAAGGGT
This sequence comes from Alisma plantago-aquatica, assembly GCA_963693085.1. Classification (NCBI taxonomy): domain Eukaryota; kingdom Viridiplantae; phylum Streptophyta; class Magnoliopsida; order Alismatales; family Alismataceae; genus Alisma; species Alisma plantago-aquatica. The sequence continues at coordinate 244,984,462 of OY856413.1, read as the reverse complement.
TTATAATTCTAACAATTTAAAAGTGTTTGTTGTTAAAGAATGCTTTTAAGATTCTCCTTGAAATCCAAGACAAAGTTCCCTTGCATAATTATTACACTTGTGAGGAGCACATTCATTATTTTGAGTAGTTGACATATAACTCTCAAAGACTTCAACATTTATGGTTTATCTTATCAAATGGATTTAACTTGTTGATACACAGACTCAATGCATATGCAAGAAAGTGGAGAATACTAAGAGGTTCTATATTTATTATAAACTCGTGATGTTGAGTTAGGCTTTCCCATAATAGAACATACTACAAATCAACAAGATCTTATCTGACATGTTCAATATATTGTGAAATATTTGTCAAATATCTTTTGAAAGAACAAGTTTGCTTTGAACATTTGCATCTACCAATTCATACCAAATTTTAGCGATTTTTATGCATTTAATACTTTTTAATTTCTTTGTTAATTACTTTCCCATAATGATGAACAATGCATCTCCATAAGGAGAGTATGTAAACAAATTTTACTTACTTTTGACTTGCAACGATAAGTTGGCCCTTTACCATAATATAACAAACTAGGCATAATCCTAACAAGATTGTGCAACACTTAACATGCATGTCTAAGGTGCCAATGAAGTGATACGGCCCTCTATTTGCACATAAATTTTCAATAAGAAGAGAATATTTTATTCAATTTTACATCTCTACTCATTTCAACATTAAATCACCTAAATGGCTTGAATATTTCCATAGTTTTTCATAAGTTTAATAGGACAAGACAACAAGGTATTTTCACATATTGCACGATCTTTAGGTTCAAAACATCCTCCCCCAAAATTTTTCCCTCCATCCATCTGCACCCCACTCCCACCATATAGGGGTAGTAATATGAGATCCCATCCAAGATTATTGGGTCTATCCTATTATAATTCTAAAGTGAGTTTTTTTATGCTAAATTATTGAATTCGATGGTTGGAACTCAAACTGAGATAAACATTTGAAAGTTGAAGATAAACTTGACCTGATCACACTTGAGTGCAATTGACATCATATATAACTAAATGAAAAGGCAAAAAACCATAACTAGCTAAATAATTAATTTGGGTTAATTGTGAAGTGGTTTTGTTTTCTTTAGTGCCTTTGAAAAAGTAACATAAAAAATGAGATTGTTCTTAGGGTTCAAGTTACATTGACACCCTAAGGTTGATGTTAAGGTCAAAACCTTTCTGATGTAGTCTAGAATCTTGCATTAACTAGATGCATATTGATGGCATGGTGATACTGACCCCATAAGTTGTTTCCACTTGTCATTGCTTTTTGGAGTCTACCATTGATCTCTTGGGAGTCAATGTATAGGCACCATAAACCCATAGGTTTGTTTAACCTACCTTCCAAAAGCTAGATCCAAACTTATGAAGATTTTAGTAGGGTTGGCATCGACCAGGTGGATTGATTCCAACTATTTTCAATTGAGTTCAATTTTTTGGGAATTTTTGGAAATGGAGTTTACTTGTGGGTATACAAATATGAAATATATATTATCATATGGGTGTATATACAAGGATAGAAAACAAATTTTGTTCTTATATATAACATTTTTTTACATTACCTAGCACATTTCTCATTTATCATGACTTATTTTTATAGATAAATATACATAGAAAATGTGTCATATAAGATCTGTAATTTATCATGGTAATACAAAATGTTACTTATGTGGTAAGTGGATGTATGTAAGAAGTGTTTGTTAATGCCTATTCCACCTAAACGTGTCTTTGTGTCGCCTTTTAACCTTAGTTTAGAGACAAGAAGGATATTTAAAGGGGTTTTCATTAGGAAGGATATTAAATCTAGATGTACTTGGTGTTCTTGGTGAGGTTCTTCTAGAATTAGAGTAAGTACATTCTCTCTCCCTCTATGTGTATGTAACACCTGGGCCTACTACCCAAGGCTCTAGTCAAGTTTTAGGAATGACGATTGCCCCAAAGACCACCATTAGCCTTAACTACACACTTTGTCCTCACTCACACATAAGTCGGGATCAGCTTCTCAACTGGTCACCCATACTAGTACTACTTTAGGCTGAGCCCTCTTAACCACATTGTTCTTTAGTGATGAACCCCCTAAAAAGGAGGTGCACCTTGTTGATATGGGTAATCCAATCCTTTTAGGATCATTTCATCTAAGGCCTCAAAACTTGGGACATTACAAACTCCCCCACTTAGACTCTTGGTGTCCTCGTCAAGGCTCATTTGTATGTCTTCATAATATTTCCTTATTTCAGTGCAAACCCATATTGGCCATGGGACCCAGCTCATGATCATAGAATACCAGTGCAAAGGTGGGTACATCACCATGGACAACCCTTTCCAACATGCCTGGACTCCACAACTCAATACTGGCATTTCACATGTGTTGGTATGTATGCCAGTGAGACAATCATATGATGATTGTAATGACATAACATGTAAATGATTTGATTGATAATAAAGGCAACCTTCTGATTTATTTTGTATATTTAGTTATGAGATAATAAATAACATAATAAATGTCTAGAGAATGATATTACTCAATGACGTATGTCTTCAAGTATATGACTTGGAAGAATGAGATTATACAAATGTTAAGAGTATATACATTCTCATTATGTCCTTGATCGGTTGTTATTGTGGAAGGTAGATAGATAACAATGACACATAAGTTCAGAGTGTGAGTTGGTTGATGATAAGAGTCTCATTAGTCATGATAAGGAAATATCAAACTAAGCACACATATACATGTTAGAGAATAATGTATCATACAGACCCACTATGAGACTGACACATGGAAACTATCATCATGGAAGTCATAGTCAGATCTTGTGGTGATGGTGGTGGTTGTTGTTCTTAAACCTAAAATCACTACACTCATCACATGTTGTTGGGTATGATTTGACATCATCAAACGCAGTCCTGAAACATGTGTTGTTATAAAGGTGACGATTGGGTGACTTTGACGCATGGGGAATGACTGTGAGTGATAGAGATGGGATTCGTCCCCCCTACAGGAGAATGATATCCAAGGCCTCTTGATTAGAGAGAATGAGAAAAGTATGGGCATACGCATGTGAGTCAATATATGATATTGAAATTACATATATCTCATGCAGCCTACTCTGGTTCAAGAAACATGATTGAATAATAATGAGGATGACTTCTCAATGTGTCCAGTTCAATCTGGATATCAGTGACAAAGGAACTATACAAATACTGTAACACCATACACAGATTATAGGTTGAAGTTGCTCCCCAACTTTCCATTCACTTGGGTAGCAATGACGTGCGAATAGGAACCACTCTTTTCTTCTGATGTCATAAGTTTTTATGGACATTCACTGTCAAAGTGATATGGGACCATAGGGTCACACACAAAGGAACTCATCTAGAAGAAGAGTTGAATCTTGAATGACAATTGGATTGATTGCTAAAGTGTTTAGGTACTCAATTCACACAATAGATCAACAGATTGGCTGACTGAACTGCCAAACAACCATCTCACTGGGTGACACAGCCGTTTGGGCAGCCAAAGGAGTATCACAAGTGTTGAGATGGTAACTTGGGTTGTCAGGCAGATCATAAATCGAATTGGCATAGTTCTACCCTATGAACCGACTGATTCAAGCTTTTGGATTGATCAGATCGACTCAAACTCACTAGATAGTCATCTGGTTGAGTGAGACAGGCATCTTGCTTTGGTGAGATGGCCCAGTTGGGATGAATGAAGGTTTTAGAGTTCTCCCTAACATGTTTAAATTGCACTTACTTGGGATGCAAGTAAATTAATGTATGCCATTAATTTAGAAACAAAATTTTCAATTCATATCTGACTGGGAAAGTGTGAAATGACCGTCTTGCTAAGCGAGATGACCATCACATCCCAGACGACTGTCTCACTGGGTGAGACGACCGTTTCAGCACATGCAGGTTGTGAAACTTCCATAATTGTTGCAAAAAATCAAGATCTTCTGGTCCTTTATACTCATGCTTTAGTCCCATATTAGATGGGGCCTGGGAACCCTGACCCTAACCCTTACTATATATAGAGGGGTACTGGGGGCTTCCCAGAACACAAGTACAACATAGACAATTGAAAATCAGTTTCTCTGGCAATTGTTGTCCTCTCGTTGTGGTAACCACGAGAGCCCAGGCAAGTCCTACCCGACTAGGGAGGGATACCTAAGGGACAGAAAAACTAAGGATCATTGATGTGTGAGAGTAGGTTGGTGAGTAGTACACCAATAGGAGGGACAAATCCTTCTTGTCTGTTCTAGTAGGACAACATGGGTTCTAGTTGGTCTGTGTGGACTACTCTAGAGGAAGGAATCCTTTGGTTGCTGCTAGAAGAGAAACATCAACTCACAGTCTGTGGCGAGATCAGAGGAGTTGCTACAATAGTTATCTGAGTTTACTATTTGTGGAGGAGTAGTCAAACGAGTCTCAAGTGCAGCTAGGAGCTACACAAACACCATCCAAGATAGAGTGTGCATATACATTGATGAGGATTGTTGCTGAACTTGCTCCAAGACCAGGTATATCTTTGTGAAACTATCCTTCCCATTGCATAGTTATTGACATGATATGTTGGTTACTGGGAAATATGTCATATTTTTTTTATTTCCACTGCCTATCTGATGTTGTATTTACCAATAGTGGTATCAGAGCCACATAAATTAATTATATTTTTAGACAAGACAAATGATTAGATTTTTGGTTTTATCGAGTTTATTTATTGCATGCGATGCAAATATTTAAACTGGTTAATGTACATGTCTATCTAAATAACCACATAAAGAATCCAAACACACACACAAAGATATATATAGGGTAGCGATCTAGTGAGAAACATTCTACAGTGAGAGCATGAGAGGCATTTGAATAACTATAAAGTTGTAGATTATTTTTAATATCCAACCTTACAAATGGGAAGAACATTATTACATTTACCTTCACACGAAATATCATCACAATCGGATATATTTTACTTGTCCATATATACAATATGCACATTTTACATCCAACGGTCAACCTAAAACTCAACATTGAGCGTTGACAAGTATTTGCTTATTGTGCATGCAATACAAGTCCTATGATGATGAAATTTTGTGGGAAGATAACTAATAGGGTATGTTTTTAATCCCTAAGGTTAGATTATAAAAAAATTGATCATTGTGCAAAGTTATTTCAATGCCTTTCATGCTCTCACCAAGATATGTTTCTCACTGGATCATTGTCATGTGTATATATATATGTATGTATATATATATATATATATATATATATATATATATATATATATATATATATATATATATATATATATATATATATATATATATATATATATATATGCAAATTACACGTGTCTCCATTAAATCAGTTTTAATGGTGGATGTGAAGCATGGTTATGGACAAAACCCTAGATCTGTGTGTGCATGGTTGTGGTTTTTTATTCATGTTGTTAATCAGTCTGCATACCGAGCCTCTCTTTCTTTTCAAAATGTAAATTAATGCTCTTCTTATATATATATATATATATATATATATGAAAATTACACGTGTCATCATTAAATCAGTTTTGATGGTGGATGTGAAACATGGTTATGGACAAAACCCTAGATCTATGTGTCCATGGTTGTGGTTTTTTATTCATGTTGTCAATTGGTCTGCATACCGAGCCTCTCTTTCCTTTCCAAATGTAAATTAATACACTTCTTCCTATTTCCATTCGAATGCAACTCAAGTTTTTCCCCATATAAAATATAATAAGAAATAGGATAATTTTAATTTATGTTTCGACATGAGATGATGATTTACACAAAGATGAAATGAGCGGCTCGTGAGATGACCTGATTGAATGGAGGACTAAGGAGGCTAGATGATAGGAGGATTAACTGATCGACTGATGGCCCAACTGACTGGTTGGAGGTGTCCAGACAATGCTTGGACCTGAGAACCAGACAACCATTTCATTTGATTTATGCATGCCTTTTACAATATCCACAAATGGCATTTCTCACAAGGGAGGACAAGATAGTTCAACATAGGAGGAAATCAATCCATTACATAAGATAGGCCTCATATCATACTAGATTTTCCATAAGAAAAGCAGAAACAAAAACAATTACTAAGGAAAAGATGATAAAAAGAAACTAAAGAAATTGCAACTACATTGCCGACTGATTGCACCCCCCCTAAGCTTGTTATATATGTAGTGTATTCACTGCATGAATCTAACCTAAGGTGATAGAAACCATCTATCTATCATGGAGAAAGATCAAGATGAAGGTCCAACGCCCTCCTGACTAAATGGGAAGTACTAGTTCAACAAGTCATGATCATCAGGAATGTCAATAGGGATCGACTCATGAGGAGTGGGTTCTGGTTGAGGCTGGGATGGTGTAGGTTGCAAAGACTGAGGCATGGCATAGTGGCCCCATGGAATGTGCCACATGTCCATCCACTAGATCATGCCATGCATAACAAAATACTACTGACTCATAAAATCAAAGCAGCTATCCAGATGGTCAAACCTCATTGAACATTATCATACATGTGTTGGACATTGAGCATGAACCAACTATAGTCTATCTGTGTGCCGGTGGAGGGGGGCAGTGGAATGACAACAACTGAAGCAGATCCATCTAGTGCATCCTCATCTTCATCAGAATCATAAAGAGTCCATTTACAGATGTCTTTGTATGTTAGAGTCATTACTTCCAAATCAGGCAAGTCAATATATTTGTCATCATTGAAATATTGTATAAATTTGGAGTCATTATTGGTAACTGAAACAAGTAGACTTGAAGAGACGAGCAGAAGAATGTCCACCAAGTTCCTCCCAGGAGTAGCTTCTAGACAAGTAAAGTCATCACCGACCTTGCGGGCAACATGGGTAATCAAACCCTGACGTGGAAATTTTATTGCACTAACAAACTTACTTGGGGTTGAAATCCCCAAGATTTTACTAAAACCAAAGTGCAATAATACCACCCGCAAGCGGACGAGTCTTATCGCAGTATAGTTAAGGATCGAACCCAAAGGACAACATTTTTAAGAACCTTTGTTAATCGAATCTAGCTCGAGTTAAGGCTAATATTTAAAATGATTGGTTGATTGAGGTTAATTAAACTAATTGCAAGAAAGTAAAAGCTGAATTAAAGTTGGATTTAGATAAATGATATGGAATCGCTAGGATGGTACCAGGTTTCACCACCACTACTCATGCAAACACATTCAATCGCAAACAAACCAGGCAAGATATAACGATCCAGATAGAGCTGCTGCAAAACCCCCCCATACGGGCGTTAGGTTTGCGTAAGCATCAACTTAGGTGTAGCATCCAACTAAAAAAAACATAATTAACTAATGCGGAAGTGTTCACTAAGCAGCGGATTACATAAAATCACTAAAAATTAAAACCTTTTTCAAAGAGACCCAATCATAGGAAAACTCTTTCAACAATAACCAATGTATTACATTTACATCATGGTTCATAAGTATATATCTTATACCATCTCTTCTCATGGGTTACAACATCAACTGCCTTGTTAAAATATAAACACAGACAGCATAATAACCTCGAGGCATCAAGCCAAAAATCTCAAAACGATACATTAAAAGCACTAAGTACTAACTCTGAGGACCTGAGAGTATAGAGACGACACATAGGACTTCTATCTACAAAACACGACAGACAACATACTCAACATGAGTTGTCACTACTGTCCCTATTGCTGCTGATGTTCTTCCTCTGCAAGATATTCTCAGTCCCTTTCGCACTCGTCCACCTAAAAATATTGGTTCCCACGGGGGTGAGACAATTGAAAATTGCCCCAGCGAGAGATATAACTCTCTGCCAGAAACATCATTATTGTAGTTTAATTAATATAAAACTGAGCAGAGGATAAGCAATTTAGATCATTCTCATCTTTTAAAGTATTACAACTATCTATGATTGAATAGTAATTCATCTATTCTCTTTATAAGAAATAGAAAGAACATGTATAACATTTATCTACCATACATTTTCAACATCTCAAGCTTTGCTCATGTCATTCATTATTCTGATGTGTCACCCATGATTCATTCTTGTTTCTATTTGTTGGCCTTAGCCAATCTGCTAAATAGGTATTCACTTATGCCAAACATGTGATTATATAAATTATCATGTCTTATTTAAGCATTAAACTATATCAATCAGGTATAAATGTTTCAGGCATTGGACTATACCAATCCTGATTACACAACCAGGCATTGGACTTTAACCAAACCTAATTACAGGCATTAAGCCTCTGTCATGTATTTCTAATTATAGAGGCATGGATAGCATGCGAAACATAACTATCAACATGAGATATCTAGAATCATGATTATAATCAACAGTAGCAGTAGGATATCAACATAAGCATGACTATTGTATGTACACATTTACAATCTTATGCATATCCACAACATAAGTATAATTACTATCTCTTAGTTGCACTAAGCATCATCTTTATGTAAAGAGAACAAACAAGGGTTATCATCCAATGTGAAGCGTCATGTATAACCCTAAATAGATATGCTATACGGCTGTATTATATCTTTTATTATGTCCTGAGGAAATTGAGGATACCACTCAAAATCCAACTGACCACTGCTAATTCAAAATCAGTTCCATACAAGATCTAGGAAGAGCCGGACTCCTAAGATCTTCTCCGCCCCCGGTCAGTACGGGTCCGCCACAGTGACACAAAAGGTCAAGCTGCTAACATCCTAGTCTGTCCTTAGTACAGGTCACGACACTAGTGAAAGAGGTGGGTACGCATACCCTACCATCTGAGGTACAACCGCAGTTGTCCTCTAATATCATCACATATATAATCACCGAGACACGACCGCAGCCGTTCTCAACTAAGGGCTGGGTATGACCGCAGTCATCCTCCCTAAACACTTGAATTTAGGATGACAAGCACCCCGCATACTCATCAGTATGCACTCTGAGTTTCCCTTAGGAATACTCGTTTCACCATATGGCAAGTTCTGACACTCAGATGGATCTATGGCACAGGACACTACATGATTAGAGTTGCACTTGATTAGTTATGCCAATTGGGTGAATTAAGGCTGCATCAAACAAGTGGACATACAAACCCTAATTCACTTCTAGCAAGCATATAAATATCAAAACCTGAAAAGATATAAAACATATGAAACATAATTTCTCATCTCATCATCACATGGTAATATTCACTTGCCATTCATGAGACTACACCAGTCATCATGCTATCACATGATATAAATCCTTTTCACAATATCACAGGGTATCAACCCTTATCAACATAAGAGGAATACACCTCATTCAGGGTTCAACCATGCCCAAAGGTCATTAAGACCATCATGCTATCACATCAATTAGGGTTTCATGTTCATTTTATCAATCCAACCCTAATATATTGTTCCATACATCTAGGAGCATCCATCGACATTCCAAGTATTTAATATTCTTATCATTTATCATTAAATGATCATCAACACAAGGTATGAGTTTATCTCTCATCCTTATCATGGTATGATTACATCATACTCATTTTAGATTACTTATCAAGTATGTTAAACTCATTACATTTCATTGTAACAATTTACATAACACTCTCCTTGTGTATCTTATCCAAAAATATTGGATTTGAGATGCATCAAGGTATATCAACCCTGAAATGCTAAATGTGATATCTATCATGTCTCAATGTATCACTTCCCTCATCACTTCTATCTTACATGAGTTTATTAACTTATCTTATAATAAGGAATTTCACATCTTAATACTTTCATCCACCAACCTATCACCTTTACCATGATGTGCATAGATCACACACAAGGATTGTCCAACTATCTTCAATGATATGGACTCATCTCAAATTAAGGCATTGCCTGTTATAAGGTTGCCTATAGTCAACCACTTGATATATTTCATCATTATAGGGTATTACTCATTATTTCATCATTAAGGTTTACTCATATCATTACCCAGACATTAGGGTTATGATTTATCATCATATTGCCCATGATTAGAATTGCATGCACTATAGCCCAAATTTAGGGTTTACATAGCTTTACTCTGTGTTAGGTTTATGATTTCATATGACATCGCCCTCAATTAGGGTTTCACATGGAATCATCCTCAATTAGAGTTTCTCATGGAATCACCCTCAATTAGGGTTTCACTAATCATCCCAATTAGGGTTTCATTCAATTACCCATAAATTAGGGATTCATTATTCATCCAATTAGGGTTTGGCATTTCATTACCTTAAATTAGAGTTACCCAAGTCATTACCCTTAATTAGGATTACACTATTACCCTTAATTAGGGTTACACTATTACCCTAGATTAGGGTTTTACTCAGAATTTCCCTAAATCAGGGTTAGGGTTCGTTAACCTACTCAATTAGGGTTTCTTGATCTCTTTACTAAGGATCCTACCCTAAATCACCATATGAATCATACTCATGTATGAATTCATTTCTATCATTCTCTCCACTTGATTTGGTTACATCAACCATCCGATCAAATACAAACAACTATGTTTGACATAGTTATTGCTTCCATAAACAATTAGGGTTTGCTTAATTGAATAGCCTTCAACTCACGATTCCTTGGGAGTTAATCAGTCAAATTTGGTGAGTCATTAGAACACATCATTAGGAACAGTAATCCCAAACAGTCAACCCTTGGTCAACGCATTCAAATGGTCTTGAGACCGTTTACTCAAAAAGGTCAATTAAATCAGGTTGAAAATCAGCACTTAATTCAATTAGGTTTCCCTAATTGATTAGGCTTCAACTCACGATTCCTTGGGAGTTAATCCCTCAAATTTGGTGGGTCATTAACCAAAATAATTATGAACAGGAATCCTAAACGGTCAATGCTTGGTCAACACACTCAAACGGTCTTGAAACCATTTTCCCAAACATGCCAAGTTGATCAGGTTGAAAATCAGCATTTAATTCAATTCGATTTATCTAATTGATTGGCCTTCAACTCACGATTCCTTTGGAGTTAATCCCTCAAATTTGGTGGGTCATTAACCAATATCATTATGAACAGGAATCCTAAACGGTCAACCATATCAAAAGGTTATATTAGAGTTATAAGCATTCAATTATGGTAATTAAGCTCCTTCAACTCATTAAGAAAGTTCAGGGGCCTTACAACTATAAACCCCTAACAAGGATTTCGCCCCGAAATCCTACGCAAAAAGAGATGGGTATTTTCTACGCATCTCATTTTGCGTAGGATTTCGGGGCGAAATCCTTGTTAGGGGTTTATAGTTGTAAGGCCCCTGAACTTTCTTAATGATTTGAAGGAGCTTAATTACCATAATTGAATGCTTATAATTCTAATATAACCTTTTGATATGGTTGACCGTTTAGGATTCCTGTTCATAATGATTTTGGTTAATGACCCACCAAATTTGAGGGGTTAACTCCAAAGGAATCGTGAGTTGAAGGCCAATCAATTAGATAAATCGAATTGAATTAAATGCTGATTTTCAACCTGATCAACTTGACCTGTTTGGGAAAACGGTTTCAAGACCGTTTGAGTGTGTTGACCAAGCGTTGACCGTTTATGATTCCTGTTCATAATGATTTTGTTTAATGGCTTAGTATGCTTAACCTATTCAATCTACTTAAATTGCTTATTCATTTCTATATCTGCTCAGTTCATTTAATGTCAATTAAATCAGGTTGAAAGTCAACACTTAATTCAATTAGGTTTCCCTAATTGATTAGGCTTCAACTCACGATTCCTTTGGAGTTAACCCCTCAAATTTGGTGGGTCATTAACCAAAATCATTATGAACAGGAATCCTAAACGGTCAACCATATCAAAAGGTTATATTAGAGTTATAAGCATTCAATTATGGTAATTAAGCTACTTCAACTCATTAAGAAAGTTCAGGGGCCTTACATTAGGCATCAGATGTCTCATCACCATCTGGATCACTTACTTACGACTTTGAAGATATAGAAATCCAACGAAGGCTGTGGGGCCCCTATATAGGTGTTAGGCACACATAAGCGTCATCGAAGGCTAGATGGCTCGTCCCCTCACGGATCATACACTTACGACCTCTAAGAAACCCCATTCTATTTCTAGTTTGGGAGTCAACTGCATTAATCGATAAGCAAGCAGGTGATAGATCTACAAACTAACATCGACGATAAACAAGACGATACAAAATCCATCTAAGGTTGTGGTCCTCCCTGAGGGATGTTTAGACCACAGAAGCGTTACCGTAGGCTAGATGTCTCGTCCCCTCACAGATCATACACTTTTTTTTTTGCTCGGTAAGCGCCTTACTCTTTATTAGAAAAACCTCAAAATGTTATGAACAAGTGGAGAAAAGAATGAAAGGAAAGAAAAAAACCTATACAACATTATGACTATGCATCTAATCTATACATAGCAATAATATCAACAATGTTGTTCCAGCACTTGCTGTTATCAGTAGGGAGACCTTTGAAGATCTTTGAGTTCCTTTCTTTCCAAATATAGCAGAAGGTCGCTAAACAGAAAAGCTGATGTCTTCTCAACCTCATCTTCAGACAATTGGCAGGAAGAATAGGCACATGAGTGATATTTCCACAGCTCACACCTTTCCCCCACAGGGTTGTAGCAAAAACACACCCAAAGAACAGATGTTCAATGTCCTCTACATCGCTTTCACACAACACACACCTTGGCGCCATATGAAAACCCATCTTCTGGAGATAATCCAACGTAGGTAGCTTACCCAGAAAGATTTTCCAAGCATTCAAAATCATATTCCTCGGATGATCAAATTTCCAGATCCACATAGCCCAATCAAAAGGTTTTTTATCGCCTCTCAGAATGTGCCAGGCTTCTCTAATCTTCAAACTAGACTTGCCATGAATTCTGATTGAGTCCTCAGCAGCAAGCTTAATATCAACGTCTTCAATGCACTTTTTTAACTCTTTAAAACATCTTCTGTCCCGAATAAACCAGTCTTAATCTTTAATGAACTTATTCAGAAACCCATTCACACCAAAACCAATTTTAAGGATATTCTTAGAATCAATGCAATCACTTAGAAACTTATTACCCGGCAACCAGGGATCTTTCCAGACCCTAACGCAAGATCCATCCCCAATGTGAATTTTAATCTAGGGCAGCATCATACCCCTTAGACTACAAAGTTGTTTCCACATCCAAGAGCTATACCCATTGGGTCTACTGGACTAGAAGGAATCATTTTTTAAATATCTACCATCAAGCCATCTAACCCAAAGTGAATCCTTCTTCGAAGCCACATTCCACGCATTAACAATCATAACAGCTTTGTTTGACTCCTCAACTCTTCTAATCCCTAAATTGCCCTCACTTTTTGGTTTGCAAACTTGCTACCATTTAACATAGTGGATCCTCTTCTCAGTAGAAATGCCATCCCAGATAAAGTTTTTACAAATGTTGTTGATTTCCTTCATGATACTAGCAGGCAACGAAAAGGTGGCAGACTAGTATAAATGAAGGGCATTCAAGGTAGACATGACCAGCTCCACTCTTCCACTAAATGAAAGAGTCTTCATCTTCCAGCTATCAAGCTTCTGTCTCATCTTATCAATCACCGGTAAGCAGAAGGACTTCTTAAGTTTGCCACAAAAAAGTGGAATCCTGAGATACCTCATAGGAAAAGTACCTTTACTTATTTTCAGAATATCAGTAATAGAATCACTATCAACATTCTTGCTGCAAAACACATTACTCTTACTGAAATTCATAACCAAACCAGAGACATTCTCGAAGTGATCCATAAGACCCTTAATAGCTCTAGCATTTATAGGGTTTGCTTTAGCAAAAATCATCACATCATCAGCAAAAAGGGTGTGAGAAATAGAAATACTACCATTACTAAGAGGGGCCAACAAATTCTTCCTAACAACATTCTCCATCATAGCACTAAAACCTTGCATAGCAAGAACAAACAAAGAGGGGCTAAAGGATCTCCTTGTCGAATTCCATTTGAGGGAAATATAGCATCAGAAGTATTACCATTCACAAGCACATGCAGGCTCGTAGTACTCAAAATAGTCTTTATCCAATCAATGAAACAATAGGGGAACTTCATCTTTTCCAGCACCTTAAGAAGAAAAGGCCATTTTACAGAATCATAGGCCTTAGTTAGATCTGTCTTGATACACATTTTATCACCACCATTACTCATGTTGAAGTCACTAATCAGTTCATTCGCAAGTAAAAGAGCCTCTGATATCTTCCTTCCTTTGACGAAAGCAATTTGTTTAGGACTTATGATGGATGGAAGAATGCTTTGCAGCCTATTAGACAAAATTTTAGAGATGATTTTATATAGAAATTTGCATAAAGCAATCGGCCTCCAGTCACTAATATTCTTCGCATCTTGAACTTTCGAAATAAGAGTTATATAAGCTTTATTAATCTCTCTAAGCATCTTATTACTGCTGAAGAAGTTAAGTACAACTTTATTGACATCATTGCCAATAATGTGCCAGACAACTTTAAAAAAATGCCCATTAAAGCCGTCCGGCCCTGGAGCTTTGTCTCCATCAGCTTCCTTAATAACCCTATCCACCTCATCTTTAGTGACAACATCTTTAATCATGTTGAATTGTTCTTCAGATAAAGAAGGCACAATCCAATCCGAATCCCAAGCCACATAATACTCATTAGAAGCCTTGTTGAACATATCATTATGATAACTATGAATGTGTTCAATGATCTTCCCTTCATCATAAGTTTTCCCTCCTTCAATATTCAAACACCTGATACAATTTCTAGCAGCTCTTGATTTGATGGATTTATAGAAGAAAGAAGTGTTCTTATCACCTAGCTTTAGCCAATTCACTCTAGACAACTGTTTCGCATAGGATTCTTCTCTATCCGTAACATCTTTAGCAACTTTACACTTATCAGTAGCATACTCCCTGAGCTTGATATCATCAGGAAACTTATCAGCAGTAGACAGTGCTTCAATAGCTTCAAATTCCAAAATTTTAGAAGAGTCTTCAATATTACCAAAAATCTCCTTATTCCACCTTATAAGTTTAGCTTTAACATTCTTCAGCTTTCTAGTAACTCTAAACATGGGGTTACCAGTAACCTCCTCACTCCAGGCGTCCTCCAGGACTTTCAAAAAATCAGGGTGGCTAGTCCAAGCATTGAAGAACTTGAAATATCTTTTCTTCTTCTTCACCTCACTACCCATTCTGACAACCAGCTGACGATGATCACTGTAGATAGTGTTGTTAATATCCCCCCAAGAGTCCTTGAACACATTTATGAAATTAGCATTATGAATCACCCTATCAATTTTGGACATCACAAATTGATCACCTTTCCTTCTATTATCCTAGGTGAAGAATGCACCCTTAAGATCCATATCAACTAGATCAGAATTAGTAAAGATACTATTGAAATCATCCATAGCTATGATAGAGTAGAAACCTCTACCCTTGCTCTCATGAGTGAACCGTATGGCATTAAAATCACCAATGAGAATCCAGGGCTCAAACATACTGTGTTGAAGGTTGATAATATAATCCCATAGTTCATATCTCTTTTTTCCTCATTTTGCCCATAAACTACAGTAAGGAAAAAAAACATCCCCTTTATAATCAGCCATACAATGAATTACTTGACCAGACTCGAAAATCTTAGTAATCTTCATCACATTACTATCCCACAGAATAATAATCCTTCCCAAAGGATGCGAGCTATGATTAGAAAACCACATCTTATCACTCCAGATCTTGTTCACAACTCTAGTAATTGTTTTATGTCTAACTTTATTTTCTAACAGAATATTTATAGGCATATCATATTTACAAATGGCCTCTCTAATTTTCTCCTAGTGTCCATTTCTGTTGAGACCACGGACTTTCCAGGAAAAAATTCCAAGGTTTTCACCCATTTGACCACTCCTTGGCTGGTTCTCTGCCAGCCTCAGTAGATTCAGAGAAATCCTCTATAGCTTCATCCAAGATTTCAAACATGTTGGTGGAAACTTCCTCCATAATCTTTTTAGCTGTGGTCAAGCACTTATTTGACTTCCTCACAGGAATGCATCGTTTCCCAGTAATAGAACAAAATCCCTCCTTATCCAATATCTGCTTCTTCGCATTAAGCTTACTGTCAACTAAGCTTCTCGATTTATCAGGTACCTTATACTGTGGTGTAGAAAAAGCATCCTTAACTGGGCCATTTTTTGAAAGGACTCTTCCAGCATCTGTATTATGATTACTATTAACAATCACAGCTCCCATTCCATTACGAAGACTTGCATATAGAACCTGGCCGTCAACATCGGTTGGATTAACAAGTAGATCATGATCTTCTTGACTTGGACCTCCAGAGGGCCCTGGTGAACTATTAACAGAAATGTTATATGTAAGCTCATCCCCTGGCCTTATGACAGCAACCGTATCCTTCTGGTTATTCAACACAGAACTAACAAGATCATTAACTAGGATCTCTTTAGAAAAGACTTTTTTCGATTCTGCATTATGACTATTATCAACAAACACCTCTCCCATCTTGCTATGAGCTTCCCCAATCCTACCTTGACCTCCATTACTAGAGGATGGGACCTGGACAACAGCAGCAATTGGATTAACAAGAAGAGCATGATCTTTTTGAGTTTGACCACCAGAGAGCCCTGGTGAACTGTTAAACAAAATCTCAACCCCTGATCTCGCATCAACAACCATGTCCTTCTGGTAATTCAACACAGAACCAGCAACAACCATCTTGCCAACCTCCCCCATCTCCTTCCCCACCTTTCTCTCATTCCTCACAGGCTTCCAAATTTTCCTTAACTCAACCAAATTACAACTACCAGATTCATGGCCAAAACATTTGCATTTAGAGCACAATTCCGGTAACCATTCATACAAGACTCAGATCTCATCCTTATGTCCCTCATCACTTCGCAGAACAATCTCATTCGGATAGCAACATTCAGAGGATATTAGCACTTGTATACACGCATAATCCAATCTGGACATAGATTTTGTGGCATAATCAACACATAGAGGCCTCCCAATGTAACTCCCCAGCACACTAAGCATCTCCTGGTTCCATAAATCTAATGGAAGATTAGGGAAACGAATCCACACCGGAATTTCCTTCAGTTTCATTTTTTCAAGTGGTTCACCTATTTCCCATTTCTTCAACAGTAAAGGTTTCCCCCCAACATACCAAGGACCACCCTCCACAGCCGTTTTAAGATCTTCAGCATTCTTGAATTTAACGATGAAAAAGCATTTGTTCCTAGGAATTACCTCAAACATGCCCTTAGGTTTGTAGACCGTTTCAAGGTGCGGGACAAGCATAGGCCAATGATGATTTAATCCCACTACATAGCCCGTAGCAACATTGCTCCATTTCTTCACGATTTCCACGGCTTTCTCCCTTTTGTACCTCAATTCCCCCTCCAAAATCTCAGGCTGAACAAACTGAAGACTCGTGAAATCCTTCTGTGCACGATCAGCAAAAAGCTCACTCCATGACTTCATGGAAGCAGCAACTCTAATAACCCCTAGCTCTGGTCGGACTCACAGCATCGGTATCTGATTCGCCTTAATCATAGCCGATGTTTGATTTGCCCTAGAGAATCCTGGGATGGACGAAGCCAAAACTCCATGCCCTTCATCCTGGACTCCTTTCGATATCTTCACTCCTGAAGCTTTCTCCCCTACTCCAGCATTCTCTATGGAGAATTGGACATGCGAGTACACCGAGAATTGATTGGAAGGTCGTCGCCATTGACCTCCCTGGATCGCCTCCACCGTCGCCTCTCTAGTCGCCTTCCCCCTTTTCAAACTCGCTCCCGCCATCGGTCTCAGATGCCCAGAGGATGCCTCTACTACTCCAGAGCTATTCCAACCTCCATCCTCCACCCAAAGGCTGCCGGTCTGAGATCCACGCCCCATCCTGAAGATGCTTTCTCTCTCTTCGCCAAAGAAGTTGGGAAGAGGAGACCTCATCATTGAGCAACCTGTGAAGTGTGAAGATCGTCTCTCTCTCTTTCCAAGGGGTTGACCTTCCTCTCTCCTTTGTGAAGTGTGAAGATTGCCAATTCTACTGGGAGGTGACACGATTTCCCGTATACCAAACGGAACGGTGTTGTTCCAATTGGTGTTTTGTAGGCTGTTCGGTAAGCCCAAAGGGCGTCGGGAAGCTTGGTGGACCAGTCGGTACGGTGCCTATTGATGGTTTTCTCTAAGATTACCTTTAGTTGTCTGTTCGAAACTTCAACCTGACCACTCGTTTGTGGATGGTAAGGAGTGGCGACTTTATGGTTGACTCCGTATTTCTTTAAGAGGGCTTCAAAGCTTCGCTCCAGAAAATGGGTTCCACCATCGGATATGACAGTTCGGGGGACTCCAAATCTGGGAAAAATAATATCTTTAAACATTTTAATGACTGGTTTGGAATTGCTGGAAACTTTGGGTATAGCTTCTACCCATTTCGAGACATAGTCAACAACGACCAGTATGTAAGAGCATCTGTATGAAGAGGGGAAAGGGCCCATATAGTCTATCCCCTAAACATCAAAAATCTCGATCTCCTGCCACATAGTGAGAGGCATTTCATTTCTTTTTGTTATACCACCGGAGAGTTGACACTTGTTGCATGATTTTACAAAATCATGGGAATCTTTTGCTATTGTTGGCCAAAAGAAACCCGATTGTAGGACTTTCATGGCGGTCTTTTTCGAACTCATATGTCCTCCAGTGGGGTCAGAATGACAATGTTCTAGGACAGGCGTGATCTCTTCTTCAGGTAGGCAGCGGCGGAAAATTCCGTCTACACATAGTCGAAAGAGATAATGTTCGTCCCAATAGTATTGCTTGACATCGTGGAGGAATTTCTTTTTGTCATGGTAAGAGGAGGAAGGGTGAACGATTCCCGTAGCCAGATAGTTTACTATGTCAGCATACCAGGGGAATCCTGTTGTAATTTTCATTACCTGGTCATTAGGGAGAGAGTCTCAGATAGGTTCTTTATCATCGTCCTCGGCTTCAATACGGCTGAGGTGATCAGCGACGACGTTCTCCACTCCGCTTTTGTCTTTGATTTCTAAATCAAAATTCCTGAAGCATCAACACCCAGCGGATAAGTCTGGGTTTTGCGTCCTGTTTCTGAATTAGATATCGTATAGAGGAGTGGTCAGTGTAGACGATGACCTTAGCTCCAATCAGGTAGGAGCGGAATTTTTCGAATGCATAGATGACAGCCAAGAATCCTTTTCTGTAGTGGTGTAGTTCTTTTGTGCTTCATCGAGCATTTTGGATGTGTACTATATAACATAAGGTTTCTTGTCGATTCTCTGCCCTAACACGGCCCCTACGGCATAATCGCTGGCGTCACACATGATTTCAAAAGGTTGTGACCAATCCGGGGCTCTCAGTATTGGTGCGGAGATTAGGGCGTTTTTCAGAGTTGTGAAACTTTGTAAGCATTCTTGGTTAAAATTAAACTCGGTGTCTTTGGTCAGTAGTTGGGTCATGGGTTTTTCTATTTTTGAGAAATCTTTAATGAATCTTCTGTAGAACTCTGCATGACCCAAGAATGCTCGTACTCCTTTTATGTCTTTTGGTGGCGACAATTTCGAGATAACATCAATTTTTGCCTTTTCCACCTCAATCCCTCTGTCACTCACTCTGTGTCCGCGGATGACACCTTCAGTTACCATAAAATGGCATTTTTCCCAATTCAGAATGAGGTTCGTTTCCTCGCATCGTTGTAAGACTTGTCCAAGGTTGAGTAGACAGTTATCGAAGGAGTCTTCGTAAACTGAAAAATCATCCATGAATACCTCCATTATAGATTCCGTTAATCCTGCAAAGATAGCGGACATGCACCTTTGGAAAGTAGCAGGTGCGTTACATAACCCGAATGGCATTCTTCTGAAAGCATAGGTCCCAAAGGGACAAGTAAAAGTAGTTTTCTATTGGTCTTCCGGGTGTATAGGGATTTGGTAGAACCCAGAATAACCATCTAGATAACAGAAGAACTTTTGATGGGCTAGGCGTTCAAGGACTTCGTCGAGAAAAGGCAGAGGGTAGTGATCTTTTCGTGTTGATTTGTTTAATTTCCCGTAGTTGATACACATCCTCCACCCCATCATAGTTCTTGTAGGTACTAGCTTATTTTTGTCATTTAGCACGACAGTGGTTCCTCCCTTTTTGGGGACCACTTGGACAAATCTGACCCACTGGGAATCTGAAATTGGGTAAATAATGTCGACTTTCAGTAGTTTGAGGACTTCAAGGCGGACCACCTCTTTAAGATTGGGGTTCAGCTTTCTTTGGTGCTCTCTTGAAGGCTTGAATTCTTCGACCATGGGCAGTCTATGCATGCATAAGGCAGGGTTTATACATGTCAGGTCAGTTATTTTGTACCCAATGGCTTTCTTGTGTTTCTTTAACTCGACGAGAAGCCTTTCTTCTTGGTCTTTTGTCAGAGTGGAATTGATGATAACTGGACATAATTTTTCTTTGTCCAGGAAGACATGTTTAAGTCCCGTAGGTAGATTCTTCATCTCGGGGGCCTTGGGTGCTTCTGTTGTTTCTAAAACATTGACGGATTTGAGCTCCTCAAAGGTGTCTGTTGGCGCTTCTTTGGCTTTCTCTAAGTGTTGCAAGCATTGTTGAACCAGTTCATTGACCAAGAATTTGACTTCTAGATTTGTTAGAACATTCTCTAACTCATCAGATGGCTCAAATATTTCTAATTGGGACATTTGGTGTATTGCATCTAGGAGAAAAACCTCCTCTTGAATGCTGGGACCTTTCATGCTGTTGAGAACCCGGAATTGAATTGCTTCTTTTCCCAGTCTTAGAATGATTGTGCAAGCTTCAATGTCAATAAGTGCCCTGGCTGTGGCAAGGAAAGGTCTCCAAATATTATTGGGTATCTCAGGTCCTCCTTGATATCCATAATGACAAAATCGCATGGGACATAGGCATCTGTGCCTATCCTGACTGGAATATGTTCAATAATTCCTAGAGGTGCAGTGATAGTGGAATCAGCTAACTGAATTGTCATCGTGGTGGGTAGTAAGTCAGTGAAACCTAATCTTTTACACATGGAATAAGGCATAATTGATATGCTGGCCCCTAGATCGGCTAATCCCTTTTTGCTCGAAGCATTCCCAATACAACACTGAATACCAAAGGAATCAAGGTCCTTATTTTTCTTTGGCATCTTGTTAAGAATGATATCAGAGGTAGTCTGAGCTAGTTTAACAGTTTGTCGCTCCTCAGTAATGTACTTCCTTGATAGCAAAGTTTTTAGGTATTTAGCCCAAGCTGGCACTTCGGAGAGGGCATCGAGGAGCGGGATGTCGATATAGAGTTTCTTCATCACCTCCTTGAAATGTTGGAATCTAGTGTCCATCTTAGTCTCTTTCAATCTTCCTGGATATGATATCCTAGGTTTATATTGCGGGACCTCTGACTCCTTGGGGGCTTGTTCCTTTTCCTTGCCCTTTTCAGTCTCTACAGAATTCTCAGTTGCTAGATTCAGGCTTGCATTTGGAACAAAGACAGGAGTATCATCATTATCATGAGTGATCCTTGTAGCTTCGTGAAAGACACGACCTAATCTTGTAGTGATGGCATTCAGTTGCTCCGGCCTATTCTGGTCGTGTCTTGCGTTCGACTCCGGTTGGCCAGCTAAAGTACCTACTGGTGGTTTCAATTGGGCAGCAATTTGTGCTAATTGAGCCTCTATAGCCTTTTGCTGAGCTTGCTGATTAGCGAGCATAGTCTGTTGTGATTGTAGCATTTGCCTAATCATAGTTATCTCATCAGTGGGTTGGGAAGGGATATTTTTCTGTTGAAATTGTTGTTGTCCTTGATGTGGCTGTTGTGGAGGTGGTGCTAACTGAGGCTAATGTGATTGCTACAGCTGAGGGGGTAGTTGTGGGTGCAGAGGAGGATGGGTGTATTGATAGTAAGCAAAGGGTTTCCTTTGGTAGTTGGATCTTGGTAGGTTATTTCTAAGGTTCCCTTGATTCTGGTTAAAGTTGCTTTGAAATCCTGGTGGCAATCTATTAGAAGATCCGCCTTACGTTTGGTACTGTGGGTTAGCAGTCCCTGCAGGGTTCCCATATTGAAAACCGGGGTGGTTTCTTGGTTGACTTGGATTATAGTAAACTTGTCCCGGTATGGAATGAATGGAATTAACTTGTTCGGGCATTTGATCTTCAGGTTGCTCGATAATTGATTCATACTGCTGTTGTGGTGGTTGCATATCCATCATTACATTATAAAGTAACCCACATGACAGCGTGGGGTGATCAGATGCGTGACAGGCTTCACAATTTCCTATAGCAGCTTTAACTTGCTGGACTTGGGGTTTTTTCTTCTTATCATATTCTCCAAATGAAGTTTCAAGTGCCTGCTGTTTATGAGCTATAGTCTTTAAGGCTTCAACAATAGCCTTCATTTCCATTGATTCCTCAGCTTTATAAACTTTGAGGACTCCTTTACTAGATGATCGTCCCTAATTGGATTGGTTCTCAGCTCCAAGAGTAACAATTTTCCAAGCATCTTCGTAGTTCTTCCTCATAAAATTTCCTCCAGATGAGGAATCCAGAAATTGTTTGATATCATCACTCACCCCCCTATAGAATGTTTCTATCAATTGATTCTGGGAGATACCGTGATGGGGGTACTTCCTTAGAAGCTCCTTGAATCTTTCCCATGCTTCTGCGAGCATTTCTCTGGGAGGTTGGGCGAAGTGGTTAATCTGTCCCCTAATTTCGTAGGTCAAAGAAGGGGGGAAGAATTTCTCTAGGAACTTTTCTTCCAAGGGGGCCCAGGTGGTGATGATTGGCTCCCTATCAAGAGAGTTGTACCAAATCAAAGCCCTTCCAGATAGAGTGAAGTGAAAAAGATGTAGCATTATTACGTCGAAGGAAACTCCGGCTTGTGGGACAAGACGGCAAAGTGCCTTGAATCTCTTCAGGTGATTCATGCAGTCGTCTCCAGAACTACCTGAGAATGAAATACCCTGTATGATTTGAATCCATTGTGTCCAGATCTAAAAATGGGTTATGTTGATGATTGGTGGCCAGACATGGTGATTATCTTCATAGTTCTTTGGGACAACATAGTCTCACAATTGCTTGTTCCTTAGCTCTAACTGGGCAGCTTCGTTTTCAGCTCGGATGTGGGCTTGTTCTTCATCTCGGATCTCTGCTTGAATCTGAGCACGAGTGTCAGCAATAAGTTGTGCTCTCTGAGCGGCTATGGCGGTGTTGGAGATTCCACTCGCGTGGAATTGCATGCACCGCTAAAAATCCTAAAGATGGTAAGTCTTTAGGTTTAGCCTTGCTTATACTAGGTTAAAACTCCACCCACGTATGCTAAGATATGTGGAAGTCTTATCGCAGTATAGTTAAGGGTCGAATCCACAGGACAACGGTCTTGTTGGCAGCAACAAGATGGAAAACGTTGGAATTTCACTTAACCCCTTAATAGTTGATATTTAGTTCGAAGATTTGATTTGGTTGTTTTAAACTAAGTGCAAGTAAAGTAAAAGCAAGAAAGTAAACTTAAGGTTTTTAACAATGATAAGAAACCACTAGGGTGTGATCGGTTTTCACCACCACTACACATGGATCAAAACATACAACATAAAAACATAACCTACAATAAGAGTCTAATCAGTTAGTATCTTTGTAGGTTTAGTTTCCTTTCGGAGAACTAACTATGAGAAGTGTGGGAATGATGCAATGCCAGCCATCCCCGAATGAATGGTCACCTACTTTACATCATTCCCTTCACAAAGTGTGTTCCTCGACTTATCAAGGTTGCACTTTCATACGTCAACTGATTCCATTTCATAGTATGAAAGTGCAATGTTGGAAGTGAGTTTACCCCACTTCTTGAAAAACACTCCTAGATACCAAAACAGATGCATGGTGGATACATGCACCAAGAACCCACATTCAATCGAGATTTGAATCTAATAGTACAAACATAGACAATTCATACTAAAAGATAAAAGATAACACAAGTTGGTGATCAAGCAACAAGCATTCATTAAACGATTGATGTAGAACTGAAAAGAAAGCATATCTCTATTGCAAACTATGGATTACATTGCATGAAATGAAACAATGGGTAGCGGAGCTACTCCCCGCACCCTAGTGAAAAGAGACTACTCGCTCATAGCTAGGACAAAGAAGGAGGCTAGAAGAGAGAGAAAGAACGTCATCCCCACAAAGGAGAGAGGAAGGTCAACCCCTTGGAAAGAGAGAGAGACGATCTTCACACTTCACAGGTTGCTCGATGATGAGGTCTCCTCTTCCCACCTTCTTTGGTGAAGAGAGAGAAAGAAGCTTCAGGATGGGACGTGGATCTCAGACCGACAGCCTTTGGGCGGAGGATGGAGGTTGGAAATAGCTCTGGAGTAGTAGAGGCAGCCTCTGGGCATCTGAAACTTCGGGAACAAAGCATAGTCTGGAGAGATTGGCGTTGTCTAGCATGGTGAGGATTCTGTCATAGATCCCCATCTTGAGTAGTACGCTTGAGCAGACGTTCTTTGTTGGTTTTAGTACTTTGTCGATGGAGGGGAAGGTGTGGATGTAGATGTTTTCTGGTGGTGGTGCGGTGGTGGTGAGTACTGAGAAGATAGGGGTGGTAGTGATGGGTTTTGGGACATGCTCTGTAAGGGTTTGTTCCCTAGCAGTAACGGGGTGGACTTGCTTCCTTGCCCACTTTTTTGGGGGTTGTTCAGTCACATCTTCTTGGACCTTTCGTTTCCCCTTAGATTTTTCAACTGGGGATTCTTCCTCGGAATGTGGCTCGTATTCAGAGCCTTCATCATCACTGGAAGAAATTTCTTCCCCTTCTTCGTCAGGCTCCACAGCTAGACATTTGTTGATGCGGTCAATTTCACACAAAACTGCTAAGATGTTGACCTTTGGTGGGGCCTTTCCAGTCTTGTTGTAGTTGTCTACAATCTTTTGGAGTCTGGCTCAGTCCACTATCAGTTCCTCTGTTGTCCAGAAGGGAGCGTCTTTGTTTCTGGTTGGTTGCTTTGCTGGTGAAGCCATTTCTGAAATTGGAAAGTCATGTGTTAGCATAAAAATTGATTTTGTATGAGTTTATATATTTTCATGTTTTAACAAAAAGAAAATGGTGCTGAAAAGACCAAACGGTTTTGAAGACCGTTTAGTCTCAAACGGTTTGAAGACGTTTTGGTCTCAAATGGTTTTGAAAATCGTTTGGTCCCAAACGGTTTGAAGACCGTTTGGTTCCAAACGGTTTGAAGACCGTTTGGTTCCAAACGGTTTGAAGACCATTTGGTTCCAAACAGTTTTGAAGACCGTTTGGTTTTAAATGGTGTTTGAAGACCGTTTGGTCCCAAACAGTTTGAAGATTGTTTGGTCCCAAACGGTTTGAAGATCGTTTGGTTCCAAACGGTTTCAAGACCATTTGGAAGGTGAAGCGTTGGGGAGCGACCGGAGATAGCAAAAGCGGCGGCGATAAGGACGATGACGGCTATGAATAGGGAGCCGCGGTGACACCAAAGATGTCAGTGATGGAAAAGACGATGGTGGAGGCGAAAAGGATGATGGTGTGATAGAACAGGGAGCCGCGGCGGTGTTGCAGTCGTCGACGATGGCGGCTCGTCTACCTTGCAGTTGCGGGTGAGGAAGACGACGACGAAAGGAAATGCAGCAGCGGCCGAGTCATGATCGTTGTGAAGATGTGCGAAAGATGGAGCGAGGTGACGGAGAGGACCTGCGTCAAGGGTTGCATGGGAATAGGATGTGCGAGCGAGGGTTTAAGGAAACTCGAGATTCAAAAGAACGTGGAAGGAGAGGGGGGTTATATTTATAGGAATCGGGGGTTGACCTTAAAAAAACCCCAAGTCAAACAGTTTGAGACCGTTTAGACTCCAAACGGTTTCAATATCGTTTGGGATCCAAACGGTTTCGGGGCCGTTTGGCTCCAAACAGTTTCAGGACCGTTTGTCTCCAAATGGTTTCAGGACCGTTTGGCTGGCTTAGGTTTTTGAGTTTTTATATTTTTATGTTTGTTTTGGTTATGTGAATTTTATATTTTCAGATGATAAACCTAAGTTAAACAAAGGGAGCAGAAAACAAAGATAAAAGAGAAACGGGGGTACTCATGTCTTGGGTTGCCTCCCAAGTAGTGCCTGGGTTTTACATCGCTGGCTCGACGAGGTTTTGATTTTGTTATGGTGATGTTGTGGTGTCTTTGATCTCAATAGTCTGTCTCGGCATTTTGTCTGCTAGAGTATAGTATTTTTTCAATCGGTGGCCATTGACTGTCCTTTCTCCTCCATTGTCATCAACAATTATGATGGCTCCAGTCGAGTATATATGTTTGATGGTGAAGGGCCCGGACCACTTTGTGCGGAGTTTTCCGGGTAACATTTTGAGCCTGGAGTTGAAAAGAAGGACTTTGTCTCCGATGGCGATGTCTTTTCTATTTAGATGGCCATCGTGCCACATTTTGGTTTGTTCTTTGTAAATCCTGGCACTTTGGTATGCGATCATTCTGAGCTCTTCTAGTTCCTACAACTGTAGTTGTCCGTTTTCTCCAGCACTTTTGGAATCGAAATTATGTTGTTTAATAGCCCACCAAGCCTTATGTTCCAATTCTACTGGGAGGTGACATGATTTCCCATATACCAAACGGAACAATGTTGTTCCAATTGGTGTTTTGTAGGCTGTTCGGTAAGCCCAAAGGGCGTCGGGAAGCTTGGTGGACCAGTCGGTACAGTGCCTATTGACGGTTTTCTCTAAGATTACCTTTAGTTGTCTATTCGAAACTTCAACCTGACCACTCGTTTGTGGATGGTAAGGCATGGCGACTTTATGGTTGACTCCATATTTCTTTAAGAGGGATTCAAAGCTTCGCTCCAGAAAATGGGTTCCACCGTCGGATATGACAGTTCGGGGGACTCCAAATCTGGGAAAAATAATATCTTTAAACATCTTAATGACTGGTTTGGAATCGCTGGAAACTTTGGGTATAGCTTCTACCCATTTCGAGACATAGTCAACAACGACCAGTATGTAAGAGCATCCGTATGAAGAGGGGAAAGGACCCATATAGTCTATCCCCTAAACATCGAAAATCTCGATCTCCTGCCACATAGTGAGAGGCATTTCATTTCTTTTTGTTATACCACCGGAGAGTTGACACTTGTTGCATGATTTTACAAAATCATGGGAATCTTTTGCTATTGTTGGCCAAAAGAAACCCCATTGTAGGACTTTCATGGTGGTCTTTTTCGAATTCATATGTCCTCCAGTGGGGCCGGAATGATAATGTTCTAAGACAGGCGTGATCTCTTCTTCAGGTAGGCAGCGACGGAAAAGTCCGTCTGCACATAGTCGAAAGAGATAAGGTTCGTCCCAATAGTATTGCTTGACATTGTGGAGGAATTTCTTTTTGTCATGGTAAGAGGCGGAAGGGTGAACAATTCCCGTAGCCAAATAGTTTACTATGTCAGCATACTAGGGGAATCCTGTTGTAATTTTCATTAGCTGGTCATCAGGGAGAGAGTCTCGGATAGGTTCTTTATCATCATCCTCGACTTCAATACGGATGAGGTGATCAGCGACAACGTTCTCCACTCCTCTTTTGTCTTTGATTTCTAAATCAAATTCCTGAAGCATCAACACCTAGCAGATAAGTCTGGGTTTTGCGTCCTGCTTCTGAATTAGATATCGTATAGTGGAGTGGTCAGTGTAGACGATGACCTTAGCTCCAATCAGGTAGGAGCATAAATTTTCAAATGCATAGATGACAGCCAAGAACTCCTTTTCTGTAGTGGTGTAGTTCTTCTGTGCTTCATCGAGCGTTTTGGATGTGTAGTATATAACATAAGGTTTCTTGTCGATTCTCTACCCTAGCACAGCCCCTACGGCATAATCGATGGCATCACACATGATTTCAAAAGGTTGTGACCAATCCGGGGCTCTCAGTATTGCTGCGGAGATTAGGGTGTTTTTTAGAGTTGTGAAACTTTGTAAGCATTCTTGGTTAAAATTAAACTCACTGTCTTTGGTCAGTTGTTGGGTCATGGGTTTTGCTATTTTTGAGAAATCTTTAATGAATCTTCTGTAGAACCCTGCATGACCCAAGAATGCTTGTACTCCTTTTATGTCTTTTGGTGGTGACAATTTTGAGATAACATCAATTTTTGCCTTGTCCACCTCAATCCCTCTGTCACTCACTCTGTGTCCGAGGACGACACCTTCAGTTACTATAAAATGGCATTTTTACCAATTTAGAATGAGGTTCATTTCCTCGCATCTTTGTAAGACTTGTCCAAGGTTGAGTAGACATTTATCGAAGGAGTCTCCGTAAACTGAAAAATCATCCATGAATACCTCCATTATAGATTCCGTTAATCCTGCAAAGATAGCGGACATGCACCTTTGGAAAGTAGCAGGTGTGTTACACAACTTGAATGGCATTCTTCTGAAAGCATAGGTCCCAAAGGGACAAGTAAAATTAGTTTTCTCTTGGTCTTCCGGGTGTATAGGGATTTGGTAGAACCCGGAATAACCGTCTAGATAACAGAAGAACTTTTGATGGGCTAGGCGTTCAAGGACTTCGTCAAGAAAAGTCAGAGGGTAGTGATCTTTTCACGTTGATTTGTTTAATTTCCCGTAGTCGATACACATCCTCCACCCCGTCATAGTTCTTGTAGGTACTAGCTCATTTTTTTCATTTGGCACGACAATGGTTCCTCCCTTTTTGGGGACCACTTGGATAGGGCTGACCCACTGGGAATCTGAAATTGGGTAAATAATGCCGGCTTTCAGCAGTTTGAGGACTTCAAGGCGGACCATCTCTTTAAGATTGGGGTTCAGCTTTCTTTGGTGCTCTCTTGAAGGCTTGAGTATTTTGACCATGGGCAGTCTATGCATGCATAAGGCAGGGTTTATACCTGTCAGTTTAGTTATTTTGTACCCAATGGCTTTCTTGTGTTTCTTTAACTCGACGAGAAGCCTTTCTTCCTGGTATTTTGTCAGAGTGGAACTAATGATAACTGGACATAATTTTTCTTTGTTCAGGAAGACGTGTTTAAGTCCTGTAGGTAGAGCCTTCATCTCGGGGGCCTTGGGTGCTTCTGTTGCTTCTAAAACAATGACGGATTTGAGCTCCTCAAAGGTGGTCATTGGCACTTCTTCGGCTTTCTCTAAGTGTTGCAAGCATTGTTGAACTAGTTCATTGGCTGAGAATTCGACTTCTGGATTTGTTAGAACATTCTCTAACTCATCAGATGGCTCAGATATTTCTAATTGGGACATTTGGTGTATTGCATCTAGGAGAATAACCTCCTCTTGAATGCTGGGACCTTTCATGCTGTTGAGAACCCGGAATTGAATTGCTTCTTTTCCTAGTCTTAGAATGATCGTGCCAACTTCAACATCAATAAGCGCCCTGGCCGTGGCAAGGAAAGGTCTACCAAATATTATTGGGTATCTCAGGTCCTCCTTGATATCCATAATGACAAAATCACATGGGACATAGGCATCTTTACCTATCCTGACTGGAATATCTTCAATAATTCCTAGAGGTGCAGTGATAGTGGAATCAGCTAACTGAATTGTCATTGTGGTGGGTAGTAAGTCAGTGAAACCTAATCTTTTACACACGAAATAAGGCATAATTGATATGCTGGCCCCTAGATCGGCTAATCCCTTTTTTCTCGAAGCATTCCCAATACAACACTGAATACCGAAGGAACCAGGGTCCTTCTTTTTCTTTGGCATCTTGTTAAGAATGATATCAGAGGTAGTCTGAGCTAGTTTAACAGTCTCTTGCTCCTCAGTAATGTACTTCCTTGATAGCAAAGTTTTTAGGTATTTAGCCCAAGCTGGCACTTCAGAGAGGGCATCGAGGAGCAGGATGTCGATATAGAGTTTCTTCATCACCTCCTTGAATTTTTAGAATCTAGTGTCCATCTTAGTCTCTTTCAATCTTCTTGGATACGGTATCCTAGGTTTATATTGCGGGACCTCTAACTCCTTGGGGGCTTGTTCCTTTTCCTTGCCTTTTTCAGTCTCTACAGAATTCTCAGTTGCTAGATTCGGGCTTGTATTTGGAACAAAGACAAGAGTATCATGATTATCATGAGTGATCCTTGTAGCTTCGTGAAAGACATGACCTGATCTTGTAGTGACGGAATTCAGTTGCTCCAGCCTATTCTGGTCGTGTCTTGGGTTCGACTCCGGTTGGCCAGCAAAAGTACCTGTTGGTGGTTTCAATTGGGCAGCAATTTGTGCTAATTGAGCCTCTACAGCCTTTTGCTGAGCTTGCTGATTAGAGAGCATAGTCTGTTGCGATTGTAGCATTTTCCTAATCATAGTTATCTCATCAGTGGGCTGGGAAGGGATATTTTTCTGTTGAAATTGTTGTTGTCCTTGATGTGGCTTTTGTGGAGGTGGTGCTAACAGAGGCTGCTGTGATCACTGCAGCTGAGGGGGTAGTTGTGGGTGCAGAGGAGGATGGGTGTATTGATAGTAAGCGGAGGGATTCCTTTGTTAGTTGGATCTTGGTAGGTTATTTCTAAGGTTCCCTTGATTATGGTTAAAGTTGCTTTGAAATCCTGGTGGCAATCTATTAGAAGATCCGCCTTGCGTTTGGTGCTGTGGGTTAGCAGTCCCTGCAGGGTTCCCATATTGAAAACCAAGGTGGTTTCTTGGTTGACTTGGATCATACACTTACGACCTCAAGGAATCCTATCAGAAGTGCTCGTCAAGGAGTCGAACTTGTAAATCACCATTCCATCCCACATATAGAAGAATTCACAATATAGGAAAGAATAAGATGAAAGCTAGGAGATAATAAACTACGAACATACCAACTAACAACGAAATGGAAAGTTATATACATTGCCATGGAGATTTTAACAAAAAAACATGATTTTCATGGGCAGAGGGGCTAGTCCCCGCACCCTAGTGAAAAGGTACTACTCACTCGTGATGCGAAAAAACAAGAAGAATAAGAAAGAGAGAGAAATCCTCCATGAACTCGGTGCAAAAGGTAGTCGCGGCTCGGTGAAGAAGATATAACCTTCTACGTCGTGTCGGAGTAGATCTAGATGTGAACGGGGGATACCGAGATAGACCAGACAGTCTCCCTCGCTCCATCTTCCTTCTCTCCTCAGCCTCCTTGGTTGCAACACAGACAGTAGGTGGAATGAAGCTGGTGTGGATGGCACCAGATTCGGATCGGATCTGTATACAGGCAGCCTGCCGGCGTCCAGGAACCGATGCCTCAAAAGGGGACCCTACTAGTCCTATTTATATGCACGGGGCTGGTCTTCACATTTTTGGTGTGTTTCCAGTCCAAACGGTTTGGCTGATATTTTTGCTCAAACGGTCTTGTAAAATTTGTCCAAACGGTCTTAAGCAGCAAACGGTTTGGAAACCATTTAATATCAAACAGTCTTCATCAGCGTTCGGTCTTGGAGACAAAGGAAACAGTTTGTAAACCGTTTAATATCAAACGGTCTTCGAGAAAAAGACAAACAGTATGTAAATTGTTTGATATCAAATGGTTTGGACAAGTCCGTTCGGTCTTCACTGGCTGGCAGGCAAAACAATCTATAAACCGTTTAAAGGTCAAACGAACTTCAGCTTATCCAAACTCAATCAGTCAGTGATATCTTCCTCAAACGGTCTCGAGGTGCCAGCCATTTGGTCTTGTTCTCCATTTGATCTTCACACAGCTAGCAAGAGGCCAAACGGTCTTGGCTGCTTGTTTGATTTGCAGCTGAGATCTCCATTCGGTTTGCGGCTGTGCTTCCATGCAATCGGTTTGTAGCTGAGTGCCATGACAGGGGCTGCTGCTGGGCGGAGGCAGAGATGCTATGGAGAAGGTTGCTGGCGGTTGTAATGGAAAGAAGAAGAAGGGAGGGCAGATTTGCAGGTTTCTGAAGGTAGATGACGACACACCACAACCGTGTTGCGGCACCACGGTCGTGGTGATGCTGCTATCCCACGGCCGTGCTGCCTTGCACGGGCGTGGCAGGTGACAAAATTGGCTCTGATAGCGTTGTGCCATGGCCGTGGCGTGACACCACGGTCGTTGTGAGGCTACTGCCCCACGACTGTGCTGCCTAGTGGCGCGATTCCGCTAGAGGTGCAACACACTAGCCGATTTGACCCGACTAGATGTGCCCCACGAGGTCGGAACACACGGTGGATTCACTTTCGAAATTTATAAACCTAACTATCGCACCTACTTCTACTAAAACAACTACACCCGCAAGCACATGGGGTCGTGTCATAGTATAGGAAGGTGGCAAGTATAGGGTCGATCCACAAGGAAAAGAGGGGGCACTAGAGCTAGGTTAGTTTGGCTAGGTTCCTACTGCGGAGACTAGGGTTAAGGGTTTGAAGGTGATTTTGATTGTTAAACTATTATGAACAATCAAGCAATTAAAGGCGAGAATGGAATCTATGTTAACCCTAGACTAGATTAAGACTAAGCAAGCAAGGAAAGACTAAGCTAGGTATGAAAAGGCAAATTACACTAAGGCAAGCAAGAGAGAAGAAGTGCAATTAACGAACTAAACTAACATGAGCAAGACAAGAACAAGGCAAGCAACTGACTAAGCAAGAAAAGAAATCATTAAGCTAAGCATACACAAAACAAGGTTTTAAGCAATAAAGAGAGGTGTGGGCTATTTAGGGGTATGAACTTATCACTTAAGTTGGGGGGTGACATATGAACATTGTGATTTCATTTAGATCATACAAACCAAACAACAAGTTAGAGTCTAATGGATTAACCTAAGCTACTAACTGGCCATGGATATGCTAGGTTGTGTATAGGGGAACTAGTCCCTAACACCCCCTACTACCCTTACGAGGCTCAATTGGGTTAGGGGTTAGGTTCAATCCAATTAGAGTCTAATCAAGTCTAGGTTTCTAGATTAGACATTCCTAGGTCAATTAGGGGCCGAGGGTAGTAATGGGGGGTGAAATTAGGGTTTTGGACCCCAATTCCCCCACATTCTAGCCTTGAGAAGGCTCCATGCTAATTGCACTAGAATTACATAATCTAGCTACTTAGATCTCTCACTTAGGTTAAGGGAGATTGATTAGGATGTAGGAAGATGGGAGGCAACCTAGGGATCCAAGAATTGGACCTAGGGGCAAATCCCAAAATTCACACATATAAGTAATTTGCCTAAATTCCTAAGTGATTTCACACACAAATCAACAAGCAGTCCATGGAAAATGAGATGCAAATAGAATATAATCATTAACAAATGGAATTACAATGTTTACATGTAATTATCCCCCAACATGGTATCAAAGTAACATAATTTCCCCCAAACAGCCCACCCAAGGGGCCTAGCTACTCATAACAAAGCAAAATACAAAAAGAAAGGAGATAGAGGAAGAAGTAGCCATGGAGCTCGGTGTCGATGAGGAATCTCCTCCCTCCAACTATTGCAAGGACGTCCTCCTTCTTCTCCTTAGATGGAATGGAGTGGGATGATGGTGGGAAGTGGATGGAAGGCTTTGATATGGGGGGTTATGTGGTGGAAATGGTGAAATGGAGTGGATTTGAGGTGGAGGTGGAGGTGGAGTGGAGGTGACAAGGGAGAGAAAATGGGATTCTAAGCAGCCAACCCTCAACCCCTAGCCGACACTAGGGCTTTTATTGGGATCTAGGGGGTCTAGGGTTAAGTTAGGGGTAAAATGGGGAAAGCAGTGGAAAAATTAGTAGATTTTGTGAGTAGCACGGTCGTGGTGGGTCACCACGGACGTGGTGGGTAGGGTAGGCCACGGTCGTGGTTTTATAAAATGTGGAGATCACAGGGAGGTGTGCATGGATGGCCACGGCCGTGGGGGGTCACCACGGTCGTGGTGGACAGCTATGGCCACAAGCATGTTGATCACCACGGTCGTTTTGGCCATTTTCATCGATTTCTGGGAGTTTTACTGATTTTTTGTACTTGGGGCATGTCCACCACGGCCGTGGGGGTTCACCACGGTCATGGTGGTGTCTCTCCCATGCATTTGAGCCTTGAACTTGATCATCCATGGAGGGTATTGCTTCAAAACTTTCTTTGACCACTTGGGGTAGGTTGGAAGTGGTTTTGGCCTCATTTTGAGCTCCTCCAAGCCTGAGGAAACCCTAGATTGGACCATCCTCTTTCCATGCCATCAAGTAGTGGACAAAGTACCTATAAAACATGCAAAAAGCCTCCATAAGTGCATTTGATATAAATAAGCATATTGGGAGGAATGACATGCAATCTAACATGTATAGATGTGATTGAAGAGCAAAAAGACACAAGATTAAGCCCTAAAATAGGGCTGAATCACCACCCCAAACTTAAAACATACTTGTCCTCAAGTATGCTCCAACTCAATATCTCTACAAACTTTCACAAATAGAAATGACAAATGCAATATAAAAGATGATTGTTGCTGAATGGGATCAAAGATGACTAAGTACATGCATTTCACCTCTCTCCTCTCCTTCTTTCACAATCCAATCATGAAAAGAGCACAAAGCATATGAACTTCAAATATAACGCATAGAATACACAAGTTATCCTTATTTCTTCCATTAAGTTCTGGGTAAACCATTTCATGGTGGCATTAATCAAGAATGACTAGGAGTGCTGTTTCACATTCATGCATTCAATCTTATATTTCAAATCACACCGAATGACCCACGTGGCTGCAGAAAAGGGTAAAATGAGCTAAGTTTGATGTTTCCTAGCTCAATGGGTATGAAAGTGCAAGAAAGGGTTGCGGTAAGATTTTTGGAGTGTTTTTACACACTCATCTTTTCTTTATTTCAATGCTCTTAAACAGGAGCATCCTTTTATTTTATTTTGCTTTTCTTTTTCTTGCCCTTGGTGTAGATAGGGCATATGGTGGATAGAGTGAAGTGGGGAGATAAAGATATGACCACCCTAAAGTTTTGGAGGTGGCCACGGCTGATTATGTGCACTAGGGAATCTTTTTATGAGGCGGAGGGGTATGAAGATGGTGGAAGAATAGTCGATTCAAAGAGGGGTCATTGGTATGATTTTCCACGTAAGACATCCTGCATGAGAATTAATCCAACACTTCATCCAAGATATCACACCACATGAATGAACAAAATGAAATTGATATATCAAACAAGTAATTCCACAAACACTAAGCGTTCAAAGCTTGCTCAGTTTCACAATTCAACCAATTCAATCACAATCCTAAGAGAGGTGATGCACATGTAAAAAGTCAAACATTGATACCACTTAGCAACAAACAATGGTGATTCACTTGCATTTGTCAAAGGTCAACATTTTAATTCAAAACAGTAGAGATTGGGTCGAAACACAATTTTTAGACAAGAAGTTCCAAATTTGGGCAAAATTGGCCAAAATGGTGCCAAGTTGCCTCCAATCACATCTAAACATATATTATTGAACTTAAAGCAGTAAATAAGCA
The DNA here is from genome assembly GCA_963693085.1 of Alisma plantago-aquatica. Classification (NCBI taxonomy): domain Eukaryota; kingdom Viridiplantae; phylum Streptophyta; class Magnoliopsida; order Alismatales; family Alismataceae; genus Alisma; species Alisma plantago-aquatica. The sequence goes on along the minus strand of OY856413.1, from coordinate 244,948,914 downwards.
AATCCTAACTAAAACATGCAAAAATTACTAAAAATCTACATGATATGCAATGCATGGAAAAAGAGCAAATTTTTTGAAAATTACGCAAAAAATGACACTAAGGTAAACTACATGGAATGCAGGTGTGCAAAGCAGTAAAATTCTAGACTAGATAGCAGGACAAGCAAAAGAAATGAAAAACAATAAACAAAAAGTAAAATAGCAGATGAGATGCAAAAATGAGTGAAAGAAGAATGAGGGCATACCGCCCCACCACCCCAAACTTTTGAACCATGTTGTCCTCAGCATGACACTAAAGTCTAGGGTGATAGGGTAGATGATCACTATGGAGGTGGTGGAGGTGCTCCTCCCTGCCTATAGTAGGAGCCCCAGTAGTCGGATTGTGGAGGCGGATAGTTGTCCTGGAATGCTGACAAAGAACCCCACCAATCTTCACCCCACTGCGGGTTCCTCTGGGCCTGTGCATTTTGGAACTGATAAAGGTGGTTGACCTGATAATGCATCTACTAGTGGTCCAACCACATGGCATCCTAAGTCCTCTGAATGCCCTCATGTGTCTGTAAAATCCTCTCCTGCGTCGCCTGAATGTTCTCCAGCTGTGCATGAATGGTACCCATGTCATATGCATTCACTGAAAGCTGATGTGGCTCTGACGCTCCCATCCTTTCTTCTCTTTGCCTCACCCATCTTGCCGCTCTTTCCTCTGCCGTTCGCCTCTTCTCTTCCACCTGTGAAGGATCTCCTAAACCCCCTGCAAATCTCACCTCAGGGATTGCCTCTCCTTTGGGGTTCTCCTCCTCATACCTCCTCAACTTTTGTAGAAAATCTGGCGTTGGTCCATACTGTGCCATGAGGGGAGGAGTATGGTATGGCAGCTCTAATGTGACTCTTGGGTAGGGTGGGTTGATTTGGTAAATGATCTTCTGATCCATAACCATAATCATGGATGAGCGAGCCAGGTAGTGCAAATCAACCAACTTGCCACCCTCTGCCTTTGTATATCCTATCATGTCATGCCCCAAGGCACTGGCAATAGATGTTACAATCCCTCCCATTACAAATGGATTTGTGCTCTTGGACGGGATTGTCCTCATGTGATCAATCAATAATGCCCCCAGGTTCACATGTCTCACTTTTTTCATCCAACCAAGCACAAAAAACTCTTTGTTGGTGCAGCTGCCTTGATTTTCATACCTGCCAAAGATGGTGTTTGCCAACACCTTCTAAACATAGCGGAGAAAAGGGCTATGAATACCACTTGTCTTTGATTTCCCTGCTACAAATGTACTTTGGCCGGTGAAGCACTTCCACATGGTTGGATACGTGGAACTAGAGTCATTTTCTATCCTTCCTCCATCTAGGAGGGCAGCCATCACTCCACTTGGGGAAAAAATTTGATTTAGCATCGCTGAGGTTATCTTCCACCTCTTGTCCCCAATCGTTACCTTAATTGCATTTTCGCCATCATTTGTTGCTTTCTCTAGCGTGGCGAAGAACTACTACGTTAACTCGATGTATGATTCCTGCTGGAGCGTCAATATCTCAAATAGCCCCAATTTTTCCATCAATTCTTGAAAATAGGCATAGAACCCTATTGCCTCCATTGATGCTTGGCACGCGTATCGAGTAGCTAGCACTCTGCGTGTCAAGCACCCTGGGTGCTTGGGCTCCTTTGCCCTGCCTGTAGTAACCTTTGGCTGTGAAAGCGGGCATTGTGGCGGGCTTGGTTGCTGCTCAACTTCAGGCATATCAGTATCATCTTCATCAGCTAGCACGAGGCGTCGACGTGGTTGTCGTTGTGGCTCGGGTTGCGGCTGTGCCGCAGAGGAGATAGATGGTCGTGCGGCTGAAACTGATGGCTGCGCAGCTGAGGCGGAAGGTCTCTTAGATGAGATGGAGTGTCGGGAGGTAGACGGCGGTAGCTGCGACGAAGATGGTGCCCCTCGCTGTGGCTGTACAAAGGATTCTTCAGCAATAGGCTCCACAATGGCATCCAATTCCGCCTCCGTCAACTGGGGGTGGCTGTTCCTTGGCTTCCTTTGGTAGGGGATGACACCCCTAGTCTTCTCTACTGCCTTCCTTGCAAACTTCTTCATTCTTGCTTGAAAATTGAAGTGGAATTAGAAAATTTTGGATTTCTCCAAAGAACGGGGCTGTTGGGGCGGAATGGAGAGAAAGTGGTGTGTTTGTGGATGGAAATGGGTGGGATCAGGAGATTAAGGTAGTGGAAACGGAAGGGAAATGATTGGGAATGGTTTGGGAGTGATTTGGTGAGGATTTGAGGGCTAAAGAAGGTGGACGGAGTGTTGCACGGGTTCTAGGGCGCGGAGCACGACCGTTCTGTTCTTCAGAGAAATAAGAAAGTGAATAGAAATTTTGCAAAATTTGAGTTTAAGTTGCTGGAATCGGGATGCGGCACGACCGTGCTGCACACCATGGCTGTGGTGGCTTCATGTACCACGGCCGTGCTGCCTTGCACGGCTGTGCTGCCCTGGTTCAAAACTTAGTCGATTTTCTCAATTTTCTGATCATTTCCTTGTGGAATGTGAGTGCACCACCACGGCTGTGTTGATTTACCACGGCCGTGTTGGTCACTGTAACAACAGTATGGCACTCAAATCTTGTTCAAACATCAAAACTGATCTCAAGTTGATATTCTATTGACTCTTTGTCAAAATTTCATCTATTCTTCTTCATTTCACTCTATTCTCACCTGCACATATCAAAACTATACAAAAAAAACTATCAAATATGAGTGTGTGTGTGCTTTCTTGGAAAAAAGTAAAAACAAAGCAAAAGTGTCAAAAATGTGAGGTTGGGTCAAAAATCCCCAAACCTAAGTGGGTTTCCTCCCACAAGCGCTGAGTTTCTTGCCTTCAGCTAGGCTTCTTGGTGATTCTTCAAAATTCACCCATTTGGCATTCTCATGTGTCCATTCTAGCAAAACATGCATCCTTCCTTTGCACTCAATCTGTTTTCCTCATCCCTTTGATCACAATAATCATCATTAACTTCTTCACCCTGATGTCCTCTCAATTGCCCATTTGGACTTGTGAAGTGATCATGTCCAATATCCCTATCTCAGACTCGCTGGGTAGGGGTCCTGTACATGTTGATGTTGATGTTCATGTCCATAAATGAGAATGTCATGGTGCCACTACGTACATGAATGTCGGCATCAGCTGTAGATAAGAACGGCCTCCCCAAGATGATGGGAATTTCCTATCCTCCGGCTCCATATCAAGTACAATGAAATCCGCCGGGAACACCGCGCCTTTTTCCTTGTCTATCATCACCAAGACATCATCCACTCTACCTCTAGGCACTTTTATGGATCTATCCACCAACTGGAGAGTGCAATGTGCCGGCTTCAACTTGCCTAAGCCCAGCTCAACATAGACATGATATGGCATCAAATTCACACTAGATCCCAAATCAAGTAAGGACCTGTCTATGCGATGTCCCCCTATGTAACTAGGTATGAGTGGGGCTCCTGGGTCTTTTCTCTTTACGGGGAGGGCATGTTGTATGATGGAGCTCACTTGTTCAGTCAATCTCACCTTCTTTGGAATCCTCCCTGTTGACCTTCTTTTCACAGTGCATAAGTTCTTGAGGAACTTGGCATATGATGAGATTTGCTTGATAGCATCCAAAAGTAGAATGTTCACCTTTACTTGGCAAAACACCTCAAGAATATCAACATTGTGCTTTTGCCTCATTTTCAATTCTGGTGGCTCATCTAGTGCTTCTACAAATGGAGGATCACTAGTTTTTGCCTCACTTACATGAACATGAGGCAGAACACTAGGGATGGTAGGACCTGCAAAAGGGATATGTGGCGGATCACATCGAATCCCAAACTCAACATGCAGTATCACACCATCATCTTCAACAATATCAATCACGATATCACCACTTGGCTACCTTTGCTTTGGTTTATCAACCTTTCTTTGACTTGCGGGCTGCTCAAGAGTTTTCCCACTCCTCAGAACTGTCACAGCACTACCTTGCTCATGATGGGGAGAGGGATCATGTTGTGGCTATGGAGGAGGTGGGGGTGACACTTGGGGTTGAAACTGAGGTGGAGAAGAGGATTGAGGGGGCAGAGAGAATTGGGGTTGGAAGGTGAAGTTTTGGGAAAATTGAGGTGGTGAAGGTGGTGGAGGAGTGTAAGGCTGGGGATAACCTTGGAAGGAGTGAATGGGATGCACTTGCATGGGGGGTGGACTGTAGAAAACTTGTGAAGAGGGCATTGGTCCACTTGCTTCATGGTGGCTCACGATGGGTCTTGAAGACAATTTTTCCTCTTGGAGAGAGATTATAGAAGATATTTGCTCTATTCTCTCTTCTAACCTTGCAACATCCCTTTGAACATCATCAAATACTTTCAATCGGGAGAGAACCTCTTCCTCAAACCTTGAGCTGTATGTGGGACTTTGTGGTTCCTGGTAGCTATAGGAGTGAGGTGTCTTCTTTTCTTCCCCATAGAACTCAATAGAATTGACCGGGTGGCAAGGAGCATTTGTCACCTGGTTCTTCATGAGGCTCACCATGTCACCAAGAATCTTCATCACTTGCGGGCTTGAGTCATCATGAGTAGGGGGTGTCAACGATCGGGCCCACTTCCCTAGGCTCTAGTAGAGTTTCAGGAATGACGACTGGCCCCACAGACCACCACTATCCTTAACTGCGCACTTTTTCCACATTAACGTGCAAGCCAAGATCAACTTCCTGACTGGTCACCCATCCTAGTACTACTCCAAGCTGAGCACGCTTAACTATGGAGTTCTTTCGTGATGGGCTCCCGGAAAAGGAGGTGCACCTTGGTGATATGGGTAGTCCAATCATTCCTTTTAAGATCATGTTATCCGAGGCCTCAAATCCTGGGATGTTACAGGGTGTCACACCAAAGGCATACCCTCTTTCATTCATCATGCTAGAAGCTCGAATTCTTGATCCTTCAGCCAACTGCTCAAATAAAGGCCATATCTCCTCAGGTGGCCTTGCCATGAAAACTCCTCCACAAGAAGAGTCCACTGTGTCTTGGTCCTTTAGAGACAAACCAGAGTAGAATGATTGAACTAGCTACCATAAAGGGATCTCATGGTGATGACACTCTCTCAACAGCTTCTTGAATCTCCCCCATGCATTATGAAACTGCTCATCTCCCATTTGACTAAAACTTTTCACGGCACGCCGCATTTGTGTCAACCTTGCAATAGAGTAGAACTGTCTCAAGAAAGCATTCTTCATTGTTTCCCAACTCATGATGTCCTTTCTTGAGTCATACCAGTCTTTAGCTCTATCTTTTAGGGAGAAAGAGAACAAGGTCAACTGAATTGTATCATCACTAGCCGTCGACGTCCTAAATGTGGAGCATACTTCAAGAAAGGAGTCCAAGTGCTTGTAGGGGTTCTCACTCTCTGAGCCGTAGAAGATGGGCAGGAGCCCAAGAAGGCCTGGAGGAATAGAGAATTGCTCCCCTGACATTTGATCAACCCTGCTAGCAATTGGCGATTTGTAGTTGCTAGGCATGAAGTAGTCTTGAAGCGGCTTGTGAGGTGCATTTTGGTCTTCCATCTTGTTTCATCCTGAATGGCTTAATCTTGTGCGATTAATAAGCATATTGGGAGGAATGACATGCAATCTAACATGTATAGATGTGATTGAAGAGCAAAAAGACACAAGATTAAGCCCTAAAATAGTACCTCCAGAAAGCTTGGTGCGATTCCGCTAGAGGTGCAACACACTAGCCGATTTGACCCGACTAGATGCGCCCCACGAGGTCGGAACACATGGTGGATTCACTTTTGAAATTTATAAACCTAACTAACGCACCTACTTCTACTAAAACAACTATACCCGCAAGCGCACGGAGTCGTGTCGTAGTATAGGAAGGTGGCAAGTATAGGGTCGGTCCACAGGGAAAAGAGGGGGCACTAGAGCTAGGTTAGTTTGGCTAGGTTCCTACTGCGGAGACTAGGGTTAAGGGTTTAAAGGTGATTTTGATTGTTAAACTATTATGAACAAGCAAGCAATTAAAGGCGAGAATGGAATCTATGTTAACCCTAGACTAGATTAAGACTAAGCAAGCAAGGAAAGACTAAGCTAGGTATGAAAAGGAAAATTACACTAAGGCAAGTAAGAGAGAAGAAGTGCAATTAAAGAACTAAACTAACATGAGCAAGGCAAGAACAAGGCAAGCAACTGACTAAGCAAGAAAAGAACTAATTAAGCTAAGCAGACACAAAACTAGGTTTTAAGCAATAAAGAGAGGTGTGGGCTGTTTAGGGGTATGAAATTATCACTTAATTTGGGGGGTGACATATGAACATTATGATTTCATTTAGATCATCCAAACCAAACAACAAGTTAGAGTCTAATGGATTAACCTAAGCTACTAACTGGCCATGGATATGCTAGGTTGTGTATAGGGGAACTAGTCCCTAACACCCCCTACTACCCTTACGAGGCTCAATTGGGTTAGGGGTTAGGTTCAATCCAATTAGAGTCTAATCAAGTCTAGGTTTCTAGATTATACATTCCTAGGGCAATTAGGGGCCGAGGGTAGTAATGGGGGTGAAATTAGGGTTTGGACCCCAATTCCCCCACATTCTAGCCTTGAGAAGGCTCCATGCTAATTGCACTAGAATTACCTAATCTAGCTACTTAGATCTATCACTTAGGTTTATGGAGATTGATTAGGATGTAGGAAGATGGGAGGCAACCTAGGGATCCAAGAATTGGACCTAGGGGCAAATCCCAAAATTCACACATATAAGCAATTTGCCAAAATTCCTAAGTGATTTCACACACAAATCAAAAAGCAGTCCATGGAGAATGAGATGCAAATAGAATATAATCATTAACAAATGGATTTACAACGTTTACATGTAATTATCCCCCAACATGGTATCAAAGTAACATAATTTCCCCCAAACAGCCCACCCAAGGGGCCTAGCTACTCGTAACAAAGCAAAATACGAAAAGAAAGGAGATAGAGGAAGAAGTAGCCATGGAGCTCGGTGAAGATTAGGAATCTCCTCCCTCCAACTGCTGCAAGGACGTCCTCCTTCTTCTCCTTGGATGGAATGGACTGGGATGATGGTGGGAAGTGGATGGAAGGCTTAGATATGGGGGGTTATGTGGTGGAAATGGTGAAATGGAGTGGATTTGAGGTGGAGGTGAAGTGGAATGGAGTGGAGGTGACAAGGGAGTGAAAATGGGATTCTAAGCAGCCAACCCTTGACCCCCAGCCTCCTCTAGGGCTTATATAGGGATGTAGGGGGTCTAGGGTTAAGTTAGGGGTAAAATGGGGAAAGCAGTGGAAAATTAATGGATTTTGTGAGTAGCACGGTCATGGTGGGTCACCACGACCGTGGTGGGTAGGGTAGGCCACGACCGTGGTGGATGGGCACGGTCGTGGGTTTATAAAATGTGGAGATCACAGGGAGGTGTGCATGGATGGCCACAGCCATTGGGGGTCACCACGGTCATGGTGAACACCTATGGCCACGAGCATGTTGATCACCACGGTCGTTTTGGCCATTTTCATCGATTTCTAGGAGTTTTACTGATTTTTTGTACTTAGGGCATGTCCACCATGGCCGTGGGGGCTCACCACGGTTGTGGTGGTGTCTCTCCCATGCATTTGAGCCTTGAACTTGATCATCCATGGAGGGTATTGCTTCAAAACTTTCTTTGACCACTTGGGGTAGGTTGGAAGTGGTTTTGGCCTCATTTTGAGCTCCTCCAAGCCTGAGGAAACCCTAGACTGGACCATCCACTTTCCATGCCATCAAGTAGTGGACAAAGTACCTATAAAACATGCAAAAAGCCTCCATAAGTGCATTTGATATAAATAAGCATATTGGGAGGAATGACATGCAATCTAAGCATATCACGGTCGTAGCGGGGACAGTGTACCACAGTCGTGGCTGTTCAAAACGGCCATGGCGAAGATTCTGCTTCATGGTTCTAAATTCATGCACTGCTCGATCCCTCACGGCTGGGTTAAGCCCCCAATTGATCTCTACTGGTCTACCGGTCTTGAGACTATTTGGGCTCAAACGGTCTTGAGACCGAATGGGCTCAAACGGTCTTGAGACCGAATGGGCACAAACGGTCTTGAGACCGTGTGGGCTAAGACCGAAAGGATGAAATCACTTGGTTAGATCTATTGGTCAGAACTAAGGGTGAGAGAAGGAGGGCCCCGCTGATTGTTCAACCTTATCAAGACCTGCATTAAATCATCATAAATTCAGTTAAAACCTTGATAATCGAATCTAAGTAATTTTGCACATTATGATGCATTTTGATAATTAATGAGTGAAATTAAATGTGTTGAATTGAATTTGTCCAAAAATGATAATTGAGTTCCCTGGTCAATATGCATTCATCAAAACACCCCAAACTTAAACGTTGCTCGTCCTCGAGTAATACAAAATCTGAAACAGTCGCCAAATGAATACTTTCAATTCATGTGATTACTTCATCTTCACATCATGAATATTTTCTTTCTGTGCAATATGACTCAGTATCTCAACCTCCTGAGACCACTAAACACGTCTTACCATATCTTCAATCCTGAGTTCGTTTTCCAAAATCACTTCCTCCTCACTTTTTCCAACAACAAGCATGTCAAAGAGTTTTGTAAGAGTCCAGAGATGCATGTGGAACAACAAGTGTGCATTTGATCTGACACTGGTGTTTTTCAAGATAGGGTAGGCAATCATTGTGCCATTAGGTAGAAAAGGGAGTGAAAGGTGGTATGAAAGGAAGAAATAAATCTCTCTTCTATTCGACTCGAGATTTTTATTTTATGAAGTGCAATTTCATTTATTGCATTTTTTGTGCAAATCTCTCCTCTATTAGACTCGAGATTGCATTTCTTTTTGTGTGCACTTTGACATCTTTTTGTTTGCAAATCTCTCCACTATTCGACTCGAGATTGCATTTTTGGTGGTACGACCCTGTTTATCTGTTAGGGGTTTGGAAGAAGCGAATATAGAGGGAAGTGGCATGCCACCCCGACTTAGGGTTTGGCACAAATTTGGATATTTTTGTTTCTTTTTGACGAATGGAGGGATACGAAGATGATAGAAGAGGTGTAGAAGAGAGTTCAGATTAGAATGCAACTTGATTTACGATTCAGTGCACCGGGTTGGTCTCTTTATCGTACTCTGCTCAAATAATGACTTGATGAGGATCCAGTGGAGATTCCATGTTATTGTTCCACTAGTCAGTTAGGAAGCACGACGTGTTTGATCCCTATCAGTTCGACAAACACTTATCATTTTTGCATAAGTATCATGATGTTAGGAATCATAAGCTTCACAAGATGATTTCAATCAAAAGTCTTGTTTCAAAAAGTGGTCCTTTTGAGGATTTACTTCGAATAAGGAGGATATAATGATTTAAAATGCATAGTAGGTTAGAGAGTAACTTTTAATGAAATAGGAAGTGTCAAAAATTCATCAAGTATCTATTCAATTTCTTTGAAAAACATTAAAGAATTTTGAAATTTTTGAAATTTTTTATCAAGAATGTGACAGTGAAAACTTAAGTATGAAAAGGATGGGTGTAGGAGGAAAGTGGGGTACGTACCACCCACCGTCCACCCCGAACTTAGATATTTGCTCATCCCGAGCAAACCCTAAATCCAAGATGGAGGGGAAAAATCATGCTAGAATGACCACCAGATGTGGTTGCGTTCGAATCAGCGCGCATCTTCTTATCTGAAAATCTCAAAGGTAAAGAGCAATTAGATCTTAAAATAGCATCTTACGATGCGAATTTTTATTTAATGAAAAATTAACTAGAAGGTAAAAACAAAATTGAAGAAACATTCTAATTTGAAAAGGAAAGTAAAACAAATTTATTGATCGGGTTGCCTCCCGACAAGCACTTTTGTTTTATGTTGATGGCTCGACTGAATCCTTCAGCTTCACGGTGGATCCTTTGGATTGGTGAGTTCCAGCATTGCTTTAGTGCCTATGTCAGTTGAGGTAAAATATCACTTTAAGCGGTGACCATTTGTTACAAATTCACCTGAATTTTCACTCCATAATGAGAAGGCACCATGTGGGGAGATGCTCTTGACGATATATGGTCCAGACCAGCGTGAGGAAAGTTTTCCTGGGAATAACTTCAACCTTGAGTTGAATAGTAGAACTTGGTCTCCCACTTGTATGTCTTTTCTTTTCAGATGTCCATCGTGCCAAAGTTTTCTGCGTTCTTTGTAGATTCGTGCATTCTCATAAGATGTCATCCTGAGTTCATCCAGCTCTTGGAGTTGCAGAGTTCTGGCTTGGCCTGCTTCTTTCATATCACAGTTTAGTTGTTTAATTGCCCACCATGCCTTGTGTTCTAGTTCAAATGGTAGGTGGCAAGCCTTTCCATATACTAATCAAAAAGGTGTAGTCCTGAGGGGAGTTTTATAAGCAGTTCGATAGGCCCATAATGCGTTGTTGATTTTCACCGACCAATCTTTCCGATTGTGGCCTACTATCTTTTCTAAGATATTCTTGAGTTGACGATTAGAAACCTCCACCTATCCACTTGTCTGTGGATGGTAAGGTGAGGCTACCTTGTGAGTAACACCATACTTTCTTAGAAATTCTTCAAAGCTTCTTTCAAGAAAATGGGAGCCTCCGTCAGATATCACCGTGCGTGGGACACCAAAACGGGGAAAAATAATATCCTTGAATAATTTGATGACTGGTTTGGAATCACTAGTGACAGTTGGTATGGCATCAACCCATTTTTAGACGTAGTCTACCGCCACTAGGATGTATGAAAATCCATGAGAAGATGGGAATGGACCCATGTAGTCCACCCCCAAACATCGAATATCTCTACTTCTTGCCATAGATTCAGCGACATCTCATCTCTCTTTGTTGTATTGCCTGATCTTTGACATTTGTCACATGATAGGACAAAGTCATAGGAATCTTTGGATATGGTTGGCCAGAAGAATCCACATTGCAAAACCTTCAAGGCAGTCTTTTTTGAGCTCATATGTCCTCCCACTGGTCCTGAGTGACATTGTTCCAAAATAAGTTGAGCTTCTTCTTCGGCGATACATTGTCGATACAGACCATCAACACATAGTTTAAAGAGATATGGCTCATCCCAGTGATATTGCTTCACATCATGCATGAACTTCTTTAATGCATTCCCAGTGCATTGGGGATGGATAACCCCAGCAGCAAGGTAGTTCACAAAATCCGAGTACCATGGTATAGCTTTTGAGACCTTCATTAGTTGATCATCCGATAGGGAATCATTGATCGGAATCTTCTCAGTATCCAAAGTGTGGATGCGACTGAGGTGGTCTGCTACAACATTCTCTGTACCCTTTTTATCTCTTATCTCTAAATCAAATTCTTGTAATAGGAGGATCCATCTAATCAACCTGGGTTTAGCATCTTTCTTCGTCAGAAGGTAACGAATGGCAGCGTGGTCTGTGTAGACAATGACCTTCAAACCAATTAGGTAGGATCTGAACTTGTCAAAGGAATACACGACTGCTAGAAGTTCTTTCTCGGTAGTTGCATCATTCCTCTGAGCTTCATCGAGAGTTTTCGATGCATAATAGACATAGTGTTTCTTTTGCATATATTACCCTAAAACATCACCCACAACATAGTCACTGGCATCACACATAATTTCAAAAGGGTGGTCCCAGTCGAGAGCTCTAATGATGGGTGTTGTTCTAAGAGCCTGCTTTAGTGTGTGGAAGCTTTTGACACATTCTTCGTCAAAATTGAATTCAACATCTTTTAGTAACAAATTTGTCATTGGCTTGGTAATCTTTGAAAAGTCCTTTATGAATCTTTTGTAAAATCCTGCATGACCTAGGAAAGCACAGACTTCTTTTACATTTTTTGGGAAAGCCAGTTTAGAAATCACTTCAATCTTGGCTTTATCTACTTCAATTCCTCTATTGCTGACCCTATGGCCGAGGACAATGCCTTCCTTTACCATAAAATGGCACTTTTCCCAATTCAGCACAAGATGTGCTTCTTCACAACGTTTGAGGACCAGGGAGAGGTGCTTTAGACATGAATCGAATGAATCTCCGTATATAGAAAAATCATCCATGAAAACCTCCATAATTGTTTTAGTAAGACCAGTGAAAATGGCAGCCATGCAACGTTGGAAAGCTGTGAGTGCATTACAGAGACCAAACATCATTCTTTTAAATGCGTATGTTCTGAATGGGCAGGTAAAGGTTGTTTTCTCTTGGTCATCTGTATGTATGGGTATTTGATAGAATCTAGAGTAACCATCAAGATAACACAAATATTCTTGGTGAGCCAACCTTTCTAGGACTTGATCAAGGAAAGGCATTGGAAAATGATCTTTTCGAGTTGCCTTGTTTAATTTTCTATAATCTATGCACATCCTCCACCCTGTGACTGTTTGAGCGGGGATGAGTTCATTGTTTACATTCCATCTAACAGTTGTTCCACCTTTCTTCGGGACTACATGCACTGCGCTCACCCATGGCGAATCTGATATCAGATAGATTATTCCAGCAGTGAGCAGTTTAATGACCTTGCGACGGACCACTTCCTTCATATTTTGATTCAATTTTCGTTGATGCTCAATAGTAGGCTTGTGATCTTCCATCATAGGGATCTTGTGCAAACACAGTGCTTGACTGGCTCCAGTGAGGTCACTCATTTTATAACATATGGCTTTCTTTCTTTCCCTTAATTCCTTTAGGAGTTTATCTTCTTATTCAGCTATTAGATCGGAATTTATAATAACTGGGCAAACTTTGAGATCATCTAGAAACACGTACTTTAGTCCCTCGGGCAGGGGCTTCATTTTGGGAGCCTCTGGGTTTTCACATGTTTCTTCTGTAGTTTCCATAGCTTTGAGTTCTTCACTAGTGGCTTCAACGTCTTCTTTAGCAGAGTCGAGGGATTCGATGCAATCCTTTTCTTGTTCATTAATTAGTTCATCAACTGATGGGTTTGTTAGAGAAACTTCTAAAGGATCGTCTGATTCATGTTGGTCTTGAGTCAGAAGTGACATTTGCTCAATGCAGTCAATCAGATAGACTTCTTCTTGCATACTTGGTCTTATCATACTTTCAAAAACTTTAAATTCGAGAGTTTCTTTACCTAATCTGAGTAGTAAGGTGCCAGCTTCAACATCAATTAGGGATCTTGTAGTGGCGAGGAACGTACGACCAAATATGAGAGGATATCTGGCATCTTCTTTTATGTCCATAATGACAAAGTCACATGGAACATATGTGTCCTTGCCTACCTTGACTGAGACATATTTGAGGATTCCTAACGGATGTTTTATCGAATTGTTTGCAAGCTATATAGTCATGCCAGTAGGAAGCAATTATGCAAACCCTAGTATTTTGCACAGGCTAAGTGGCATAATAGAGATGCTTGCGCCGAGATCTGCCAATCCTTTCTTACATGATGAGTCGCCAATGTGACATGAAATTCCAAAGGATCCCAGGTCTTTTTGTTTCTTGGGCATCTTGCTCAATATGATATCCGATGTAGTTGTCGCCAGTTTTACCATCTCATACTCTTCTGTTATGTACTTCCTGGTGAGGAGTGACTTTAAATACTTTGTCCATCCTGGTATCTCAGCCAGAGCATCTAAAAAGGATATATCAACATGAAGTTTCTTCATAGCTTCTTTAAACTTATTGCATCTGGTATCAAGCTTTGTTTGCCTTAGATGAGTTGGAAAAGGTATACAAGGTTTGTACACATGGATATCAGGTTTTGGAGTTTTAGTTTCTTCATCTTCTTGAGAAAGCTTCTCAAAATTTCCTTTTTCCGACTTATCATCTTTTGATTGAGTCTCTTGTGTTGTTGAGTCTTGGGCACTCATAGGTTCATCCTCATCTGTAATAACCACAAGTGTCTTTTCAGGGGGATCCGAATAGTCTTTCCCTAACCTAGTGGTGACTGCCTTCAACTATTTAGGATGCTTAGGATTGTTCTCGGGTTGTCCAACAAAGACTCCAGCAGGTGGCTTTATGCTAGCTGCGAGTTGAGCTAATTGAGATTCAATAGCCTTCTGCTGAGCTTGTTGGTTAGCTATCATGGTTTGCTAAGTTTGCAACATCTTTTCATTGGCTGATAGCTTGTCATCAAGAGAAACTGGACCTGCTTTCTATCCTTGCTGTTGATTAAGATTCTGGTACTGAGAGTTATTTTGGTAATTGTGGTAGTTCCTATTCTGAAAGTTCCCCTTGAAATTTCCTTGATTCCCAAAATTCTATTGTTGATTATATTGGAATCCTGGTGGGCCTCTTGATTGATTGTTTGAACCAAATTGATGCGAGTTTACTACTCCAGAGGGGTTTCCATATTGAAAACTGGGATGATTCCTATTCTGATTCTGATTGTAATAACTTTGACCAGGAATGGTGTTGATAGCATTAAGATTTTCCATCTGACCATTATCTCCTTGCCCGCATATATTTCTCAAAACAAAATCATAGAGAACATTACATGATAAAGTGGAATGATCGGTGCTCTTACATGCTTCACAGAACAGGGAAGTGGACTTGACCTGTTCCAGTTGTCGAGTGGGTGAACGTCCTCTTCCAATAGCAGTAAGAGATGATTCAATATGGTCTTGCTTGGAAACTAAGAGTTTCAAGGTTTCAGCGATAGACTTGTACTCGGGAGTAGCTTCGGCCATAGATACTTTCAAAACTCCTTTACCTACAGATCTACCCCAATTGGCTTGATTTTCTACTCCCAGGGTGACGACTCTCCATGCGCTGTCATAACTTTGACACATGAAGTTTCCTCCAAACGAGGAATTGAGGAATCTCTTAATATCATCATCCGGACCACTATAGAAAATCTCAATGAGTTGGTTCTTGGGAATTCCGTGGTGTGGACACATGAGCCTCTCTCTCTGTGCATTGATGGCTTGAGCCACCCTTCGGGATACCTCTTCTTCTTGAGCCATCCTTTCTTGATTTTCTCTGATCTAACGATGAAAGTTTCGGTCTATCTCAGGATCAAAGCTCACTTCTAGTCTGGGGCTGTCTGAACGGTGCATGCACTACGCCTTGGATTGTGCCTGAGATAGAAAGATTTTGAAAGTGAGAACCATGAAGTAGAGTCAAATTTCAAGTAGATGATCGATTGTGTCAAAAGAAAAAGCAAAATCCTAAATTAGTCTTAAAAGAATTAGATTTGACTAACTGATTCCGTTGTCCCCAACAACGATGCCAAAATTTGACGTGGAAATTTTATCACACTAACAAACTCACTCGGGGTTGAAATCTCTGAGCTTTTACCAAAACCAAAGTGCAATAATACCACCTGTAAGCGGACGAGTCTTATCGCAGTATAGTAAAGGATCGAACCCAAAGGACAACATTTTAAAGAATCTTTGTTAATCAAATCTAGCTCGAGTTAAGGCTAATATTTAAAACGATTGGTTGATTGAGGTTAATTAAACTAATTGCAAGAAAGTAAAAGCTGAATTAAAGTTGGATTTAGATCAATGATATGGAATCATTGGGATGGTACCAGGTTTCACCACCACTACTCATGCAAACACATTCAATCGCAAACAAACCAGGCAAGATATAACGATCCAAATAGAGCTGCTGCAAAACCCCCCATACAGGCATTAGGTTTGCGTAAGCATCACGTTAGGCATCAGATATCTCGTCACCATCCAGATCACTTACTTATGGCTATGAAGATATAGAAATCCAACGAAGGTTGTGGGCCCCTATACAGGCGTTAGGCACACAGAAGCATCACCGAAGGCTAGATGGCTCGTCCCCTCGTGGATCATACACTTACGACCTCAAAGAAATCCCATTCTATTTCTAGTTTGGGAGTCAACTGCATTAATCGATAAGAAAGTAGGTGATAGATATACAAACTAACATCGACAATAAACAAGACGATACAAAATCCAACTAAGGTTGTGGTCCTCCCTGAGGGATGCTTAGACCACAGAAGCGTCACCGTAGGATAGATGTCTCGTCCCCTCACGGATCATACACTTACGACCTCAAGGAATCCTATCAGAAGTTCTTGTCAAGGAGTCAAACTTGTAAACCTCCATTCCATCCCACATATAGAAGAGTTTGCAATATAGGAAAGAACAAGATGAAAGCTAGGAGATAATCAACTACAAACATACCAACTAATAATGAAATGGAACATTATATACATAGCCATGGGGAGTTTAATAAAAGAACATGATTTGCATGGGCAGCGGGGCTAGTCCCCACACCCCAGTGAAAAGGTACTACTTGCTCATGATGCAAGAAACAAGAAGAATAAGAAAGAGAGAGAAATCCACCATGAACTCGGTACAGAAGGTAGTCGCAGCTCGATGAAGAAGATACGACCTTCTACGTCGTGTCGGAGAAAATCTGGACGCGAACCGGGGATGTTGAGACAGACTGGATAGTTTCCCTCACTCTGTCTTCCTTCTCTCCTCAGCCTCCTTGGTTGCAACATGGGCAGTAGGTGGAATGAAACTGGCGTGGATGACACTAGATTCAGATCGGACCTATGTACAGGCAGCCCGTCGGCGTCCCAGAACCGATGCCTCAAAAGGGGACCCTACTGGTCCTATTTATATGCACGAGGCTGGTCTTCACGTTTTTGGTGTGTAAAGTCCAAACGGTTTGGTTGATATTTTTGCTCAAACGGTCTTGTAAAATTTGACCAAACGATCTTGAGCAGCAAATAGTTTGGAAACCATTTAATATCAAATGGTCTTCATCAGCGTTCGGTCTTGGAGATAAAGGAAACAGTTTGTAAACCATTTAATATCAAACGGTCTTCAAGCAAAAGGCAAACAGTCTGTAAACCATTTGATATCAGATGGTTTGGACAAGTCTGTTCGGTCTTCACTTGCTGGCAGGAAAACAGTCTGTAAACCGTTTAAAGGTCAAATGATCTTCAGCTTATCCAAACTCAATCGGTCAGTGATATCTTCCTCAAACGGTCTCAAGGTGCCAGCCATTTGGTCTTGTAGTCCATTCGATCTTCACGCAACTTGCAAGAGACCAAACGGTCTTGGCTGCTTGTTCGATTTGCTGCTGAGATCTCCATTCGGTTTGCGGTTGTGCTTCCATGCAATCAGTTTGTAGCTAAGTGCCATGACAGGGGATGCTACTGGGCGGAGGTAGAGATGCTATGGAGCAGGTTGCTGGCGGTTGTAATGGGAAGAAGAAGAAGGGAGAGCGGATTTGTAGGTTTCTGAAGGTAGAAGACGACACATCACGGAATTGGTGATGCTGCTACCCCATGGCCGTGCTTCCTTGCACGGGCATGGCAGGTGACAAAATTGGCTCTGATAGCATTGTGCCACAACCGTGGCATGACACCACGGTCTTTTTGAGGCTACTGCCCCACAGCCGTGCTGCCTAGCACAGGCGTGGCGGGTGAGATTGGGTAGATGCCAACGAAGCTTTACCACGACCGTGGTACCACCACACGGTCGTGGGGGGGATAGTGTACCACGGTCGTGGCTATTCAAAATGGTTGTGGCAAAGATTCTGCTTCATGGTTCTAAATTCATGCAATGCTCGATCCGTCATGGCTGCGTTAAGCCCCCAATCGATCTCTGCTGGTCTACCGGTCTTGAGACTGTTTGGGCTCATACGGTCTTGAGACCGAATGGGCTCAAACGGTCTTAAGACCGTTTAGGCTCAAACGGTTTTAAGACCGAACTCAAACGATTTTGAGACCGAATGGGCTCAAACGGTCTTAAGACTCAATAGGCACAAATGTTCTTGAGACCATGTGGGCTAAGACCGAAAGGATGAAATCACTTGGTTAGATCTATTGGTCAGAACCAAGGGTGAGAGAAGGAGGTCCCCACTGATTGTTCAACCCTATCAAGACCTACATTAAATCATCATAAATTCAGTTAAAACCTTGATACTCGAATCAATTAAGTAATTTTTCACATCATGATGCATTTTGATAATTAATGAGTGAAATTAAATGTGTTGAATTGAATTTGTCCAAAAATGATAATTGAATTCCCTGGTGAATATGCATTCATCAAACCCCCACACATGTTGTCACCAGATTATCTCTTCTTGATCTTTTTGATATCAAAGAATTTGTCAAGAATAAAATATCCCACATTGATCTTGTAGTCATTCACCATTTCCTAGAGGAAGCATAACTCTTGCTTCTCGCATACCCCTTGAGTTTCTTTCTTAAAAAAAGGCATGTTCTAAGTAATCGGTGGACATATAAGAAAATAGGATTATGGATGCTTGTTTCCCTGAATTTCTTAGCTCGTGCCTTGTCTCATCAGTGATTTCATTCTAGAAGTCATCACTGTTGAACTGAGGAGAGTAATCTAGGATGCCCCCATAGTGGCATTGGATTTCCTCACATAATTCCTTGAATGTTAATTTGTAAGCTTGACCCAAAAGACAGAAATGAATAATACCATAGGGCTCATGAAGATTTTTTGGGTCATCCTCAAATCTGAGAGTAGTAAGGAACTCATAAGTTAGCTTGGGATAGGTGTTTCTCACCATGTAGTAGGTATACCTTAGTCCCAACTCTTCTAGCAGACCAAGGACTTAATCCTTAAACCCCAAAGCTTCCATAGTCTGTTGACAAGCAAATCTTATAGGAAGAACCTTGTGAGAAATTAGAAATTGATATGTGGGATCTTCTGCTTCAGTGACACACAGATGGGTGGTGGAGACGTAGGTTGGGGTTGTGGAAAATACTCCCCATGTCAACATTTTGATGTATGCTTGATTGGAGCCATTGAAGCTGAGGTTAATCTTCAAAATTTTGGGACACAACATGTCTTCCTACAGACTGGGCTTGAAGGAAATGAACAACATGACATAGTGTATTCTGAAAAACACACGTCGTGTCTTGTGGAGATTGGGAAAAATTGAAGGTTGGGGAAGACGACCTTACACGTCATGTTCTTAGTTGCTCACAGTGTGCTCACACGCTAGTGATGAACTCTGGATCAATGATGGTTGGATCTGATGTGGGCTTCACTCTTTATGGTGTCACTTGCTTTCTTAGTGAATGGAAGAGGTCAAACAGAGATGGAGGTGTCAATCTTGGTGATGTCGGTGAAGGAGCTTGCATGGAGGAACGTTCACAAACCTGACTTTGGATCCGCAACCACTGGATGAGCAAATGACAAAACTACTTGCATGGAACAGATGAGCAGAGGTTTGGGGCTGAATGGAGGTAAGGAGCAGTGCGTGGAGAGGAGTAGCAGCTCATGGAGGCAACCACAGTGTAGGGTGGCGCATGGGACTCACTGTCGTCAATTAGAGAAAGAGCAACGACATAGCAGATTTAGAGGACACAACTAGAGGGTGTTCAAACACGGCTGAATGCACGTGTGGAAATGAAGTCGGTGCCTGGGGATTAGGGTTTAGAACCCAATTTGTAACTTGTAAACACAACATCTCTTTCATAGTACATGACGTCTTGCAATGAACAATTTGTCTTCTCCCTTTGATATTTTCCTTGCTTAATGAAGACATGACATCTACAAATAAAGACACATTGTGTAACTTTCTAGAGAGTTAGCTGAAGTTGCCGAACTGATAACAACACGACGTGTACAAATAAAGATACGTCGTGTGTTTTTATAGAAGATTTTGACATAGGAATGAACTATCTGACATGCTATGTTTGATTATAAATATGTCGTGTAAGATTCTAGTGGACCTGTAGAGATCCCTACCTAATAAAGACATGCCTTGTACAATAAAGACATGACGTGTGGTTTGACAAAAAAATGTTTATCTTGCAAATGAACCATCCAACACGTCGTGTATTTGAGTGACACAACATGTATCTTTCCAGAGAGATCTAGGAAGTTCCTGAAGTAATAAGGACATGATAGGTACAAATAAAGACACATCTTCATACTTTCCAGGAAACCTCAACATCCATTTGAACTCTAGGACACAACATGATTGAAATTCAACATGTCGTGTGAGTTCCCAACAACCTACTTCTGTTGTTGCACATGTCATGCTTGGATTATCCCCATTTCATCATCTTCATTGTGTACCCATGATCAGAATCATGCAACAAGTAAAACAACTAAGAAGATGGCGAATTAAGTATGATTAGAGGCTAAATGGAGAGAAAAATGAACTGAATTGTGTGTAAAGTGTGCAAAAAGTGTATATGAAATGCACACATCACATTACATTTTTACTTGGATGCCTAAAAGGTGATTAGAGAAGACTACATGAATCCAATCAATTTCTTCTTCAGAAGAGGGTGCTACCATGGAAGTATTTTTTGCTGTAGATTGTCCTTGAATCAGAAATATGACAATCCCAAGTATCTCGCTAAAGACTTTCATCCTATATCTAGTGAAAATGTATCTATATGCATCATGGCATGAGTTATAAGCAATCGACTCACAACACACATACCTAGGATGGTCTCCATGGAACAATGAGCTTACATTAACCACATGGACAATACTCATCATATTCAGCCAACTAAATATTTGGTACATGATATCAGACAAGGAGGAGACTGCCCATATGCGGTGATAAAATACGACACAACCAAAGCCTTTTATATGGTCGACTAGGAATTTCTAAAGAGGGTGTCAGATGGTTTTGTTATGATGATAACTCTTATTGATCTTGTAATGGGTTTCTATGTTAATATATGGATGTCAATTACACTTAATGTGAAGACTTATGGGTTCTCCAAGTGCATAAGGGCTTGAAACAAAGAAATCCCCTTTATCCCTTTCTTTTTTTCTTTTTCGAGGTTGTGCTATGTAGGAAAATTCACAAGGTAGTACAAGTATCAGATTGACCACTACAAAAATAGGGTAAAAGGTTGCACACGTACATTCCTTTAATACGTCAATGATATCATTATCGTCACCCTATCCTCCCCATCATCTTTTTATAATATAGAGGATATGCTAGAAACATATGAACACATCTCTGGTCAACTAGTCAATCGTATAAAAATATGATTTCTTATGCATCTCGACCCTTAATCAAAATAGAATTGTTGATGCACTAAGAATACCCCAAATAGCAGAAAACTTCACATACCTGAGTATCACTATCATGATAGGAAGGAAGAAAATAGCACATTATGGATTCCTTTTGAAAAAAATCAAGACAAAGATAGCCAATTGGAAAGCCAATTTTCTCTGATTTTTAGTAGGAGAATGTTAATGGCCCACACCCCTCGTCCCTCCCCATATATACTCTTACTACTACAGATGTCCCCTCAATGATTATTAAGAAGATTAATATGATTTTCTCATTTTTCTTTGGAGAGATCATTTAGACCAGATCTACTGTGTATGGGTCACATGGGATAGAGTGACTAGGCCCACTACAGATGGATGATAGGCCTTCCCTCCCTCCAGCAGACTTCCAAAGTGTACGCATATAAAGCATGCTAGGAATTCCTTTTAGGTGAATCTAGTTGGGCAAACTTCTACAGAAACAAGTAGCAAAGGATATACCAAAACCACGACAAAGCTTACCCCTTTACCTCAAGAGGGGATCTTTTTCTTCCCCGTATTGGTTTAAAATCTACATTTTCTTTCCCATGGTCCTACCACATTGCAGATGGATCCTGGGAACATGAAATCTCTCCTTCTAGGCTGAAAAACTAGTGTTGATAGACTACTACGATCCTTCACTCTCTCTAAATTGGATGCATCTATAGATTTTAGGGTAGCTCATTTTGGGATCCCAGAGGAAGGGAGGGACTGGCCTTCACTTACCCAAGTGCTAATTGATGAAGACGTACAACTGATAGCATCCTCTTGCATTGTGATTAGTAGAGACCAAGATGTTATGATTTGTATTTCATCAAATATGGGCAATGTTTCCCTTAGATTAGCAAAAATAAGATCACAAACTCTGGAGCATCACCTAGAAATAATATATGGATTTGAGACCCCCACTATATACCGTCGCACAAACCCCATGATGTGGAAAATGTAAAGGAGAGCCCTCCCTACAAATGACAACATCAAGAGGTCTCACATTCACATTGCCTCTCACTGCAATTTCTTTGCCAACCCCAATCAGGAGACTATGACTCACCTTTTCCTACGAAGTGACATGGCATTTTTTTTCTGGACCAAATTCCATAATTTGATGACAAAAAACTCCCTCGTGACCAGATGGAACTTAGTTGATTTATTCTCCTCCTATGATAATGACTTCTCCTGCATAGAACTTAAAGGATGGATCTTCATACAACTGGTCATGCTCATGTTCTGGTGCATATGGCATCACAGATGCAAACTCAGGCATGCAGGAAAGGACATAAGTTTACAAAAACTTTTGAACAAAATTCTTCATCTCATTAACTTACATATTGACAAAAGCATTTCTAAAAATTGCTATCGCCTCCTTCTACCATTCTTTGCATTCTTATAACATCTAAGATCCAAATTAAGAGTTAAGAAGATTAGATTGATTACATGGAAACCACCTAACTTTTCCAACCTTAAGGTCAATATAACTACAAGATACAACCTAGACACTTACAGATCCAAAAGAAGATGGGAAACTGGGATGGTTAAAAACTACCATGGATATCTAGATTAGCTTTTAGATACTGGGTGTGTGGTCGAAACCACTTGGAGGCAATGATTTGAGGGATCATTATTGCTCTTAACACGTACATGATAAAAACCTCCCACTATCCATCGTTGATACATATGACCTTTACACTCACAGTATGCTATGGGAGGATGATACTTGCCCTTGAATATGACCTACCAAGTTAGGGAATTGAGAGAGATGATGAAGATACATGCCATCATAGGTTTTCATGTGCTAGTCATTTTGAACACTGTCCCTAGATAACTTGGAATTTAGGGCATGCACCTTGAGGAGGGTATCATCCTCACATAACCCTCGCTCATTCCTTTCAAAGGGAGAGTACTGATGAACATGGAGCACAGAGGTATACCATAAATTTACTAGATGAACATATACTTAGTGGATCACACATGTATAGGTATATATCATGACCTATTTTTGTTATGTTGGGTCATTTTCTTATATTTCTTTTTGAGAGTTTTGATGGGACATAACCCATGTTTTAAAGAGAGGTGATGTAAATTTTGATAGATTTCACCTACCTGAGGAGGGTAGGATGAATAATACTACCTCCCAATTTATTTTTTTAAAATAAATCTAGGCCTGATGGGTTTTGGTTAGCCAGATAGGAAGAAAGTAACTCCTATATCTCTTTTCTTTCCCTCAATCCCTCCTTTGACACTAAATGGAGCTTTGATGGTGGAAATGAAAGATAAAGTTGAACCTATGGCTTGTTGTAGGATGATCGTGGGATGATAATAACTCCATGCCTTCTTAACCTGAAGTGAATGCTTTAGAACCTATTTTGATATTTAATCATGTATAAACATGAGCTTTGATGAATGTCAATTCATCATATTTAATGTCAGGTCTAGTTTTTTGTAGTTTGTTGCAATTTAGTTAGTTTTCAATTGAATTATGTTTTCATCTAATTTTACTTAACCTTTCATTTATTCAATTAATTTAGATTTTAGACATCACAAGCTTGATGTCAAGGATGTTTTAACATCTTGAAATTGACCTAGATTCACTCCTACGTGCCCATATATACCATTTATACATTTTTATCTAATTGTCATCTAAAAGGCAATATGGAACGTTGGAAAAGTTTGTATTAAGTGAATAATCTATAGGACTGGTGAGTGTGAAGTTTTCTAGGTAATTATAACTATCAATCAATAAAGTTGGATCCTAAAATTACACCATTACCAAGAATTTTTCAAATGAGTTTCATCTCTCTCAATGCTAGGCCTCATGTTTGATCATACATACATACATACATACATACATACATACATGCCACATACAACCCACGTCGTCTCTCTAGTTGGATTTGGGTGATCCCGATCGCCGACCACCTAGGGCACGATGCCCATGTCTCCGGCCACCCAGGCCTCAAGCGTCCACCCCAATCACACATCCGCACAACCCAACCTACCACCCCCCATCATCCCTGCATGATAGAACCCCCTACGCTTAACAACGACGCCCAAACCTAACGCTACTAGAACGGGCGCATTGTCATCCTCGACGGATGCAGCAGTCGTTGAGGATGGGAAAGTTTCTGGATGGAGACCAATCCCATGGAGCGACGTCCTGAAGCAACCGGTAAGCTCGACGAAGGAGGACCTGATGTTTCCGCAACCTAGGGTTGACGGCGATGAGGTCCACGTCGAGTTGGACACCGACGAGTTTGAGAGGATGAAGAATATATGGGAATTCACTATTATGGTCTATACTTTGGGGAAGAGACCCTACTTCCCTCACCTACAAGCGTGGGTGAAGCGTACCTGGAAGCCGAAGGGAACCTTTGAGCTTCTCTCATGAGAGAATGAGATATTTCTTGTGAGATTTTCGACAGTGGCAGACAAGAAAGCGGCCTTGGACATGGGGCTGAGGTGGTTCGACCAACAGGTGGTGATAGCCAAACACTACAACCATGGTGATCAACTGAGAAAGGAATCATTCACAACCATCCCCACCTGGATCTCGTTGAGGTCGTATGGAAGGACTTGGATGAGGAAAGTAGCTGGCACAATCACAGCAGGGGCGGGGCGAGTCCTCCACATCGACGACAAGTCCTTGGAAGGCGAGGAAGCTTGGGTGCTTGTCGAACTGCAGGTGGATGGATTGAAGCCGAGGACGATCTGGCTTAACGTCTAGGGCCACGACCCAATCCCCATCACCATCGACTATGATCACATACCTCCTAGCTGTAGCAATTGTCGGGCCTTTGGGCACATTTTCGGGCAGTGGGAAGGGCAGGCTAAGGTGCCGGAACAGAAGATGGTTTGGCGGCAAACCAAGATCATGAAGAGGAAGGAGTCTGTGACTTCTAACACCGAGCCCTGTGTGGGGAAGGTGAGAGAAGAGCAAGGGCCAACTAGCTCTGTCCAGGAGATGCAAAGAAGGCAGATAGCAGCGTGGGAGATACAACAGCTGAGACTGAGAGTGGTTTGAGTACCCAACAGATTGGAAGTATAGCAAGGACTACTGAAAGAGAACTGGCAGGCAGTAGTAAGTAGAAAACGCACCCGGAACTTGATAACATGGTCAGTGATGCATCCAACCGTGAGGAAGGAGAATTCATCTCCAGTGCACGAAAGAAGGGGATTAAGAAGATCGGAATACCAAGAACTCAAGGGGTGAGTGTGATTCTTGATACAACTAACAACTTTGAGGCGTTATCTGAATCTGATGCTGAGGAGGAGAATGAAATCAAGCAACAAGAGAAAACAGAGAAAAGCAAGAATGCTGGGAAGGGGCCTCCAAGGCGTACCAGGTCAAACAAAAATCTTTGATATGTCCATGTTACTATGGAATATTAAGGGGGGTGTGATAGAGGCAAGAAGATAGAAATCAGAGAATGGATTGCTGCTAGTGGCCATTCTTTGGTTGCATTGGTGGAAACGAAAATAAATCTACAGAATAAAAATAATATTAAATATCTTTTTCCACAGGGTTGGGTGATAACCTCCAATTTTGTGACGTTATCTTAGTAATATTCTTTAGTTTTCCACACTCTTTCTTAGATAAATTAGATAGAATCCCTAGCTATCCTCTTTTATTGCAAATATACTGTTAGATTAACTTTTCTCCTTTTTACTTACAGAAAAAGACACAAAAAAATCACAAAAGACTCATACGGTCCCAAGACCGCATGGACTCACACGGTCCCAAGACCGCATGAAGCCAACCGGTCCCAAGACCGCATGGAGTTATATGATCCCAAGACCGCATGGACTCACACTGGTCCCAAGACCGCATGGAGTCACACGGTCCCAAGAACGCATGGACTCACACGGTCCCAAGACCGCATGGACTCACACGGTCCTAAGACCGCATGAAGCCAACCGGTCCCAAGACCGCATGAAGCCATCCGGTCCCAAGACCGCATGGACTCACACGGTCCCAAGACCGCATGAAGCCAACCGATACCAAGACCGCATGGAGTCAAACGATCTCAAGACCGCATGAGTCCAAACGGTCTCAGAAGCCCAAACAGTCTCAGAGCCCAAATGGTCTCAGAGTCCAAACGGTCTCAGAGCCCAAATGGTCTCAGAGTCCAAACGGTCTTCAAGACCGTTTGGACCCAAAAGTGACCAAACTGTTTGGACTTCACTTAAGGCCTATAAATAAGACCCAAGGGGTCCTCTCGAAGATATCAAGTTTCATACGCCCAAAGGCTGCCTCTACTACTCCAGAGCTATTCCAACCTCCATCCTCCGCCCAAAGGTGGCCGGTCTGAGATCCACGCTCCATCCTGAAGTTGCTTTCTCTCTCTTCACCAAAGAAGGTGGGAAGAGGAGACCTCGTCATCGAGCAACTTGTGAAGTTTGAAGATCGTCACTCTCTCTCTTTCCAAGGGGTTGACTTTTCTCTCTCCTTTGTGGGGATGACATTCTCTCTCTCTCTCTTCCCGCCTCCTTCTTTGTCCTAGCTATGAGCGAGTAGTCTCCTTCATTAGGGTGTGGGGAGTAGCCCCGCTACCCATGCTTTCATTTCATGCAATGTAATCCATAGTTTGCAATAGAGATATACTTTCTTTTTAGTTCAACATCAATCATTTAATGAATGCTTGTTTCTTGATCACCAACTCATGTTATCTTTTATCTTTTAGTATGAATTGTCTACGTTTGTACTATCAGATTCGAATCTCGATTGTATGTTGGTTCTTGGTGCATGTATCCACCATGCACCTATTTCGATATCTAGGAGTGTCTCTCAAGAAGTGGAGTATACTCACTACCTTCATTGTACTTTAATGGAATCAGTTGACGTATGAAAGTACAACCTTGGTGAGTCGAGGAACACACTTTGTGAAGGGAATGATGTAAAGTAAGTGACCATTCGTTCGGGGATGGCTGGCATTGCAACACTCCCATGCTTCTCTTAGTTAGTTCTCCGAAAGGAAACTAAATCTACAAAGATACTAACTGTTTAGACTCTTATTGCAGGTTATGTTTTATGTTGCATGTTTTGATCCATGTGTAGTGGCGGTGAAATCCGATCACATCCTAGTGGCTCCTTATCATTGTTTACAAACTAAAATTTACTTTCTTGCTTTGTTTTACTTGCACTTAGTTTAAAACAACCAAATCAAATCTTTGGATCAAATATCAACTATTAAGGGGTTAAGTGAAATTCTAACGTTTTCCATCTTGTTAATCTCAACAAGACCGTTGTCCCGTGGATTCGACCCTTAACTATACTACGATAAGACTTCCACGTGTCTTAGCATACGTGGGTGGAGTTTTAACTTAGTATAAGCAAGGCTAAACCTAAATATTTACTATCTTTAGGATTTTTAGTGGTGCACGCAATTCCACGTAAGTGGAAGCCCCATCAAAAATGGGCGCCGTTTCCGGGGACAACGAAACATTTTAATTTCATTTACTATCTTGCTAGTTGGTTAGGGTTTTACACTTTTTTAACCATTAGTCCATATCTTCTTGAATTCATCATATCTCCTGCATCATCTAAAAGGTGTGTTTCTTTCTCTACTCCGGAAGAAGACGTGTATGCAACCATCGCATAACCTCATATTCTCCCCTGATCTAGAGTACGACTCTGAGGTAGAGAGAATCTTCCATCGCCGCATTAGACTTAACCGCCAAAGAGCCAGGAAAATGGCTGAAGATCAACACCAAGCTGCTTTAGTATTGGAAAGGGTCAATGTCGCCATAGCCGCTCAGATAGCACAACTCATTGCTGACACTCGTGCTTAGATTCAAGCAGAGATTCGAGCTGAAGAACAGGCCCGCATCTGAGCTGAAAATGAAGCAACTAACCAAGCTTCCCAGCTAGAGCTCAGAAATAAGCAATTGAGGGACTACGATGTACCTAAGAATTATGAAGACAATAATCCAATTCGTCCACCGATCATTAACATACCCAACTTCGAAATTCGAACACAATGGATTCAAATCATGCAAGGCATCTCATTCTCTGGTGGATCTGGAGATGACTGCATGGATCACTTGAAGAGATTCAAGGCACTCTTCCGACTTGTCCCCCAGGCTGGAGTTGCCTTTGACGCAATAATGTTACATCTTTTCCATTTCACTCTGTCCGGAAGGGCTCTAAGTTGGTACAATTCACTTGATAGGGAGCCAATCATCACCACCTGGGCACCCTTTGAAGAAAAATTCCTAGAGAAGTCCCCCCCCTCGTTAACTTACGAAATTAGGGGGAAGATCAACCACTTCGCCCAACTTCCTGGAGAATCACTCGTAGAAGCATGGGAAAGATTCAAGGAGCTTCTAAGAAAGTGTCCTCATCACGACATCTCCCAAAATCAATTAATAGAAACATTCTATAGGGGGTGAGTGATGACATCAAGCAATTTCTGGATTCCTCATTTGGAGAAAATTTTATGAGGAAGAACTACGAGGATGCTTGGAAAATCGTTACACTTGGAGCTGAGAACCAATCCAATTGGGGGTGATCGTCCGGAAAAGGAACCCTAAAGGTTTATAAAGCTGAAGAATCAATGGAAATGAAGGCTATTGCTGAATCCTTAAAGACCATAACTCATAAACAGCAGGCTCTTGACACTTCACTTGGAGAATATGATAAGAAGAAAAACCCTCAAGTCCAACAAGTTAAAGCTGCTACAGGGACTTGGGAAGCCTGTCACGCATCTGATCATCCTACTCTATCATGTGGTCTGCTCTACAATGTGATGATGGATATGCACCCACCACAACAGCAGTACGAACCAATCATCAAACACCTTGATGATCAGCTGCCTGAACAAGTTATTTCCATTCATTCCATACCAGGACAAGTTTACTATAATCCAAATCAACCAAGAAACCACCCCGGATTTCAATATGGGAACCCTATAGGGGCAGCTAATCCGCAACATCAAACACAAGGTGGATCCTCCAATAGGTTTCCACCTGGATTCCAAAGTAACTTTAACCAAAATCAAAGGAACCTCAGAAACAACTTCCCAAGATCCAACTACCCTAGAAATCCCTCCAACTACTATCAATATAACCATCCTCCTCTGCACTCACAATTGCACCCTCAGTTAGCACCACCTCCGCAACAACCGCATCAAGGTCAACAACAAATTTCTCCGAAAAATGCCCCCTCCCAGCCAACAGATGAGATGACTTTGATAAGGAAGATGCTACAGTCCCAAAAAACCATGCTCGCCAATCAGCAAGCTCAGTAGAAGGCGGTGGAGGCCCAACTGGCACAAATTGCTGCCCAACTGAAACCACCAGCAGGCACTTTTACAGGACAACCTGAGTCAAACCATAGACACGACCAGAATAGACCAGAGCAGTTGAATGCCGTTACTACAAGATCTGGACACGCCCTTCATGAAACTACGAGAATCTCTTTTGATGATGATGATACACCTATCCCTATTCCTAATGCAAGCCCGAACTTAGGAACTGAGAAGTCCGCAGAGAACACGAAAGGCAAAGAAAAATAACAAGCTTCCAAAGAGCCAAAAATTCCACAATATAAACCTAGGATACCATATCCGGGAAGATTGAGAGAGACTAAAATGGACACTAGGTTCCAAAGATTTAAGGAGGCAATGAAGAAACTCTATATCGACATCCCGCTCCTCGATGCCCTCTCCGAAGTACCAGCTTGGGCTAAATACCTTAAAACTTTGATATCAAGGAAGTACATTACTGAAGAGCAAGAAACCGTCAAACTAGCTCAGACCACCACCGATATCATTCTCAATAAGTTTCCAAAGAAAAAGAAGGACCCTGGTTCCTTCGGTATTCAGTGCTGTATTGGAAATGCCTCGAGCAAAAAGGGAGTAGCTGACTTAGGGGCTAGCATATCAATTATGCCCTACTCCATGTGTAAAAGATTAGGTTTCACTAACTTGCTACCCACGACGATGACAATTCAATTAGCTGATTCCACTATCACTGCGCCCCTAGGAATTATTGAAGATATTCCAGTCAGGATAGGCAAAGATGCCTATGTCCCATGTGATTTTATCATCATGGATATCAAGGAGGATCTAAGGTACCCAATAATATTTGGTAGACCTTTCCTTGCCACAGCCAGGGCGCTCATTGATGTTGAAGCTGGCACGATCATCCTAAGACTGGAAAAAGAAGCAATTCAATTCCGAGTTCTCAACAACATGAAAGGTCCCAACATTCAAGAGGAGGTCTTTCTCTTAGATGCAATACATCAAATGTCCCAATTGGAAATATCCGAGCCATCTGATGAGTTAGAGAATGTTCTAACAAATCCATAAGTAGAATTCTCAGCCAATGAATTGGTTCAACAATGTTTGCAACACTTAGAGAAAGTTGAAGAAGTGCCAACAGCCACCTTTGAGGAGCTCAAATCTGTCACTATTTTAGAAGTAACGGAAGCACCCAAGGCTCCCGAGATGAAAACTCTACCAACGGGACTTAAACACATCTTCTTGGACAAAGAAAAATTATGTCCAGTTATCATCAGTTCCACTCTGATGGAAAACCAGGAAGAGAGGCTTCTTGTTGAGCTAAGGAAACACAAGAAAGCCATTGGGTACAAAATAACTGACCTGACAGGTATAAACCCAGCCTTATTCATGCATATATTGCCCATGGTCGAAGAATTCAAGTCGTCAAGAGAGCACCAGAGGAAGCTGAACCCCAATCTTAAAGAAGTGGTTCGCCTTGAAGTCCTCAAACTACTAAAAGCTGGCATAATTTATCCAATTTCAGATTCCCAATGGGTTAGCCCTGTCCAAGTGGTCCCCAAAAAGGGAGGAACCACTGTCGTGCTAAATGACAAGAATGAGTTAGTACCGACAAGGACTGTGATAGGGTGGAGGATGTGTATTGACTACAGGAAACTAAAAAAATCAACGCGAAAAGATCACTACCCTTTGCCCTTTCTTGACGAAGTCCTAGAACGCTTAGCCCATCAAAAGTTATTCTATTATCTAGATGGTTATTCCAGGTTCTACCAAATCCCTATACACCCGGAAGACCAAGAGAAAACTACTTTTACCTCCCCCTTTGGGACCTATGCTTTCAGAAGAATGCCATTTGGGCTGTGCAACACACCTGCTACTTTCTAAAGGTGCATGTCTGCTAATTTTACAGGATTAACGGAATCTATTATGGAGGTATTCATGGATGATTTTTTAGTTTACAGAGATTCCTTCGATAACTGTCTACTCAACCTTGGACAAGTCTTACATTGATGCGAGGAAACAAACCTCATCCTGAATTGGGAAAAATGCCATTTTATGGTAACTAAAGGTGTCGTCCTCAGACATAGAGTGAGAGACAGAGGGATTGAGGTAGACAAGGCAAAAATCGATGTTATCTCGAAGTTGTCGCCACCAAAAGACGTAAAAGGAGCACGAGCATTCTTGGGTCATGTTGGGTTTTACAGAAGATTTATTAAAGATTTCTCGAAAATAGCAAAACCCATGACCCAACTTCTGACCAAAGACACCAAGTTCAATTTTAATCAAGAATGCTTACAAAGTTTCTCAACTCTGAAAAATGCTTTAATCTCTACACCCATACTAAGATCCCCGGATTGGTCACAACCTTTTGAAATCATGTGTGACGCCAGCGATTATGCCATAGGAGCCGTATTAAGATAGAGAATCAACAAGAAACCTTATGTAATTTACTACGCATCTAAAATGCTCGATGAAGCACAGAAGAACTACACCACTACAGAAAAGGAGTTCTTAGCTGTCATCTATGCGTTTGAGAAATTCCGCTCCTACCTGATTGGAGCCAAGGTCATCGTCTACACTGACCACTCCGCCATATGATATATAATTCAAAAGCAAGATGCAAAACCCAGACTTATCCGCTGGGTGTTGATGCTTTAGGAATTCGATTTGGAAATCAAAGACAAAAGCGGAGTGGAAAACGTCGTCGCCGATCATCTCAGCCGTATTGAAGTCAAGGATGAAGATAAAGTACCTATCTGATACTCCCTTCCAGATGACCAGCTAATGAAAGTTACCAATGGATTCCCCTAGTATGCCGACATTGTTAATTATCTGGATACATGAATCATTCACCCTTCTGCCTCTCATCACGATAAAAAGAAATTCCTCCACGATGTAAAGAAATACTATTGGGATGAACCTTACCTTTTTTGCCTTGCGCAGACGGACTTTTCCGTCGCTGCTTACCTGAAGAAGAGATTACCCCTGTCTTAGAGCATTGCCATTCCGGCCCCACTGGGGGACACATGAGTGCGAAGAAAACCGTTATGAAAATTCTGCAATCGGGTTTCTTTTGGCCAACAATAGCAAAAGATTCCCATGATTTTGTAAAATCATGCAACAAATGTCAACTTTCTTGCGGCATATCTAAAAGGAATGAAATGCCCCTCACCATGTGGCAAGAGATCGAACTTTTCGATGTGTGGGGGATAGACTACATGGGCCCCTTTCCTTCTTCATATGGTTTCTCCTACATTCTGGTCGCAGTAGATTATGTCTCGAAATGGGTAGAAGCTATACCCACAGTGTCCAGCGATTCCAAACCAATCATTAAGATGTTTAAAGATATCATTTTTCCCAGATTTGGAGTCCCCCGAACTGTCATATCCAATGGAGGGACCCATTTTTTTGGAACGAAGCCTTGAAGCCCTCTTAAAGAAATATGGAGTTAACCATAAAGTTTCCACACGTTACCATCCACAAACCAGTGGTCAGGTTGAAGTTTCAAATAGACAACTGAAGGCAATCTTAGAAAAAATAGTCAATAGACACCGCACTGACTGGTCCACCAAGCTTCCCGATGCCCTTTGGGCTTACCGAACAGCTTATAAAACACCAATTGGAACAACCCCGTTCCGCTTGGTATACAGGAAATCATGTCATCTTCTAGTGGAACTGGAACATAAGGCTTGGTGGGCCATTAAACAACTGAATTTGGATTTCAAAAGTGCCGGAGAAAATAGACAACTCCAACTACAAGAACTAGAGGAGCTCCGAATGACCGCTTATCAAAGTGCCAGGATTTATAAAGAACAAACCAAGATGTGGCACGACGGTAATCTAAAAAGAAAAGACATCGCCATTGGAGATAAAGTCCTTCTCTTCAACTCCAGGCTCAAAATGTTTCCCAGAAAACTCCGCACAAAGTGGTCCGGGCCTTTTACCATCAAACATATATACCCAACTGGAGCCATCATAATTATTGACGACAATGGAGGAGAAAGGACAGTCAATGTCCATCGATTGAAAAATACTATACTCCAGCGGACAAAATGCCGAGACAAACTATTGAGATCAGAAACCCCACAACATCACCATAAAAAAATCAAAACCTCGTCGAGCCAGCGACGTAAAACCCAGGCGCTACTTGGGAGGAAACCCAAGATCTGAGTATCATCTTTTATCTTTATTTTCTATTCCTTTAGTTACCTTAGGTTTATCTTCTGAAAATATATAAATTCACATAACCAAAACAAATATAAAAATATAAAAATCAAAATAACCTTAGCCTTCCCAAACGGTCCTCAAACCGTTTGGAGCCAAACGGTCTCGAAACCGTTTGGAGCCAAATGGTCTCGAAACCGTTTGGAGACCAAACGGTCGCTAACTCGTTTAACCTAAGGACTTTTGTAAAATCAACCCCAAATCCTATAAATACAACCCTACCCCCTCTCCTTTTTCTTTCTTTCGACTCCCAAACTTCCTTAAACCCTCGATCGCGCCTCTTGTTACCACGCAACCCTTGACGCAGGTCCTCTCTGTCGCCGTCGCTCCATCTTCCGCGCATCTTCACGACGACCTTGCCTCAGCTATTACAGCTTTTTCGTCGTCGTCTTCCTTACCTGCAACTGCAAGGTAGACACACCACCATCGCCGACATCTTCGGCGCTGCCACAACACCCTGTTCATAGCCATCGTTGTCCTTATCGCCGCCACCTTCACTATTGCCGCCAGCTTCGCCTCTACCAACACCTGCCACTCCTCCGACGTTTCACCTTCCAAACGGTCTTCAAACCATTTGGAGCCAAATGGTCTTCAAACCGTTTGGAGGCAAACGGTCCTGAAACTGTTTGGAGCCAAACGGTCCTGAAACCGTTTGGAGGAAAATGGTCCTGAAACCGTTTGGAGCCAACCGTTTAGAACCAAACGGTCTTCAAAATCGTTTGGTCTTTTCAAAACCGCTTGCTTTTCGTTAAAACATGAAAAAATATAAACACATACAAAATCAAAATTTTTCCCTTTAATAAACTTATTATTCTAACACATGCCTTTCCATTTTCAGAAATGGCTTCACCAGCAAAGCAACCCACTAGAACCGAAGATGCTCCCTTCTGGACAAGGGAGCAACTAATAGAAAGCCGTGCCAAGCTCCAAACGATCATCGATAACTACAATGAGACTGGAAAGGCCCTACCAAAGGTCAGCATCATAGAGGTCTTGTGTGAAATCGACCGCATCAACAAATGCCTAACTGAGGAGCCTGAAGAAGAAGTGGAAGACATTTTTTCCAGTGATGATGAAGGCTCTGAATACAAGCCACTTTTTGAGGAAGAATTCCTAGCTGAAAAATCCAAGGGGAAACAAAAGGTCCACGGGGCTACGACCGAACAACCCCCAAAAAAGTGGGCAAGAAAGAAAGTCCGCCCCATTACTGCTAGGGAACAAACCCTTGCAGAGTCTGTCCCAACACCCGATACTACCACCCCTACCACCCCCATCTTCTCAGTACTCACCACCACCGCACCAGCACCTGAAAACCTCTACATCCACACCCTCCCCTCCATCGACAAAATACTAAAACCAACAAAGTACGTCTGCTCAAGCATACTACTCAAGATGGGGATCTACGACAGAATCCTCACCATGCTAGACAACGCCAATCTCGCCAGACTATGCTTCGTCCCCGAAGTTTCATATGCCGAACCGACTACTGAATTCTTCACACATCTCACCAAAGAAGCGGTGGACATTACGCACTGAGCAAGGGATGGAGGTGACCGCAGGCTGGTCACCAAACTCTTTGGAAACGACGTCGTTATAACAGAAAATCTTCTGAACAAAATTTTCATAGACAACCCGGACCAGCTTAAAAAGGCCCAAGCTGTTGGCACGGACAACTCCCAATTCAATAGACACAGCTTCTGGAAGACCCTAACAGGGATCCCCGCTTATGAGGCAAAGACATGCAAAGCCTCCAACATTCAGTCTGGGTTCGTGCGCATGCTTCATAAAATCCTTACCAGTGCGCTGTTCCCCAGAACAGAGGGAGGCAATGTTATCACTGCCGACCTTTTTCTGCTATGGTCCATCTTGCCAGGAAAGCCGGTCAACATCGGACAGCATATGATAAAAAAATTCTCAGCCTACGCCATAGGAAAAGAAATCTGCATGGGTGGGCACATAACTTCCATCATCAAATATCTCAAGATGGACAGATTGCTCCCTCAATGCATGAAGATCAAGGGCGACATCCTTACCAACGAGCAAACTTTGAAAAATTCCTATATTATCAAGGAAAAGGATGCAAAATTACACTACATTTTATGTCGAACAGTCCGATCTACTAGGACTCTACTGCCACTCCCGAAGCTAGCAGATTACGACAAGGACAAACTTCTCTTCACTGACGAAGA
The DNA here is from genome assembly GCA_963693085.1 of Alisma plantago-aquatica. Lineage (NCBI taxonomy): Eukaryota > Viridiplantae > Streptophyta > Magnoliopsida > Alismatales > Alismataceae > Alisma > Alisma plantago-aquatica. Next base: position 244,913,228 of record OY856413.1, on the reverse strand, counting down.
GATAACCAAACTCCTAGCTTCCGTCAAAGTACAAGAAAAGAGAACCAAAGCCGGCCAGACAGAGCTTAGCATAACTGCCCCGACAGCTAGGGTAAAAAAAATACCGGTAAAATGACCATCTAAGGTACATTTACAACCACCACAGCTGTCGGGGATGCCAACATCAAAGTTACAACCAGAGACAGAACGCCCCCCTCTGGAGGACCCAATATCTACCTCTTCTTTGGATTCATTCATCATGAGCCTACATGATGAGCTCAGCACCACCACCCCCACCACATTACCATCCACTACCCTCCCACCATCTACCACCACCCCACCTTCCTCCACATCATCCCCTCCACCCACATCTTCCACTTCCCCATCTTTCTCCCCAAGCACCCCCTTTTCCGCTCCAACACCCGGCTTCACATTCTCCGCTCCCATCTCCACCTTCTTTTCCTCAACCTTTTCACTCCCTCATATCTCACCCAGCCATTTACCATTCCCTTCATCTGCCACCACCCCGACACCACTGGTGACTCCATCTACGGTCACCATGCAGTTCGCGGGACCATCACCAGTGTCTCTTTTGCAAGACACTACCACCCTTCCACCCCGACCCCAGCCATACCACCCTTCTGCATCTGGGGTCCCTTTTTCAAATGTCGGTGAGGAATTCAGACGTCAATTTGACGCCATCTGAAACCTCCTCACTGACCCCTCTAACATAATGCAATCCATTTTTTCATGTGTGTAGGGTATTTCCCAACAGGTCGCCAAGATCAATGAGCAGAACAACGCCTTGCCAAGCATTCTCCAAAGCATTCAGCAACGATGGGATGTAGTGGCCAAGCAAGTCGATCATATCGATGACCACTACAAACACCTACCCAAGATGGTCCTTGGAGTAAAAAGCCAGCATGAAGTGCTGGCTAAGCAAGTTGATAGGATCTCTACGCAGACTCGACCTCTGCCTGAGACCCTGCGCGAGCTTAAGCAGCAACAAACTACTTTAAGCACGCGCTTGGATGACATCACCAACACCCTCACACAACTCCACAGCCGTCAAGAGGAGTCATCAAACACCGAGCTTAACCAACTACACGCTCAAGTAACAGATCTTACAGTGCACCTCCTCTCTGTCGAGGGACGATACTCAGATCTAAAGGAAACACACGACACACTACTCAAATCCCACGAGCATGTGCAAGTGGCGTTTGATGAGCTACAAGCAACCCATCGGCAGTGCAAGAAGCCTCCACAAATGAAGCCAGCAAACAAAGAGGCAGACGATGATGATGATGAAGATGACAACAATGATGAGGATTCTGACTCCTCAGCTAACTCCAATAATATCACCTCCTCAGACGACCCATGCAATGCTGGGGAGGGTACAAGCTGAGGAGCTGCATCAAAACAAAAAGATCACCATGACGGTGATAAAGATCCCAAATCACCGACTCACATTGAAAATGTTAATATGTCTTACGGGGATCAATTCCTTGACTACTCCACAATGGGATCTCTGGGGGAATCTGCTAAAGAAGCAGCCTTTGCTGAGTTCCAACAATGTCTACTCGGAACCAGCACAAGTCAACAACAAGAAACATCAACTCAACATCTTTCTGCACCAGACCAATCGGTACTCTTTCCCCCATAATAAGAAGATCTAGAAAGAGTCAGCTTGGATACAGACGAAGATCTGGAATCAGCTTCTGACTCAGACAAAGACGAATATCTATAGCAATATATAGATAATCTGGAGCAGACTTCCCCCCTCCCTCCGCAAGAGCTACCCCCACTGCCACCACTACCGCACAAAATGCATGATCTCGATATGACAGCCATCTCTACTCTCGACGCTCAAGACATCTTCATCCTTAACACTATAGTAGATGATGCCAAAGACGGGGGTGACATTATCTACTAAAATACAAAGACTCAACGCAAGTTGACGCGTGAAGACTTCCGCTCCATCCTTCGACCACAAACAACAATGAAGATGGCAGTTTTCCGTGTCCTCCTCGCCAATTCTATCGAAACCTACAGAAGCTCTCGGCGACAGCAACCCGTTCTTAACGCATCACTGACTCTAGCAATGAGTCTCATTTACAAAAAATTACAAAGAAAATCAATCGAACGGTTGTAGAGGGGAATTTCAAGGAAGGCATGCTACATTACCATGCCCTTCCAAGTCTCTGGTCACTGGCTGCTTATGATCGTCGACACCGCGGCCCGAGACGCTAAGGTTTACAACTTTTGTGCCACTGAACTAAGAGCGGGAATAATCAACTTCGCTGGAACAGAGGCCGGGGAGGCCAAATGCATCCCATTCCGGCTCCTGAAGTTGATCTGGGCTGCTTTCCCATCCCTCTGCAATAATTGGAACCAACCTTGGTTCCAAATCATCAACCCCCAAGCTCAAACTCAAGAAGGTTCTAGGGATTGTGCTTTCCACGTAATACGTCATATACAAGCACTCAATCAGCAAATCCCTTTTACTGATTTGGCCACAAAAGATTTCCATTCTCTGTGTGGTCGTTACGCCATGGAATTAATTTTTGATAGACGGTTCTTCAAGGACGCAATTATGGCACTTAACGACATTCCTTGCTATCTCTTTTCAGCCATCCAACGTCCTCCAAAACAGCCATTTAGGCAAACAATACAGGAGTTGGAGAAACAACAGCCCGCCAAGGTTCCTGAGAAAATGAAATGGGATCCTTACTCTTTCGATCTGGCGGATGATGAAGGGGTTACTGAGTTACTAACTGGGGTGACCATCAACAGATCATCTTCACAAATGGTCCCTCTGTCTGCCATTTCACCAACATTCCCCAATTTTGACCTCAGTGCTTGCAAATGTCTCTCCGACAATGAACTTCGTCTCATCATGTCAAGGCTTTACGCTGAGAAAGATGACCTCATTTTCATGTCCGGTGACATTCTGGTCATGGCAGACACTCTACGAGAAACTGTACAGCTAAAAGGGTCTCTCTCCGTAAGCTTAATGGCTACCTATCGATTTCTTCTCAGACAGAATCACCCTACAACCTTAATGGCATCCCCCTACATGAAGGACGATCTATTAAAGCTAAAGAACTTCAGAACAACTGAGGCACTCATATCCTTCTTACCACATACGACCCCGAAGTTCATCATGCTCCCCTTCCTTCATTCAGAACACTAGATGTTGTTGGCAACAACTCTTCATGAAGGAACAACAATCATATACAACAGTTCCGACAGCCAGTACAATCCAGATCAACAACATTACACTACAACACCAAGAATGCCTACGGAGGAGGTGGTGAAGGAGTGTGCCGACCAACTTCATGCCCTTCTCAGCAAGCACACACGGGCATACAGCAAAGAACACTTTCATCGCCCCGCCTTCAGCCACAAGTGCCCACAATAGCTCCGCGAGTTGAACGATTGTGGTTTCCACGTCCTCTACTGGATATACACCATCATAGCACTTGGAAGACCAGTAGAAGACATGACAGAAGTGGATTATCACGCGTTACGAGGGAAGTTCACTGCTAATCTCCTCCGCACACATGGCACCAATAAAGGACAAATAGAAGCTTGATGCCCTTGTCCTTGTACTACTCAAACTATCACTTTGACACTCTGCAGACAGAGTGAGTGATAAGTTAGGGGGGAGTACATTGTACAAGGGCGAGGTATCATTTTCAAAATCATTCTCTCTATACCTTTTCTTTAAATTTTGTTTCATAGCTTCCTTTGCGCATTTGATTTTCATTTTAAAACAATTTCCCATTTTAAAATAAACCCTGCACATAAAGACGAACATCCCTTTTTGGAACAAATTCACCGCCAGCTAACTAGAATAGCACTTAGACATATAATGGTGATTTAATAATTTCTCTCCACTCTTGATTTTCATGCTTTTGTTTCACTTCTACATCTGACTCTCCATAGGTCAATATCAAGGCTGAAATAAGCCAAGCACTCTCAAGGATGAGAGGGGCATCAGGTGACATCCAAATCAAGAAGTCTCGCAAGTGGACCATTAAAAAGAAACCAAATAAGTGCATGTCGAGAAACTCTAAGAATAGCTTTCCACTCTTCAAATAAAAGAGGCTTGGCCGCCCAAAATAATTTCCCTAAAAGCCCCAAATCCTAAGCTTGTGAGTTTACGAATAAAAGCCAGAGAGTTGAATAAAACTATGAGAGTTGTGCTGTAAATAAGGATCTGTATAAAGAACCAATGAAGGTCTCACCCGGCCGGTACATTCAGCTGCCCTCACGAAGGAAGATGTGTTGTTCCCGGTAGTGAAACCCTAAGGTATCTAAATATATGAAAGGATTATAAAGGACTCGCCCGGCCGGTACATTCAGCTTCCCTCACGAAGGCAGATGTGTCGTGCCCGGTAGTGAGATCCTAAAAGCATAGACAACCCCTCCCCCACTTGAAGGGGGAGTTACACGTCAAGCCTTTAGCCAACCCTCATACCTACTCTAGCTTCGGGTAGGTTTTTCAGAGAGGTATAAAGATGATTAGAGTCAACGACATGCACAGAATAAAAAGTGGTCCCAATGCAGGCTACGAGATACAGAAGAAACCTGAGACCCAAGCAACTCTCAATACCTAAAAGAGTTAAGGCAAGCAATAAGAACCGATACGACCTTAGGAGAGCTCAGGTTTATAATTGAAGAAAGAGTATGGAAATCTTAACTAAATAAAATCACCTCGCCATTACATGCCTCAGCTCTATCTAACTTGAGGACAAGCTAGACTCTAAGTTAGGGGGGTGATAACCTCCAATTTTGTGATGTTATCTTAGTAATATTCTTCAGTTTTCCACACTCTTTCTTAGATAAATTAGACAGAATCCCTAGCTATCCTCTTTTATTGCAAATATACTGTTAGATTAACTTTTCTCCTTTTTACTTACAGAAAAAGACACAAAAAAATCACAAAAGACTCATACGGTCCCAAGACCGCATGGACTCACACGGTCCTAAGACCGCATGAAGCCAACCGGTCCCAATACCGCATGGACTCACACTGGTCCCAAGACCGCATGGAGTCACACTGTCCCAAGACCACATGGACTCACGCGGTCCCAAGACCGCATGGACTCACACAGTCCCAAGACCGCATGAAGCCAACCGGTCCCAAGACTGCATGAAGCCATCTGATCCCAAGACCGCATGGACTCACACGGTCCCAAGACCGCATGAAGCCAATCGGTCCCAAGACCGCATGGAGTCAAACGATCTCAAGACCGCATGAGTCCAAACGGTCTCAGAAGCCCAAACGGTCTCAGAGTCCAAACGGTCTTACCAAAACTGACCAAACCATTTGGACTTCACTTAAGGCCTATAAATAAGACCCAAGGGGTCCTCCCGAAGATATCAAGTTTCAGACACCCAGAGGCTGCCTCTACTACTCCAGAGCTATTCCAACCTCCATGCTCCGCCTAAAGGCGGCCGGTCTGAGATCCACACTCCATCCTGAAGCCGCTTTCTCTCTCTTCGACAAAGAAGGTGGGAAGAGGAGACCTCATCATCGAGCAACCTGTGAAGTTTGAAGATCGTCACTCTCTCTCTTTCTAAGGGGTTGACTTTCCTCTCTCCTTTGTGGGGATGACATTCTCTCTCTCTTCCTGCCTCCTTCTTTGTCCTAGCTATGAGCGAATAGTCTCCTTCACTAGGGTGCGGGGAGTAGCCCCGCTACCCATGCTTTCATTTCATGCAATGTAATCCATAGTTTGCAATAGAGATATACTTTCTTTTCAGTTCGACATCAATTGTTTAATGAATGCTTGTTGCTTGATCACCAACTCGTGTTATCGTTTATATTTTAGTATGAATTGTCTACGTTTGTACTATCAAATTCGAATCTCGATTGTATGTTAGTTCTTGGTGCATGTATCCACCATGCACCTATTTCGGTATCTAGGAGTGTCTCTCAAGAAGTGGAGTATACTCACTACCTTCGTTGTACTTTCATACTATGAAATGGAATCAGTTGACGTATGAAAGTACAACCTTGGTGAGTCGAGGAACATACTTTGCGAAGGGAATGATGTAAAGTAAGTGACCATTCGTTTGGGGATGACTGGAATTGCAACACTCCCATGCTTCTCGTAGTTAGTTCTCTGAAAGGAAACTAAATCTACAAAGATACTAACTGTTTAGACTTTTATTGCAGGTTATGTTTTATGTTGCATGTTTTGATCCATGTATAGTGGCAGTGAAAGCCGATCACATCCTAGTGGCTCCTTATCATTGTTTACAACCTAAAATTTACTTTCTTGCTTTGTTTTACTTGCACTTAGTTTAAAACAACCAAATCAAATCTTTGGATTAAATATCAACTATTAAGGGGTTAAGTGAAATTCTAACATTTTCCATCTTGTTAATCTCAACAAGACCGTTGTCCCGTGGATTCGACCCTTAACTATACTACGATAAGACTTCCACATGTCTTAGCATACGTGAGTGGAGTTTTAACTTAGTATAAGCAAGGATAAACCTAAAGATTTACTATCTTTTAGGATTTTTAGTGGTGCACGCAATTCCACGTAAGTGGAAGCTCCATCACTGGGAACACGTGTCCAAAATTGATTGTGGTGAGGTTGCTAGAGTATGTGTGGTGTGGAAGCCTAACACATGGCAGAGTTCAGTGATACAGATGTTTGATCAGCAGATTACAGTGGACTGTGTCAATTATGGAGGCTTGCATATGTGGTTGACAGCTGTTTATGGGCATAATGATGGCAAAGCAAGATTGGATCTATGGGATTCCATGGTTTCTATTTCTAAACAGGCTATTCTTCCTTGGATGGTCATTGGTGACTTTAATACAGTGCGGTTATAGGCGGAGAAAAAAGGCAGAAGACTTGCTATTAATGCTGAAGTAGATGCTTTCAACCGAGCCATTGATAACACATGTTTGTTTGAGTTACCGATGATTGGAGGGGATATCTTTACCTGGAACAATGAAAGGGGCCCTGATGACAGGATAGCAAGAAAACTGGATAGAGCTCTGGTGAATGATGAATGGCTAAAAATATTTCCTAATGTACAGGTAAAGGATGAAGGTTCGGATATTAGTGATCATGCTCCTATTGCTATCCAGATTACTGAGAAAAAACAAAAAAGAAGACCTTTCAGATTTCTAAACTACTGGGCTGATTGGCAAGGATTTGATGACGTCATTAAACAAAGTTGGAATATCCAGGTGACAGGAAACCCCATGTATGTCTTTGCAAAGAAGTTGTCAAATACTAAGATGGCTATTAAAAAGTGGGCAGAAGAAAAGGTGAACATACCAAAGATGCTGAAAGAGACCAAACAGGAGTGCAAAGACATTAGAGAAAAATTACTGGTTGATCCTTTGAATCCTATTCTGATTGAAAAAGATAGGGAATTAAAAATGATGCTTGAAGATCTAAAGAAGGCAGAGGAAAAATTCTTTTGGCAATGAAGCAAGGAAAAATGGATGTAATATGGTGAGAGAAACACAAAGCTATACTATTCTGTAGTGAGAAGGAGGGAGGCAGGTAATATTATTTCTGAACTCATTAATGCTAAAGGCATGGCAGTCAACAAATAGGAAGATCTTGAAGAACATGCAATCAGGTTCTATACGTCTCTATACAATAAAGACTTTTCAGATAATATTGATGAGCAGGAGGAAGTTGATTAGAAATGCAAACTCACCAACACTCATAATAATATTCTTACTAGAAGGACAAATGAACAAGAAGTCAAGGATGCGGTTTGGAGCATTGGAAACAATAAGTCACCGGGGTCTGATGGTTTTAATGCTTTCTTTTACAAGAAGACTTGGGAAGTTATTAAAGGTGATTTGCTTGATTATGTGGACTGGTTTCTACAAGGAGGGAACATGGTAAGACAGGTTAACCACTATTTTCTTGTTCTTATTCCAAAGAAGAAAATTACAACATCTCTTGCTGATTTTCGGCCCATTGCTTGTTGCTCGGTACAATATAAAATTATTGCAAAAATTCTATCTGCTCTGCTAAAAATGGTCCTCCCTTTTCTGGTCTCTGCAAACCAAGGAGCTTTTGTTACAGGTAGAAGTATTAGTGATTGTGCTCTTCTGGCTGGTGAATTTCTTTTGGACTACAATGTCATGAGAGGAAGTAGGAAGGCATGCCAAAAATTTGACATCTCCAAAGCATATGACAACGTTAGATGGGACAAACTTTGGTGGATTATGCAACAGATCAGATTCAATGATCAATGGATTGGCTGGATGAAACAATGTGTTGAGACTACTAGCTACTCAGTTTTGGTGAATGGTACATCTTCTGGTCTTTTTAGAGGAAGCAATGGGTTGCGCCAGGGTGATCCTTTATCCCCTCTTCTTTTTGTGATTATCATGGAATATTTTACAAGGAAGATGCATAGATCTGAAGAAAAGAAGGATATAAAGGCTTATACTGTCCACAACACTAAGGTAATGACACATTTGATTTTTGCTGATGATGTTCTGGTGTTCATTGAAGCCAAACATCACTATTTGGAGAATCTAAAAGGTTTTCTGGAAGATTTTGGGAAGCAAATGGGGTTGTGTGTTAATACAAATAAAACACATATTTTCTTTTCAAAGAATTGCCATCATGTGGAGGACAGACTCACACAGGCAATGGGAGTTGAAAGAGGCAATTTTCCAACCAAATACTTGGGGTTTCTGCTTGCAGGTGGCAACCTTCACGTCAAAGATTTCACTGATTGTATTGATAAAGTGGAGGAGATGATAAATAGATGGCCTACGGAAAAGACTTCCATGGCTGGGCGCAGAACCTTGATTAAAGCTGTTATTGAAGGTCTTCTCATTTTTTGGGTACAACAAGGTGAAATTCCTGGTTCCGTTCTGGATAGAATTGAAATGAAGATTGCCAACTTCCTTTGGGGAAGTGAGCATCATCCTATGAAGTACTCCAGACTGGCATTTCCTAAAGATGAAGGAGGGTTGAATTTGAAGACTCCTAGAGATATTGCTAGATGGGGTTCCATGAGAAGACTGATTGCATACCAAGAAGGCACATATACATGGGGTAAATGGATGCGAGATAGATATCCTAGAGGGATGGATTTTATTCCGAAAACAAGAGAAGGGTACTCTAGATCCATCAATGTCATGAGGGAAATATGGCCACAAATTAAACACTTATTTGTTGCTAATAATTCAGGTGGATGGCAGCTCATAGACAAGAAGACAAGTTTGTGGGAGTTGACCCGTACCAGAGGCGTGAAGGACCCAGTGGGAGAACAAATATGGATGGATAGGTATGTACCCAAATGGAGCATGTGTGTATATAAATTTCTGCACCATATTCTTTCTACTCTTGATAGAATAAGGAGCTGGAATTAGGATATATCTATTGTATGTCTTCTATGTGGGGATAAGGAGGAAACTCATAATCATCTTGTGGGGGAATGTAAGTTCACAAAGGACCTATGGGAGCATTTATGCAAAGATTTCAGTCTCCAAATTCAACTCAATGCTGATCTGAGAAGGATGCTTGCCAGATGCGAGAAAGATGTGAAGACAAATCTCTTGTTTGCTGCCCTATGCTACCATATCTGGGAGGAGAGAAATGCTAGAAGACACCAAGGAAAATTCACGAATGTCATAAGCATTGTTGTAAAAATTTGTAAATGCATCAGACATAGACTATGTATAGTTTGATCGCGTGAGTTGTAACGCTGATATGGGTGTATGACATTAGGCCTACATGTAATCTTGACACCCTAAATATTTTTTAGGGGGAACGTCGGAATATATTTACCTAATTCTGATACATACATACATACATGCCGACAAGGAGTGGTTCAAGTGGTCAAGCACGGTGTCCCCTAACAAAGGGACCCGGGTTCAAATCCTAACTGCCGCCTTGATTTACCACCCTCCCGGGCGTTCAGCCTCCACCACGGGCATGGGAGAGGGGGGATAAATCTTTCTCTCTTAATCCCATACATACATACATACATACATACATACATACATACATACATACATACGCTGACAAGGAGTGGTTCAAGTGGGTAAGCATGGTGTCCCCTAACAAAGGGACCCGGGTTCGAATTCCAGTTTCCGCCTTGATTTACCACCCTCCCGGGCATTCAGCCTCTGCCACGGGCATGGGAGAGGGGGAGAGAATGCCTCTCTTAATCCCATACATACATACATACATACATACATACATACATACATACATACATACATACATACATACATACATACATACATACATACATACATACATACATACATACATACACAAATCGCATGCATCCCCCCTTGGCATCCAATGATCATCCTGGTGATCAAGCCCTAGTCATGGCACCCATGTCAACAACCAAGCCGGTTAGAGGCATCCACCCCCACCCCCAACCCGCAACCCAACCACCAACCCTACCACCAACCAACCACACGTTGAACCGTACAATAGCAAGAGAGCAAAGAACCCTAACCCTAGTTCAAGATAGGAGACAAGTGAAGATGGAACTGCGGCCAACGAGCAAGGAACGGGAGCAAGCCGCGTGTCTAGGAGACAAGATTGGAACTAGGTCCTGAAGCAACCACCACCGTGAAGTGAGAAGGATGACTCATTTCCACCTCTAAGGAAGGAAGATGGGTGAATCCATTTTGATCTGGAGGAGGATGAGTTTGATAGAATGAAGAACATATGGGAGTACGTAATAATGGTCTATATCTTGGGTAAGAGACCCTTCTACCCACATCTTCATGCATGGATATGGCAGACGTGGGGATCCAAAGGAGCCTTCAAGCTGTTATCGTGTGATAATGGGGTCTTTTTGGTTCGATTTTCCAACACGCTGGACAAGAAGAGTGTCCTAGACCTGGGACCTAGATGGTCCGATGGACAATTGGTGATTGCCAAGGATTACAAGCACGATGATGAACTCAGAAGAGATGTCTTTGCCACTTTGCCGACCTGGATCACTTTGCAATCTTTTGGTAGATCGTGGACACACATGGCGGATGGCACCATCAGCGTTGGGGTGGGGCGAGTTCTCTTCATCAATGAACACTCACTTGAAGATGGCTGAACGTCTGTGAGAGAGAGCCTATACCGGTGTCATTGGAGTTTTCCCATAAGCCACTGAAGTGCAAAACCTACCAAGCATTTGGACACCCTGAGAGACCTGCACTGAGGGAACAAAGACCGTTAAAGAAGTGTGCAAGGTCTGGAAGGAGAAGACCACAACCACACCTAGTTCTATACAGACTGAGTTTGAGGTTTCTAATGAGTCGACTGATACTGGCAAGGAAGCTGCTTTTAGATCGAACACATCTGAGGAGATTTCAGGTGTTGAGGTTGATGTTCCCATTGATCCTAAAGATGATGGAAAAACTAAGAAAGTACCTATGGAACAGAAGGAGGATGGGGAGTTCACCCCTCCATCCAAAAGGAAGGGATCAAGGAAGTCGGGCATACCCAAAATGTAGGGGGTGGGATCTATTCTAGACACATCCAATGCGTTTGAGGCCCAAAGAGACTATGACAAAGAGGAGACAGAGAAGATTGATCACTCTAGAAAAGGAGAGAAAAAGAAGACAGTCAAAGAACCCCCTAGGTGTACTAGGGCACAAAAGAAGAATTAATATGTCCATGTTACTATGGAATATTAAGGGAGGCTGTGACAAGAATAATAAGAAAGAGATCCAGGAGTGTATCACTGCTAGTGGGCACTCTTTAGTTGCATTTCTAGAAACTAACACACACTTGGTTAGAACATTCAATAGATGTGTCTACCATGGTGGTTATGTATCATTCAGAATCCATTCTCTTACCACTTCATCCCCACATTACTATCATTAGGGAGGATACAAAAGAGAAGGTGATTCTAAAATTTCAAATTCCAATCTTCAAGTATTCACTTAATACATTTCTCATATCTAGCTTTAATTAGTCATCATCAAGGAGACTAGCTATTTATCATCTTCTCACATCTCCCAATCTCTCTCTTTTATCATCTATATTACTCCCTCATGTTCAACCCCTGCTTTATTTTCTATCATTGGTTGCATGTTTTCTACTCTTCCCTATTTCATTATTTACTTCTACTTATCTCTTATGATCATGTTTCTCACTCTTGTGTATGATTTAATATTCCATGCCATATATACTTTATCATCCTTTTACTTTTATCTAGTTGGAATTCTAAATCAATATTCTCCCTATGAGTTTCACCTTATGCATAATACATTACATGTCCTTCATTTCAAAACAAACGGTTCATGCAGGATTCAACCATAGTTTCTTTTTCAATCAAGCTTTTATGTTCTTAATACAATTTGCCTTTATATGACTTGTTCATTTATTTAGCCGCACCTTTGTTTTTCTTTTGAGAACTAGTTCCATTTCATTACTAGGACCTATTGAATACACTTGATATGAACTAGGTTGCTACTATATATAGATTTTGAATCAAAAGCTAGTAAGTATGAATGCAATCAAACTCCACAATAGAAATACACATTCCATGCTCTCCATTATATCATCTAACCCTAATATCTAAATCAAACTCATCATTTCCATCACTTCCTTTTTATTTCATCTTGGTTTCTTATCCTAGTCTTATGACTAACATGTTCATCTAGTTCTCTTCGTTTTCATTCTTCTGAACTTCACTTCTATGTACTTATTGTAAACTTAACTCTTTTCTCCTATTTTCCCTTTGTTGTAGAGTTTAGTAACATATATTTTGTTGAGCAGTTGATATCAATTATAATAATAGTCAACATTAAAGAGACTAATTATTCACAAACATAAATATGGAATGATACATTGGATATCTACAAGAGTGAATCAATATATGAACATGCTTGATTAATGACAAAGAGAAGTAATAACTCAAAAACATACAAAGAATAATTGAATAATTCACACACTTGGTTAACCTCTCATTCTTCTTATTATGCCCTGAATCCACATGAGGTGTACCACAACATGTGAAAGAATCACAACAACCTACAATGTCATTGTACAAGGCTTAGAAGCATGCTCAGGTTACTAAGCCTATCTCTTGAGTAAGACACCATCTGCAACGGGCCTCGACACACCTGCCTCTCGGTGGCTAATGGGAGTGGCCGAATATCTCAGACTCCACCTCTCAACCTGGGTACTTGTAACATCCTCCTTTTGGTACTCTACTATAATTCGTTAAATACATAATATATGTAATCATTATTATATACATGAGTTGTTATATGTAATATTGATAATATAAATGCAACATGGGAATTTTCCTATTAAGAAAAAAATGGTAATATAGTAGTACACAAAAATTTCAAATTTAATTGTATTTGGATAATTAGTTACTTAATATTAAAGATTTATTGTGTTTTAATTATAGTAACCTTTCTAACCAATTTATTTCAAAACAAACACTGCTAAAATACTCTGCACATTAAATAAGACATGTGGTGAAATTTTGGGATTATTTTTTTTGATAAGGCAAAAGATTTTCACAAGATAATGGCAAGAAAAGGGCTTATTTCTATTTTATTTGTTTTACCCACAATTTTCTTTGAATTGGGATTAACCTGGGTCGTATGACATGGACGCATGATGTCATCTACTCAATCCCAACCATCAGCCTCCTTCAACCTCTGACATTTTTGGCCACCGTTTCTATCCCGATCAACCGTGGATTTCTCGCAATCTACTAATCCTTTTTGGAAACCAATTTCTCTATCACCATCAAGACTTTTCCCCGCTCCATTTAAGCCCTTAACAAACTCTAGATCTCACAATGCTAGAAATGCCCAAAATCACCCCAACCTTCTACGACAGTATCCCAGGAAGATGACCGATGAATGAAATCCAAGATCTGTGAGCAAGAAAAAATCTCTGAGAAGACCTTCTCTGTATCCCCCACCCATAATTTTTTTCCCAGCACCTCCAAAACACCCTAACCTACTCAGTTTCCCCACCACTGGTACTCAATGTTGTTCTTCACCTCTGCACCACCTCCATTCGATTCTCTGTACCTGAATAATCTCTAGGCCTGTGTGAACTCAAGCCTGGTCCTCTTTTGATCTATGGTTCACTAACGTCATTCCCCAACAAATCATCTCCGGATCTGTGTGGAATATCACCACGAAGGAGCTTTGGTTACACCATGATCGCATGAACTCAAAGAAGAGTTTCAAGAGGACCTAACAAGGCTTCCCCAACCCCTCGTCGATCAACTCCTGAGGTAAGCCAATTTTATTTCTTGTAAGTACCATCTCACTAGGCTATGGAACCGCTTCACTTGGCTTTGGCATCTCGACCTGTTAGTTGACCTTGTATTCACCTGGAGTTTGCTTTTGATTGGTTTTGAGGGTAAATATCACCCTCCTATCTTCGTACCTAGTTCCAATGATGTTTCCCATGTATCTTTGCTTGTCTCTGGATACCTACTTCAGCATGATGAGCCTTCCACTCTCATGGTTCCCTATGTTCAAACAAGGGACCTTTGAGTCCAGTTTATACGTTGAAGGCTTTACATCAGTCGATATTGAACCTGTGTTGAGATAATTCTGGGAGCATGACCTTTGGAGCCATGTTCGTCGCTTGGAGAAGAAATAGTCATTTCTTTTATTTCTTGTATAAAGCTTTTGTCTTACACAAGGGGTTCCTAGATGAGACGATGACCTCCCCTGTACCTTTTTGACTTGTTCTTAATTCATTTAAGTATTGCATTATAGAATGGTAGGTTAATGATATGAGCATAGGAAGAAATTAATAATCAATCCATTCATCTGAATATTTCTAAAACATAGCCACATACTCATAAAATGTGTTGATCCTAGGGGAACCAAATTATCACATGATGATCATTGTATAATCAGCTATTCAAGCTAATATGTACTATTTACATCTTATTACTATGATTGATGAACTAATAAGAATGGGTCATATATTATGGTTTAGAAGCTAATAGTCTGAACCAATAGCTAAGCCAATAATCCATACCACCAAGATTTAAGATAAGTGGTTTCTAATTACAATTTTAAAATACTATAATGTTATCTTAAATATGATCCTAATTATGGAGAATTTATTGATAAAAACATAGAGGTAATGTGTATATATGTGTGAATAAATGGGATTTGAATAAGAACCCTTTCATTTATTTTAAGAACCCAAACATGAATCCTAATATCTCTATGGTTACATACATGGTTCAACATAAATAAACACTAATCCAAAGATTAAAAGGGTAGATAAAGTGAAAAGTAGAAAGATGAAAATCACCTAAATTCTAACCCTAACTCATTTAATTCAAAGGGTAAGAAAATACACCCTAGTAATCACTAGAACATTAGACCATGAGTATGATCCTAGATTTCACTCAAGAGTCAAATTATGCACTATGAAACCCTAAATTAAGAACCTTAATGACCCCAGATGACTGAACTCTAAGAAGAGACATGAAGGCTGATAGATCCTTTGGTTTTCAGGAGAAGATTAGGAGCAGGACTTGAAGCGGTATTTTCATATAACAATTGGCGTACCACAGGCAAGTGGTTCATCCCCATGAGTATTTATGTTTATCAAATCTAGTACATTTATGTGCTTCTTAAATGAGAATCTCATGTCCAATTTCTGATCAGATATGTAAGCAAGATTTTCCATATTTTATGATTATGATATTTCATATGCTCCATGTATTAATTAGAGATGTGTCATTATATGGTTAATGTTCATGAATTAAGAAGGGTAAAAGGGTATATTGCAATCATGTTTCTTAATATTGTTTTATATGAACGATCAAGGCTACAAGACAAGAAATACAAGAAAGATTAACATACATCCATGGTTATGGGATATAACCATGTGTTAAGATTTTTAGTATAAAGATACTATTAGGGTTACTCACATTTATAAATATAACTAAGTGTTAAGATTTCAAGTAGAAACATGCTATCAAGATTTCTTATATGTGTATAGATCTAATAACTAAAAAGTTAATTAGATCCCTTAGAATGGTTAATGTCTAAAAGCTAAGTACAATGTGAGAATATGAGTATTAAACATATTAATACATGGTCCAATGTTCAAATTAAGGTACCTTTATCAGAATGTTTTTTGAATTGAGGTCATGATAACATTATAATATTATGATACATTAATTTGTGATTGAGTTGAAATATAATATTTTACAGGATTCCTGTTTTAAGAATTAATGCCTAACGTTTAAGCTCATGTGAATACATTAAGATTTATTATAAGATTCAAATTAGTGATATTGAGTTAACTTATCAAAAACCATATTTTTAGGTATTTTATAATTAAGTTACTTTCATATATTGTACATAAGTTACTTTTTATTTCTCTATTCGGTTTAGATCCTCCTTCCTAAGACTTTAGCCTCATTTATCACATTTAGTATCAGTGAGGTCATCATATCAGATTAGAGCTTCAGATTAAGGTGTATCTATATAATAATAATATCATATTTAGATTCATACTTAGACTATTCATTGTGTGAGTAGCCAGATTTTGAATAAAGATACATGATAAGGGTTATAGTCACAATCTCAATTGTTTAGTAATTTGAGATACATATTCACATTTAGAAATAAATTCAATTAAGAAATTAAGAGTAGAGATTCAGATTTAGAATTCAATACATGTTCAGTACTCAGTATTCATTTTCAAATAAGTTCATATTTAGAGTTTAGTAAAGTAAGACTTAAGATAATAAATTCAGAACCTTCATATAATACATTATATGATAAGTCCTCACCAGAGAGTCCCGAGATGATTCAGAGGGTGCATTGTGCCAGACACTGCAGTGTCACAGAGGGCATGTTATGCCAACAGATGGTGTATTACACCATATAGGACACTTCAGTGTCAATAGAGGGTGCATTACACCATAGAGGACACTTCAGCGTCAACAGAGGGCATTTATGCCAACTGAGGGTGTGTTGCACCATAGAGGACACTTCGGTGTCAACATAGGAGGATTTATTGTATAATGGTGTCCACAATTAGGTAAAAATCATAAGTAAAAGATACCTTAGGCTAGAGTATGCCCATAGTCTCATCCATAAGTATGATGAGAGGGAATTCGATAAGATAAGTATGACCCATGCACTGTGGTGTAGGTCTTAAGATCCATGTACCAGGGTACATGTCTCCAGAGAAAGATAAGAATTCAGATTAAGTATAAAGAGAGTATATGTTACATATTTTACTTAAAGTTTGATGTTAGCTTTATGTTTATAATATCCAATTTCAGTTCTTTAGCAATGTATATTTTAGAATACTCATGCCACTTACTCTAACGATTGTTTTTTTACAATGCATGGTTGGGGATGCAGTGTCCGTTGGTTTTTGAGCAATTGAAGAACAAAAGGACAAGAGAAGGACTAGGAGATTTCAAGCTCAACCTAGTGGGGCGCCATTTACCTAGACGATCCAGAGTTCTAACATCTTTTTATTATCATCTTATGGATGAACATGATGTAGTTTTCTGTTGACAAGAACTGTGTATGAATCAATTTCAAATATATGCAAAAGTGTTTCATTTACTTTAATGGCAATGATAATCATGTTTGTGACACCCCCATTTGAAAAAAAAAATTCTTCTCATGCGATATAAAAATCAGGCTGTTACAATATGGTATGAGAGCAATTTGGTAAATGGCCACTAGGAAAATATGATTCTCATAGTCACCCTAGGATGAAGATAAGAGATTAGGGTTTAAGCATAGATTCCCAAAGAAAGATACAATGACCTATAATGACTAAAAGTTTTCACCTTAGAAGAAATAGATATGTCATAGATAGATGTTTACCTATTCTAGGTCTCAAGTTTCAACCTAACCCTAGCTAATGACATTGCTTCTCAATTCTCAATGGTTATGGCCAGCCAATTGAGAATTTAAGATGAATGTCATAAGCATTAGACTTTGATTCATCTCTCATTTCTTACTGGTCCGTGTGGTATGGGACACATGTATTAGTAGGTTAGTGAGAGATAGCATGCCAATATCTCACAGCTCTGGGTATGTGCTTGATCACCACATATCTAGAAATGTAGGAGGTACCTAGAAGACCTAACATTAGATGGTCAACTATACCTAGTGTTAGAGAGTCATGATAAGGTTGAAATAGATTCCCTAAGTATAGTGCCAAGTTTAGTTCCATAAACCCTAAGTATGAGTTGAGCAGTAGACCAAGGTAATTGATGATGCTCACATACATATTTTATGAAAATACATTACATATCTCTTTTCATGCAAAATTTTGAACATGTGTACCATCATATTTTAATTATCAATAAATGAAGAGGTAAGTAGAACCATGAGGTTGGTAGTAGCCTAGAGAAATTTCGAGGACAAAATTTATTTTAAGGTGGGTAGAATTCTAACATCCTCATTTTGGTACTCTACTATAATTCCTTAAATACATGTTATTTGTAATCATTATTATATAAGTGAGTCATTGACTGTAATATTGATAATATGAATGTCACATGGGAGTTTTCCTATTAAGAAAAAATATGGTAATATAGTACTACATAAAAATTTCAAATTTAATTGCATTTGGATAATTAGTTACTCAATATTAAAGCTTTATCGTGTTTTAATTATAGTAACCTTTCTAACCAATTTATTTCAAAACAAAAACTGCTAAAATATTATACACATTAACTAAGACAAGTGGTGAAAACTTGGGATTAATTGGGTTTGATTTGATAAGGCAAAAGATTTTCACAAACTAATGGAAAGAAAAGGGTTTATTTCTATTTTATTTGTTTTTCCCATAATTTTCTTTGAATTTGGATTAACCTGGGTCATATGATGCGGATGCATGATGTCATATGCTCAATCCCAGCCATCAGCCTCCTTGTCAACCTCCAACATTTTCGCCCACAGTTTCCATCCCGGTCAATTGTCGATTTCTCGCAGTCTACTAATTATTTTTGGAAATTAATTTCTCTATCACCATCAGGACTTTTCCCCACTCCATTTAAGCCCTAAAACAACCTCTAGATCTCACAATGCTAGAAATGCACAAAATCACCCCCAACCTGCTCTGAAACTATCCCAGGTAGACGGCCGATGAATGAAGTCCAAGATCTGTGAGCAAGGAAAAAGCTCTGAGAAGACCTTCTCTTTATCCCCCACCCGTAAATTTGTCCCCTGCACCTCCGAAACACCCTAACCTACTCAGTTTCCCCACCGTTGTTATTCAATGTTGTTCTTGACCACTGCTCCACCTCCATCTAATTCTCTATACCTGAACAATCTCCAGGCATGTGCAAACTAAAGCCTGGTCCTCTTTTGATCTACGGTTCACTGACGTCGTTCCCTAAAATATCATCTCTGGATCTGTGTGAAGTCTCATCATGAAGGAGCTCTGGTTACACCAGGATCGTATGAACTCAATGAAGAGGTTCAAGAGGACCTAACAAGGCTTCCCCAACCCCTCATCGATCAACTCTTGAGGTAAGCCAATTTTCCTGCTTGCAAGTACCGTCTCACGAGGCTATGGAGCCACTTCATTTGGCTTTGGCATCTTGACCAGTTAGTTGACCTCGTATTCACCTGGAGTTTACTTTTTATTGGTTTTGAGGGTACAAGTCTCCCTCCTCTCTTTGCACTTGGTTCCAATGATGTTTCCCATGTTTCTTTGCTTGTTTCTGGCTACCTACTTCAGTATGATGAGCTTGCCGCTCTCATTGTTCCCTGTGTTCAAACAAGGGACCTTTGAGTCCAGTTTGTATGTTGAAGGCTTTACATCAGTCGATATTGAACATGTGTTGTGATAATGCTGGGAGCATGACCTTTAGAGCCATGTTTGTCACTTAGAGCAGAAATAGTCATTGCTTTTGTTTCTTGTATAAAGCTTTTGTTTTCCACAAGGGGTTCCTAGATGAGACGATGACCTCCCCTGTACCTTTTTGACTTGTTCTTGATTCATTTAAGTATTGCATTATAGAATGGTTGGTTAATGGTACGAGAACAAGAAGAATTTAATAATCAATACATTCAACTGAATATTTCCAAAACATAGTCACATACTCAGAAAAATGTGATGATCCTAGGGGAACCATATTATCACCTGATGATCATCGTATAATCAGCTATTCAAGCAAATACATACTATTTACATCTTATTACTATTATTGATGAACTAATATGAATTGGTCATATATTATGGTTTAGAAGCTAATAGTCCGAACCAATAGCTAAGCCAGTAATCCATACCATGTATATTAAGATAAGTGCTTTCTAATTACAATGTTAAAATACTATAATGTTATCTTAAATATGATCCTAATTATGGAGAATTTATTGATAAAAACATAGAGTTAATGTGTATATATGCGTGAATAAATGGGATTTGAATAAGAACCCTTCCATTTATTTTAAGAACCCAAACACAAATCCTAATATCTCTATGGTTACATACAAGGTTCAACATAAATAAATACTAATCCAATGATTATAAGGGTGGATAAAGTGAAATGTAGAAATATGAAAATCACCTAAAGTCTAACCCTAACTCATATAACTCAAAAGGTAAGAAAATACACACTAGTAATCACTAGAACATTAGACCATGAGTATGATCCTAGATTTCACTCAAGAGTCAAATTATGCACTATGAAACCCTAAATTAAGAACCCAAATGACCCCATATGACTGAACACTAAGAAGAGACATGAAGGTTGATATATCCTTTGGTTTTGAGGAGAAGATTAGGTGCAAGACTTGAAGTGGTATTTTCATATAACAATTGGCTTACCATAGGTAAGTGGTTCATGCCCATGAGTATTTATGTTTATCAAACCTAGTACATTTACGTACTTCTTCAATGAGAACCTCATGTTCAATGTTCCAATCAGATATGTAAGCAAGATTTTCCATAATTTATGATTATGATATTTCACATGCTCCATGTATTAATTAGAGATGTGTCATGATATGATTAATGTTCATGAATTAAGAAGGGTAAAAGGGTATATTGCAATCATGTTCCTTAATATTATTTTATATGAATGATCAAGGCTACAAGACAAGAAATACAAGAAAGAATGGCACACATCCATGGTTATGGGATATGACCATGTGTTAAGATTTTAAGTATAAACATACTATTAGGGTTCCTAACATTTATAAATATAACTAAGTATTAAGATTTCAAGTCAAAACATGCTATCAAGATTTCTTATGTGTATAGATCTAATTACTAAAAAGTTAATTAGATCCCTTCAAATGGTTTATGTCTAAAGGTTAAGTACAATGTGAGAATACGAGTTTTAAACATATTAAGACATGGTCCAATGTTCAAATTAAGGTACTTTTGAGATCAGAATGTGTTTCAAATTGAGGTCAGATAACATTATAAGATTATGATACATTAATTTGTGATTGAGTTACAATATAAGATTTTATAGGATTCCTGTTTTAAGAATTAAGGCTTAAGGTTTAAGCTCATGTGAATACATTAAGATTTATGATAAGATCTGATTTAGTGATATAGATTCAACTTATCAGAAATCGTATTTTAGGTATTTATAATTAAGTTACTTTCATATACTATACATAAGTTACTTTTTATATCTCTATCCAGTTTAGATCCTCCTTCCTAAGACTTTAGCCTCATCTATCACATTTAGTATCTGTGAGGTCATCATATCATATTAGAGTTTCAGATTAAGGTGTTTCTAGATAATAAGAATATCATATTCAGATTCATACTTAGACTACTCATTGTGTGAGTAGCCAGATTTTATATAAAGATACATGAAAAGGGTTAATGTCCCAATCTCAATTGTGTAGTAATTTTGAGATACATATTCACATTCAGAAATAAATTCAGTTAAGAAATTAAGAGTAGAGATTCAGATCCAGAATTTAGTACATGTTCAGTACTCAGTATTCAGTTTCAAATAAGTTCAGATTTAGAGTTTAGTAAAGTTAGACTTAATATAATTAATTTAGAACCTTCACATAATATATTATATGATAAGTCCTCACCAGAGAGTCATGAAATGATTCATAGGGCGCATTGCGCTAGACACTGCGGGTGTCACAGAGGGCATGCTATGCCAATAGAGGGTACGTTGCACCATAGAGGACACTTCAGTGTCAATAGAGGGCACATTGTGCCAACATAGGGTGCATTGCTCCATAGAGGACACTTCAGTGTCAACATAGGGCATTTATGGCAACAGAGGGTGTCTTGCACCATAGAGGACATTTTAGTGTCAACATAGGAGGCCTTATTGTATAATGGACGCCACAATTAGATAAAAATCATAAGTAAAAGACACCTTAGGCCAAAGTATGCCCATAATCTCATCCATAAGTATGATGAGAGAGAATTAGATAAGATAAGTATAACCCATGCACTGTGGTGTAGGTCTTGAAATCCATAGACCAGGGTACATGTCTCCAGAGAAAGATAAGGTAAAAAGATATGAATTCAGATTAAGTATAAAGAGAGAATATGTTATAGATTTTATTCAGAGTTTGATGTTATTTTTATGTTTATAATATCTAATTTTAGTTCTTTAGTAATGTATATTTTAAAACACTCATGCCACTTACTCTAATGGCTATTTTTTTCCAATGCATGGGTGGGGATGCGATGTCCGCATGTTTTTGAGCAATTAAAGAACAAAAGGACAAGAGAAGGACTAGGAGATTTCAAGCTCAGTCTAGTGGGGTGCCATTTACCTAGACGATCCAGAATTCAAACATTTTTTTTATTATCATCTTATGGATGAACATGATGTAGTTTTCTTTTGACAAGAACTGTGTATGAATTAGTTTCAAATATATGAAAACGTGTTTCATTTAATTTAATGGCAATGATAATCATGTTTGTGACACCCCCATTTGAAAAAAAATGCTTCCGCTCATGCGATATAAAAATCAGGGCGTTACAATATGGTATCAAAGCAATTTGGTAAATGGCCACTGGAAAATTATGATTCTCATAGTCACACTAGGATGAAGATAAGAGATTAGGGTTTAGGCATAGATTCCCAAAGAAAGATACAATGACCTAGAATGACTAAAAGTTTTCACCTTAGAAGAAATAGAGATGTCAAAGATAGATGTTTACCTATTCTAGGTCTCAAATTTCATCCTAACCGTTGCTAATGATGTTGCTTCTCAATTCTCAATGGTTATGGCCAACCAATTGAGAATTGAAGATGAAGGTCATAAACACTAGACTTTGACACATCTCTCATTTCTTACTAGTCCGTGTGGAATGGGACACATGTATTAGTAGGTTAGTTAGAGATAGCATGTCAGTATCTCACATCTCTGGGTATGTACTTGATCACCACATATCTAGAAATGTAGGAGGTACCTGGAAGACCTAAGATTAGACGATCAACTATACCTAGTGTTAGAGAGTCATGATTAGGTTGAAATAGATTCCCTAAATATAGTGCCAAGTTTAGTTCCATAAACCCTAAGTATGAGTTGAGCAGTAGACCAAGGTAATTGATGATGCTCACATAAATATTTTATGAAAATACATTACATATCTCTTTTCATGCAAAATTTTGAACATGTGTACCTTAATATTTTAATTATCAATAAATGAAGAGGTAAGTAGAACCCTGAGGTGGGTAGTAGCCTAGAGAAATTTCAAGGATAAAATTTATTTTAAGGTGGGTAGAATTCTAACATCCTCATTTTGGTACTCTACTATAATTCCTTAAATACATGTTATTTGTAATCATTGGTATATAAGTGAGTCATTATCTGTAATATTGATAATATGAATGTCACATGGAAGTTTTCCTATTAAGAAAAAAAATGCACTACTACAGAACCTACCTTTAGTGTCGGTTATTTAAAGCCTTTAGTGTCGGTTTCTAAGCGACACCTATGTGGGCGACACTAAAAGTCCACCCATCAGGCGTCGGTTCCAAAACCGACACCCAAACTCTTCGCGCGCCACTGAAAATGCACCATCATGGGACTATAGGCGTCGGTTATTAGTTAAAAACCGATGCCCACACCCTTCGCACCACAGAAAGGGCACCATCTTGGGCACTATCAGTGTCGGTTATAAGTAAAAAACCGACACCATATATCTTCGCCTCACGGCCGTGCTGTCCAGCACGGCCGTGGTGTTAAGGAAATAGACGTCGGTTTATTGTAGGAAAACCGACACCCAAACCCTTCGCGCCACAGAAAGGGCGCCATCTTGGGCACTATCAGTGTCGGTTATAAGTAAAAAAACCGACACCATATATCTTCGCCCCATGGCCGTGCTGTCCAGCACGACCGTGGTGTTAAGGACATAGACGTCGGTTTATTGTAGGAACACTGACACTATATCATTATGTGTCAGTTATTTACAAATAACCGACGCCTATTGGTTTTTTTTCCTGTCAGTCTGCAGACCTACTGTGGCTGGTCGCAGGATGAGAAACTTGTTCAGTTCAGTTATGAACTGCAGGTTTTACGACATCCATTGATATCAGCCGACAACAGGCCGCAAACCTGCAAAATTAACAATAAAAAAGTAGAACATGCATTTAGCAATGCAACCTGCAGTTCCATTTTATTTTCACACATTTATAAACATTCACACATGCTAGCAATCTGTAGTTCCATTCATTCACATTCACACATGTAGAAACATTCATATAGCAACTAACACTTTCATTCATTTTCACTCAAACACATGTAGAAACATCCAGACATGTAGAAACATTCACACATATATTATAATTCAGAAATTCATTTACAAAGTATCATTGTTTAGTCATTATTCACTATCAGGATCCCAATTATATTTTAAAGCCCCCACTAATTGTATGGCTGTTGCCCATTCTTCTCTTACTTCATTTAATTCTCCCATTGTATAGGGAGCATTAACATTTGGTAAGTCCTTTCCTGTAATGGGGTCAGATTTAAACATCTGTAAAGAGAATGATGTATATATATAATTAATGAGCTATAAATAAGATTGATATATTTCGATCATATTATCTAATGAGACTATATAATACCTGAGCAATACATTCGATATCCAGTACGGCATGTTTGATAATCATGTGCATATATCGCATGACATAGTATCCACATGTCCATCCGTTGTCTTGTGTAGCACACTATAAATTCAAACATACAAAATATTAAAAAATACAACTAATTAAGCATTGTTCACATAAATAATATATACATATATTGCAGTCGGGAACTTACTTTCACGTTCTTCCAAATTATAGGCTGGTTCTTTTTCGTGGGGACCTTTCCTCCAGCCTTTTTGTACTCCTCAAACCCCCTACATGTTAATGTAACATAGAACATTGCAATTAAATAGTAATGTAATAACATATGTTAACGGATATGAAAAATAAAATATTTCTCACCGAAATATTGCCATTTTCATTATGTGTCCAAATCTTGTATTCAATTTACCCCTCTTAGGATCTAGATAATACACAGTGAACGTCTCGGGGGAAATAACCAATAACTCCCAATGCCTACCCCTAGAGGAAAAAAAGTTAAAAATTAATAACTCAAAATCCACAATAAAATGTAATTTTCTTAAGTCCAAATTATAATAAGCAAAGTAAACTTACTCTACATTGAATGGAGCCATTATCACCGTTTTCCTTTTTACAACAAAATTTGAAAAAGACTCACAGCAGTATTGTTGAACTGATGTAGGGTCTTTAGCTACTAGACTAATCAAGGATGGAATCAAAAACCCTACATGTTCGAATCCAAAATCTGTACATATGTTGTCTAAGTAGCTGCAAAATCTGTACTAATTACGCATGCATTAATAAATAAGAAACCAGATCACCAGATCATACACAAGGTATATGGATGTATAAATAATATCTCACCTTATCCATAGCTCTATCACAGATGTATTTAGCCAAGCATATCGAAACAACTCCAATATATCTTGTATAAATAGTTTTGTTTCGTATGACTGACTTGTAGAATCTGAATCAGAAGAAACAGTTATAGGGGAGTTTATATCATGTTCCCCTAACCATACTTCCATACCCCTACAGTTAGGACCTAACGGGACAGGTAGGTCCTGTGGAACCCAACTAGGTAATGCAGGAGGTGGAAGTGGAGGCCTAAATGTTGTGGGTGTCTTCTTTTTAACCTGTATATATATATAATTTCAGATCAACTGCCAGCATATACACACACTAATAATTGAACGTAATGTAAATTTACCATACCTTATCAGTAAAGAAGACATCTTCTTTTAGCCACAATATCACTCCGCCTACTGTCTCACCAAGTGTTTCACAATCTGGGTGGGCATATGGCAGTGGAAGATCCATCCACTGGGGGAATATATGTATCGGGCTCACCCGAATCCAACCAGCTGGTACTGCAGACCCGTGACACGTTTCCCCTGGTAGGGATGGGTAAGCTGACGCCTCTGCCATGACATATTCTTTACTTTTTAGACGGCATGGCTTCAACCCCTACAAATTTTGTGTAAAGAATGTTATATACATATATACATATCATCTTTTTTTGAAACGACTACAATTTCATATATATGTATCATCTTGAATTAAAAAACTAGTTACTATGTCATAAAAATACTTACAATGGATGTGCTAGGTGGTGGTTCTACAGGATTACTCCCAACCTCTACAGTAGGAGTAGGAGTAGAGTCTGCAGTAGGTATTGTCTGGTAAGTGGCAGTCTGAGATGCCTGTCACTTTTTCATTGCTTCTTCGAGTTTCCTGTCAAATAGATTATCCACCTATACATGGATAAAAGAAACGTCAAATTCTAATTTTTGAATTCTCTTTTACAGTAACATTATAAAGAAAGAATATGTTACCTCTTCTTGTGAAAGTTCCGCTTTTGGGACATGTTTGCGCTGGGATGACCCAAAAAAAGATTTGATGCCCACACCAGCGCCTGCAGCCCTAACACGTCCAGGATGCTCTGGGTTACCCAGAGCAACTGTCAATTCATCCTTTGTTCCCTCAGGGATGAACTTTCCTTGTTTCCTCAGCTCGTGCAGCTCCTGCTAATCGCCAAAACAAAAATTTGTACTTAAGTAAACAACACAAATAATCAATATTTGAATGATTGCTGTAAGAGTTGTATTTTACCATTTTTGCAGCCGCCTCAGCAGTTGCGGCCTTAGTTATTTCTCCCTTCTTATTTTGCCTCCCAGCGATCCAGACATCATGGCGAGGCAGAGGTGTGCTACCTATGGTAGAGGACTCCTGAGTAGCAGTAGACTGAGCAACAGTAGCCTCAGCCTGTAGTCTTTGGCGAACGCCTGCATACCCCTTTGGACCCATTCTGTGGTCATGCACATTTAGTGCACGCCTTGATCTTTGTGCCTCACTGAGGGCCTAGTTAGTATGCAAATTAATGATTTGGTTAGTAACAGTAAATGTTAATCTTGAATAAGTGAATACAATATATATTAATTAATGAGATTGAGACTGACGCCTAATACCTTGAATTCATCAGTTTGTCTTGAAGCGACAAACACGTCCCATTCTTCTTTGTCTAGGAAGTTCCACTGTTCAGTGGCTGTCTTCTTCCTCTTGTCGACTTCTTTTATGTATTCTCTGGTGAGATTTGTCCTATAGTTCCTTAGGACTCTCCCACAGCGTTGCATCACGCATTTACGATGCAGATTTTCATCCAATTCAAATATACTCTGCAAAATAGAATTTCTATTAACTAGTATCCAAAAATTTAGTAATCTACAAAATAGAATTGCAAATTAATAATAACTCACACATAAATCCCTCCATATTAAATCTTTCTTCTCCTTAGAAACTTTATGCCAAGAATCTAAGCGACAACTGCAATGGCTACGAGTAACAAACCCAAGATATGAAATAAATGAATTGCGATTCACACCACATGCATTTCCTGCATTATCAAAATCCACAACAAGTTTGGGTCCATTGCCCTTTTGCGCAATTAACTTCTTCATCATAGTGATGCCCCTTCTCTTGTCAACTTTTTGGTGTTGTTGATCAAGTGCCTCAAGTGCTTCAGATGGTACCTGTGCATCATCAACCTAAAATTTGACAAAATAATTCACATTTACAAGATATAACTATAAATGGACATATAGATATAAATATATGATATATTTTTAAAACTTACATTGTGAGGCGGTGCATTGATGTCCTCACCCTCACGGTAGTCATCAGAACGGTCATCAAGAGAATGGTCAGCCATCTGCAAATTCACATTCAAATTGTAAAGTTCACATTGTAAAGTAGTAATTCAAAGTGTAAAGCTCACATTGTAAAGTTCACATTATTACAACAAAGTATATATCACAACAAAATTGTAAAGCTCTATGATCAAAGAGAAAACAAGTATATATTACAACAAGATTAGGGTCTAGGGTTAACAAATACATGTGATGTCATTCTTATATATAATAAATGTACTTGTACCACCTATCCCATCCTTGAACACCTAATCTCACTAGTAAGTGTATAATGTGTATTGGGTTTTCAAGAAAATTTCGGCAGCATTTCCCCCTGTTCTCCAAGTACATATGTACTTAGAGAACAAACGGGGAAATGCTGCTGAAATTTTCTTGAAAACCCAATACACATTATACACTTACATCCTAAGCGAGATTAGGTGTTCAAGAACAGTCCCAAACCGGGGACTATCCAAGATTTACTCCTAATGAGTAAATCTTGGACGGGTTTCTAGGCCAACAAATAATGTGATGTCATTCTTATACCTAAAATCCTAGTTCTTCAAGTTAGGGTGATTATTGATGTCTTTAAAAGCATGATTGGAAATTTAGGTAAAAGTTCATCATTTAAATTCCAAGCATGTCACATGTGTGCATTACAGTTCATCATTAAGCAAGAAGGGTGATTAGGATTCTCACCAAGAACGGGTTTTGATTTTTTATACAATTTTATAAAAAAATGCACATGTATGCATATATATACTATACTTTTTGGAACCTTTATACATATCTGAACACCCTAAATAACCATACTAAATACCCAAATACTTTATAACACAACTATAAAACAATGATTATAGCTAAACTATTAAACAATAGACTTGTCACACATAAAACACCCTATACAACTATAAAACAAAAAAGTATTAAGATATATGCATGATACAATAACTATTTTGCATCACATTACAGCAGACTTATCATTGATACCTTACTAACTTACTGCTACATTTACATATCATCACTCGATCAAAAATTACAGCAGTACATTTAACCAAAGTATGCATTCTAAAATCTAGCTATGTCATGATTAGTTACATGTAATTTACTTGGATATACAGCAGTACCTGATTACTATGTCTTACATACAAAGTATGCATATTAAATTAACTAAGGCTTATCATAGAATAGGATTAGAACATTAAGTAGATGATTAAATCATAACAAAATCAGTACATAAATAACCAACAGCAACCACGATCGTGTGGGCTGGCACGGCCGTGGCTGTGTTGGCCAACCACACGGACGTGTTGGGTAGCACGACCGTGTGGTCGGCCAATACAGCCACGGCCATGCCAGCCCACACGACCGTGGTTGCTGTTGGTAAGGAGAGGGAGAAGGAAGAAGAAGAAGAAGAAAGGAGGCCTACTGTTGGTAGCAGTGTGGAGACGGAGGTGGCGGTGAGCACACCAGCGGCAGGAGACGGTGCGGAGGCAGGCGAGCAGAGAAGGAGAGGCGCCGGCGTCGAGCAGAGAAGGAGAGGGCGCCGACAAAGAAGGAGAGGCGCCGGCGTCGAGCAGAGAAGGAGAGGGCAGCGGCGAGGAGTGGCGGCGAGAAACTACAGCAGCAGGCGGCGAGCGGCGCCGGCGAGGAACTACAGCAGCAGGCGGTGGTGAGAAACTGCAGCAGTAGGCAGTGAGCGGCGCCGGCGAGGAGCGTCGGCGGAAGGGAGAGCAGCAGGCGAGGAGCGGCACCGGTGGAAGAGAAATCGTCAGAGAACCAAACCCTGAGCACGAGAATGAATGAAACAGAGAAAGGGGAAGAGTCAGGCTCTTTCGCGCGATTTAAGTTAACATTAGGTGTCAGTTTTTTAAAAACCGACACTGAACGTTTTTATTGTCGGATTTCAACAAACCACTGACACTAAAGGGAGGTGAAAATTTTCGCGGTTAATCACGTGAAAACACAACGGCGTCGGTTATTGTCACAAAACCGACGACTAAAATTGTACAAATTTCTGTCTCACAGAAAAGCTTTAGTTGTCGGTTCCTCCATTAAAAACCGACGTTGTATGCCAATTTTTGGAGGCAATTTTTTTGACTGGAAATTTTATTTTTGGCGGTTACTTTTAGGTGTCGATTTTTTAATAAGTAACCGACACTTAATAAAATCGGTACTCATGTCTGGTCGCCCTTCATAGATTGGATGTCGGTTTATGTTATCAACCGACACTGTAGTGTTCAGGTGTCGGTTTATTTATACAACCGACACCTTGAAAAGTGACTTTATAAGCCATTTCTGTAGTAGTGATGGTAATATAGTACTACATAAAATTTTCAAATTTAATTGCATTTGGATAATTAGTTACTTAATATTAAAGCTTTATCATGTTTTAATTATAATAACCTTTCTAACCAATTTATTTCAAAACAAAAACTGCTAAAATATTCTGCACATTAACTAAGACAAGTGGTGAAAACTTGGGATTAATTGGGTTTGATTTGATAAGGCAAACGATTTTCACAATCTAATGGCAAGAAAAGGGTTTATTTCTATTTTATTTGTTTTTCCCATAATTTTCTTTGAATTGGGATTAACCTGGGTCATTTGATGTGGATGCATGATGTCATCTGCTCAATCCCAGCCATCAGCCTCCTTGTCAACCTCCGACATTTTCACCCACAGTTGCCATCCCGGTCAATTGTTGATTTCTCACAGTCTACTAATTCTTTTTGGAAATTAATTTCTCTATCACCATAAGGACTTTTCCCCACTCCATTTAATCCCTAAAACAACCTCTAGATCTCACAATGCTCAAAACGCCCAAAATCACCCCCAACCTGCTCTGACACTATCCTAGGAAGACGGCCGATGAATGAAATCCAAGATCTGTGAGCAAGGAAAAAGCTCCGAGAAGACCTTCTCTTTATCCCCTACCTGTAAATTTGTCCCCTGCACCTCTGAAACACCCTAACCTACTCAGTTTCACCAACGCTGGTACTCAATGTTGTTCTTGACCTATGTCGAAACATGCTATCAAGATTTCTTATATGTGTATAGATCTAATAACTAAAAAGTTAATTAGATCCCTTAGAATGGTCAATGTCTAAAAGTTAACTACAATGTGAGAATATGAGTTTTAAACATATTAAGACATGGTCTAGTGTTCAAATTAAGATACTTTTGAGATTAGAATGTGTTTCAAATTGAGGTCAGATAACATTATAAGATTATGATACATTAATTTGTGACAGTGTTGCAATATAATATTTTGATAGGATTCCTATTTTAAGAATTAAGGCTTAAGGTTTAAGCTCATGTGAATACATTAAGATTTATGATAAGATATGATTTAGTGATATTGAGTCAACTTATCAAAAACTGTATTTTTTGGTATTTATAATTAAGTTACTTTCATATATTGTACATAAGTTACTTTTTATTTCTCTATCCAGTTTAGATCCTCCTTCCTAAGACTTTAGCCTCAGCTATCACATTTAGTATATGTGAGGTCATCATATCAGATTAGAGTTTTAGATTAAGGTGTATCTAGATAATAAGAATATCAGATTCAGATTCATACTTAGACTACTCACGTTGTGAGTAACCAGATTTTGAATAAAGATACATGATAAGGTTTATAGTCCCAATCTCAATTGTGTAGTAATTTGAGATACATATTGACATTCAGAAATAAATTCAGTTAAGAAATTAAGAGTAGAGATTCAGATCCAGAATTCAGTACATGTTTAGTACTCAATATTCAGTTCCAAATAAGTTGAGATTTAGAGTTTAGTAATGTTAGACTTAAGATAATTAATTTAGGATCTTCACATAATACATTATATGATAAGTCCTCACTAGAGAGTCGCGGGACGGTTCAGAGGGTGCATTGCGCTAGACATTGAGGGTGTCATAGAGGTCATGTTATGCCAATAGAGGGTGTGTTGCACCATAGAGGACACTTCAGTGTCAACAGAGGGCACGTTGTGCCAACAGAGGGTGCATTGCAGCATAGAGGACACTTCAGTGTCACCAGAGGGAATTTATGCCAATAGAGGGTGCATTGCACCATAGAGGACACTTTAGTATCAACAGAGGAGGACTTATTGTATAATGGTGGCCACAATCAAATAAAAATCGTAAGTAAAAGATACCTTAGGCTAGAGTATGCCCATAATAGCATCCATAAGTATGATGAGAGGGGATTAGATAAGATAAGTATGGCCCATGCATTGTGGTGTAGGTCTTAATATCCATGTACCAGGGTACATATATCCAGAGAAAGATAAGGTAGAAACATAAGAATTTAGATTAAGTGATAAGAGAGAATATGTTATAAATTTTACTCAGAGTTTGATGTTAGTTTCATGTTTATAATATCCAATTTCAGTTCTTTAGCAATGTATATTTTACAATACCCATGCCACTTACTCTAATGAATATTTTTTCCAATGCATGGCTGGGGACGCGATGTCTGTAGGCTTCTGAGAAATTGAAGAACAAAAGGACAAGCAAAGGACTAGGAGATTTCAAGCTCAGCCTAGTGGGGTGTTATTTACCTAGACGATCCAGAGTTCTGACATCTTTTTATTATCATATTATGGATAAATATGTTGTAGTTTTATGTTGACAAGAACTATGTATGAATCGATTTCAAATATATGCAAAAGTGTTTCATTTACTTTAATTGCAATGATAATCACGTTTGTGACACCCCCATTTGGAAAAAATGTTTTTTCTCATGTGATATAAAAATTAGGATGTTATAGTACTAAGGCGGAGAGTCAAAGTCCTCAGGATTATTGTGCATCAGTGGACCTACTGGGCAATTATCACTAAAACATGTAACATAGGTATCACCAACATCCCCGGTTGGTGTTGGGTACAACAAAACCATAAGGAGTCTGCCCTACTGGTCAAGACCCCGCACCGTACTGGTGCACTCCAGCTTACCTCGATCTGGAATACCTCTAATGGGAGAGTATTTCCTCCCCACAATGCATGACTCATCCTGTGAGGATTCTATAGTGTTCAGGGCATCAAAATGTCTAATTTACTCTTTATATTCACAGTTCAATCATCACATCAACATTTCTATTATGTCTTTGTAAACAATTTATTTCACACATTATTTGTAATATGTATTGTAAATGGAACTGTTGAATATCACCACATCACATATTGAATAATACTGATATGAACTACTTGATTCAATGAATACCCTATCCTTAGGGTTTCATTTTTCTTATTCACATATCACATGACTCACATAAAGATTTAAGGCATTATAAACTTTCATTGAATAGAGATTGCTTTCAACAGTTCACATATAACCATGTGTGTGTGTATATATATATATATATATATATATATATATATATATATATATATATATATATATATATATATATATATATATATATGTTTCCATGCCATTTACTGAAACATCATGCATTGAGAATAACATTGAGTAAATGAATTTATAATGATAAATAATCACATCAATTTAATTTCATGATGTTTAATCGCCAACTTCCAACTTTCCATTCATTTAGGGTTTCATCCTTTTTACAGATATATCAAGAAAACATTGATATCATCAAATGAAATCCAAGATCTTATCTAACATATATGTACTATACTTTGATATAAAACAATCATTCATAACCAAAGAGATTCAAATAGACAAACTCCTTTATTTAATCATACATCAATTTCAGTCATAGTCGAAAATCCTAGATTTCAGTATATTCTTATAAGATCTACAATTAATTTTAGGAATTCTAATTTAGATATATTGTATCCATTCCTAATATTATTTTTATAATCTGAATTTCACCACAAGAGTGGAATAATCCATTTCATATCATTTTGCAAAAGCTAGATAAAAAAGGCAATTTAGGGTTTGAAAACGCATATTAAGAAATTGAAGATTGTTGATGATTTAACTCATTTTTGTGCAATATAATATTTAATGGAAGTTCCCACTCATAGTAATGTCTAAAAATACCTTAAAAAAAATCCCATCTTAGAAAATCTTGAATCCATATCAAAACCCTAGGAAATCACTGGTTTCTTCTTCCTTTCAACCAGGAAACCCTAGAAATGGAGATTTATCGAGAATGAGTGAGAAAAGGGGAATATTTGATATCATTTCTAATAAAATTAGAGTAGGGATAGAATATTGACATATTATAGAAGATTCATCGTGAAAGGCTATGCAAAGAAGCCAAACTTACTTGATTTCATCATATCTCAAATAGTGAAACCCTAGGTCAACATCTCCACCACTTTCCCCTTTGAAAACCCTAGCTCTCCTCTCTCTCTAGAATTTTGTTTCTCTAGAATTGATCATGAATTATGAGAGATCATTGGGTACTTTCTTTCTCACATAGATCAATTGAGGTGCTTGGGTAATTTGCAGACTAACCCCTTACTATACTTTCTCTAATTTCAACAGATTTTTCTATTCATAAAATTTTTAATGTAATTCATTTATTTTAGAGGCCAAACATCCTCAAAAAATTATGATAATTTATCATAATGTGTGAAATTTAATTTAAGAGCTTCAATAAAAATTTTAGATCATTAAGAGTTACCAATAAATAAATAAAAATCAAACACTACACTAGTAAACAACACCTTGTCAGTATGGTCTGTCGAAGTGCAGTTCGACCGAGAGCCACATTCAAAGAACATACAAATGTTCTAAAATTTTTCACTAGAATGAATGATTGAGTTATCCAAATCATATACAAAATTCAATTAAATCCAAGTTACATATAAAATATGAAAAATCATTTACCACACTTCTATCCTGATCAAATTCCATATTCATGTACTATCAAAACCCTAATTTTTGCCGACTAGGGTTTACATTTCTCAAACCCTAATTCTTCAAATTTTAACAATAATTAGAGTTACTTATGAGGTTTGAAATATCACAATTTATCTGACATAGTTAATCAAGTTTAAACGATGTTCAGTCTAATTAAACATGTAATCATTTAGGTGAACCCTAGTTTACCAATTAAGCACAAATGCAGTCATAACACCTTGAGCATCATGAGAAGATATCAGTTACATCACAGTGAATCCCACTAATTTGTTGTTAATAACATCCTTAAGTACTTGAAAATAACTAAGGATCAATTCCTTGTCTACGATGGTGAGAAAAAGTTGATGGTAAAGGGTTACACCAATGTAAGCTTCCAAATTAACAAATATGACTATATATCACAATATGATTTGTGTTTTGTCTCAACAATGGAGATGTAAGCTGGAAGAGTTCCAAGAAATAAATAGTTTTTGACTCTACAATAGAGATCAAGTATATTGTTTCCTCCAATGCAGCAAAGGAAGTTGTTTGGATCAAGAAGTTCATCACTGAACTTGGGGTGGTTCCAAGCATCACTGATGTAGTAGAGTTGTATTGTGAAGGAACATAGATTGCATCATCATTCCAAGCACATACAACAATATTTCCATCTCATATGAGGGATCGTACAATGAGGATATGTGAAGATTTGTAGAGTACTAACTAAACTCAATGTTACTAACCCCTTGACAAAATCACTTTCACAACAGAAGATGATGGTCATGTTAGATCACTTGGGGTTAAACTCATAGGTGATTGCCTCTAAGTGCAAGTGGGAGTCAGTTGGTATATATGTATGCCTAGAGAGCCAATCATATGATAATTGTAATGGAATATCTTGTAAATGATTTGATTAATAGTAAAGGCAATCTTTGTTTATATGTTTGTTCAATTACGAGATAATGGTATAGCATGATACATGTCTAAACAATAATGTTACTTTATGTCGTATGTCTTCATCTTGAGGACCTGAATAGTGGGATCATATGTATGGTATGAGTACTTTCATTCTTGTTATGTCCCTAGTCGGATGTTATTGTGGAATCCAATAAGCAATGATAATACATAAGGCTAGAGTGTTTGTTAGTTGATGACGAATTAAATCTCATTAGCCATGATATGTGATATTAAACCAAGCTCATAGGTACTTGTTATAGAATAGTGTACTAGACAGACCCACATTGAGAGTGATTCATGGAAACCATTGAATGGTATTCAGAATCAACTCTCAAAGTGATAATGGTGATTATGGTTCTTAGGCCTGAATTCACTACACTAATCACATGTTGTTCAATGCACTTTTACATCATCCAACGTGACCTTGAATAAGGGTTACCAGAAAGGTGATGTTCGGATACATTGTGACACATGGGGATTAACTATGAGTGATATAGATGGGATTTTTCCCTCTTACTGGAGTTGATATCATGGCTACTTGATAAGCGAGACTCAGAAATGTATGGTCATACTCATCTAAATAAATATTTTATATGTGAGCTCGCATGCATCTCAGACAGTCTACTATAGTTCAAGGAATATGGATTGAATGTTGAGAGGATGATGATTCCATGCTTCGAGTTCAATCTAGATATCAAAGAAAAAAGAACTATACGATCACTACAACACTAACCATGTATTGTAGGTTCAAGTTGTTCTCCAACTTTCCAATTACATGGGTAGAAATGTTGTGTTGCTAGATACTGCTCATTGATGTTAATATCATAAATCAATTATGTGCATTCACTACCAATGTAACTTGGGACCTATAGGGTCACACACATAGGATTTACCCTTGGAATAGGATTTTAACCATACAAATGGTTTAAAATAAATTACTAAAGTGTTAGTTATTCAATTATAACAAGATTGGTTGTCAGAAATGTGAAGTGACCGGTTCAGTTAGTGAACTGATCTATTCAAATGTATGAACCAACCAGTTCAGGTTGAGAACTGACTGGCTTGTTGACTAATAAGACTGGATCAAGGATTGATGATGACGTCATGTTCTGCATTAAATGAATATTGAAAGTCAATATGATTGTGAATAGGAAACATGGTCAACCGATTAATTCAAGAGTTAAATCGATTGACTCACATGTGAACCAATTATTTCAATGGTTAACTGACTAGTGCATGGTTTGCATGTTCTAAAAAATTCATGAAATTTTTGTCGCTTTGACTCCTAGTTGATCTAGAAACCCTAACCCTCCTAGAAATAGAGGGGTAGTCGAGGCTTTCAAGAGACAAAACAATAAACTCCCATTTGAGAAATGCATGGCCATGCTGATGTGAGTCAATATGTGATATTGAGCTTACATATATCTCAGACAGTCTGCTCTAGTTCAAGGAACATGGATTGAACATTGAAAAGGATAACAATTCCATGACTCGAGTTCAATCCGGATATCAACGACAAAGGAACTGTACAATCACTATAACACCAGTCATGAATGATAGGTTAAGTTGTTCTCCAACTTCTCCAATTACTTGGGTAGCAATGAAGTCTTGCTAGATACCAATCATTTCTTGTGAAATCATAATATGATTATGGATATCACTGCCAACGTAATTTGGAGCCTACCGGGTCACACACATAGGATGTGTTGGAATAGGAGTATAATTGTGGATTTGATTGGAATTTCTCCAAATCACATTGATTACTAAAATGTTTATGTAATGGATTAGAATGATATTGGAGTGACTGGCTCTAAGTACAAGTGGGAGTCTGTTGGAATATGTATGCCCGTAGAGCCATCCCAAGCGATTGCATGGAGTCAGATATTAATTAATCAATTAATGTGATTATTTGGTTAATTAATGAATTCTAGAATATTCTAATTGATCCACGAGCATTTTAATTAACACAACATTTCTGTTTACCGATGGGTTTAGGAAACCCTATTTCCCTTTGTATCATGTTTAATGGAGGATTGACGGC
Source organism: Alisma plantago-aquatica (assembly GCA_963693085.1). Lineage (NCBI taxonomy): Eukaryota > Viridiplantae > Streptophyta > Magnoliopsida > Alismatales > Alismataceae > Alisma > Alisma plantago-aquatica. The sequence goes on along the minus strand of OY856413.1, from coordinate 244,875,229 downwards.
CGATATCTATATAAGATAGAGAGAGGCTTTTCCATTTACGCTCACACACGTAAACTGTGGGCTCTGATCTCCAAACCACGATATAAACATGATTCAAACTTAGCGGAAGCGATTCGATTAACAGCGGAAGACAAAAATCACGGGGAATTAAAACTTTTCGAGACAAGAGCTTGAATCCTTAAAAGCTTCTTTCATAACAAGAGATAAACTGTTTACATCTCATGATAATTACTTCTTGAGTAATTATATACATCAAGATACAAAATCTCAAGAACTCATAACAAAAGACTCCAAGACCTGAGAGTACAGAGGACACATAGGACTGACTCTAACTACACCACATGGCAGGCTAAATCTCCACCTGAGATTTACTACTGCTCCTGGTGCTGCTGCTGCTGGGGCTGGTCACCTATAGACCTGTTCCTCCGTCCTCGACGTCCACCTAAAAAGTTGAAGTCTACGGGGTGAGACATAAACCCTAGCCGTCATTGTCCTTAGGAGAGAAAGGAGAGAAATGTGCCTCTAGCACGCCACCGCAGAGACATGACTCCTTCCCGCCGGCTTGGGAAGCACGATGTGGAGTTCCGTCCATCCGCATGGACGAAGTAGAGACGCAGACACATTGACGCCTGTGTTCGGAGGACGTCGACGACCACCTGTACGCGCTACGAGCGGCGTACATCACTGCCGCAAAGGAGCGCCGCCGGATCAACCTGCGACAGCGAACGGGAGAGAAGTTCCGTCCGTGTAGGTCAGCAGCGTTGCACCGTCGTGCAGCGGGACATCGCCGGACTTGCTTCGCAATAAGGTATATCCCGCAAACCTGTTTGCGAATACGTTGTTGTCGACGAGATCCTGTTTTGGGTTGCGTAGATTTTATTGCTTCTGCCGCGCATGTTTTCTCCACAAAACCCAACACATTGTTCATTTTTATTTTTGTAACTCCCTAAAATATAATATAAAACACATGCAGGTAAGGAACATCAGTCCAATCAAGACAAAAACACTCTGTTAATATGAGAATCAGTCATAAAGGGAACATCCTTATCTATAAGATAACAATGCTTCATAGAAAATAAAAACATTTACATTTCATGGTACTTTTAATAGAAATATAAAGACATTTAGTCTAGACTCAAAATAAAGAACAAAATCTGTCTGTGCTTATGCTACGACCTCTCTTTGGGAGAGTGTTGAGTTCTCTAGCCATGGCTAGAACTCCTTTTTGCTCTGGTTTGATCTTATTACTTGGTTTTCTGGCGTTGTTTGTGTTGATATATAATGAGAACAACGTGTTAGTCCAGTCCCTCTACCACTACTCAATGCTCAAGTTGAAGGAGTTCTTCAAAGAAAGTTGCTTATGTCAGCCTCAGGGAAGAAGAATCAAGGCAGAAATGTTCCACTCTCGTTCCAATATGAGTTGTAGTGATTTTGGTTTACTGGATTTGATATTTGTGTGTTCTGGTTGTATCTTTCTCCCCAATTGTAGATGTCGTATGGCCAACAAGTAATGAATCAGAACAGTTGCTCTAAAAAAAAAGAACAAAATCCCATATCAAATTAAAATTATTGAGCTGGTTTCCAATGTCCATCATCTGTGCCAGAAGGATCATCATATCATCCATAAGCCAATATCAAATAGGTTCCTACAAGATCCAAATATAGGGGAAAAGTTCCCAGTCAGGTATGCATCAATAAAGGTAAAATATACATAAAAAATACAACCTAACTAGTAACTTCATGTAGTATAAACAATATATAACATCATCATAATGATAAATAATTCCAATAATTTCCAATAGTCAAGGAGCAAAATATCCATCAAGATGCATTCAGTAAATTTTGAGTGACAAATTAACCCGAGGTTGTGGTCACTATGAGGATGAAGTTAGTAATCAGTCAACACAAGCTTGCATTCACACCATGAGGGTGCTATTAATAATCAGTCAACCTATAGATTTTGTCATCTAGATATTTCAATCAACCCCAAGTGGGCAAAGCTCCAAAATTTCATTATCCAAGATTGGGTACAGTTACCACAATATGGCATATTGGTATCATGGGATGGACGCCAACAAACCCAAAAATAATGTACTAAAAGCAATATTCAATATGGTCATACTTATTCATACCATCTTTTAAGTATAATCACAAATTCATTTTTTTTTTATTTTCATTATCACTAGTTTCTTATCAAGTATTTGCTCGCAAAGTATCAACATAGCTCATATCAACATAACCTTTGATATAGTAATTATCTTACCATTTTAGATAGGCATTATACATATGTATGGTCATTTTTCTTTTAGGGTAATTATGATCCTTATAAGATAGTTGGTACGTAGCGGGTAGTATATATGTATTTTGTATATTAACATCAACATTCTTTCCTACGGTAGATCATGATTAATAACATCATAATGGAGTCATAAATACAATTTGAAAGATGGCATGCATATGTATTGTGAGATGGGGAAGGTTGTTCAGTATATTAAGACTCATATATAATCCACATTTTAGGGGCATCAGTTATCTTAACACAAATAATTTATAAGATAAGAAAAATGGGTTATGTGCAATAATTAACATTAATAAAGAAGAGAGTCAAACAATATAGATCTTTCTTTGATCTTAGAATATATTAAACTATTACTGTTTAGCGGATTAGGCAGACATTAATGCAATTTTATATGGTCAATATGTTCTACTGTAGAAAAATAAATAGAACTACATAATAAATTTTTTCATAGGGTATAATCAAGGAGAAAATCTTAGCGATGGATCCGACTGCATACCTTGGAACTGTGTGCTAAAATGAGAACTACTGAGATTAGTAGAAGCCCGCCACCTAGTGTCTCCATCCTTTCATGCTCCATTTCTTGTGTCTTCCTCGATTCTTCCCCTTCTTCAAACCACACTCCTCACTATTTGTTCCAATCAGAGGAGAAGCCTCTTCTCTTTGCGAGCTTGTGTCTCTTGGATTTTTCCCACAATGAAGAGTAGAATAGAGTCGTAGATTAATTTAATATGTGTGTGATCTATGGAATATATATATAAATATAGGTGTGTGGATGCTATTCCTAGTGGTATTGGAATTTATTGGTCAGTGAGATCCCCACACAGGGGCGCTGCCCCTGTGTACCCCGCATTGTCTGCGTGGGAGTCAAAAATTTATTTAATGGGGAATGTCCCGCATTAAAAGTACTGCAATTTTAATATGTATATACGTATATGTAGATATACCTATGATAGAATACACATCGCCTTTCAAATCTGTTTTATGTGGTGAGTGCATGCACGGTTATCGCCTAGTATCCCCTTTTGTGAATGTTGTGAATGAATGTGGATGCCAATCTTATGGATATGTTTGTTTGTGAATTCTATGGATGTATAATGGTTACATATGGATCCTTTGTATAAAGTATTCAGCTTGCATGCCGAGCCTCATCTCTTATTTCAAAGTGTAATTAATTCTTTCCTTTTATATTTTTACTCACATGATGTAATAGAGATAGGATTAGTTTTAGTTTTTGTAAACTTGATGTAAGGAGGCCACTTGAAGATCCAACTCCAAGGAGTATCCATGGAGAATCACCATGAAGATCTAATTCCAAGAAGCAACCTGAAGATCCAACTCCAAGGAGCGTCCATGGAGAAGTAACAAGAAGATCCAATTCCAAGAAGAAACTTGAAGTTCCAACCTCACGAAGCATCCATGAAGTTGTTCATTGTAATGTTGATCATTACAGGCTTATAGGTTGATTCACAGGTGTTGCATGAGATGCATAAGACCATAGGTGGACCGTAATCCTTTGTTGCTCCAAAGGATTACAATAGTATGGCCATAACTGATGTATTTGTGTTTGTGATTGCATGTCTTTCGTTTGTGGTTGTGGATATAGTAGTATATGATACATACTATAAGTATGTGGTGTTTGGATATGTATATGTATTAATAAAACCCCTCAATTAATAATATTAAGTTTTAGTTGCCTTCCATAAAGCAACACATATGAAAAACTTGATCAACTATGTGTGGGCACGCCTCCGCGTGGTACACTGTCTATCTCGTGGAAGTGTGATGGTGGGTGTGTGGGTCTGCCTCCGTAGGGTGCACACTCATCGTGATGGCTTATGGGTTGGACTTAACTAGGGAACCTTGATAGGATCAAGTACCTAGAGGCACACAGATGCATCAAGGTAAGGAGTTGTGCATGATCATCTATCCAAGAGTTGCATATGATGCAATTGGAAAAAGTTTCCTACCTTAGTATTTGGTCTTTGACGCCGGCGTTGGCTGGGCATTGATCCAATTATTTTGGGTCTTGGCTCACTAGAAGGTTGTGCGTTGCAATCTTCCGAGTTGATAGTGAGGGCTATCAATTTGAATAAAATAGTGGGAGCGTAATTAATTAAAGGCCTAATTAATCTCGTTTATCAAATCTTTACAAGTCAAAATGTTTTGGACTAAATGCAAAATTTCCTTTTGTAGCAATCAAATGGCAACCAACACTCACACTTTCTCGTTGCGATCGGTCCTTGAGAAGGACAAACTTACCGGAACAAACTTTCAAAACTGGTTTAGGACGCTGAGAATTGTTCTCACACATGAGCGTAATCTCTATGTCCTTGAAATACCAGAGCCAGAGGAGCCCTCCGTAAATGCGCCCAAGGCTGAAAAGGATGCTTACAAGAAGCACCTTGATGATGCCGTGGATGTCAAGTGTCTGATGTTGTGCTCAATGAACTATGAGTTGCAAGAGCAACATGAGAACATGAATGTCATGGATATGGTAACACATCTCAAGAACATGTATCAACATCAAGCAAGACATGAGAGATATGATGTCTCAAAGGCTTTGTTCAAAAGCAAGATGAAAGAGGGAGACTCAGTTGGCACCCATATACTCACCTTGATTGGGTACATGGAAAGCCTATCCAAGTTGGGATTTCCCCTAGGTCAAGAGTTGGCCACTGATGTGATTCTACAATCGTTTCCTGAATCATATAATCATTTTGTCATGAACTACAACATGAACAATTTTGACAAGCCGTTGTCAGAATTGTTAGGCATGTTGAGGACAGCTGAAGCACAGATGAAGAAAGACAAGCCCAAGTCTGTGATGGTGATCAGCAAGGCAAAGGGAAACTCAAAAGGCAAAGGCAAGGCTAAGAAAAGTTCTAAAGCCGGGCAGAAGCCAAAGTCATCTACACTCAAAGCTAAAGGTGGGATCTCCAAAGAAGGCAGTTGTCACCATTGTCACCAGCCTGGACATTGAAAAAGAATCTATCCTCTCTACCTGGAGGAACTGAGGAAGAAGAAGCAGGGGATAGAGATCTCCACTTTAGGTATATACATTATTGAGATAAACTTAAATACTTCTTCATCATGGGTACTGGATACCGGATGTGGATCTCATATATGTTCTAATATGCAAGATCTGATAAGAAGTAAGCCTTTACGAAAGGGCCAAGTCGAGCTGCAGGTTGCTAATGGAGCAAGAGTTGCTGCCACTGTAGTTGGAGTTATTAGTTTATCTTTGCCTACGGGCCTTGTAATAGAATTAGAGAATTGCTATTATGTACCTGCCATTAATAGAAATATTATTTCTGTATCTTGTATGGACAAGAGTGGATTTGAATTTCACATTAAGAATGGAATTATTTCTATGTCTAAAGATGAGATCTTTTATGGCAATGCCCCTATGTCTTATGGTATCTACTTGTTAGAACTTGAGACTAGCATATATAACATAAATACTAAAAGGTTAAAACTTGACAACTCAAACAAAACATTCTTATGGCATTGTCGTCTTGGGCACATAAACGAGAAGCACATATCTAGACTCCATAAGGATGGTTATCTAGACTCTTTTGATTTTGAATCATTAGAGACATGTGAGGCATGTTTATTAGGGAAGATGACCAAGACTCCTTTCACTGGTCACAGTGAGAGAGCCAGTGATCTGCTAGGGCTCATACATACTGATGTATGTGGACCTTTTAGATCAAATGCTAAAGGAGGCTATCAATACTTCATTACCTTCACTGATGACCTCAGTAGGTATGGCTATGTATATCTTATCAAACACAAGTCAGAAACACTTGAAATATTCAAGACTTTCATGAATGAAGTAGAGAAGCAACTTGGTAAGAGTATTAAAGCACTCCGTTCAGATCGAGGTGGCGAATACTTAAGCCAAGAGTTTTAGGACCTTCTGAGAGACTGTGGTATTGTATCACAATGGACTCCACCTGGTACACCACAACATAATGGTGTGTCAGAAAGAAGGAATCGTACATTATTAGACATGGTACGATCAATGATGAGTTCAGCCAAACTTCCAATATCGTTCTGGGGATATGCTCTTGAAACTGCAGTGTTTACACTTAACCGTGTACCTTCCAAATCGGTTCAAAAGACACCACATGAGATATGGAATGGGAATCGTCCCAATTTGTCTATGTTAAAGATTTGGGGATGTGAAGCTTAAGTTAGGAAACAATTTCCTGAAAAGCTTGGACCCAAATCAGAAAAATGCTATTTTGTTGGATACCCCAAGGAAACTCGGGGATACTACTTCTACAACCAACTGACAACAAAGTGTTTGTTGCTAGGAATGATGTATTTCTTGAAAAGGAATTTATTTCCAAAGGAATTAGTGGGAGGAATGTAGAGCTCGAAGAAGTTTGAGACCAACAAGAAAGCAGAGAACCTGAGGAGGTACATAAGGAACATGAAGACTCACAAGTTGTTGTGGAATTTCAAGTTCCAAATGTAACACAGGAACCTCGTAGGTCTAGTAGGACACGACTTGAGCCTGATAGATTTGGATTTCTCGTGACTCAAGACAGTGATGAATTGGGCATAGAAGATGAGCCAACTTCCTATATAGAAGCTACTAAGGGACCAGAATCTGAGAAATGGCTCAAAGACATGAGATCTGAGATGGAATCCATGTACACCAACAAGGTATGGACCTTGGTGGATCCACCCGAAGGGGTAAGACCCATAGGGTGCAAGTGGGTCTTCAAGAAGAAGACTGACATGGATGGAAATGTTCAAACCTATAAAGGTAGATTGGTTGCGAAAGGATTCCGTCAAATTCAAGGTGTTGATTATGACGAGACCTTCTCACCAGTTGCCATGGTTAAATCCATCAGGATCATGCTTGCCATTGCAGCTTATCATGACTATGAGATTTGGCAGATGGATGTTAAAACAACATTCCTTAATGGGAATTTACTCCAGGATGTGTATGACACAACCTGAGGGTTTTATCGATCCAAAGGAAGCCAATAAAGTCTGTAAGCTACAAAGGTCAATCTATGGATTGAAGCAAGCATCTCGAAGCTGGAATCTACGTTTTGATGAAGTAGTCAAAAAGTTTGGCTTTAGTCAAAATGAAGATGAACCATGTGTTTACAAAAGGGTTAGTGGGAGCACAATCATATTTCTCATATTGTATGTGGATGACATACTATTGATGGGAAATGACATCCCTACTCTTCAAACAGTAAAAGGTTGGCTAGGGAAGACTTTCTCTATGAAGGATTTAGGCAAAGCATCCTATATACTAGGGATCAAGATCTATAGAGATAGATCTAGAAGGCTTCTAGGCCTAAGCCAGAGCACATACATTGACAAGGTGCTAAAGAGGTTTAGCATGGAGGGTTCTAAGAGAGGTAACTTGCCCATGTACCATGGGGTTACTGTTACACCCCGATCTCACAATTTCCTCAAATCATGAGATTAGGGCGTAAGATATGATTTATATCTAACACAAAGAACACCCTTAAAATTTTCTTTTCTTTTAAACTCTTGTTTCTTCGCATTGAACCACATAACATCTTAACAAGGAATCTGAACATTTCTTCTACTAATCAGACTTTAATAGAAAAGATACATGTATAAACATTCATAATGTCTCTCACTCATTATGCACATGAAACTAGCTAATTAGCATACATATCAAAGAGGAACAACATTACACATCGTATTTACAACTCTCTCTCTTATCTCTTACTGAGGACCTAGAGTGACAAGGACCGACTGACTCAACTAATCTCATACTTAACTCCTGTGGCAGATCTACTCTGACGCTCTGATCATCTTCAAGTCCATGTGATTAACCCTAAAATGTTTGAGTAGAGGGGTGAGCCTACTCGCTCAGTGAATGAGTACTTCATGGAAACAGACTAATGCACTAATGTGATTACATATATAATTTAAGTAAACGATATGAAATTTAACAACAATAAATACTACACTGAGCAGTTCTAAAACAATATAATTGAAATAAAAAAGAATGTAAATATTGCATCCAAAGAATAACTACTAAAAGACTATGCTCTAGTCTTCCTTAACTCTTTCATATATAAAGAACTCTGTGAACCTATATGATCATATTTTAGATTATGCCCTAATCTATGCAGTGTACTCTGCATAGAGACTCGCAGTGCACTATGACCACACTGTACAAGACTTAGCGACACACCCGAGAAATGCTAAGTCTGACGCCAGCCCTGTTCTGCTACAGGACCACAGGCTCATCGGCCTTCAGGCTCATCGGCCTCACTGCACTACATCGAGTGCTCTGAACTCCTCCTCTAACCTGAGTACACAGGCTCAGGAGGTCTGGGTTACCACCGTGACATCGCACGCGTTGTTGTTGAATAACCCCTATTTACTCCAGTGCCACCGTGACATCGCACGCGTTGTTGTTGAACACTGTCTTTCCATCCTCGTGCCACCGTGACATCGCACGCGTTGATGTTGGACACGAGTTTCACCCCTAAGAAGCAGACCTGTCAAAGGGGTTCTACGGTGTTCAGGGCACCTAAGTCAAACATTAACATTATAGATACATTTTAAACATAAATCATAACTCATTTAATATTTCTCACAAGGATCACACGGCCTACCATATCATATCATGTAAAACATCATAACTCATGTATTCAACATATATCATGTCTCAGTAACATCCCTTTCTAGGGCATGTCATATCTCATCACCTGCAATTTACGAGATATGTATTGAAAATAAGAAGCCCTACAATATGTAGATATCATCTCAGAGAGAACAAGCATATAAAGTTAAATGCACTAGAAACATACAATTCAACAATTAAGCATCATCACGTCTCATATCGAAACCTTTCATATCACCTTAACATGATTCATTGAACACCCTATCCTTAGGGTTTAATTTTCCTTATTCATTCATCACATGCCAACACCCTACTCTTAGGGTTTCATAAGATATATGCATTCACTAAATAAAGATTGTTTCCAACAAATCATATACAATCAATATAGATATGAAACCATGGAAATTTAACTAAATTTAGGTTTCCCATACCATTCGCTGAAATATCATGTATCAAGGATAAATTCAATTAAGATAACCCATGAGGTACATCCTAACCACTTATAGGATTACTAGTCCTTTTCAATAAAGCTGAAACTCTAGTGATGTCTCAATTAGGTTAAACCCTAATTACATCATTTGATATAAATCTAAAAAGCATTCTCACTAGGAAGTGTTGTATACGTTTCTGATATGAATCTACCATTTAGGAATCATTTAAAACAGAGAAGGAATCCATATCATATCAATTTGCAACAATCTTAAATCAAACAGACATTTTAGGTTTTAGAATCACATACTAAGCAATTAGGGATTTGGATGCTATAATCAAATTCGTGCATTACACTGTTTGAAGGAAGAACCCACTCACCCTAAGGTGTGAAAACACCTCAAAACTGCAGCTCAACTCAGGGAATCTCGAACTCACATCAAATCCCTAGCAAAACTCCCAATTCTTCTTCCATTCAACTCGGAAACCTTGAAAATGAGGGATTATGAAGAAAGGGTGAGAAAAGAGAGAATTTCGACATTATCTTGGATCAAATCAGATCATGGACGGAATCTTGACATGAGAGAGAAGATTCACCATAAAAGTCTATGCAAAGAATCCAAACTTACTTGATTTCACCATTCCTGGAACTGCAAAACCCTAATTCAGCAATTCCTCCTCTTTCTCCACTCAAACCCTAACTCTCCCTCTCTCTCTAGATTTTCATTTCTCTGGAGTGAATGACAAAGAATGAGAGCTGCTTGTGTGTGTGGTTTCTCATATAGACCATTTGAGCTGCTTGGGTCAATTGCATATTGACCCCACACTCAACTTTTATTATATTGGCTGAATATTCAGTTATACAAAAGTTACTGTAATTCGTTTATTTCAGAGATCAAACCTTCTCCAAAAATTATGGGAATTTAGCACGTTGTTTATAATTGATCTATAAAGCATTAGTTAAAATTTGAGATCATTTGGAGTTACCAATAAATAATTAAAAATAAAACAGTGCACTGCTATCCAGAAATCTGCAGAAATGTCATTTGAAGCAAAAATGCCTCAGAACGGCCGTGCAAGATGGACCCAGCACGGCCGTGCTGCCTACCACGGCCGTGGTGCATTGATTTCAGCAGATTTGAGTAGAAAAGTTGGTTAATTGTTTAATTCTTTCAAAACGACCGTGTGGCCTTGCATGCCCGTGCCACCAAAGACCTAGCACGGCCGTGCTACCCACCATGGCCGTACTACCCAAGCATCCAACTATCATTTCTATTTTTTTTCTATGCCTAACTCTATCATTCCTTTCCAAATGAGATTATTTGTTGAAAACCCTTATTTCAACTGACTAGAGTTTATACACCTCAAACCCTAATTATACAAAGAGATAACATGCTTGGGGTTCTCATTAGGTTTAACATATTATAATTGAGATATCATCATTAATTAGATTTAAGCAATGATCAATCCAATCAAATATGTAATCATCTAGGTAAACCCTAGTTTACCAATTAAGCTCAGATGGGGTCGTAACAACTCTCCCCTCCTTAGAATGTTTCGTCCTCGAAACATAAACCTGCAAGAAAGATACATTCAAGATTATTCTAGGCTTCTAAAGCCTTCCATGTCATTATATTCTTGTATTTCATACCTGAATGTAGTTTTCAACATTAGATCTTTTAATTCTTTACCAAATCACAACATATTTCAAATAGTTCTCAATGATATCAAGCAAATTCTTTATGCCACAGTCAAACATAGAATGCAAAGATAAACCACCACGCTTCCGCTGCGCATCTCTGATACTCTGATACAACTATCTCAAGTTATGTGACTCAGAAAGTTCTATTGTTCTATATCACCTTTAAGTGACAAAAAATGAGTTCACCATGCTGTTTTAAACTTTAATAAAGTGCTATTCAAATAGCAAAACAGTCTTGAATTAAAAGACTAGATTCAACAATCAATTGCACAATACTACTCTTGGCATCCCCATTGGGTCATGGATGCATGAGGTGAAGCATTACCACCTCATTCCATACTACCCTGTTTCGATCCTGGGATCTGTAGGTTATGGGCCCACACACAATTCAAAGTGTAACCATCGTATTATATCATTTTAGGGTTTCAACAACAGTAATAAGGTAATCCACAATTGTATCAGTCATTCAAGCATTAATCATACTCAATTACCATCACTCAGTTATATTAGAGCTAGGTATAACAAGCTACACCTCATTAGGGTTACTTGTCCAAACAATCTAATTATCATCCCTTTCTATTAATATGAGTGAATATGTATGACTACCTTGTTCAGGGTATCTCTCCATGTGTTTTAACATCATCCAAACCGTATCACCATATTACAAATACACAATGATAAGATGCATATCAGGTATGAATTACTACAACTATCATACGCCTTTAATTTAACATATAGCTTGCACAAATACACTGAAATCATATATAGAACCAGCTTTCATACCTTAATATGCCTTCAACAAATCATACATGTAAAAACAAATTCACATATTACACAAAGCTAGTGTTTTCCCATATCTCTCTGCTCATTCATTACTTCTTTACTTTTTGCTACCTATCCTTTTCATATGATTATATACAATAAACATCATTAACATTGAAGCATTTAAGATAGGAATAGATTATTCATCATTCTTGCTATCACACAAGAATTTATTTCCTATCGCACTTCATCATATTGTATGTCACTATTACATTGACTAGATGACCTCACCAAGGTAGTTATGCACCATATATGATTCATTTTCTCTTATCATTTCATTCCCACCTTGCTCTTATTAAGGAATATATGAAAGGGAAGATGATTTTAAGACTTGGAATACTTGTATTCAAACATTCCCTTAATACATTCTCATATGTAGATTTACTTAGTTATCAACAGAGATATTTGATTACTTAGCACTTGCTTGAATCTCACAACCTCTTTATTTTATAACTTCTCCATCATATTTCAAACCCTTTCTTACGTTTCATAGTCCTCTTACTATATACTACTCTTTAACCCGTCATCTTTAATTCTAAATTTTTCTCTTATGACCATGTTGCTTATTCATATGTATGGTCATGTATACCATGTTGCACATATTTCCACCTTTATCTTTATACTATTGTGAAGTTAACATTCTAAATTAATAGTCCTTCTATTAGTTTGTACTCATGTTGAATACATTACATATTCTTCATTTTTACATCAAGTGGATCATGCATGGGTCAAACATAGTTTCTCTTTCAATCAAGTTTTTCCATCCTGAATACAGTCTACCTTTGTATGATTTATTCATTCGTTAAACTACACCTATGTTTTTTGCTTAGAAACTAGTTTGTTGTTCTAGTCTTATGAATTACATGTTCATACGATTCTCTTTACTTTTACTCTTTTGAAGACTCTTTACTTCTATGGACCTATTGAAAGCTCAACTCTATTCTTCTACTTAGCCTTTGCTTTAGAGTTCATAAAAGCATTGTACTCTATTATATGATTCATTCATCATGATTGATTCTTGCTATCTAGAACCATACATACATTTCACATATCTTTTCTATATTTCATATGTATAGTTCATATAATATTGATCAATAAACTGATTATGAACTTCATATCATGTTCTATTATTCCCAATTAAGGGTTTCACATATGAGGCCCCAAAATTGAACCTCAGATATCAGTTTCAACTAATTCTTAGTTGTTCTGATCTTGCCCATCTGTTTCAACATCTTACTGTATGTACATTCTTACTCTGATGTGGGTCTAATTATTCCAATTCTATTCTTATTATGCTATTAATAGGATTCATTAGATCCTAGTAACGCATCCTGCCAACCGGACCAGGCCAAACCTGAAGTCCTGAAGCCAATAACTACAAAGGATTACATTCTTTCTGAACTGCCACTCACAGCTCAGAAACTCGGCCGATTGGTCAGAAACTCGGCTGATTGCTTCACAACTCGGCCGATCCGCTTGAAACTCGACCGATCAACTTGCTGTTTGATTTCTTGAAAAAGAAACTCGGCCGAATTACATACAACTTGGCTGATCAGTTTGCCGTTCGATTGCCTATTAAGGAAACTCGGCCGAATCACATACAACTCGGCCGAATTGCGTACAGACTGAAAACCTAAACAGACCTGCTGATGTCAATTTCACTCGAACCAGCGGGCAAAACTATAGAAACAAAAGCTCATTCAAAGGTCAATTCTATTCCACTTGTTACAAAGAATGAAATCAATAAATGCTACAATTGCATAGTATACAACAGATATTAAAGACCCATATTTCAAAGTATTGAATATTTCAATTCAAACATATAAGAGCATTTCTATACATTTCCAACAAAAACAACATTATGAAATGTAAGTTCTATATCCTTTTACATTTATGCTCTTAATTCTTGTTTCTTTTCTCGTTTTCTAACCCTAACATTTCTAGGGTTCCTCTCTAGCCCATTCTTCCACTGTATACCTGGCCAGGGTATACGTGAGAGAATAGACAGAGTAGCTTGTACTGGCTGATCCAAGTACTCAGATATCAGGCCGGGATATCCAAATACTCAAATCCCCAAAGCTAACAACAAACATCTCCTATCTGCCACACTTAGGACTCTAACTTACTAACTTAATGGTCTTTCACAACTCACCCTAAGCTCTGATACCAAGCTGTTACACCCCGATCTCACAATTTCCTCAAATCATGAGATTAGGGTGTAAGATAGGATTTATATCTAACACAAAGAACACCCTTAACTTTTTCTTTTCTTTTAAACTCTTGTTTCTTCGCATTGAACCACATAACATCTTAATAAGGAATCTGAACATTTCTTCTACTAATCAGACTTTAATAGAAAAGATACATGTATAAACATTCATAATGTCTCTCACTCATTATGCACATGAAACTAGCTAATTAGCATACATATCAAAGAGGAACAACATTACACATCGTATTTACAACTCTCTCTCTTATCTCTTACTGAGGACCTAGAGTGACAAGGACCGACTGACTCAACTAATCTCATACTTGACTCCTGTGGCAGATCTACTCTGACGCTCTGATCATCTTCAAGTCCACGCGATTAACCCTAAAATGTTTGAGTAGAGGGGTGAGCCTACTCGCTCAGTGAATGAGTACTTCATGGAAACAGACTAATGCACTAATGTGATTACAGATATAATTTAAGTAAACGATATGAAATTTAACAACAATAAATACTACACTGAGAAGTTCTAAAACAATATAATTGAAATAACAAAGAATGTAAATATTGCATCCAAAGAATAACTACTAAAAGACTATGCTCTAGTCTTCCTTAACTCTTTCATATATAAAGAACTCTGTGAACCTATATGATCATATTTTAGATTATGCCCTGATCTATGCAGTGTACTCTGCATAGAGACTCGCAGTGTACTACGACCACACCGTACAAGACTTAGCGACACACCCGAGAAATGCTAAGTCTAACGCCAGCCCTGTTCTGCTACAGGACCACAGGCTCATCGGCCTTCAGGCTCATCGGCCTCACTGCACTACATCGAGTGCTCTGAACTCCTCCTCTAACCTGAGTACACAGGCTCAGGAGGTCTGGGTTACCACCGTGACATCGCACGCGTTGTTGTTGAATAACCCCTATTTACTCCAGTGCCACCGTGACATCGCACGCGTTGTTGTTGAACACTGTATTTCCATCCTCGTGCCACCGTGACATCACACGCGTTGATGTTGGACACGATTTTCACCCCTAAGAAGCAGACCTGTCAAAGGGGTTCTACGGTGTTCAGGGCACCTAAGTCTAACATTAACATTATAGATACATTTTAAACAGAAATCATAACTCATTTAAAATTTCTCACAAGGCTCACACGGCCTACCATATCATATCATGTAAAACATCATAACTCATGTATTCAACATATATCATGTCTCAGTAACATCCCTTTCTAGGGCATGTCATATCTCATCACCTGCAATTTACGAGATATGTATTGAAAATAAGAAGCCCTGCAATATGTAGATATCATCTCAGAGAGAACAAGCATATAAAGTTAAATGCACTAGAAACATACAATTCAACAATTAAGCATCATCACGTCTCATATCGAAACCTTTCATATCACCTTAACATGATTCATTGAACACCCTATCCTTAGGGTTTAATTTGCCTTATTCATTCATCACATGCCAACACCCTACTCTTAGGGTTTCATAAGATATAAGCATTCACTAAATAAAGATTGTTTCCAACAAATCATATACAATCAATATAGATATGAAACCATGGAAATTTAACTAAATTTAGGTTTCCCATACCATTCACTGAAATATCATGTATCAAGGATAAATTCAATTAAGATAACCCATGAGGTACATCCTAATCACTTATAGGATTACTAGTCCTTTTCAATAAAGCTGAAACTCTAGTGATGTCTCAATTAGGTTAAATCCTAATTACATCATTTGATATAAATCTGAAAAGCATTCTCACTAGGAAGTGTTGTATACGTTTATGATATGAATTTACCATTTAGGAATCATTTAAAACAGAGAAGGAATCCATATCATATCAATTTGCAACAATCTTAAATCAAACGGACATTTTAGGTTTTAGAATCACATACTAAGCAATTAGGGATTTGGATGCTATAATCAAATTCGTGCATTACACTATTTGAAGGAAGAACCCACTCACCCTAAGGTGTGAAAACACCTCAAAACTGCAGCTCAACACAGGGAATCTCGAACTCACATCAAATCCCTAGCAAAACTCCCAATTCTTCTTCCATTCAACTCGGAAACCTTGAAAATGAGGGATTATGAAGAAAGGGTGAGAAAAGAGGGAATTTCGACATTATCTTGGATCAAATCAGATCATGGACGGAATCTTGACATGAGAGAGAAGATTCACCATAAAAGTCTATGCAAAGAATCCAAACTTACTTGATTTCACCATTCCTGGAACCGCAAAACCCTAATTCAGCAATTCCTCCTCTTTCTCCACTCAAACCCTAACTCTCCCTCTCTCTCTAGATTTTCGTTTCTCTGGAGTGAATGACGAAGAATGAGAGCTGATTGTGTGTGTGGTTGCTCATATAGACCATTTGAGCTGCTTGTGTCAATTGCATATTGACCCCACACTCAACTTTTATTATATTGGCTGAATATTCAGTTATACAAAAGTTACTGTAATTCGTTTATTTCAGAGATCAAAACTTCTCCAAAAATTATGAGAATTTAGCATGTTGTTTATAATTGATCTATAAAGCTTCAGGTAAAATATGAGATCATTTGGAGTTACCAATAAATAATTAAAAATAAAACAGTGCACTGCTATCCAGAAATCTGCAGAAATGTCATTTGAAGCAAAAATGCCTCAGAACGGCCGTGCAAGATGGACCCAGCACGGCCGTGCTGCCTACCACGGCCGTGGTGCATTGATTTCAGCAGATTTGAGTAGAAAAGTTGGTTAATAGTTTAATTCTTTCAAAACGACCGTGTGGCCTTGCATGCCCGTGCCACCAAAGACCTAGCACGGCCGTGCTACCCACCATGGCCGTGCTACCCAAGCATCCAACTATCATTTCTATTTTTTTTTCTATGCCTAACTCTATCATTACTTCCCAAATGAGCTTATTTGTTGAAAACCCTTATTTCAACCGACTAGAGTTTATACACCTCAAACCCTAATTATACAAAGAGATAACAAGCTTGGGGTTCTCATTAGGTTTAACATATTATAATTGAGATATCATCATTAATTAGATTTAAGCAATGATCAATCCAATCAAATATGTAATCATATAGGTAAACCCTAGTTTACCAATTAAGATCAGATGGGGTCGTAACAGTTACGATCTCTAAATCCCAATGTCCTAGTTCATGTGATGAACGGGCACACATGAGTAAGATTCCATATGCATCAGCAATTGGATCTATCATGTACGTGATGTTATGTACTCGTCATGATGTGTCGTATGCTTTGAGCATGACGAGCCGGTATCAGTCAGATCCAGCTGAATGTCACTGGACAGCCATAAAGAACATCCTAAAGTACTTGAGAAGGACTAAGGATCAATTCTTGGTATATGATGGTGAGGAAGAGCTTGTGGTAAAGGGTTACACCGATGCTAGCTTCCAAACTGACAAAGATGACTACAGATCGCAATCTGGATTTGTATTTTGCCTGAACAACATAGTTGTGAGCTGGAAGAGTTCCAAGAAAGAGACGGTTTCAGATTCTACAACAGAGGCTGAATATATTACCGCATCTAATGCTGCGAAGGAAGCTGTGTGGATCAAGAAGTTCATTTCTGAACTTGGAGTGGTTCCAAGCGCTGGTGATGCAATTGAGTTGTTTTGTGACAACAATGGAGCAATTGCACAGGATAAAGAACCAAGATCGCACCAACGTTCCAAATATATTCTACGGCGGTTCCATCTCATACGAGAGATCGTACAATGAGGAGATGTGAAGATTTGTAGAGTACCTACAGAAAGCAATGTGGATGACCCGCTCACAAAAGTAGTTTCACAGCAGAAACATGACGGACATGTTCAATCACTTGGATTGAGATTCATGAGTGATTGGGTATAAGTGCAAGTGGGAATCTGTAGGTATGTATGCCTATAGATACTATCATTCGATGATTGTAATGGGATACTATGTAAACGATTTGTAATACTACATTGATCATATCAATAAAGGCAAGTTTCCAATCTATATGTTTGTGTTTTATATTGTGAGATGACCATAAAACTTATAGATGTCTATAAAATGATATACTCAATGACATATGTCTTCGGGTTGATGACCTGAACAGTGAGATCATATGTATGCTAAGAGTATGTATTCTTGTTTTGTCCCTAATCGGTTGTTATTGTGGAAATATCCATAGACATCAATAGCACATAAGATTAGAATGTATGTTGGTTGATGGAAGAATCTCATTATCCATGATATGGAGATATCAAACCAAATACAAAGATACTTGTTAGAGAACAGTGTATCGGATAGACCCACCTTGAGAGTGACATATGGATACCATGATTGGTAGTTAGAGTCACATCTCATAATGATGGTGGTGATTGTGATTCTTAGACTTGAAGTCACTACACTTATCACATGTCGTTCGTTGTACTTTGACATCATCCACCGTGGTCCTGAATAAGGATTGCCATAAAGATGGTACTTCGGTGCACTGTGACACATGGGGATGACTATGAGTGATGTAGATGGAATTTTTCCTTCCTACGGGAGTTTGATATTCCGGCCACTTGATAAGCGAGACTGAGAAATGCATGGCCATGCTGATGTGAGTCAATATGTGATATTGAGCTTACATATATCTCAGACAGTCTGCCCTAGTTCAAGGAACATGGATTGAACATTGAAAAGGATAACAATTCCATGACTCGAGTTCAATCCGGATATCAGCGACAAAGGAACTGTACAATCACTATAGCACTAGTCATGAATGATAGGTTAAGTTGTTCTCCAACTTCTCCAATTACTTGGGTAGCAATGAAGTCTTGCTAGATACCAATCATTGCTTGTAAAATCATAATATGATTATGGATATCACTGCCAACGTAATTTGGAGCCTATCGGGTCACACACATAGGATGTGTTGGAATAGGAGTATAATTGTGGATTTGATTGGAATTGCTCCGAATCACATTGATTACTAAAATGTTTATGTAATGGATTAGAATGATATTGGAGTGACTGGCTCTAAGTGCAAGTGGGAGTCTGTTGGTATATGTATGCCCGTAGAGCCATCCCAAGCGATTGCATGGAGTCAGATATTAATTAATCAATTAATGTGATTACTTGGTTAATTAATGAATTCCGGAATATTCTAATTGATCCACGAGCGTTTTAATTAATGCAACGCTTCTGTTTACCGATGGATTTAGGAAACCATATTTCCCTTTGTATTATGTTTAAAGGAGGATTGATGGCCGATATCTATATAAGATAGAGAGAGGCTTTTCCATTTACGCTCACACACGTAAACCCTAGCCGTCATTGTCCTTAGGAGAGAAAGGAGAGAAACGCGCCGCTAGCACGCCGCCGCAGAGACACGACTCCTTCCCGTCGGCTTGGGAAGCGCGACGTGGAGTTCTGTCCATCCGCGTGGATGAAGTAGAGACGCATACACATTTACGCCTGTGTTCGGAGGACGTCGACGACCACCTGTACGCGCTACGAGCGGCATACATCACTGCCGCAAAGGAGCGCCGCCGGATCAACCTGCGACAGCGAACGGGAGAGAAGTTCCGTCCGTGTAGGTCACCAATGTTGCACCGTCGTGCAGCGGGACATCGCCGGACTTGCTCCGCGATAAGGTATATCCCGCAAACCTGTTTCCGAATACGTTGTTGTCGACGAGATCCTGTTTTGGGTTGCGTGGATTTTATTGCTTCCACCGCGCATGTTTTCTCCACAAAACCCAACACATTGTTCATTTTTATTTTTGTAACTCCCTAAAATATAATATAAAACACATGCAGGTAAGGAACATCAGTCCAATCAAGACAAAAACACTCTGTTAATATGAGAATCAGTCATAAAGGGAACATCCTTATCTATAAGATAACAATGCTTCATAGAAAATAAAAACATTTACATTTCATGGTACTTTTAATAGAAATATAAATACATTTAGTCTAGACTCAAAATAAAGAACAAAATCCCATATCAAATTAAAATTATTGAGCTAATTTCCAGTGTCCATCATCTGTGCTAGAAGGATCATCATACCATCCATAAGCGAATATCAAATAGGTTCCTACAAGATCCAAATATAGGGGAAAAGTTCCCAGTCAGGTATGCATCAATAAAGGTAAAAGATACATAAAAAATACAACCTAACTAGTAACTTCATGTAGTATAAACAATATATAACATCATCATAATGATAAACAATTCCAGTAATTTCCAATAGTCAAGGAGCAAAATATCCATCAAGATGCATTCAGTAAATTTTGAGTGACAAATTAACCAGAGGTTGTGGTCACTATGAGGATGCAGTTAGTAATCAGTCAACACAAGCTTGCATTCACACCATGAGGGTGCTATTAATAATCAGTCAACCTATAGATTTTTTCATCTAGATATTTCAATCAACCCCAAGTGGGCAAAGCTCCAAAATTTCATTATCCAAGATTGGGTACAATTACCACAATATGGCATATTGGTATCATGGGATGGACGCCAACAAACCCAAAAATAATGTACTAAAAGCAATATTCAATATGGTCATACTTATTCATACCATCTTTTAAGTATAATCACAAATTCATTTTTTTTATTTTCATTACCACTAGTTTCTTATCAAGTATTTGCTAACAAAGTATCAACATAGCTCATATCAACATAACCTTTGATATAGTAATTATCTTACCATTTTAGATAGGCATTATACATATGTATGGTCATTTTTCTTTTAGGGTAATTATGATCCTTATAAGATAGTTGGTACGTAGCAGGTAGTATATATGTATTTTTTATATTAACATCAACATTCTTTCCTACGGTAGATCATGATTAATAACACCATAATGGAGTCATAAATACAATTTGAAAGATGGCATGTATATGTATTGTGAGATGGGGAAGGTTGTTCAGTATATTAAGACTCATATATAATCCACGTTTTAGGGGCATCAGTTATCTTAACACAAATAATTTATAAGATAAGAAAAATGGGTTATGTGCAATAATTAACATTAATAAAGAAGAGAGTCAAACAATATAGATTTTTCTTTGATCTTAGAATATATTAAACTATTACTGTTTAGCGGATTAGGCAGACATTAATGCAATTTTATATGGTCAATATGTTCTACTGTAGAAAAATAAATAGAACTACATAATAATTTTTTTCATAGGGTATAATCAAAGAGAAAATCTTAGCGATGGATCTAACTGCATACCTTGGAACTGTGTGCTAAAATGAGAACTACTGAGATTAGTAGAAGCCTGCCACCTAGTGTCTCCATCCTTTCATGCTCCATTTCTTGTGTCTTCCTCGATTCTTCCCCTTCTTCAAACCACACTCCTCACTATTTGTTCCAATCATAGGAGAAGCCTCTTCTCTTTGCGAGCTTGTGTCTCTTGGATTTTTCCCACAACGAAGAGTAGAATAGGGTCGTAGATTAATTTAATATGTGTGTGATCTATGGAATATATATAAATATAGGTGTGTGGATGCTATTCCTAGGGGTATTGGAATTTATTGGTTAGAGTCTAATGAGTTTGGGGATCATAATTTCTGTAGGAAGTTAGAATAAATCCTAATCTGATTCTGTAGGGATTTACATCCTTTCCCCAAAAAAGAAATTTTAGTCCTCGAAAACAAAACAATAAAAGAACAAGAATCACGAAAAAGGTGAGGATGCTTGTCCTTCATGTTTGACTTGCGATCCCATGTAGACTCTTCATCTATATGATGTTTCCAAACCACCTTTACCATAGGAACAATGCATATTTTCAATTGGTGAGTTCATCTATCCACTGTACGTATTGGTCTTTCTTCATAAGTCAAGTCAGGAAGGATTTCTGGTACATCAATGCTAATAACATGGGATAGATCATGGATATATTTTCTTAGCATTGAAACATGAAACACATTATGAATATTTGAGTAAGTTGGTGGTAGGACAAGCTTGTAAGAAGAGTCTCTATATTGCACTAAGATCTCAAAACGACCAATGTACCTTGGACTATGCTTTCCTTTCTTACCAAAATGCAGTACTCCCTTAGTTGGAGACATCCTCAGAAAAATATCCTCTCCAACTTCAAAGATCAACTTTTGTCTTCTTTTATTCGTGTAGCTCTTTTGTCTACTCTGGTAAGTATTTAGATTTCCTTTAATTGGATAAACTGATCAGCACATTCTTGAATAATAGCAGGTCCTATTAACTTTCTTTCTCCAACATAACTCCAACACACCAGTGATCTATATGGTTGCCCATATAGAGCTTCATATGGTGTCATGCCAATTGTTGCGTGGTAGCTATTATTATAAGAAAAATCCACCAAAAGTAAATCTTCCTCCCAAGTGCCATTCCTGGATAGAACACAAGCTCCCAACATATCCTCCAATGTTTGAATTTTCCTTTAAGATTGCCCATCAGTTTGTGGATGAAAGATTGTGCTGAATTTCAATTTTGTTCCCAATGCCTTTTATAGGCTTTCCCAAAAATAGGAGGTAAATGTGACATCTCTTTCAGAAATAATAGATTTTTGAAACACCATGAAGTCTCAAAATTTCATCAATGTAATCTTGGCTACACTATCAATATTCATACTAGAAAACTCTATCAACCTATCCACAAGAGCCTATATTCAATCATTTTTCTTCTTTGTATAAGGAAAACCCATAGCAAAATCTATGTATTTAAAATATCATTTCCATTCAGGTATCTCTAGTGATTGTAATAACCTGGAAGGTCTTTGATGTTCAATTTTACCTATTGGAAAACTAGACATTTAGAAAAGAAATCAGCTATGTACATTTTCATTCTTGGACACTAGAAATTTCAATCTAGGTCATTTAACATCTTTTTGCTTCCTAGATGAATAGTTAATTTTGACATGTGAGAATTCTTCATGATTTCCTCTCTCAAATTGGAAATATCGGGCACCCAAATACATGCCATAAATTTATAATCCCATTTGGCCCTATTGAAAACTAAGATCCTTCTTCCTCTACTGCCTCCATCATCTTCTCTCTTTCAACATCTTCAAGTTGCGACTCAAAAATCCTCATTATTATCTAAGGTTGTGCTATCAAACATGCCATAGCTATCTTCTTTAGGCCTTTAATAGATGGTAGCCACTAAGTAAGTTCTTCTAGTAGCTTCCGTTACCAAATCATCAGATTATCCATTGTACCATTCTATTTCCTACTTAGAGCATCTTCCAGAATGTGTTGGCTTTTCCTGGATGATAATTAATGGAGAAATCATAATCCTTCAAGAATTCCAACCAACAATGGTGTCTCATATTCAACTCCTTCTGAGAAAAGAAATATCTCAAGCTTTTATGATCAAAAAATACTTGAAATTTCTTTCCATAAAGATAATGGCTCCATATCTTAAGGCCATGCACCACATCAACCAACTCCAAATCATGAGTGGGGTAATTCCTCTCATGATTTCTCAACTGTCGAGAGGCATATGCTACCATCTTAGCATGTGGCATCAATATAAATTTAAAAATTGCCACCGCCACTAGAAAGGATGAGCACTATTTTTGTAGTCAATCTTTTCTTTAACAATAGAAATCTATGCTCACACTTTTTCATCCATAAGAACTTAACACCCTTCTTTGTTAGATTAATCATGGAAGGGATATATTGGAGGAGTTATCAATAAACCTCCTATAGTAGCTAGTCATTCCTAGTAAACTCCTAACCTTAGATAGTGTCTTGAGCCTGTCCCCATCCATCACAGATTCAACCTTGGCAGGATCCACAGATGTGCCATCTTTAGCAATCACACGTCCTAAGAACATAACTTTGTCCAACCAAAAATTACTTTTAGAGTATTTGGCATCAAGATTTTTGTCTCTCAGAATTTGAAACACCATTCATAAGTGTTCCTTGTCCGGAGAGAAAACTAGAATATTATCTACTAATATAATCACAAATTGACTAGATGAGGTCAAAACACTCAACTCATCATATCCATACATGCAACAGGGGCATTGGTTAACCCAAAAGGCATAACAAAAAATTCATAGTGTTTGTATCTTGTTCAGAAAGCGGTCTCATGAATATCTCATTCAAGTATCCTCAATTGATGATATCTAGACCTCAAGTCAATCTTAAAGAAGATTGTAGTTGGTCAAACAAATAATAAATATGAGGAAGAGGGTATATATTTTTTAGTGTGACCTGATTCAACAACCTGTAATCAACACAGAGTCTTAAGGATCTGTCCTTCTTCTTTACATACGTACTGGAGATCCCCAAGGGGACATACTGGGTCAGATAGAAACCTTATCCATAATTGTTTACAATTGTTGCTTCAGTTCTAGTAGTATAGTAGGTGCCAATTGAAAGATTGGTTTAGATATAGGAGTGGTCAAAGGAAAGATATGAATAGAGAAATAAACTTCTCTCTATGGAGGTAGTCTTGGGAAATCCTGAGAGAAACCATAAAAAAATTCCTTTACTACCTTTATATCCTGAATGTTTGCAACAAAGGGACGACCTTCACTACACTAACCAGAATATCCCTACAACCCTTCACCAACATTTTTAGGATCCTTTAAAACATAAACCAATTGTTGACCACCTTTGTGTCTCACACATCTGAAGATTAATTTTGACCTTGAAAATGTCCCCATAAGAACCTTCTTCTCTTTATAGAGAACTCACACATCAATCTGATCTAAACAATCCATATCGAGGATTAAGTCAAAGTCAATTATCTCAAGAACTACAAGATCATCCTTAAAACTCTCATTCCCCACCATCATAGTCACATCATGCACATATATACTATAGTTTTTTGGTAATTGAAAGGTACATATATTACTAAAATATAAGCTACATGTTTTGTCTTCAGATTTAATTTGGTAGAAAAACATTTAGAGATAAAAGATAGACTAGATCTAGTATCAAATAAAACTGAAGCAGAATGATTAGCAACATCAAGCATACCTCATACCACCTTGTTGGAAGCATCTACACCTTCTTTGTTTATAGAGTAGACTCAAGCCTCTACCTTCTCCTCAGCATGCCCCACCACATCCTTCTTCTCATGGCAATCTAGAACAAAGTGACCCTTCTTCCTGCATCTAAGGTGAGCACCAATCTTGAAATAGCACTCTCGACTAAGGTGGTACCTCTAGCAATGCTCTCTTGTCTTCTTTTTCCCATAAAATTTCTTCTAATCATACTTATACCTCTTCCTAGACATCCCCCAAAATTGCCCTTGTTGTGCCTAGAGTTGTCTCTCTTGTGCCCATAATGTCTATCATTATATTTTCTTTCATTGCCTTAAATTTCCTTGTTGTCCTCATCCATAACAGAAGACATCTCAATAGAAGAAGAGAGAGTATCATAGATACTCGAATGAACATGTGTCCTCTGCTTTGGCACTAGGATGTTAACAAACTTGTCTGCTTGTTCCCTCTTAGATTCACATAGTTTTGGATGATAGCATGCCAACTTGTGGAAGGAATGAGCATAATCCTCCACGGATTGCCCATATTTCAGCACTATGTTCACAAACTCCTTCTTCTTGTCCTTCAGGTGATAGGGTAGATTCTTCTCATTAAAAATAGTAACAAACTACTCTCAAGTGACATTTGTGCTAGGAAAACTAATGTCACAAGTGTGTGACCATCAGTTCTCTGTAGCTCCATCTAGAAGAAAGTACCAACATCCACCCACCCTATAGTCTTCAAGACAAGATAGAACTCTAAAGTAGTTCTCTATCTTACGAAGCCATGCCATTGCATATTAATTTGATACAAGCCATTTCTCTCTCTCTCCTCTCTCTCTCTATATATATATTTATATATATATATATATATATATATATGTCAACACTCACGTATCAAATTAATGCACACTTCTATTGTTCTCTTTGTTGTAGAAAAATCTAGGAGATGTATGCTTGCAAGTAGAAGAGGCTTCTCCACCAGATGGAATAGAAAATATGGAATGTAGTATGAAGAAGGGGCGGCGGCAATTTTAGGTGTCAGGTTTCTAGTGATCTCGGTAGTTCTTATTTTGTAATACCATTCTAAGTATGTAGTAGGATCCATCACCAAGATTTTTGCCTTGACTGTACTCTATGAACCAATTTATCATGATTGGATACATGTTTAAAACTAATATGACAAGGCATGGCTTGTTTGGAAGATAGAGAACTGCATATCATTCAAAGGTATGTAGTAGGATCCATCACCAAGGCTTTCTCCTTGATTATACTCTATGAACCAACTCATCATGACTTGGGGATGGATCCTACTACATACCTTAGAATGGTATGCTAGAACAAGAACTACAGATATCAGTATAAACCTAACACCTAACATCGTCGTTGCCCCTTCTTCAGACTACATTCCCTACTTTCTATTCCAGTCCGAGGAGAAGCCTCGTCTACTAGTGAGCATACATCTCCTGGATTTGTCCATAACAAAGAGCAGAATAGAAGCACATATTAATTTTATACGTGAGTATATATATATATATATATATATATATATATATATATATATATATATATATATATATATATATATATATATATAGAGAGAGAGAGAGAGAGAACCGGCTTGCATTAAATAAATATGATAAGGCATGGCTTTGTAAGATAGAGAACTGCTTTAGAGCTCTATATTTTCTTGAAGATTTTAGCGTGGATCTTGGTACTTTTCTTCTGGATGGAGCTATAGAGAACTGGTGGTCACACACCTGTGACATTTTTTTATTGGTGCAAACATCACTCGGGAGTAGTTTGGTACTGATTTTGAGGAGAAGTATCTACCCTACCACCTGAAGGACAAGAAGAAGGGGTTTGTGAACATAATGCTGAAATATGGGCAATCAGTGGAGGATTACGTTCATGCCTTCCACAAGTTGGAGCACTATTATTCAAACCTATGTGAATCTAAGAGGGAACGAGTAGACAAGTTTGTTAACAGCTTAAGGCCAAAGCTAAGGACACATGTTCATTCGAGTAGATGTGATACTCTCTCTTTTTCTATTGAGATGTCTTTTATTATGGATGAGGACAAACAAGGAGATTTAAGGCAGTGAAAGGAAATATAATGATAGGCATTATGGACACAAGAGAGACAACTCTAGGTGCAACAAGGGAAGTTTTGATAGGATGTCTAAAAAGAGGTTCAAGTATGATGAAAAGAAAGTCTATGGGAAAAAGAAGACATGCAAGCATTGTTAGAGGTGCCACCTAGGTCGAGAGTGCTATTTCAAGATTGGTTCTCACCTAAGATGCAGGAAAGAAGGATCACTTTGTTTGAGATTTCCTTGAGAAGTAGGATTCAGTGGGGCATGCTGAGGGGAAGGTAGATGTTCGAGTCTACTCTATCAACAAAGAATACGTAGATGATTCTAACAAGGTGGTATGAGGTATACTTGATGTTGCTAATCATTTTGCTTTAGTTTTATTTGACATTGGGTCTAGTCTATCTTTTATCTCTACATGTTTTGCTACAAAATTAAATCTGAAGACCCATGTAGCTTATAATCTAGTAATATCTGCACCTTTCCATTCCCACAAAAACTATGGTAGATATGTGCATGATGTGCCTATGACAGTAGAGAATGAGAGTTTCAAGGATGATCTTGTAGTTCTTGAGATAATTGACTTTGACTAAATCTTGGGTATGGAATGGTTAGATTAGAATGATGTGTGAGTTCTCTATAAAGAGAAGAAGGTTCTGATGGGGACATTTTCAAAGCCAAAATTAATCAGCAGATGTGTGAGACACAAAGGTTGTCAGCAATTGGTTTTAGCTTTAAAGGCCCCTAAAATGTTAGTGAAGGGTTGTAGGGCTACTCTGACTAGTCTAGTGAGGGATGACTCTTTTGTTGCAAACATGTAGGAGATAGAGGCAGTAAAGGAATTTTTTTATGGTTTCTCTCAAGATTTCTCAAGACTGCATCTATAGAGAGAAGTTGATTTCTCTATTGATATCTTTCCTTGGACTTCTCCTATTTCTAAACCAATCTTTTGATTGGCACCTACTGAACTACTAGATCTAAAGCAACAATTGCAAGAACATTTAGATAAGGTTTTCATTTAACCCAATATGTCCCCTTGGGGAGCTCCAATACTTATGTAAAGAAGAAGGATGGACCCGTACAAAACTGTGTTGATTACATATTGTTGAATCAGGTCACACGTAAAGCTAAATATCCTCTTCCTCATATTGATGATTTGCTTGACCAACTACAATCTTCTCTAAGATTGGCTTGAGGTTTGGATATCATCAATTGAGGATACTTGAATGAGATATTCCTCAGACTATTTTCCGAACAAGATACAAACACTATGAATTTTGTGTTATGCCTTTTGGGTTAATCAATACCCCTATTGCATTTATAGATATGATGAGTCGAGTGTTTTGACCTCATCTAGTCAATTTGTGATTATATTTGTAAATAATATTCTAGTTTTCTCTCCGGACAAAGAACACTTATGAATGGCGCTTCAAATTTTGAGAGACAAAAATCTTTATGCCAAATTCTCTAAATGTAATTTTTGGTTGGACAAAGTTATGTTCTTAGGACATGTGATTTCTAAATACGGTACATTTGTGGATCCTGCTACAGTTGAATCTGTGATGGATTGGGATAGTCTCAAGACATTGTCTGAGATTATGAGTTTTTTGGAAATGACTGGCTACTATAGAAGTTTATTGAGAACTTCTCCAGTACATCCCTTCCACTATTAATCTAACAATGAAGGGTGTTAAGTTCTTATGGATGCAAAAGTGTGAATATAGATTTCTAGAGTTATAAAAGGAAAGATTGACTACATCAACAATGCTCACCCTTCCTAGTGGCGGTGGCGGTTTTGAAATTTATATTGACGCCTCATGCTAAGATGGTAGCATATGCCTCTCGACCGCTGAAAGACCATGAGAGGAATTACCCCACTCATGATTTAGAGTTGGCTGATGTGGTGGATGCTCTTAAAATATGGCGTCATTATCTTAATGGGAAGAAATTTTAAGTATTTTTTAAATATAAAAGTTTGAAAAAAAAAAGCTCAAAAGGAGTTGAATATTAGACAACATTATTGGTTGTAATTTCTGAAAGATTATGATTTCTCTAATATATATATATATATATATATATATATATATATTGTGTGTGTGTACGCGCGTGCGGGGATGTTATTTCTAGGGGAAGATGGAGTCTGTTGGTTATAGTCCAACGGGTTTGGCCGTTTGGGGATCATGATTTCTTCAGGCGGTTGGGATAAATTTTAATCCAAATTCTGCAGGGATTTATAGTATTACTACTCATACTCGAATCCGAGTTGGAATCCTCGACGTGTCAATGCACAGGCATCGTGCCTATATAAGTATATAAGACGGGTACTCTTAAACTTCTTTTCTGAAATTCCACGCTCTCGACTAGCAACTCTCTATGGCTCGTCGAAGCAGGAACCAGTACATGGGTCACCAAAATAGTACTTCCGGGAGCAGCGTCGCCGGAGGTGCGGCGCTTCAGTGTCCAAGATGCTCCTCTCTCAAAACCAAGTTTGGTTGGAATGTCGGCACCAAACCGGCACACTACTGCAAAAACTGCCACCGCTACTGGGTCGTCGGTGGGCAAAGACTTTTGATGAGGCGCGCCTTGCGCCGAAGAGCACTTCCCTATGATGACGGCTTCTGGATCGAGGAGATCACCAAAAGGCCTGACGATCCATGCAAAGGCAACCCTTCCCTTCCTGATCTTGGCACACAGACGTCAACTTACCGAGAAGCAGGAACCGATGATTCCCCTCCTTCACTTCACGCGGCAACCGAGTTGGCGAGTGCTGGACATAGTAATTCTTCTACACCCACATCTATGCCTGTGGACTCGGCGGCGACGATCGGATCCCATAACGACAGTCCGGCCGCAAGCAAAAGTGCTTCCTGTGACGATATTAAGTGCGACTGTGCTCGTTGGCAGTCGGTTGACATTTACGAGCTAATGACGAGGATCGACGCCAGGCTCATGGAAGAAGGAGGGCTTGCAAAGGCTGCACAGTTCTGGGAGTGGTACACCTCTCTGCTCGTCTCCAGCATGTGGTTGGATCCTGTCGGGAGAGAGCAAGATGCCTGTGGCGGCGTAGGTGAAGACCGGCTTCAGTCGGCAGAAACTTCTCTACTACGGCCAGAGGAAAGTGCAATTCTCAGATGGGCCATTTTGGGACATGGTCATTGACGGCAAATACCATATCGGAGAAAGAGAATGCGTCACGGTCGCTGGCTAATTGCCTCTTTCAAATAACATTCACGGATGGCCGTGTATCTCCATGAATGTCGAATGTTGTAAATTGCGAGAACTATTTTTCATCTTGTATGATCTTAGTGATGAATTTAATTTTGAATAACAAGTCTTGTTATATCCACGTACGTTGGACAAGATTGTTTTGTTAGATACAGTTGTGTTTCTGTGCCAAAAATCAAAATTAGCCAAAGCGCCTCTTATTGTTTTGCTCATCTAATGAAATGCAAGAACCCGAACGTTTATTGTTATTTCTGTATTGGAATGAAATCAGAATCATACGAAGAGCCACCTGATAAAAAAAATACATGTTCTAAACAAATGCGAACAAGTACTCAAAGGTAAAGGAGCGGCGATTATAGCTAGGACTATTTGCTTTAGGCGACATAGTAAAGGCGTCAACTTAATTTTTGTATAGTTTGGGGGCGAAATTCGCCTTAAAAGGGCCATCCGTGTTCACAACTTGGCAGTACAATAGGTGGGCTACGATTTTCTTCGCCCTTCTTTCACATGTATATTGACTTGTAAAAATAATCGTAGCTAGTACTCAGTATGAACTCATGCTCGGTTGCTCAACACTTTCATGCTTTGTTAAGATGACTATATTCCATAAGATCCAAAAAAAGAGTGAGTGACTCTCTTACCAATTGTTTGTATACGCTAAAGCTATGATGAGTTGTGATTTTGAAAGTAACTAAATTTTATAACTGAATTGTTTTGCACTATTTAATAGCTATGTGAATATGTAGGCAATGATATCACACGCAATATTGTATAACTTCATTGGTGCCATGAAAATCTTTGATGTGAAAACAATCAAAGCAAGTGCATTTTATGCAATCAACCAAGAGAAGACATTCCTTCAAAAAACTCTAGAATCATGAATATGATCAACAAGATGATTAAGTTGCATAACTACAATGGCACGGAGAACAATGATATACGGGAAGATATATTAAGCTAGAAGCACATAAAATCATTCATGAATTTTTTTCAAACATCATAAGATAAAAGTAAAAGGAAAATCTCATAAAAGCTTTTCTCAACAACTTAGGCACACAAAGACAAGATCGTATGAAAATTACAAATTGCATCACACACAAATACAAACATCAGGAAGATGGTCCAAATGAAGGACTCAACAATTTCATGCTTTTTCTTAAATGAATGTGATCCATAAAAAGTGAGTGATTCTTAAATACTATTTTTATAGGCTAAAGCTATGTGTTATGATTTTGACGGTAAGTAAATATCATAATTTAGTTGATTTGTGACTATTTAAAAGCTATGTGAAGATGTAGGAAATAATATTGGATGCTATATTGTATGACTTCATCAGTGTGATTAAAACCTTGATGTGAAGATAACCAATGAAACTGCATCATGTTATGCAATCAACCAAGAGAAGACATTCCTATAACAACTCTAGAATAATGAATATGCTCAACAAGATGACAACACCACATAAAAATGATGTCAGGGAGAATGATGAAAAATGTGAAGAAATACTCAATTAGAAGCACCACAAACCCTTCATGAATATCTCCAAACATCAGAACATAAGGTAAAATGAAAATCTCATTTTCTCAACAACTTGAAAATCTTATAAAATGCATCATGCACAAAGATAAAATCATGAATATGGTCCAAATGAAGGGCTCATATAACCTTCAAGAAAAAACTTAGCATCAAGGGTTCTCAACTAGAAGTTATCATGAAAACGTTATGTAAACTATTCCAAAATTATTTACCGACCAAAAAAAAACTATTCCAAAATTTTGCATGGTGATCGAGTGTATGCAACATATTTAAATTATTATATCCCCCTCAACTCCCTTTACAATGAAATTAGATAGATATACATGCAATGTGAGGAAAATTCTTCCAAAATTAATAAATATTTATATACTACAACATTTCTTCAGAAGTATTCTAAAATTGTTGTTGAGCACCCATGAAGCACATGGTTGTGTAACTCGTGAAAAGTTATATGAAACCCTACATAAAGTAATGATTAAATGTCAAGTCCATTGAAGTTGGTTGATCTCCAATCATATAACTTATTTTTCCAAAGTTTATTTTAGAAGTCAATGCCATTTTCTCACACAATCTCGACTCATGTCATGGCCACCATGATCATTTAAATACATTAACATCCACTAAGGAAACATGTATCATAAACCTATGGATCAAAACAAAGTTTCTAGGAGATACAAAATATATGATTAACCACAAAGATCTTTATGACATGGTTAGTTTGTATCTTCAAAGTCTCAAGATAATGAATATAAACAAACGGGTGATTTTATGAGACAAAAAATAAGGAACTCAACTACTTTTGAACCAACAATTGAACTAATTAGAATATATTATTTATATTGATGTCTTCAAACCTTGTAGGGAAAATGGTTGATTTTACCAAGCAATGTTATATCTTTATCCATAACATTTATAATTAATTTGATGGAAGATTTACTAATAGTTTATTCTCAATTTCATGATTTTAACATGTATCATTCATATGAAACCATACAGTGTCACATTTTTGGCATCATATTAGGATTATATCAGTACAACATGATTGTAGGAACAAAATAAGAGCTTTTGAGCATAGGATGTATTGTAATGAAACCCATACCAATTACCAAACTAACTAATTTTTAGGTACATATTCATTATATGATGGTGATGGTAATGATGATGAAGATGTGTTTGTTGTTATTGTTGTTCTTGCTAGTTGTAGTCCTTGATGATGATGATGATGATGATGATGATGATGATGATGGTGGTGGTGGTGGTGGTGGTGGTCGTGATGATGATAATGATGATGATGACGACGATGGTGGTGGTGGTGATGGTGGTAGTATTGGTGGTGGTGGTGGTGGTGGTGGTGGTGCGATGAAGATGAGGGTTACGATGGTGATGGAGGTGTTTAATAATTCATATCAAATTATATATAACACTATTATTATATCATGTCTATACACTAATATTGTGATTATTAGGCAACATTTTGTCATCAACCCTATTCTTGTGTTTTATATAGGATAGATTATAGGGTTTCTCTCACTAGAGTAGAAGGTAAGGGAATGATCTTTAGTTATTAGATAGAGTGAAAATTTTATGGAGAAAGATATAAGGTTGACATTGACCCAAACACTATTGATATAAACATAACTATTAATTGACTATTGTTAACCATTGACCATATAGTCAATGTCCATTGACCGTAAGGGGTTGAGGTTTGATCTCCATCAATCTACATTGACCAACACTGATTGATGTCAACTGGTCTTAAGCCACAATAGCTCACACTAGAATTTTAACCAACGTTCCTAGTCTTGTGCCAGTTGCTCTAAAACACCCCCTAGAAGTTTGGATCAACACCAAACCTAACCATTAACAAACCTAACATGAATTTTATCACAATGGTGATGTTCTTATCATCTAACTAATGATCTTTGCACATTTGGATAAGCATGTCTTGTCAATTTTTCCAAACCATATTACAACACACCATATATTATCTATGTATTTAGATTTCAAAACTTCATGGATGTCGTGTGAAATTAGTGTTAATCCATAAGAATTAAACTATGTGTGTTTGATCTTAGATATTACAAGTGAAGAAAGAAAATGTTTATAAATCAATCATTTTTCTCACATTTTACCAACTTAGGTCTAGTAGTCTATAAATATAATAACAATAAAACATGAGTAATTTACACTAATATGTAAAATAAATGACACATTTCCTTATATAATGATCACATTTCACCTATTGGTCTACCTACAAATTTTCTAACTTAAAGAGATCACAATGACATGTCATGGTACATTATATATTATAATATTTTAATAAGAATCACTTTAGGATGCACACAATTATTTATATAGACACAATAATATAGAACAAAAAGGTGTATTGTTTAAAATGTAAAAGAGAATTATTTTCAAAGTTTGGGAAATTTAAGAATTTATAGTAGTGTCGATATGAATTAAAATAATAAATCAGGTACACTAATTATACTATTTGGATTTATGTGTCCACTTACATCTTGGTTAGTTTTGTATGGTGAAAATATCTTAGATTGTTCAGCGATAGTAGCCCAGGTGATAAGAGCTCGGTAAGTCACAATAAAGGACACAGGTTCGAACCTCACCGAAGGCACTTTGCGAATGGTAATCCATGCTGATTAAGCGCGGGAGGGGGTGACCAGACAACACTCTCTCATGCCTTGAGAGTTTACCATGTCAATTTTTCCCGGGATGGGTTCTCTTGGTCATCAAAAAAGAAAATATCTTAGATTAATATTAAATAATATGGGAACTGGAGAATAGTCATAACATAACAAGAAACAAAGTTACATTCATTCTTGTCTCATTTGGGGGTGTTTATCTATACAACTTTTATATAAATTATAACCCTAGAGTTTTAAGAGGAGAATTTTTATGTAGTATGATGTAGATGATAGGATATAATTCCTAAATCTCATTGCTTTTTTGGAGTTTGTGTGGCCTAATCAAAATACAAAAAGAAATTTGGTTAAACCATTTTGGATCCTTTGAATTGAGCTAGTCGATGATAGATATTATATTGATATAAAAAATGACTGATGCATGAGCCAAGAAAAATGTGTAATGAAAAATGGTATGTGTTTGTATCATCGTCAACTCCCACCACAAATGGATACGAGGGAGGTGAATTTCTATTATGGTTGGTACTATGATCAGAGAATTTTGGCTTTAGAAGGAAGGGTTAAATTTATTCTAGGATATAAGAAACCACACATAAAGAATCTCTATATGTTGGGAAATTATAATCTGATGTGGACCCCAACAATTCAAATCAGGTGGCTTGTGGGTGATACAATTCCTATATATGAGGTGTGAGAGGAAAGGAGGGAAACAAGCATACTAGTGATTGAGCCTCAATTACAATGGATCATATCCCCTCTAACTAATGTTGGATGCAAATGGCAATGAGCCAGTTAGAAGATGAACTCTTATGGTTTTAGCCCTGAAGCTCTACGTCAAGGCCTAGATTTTTGCTTATTCAAAAGGATGATCAGTTGTAATTAGGGTCATACAATTAAAGCTACTATGGAAATAACATGACTTTTCTGTGTGTGTAAAATGTAAGAGCACATGTCAAAGTAATATTAGAATAGGGAATTCTGAGTATCAAAATCATGGAAACAGGTTCTAGAAATGGCTACCTAAAATAACTAAAATAAACAACCCAATGAAAAGTTTAGTTTCTTATTGAAAAAATATGCTAATATTATGATAGCAAGTTGAAATATTAATTTAAATCAGTTTTCTAAAATATCTAGGAGTGCCTCTTCCACCAAAGTGCACTTTGTATTTAATTTTCACCTATATAAACAAATTTGTGTTGTTTTTTGAATTAGGAATCCAGATCTAGTATCACCCCTTTTTGGTTTGTAATACCATGTTAAAAAAAGGTCAAAACTTTAATTTTGTGGTGTTTATAGTGTTGGATCCTAGATGGGTGATTGGATGCTCTAGAGGGGGAGGGGTTGAATAGAACTGAATGCACTTAAAAAAAATTCATTATACCTTCAAGATATATCATAAGATAAGGTTGCTAAATAGGAATTTTGAGTGCAACTAACACATGCATAGCACGAGAGAGAGATTGAGCATACACCAATTGACTAGCTATTTAGAGTGGTTCCACACTTCAATTTGAAGTATGTCAGTCCACTTACCTAGAGTGGTCAACCTCTAGGATTTCTTAACCATTGCACTCATATATTCATTCATAAGGCTTGCAATACATGACCAACAAAAGGACTTACCTATCCAATACAATGAGTTTTCAACCTTACCAAGGACTTACCCACTTTGCAAGAGTCTTCTGCCTTCTTCAGAGGACTTACCTACTCTTACACAAGTCTTCACCCTTTAAGGGATTACCCACTCTTCTTGGATCTTCAGCCTTTGACTTCACCTTCACTCGGAGAAGCTTCCACCAAAGGCTTACCCACTTGAGCAAGGAGTCTTCTGCCTTCACCAAGGGCTTACCCACTCTTGCTCCAAGTCTTCAGCCTTGATCCTCACTAAGGGATGCCTTCCCTTGTTCTTCTTCACCTCTCTTAGACAAGAGAGAGAAACTTCATCTTTATGGTTGAAAAGAGAGATAAGGAGGTGGTGGAAGTGAGAGCCTCACAAGATATACATGTAGGACTAGCTCTCTTACATATTTCCTACTCACTCTAATGAATGTAGCAAGTGATTAAGCTTAGAGAGAGAGAGAGATGAGGTTGTAGGAAGCACTCAAATATAGAATAGATACCTCACATAGAGTTTTGCATTGAACGCTCAACCTTGGAATGAAGCCAAGGGGTCCTATTTATAGATGGGGATGCCTCTTAACCTTTGGGAACACTTGAGAATGAAAACTAGATGTTTTGTGGCTTGCAACAAATATATTTTCACTTGTTGCAACTCCACAATGGATAGAAACATTTTTCTGCACTTTTCCATGCAGTGCAATCGGTCGAGTTTCTATAAAGGTAACTCGACCGATCCCACTAAGAGAGAAGACCAATTTAGGCCATCGGTTGAGTTTGTCCTGAGGTAACTCAACCAATTCACTTAAATTAGTTTTGGTCAGTAGAGGGATTGGTCGAGTTCTGTGAAGTGTAAACTCGACCGATCAAAAGTCATTTTTAGGATCGGTCGAGTTTGCAACTCGATCGATGAACAACCTGATGTGAATTTTGGAAAATAGCTTTTGAGTGCTTAAATATTCGATCTAAGTGCTCCTGATTTTTTTTCTAAGCTTGATTACAAATCATACAATCATTATAAGTGATTTACAACATGATTCTATTGGATTTACATCATATTCCAAAAATGTGTGCTTGTTTTGGCTTTGATTTGTCTTTTCTCCAATTTTAGATGGGCAAGCTCGGGCATTTGGAGTGTGTCTATACCTAATCTAAAATTACTCAATGTAGAAGCATTAGACACAAATAAGTGGAATGGTTAGTCATCATCAAAACAAGGGTTTAGTCAATTTAGACCTTGAGTCAATATTGACCTAGAGTCAACATATAGTTACAAATAGAATGATTAAATTATCTCACTGGATACTCTTCCTCACAATTGTAACCCTCGTTAAAGAACGTTATTAATTGTGTAAATGACAATATATTAAATATTATATCTTTCTTTTGAGTTTGTTAATATCTATAACATGATCTTGGTATTCAAGAATGACCACGACAGTTTGAAGTCATATTTTCATTAAAAAACTAAGAAATGAAATTCATCTAAAATAAATATTGTCAAGTATAAATTATACCAAACTAAGCATTGGTCATTGAAAAGAAATAATTAGTCTCACATGTTACATCAGATATCACAAAAAATTGGAGGAAATAGAGAATGAAACTATATGGATAGAATCCTAGAGTTGTGATTCACGAATACACCCTTTGAAGATGAGCAAAAACAAACAACAATTTGGATGCCACATCACTCCTAAAACTAGCTGGAAGGAAACTATTTATTGTTCCCATGGTTTTCTCCTCTCCTTCTCGGTTGTTGCTTTACAAATGAGGTATTCTTGATGGTATGATTCACTTTGGTCATATAGGGCCCCTAAAATTCAAGTTATGAAGATTTGGATTATAACATAATCTAGTCCGTGCAAGTTTGGCAGGATTGGTGGTATTGAATTGTAATCAAGCTACTGAGTCGGCCTTATCATTATACGAATAGGATTGAGTCTGCGGTAAGGAGTAGTTCTCTTGTTGGTACCTATATTTAAGTTGATGGCATTGAGGTCATGTTGGCTTCCTAACCATTTTGGAGACAAATTCAATGGTACTAAGATGGATCTTGGTGGTACCCACTTTGTCTATATATGGTAAAATGACTTGAAATGGCACAAGTAATGCATTAGGGCAAGATATAATATGATAAATTTGTGCAAAATGCATGCTAATTCTGCCAATGAATAATGTATTACATGCCAATTTGATACAATATGAGTGAATATATATATATATAGAGAGAGAGAGAGAGAACAAATAACATTTGAAATCACCCAAAATATTATAGAAATAATATTGAATATGAGTGCATCAAAACCCCTATATCCTTGAGAAACACTATTTTTTTATTGCAAGAGTCAATGAGAAAACAATAATAACAAACTCCACTTGCCCAACTTCCTTCCCCTAGATAGACACATCGTCATCCTCCCAACCATGTAGTGGTTTCTTCTCTACAAGTGAGCAGTCATAATAAAAATAAAACATTAGCATACATATTAATAAATAAAATGATCGTACAGAGCATAGGATTTATCATAGTAAGTTAAATACAAGCTTAGTGTGTGACATATTTCCCCTATTCTACATTTCATTTGTAAGATTCAAAGTATGTATAATGGAAGCAGTCCCTATTTAAGAATGAATGAGGGCCTTTTTATGGCGGTGGCCTACAAAAAAGAGTAATGAGTGAATGAATTTGGGTCTCTTGGAATAAGAATCAAAGTTTCAAATCAAGTCATTATGTAGAAACTCAAAATTGTGTATATATATTAATTTTTGAATGTCATGCTTCTTATTCACTAATTTATTTTTTTGGTGGTATAATGAATTCAATTAAATGTTCCTTTATATTGATATAATTAAGGGTGGAAGGTGTTTTCATGTATATATTTTTCAATGGACATAGTTGAAGTTACTTGGAGAGATGTGACATAGTATCCTTTTCTACTTATTTTGATTCACAAATGTTTATTCTCAATACAAATATACTCTCTTTTAGCACATGAAATTTTTTGGTAGGGTATCATAAGTGGAAGAGTATGAATAGGAAGGGTTTTATTGATTTATTGAGGTGTGGCACAAAGTTATCTTTGTACACCTTATGATAACTAAATGCAATTTCAATCTACATGCTATCATTATGCAAAAACAAATGAGAAATAACAACACGCACATCTAATTTATCTTCAATGTAATGGACAATGGAGAGTATGAATTTGTATCATATATTCCTTCCACTATATAGATACAACATCATACTCCCAACCATGTTGTTATTTCTTCTCTACAAGTGAGTAATCATAATAAAAATAGATACATTATGATACATATTAATAAATAAATAGATCGCTAGGGGTAGAAGATTTGTTTGCTAAATTAGATACAAGCTTGGTTTGTCGCATATTTCCCATGTTCTATACTATGTGATGGCTTACCAAAAAGAGTAACAAGTGGATGGACTTGGGTAGCTTGGAATAAGAGGCATAGTTTCAAATCAAGTCGTTATGCAAAAACACAAAATGATATATGTATATTAACTTGTGAATGTTGTGCTTCTTATTCACTAATTTATTTTTTGGTAGTGTGATGAATTCAGTGAAATGATCCTTTTATTGACATATTAAGGATGGAAGGTGTTTCCCTACACATATTTTTCAATTGAATGACACATCGGTTTATCGTATCCTTTTCATCCTTATTTTAATTCACAAATGGTTTTTTCTTAATATAAATATACCCTCTTTTAGCACATGCAAATCTATTCTAGGGCATTACAAGTGGAACAATATGAATAAGAAGTTTTCACTTGATTTATTATGGCGTGGCACAAAGTTATTTTTGTACAAATGATGATATCTAGATGCAATCGCAATCTACATGATATGATTATTTAAAAACTAATGATAAACAATAGCATGCATATCTGATTTCTTTTCAATGTAAGTCACAATGGAGAGTATGTATAGCTATCATACTACATGATGGAATGCAAAAAAAAAAAATACTTGAAATAACTATCCCATCCGATGGTGGTATTATATGTGGTGAAGGTGGTGGATAAAATGTAACTATGAGAGATGACCCTTCTACACCATGATACACCTCTCCCAATTAACCTATAAATTAGGGTAATCTTAACACCTTATTGTAAAATCATGTTAAAGGTCGCACTATTGATCAGTTGTTCCGAGTAAAACATCTTCAATATACCCCATACCATAGGGTGTAGTTAGATTTTTCATATATTAAACATGTTTTCTTGTTGATTAATCCATGCAATTCTAAGGATGTGTCCAATCCTAGATCCAAAATAATAGCTTATGGATATGAGTGAAAGAACAAGCCAATAAAAGATAACATGTTTGTGATTCTTAACTAATTTTTCATGATATAGATCCGCGGTTACACTCTATAGATGTGGATTTTAGGCAAATTAAAAATTGCAAATCTACGAGACAAAAAAAACAAGGAAAAAACATAAAGATAGAGATGCAAGGTAGAAGATGTCATTAATTACCTCCCTAAGATTGGATTTGACATTGTGCTCAATGTCAATTACCAAAAATAGAGGTGGGACAGGTAGCTCATTGTGGTGGTGGGAAAACATCTTGTGGTAATTGTGGATCCAAAGAAAAAAATGCTAATGAAGTTGGGGTTATAGGAGGGAGGTGATGGTGATTGTGGATAACTCATGAAATTTCACATGCCCCAATAGTGATCAAAGGGGGTTGAGTGTAGTGCTACATACATTGCATGCATGACAATATGTATGTGCTCCTAAATCTGAAGGAGGTGGCCACAGTTTGCAAAGTGGTTAACTAGAGGCAAGATTATCAAAAGCATTAGTGAGGATCCAATTTACTTCTTTGAAAGATGCAAGAGATAGTGGGAGGTTGATGACATGAATGATGTGGTATTGGCCTTCCCCTTTCCTCTAAAAATGTTAGTTAGTCATCTAGGTGGGTCAACTAATCGGGTTGTATTTAATTAAAAAAAATTCATGAGATAAGTAGAATTTTTTGTTCCCAATCGGTTGGCTGGCGACGTGAGGCAGTCTATTGGATACTTGTCTTGGCACAAACTGACAAATACTAGTCGGTCAACTTCATGAGTGGGCCAATTGACTATGTGCCCTTGGTATATGTCTCAGCTATAGATGATCTTACTAGTTGAAGATGTTATCTAATCAATTGGTCTCTCCTCCATGTTAGTCAACTTTGATGGGATGAGTCAATTAGTATAGTGTGTGAGTCACTTGTATGGACACTTTTATTTGCGGTGTCAATAATGGGTGAGATGACCATATGAATATGTGCGCAATTGTCTAAGTACTCTGACTTGGAAGGCATTTTCTTAGATAGGATGAGTCGATCAAATGTAAATTCTACACAATCAAATAACTTGTTCTGAACTCAAGATGTAGTCCTTCAATGTTGTCATCCACCTACATGACATATTTAGAACCTAGCATTTCAATTTGAAATGAGCTATCAACCTACAAAATGTTGACGACACAATAACTGAGTCACACAAATCTAAAAATTGAAAATTGGAAAACTAAATATGAATTTGTTTTTGACTGGTAAGTTCTTTTAGTAAATAGTGAGATCTCTAGAAGGGGGAATTTGAATAGAGAAAATTCTAATATTACAACATTACAACATAAGGTTGATTAAATGCAACTTTCTTAATAAGATATAGTAGGGACACTATAAAGCGTGTAATGGATAAAAATACAACCACACAAAAGACACAAGATCTAGAGTGATTCCAATCTAATGACTTCATTCCACTGCCTAGTCATCTTTGACAAGGATTTCTAACCTGTATTTTATTACATTTTCGATACTGATACAAAATACACAAATTGCTAGTGTATTTTGTGGCACAAGACTAACCTCTTTATCAGATCAAGGATTTATATTGTCTTCTTTACATGACCTAGAAGGCCAACCTCCTTATATAAGATCCTAATCTGCCTCCACCAACTTTGAGTGTAGCCTTCTCGCAACAAGTAGCTCCAAAGAAGCTTCACCACAATCTTATCTCAAGAATTAACATGGAGCAATGAATAAAAAACAATGAACAAGAAGGAGAAAAGTAATTATAAATTATTCTCACAAAGATTACATAAAGTAATCTCTAGTGATCAAGTGATGATCAACTCCATAAAGTTTAGGCAAGGCTATATTTGGTGGAATAGGACACTAACTTGACGTCGGCTGGAGATGATAATGTGGAATTCTAAGCTTGTAAGGATAGCATGTAGATAGGTTTTTAAAATGTTATCAAATATTCCATAAGGCACTCCTATGTATATGAAACATTTAGTAATATCTAATATACCTATTGGGGGTGTTTAGGATGAGTTTAATAGGAAACTAGTCTTAATAGGATATCTAGTGGGATTAAAATAGCTAAATGCACACTAAATGAAAAGTTTGCAGACTGCATGTTGGTCTAACTTCTTTTGGTCGACCTTAACCTTGGTCAAGACAAATTTCGGTTGAGAGGCACCATGTGTGCAAGTTTTTATGTGTCTAGCTATCGATCAACTTGTGATTCGGAAGACAAATTTTAGTCAAAAAAATTAAACCAAAGAATTCTAGGTAACTCATTTTTCTAACATTTTTAAATGCCTCAGATGAATATGGAAAAAATACCTACCTATCCTAGAGGGTGTATACAAGTATAAAATTAGGTTTAGGATGTTTTTTACCAGATCATCACTTATTTTTACATCATTCCTATAGAAGTTGTACAAATTGTGTAACATCCCAGATCTTGAGGACTTGGATAACATGGTCTTAAAATGAATGGTTGGAATACTCATATCACTAAGATGAACCTCTTAATTAGGAAGCCCATCACTAAAGAACTATATGATTAAGTCTTCTTATCTCAAAGT
Source organism: Alisma plantago-aquatica (assembly GCA_963693085.1). Classification (NCBI taxonomy): domain Eukaryota; kingdom Viridiplantae; phylum Streptophyta; class Magnoliopsida; order Alismatales; family Alismataceae; genus Alisma; species Alisma plantago-aquatica. Next base: position 244,832,120 of record OY856413.1, on the reverse strand, counting down.
AGTATTAGGATAGGTGACATGTCGAAAAGTTGATCTCGAGCAATGCATGAGTGGGAACAAAGTGCGCAACTGAGGCTAGTGGTGGTCTGTGGGGCCATTTGTCATTCTTGAAATTCTACTAGAGCCTTGGTATGTGAACTCCAAAATCACAAATGGTATCAAAGTCAAAACCCTCCATTAGGTGGGGCCCACATGAGCGTGTGGCATCCCAGTCTTCGGTCGTGTGATCCAGGCATGTTGGAAGGGGTGATCTATAGTGATATAGCCACCGTTGCACTAGTAGTCATGATTAGGATATGGTGCACATGTGTCACTTTAGGTCTATAGTTGAGCCTTAACAAGTATGTCAAGAGTCAGGTGGGGGAGATTGTAACGCCTCAAGTTTTAAGGCCTTATATGATTTGAAAAGAAATGATTTGGTTGCCCATATCACCAAGGTAGACCTCCTTTTCAGGGAGACATCACTAAAGAACTCAATGGTTAAGAATGCTCAGTCCAGAGTAGTACTATGATGGGTGACATGTTAATAAGTTGATCTCAAACTGTGTGAGTGAGGACAAAGTGCACAAATAGGGCCATTGGTGGTCTACGAGGTCTATCGTCATTCCTAAAACTCTATTAGAGCCTTGTTTAGTGGGCCCGAGCATTACAAGTTGCACCTAAAGAAAGCATCATCTAGGTACAACTTGATGTTCAAGCATCCATGTACACATATAATTGTCTATCCTTTATCATTGAATCTTGTCTAAGTTCCTTGATCACATGAAACACCTAATTCACATATTAGTAAAAAAAATGGGAAATAGTCGCATTCATTGAAATTAGAGTGTGGCATATCAAAAAAATCCAACAATCTTCCCCTCTTTTATAATGAAAAACATTTCCATAAGATAAATTTGTGATAGAAAAATTGAGAGGATCGTTCCTTTGATTTTCTATACAATATGTAAATGTATCATGTGGATTTTTCTTCCTTTTTTGAAGTCAAAAGGGTGGATATACTTACCAAACTCTCCCTTAAGGAGTTGAAGACCCAAAAAAATAATCATATGGAGGGCGCTCATACCCAATAAAAAAGAGATTGTCAAATGACAGTAATAATCTAATTAGCAGGCCAACATGTACAGAAAGCCACAATTTGATTAAGGAACAAGTGTATGTATGTCTCAAAACAAATGAGAGGAATGTAAGTCTTTCATGATAAAGGTATCCCTTTAAGGACAAAAATAAATCTACAAAGAATCTCTAAAATAATAGTAATGGATGTTAATCACAATATTGGTATAGAAAAGCCAATAAAAAGGAAACTAACAAAGATAGAGAGATATATCATACAATTTGAGCTCCCCCTCAATCTCATACTCAGAAAAATTGGTCTCAAACCAAAACAACTAGCCACTAAGATAGTGATATCCATTAAAGAGAAAGAGGCATACTTCCAACTTATAGATTAAATCATTTTAGGTCCTAAACATCATATAAACATGTTGAAACCAATGCTAAATACCAATTTCTAGTTAGATAAACTAAAATTGATTTCAATATATTGGTTGAATTGTATTTCAACCAAACTATTCCTTAGTCACAATATTTTTGATCAAGAGGTGGTCTGTTGAAAAAATCAATAGGTTCACAGAGTTCCTTATAAATGAAAGAGTTAAGGAAGACTAGAGCACAGTCTTCTAGTAGTTTTTCTTTGGATGCAATATTTACATTCTTTGTTATTTCAATTATATTGTTTTAGAACTGCTCAGTGTAGTATTTCTTATATATTAATCTGAATAATAAACTTGACGAGTTGTTTAGTGATAGTTAAATGAAAAACTATTCACTGAGCGAGTAGGCTCACTCCTCTACTCAAACATTTTTAGGTCAGCAACAGTTCCAGGAATCTGAAGGATCTTTCCATCCTAGTTTTTGGCAGTAGAAGGTATATGTAGTTAGTTTAGTTAGAGGTCTCTTAATCTTTTCCCCTCGGTCCTTCGGACATGGTGTGGGTGAGAGAGAGTATGTATGGCGAATGAGTAAAAGATATAAATTAACTGTTATGTTTTACTTTCTGTTAAACAATGTTACATGTTGTAAACTCTATTTATGTTCTCTAGCCAGTTTAATTGAAATGCTTCCGCAATAGTTTATTATGTTTTAGTTTACAGCAATAATCCGGATATCATTACGAGGTTTTAAATAGAAAAAGTTTTCAGTTATTTGTTTATGTGATAATCCCTCCGTCGCGCCCTAATCTCGTGATTAGTGGTTAGTGTGAGATCGGGGTGTGACATCTTGGTATCAGAGCGTAGGTTGAGTACATGGTTACTCTAAGTCAAGGTCAGGGGATGATAAGAGACCAATAGGATTAGGACTTAAGTGTCTTCCTTCTAACTGTAATTTTCTAACAGAAAGTGTTCTGTTATACTATTGCAGATAGCAGGAAGAGGACGTGGTCACGAGACCCAAGTATAGAGCTTTGGTTGAGTCGTTAAGAATCATTAGGATCAAAAGATAAAGTTATAAGTGAGGCAAATAGGAAGTGATGTGTTTTTAGCTCTGGGAGGTCTGAGTGTTTAGATACCCTGGCCAGGTGTCTGAGTACTTAGATTGACCAGTATCAAGCTACTCTGTCTATTCTTCTCTGGATGCCCTGGCCAGGTATGCAGAGGAAGGATAGGCTAGAGAGAAACCCTAGAAATTTTAGGGTTAAGAAACTGGAAATTTATGTAGGAGTAAGAGATTAAATATAGGATGTGATACAACTCTTGTTTTATATTGCTTATTTGATCGGAAATCACTAGAAATGCTCTTATATGCATGAAATTAGATTTTCAGTTTATAAAGTAAATATGATTCTTTTATGTTGTTGTGTGTCATGAAGTGATTTATTTATTGTTTACATTCTTTGTATTAAGTAGACCGGGACAAGAAACTTAGTTGAATTAAAAGAAATGTTAGAAATGATGACCTTGATTAAAGAATGAAGATTGCATGAAATAATTGAGAGTATGGAATGTATATCTTTATTATAAAGTTGAATACATTCATACATACTACCTTTGGATTCTAAGTCTCTACGGACTAACAAACTAGTTCCAAAAAAAGATAAAGAATAAATGCGTAATTTTGAAAATGAATGCATCATATATGATACATAGCTACCATGGTAGAGACGTCTAAGTGAATGAAACAATGACACACAATATGATGATGAAACCCTAGCAGAGTAAATTGAGAATGTAATTTATCTGAATGTTCAAATAAGAGAAAGGAAAATTCCAGTGATAAGATAAGGAAGGTTTTAGTAAAACTGATGAGATCCAAATTTCAAACTAAGGAAGCAACATCACATCACAATAATGCAATGTTACTGATAAGGACCAAACCCTAGAATGTTTAGAGTTGAAGTTGTTCAAGGAACGTCGCTAGTGATTTGACCTTGAATACTAGCATCTCTATAAAACAAAATCATGAGATTTGCACTATGAAAAGTAAACTAGTATTGATAGTAATCCAGGGTTTAAAGGTAGTTAATCTGAAAGGTAGATAAACAATATGAAAATGATTCAGAGAAAAGAGTAAGATACAAATTTGAAATGTAACAAATGTGTTTGAAACAAAAGGAGAAATATAATATAAGTGAAGTGCGTTATGAAATAAATTCTTACAAGTAATAACAGGAAGTAAGTAGCAAAGAATGAGGAGTATTACTCGATACATGATTTGGAGTTAGCTATTGTAGTTCATGATCTTAAGTCATGGCGTCACTATCTTTATGATGTGACGATAGATTATCATCTTGGAAAGGCGAATGTAGTAGCTGATGCCCTCAGCAGGAAGTTAAGTTCAACAACTGATGCATTCTCTATGGCATGTTTCGAGAGAGACATGCTAGTAGAAATGTGAAAGTTGAACTCAGACTTAAGGGTGACATAGCATAGTGGTTTAATTGCATAGATGCAAGTCAAGCCTACTTTTTATGATCAGATCAAGGAACTACAGTAGGGTGACAGTGAGTTGCAGTAGATCATGCATGACATGACATGGGGAAAAGAACAGAGTTTAGGTTTCCAGATGATGATGTGTTGTATCACCGTGATAGGTTGCATGTACCTCGAGACAATTATTTGAAAGAGCAGATTCTTGAGGAAGCACAAACATCAATGTATGATATACATCCAGGTGACACTAAGATGTACATGAATCTCAAGGAGTTGTACTGGTGGCCTGGTATGAAGAGGATATAGTTGAGTATGTGACTATGTGCAGTATGTGTCAGCAGGTAAAGTTGAGCATCAGAAACCTACAGGTACCTTGTAATCTTTTCCTATACCAGAGTGGAAGTCGAAACATATCACAATGGATTTTGTGATAGGGTTTCCAGGACACCTAGAGATTGTAACTCTATATGAATGATTGTGGATAGACTAATTAAGTCTGCTCACTTTCTTCATATTAAGTCAATCTTTGATGTCTCAAAATTGGCTAAGATATTCGTGGATGAGATAGTCAGGTTGCACAATATCCTAAGTTCACATCCAAGTTTTGGAATCAGTTGCATTGTGCTTTGGGTACAAAATTAAGATTCAGTACAACTTTTCACCCGCAAACGGATGGTCAGTCCGAGAGGACCATTCAGACTCTTGAGGACATGTTAAGAGTAGTTGAAAGCTGCTCAGGATAAATAAAAGAGTTACGCTGAGAAGAAGCGTTGATCTCTTGAGTTTTAGGTTGGTGATGAAGTGTATTTGAAGGTTTCACAATGGAAAGGAGTGTTGAGGTTTGGCAAAAGAGGCAAAATGATTCCTAGATTTATGGGCCCATATCCTATCATTGAAAGGATTGGACTTGTAGCATATACGTTGGATTTGTCATTTGGGTTGGCTAATCTACATGATGTATTTTATGTATCGATGTTGAAGAAGAGTTATACTGGTACAGAGAAGATAGTAGATCCAGAACCTGCACAGTTCAGAACAGATGTGTCCTATGTTGAAGGACCAGTACAGATAGTTGATCGGAGGATCAAGAAACTCAAGAATTGTGAAATACCATTAGTGAAAGTTCTGTGGAGGAACCAAAACCTAGAGGAAGCTACGTGGGAGCTTGAATCTGAGATGCGTAACAAGTTTCCTTTTCTCTTTTAGGAATTTCGGGACGAAATTCTTATAAGGGAGGAAGATTGTTATGACCCACTCTGTGATAAATCAGTAAGCACCTTGGTTAGTGCTAAGCACCCTGTTAAACAACATGGTTAATCAATATAAGCTACGTGATGAATCAATAGTTGAGATTGAATCATCTGAGGTAATTAATGATTATAGCAATGATGATCATTAAGTTAATTAACTTGAATAAGTACTCCAGGTGTAATTGGTGCCTTGACCAGTGGTGACAAGATGATAATTGTGATTTCTTGCTTCGAGGTTGTAGTGGTTTTTGTGCTTGAGAATTTGCAAAAGAAATCACCTCAATCGGACACTCGAGGCGAGAGTTACAACATTTTCTGGAACTTTGGGTTTATAATGCAATTTTTCCAAATTATTTTCCATTTAAGTGGGTCGGCAACCTGTTGATAATCTTCTTCATTTCAATCAAAATCCCGATGGAACAGGGCCTGGAAGCGGCGCCCTAGCCCAGCGATTGAGTGACCTCTGAAGGAAAAGCTTGCTGGCGATTTCTCTTTAGCCCTCACCACCGATCCAACCTTGGCATCGTGCCCCCCCTTCATCTTCCTCCTCGCCCTAGGTGCGCAGCACCTCGACCTGCTGGGCGGCGGACTGCAGAAGCAGCAACTTGGCTGCTGCATGACACCGGCCATGGGCCGTTCTGGGCGAGCTAAGCACCAAGGAAGGTGTGATTGATCTCGTTCGTGAGGTTCGTGCACCCAACCGTAGCTCCAGCTGCACCTAGCAACTCAATCGAAGCTCACCTAGCTGGCTGAACGTCGTCCAACTTGCAGCTACTGCTGCACGGCGCACGACCAAGGAGGAGTCCATTGGTTAATCTGAAACTCCGGGAAGGTACTTCCTACCTCCGATTCATGGCCATGAATTCGACTTTACAGTTATAGATGTGCCAAGTATCAAGCATGGTTCTTCTTTTCAGTCTGTCAGTAATCGTAGAGTAGAGGTGTCTGTTCTGTAAACAGGTTAGAATCAGAACCCTATGGCGTGGCCTTTGCCAAGGAGATGATGCCCTTGTGCTTGGTCTAGATCCTAGACAAGAAATCTGCAGCCTTAGCCTAAGATTTGGCCTTTGATCGAGCCAGATTCAGATTTCTTTGCGTGAAGAAGCTATTTTACTATCGAATTGCAGGAAGAGTAAGCTAATTAATTCAAAGGTTGAAGACGATCTGAAATTGCCGAGAATCAGGCCTTGGACACACTTCCGGACGAATCCGGACATCCCAAATCGCTGTGAGTAGGATTTCATTTATTTATCATTAATAAACTCAGGCGTTTGAATATTTTCTATTTTGTGCGCGAATTACGCTGATAACAGGCGTTATCAGGCGTCGGGCAGCGTTTGGCGTTGCCCGACCTTTTTATTTCATAAAGTGCTTCTAGACACTGTTATATGATTAAATTTAGCATTTGAACAGTACGGATTTAATCAATAGATTTATATGGTTCATTGGAACCTAAATTGCTCATTTGAATGTTGAAATTAGAAATTTATGTCTGAAAATGGTATGGTTTGGGTATGAACCCAGACAATAAGGATTTCTGATAAATTATCAGATGTACGATTTTAAAGTTGATATGAATAAATAAAAATATGCAATAAAACCCTAAATTGCATATATCTTTTGACGTTAATATGTGTAAATTGATATTTACATGAAATGGCACATTTCTCTGAAATATTACCAGAAATTCTCAAGTATTTTTATTAAATTGTGTTGTGGTAGGTAATTAACTCTTAATTGAGTTAAGTGATGCCCAAACCAGGATTAGGGTTAATGTGCACGTTTTTCGAGAATTTCAGAGAATTGACAAATGTTACGTATGAATTCTCATATGTGAAGTAAATTACTCGTAGCAGTGCACTAAGATGTACAATTGAATGAATTCAATATGCATGTGACAAATTGACCTGAGTTTGGGATATTTATGAATTTTAAATCTGCCTGCATGCATGATATAAGGATAGGGTGTTGCCATGTGATAAGTGACTGAGGTAACTGAAACCCTAAGGATAGGGTGTGCAATGAATCATGTCATGGTAATATGAAAGGTCTCAATATGAGATGTGGTGATACTTAACTATTGAATTGTATGTTTCTAGTGCATTTAACTTTATATGCTTGTTCTCTCTGAGTTGATATCTACATACTGCAGGGCTTCTTATTTTCAATACATATCTCGTAAATTGCAGGTGATGAGATATGACATGCCCTAGAAAGGGATGTTACTGAGACATGATATATGTTGAATACATGAGTTATGATGTTTCTTATGATATGATATGGCAGGCCGTGTGAGCCTTGTGAGAAATGTTAAATGAGTTATGATTTCTGTTAAAAAGGTACCTATAATGTTAATGTTAGACTTAGGTGCCCTGAACACCGTAGAACCCCTTTGAGAGGTCTGCACCTTAGGGATGAAACTCGTGTCCAACATCAACCAGTTGAGTAATTCTGGTGGCACGAGGACAGAAGGGTTATCCAACACCAACCGGTTGAGTAATTCTGGTGGTAACCCAGTGTTGACTCCCTGCGCCTGTGTACTCAGGTTAGAGGAGGAGTCTAGAGTACACTCTTTTGAGAGTGCAGTGAGGCCCTTGTGAGCCTGAGGCCCTTGAGCGCCTGAGAGTCCTGTGCAGACCAGGATGAGAAGTCAGACTTAGCATTTATCGGGTGTGTCGCTAAGTCTTGTACGGTGTGGTCGTAGTGCACTGTGAGTCTCTATGCAGAGTACACTGCATAGATCAGGGCATAAGCTAAAATATGATCATATAGGTTCACAGAGTTCCTTATAAATGAAAGAGTTAAGGAAGACTAGAGCACAGTCTTCTAGTAGTTTTTCTTTGGATGCAATATTTACATTCTTTGTTATTTCAATTATATTGTTTTAGAACTGCTCATCGTAGTATTTCTTGTATATTAATCTGAATAATAAACTTGACGAGTTGTTTAGTGATAGTTAAATGAAAAACTATTCACTGAGCAAGTAGGCTCACTCCTCTACTCAAACATTTTCAGGTCAGCAACAGTTCCAGGAATCTGAAGGATCTTTCCATCCTAGTTTTTGGCAGTAGAAGGTATATGTAGTTAGTTTAGTTAGAGGTCTCTTAATCTTTTCCCCTCGGTCCTTGGGACATGGTGTGGGTGAGAGAGAGTATGTATGGCGAATGAGTAAAAGATGTAAATTAACTGTTATGTTTTACTTTCTGTTAAACAATGTTACATGTTGTAAACTCTGTTTATGTTCTCTAGCCAGTTTAATTGAAATGCTTCCGCAATAGTTTATTATGTTTTAGTTTACAGCAATAATCCGGATATCATTACGAGGTTTTAAATAGAAAAAGTTCTCAGTGATTTGTTTATGTGATAATCCCTCCGTCGCGCCCTAATCTTGTGATTAGTGGTTAGTGTGAGATTGGGGTGTGACATCTTGGTATCAGAGCGTAGGTTGAGTACATGGTTACTCTAAGTCAAGGTCAGGGGACGATAAGAGACCAATAGGATTAGGACTTAAGTGTCTTCCTTCTAACTATAATTTTCTAACAGAAAGTGTTCTGTTATACTATTGCATATAGCAGGAAGAGGACGTGGTCACGAGAACCAAGTATAGAGCTTTGGTTGAGTTGTTAAGAATCATTAGGATCAAAAGATAAAGTTATAAGTGAGGCAAATAGGAAGTGATGTGTTTTTAGCTCTGGGAGGTCTGAGTGTTTAGATACCCTGGCCAGGTGTCTGAGTACTTAGATTGACCAGTATCAAGCTACTCTGTCTATTCTTCTCTGGATGCCCTGGCCAGGTATGCAGAGGAAGGATAGGCTAGAGAGAAACCCTAGAAATTTTAGGGTTAAGAAACTGGAAATTTATGTAGGAGTAAGAGATTAAATATAGGATGTGATACAACTCTTGTTTTATATTGCTTATTTGATCGGAAATCACTAGAAATGCTCTTATATGCATGAAATTAGATTTTCAGTTTATAAAGTAAATATGATTCTTTTATGTTGTTGTGTGTCATGAAGTGATTTATTTATTGTTTACATTCTTTGTATTAAGTAGACCAGGACAAGAAACTTAGTTGAATTAAAAGAAATGTTAGAAATGATGACCTTGATTAAAGAATGAAGATTGCATGACATAATTGAGAGTATGGAATGTATATCTTTATTATAAAGTTGAATACATTCATACATACTACCTTTGGATTCTAAGTCTCTATGGACTAACAAACTAGTTCCAAAAAAAAAAGCGTAATTTTGAAAATGAATGCATCATATATGATACATAGCTACCATGGTAGAGACTTCTAAGTGAATGAAACAATGACACACAATATGATGATGAAACCCTAGCAGAGTAAATTGAGAATGTAATTTATCTGAATGTTCAAATAAGAGAAAGGAAAATTCCAGTGATAAGATAAGGAAGGTTTTAGTAAAACTGATTAGATCCAAATTTCAAACTAAGGAAGCAACATCACATCACAATAATGCAATGTTACTGATAAGGACCAAACCCTAGAATGTTTAGAGTTGAAGTAGTTCAAGGAACGTCGCTAGTGATTTGACCTTGAATACTAGCATCTCTATAAAACAAAACCATGAGATTTGCACTATGAAAAGTAAACTAGTATTGATAGTAATACAGGGTTTAAAGGTAGTTAATCTGAAAGGTAGATAAACAATATGAAAATGATTCAGAGAAAAGAGTAAGATACAAATTTGAAATGTAACAAATGTGTTTGAAACAAAAGAAGAAATATAATATAAGTGAAGTGCGTTATGAAATAAATTCTTACAAGTAATAACAGGAAGTAAGTAGCAAAGAATGACGAGTATTACTCGATACATGATTTGGAGTTATCTGTTGTAGTTCATGCTCTTAAGTCATGGCGTCACTATCTTTATGATGTGATGATAGATTATCATCTTGGAAAGGCGAATGTAGTAGCTTATGCCCTCAGTAGGAAGTTAAGTTCAACAACTGATGCATTCTCTATGGCATGTTTCGAGAGAGACATGCTAGTAGAAATGTGAAAGTTGAACTTAGACTTAAGGGTGACATAACATAGTGGTTTGATTGCATAGATGCAAGTCAAGCCTACTTTTTATGATCAGATCAAGGAACTACAGTAGGGTGACAGTGAGTTGCAGTAGATCATGCATGACATGACATGGGGAAAAGAACAGAGTTTAGGTTTCCAGATGATGATGTGTTGTATCACCGTGATAGGCTGCATGTACCTCGAGACAATGATTTGAAAGAGCAGATTCTTGAGGAAGCACAAACATCAATGTATGCTATACATCCAGGTGACACTAAGATGTACATGAATCTCAAGGAGTTGTACTGGTGGCCTGGTATGAAGAGGATATAGTTGAGTATGTGACTATGTGCAGTATGTGTCAGCAGGTAAAGTTGAGCATCAGAAACCTACAGGTACCTTGTAATCTTTTCCTATACCAGAGTGGAAATGGAAACATATCACAATGGAATTTGTGATAGGGTTGCCAGGACACCTAGAGATTGTAACTCTATATGAATGATTGTGGATAGACTAATTAAGTCTGCTCACTTTCTTCATATTAAGTCAATCTTTGATGTCTCAAAATTGGTTAAGATATTCGTGGATGAGATAGTCAGGTTGCACGATATCCTAAGTTCACATCCAAGTTTTGGAATCAGTTGCATTGTGCTTTGGGTACAAAATTAAGATTCAGTACAACTTTTCACCCGCAAATGGATGGTCAGTCCGAGAGGACCATTCAGACTCTTGAGGACATGTTGAGAGTAGTTGAAAGCTGCTCAGGATAAATAAAAGAGTTACGCTGAGAAGAAGCGTTGATCTCTTGAGTTTTAGGTTGGTGATGAAGTGTATTTGAAGGTTTCACCATGGAAAGGAGTGTTGAGGTTTGGCAAAAGAGGCAAAATGATTCCTAGATTTATGGGCCCATATCCTATCATTGAAAGGATTGGACTTGTAGCATATACGTTGGATTTGTCATTTGGGTTGGCTAATCTACATGATGTATTTTATGTATCGATGTTGAAGAAGAGTTATACTGGTACAGAGAAGATAGTAGATCCAGAACCTGCACAGTTCAGAATAGATGTGTCCAATGTTGAAGGACCAGTACAGATAGTTGATCGGAGGATCAAGAAACTCAAGAATCATGAAATACCATTAGTGAAAGTTCTGTGGAGGAACCACAACCTAGAGGAAGCTACGTGGGAGCTTGAATCTGAGATGCGTAACAAGTTTCCTTTTCTCTTTTAGGTATTTCGGGACGAAATTCTTATAAGGGAGGGAGATTGTTATGACCCACTCTGTGATAAATCAGTAAGCACCTTGGTTAGTGCTAAGCACCCTGTTAAACAACATGGTTAATCAATATAAGCTACGTGATGAATCAATAGTTGAGATTGAATCATCTGAGGTAAATAATGATTATAGCAATGATGATCATTAAGTTAATTAACTTGAATAAGTACTACAGGTGTAATTGGTGCCTTGACCAGTGGTGACAAGATGATAATTGTGATTTCTCACTTCGAGGTTGTAGTGGTTTTTGTGCTTGAGAATTTGCAAAAGAAATCACCTCAATCGGACACTCGAGGCGAGAGTTACAACATTTTCTGGAACTTTGGGTTTATAATGAAATTTTTCCAAATTATTTTCCATTTAAGTGGGTCGGCAACCTGTTGATAATCTTCTTCATTTCAATCAAAATCCCGATGGAACAGGGCCTGGCAGCGGCGCCCTAGCCCAGCGATTGAGCGACCTCTGAAGGAAAAGCTTGCTGGCGATTTCTCTTTAGCCCTCACCACCGATCCAACCTTGGCATCGTGCCCCCCCTCATCTCCCTCCTCGCCCTAGGTGCGCAGCACCTCGACCTGCTAGGTGGCGGACTGCAGAAGCAGCAGCTTGGCTACTGCACGGCGCCGGCCATGGGCCGTTCTGGGTGAGCTAAGCACCAAGGAAGGTGCGATTGATCTCGTTCGTGAGGTTCGTGCACCCAACCGCAGCTCCAGCTGCACCTAGCAACTCAATCGAAGCTCACCTAGCTGGCTGAACGTCGGCCAACTTGCAGCTACTGCTGCATGGCGCACGACCAAGGAGGAGTCTGTTGGTTAATCTGAAACTCCGGGAAGGTACTTCCTACCTCCGATTCATGGCCATGGATTCGACTTTACAGTTATAGATGTGCCAAGTATCAAGCATGGTTCTTCTTTTCAGTCTGTCAGTAATCGTAGAGTAGAGGTGTCTATTCTGTAAACAGGTTAGAATCAGAACCCTATGGCATGGCCTTTGCCAAGGAGATGATGCCCTTGTGCTTGGTCTAGATCCTAGATAATAAATCCGCAGCCTTAGCCTAAGATTTGGCCTTTGATCGAGCCAATTTCAGATTTCTTTGCGTGAAGAAGCTATTTTACTGTCGAATTGCAGGAACAGTAAGCTAATTAATTCAAAGGTTGAAGACGATCCGAAATTGCCGGGAATCAGGCCTTGGACACACTTCCGGACGAATCCGGACATCCCAAATCGTTGTGAGTAGGATTTCATTTATTTATCATTAATAAACTCAGGCGTTTGAATATTTTCTGTTTTGTGTGCGAATTACGCTGATAACAGGCGTTATCAGGCGTCGGGCAGCGTTTGGTGTTGCCCGACCTTTTTATTTCATAAACTGCTTCTAGACACTGTTATATGATTAAATTTAGCATTTGAACATTACGGATTTAATCAGTAGATTTATATGGTTCATTGGAACCTAAATTGCTCATTTGAATGTTGAAATTAGAAATTTATGTCTGAAAATGGTATGGTTTGGGTATGAACCCAGACAATAAGGATTTCTGATAAATTATCAGATGTACGATTTTAAAGTTGATTTGAATAAATAAAAATATGCAATAAAACCCTAAATTGCATATATCTTTTGACGTTAATATGTGTAAATTGATATTTACATGAAATGGCACATTTCTCTGAAATATTACCAGAAATTCTCAAGTATTGTTATTAAATTGTGTTGTGATAGGTTATTAACTCTTAATTGAGTTAAGTGATGCACAAACCAGGATTAGGGTTAATGTGCACGTTTTTCAAGAATTTCAGAGAATTGACAAATGTTACGTATGAATTCTCATATGTGAAGTAAATTACTCGTAGCAGTGCACTAAGATGTACAATTGAATGAATTCAATATGCATGTGCCAAATTGACCTGAGTTTGGGATATTTATGAATTTTAAATCTGCCTGCATGCATGATATAAGGATAGGGTGTTGCCATGTGATAAGTGACTAAGGTAACTGAAACCCTAAGGATAGGGTGTTCAATGAATCATGTCATGGTAATATGAAAGGTCTCGATATGAGATGTGGTGATACTTAACTATTGAATTGTATGTTTCTAGTGCATTTAACTTTATATGATTGTTCTCTCTGAGTTGATATCTACATACTGCAGGGCTTCTTATTTTCAATACATATCTCGTAAATTGCAGGTGATGAGATATGGCATGCCCTAGAAAGGGATGTTACTGAGACATGATATATGTTGAATACATGAGTTATGATGTTTCTTATGATATGATATGGCAGGCCGTGTGAGCCTTTTGAGAAATGTTAAATGAGTTATGATTTCTGTTAAAAAGGTACCTATAATGTTAATGTTAGACTTAGGTGCCCTGAACACCGTAGAACCCCTTTGAGAGGTCTGCACCTTAGGGGTGAAACTCGTGTCCAACATCAACCGGTTGAGTAATTCTGGTGGCACGAGGACAGAAGGGTTATCCAACACCAACCGGTTGAGTAATTCTGGTGGTAACCCAGTGTTGACTCCCTGCGCCTGTGTACTCAGGTTAGAGGAGGAGTCTAGAGTACACTCTTTTGAGAGTGCAGTGAGGCCCTTGAGCGCCTGAGAGTCCTGTGCAGACCAGGACGAGAAGTCAGACTTAGCATTTCCCGGGTGTGTCGCTAAGTCTTGTACGGTGTCGTCGTAGTGCACTGCGAGTCTCTATGCAGAGTACACTGCATAGATCAGGGCATAAGCTAAAATATGATCATATAGGTTCACAGAGTTCCTTATAAATGAAAGAGTTAAGGAAGACTAGAGCACAGTCTTCTAGTAGTTTTTCTTTGGATGCAATATTTACATTCTTTGTTATTTCAATTATATTGTTTTAGAACTGCTCAGTGTAGTATTTCTTGTATATTAATCTGAATAATAAACTTGACGAGTTGTTTAGTGATAGTTAAATGAAAAACTATTCAGTGAGCGAGTAGGCTCACTCCTCTACTCAAACATTTTCAGGTCAGCAACAGTTCCAGGAATCTGAAGGATCTTTCCATCCTAGTTTTTGGCAGTAGAAGGTATATGTAGTTATTTTAGTTAGAGGTCTCTTAATCTTTTCCCCTCGGTCCTTGGGACATGGTGTGGGTGAGAGAGAGTATGTATGGCGAATGAGTAAAAGATGTAAATTAACTGTTATGTTTTACTTTATGTTAAATAATGTTACATGTTGTAAACTTTGTTTATGTTCTCTAGCCAGTTTAATTGAAATGCTTCCGCAATAGTTTATTATGTTTTAGTTTATAGCAATAATCCGGATATCATTACGAGGTTTTAAATAGAAAAAGTTCTCAGTGATTTGTTTATGTGACAATCCCTCCATCGCGCCCTAATCTCGTGATTAGTGGTTAGTGTGAGATCGGGGTGTGACAGTTATAATAGGTGTTTAGTGTCCTATATCTTCCGATTGGGTATCCTTGTGTAGAAATTAATAAATGAAATAAATGAAGAGCAGGGTTTGTACCAAATAAATGTCAAGCAAACCACCTATCATTAAAGTCATGATATATATAACCCAGATGATAATAAGTTATAATCAACAAATCCATATAAATAGAATGGGCATTAAAGGATACATACCTAGGTAATAAAATTAATGAGGGAAACTAGATCAGATATTTAGATGTATAACCCAGATGAATCTTATGTTATTTGGGTTTCAGCTAACTATCAGGGCTAAAGAAGAAGTCCACTGCAAATGAGTATCAATAATATAGAAGAACTTTATTGGAATGAGAGAAATATGTTGTTACTTGATTGAGAAGCATGAATACAATATGTAGAAGTGATTAAGAACTCCTACTAATCATAGTAGTTTGTATATTGATTGTTAAATAAGTGGGCATTAAACTGTAGACCGTTGGCACTTCCAATAAGATGTCATTCAATGTATAGAAGAAAACAAGCTAGCTTCATCAGAGAATTGCCACTACAAAACAATAATAGCTATCAAGCTTTGTCTACCTTTTTAGGAAGAGGTTGAAACCTGGTTAGTTTGGAAGCATCTTACCTACTTAGGCAGTATGCTTTCTTTGTCTGGATTGGATACATAAATATCCATCAATTAAACACTATCAAAGCTATGAATATCTAGAATACAAGAAAATGGTGTCCCCTAAATATTTAGCCTGGTCAAGTTAAGCCTACAAAGACTACATAACAAAAAAGTTGAAAATAGGGAAATCCATGAACATCTAGATTTATTGGAAAAAAGCTCAGCTTAATCAATGAACTCGATTACTTGATTCTAAATATAGGAATTCCTCTCACCTGTCTTTCATAGAAGGCAAAGGCAGGAAGGTAATGGCAAGCTCCATCTTCAATGACAGGAGAGGTTGAACCAACCCACCTTATCAATCCTAGTAGGAAAAGGCTCCCAAACTAGGAAACTACTAGTGGGATGTGTGAAGGTGGACATGCATTGGGTGGTTGTGGGTGGATGTTGGTGTTATTATGAAGGATTGGCGAGCGGAAGACGGTTCTCATCGATATGTTGGTGGGGTGGGTGGGCGTATACATGTTGGTTTCTTGCAGCTGATTGGGATGATGCGTGGAAGGGTATTAGAAGAGGAGAAGGAATAATGGGTGGGGGATTGTAGAACATGAAGAAGTATTGTTGATAAGGGAAGATACTATAAGGAGTAAGAGAGTATTGTAGAGATGAAGATGGGAGCTAGGATAGAGGGTGATTAGCGTGAAGGATGAGACACGTACAAATGAGCATGGTGGAGGAGAAAAAGTGTTCAACTGTGAAAGATATAGAGGGAGGGTGAATAGAAATTTATGATACTTTAAAAATAATTAAACACTCAACCAAAGAAGGAGGATAAAACAAGGAAGACACTTCAGTTTAGAGTGGTTTCAACCTTTGAATCAAAGGTTGTCAATCACAATTGGGATTTTGAAAGTGATTGATTTTATTTACCTCTCAAGGTTGTTACAATAAAATACAATCACCTTCCTTGAATAAGCCTTATCCTAGAAGTAGCCTCAACCTCCATAAAGCATCCTTCTTTGGAGTACCTCCAATCTCTTAGAGAAGCCTTTTTATCCTTGAAGTAGCTCCACCACCTTGAGATAGCCTTCACCTAGAAGTAGCTCCAACCTCCTTCGAATATGTCTTCTTGAAGTAATCTCAAGCACCCCTTGAGGCAACATTCTTTACCAAGAAGTAGCTTCAACCAAGCTCCCTCAAGCAGCCTCAACAACTTGGAGTAACTAAGGAGCACAAGTAACTTTAACATGTAAAGGGGGATTGGAAGAAAGGAAGTACATGATTGTGTATATAAATTTGATCCTATATCAAGCGTTCAACCTCTTAAACCACTTAAGATGGACGCTTTTATGAGGTGGATAAGAAGCTATGTCTATAGGACACAAATTTGTAGCTTGTAGAACAAGATGGTAAGTGTTTCTTAGCTTTGTTGCTCACAAGAATGTATTCTCAAGTGTAGCTTGTATTCTTTAAGTATCATAAAGCCTCTCCTATTTTTAGGAATAGTTTCCAAGTACTTAGGGACATTCTAGGAGTCTCTAGAGTTTTCTTAGTTCCTAAATAACCGTTAGATGTACAGTAGTTGGCTAGCAATGGCGAATTTGTTCGTTCTTAAAAGAACAATCCAGAACCCTGCCCGGTCGGCAAGTTTGTTGACTGAACTGTGTCTCGGTCGAGCATTTCTTTAACTGAGGCTGGGTTTAAGGCAAATATGTAGGAACACCTATTTTTATAACTCCCAAGTATTAACCACTTAGTCTAATGATCACAAGCTTCAGACCAAGGGTTGCTTGGTCGAAAATATTTTCGAACGAAACCCATTTTAGAACATAGATGTGTAAGGTATTGAACAGTGCTCATATGTTCGACCGAGGTGGTTCTTGGTCGATGAAAAACTTCAATTGAGTGTGTCTTGGCTGACAAGTTTCTTAGTTGAGGATGTCCCTATTTTAGTCTTTTGAATCACCTATTAAGTGTGTGTTTCAATGAGTGATGGTGACTCTAACTCTAGGGAGAAACCTAGCTAAGGGTTATGAGTGGATAGGGAATATCTAATGTTTGATTTACATGATTTCTAAGTGCTTATACATTACATGTTTGTACAAGTGTTTACATTTGAGTACAATCATGAACACATATATAATTAAGAACATTTGTTTTTCAATTTGCATTGATCTTCACCTTTCCTCATAGTAGAATCTCCTTATTACCTTGATCCCTAAAATACTCAAATAGCAAATTAGATCCACAAGTATGAAATTTTTGTCATCGTTAGAACAAAGGGTATGTTAATGTCCAATTTAGCCAACAATCTCCCCCTTTTTGAGATGACAAATATTTCTAAAATATAATAAAAATAATTCAAATGAGATGAGTTTCATACCTGTGATTTACCTGAGATGAAAAGGTTCTCTTGTTTCATAAAATGTGTTTTAATTATTCCTAAAGAGATATGGAACATAGTATCCATATCTTAAGGAAATCTAGCATCAATTAATGTCAAGCTAAGAGATCATGAAACTCATTTATTTTGTTTTATATTATTTCTTCCCCTTTGTCATTTCAAAAAGATAGCCATGTAATCATTTTTAAACTTACTCCCCCTAAATGGGATACTCTCCCTCAATATCATACACAAGTTGTAAAGAGAAAAACAAAGTGATGTAAAATGTCCAATGAAAGTCGTAAGATAAATTTTTATTATCATGAACAAGTGAACACAAACAAGCCCAATTTCATTGATGATAACATAAGATAACAACATAAGCTTTACTAAAGAGATTACACAATCTCTAATACTCACTACATAGGATAAAAATATCACCTGAAAGAGTTCAAGATTACATTAATGTTAGGATCTTTCCCAAGAAATGGAGCATCACCATATTACTTAACAAGTGTTTTCCAGTCAAGTGCACCTATTTTGGTGATATCATATGTTTTCAGAAATGTAGGTACTCGATCAAATCTGAAGTGTGCAGCTATGTCCTAAAGTTGCATGGGTAAGTATTGGGTTTGGGAAAGATCATTTGAAGGTGGTGGTGTAACTTGGGTGTATTGGGTGTAAGGGTTAAAAGGATATAGTCTCCTAAGATAGAGTGCATAAGGGTATGTGTCAGGAACATTGGGAGACAAAGCTTGCATTCTTTGGTTTAGATATGTCATGGCATGGTGGTTGTAGTCTAATTATCTCCCAAGGTGATAGGTGGCCCTTTGAGATAGAAAACATAATTGGATAGATTTTCTATAGAGTACCTAGGAGGAGTAGGAGGTAGAGGGTTGACTTTAGTGGATGTCTCCCTTTCGATCCTAGCTCTTTTATGCCCAAATTCGATTCCCATTTTATCCATAATGTTTTTGGTAAGTCATTGAGGATGCTTATCACACTTGTAGCCTAAGTCCTCTAGGTTTTTGTCAAGAGAGTATTGGATTATTTGGCACACAAAATCATCATAGGGAGGATTTCCAGAAAATTCAAGCATATTGGATAGGATAATGCAAATAAAGTTCACAGAATGCTTTCGAGTATAGCATAGATGAGGCACATCCTAAATTGTGGGATTTCAATTTTGTATCTCTAAGATAGATGTTATGGAAAATAATTTGGTTACTATCCTAGCTTCAGGGGTTAAAGATGTAGCATAATAAGTTCCCATGTGCTCGTGAGATGAGGTGTTGAGAAGGAAGATGACATTTTTGATATCACCAAGACTAATGATGCTATCATTGATGGAGAATTTGGAAATAGTATTTTTGGTGGTGAGGTCTAGAAATTCTCCATATTCTATCGCATATATATCTTGCATTATAAGAATATCATTTTATGATAAATGAAAGGCTAACCCATCAACCATGGAAGTGAAATAAAATGTCTCATTGGAGTTCCTAGTGAGGTTAGCATAGAACTCATTAATGGCTTGGATGGACTATAGACGGAAGGAGGGGATAAGACACTCTGTCAATTTTTGCACCTTGAATAGATGTGAGAGATTGAGGAGAGTGATGAAGTCATTGAGGTCCACCAGCCATCAAGGAAGTGGAGTCTTTGAGGTGAGATTTAGATAGAATTCTCCAGCAGCAATGTCGTTGAAGGGGATGCCATTGATGATGCTCAAGGCTGGAGTGACCGTCCTTCCCTTCCTTGTGGCAACTTATTTGTTCCCATCACCAGTTGAGGAGGAGGCCATCTTGAGCAAAGAATGGTGGAAGAAGAGCTAGAGATGATAGTGGAATATTGTTACTAAAGAATATCTCTAAGGAACACTAGAGAAGTGATGGAGAAGAGAGAAATTAAGGTGTGAATAAAATGGGCGGATTGGGTTGCTTTTTATAGCAAAATAGAGTCGTGCTTAGTCGAAATTTTTTTCGATCGAGAGCCCAAAGACTCTTTTCCAACAGCTCTTTGTAACATCTAATCAGTCAATGTTGGAATTTTAATTTTTGGGCTCAACGGTCAAGGATTCGGTAGAAAATGTTTTTGATCAAGGGGCAAAATTTTCCAGTTCATGAGGTTTCTAGAAGAATCTCATTTGAGATTTGCATAGTCGGATGAGGGTCCCACCAAGTGAAACTCGGTCTAGAAATTTGTCGACCGAGGACTTTCTTGGTCCATAATATTGTTGACTGATCATGATGTAGTTTTGTTAAATTTATTTGAGCTTGTTTCAGTGCTTATTCATGACAATAAATCATTGTGACTAAGCAAAGGAATAATTCTAAAATTACATGCACTAAAAATCACATGAATTTCAAGTCAAGAATTTTGAGCACATATATAAAAGAAAACATATTGTAGGGGAGTAATGAGTAACCTCTTTCTAATATATTGAAATTGATCAAAAGGAAGATGTTTGGTAAAGATATCAGCTAATTGCTCTTTTGTATCAACATGATGAAAAGATATATTATTTTTAGAAATATGATCTCTTAAGAAATTATGTCTAATCTCAATGTGCTTGGCACAACCATGTAAAACAAGATTATGGGCCAAGTTTATAGCACTAGTATTGTCACAGAATATCAGCATAGAAGAGAATGCAAAGCCATAGTCATTCAAAACTTGTTACATATAGAGTACTTGAGCATTGAATGAGCCAACAACTACATATTCGATTTCAGTGGTAGATAGGACAACTATATTTTGTTTCTTACTAAAACCAAGATACTAAGGCTCTTCCTAGTAAGAAACAACCACCACTTGTGCTCTTGCGATCAAGTCAACAACCAGCATAATTGGCATCGGTGTAAGCTTTTAAATCTAACGATTGTCCTTTAGGATACCACAAACCATAGTAGATAGTAACAATGATATATCTTAAAATTCTTTTAATAGATTGAAAATGGGAGTGCATTGGTTTTGATTGAACTCTGGCACAAAGTTGAATGGAAAACATGATATCTGGTTTAGAAGCGGTCATATATAGAAAACTACCAATCATGGCCCTATATAAGGAATCATCAATGGGTTCACCATCTTCATCCTTGTCAATTTTAGCAGATGTGGCCATGGGTGTAGTAGCATGTTTACAATTTTCTGTACAAAATCATTTCAAGAGTTCCTTGGTGTGTTTCTCTTGT
Source organism: Alisma plantago-aquatica (assembly GCA_963693085.1). Classification (NCBI taxonomy): domain Eukaryota; kingdom Viridiplantae; phylum Streptophyta; class Magnoliopsida; order Alismatales; family Alismataceae; genus Alisma; species Alisma plantago-aquatica. The sequence continues at coordinate 244,811,016 of OY856413.1, read as the reverse complement.
CTTAGTAATATTCCGATCGACATTTGTTTTATTTGAAAACCAAGGAAAATGTTAATTCATCCATAAGACTCATCTCAAATTCTTTTTGCATGATATCGATGAATTGATTACAAAAGGACTCATTTTAAGCATTAGAGATGATTCCATCAACATATATTTGAACAATAAGAAAATCTGATTCATATGTTATGAAAAATAATTTAGAATCTGATTTTCCAATGGATGAACCATTATCATATAGATAGTTTTTTAAGTCTTTCATACAAATTTTGTGGTTTTTGTTTTAGACCATAAAGAGCTTTCTTAAGTTTTAAACATGGTCAAGCTTGTCAGGAATCTCAAAACCAAGTGGTTGAGCAACATAGACTTCTTCTTTTATAATTCCATTTTAAAAGGCACTATTTACATCCATTTGAAATAGTTTAATGTCTTTATGGGCAGCTAGAGCTAATAAAATTCTGATAGCTTCAATTCTAGCCACAGATGCATAGGTTTCATCAAAATTTATCCCTTCTTGTTAGTTATATCCTTGATCAACCAACCTAGGTTTGTTTCTAATTACTTCCCCAAATTCATTAAGTTGTTTCAAAAAACCCTCTTAGTTCCAATGAAGGTTTTGTCTTGAGGTTTAGGAACTAAGTCACATACGTTGTTTTTAGTAAATTGATTTAGTTTTTCTTGCATATCTATAATCCAATACTCATCTTTTATATATTCATTTACCTTTTTAGGTTCAACAATTGATACAAAGGCCATGTTGTCAACATCTCAAAATGATGATCGGGTTTTTATTTTATCAAAAGGATTTCCTATGATTAAGTCTTGAGGATAGTCCTTGATTAATCTATGAATAGGTTGTTTTGCTTTATTATGTTGTTCAATTTCAAAATTTTAATCATCTTTTTTTGATATGGTTAGGTCCTCAATTTGATGAGTAATATCATTTAAGTTTTCATTTTCAATTTCATTTTCAACACTTTGTATTGACATTTCATGAAAAGTGATATGAATTGATTCTTCAACTTTTCTAGAGATAGTATTGTAGATTCTAAATGCCTTACTAGAAGTTGAATATCCCATGAAGAATCTTTTATGTGATTTAGGGTCAAATTTATCTCTATCATCCTTTGTATTTAAGATGTAACAAGGTGTAACAAATGTATGAAAATAGTCAACTCTTGGTTTCGTTTTGAAGATGAGTTCATAAGGAGTTTTCTTAAGATGAGAGTGAATTGTTACACAATTTAATACACAACATCATGTATATACTGCTTCATCCCAAAAGGTTTTAGGTTTATTGTGTCCAAGTAACATTGCTCTAGTCATTTCTTGTAAAGACCGATTTTTCCTTTCTACAGTCCCATTATGATGTGGGGTATGTGGAGTTGAAAAGTTATGAGTATACCCTTAGAATGTACAAAATTATTAAAAGATTTGATTGTCAAATTCCCCACCACGATCACTCCTAATGGTGCATATTTTGTTTTCCAGTTGATTTTCAATTTTAGAACAAAATTGAATGAATATTCTAATTATATCATCTTTAGTTGAAAAAAATGAACCCATGTGTATCTACTATAATCATCAAAAATAACAAACCTATATATATTTTACCACCAATAGATTGAGTCCTCATAGGACCAAACAAATCCATATGAGTGAGTTCTAATGATCTAGTAGCACTAAGCACGGTTTTGGTTTTGAAAGAGGTTTTACTTTGCTTGCCTAGAGTACATGGTTCACAATTTTCATATTTATCAAAATAGAGTTTAGGTAAACCACGAACAAGATCATATTTAATCAACTTTTTTTATAACATTTGAGCTTGCATGACCTAATTTTCTATGCCATTATTGTAAATGTTCATCATTTTCAAGAAGACATTTTCCAATAATAGCTCGCATCGAATTAGGTCTAAGTGTATATAGATTTCCTATTCTTTTTCCTTCATAAACAACATTATTAGTGTTCTCTATGAGTAAGATTTGTTAAATAGAACATAATAGACACTATCACATAATTGACTAACACTAATCAAGTTGTGATGCAATCCATCAAAAGTAAGACATTTTTATTCTGAAGATTTGCACCTATATTACGTATTCCAATAATTTTACCTTTGGCATTGTCTCCAAATGTGACAGTTCCACTCTTCTTTTCTTTAAATGTTTAGAAAGACTCTTTGTTTCAAGTCATGTGTTTGGAACAACCACTATCAACCACTCAATCCTGCAAAATAGATAGATTTTGGTACCCATGTGGTGGTCCTTTTGGTTAGGAACATTTATTTATACGTTTTAGATTTTAAAATAGCTTATTATGAAGAGTTTCTTGAAGTTTTTGAGCAACAAAGGTAAATATAATCATATTTTTATTTTTTCAATAATAATTTCTTTATAGAACTATTCTCGGTCATCCATTTCCTTAACCAAAAATCTTCTCGATCGAAATGTTTGTCGACTGGAAGGATTTGTCAGAAAATGCATGTTTTGTCAAAACTCTCCTTGGTCGATTATTTCTTCGACCGAAGGGGGTCTTGGTCAAAAACACTTTCGACCAAGATGATGTTTTGTGTGTTTTCAGTAACTTTATCAACCTCAAACAAAGCATATTGTCATTTCTAATCAAATCATACAAAAATATGCAAATTAAAGCATATTTTAGTTGAGATAAGACAATAAGATTTTCAAGTTAAGGTTTAGGTCGAATCTCAACTAAATGTTCCATGTTTATAAGTTTGTGGCTTTGGAACCCAAACTAAATCTTTATCCTTATTTTTCTTGTAAGTGCATGAAAATGAGTAATTTCCAAGACATAAGCAATAATGACAGCAAATGAAATCAATTTCATTTCTCTTTTTAACATTGAGGTCATGAGCTAGACTATTTTTAGGTACATACATGACTTTAGTCTTGGGTACTTGTGTCTTTCTAGGTCTTGGTTTTTTATAGGATTTATCTTTGGGTACATAACCTAGGCCTTTCCTCCAAATTTGTCCAGATGAGTTCTCTAGGATTTTATCAAGAATGTCATTGTTTTTCAAGCTACTAAAATCTTTTTGCAACTTAGCAATTTCAGCCATTTTCCTTTTAATGACTAAATTTTCTTGATCTAAATTAGATAAAAAAATTATTTCTTTATTTGACAATAACATCATAATCCAAACGAGTACATAGAATAAGTTGAGTTTGAAGATCATTTATTTTAGCAAGCAATTCAACCTTTTCTTGGCAAAGAAAATTATAGTTTGTTTCTATAGCAATGAACTTGATATTATGATCATTGATGGAGGAATTTAAAGTATCTTTTTCATAAATGAGGCTTTCATTTTCAGAATAAAGCATATATAATTTAGCATGAAAATCATCATTTGGTTTTGTAAGCTTCTTCAATTTCTTTTTGTAATCAACATATTTATCATGTATTTCTTGAAGACCAGTAAATAATTCTTCTTTAGTTAAATAAAGAAGGATTACCTCACTTGAGTCTTATTGTTCATCTTTCTTAGCCATAAGAAATTCCACTTCTTCCTCTCTACTTTCACTATCAACTCTTGATTCATCCCAAGCAGCTTTGTAAGCTTTATCTCCCTTGTCTTTCTTCTTGAAGGAAGATTTCTTCCCGTTCTTGATTTTAGGACATTCATTCTTTACATGTTCTTTCTTGTCGCATTCAAAGCACCTAAGGTAAGAAGAGGAAGAAGCACTAGAATTTTTGTTAGATTTATACCTTCTATATTTCTTACCATCTACGATGAGTGCATGTCCTTCATCATATCCTTCACTTGTTTCATAACTTTCTTGAATGATGACTTTTGACTGAGCCTTTGTTGTAGATTTTAGAGCAATGTTCTTCCTTTTTCCCTTTTGAATTTCGGCCTCTAATCTTTCTTCTTATTAAAGGGTGGCTTCCTGAGTCTCTAGATTGCCAATGAGTTGCTCCATACACATTATGTAAGATCATTAGCTTCTTCAATGGCTGACACTTTTGGCTTGTATTTTGGAGACAAAGATCTAAGGATCTTAGACACCTAATCTTCTTCACTTATATACTTTCCTACTGCACTCAAACTATTAACAATAGAAGAAAATCTTGCATACATTTCATTGATAGATTCATTAGGTTGCATACAAAATTGTTCAAAATTTTTCTTAAGCATGCTAATTTTGGTATTTTTAACTTGGGTGGTACCTTCATGTGTTATTGAAAGTTTATGCCATATATCATAAGTTGTATCTCTTGAATATTTTCTATTAAACTCACTTATAGAAATATAACAATATAGTATGTGTACTGCGTTTGTATTTAGTTGAACTTGTTTTACTATATTTGGATCCCATGTTGCATATTCTATCATAGGAAGTTAATAAGGTGTAGATACCATCCTCCATAGCTCTAGGCTGATCCCTTGGAAGTATAATTTCATTCTTCTTTTATAATAGGTGTAGCTACTTCCATCAAAGGGTGGTGGCCAAGTCACATGAGTTCCTTCAAGGTTGAGGTTGCTAAGCAGGTTGTCCCCCATTCTTAAAGACCTTTCAGGACTCCTTGAAGACATGCTCTAATACCAATTGAAAGATCTAGAGGGGGTGAATAGAGATTTTTGATACTTTAAAAATAATTAAACACTCAACCAAAGAAGAAGGAGGAAACAATGAAGACACTTCAGTTTAGAGTGGTTCCAACCTTTGAATCAAAGGTTGTTAGTCCACTACGCAATTATCTTCAATTGGGATTTTGAAAGTGATTAATTTTATTCACCTCTCAAGGATGTTACAATAAAATAGAATCATATTCCTTGAATTATACTTCTCCTAGAAGTAACCTCAACCTCCTTGAAGAAGCCTTCTTTGAAGTAACTCCAATCCCTTGGAGCAGCCTTCTTCTCCTTAAAGTAGCTCCACCACCTTAAGATAGCCTTCACCTAGAAGTAGATCCAACCTCCCTTGAAGCCTCCTTGTTGAAGTAATCTCAAGCACTCCTTGAAGTAGCCTTCTCCATCAAGAAGTAGCTTCAACCAAGCTCCCTCAAGCAGCCTCCACAACTTGGAGTAGCTAAGGAGCACAAGTAGTTTAAACCTATAAAGGGGGATTGGAAGAAAGGAAGTATACCAATTGGTTATAGCTCTTTGATCCATACCAAGCATTAGACCTAGAAAACCACTTAAGATGAACGTTTCTTTGAGGTGGATAAGAGGATATGGCTATACGAGATGAATTTGGAGCTTGTAGAACAAGACGACAAGTGTTGCTTAGCTTTGTTGCTCACAAGAATGTATTCTCAAGTGTAGCTTGTGTACTTTAGGTGTCATAAGGCCTCTTCTATTTATAAGAATGGTTTGCGAGTGTTTAGGAACGTTCGAGGGAGTCTCTAGAGTGTTCTTAGTGTTTAAATAGTTGTTAGGTGTACATTAATTGACTAGCAATGGCTTATTTGTTCGTGCTTAAAAGAACAATCCAGAGCCATGCTCGGCCGACAAGTTTGTCGACCAAATTATGTCTCATTCGAGCATTTCTTTGATCGAGGATGGGTTTAAGGAAAACATGTATCAATGCCTATTTTCAACTACCAACTATTAACCACTTGGTCTAACTGTCAGAAGCTTCAGACCGAGGGTTGCTCTATCGATAATATTTTCGACTGAAACCCTTTTAGAGCACAAATGTGTAAGTTATTGAATAGTGATCATATGTTCAACCAAGGTGTTTGTCAGTCGACAAAAACTTCAACAAGTTTCTCGATCGAGGATGCCCCTATTTTAGTCTTTTGAATCACCTATTAAGTGTGTGTTTCAATGAGTGACGGTGACTCTAACTCTAGGGGGAAACCTAGATAAGGGTTATGAGTGGATAGGGAAGATCTAATGCTTGATTTACATGATGTCTAAGTAGTTTCACATTATATATTTGTACAAGTGTTTACATTTGAGTACAATCATGAACACATATATAATTAAGTGTGTTTGATTTTCAATTTGCATTGATCTTCACCTTTCCTCTTGGTAGAATCTCCTTATTACCTTGATCCCTGAAATAGTCAAATAGCACATTAGATCCACAAGTATGAAATGTTTGTCATCATCAAAACAAAGGATATATTAATATCCAATTTAGAGAGCAAACTACATATGGAATTAGGATCCAAAAGGTGGTGTGGTAGTCAGAGGTGATGAGCATGACGAAGGAGACACAGTGCTCAACCACCAATTCTACACACAAACATAGGTGAGGAATCTAACTCTACCCCACCCCAAACATAGTTTCTCTAACCTATTAGATTGTTTCCTCCCAATTAATCTAGGAAAGTGGTGGGAGGCGTATTAATCAAGTAGGCAAGAAATGTTGGACATTGGCAAGAAGAGAGGGGATCATGACCTTATCTAAGAAGAGGCAAAATATTAATAGACCTACTGAAAGTATCCAATACTTGATGGATGTTGAAAACTTGGATGGCGCATGGAAAAGTCAAGCTATAAGAGATGGCACATGAACAAAACTAGTGGAGGACAACTTGAGCTTGAAGATGATGAATAGTTGGCAATAGAAAAGTTACTTGTAAGCCAACCTTAGATTTTTAGGTTTGTAGTGGCGACTGCTGGTAGAAAGTATGTCTACGACACTAGAGGTTGATAGTGAGCTATGTGGGGACATTGATCCACTGGTGTAGTAGGGATTCAATGCTAAGATGGATGGGAGGATGCAAGGATGATAGTTCTAATGGGATCAGGGTTGTAGATCTCCACACATACGTAGATTCTAATCATCTCCTAAGTGCATCTATCAATGGAGGCTAGGAATTTTTGATCTGACAGCAAGGGTGTTGGGACACAGAATGTGATGATGAGGGTTTCACTAATTGCCTTGGCATCATGACCAGGAGAGGGAGATGGAAAGGGGGATTCAGGGAGTATTGGATATGGTTAGGTCACCCGACATGCTATCTCAGATGTGGTTACATCTAATACCTAACCATTCAACATGCAATGTCTATCCTCCATTTGTAGTTAAATTTGGTTGATCCAAACCGTATTTGGATGTTTCAAATATTTTTTTCATCCCTATCTAGAAGGGGTGAATAGAGTAAATTCAATTTTTTACAAACTTATCACACAAGGTTGGTTAAATGCAACTTGCTTAAAGAGATGCATTAGTGAAAATAGTAGAGTCGATAATAGACAAAAATAGAACCACACAAAAGATAAAAGATGTAGATTGGTTCCATCCTAAATAATTTCAGTCTACTACCTAGTCGTCTCCAACCATATTTCCAACATGTATTTTATATCATTTTTATATAGATATAAAATAAACAAATTATTGATGTCTTTTCTTTCTCAATACTATCCCTTTTTCAACTCAAGGATAACTACTGTCTTCTTTGTGGGACACTAGAATACCACCATCCTTGGAGAAGATCAAAATCTATGTGACGTCCCCGGATTTTCTAAAGCTTAATCTGATGTGTGACGTCCAAATTAAAACCCTCACCTCAGCGAGAATCCCAATTTAAACATCCCACACAAGGCTAAGAAGAAGAAGATCAGAGGAAGTCAGAAGGAAACACAGTAGCACATGTACATGAACAATAAACAAACCATACACACATGTTCACCATTCAACATATAATTACAACATGAATTGTTACAACATTTGATATTACATATTGAACAACAAACTACTCAACATATACATGTACTACCACTAAACTACAGGATCTTAAGACAACAGGCCCACCTGTACATCAGCTCGCCATACAACTCTCACTATACTGGATCTTCAAGAGCATAACCACAACCTAAACAAAAGGTTACATGCGGTACACGTCAGTACAATATTTCATGAATATTGTACTGAGTACGCCTACGTGTCTTTTTATATACCTCTCATCATATCTTGGCAATAAGATAAAACTAATATACTTGGCAGTAACAGAAGAATATAAGAAAAGCATATACTTGCACAAGGATATTCATTAACAAAAGAGAACACATATTTTAAGCACATTTCCATCATATATCTCGTACATCAGCCCCCAAGGGCTTTGATGTTTTTAGTCCTTATGATCTACTACCAAAGAGTTTGAGATCATATTACGTATGATCTACTACCAAAGAGTTTGAGATCTAACACATGTAATCTACTACCAAAGAGTTTGAGATCACTTCAATGCACTGTACTACCAAAGAGTTTAGTGCTATCATATGATGGATCAGATATCATATATTTGATGTGTTCATAGCCATAAGTATGAAGAATCAAGCAACATAGCATACAAGAACAATCATTTCATCCAATATCATATGCCAAGTATTTTACTACACATATAACACAAGCATATTGTATAATAAGCCAAGTAAGAGGTAATGGCGTACCTTCCAAAGAGATATCCTAATCACATATCACTGATGTCAACTATAAGCTTGGTCAAACCTGATCAAGACAAGACCACATACTACCATCAGATTCTCAACTTATTATATCTCATCTTAACCCTAGTCGTTCTCATATTAGGGTTTGCTTACTCATTATGGTATTCTCATGATTACTTGTATTCTTGTCTTGTGATTATTTCACACTGATGTCATATTCCAGATTATGATTCATTATCAAAGTTCATCATCTGAACATTAGGTTCCATATCCTTTTTGTGCACATATTAACCCTAGGTTACATCATTAACCTAGATAAGGGTTTTATAACATGCATTAAGATCCATCTTCATATAACATAGATTATGTTCATCATGATGATCTCATACTTAAAACTGAGGTTCCATATACTGATATGAGATTACTTTGTACATTTCATCATTTATTGATCATTAATGTATTTAATACATTTTATTTAGGATTATTAGCCCTAATTAGACATATTAAGCAAATTACATGATTTCGTACTTCATCATGACCATAACTGACATCATATGCATTATAAACATAAAATATGGTTCACAGGTATTTTCTCACAATTTTAGGCCATTGTGTGGTATTTATTACAAATGAAAAAAAAGCATTTTACAACTTACATGATATCACTGATATTAGTGTCTCGAAAGACTTATATTAAGCTTTCATGTTGTTCTACATATTTTTCTGAGAAAAATGGTAGCTTGTTTGTATTTTTCTGATAACGGAGCTAATTTCTATGCATTATCTAAGGTATACATATTTTCTGGGAATATCTTACCTCTGGGCCAACTGCGCACTGCCACGTGGCACCAGGGTTCCAACGTTGGTGCTGAGCCGGCCGGTTTAAGTGCTGACCCAGTCCTCCTTCTTTCTCTCTTTCTCACGTTCCACGCGAGGCGGACGCCCGTGGCGTCGTTCTCTGCCGGCGTGCAAGCAACCCCATAAGGTGCTCCTATCCTCTCGGCCTCGCTGCTGGTGGCCGTCCTGGGCTAACTCCGGTGAGCTACTGAGGGTCGACTATTGCTCCTCACCTCCTGATTTCTCCTCAACTGCTCTCTAAGCTCCATGCTCGTGAGCCATGGGTGATGGCTGTCGTCATGTTGTGCTCTTCCGGTGAGCAGCATGCTCTACCTCAGCTGCACGTCTCCTCCTGGATGTCGACCTACACGACTGATCCATCATGATCTCGTGCATGTGTCTCCTTGCTCTAGCGCCGCCACTGGTCTAACTCCAAGCAGGCGCCAGCATGAAGTCTCTTCTATGCGAGGGTGTCGTTGCGCTCCCCTCTATTCGCCGCCGCCGGTTCTCCTCTCCGGCGTGCAACCGCAACAGCTACTCTCCTCTGCGTCAAGTCTGCAGTAGGACTCTTCCAGCTGCCGCTGACCTCCAGGCCATTAGCCTCTTGGCTTCTTGGGAGTCTGGTGGGGCTGGCCACCCTAGGCTCCAGGGATCTCAGTGCCGCTACAAAGCTCAGTCTCTGACTGAACGCCGCTGCAAACTCGGTCTCCGACGGAGCGCCGCTGTGAGGCTGCTCTCCGGCCAAAGGTAGGCTATGAGGTCTTCTCCTCGTTCCGGTGTGCCTCTGTTGGCTCCTCCACGGCTGGTCGGATATGAGATCGCGTCGTTCCTTGTACTTCACCTCCTCATCCTCGTCTTCCTTCTCACACTCATCCTCTGTGAGTTACGGTGGTGAAGGTGTGGGTGTCTCTTTCATTTTCTCTGTGTGGGTGATAGTTTGTCTCGAGTGGTGGGTTATACAAATCGTCAAGACAAACTGAGAAGTACTGGAGCCTGGAGGCACGCCTCTGTGATTCACCCACGATCATAACATCGTGGTGATCCTTGCGGGATGAACTGTCATCTCCCCCCACATTCCTTGCTGACCACGTTCCTTGCTGAACTAAAGGCACAAGGATTTAATCATTTAAAGGTCAAGATGGTGCCATGCTACCAATTCGTGGCCATGCCCTGGCAGTGCAGATCCTAGGGAAAACTCTGCCCGCATGACGTATCCAAGCAACGATACCTAAGCTAAATAATGAAACCTTTAGTAAAGACATGCACCAGAAATCTCATGATTACATGATATTCAACCTAATAACTCCATCTAGAAAACTCCAATTTCAACCAAGCTTTAACCAGTGCTTTACTACCCCTGAAGCTACAATCTACTCAAAATTTGGTGCCAAAACACCATGGTTTTACCATCCAATTAAATTCCTCAAGAAGGCATAAAAAGAGAGATCTTAATCATTATATAAATCTCGATCAACATTCCAACTTTACTAAAATACTTGGAACTCTCATTATAACTCAAGATATGGATTCTAGTATGTTATTGGAGATTTATGGATTTCAAAAATCCACTCCATCACATCCTACACACCTTAAAATATATTTCGTCCTCGAAATTAAGCCAAAATCAAGTCCATCACATCATATACATCTAAAAAGAACTTTCGTCCTCGAAAGTAAGCCATAAGCATACTTTCAGGGAAAACCTTATCTTACTGTCATCCACATGTAGGCATCATCCTATGTACAACATAGCCAAAAGCTCCAGAATTATATTCCAGCTATTAGGATGTTTTCCAAACATCTAAGGTGATACAAGGGTGAACCACTCATCATATATCATGGTTTAAGAGCTTAGGTTACATCATGACGTATCTCATATGTTATGGTTGCTTCCTTATCTTTGCCCACGGATTAGGGTTCCGTCATCATATTACCATGTTCTAAAGGAGTTAACTCAAGTTAACCCATATATCAAGGTGTCATGATCGTTATGTTGTGCTAACTGTCAAACTATATTTTCATATTTATTAAGCACTAAGATTAACACATCATGTAACATGTTTCATTCATATGATTTTATTTCATTGTTCATAATAAATTGTAACATTTATTAGTGATTTCATCACAAGATTAACCAACAACATCACATTATCATCATTATTCCTGTATATGGTTAACCATTTATGCATTGATATCAATTAAACCGTCTCTAGGTTTTCGTCATATCGTGTCCATATGTCAAATCTCAAGTTTAGATAACATCCTTACATATATATGTCATGGTTGTGTTAAACAAACTTATACAAGTGGCTTATCAACATACATCAGCAAGTCCAATGAGGTTCCCTTAACCTATACTTGAGGGTAGTGCTATGCTCAATCTCGCTGAGCTAACTCATCTCTATCAGTTTCTCATATGTACAAACTATATCTTCCCTCTCGGTCTAGGGTTCTTAGGTTACCTCACTGGCACTGGCTAATAGCTTCATTAGCTCTAGCCACATAAGCACAAACCAAAACATGATATGTTATACTCTTCATCGGTATTCTACCCATGAAACATGCTTACCCAAAACTCTCTTATATACACCACCAGATTCCAATGTGGGAAACCACCAACCCGAGCATGAGGCTTCACAGAAACTACACAGCTACCTCCTCCAGGGTCTTGGGCTCTCTCCCTCACCCAGATGGCAGGCACTCATATCGATGTTCACTTATGCACATATATAACCAGCCTCTCTCTGTCTCTAGGGTTTGGTTTTCCCAAGGACATCTAGGGTTCAACAAACTATAGGAATCATGCATTAGGCAACTCAACTCATTCACTTAGGAGTATTCTAGTTTAAGACATATCGTATCACATATCTCATATTTCTCATATCGTGGAGTCTAGGTTCTCTGACCTTCTCCCTGTGGGTCTCGCTCTCTCTTGAGCTAACCCCAAAACTGGTCCTAACACTAGAGGTCCTCCTTCGCAAAAGAACTTGAGGCTCATGCCGACTCACAACCTTGTCTTAACTTAACTTATCTCATATCATAAAAGAACTCATACCTGCATCATTAAAACTTATTTCAAATCCTCAAAACTGAACTTAAGTCCTCGAAGACAAACATATATCTTCATAAACATCTTATGTCTTCTATATAAGACTTACATCATATCATCAAAACTTATATCATGTATTCCATCTATCATATACATCAAAAAGGCTCTAGACATCTAATCTAGAACTACTCTCTCTTCTAGACTGATGTCATTCACTTTCACTTAGGTTACATGAACACCTCCTACTCGTACTTGTGTGGGGACACATTTTTGTGATACATATACATAATAAAATATTATATAGTTTTTCTCCGATAAAACAAACGTCAGAGAAAACTATCGAGGTTCGATCTGATTGGAATCAAAAACCAAATCCTGAAAATGAGTGTCCCACACATAGTAGAGAGACCAGTGTCATAAAAACTAGTGAAAGGGGTGAGAACATGGTGTAGACTAGTGTAGCTACTCTAGACAATGAGCGCCATATGTCTAGGGTTTCTCTTCCCTCGATGCACGTCATTTCCAAATAGTGCAACGTCCCATACCGCTACACTACAAGGAAAGAACGACATATAAGGACTTGCTACTCAACTAGCACCAGTCTAGACCTAGTTCTCAGACATCTAGGTACTAACCTAGAGGCTAGGTCAGATCTAGTCTCTAAAAGACGACTAATCTAACCCTAAAAGATTATTAAGGTTCAAGGTTCTTTTGTTTTAAGTTGCATAATGAGCAAATGTCAGGCTTTGCTATTGTTCATGCTCTGATACCACCTGTGACGTCCCCGGATTTTCTAAAGCTTAATCTGATGTGTGACGTCCAAATTGAAACCCTCACCTCAGCGAGAATCCCAATTTAAACATCCCACACAAGGCTAAGAAGAAGAAGATCAGAGGAAGTCAGAAGGAAACACAGTAGCACATGTACATGAACAATAAACAAACCATACACACATGTTCACCATTCAACATATAATTACAACATGAATTGTTACAACATTTGATATTACATATTGAACAGAAAACTACTCAACATATACATGTACTACCACTAAACTACAGGATCTTAAGACAACAGGCCCACCTGTACATCAGCTCGCCATACAACTCTCACTATCCTGGATCTTCAAGAGCATAACCACAACCTAAACAAAAGGTTACATGCGGTACACGTCAGCACAATATTTCATGAATATTGTACTGAGTACGCCTACGTGTCTTTTTATATACCTCTCATCATATCTTGGCAATAAGATAAAACTAATATACTTGGCAGTAATAGAAGAATATAAGAAAAGCATATACTTGCACAAGGATATTCATTAACAAAAGAGAACACATATTTTAAGCACATTTCCATCATATATCTCGTACATCTGCCCCCAAGGGCTTTGATGTTTTTAGGCCTTATGATCTACTACCAAAGAGTTTGAGATCATATTACGTGCGATCTACTACCAAAGAGTTTGAGATCTAACATGTGATCTACTACCAAAGAGTTTGAGATCACTTCAATGCACTGTACTACCAAAGAGTTTAGTGCTATCATATGATGGATCAGATATCATATATTTGATGTGTTCATAGCCATAAGTATGAAGAATCAAGCAACATAGCATACAAGAACAATCATTTCATCCAATATCATATGCCAAGTATTTTACTACACATATAACACAAGCATATTGTATAATAAGCCAAGTAAGAGGTAATGGTGTACCTTCCAAAGAGATATCCTAATCACATATCACTGATGTCAACTATAAGCTTGGTCAAACCTGATCAAGACAAGACCACATACTACCATCAGATTCTCAACTTATTATATCTCATCTTAACCCTAGTCGTTCTCATATTAGGGTTTGCTTACTCATTATGGTATTCTCATGATTACTTGTATTCTTGTCTTGTGATTATATCACATTGATGTCATATTCCAGATTATGATTCATTATCAAAGTTCATCATCTGAACATTAGGTTCCATATCCTTTTTGTGCACATATTAACCCTAGGTTACATCATTAACCTAGATAAGGGTTTTATAACATGCATTAAGATACATCTTCATATAACATAGATTATGTTCATCATGATGATCTCATACTTAAAACTGAGGTTCCATATACTGATATGAGATTACTCTGTACATTTTATCATTTATTGATCATTAATTTATTTAATACATTTTATTTAGGATTATTAGCCCTAATTAGACATATTAAGAAAATTACATGATTTCATACTTCATCATGACCATAACTGACATCATATGCATTATAAACATAAAATATGATTCACAGGTATTTTCTCACAATTTTAGGCCATTGTGTGGTATTTATTACAAATGCAAAAAAGCATTTTACAACTTACATGATATCACTGATATTAGTGTCTCGAAAGACTGATATTAAGCTTTCATGTTGTTCTACATATTTTTCTGAGAAAAACGGTAGCTTGTTTGTATTTTTCTAATAACGGAGCTAATTTCTATGCATTATCTAAGGTATACATATTTTCTGGGAATATCTTACCTCTGGGCCAACTGCGCACTGCCATGTGGCACCAGGGTTCCAACGTTGGTGCTGAGCCGGCCGGTTTAAGTGCTGACCCAGTCCTCCTTCTTTCTCTCTTTCTCACGTTCCACGCGAGGCGGACGCTCGTGGCGTCGTTCTCTGCCGACGTGCAAGCAACCCCATAAGGTGCTCCTATCCTCTCGGCCTCGCTACTGGTGGCCGTCCTGGGCTAACTCCGGTGAGCTGCTGAGGGTCGACTATTGCTCCTCACCTCCTGATTTCTCCTCAACTGCTCTCTAAGCTCCATGCTCGTGAGCCATGGGTGATGGCTGCCGTCATGTTGTGATCTTCCGGTGAGCAGCATGCTCTACCTCAGCTGCACGTCTCCTCCTGGATGTCGACCTACACGACCGATCCACCATGATCTCGTGTGTGCGTCTCCTTGCTCTAGCGCCGCCACTGGTCTAACTCCAAGCAGGTGCCAGCATGAAGTCTCTTCCACGCGAGGGTGTCGTTGCGCTCCCCTCTATTCACCGCCGCCAGTTCTCCTCTCCGGCGTGCAACCGCAGCAACTACTCTCCTCCGCGTCAAGTCTGCAGTAGGACTCTTCCAGCTGTCGCTGACCTCCAGGCCATTAGCCTCTTGGCTTCTTGGGAGTTTGGCGGGGCTGGCCACCCTAGGCTCCAGGGATCTCAGCGCCGCTACAAAACTCGGTCTCTGACTGAACGCCGCTGCAAACTCAGTCTCCGACGGAGCGCCGCTGTGAGGCTGCTCTCCGGCCAAAGGTAGGCTATGAGGTCTTCTCCTCGTTCCGATGTGCCTCTGTTGGCTCCTCCACGGCTGGTCGGATATGAGATCGTGTCGTTCCTTGTACTTGACCTCCTCATCCTCGTCTTCCTTCTCACACTCATCCTATGTGAGTTACGGTTGTGAATGTGTGGGTGTCTCTTTCATTTTCTCTGTGTGGGTGATAGTTTGTCTCGAGTGGTGGGTTATACAAACCGTCAAGACAAACTGAGAAGTACTCGAGCCTGGAGGCACGCCTCTGTGATTCACCCACGATCATAACATCGTGGTGATCCTTGCGGGCTGAACTGTCATCTCCCCCACATTCCTTGCTGAACTAAAGGCACAAGGATTTAATCATTTAAAGGTCAAGATGGTGCCATGCTACCAATTCGTGGCCATGCCCTGGCAGTGCAGATCCTAGGGAAAACTCTGCCCGCATGACGTATCCAAGCAACGATACCTAAGCTAAATAATGAAACCTTTAGTAAAGACATGCACCAGAAATCTCATGATTACATGATATTCAACCTAATAACTCCATCTAGAAAACTCCAATTTCAACCAAGCTTTAACCAGTGCTTTACTACCCCTGAAGCTACAATCTACTCAAAATTTGGTGCCAAAACTCAATGGTTGTACCATCCAATTAAATTCCTCAAGAAGGCATAAAAAGAGAGATCTTAATCATTATATAAATCTCGATCAACATTCCAACTTTACTAAAATACTTGGAACTCTCATTATAACTCAAGATATGGATTCTAGTATGTTATTGGAGATTTATGGATTTCAAAAATCCACTCCATCACATCCTACACACCTTAAAAGATATTTCGTCCTCGAAATTAAGCCAAAATCAAGTCCATCACAATCTACCTTCACTACCAATAAAAACATGCTTATCATAAAAAGTAGCACCAAAGAGGTTTCATTGTAGCCTTCTTACAAGAAGTACCACGAAGCAACAAACCTAGAACATTGAACAATTAGGAAGAAAGAAATTACAACTTCTTCCAAAAAATATTGCATAATGAAAGCAAAAGTGAATAAGTTATTATAAACTCCAAAAAGGTTAATCAAGACTATATTTTGTGTAGTAGGACACTAATGTTGAACTATAGCTGAGACTAACTTGAAGGTAGCTAGAGATGACAATGTGGAATACAAAGTGTGTAAGGATAGCATGTAGATTGATTGATCCAGTGTTCTCTAAGTATCCATAAGGAAAGCACAAGTGAATAAGTTATTATAAACTCCACATAGTTTAATCAAGATTGTATTTTGTGTAGTAGGACACTAATGTTGAACTATAGCTTAGACTAACTTGAAGATAGCTAGAGATGACAATGTGGAATACAAAGTGTGTAAGGATAGCATGTAGATTGATTGATCCAGTGTTCTCTAAGTATCCATAAGGGACCCCTATATATAGGAAGCACTTAAGTATATCTAAGATACATATCTGGAATGCTTAGGATGAGTTTAGGGGGAAACTATCCATTTAGATAGCTATTGGGATTAAAATTATTAAATGCACACTAACTAAAAATACGTAGACTTTCTATCGATAGAACTTCATTTCAACCTTCCTTGACCTTGTTCAAAAAAGAGTTTGGTTGAGAGGCACCATGTGTTTAAGTTTTTTAATGGTTGAATATCGGTTGACTTGTGACTCAACCGATCTATTCTCCATCAAAAAATAGTACAACCCAAAACGTCCTTATAACTCATTTTCCTATTTTTGGTAAATGGCTCAAATGAATATAAAAAGAATCTACCAATCATAAGGGTGTATAGAAGTATAAAACTAGGTTTAGGATGGTTTTGAGCCAATCATCACTTGTTCTTACATCTTTCTTACCAATTTCTACAATTTGCACCTATACAGAGCATCAACTAGGTTCTACTTGATATAAAAACATTCAAACACATATATGATTGCATATTCTTCATCATTGGATCTTTTCTAGGTTCCTTGATTAGTTGGAATACCTAATTCACATGTAAGTAACACAAATATAATATATTTTCATCATAAAAATTAGAATCTGGCATATCCAAAAGCCAATAAATGGTTGATGCTTATAGTGACATTGGGTGGTCATCATGCATGTCTCCATCATAAGGTAGTGTTTGATGTATTGGTTTTTGTCCTTAAAATTTATGGTTTTGTCACTTCGAACACTGACTTATGGGTGTGGGAATATGTGTTTGATGATGTATGTCAGTAACCACTTGGTTCTCAACTTTCCCAGAAATAGTCAAAGGCAAGATATATAAATTAGGACCTGATCTTGCACTTGTAGATATTTCTTTCTCAAGTGGTATTCACGCAACATCTTAGTTCACTCTTTGTTAATGGAGGAGTTCTCATATGAAGTCAACCTTGGCTTTTTAGATTCTTTCGGTCATAGTTTTTTATCATGATTACTACTAAAGATAGATATTAAGCCACTTGACTGTTCACAAAGCCTAATTATCAATCTCTACAAGTAAGTGACAAGACATCCAAAAAATTAGATGGAATAGTACAATTCTAAGGGGATTATTCAATCTTTTAGGCTCATAATGCACCATTCACCTTGTTATCCAAATCCTTTCTTGTCTTCATGGAAATATGATGTGTTTCAACAACTAGATGATTGTCTTGGATCTGCTTTTAATGGTAAGGTTTCCTCCACCCACTTTGAGATGTAGCAATCTATGGCTAGGATGTATGAGTAGTCATAGAAGGAAGCACATGGATCCACTTAGTCCATTTCCTTACATAAAAATGCCCATCCTCTTTCTAGAAGTGGAAGCGCATATAATCCCTTTTAGAAATATTCACAGTGCTTTAACATCGATCACAAGACTTGATATAATTGTGGGAATCCTAGAATATAGATGGATAATAATATCCACACTAACGAACTTTGCAAACATGTTATCAGAGCTCAGGTGGCCCCAGTTAGACATGTATGGCAATGCACCCAGTTAGACATGTATGGCAATGCACCTGGATGTGAGGTAATTCCTCCTCAGAATACATCTATGTTAAACCCTTTTAACCACAACTTGAACTGATAGGGCCCATCCTAGTAGTTGTGGTGAATATCATATATGAACTTAATATTTGAATTCTTGGGAAATCTATATCTAGAGCTCTTAAAACCAAAAAAATCATAAAATATGCACACTATAGAGTGAACGCACTACTTATATTGTGGTAACCTTCATAAATTGGTTTCCTGGGAGAGAGACACTAATAGGAACCAAAACTTTTTGTTTGATCTGTAGGCAACTAACATGATCAGAGACTATCCATTTCTAGTCTCTATTTTCCACATCAATCTGCTTATAGCAATAAAATATATCTAATCAACCTCAGATTTGCATCTTTCTTTGACAACATATATTTGATAGTAGTGTGATTTATGTATAATATTGGTTGCAAACCGACCAGATAGGAAAGTTGTCAAAAATCATAGGCTATGTCCATAAGATCCTT
Organism: Alisma plantago-aquatica; assembly: GCA_963693085.1. Classification (NCBI taxonomy): domain Eukaryota; kingdom Viridiplantae; phylum Streptophyta; class Magnoliopsida; order Alismatales; family Alismataceae; genus Alisma; species Alisma plantago-aquatica. Next base: position 244,791,969 of record OY856413.1, on the reverse strand, counting down.
CTTGTTAGTAGCATGACCTAACAGCCAATCATTTGATGATTATAATAAAACACGATGTAGTTTATTTGATAACAAATAAAGGTAATTATATTTATTATTTTTAGTATAATGAATGGATATAATAATGTCCTAAGAATGTATGACTCGATTACTTGTGATTCCTAGTTTAGGACATGAACATGAGATTACATGTTAACTAAGAGTAGTCCTTATTGTCTAATCACTAGTCATACATTATTTGCAAGTTCATATGAAAATAATTTATTAAGACTAGTATGTGTGATGACTAATGACTACACCTCACTAGTCATGAAATTGTATCTAAATTCAAACACATAGGTACTTGATTGCACCAGACATACCCAATTTGAGTTGATTTGTAGAAGTAAGAAATGGTAGCCAGATTTATATCTTGATGTGATAGTGTTGATCGTGGTCCTTGGACCTAAGTAATTACAATAACTACATGTTGTTCAGTATATTTTAACACTACTCAACATGCCATTGAATAAAGATTTCCGTACAAATCATGCTTGGGTGCATTGTGACACATGTGGATTATTGTGAGTGGTATTTATGAAATTTGTCACTCCTAATAGAGTGATATCCAGTTATGGGACGAGTGAGACTATGAAATTCATGGCACTACTCATGTGAATCAATATATGAAATTAAGTTCACATGTAACTCAAATACTCTACTCTAGATAATGGAACATAGATTGAACATTAAGAGGATGGTACTTCCATTCCTCATATTCAGTCTAGATATCATAGATAAAAGTACTATAGGTGATTGTAACATTAGACATGGTATTGTATTGAAGTTGTTCTACAATCTACCCAATTACTTGGGTGGAAATAAAGCATTGCTAAATACTAGTCATTACTTGTAAAGTCATGGTAGGATTATATATATCAATACAAACATAAAGTGGAGCCTACAAGGTTACACACATAGGATTTTAGGGAAAAGGATTTTTAAGAACAACATTGATTGACTACAAAAAGGTTTAGGTAATCAACTAGGTTATTGATATACTAACTGGAAGCCCAATCTTCTGATTAAAATGTCCAATCAACTAACTGGACAGACATGGCAATCAACCACAATGTCCAGTTGGTTGACTGATTTGAGATCATCCCAATTGGTCGACTAAATATCCCAATCGTTTGAGGGATAAGATCAATCCAATTAGGAGACTAGCTAGTCCAGTTGTTTGACTCAACAAGATTAGTGAATCCACTGGAAAATTCTACAAGTTTCTAATACAATCCAATTGATAGGTTGGACTAGTCAGTCAACTAACTTTTTCTCTACTAGTGGACCACTTGAATGTAACTGGTTCCTTTTCATTTCCTAGGGTTTTAGAAACCTTAATTCCTAAACTCTATTAATTAAAGGGGAATAACTTCCATGAATGGTCTAGGACTCTGAGAATTTTTCTCACATGAGTGTAACCTCTATGTTCTAGATACACTAATACCACATGAACTAGTCCTAAATGTTCTTATGGTGTAAATGGAAGCTTATTGTAAGTTGTATGTTGTGGACATCAAGTGATTTAGTTATAATTATGAGCTTCAGAACAGATGGAAAAACATCTCAGAAACATGTACGAAGAACAAGCAAGGAAAGAGAGTTGTGTTGTATTTAAGACATTATTTAAGTACAATATGGTAGAAGTTGATCTAGTTGAGGACCACGTACTCAACTCTATTGGGTATTTTGAAATCCTAGGGATACTAGAATTTTCTTTAGGAAAAGAGTTGGACATAGATGTGATCGTGAAATTATTGGTGGATTCATATAAACAGTTTTTTATGAATTACAACATGAACAATTTCATCAAACCGTTGTTAGAGATACTTGACATGTTAAGAGAAACTAAGGGTCATATGACAATAGACAAGCCCAAATATGTGTTGATGGTAAAAAAAAAGGAAAGAGTAAGTCCAAGGGAAAAGGAAAAACCAAGAAGAGTTTTTAAGGCTAACAAAAAGTATAAGTCTTTGAACTTGTAGCAAAAGGAGGACTGGGTAAAAGAGGTAATTTTCACCATCGTCATTAGGTCAAACATTGGACAAAAGTTATACTCTCATCCTAGAAGAACTGAAGAACAGGAAGCAAGTGATAGATATCTAAATATTGGGTGTATATGTTATAGAGATAAATTTATCTACCTCTTCATTTGGGTATTTCATTCTGAATATGGATGTCACTAATATTCAAATATGTAGGATATGAAGAAATATGCCCTTGAATAAGGGAGATGTGTAATACGCATAGAAAGTGGAGCATGAGTAGGTGCTACTATTGAAGGAACCTACTATGTATGTACACCTATAAGTTTGTAATGGAGTTAGAGAACTTCCACTTTCTACCTTTTATAAATAGGAACATCATTTGTGTTCATGTTTAGACAAGAATATTTTTGAATTTCATATAAAAATGGTCGACATGTATTTATAAAAATGAGATCTTTAATGGAAGTTACCTATGTCTTATGATCTTAATTTATTAGATCTTGGGACAAACATTTATAATATAATAGTAAGAAGCTTAAAATCTATGATGCAAACAAAACCTCCTGTGCAACTGTTGTCTAGGCCACATAAAAGATAAGTGCATTTCAACTTTACATAAATATTGTTATATAGACTCATTTGATTTTAAATAAATCATGACATGTGAGTATTCTTTATTAGTCAAGATGACAAATGCACCTTTTACTTGTAGTAGGAAAGGTCAACTGACTTATTTGGACTCGTACATACTAATGTATGTGGACCTTTTAACACAAATACCAAAGGTGGGTATCAATAGTTCATCACATTTATGGATGACCATCGTATATATGTCTATGTGTATCTATTGAAATACAAGTCATAATACACTCAAAAGTTCAAGGAATTCATGAGTGAAGTACAAGACCAACATAGCAAGAGTATTAAAGAACTTTGATCACATCGAGGTGGTAAATACTTGAGCCAAGAGTTTGAAGCCCTTAGGAATTTTTGGATATCCTAAGCAAACCAAGGGATATTACTTCTTTATTCCATATAAAAACAAAGTTATTGTTTCTAGAAATATTGTAAGTCTCAAAATGACATCTATTTTTAGAAAACCTTGTGGGAGGAAAATAGAAATTGAAGAATATTAAGTCCAATGAGATAAACTTGAACCTATGGAGGTTGATAAGGAAGAATAAGAATTGCATTTTTTGTGAAATCTCAAGTTCCTCCCATAATACAAGAACATTGAAGGTCTAGTAGGGCATGTCTTGAGACATAGGGATTTGGATTTCTTATGACTCAACAAGATGATTTATGAATCACCTATGATGAGAAACCAACAACCGATAGTGAGGATATTGAGGGATCATATTTTGAAATATTGATCAAATCCATGATATTTGAGATGGAGTACATGTAAAGCAACAAGATATGAACATTGGTGGATCAACCTAACCCATAAGATGCAAATGGTCTTCAAGAAGAAGATTGACATTGTTGGTAATGTACAAACCTACAAAGAGAAATTGGTTGCAAAAGGTTCAAGCAAGTTCAAGATGTTGACAATGATGAAACCTTCTCACATGTTGCCAGGGTTAAATCCATTGGGATCATGTTTTCAAATGAAGCTTATCATGACGATGAAATTTGACCAATGAACATTAAAAAAGAATTCCTTATAGAAATCTCCTTGAGGATGTGTACATGACACAAACCAAAGGTTTTTTTTCACTTCGAGTGAAGCTAGAAAAAATATATAAGACACAAAGTTTAATCATTTAATTGAAGCAAGCATCTTGAAATCATTATCTTCATTTTGATGAGACAGTCAAACAGCTTGGTTTTATCCAAAATGAAGATGAACCAAGTATTTAAAATAAGGTTAGTGGGAGCATAAGTGTATTCCTCATATTGTATATATGTGACATACAATTGATGGGGAATGATATCCCTACTCTACATTTGGTTGAAAACATGGTTGGAAAACACCTTCACCTTGAAGGACTTAGGAGAAGCTTCCTATTCTAGGAATTGAGATCTATAAAGATAGATATAGAAGGATTCTTGGTCAAATTCAAAGTACATACATTGATAAAGTGTCAAAAATGTTCAACTTGCAAGAGTCATGAGAGGAAACTTACCCATGTCTTACAGAATATGTCTCTCTAGAACTAAATTACCACCTCTTCTAAAGAGAGGGCACACATAAGTAAGATTCTATACACATTTTTAGTTGTATCTTTCATGTCTATCAAATTACTTATGAATCCTGACATCTCGTATGCCATGAAAATGATGAGTAAATACCATTCACATAACAGTGAAGTTCACTAGACTGTCATAAAGAACATCCTTAAATAATTAAGAATGATTGTGGATATATCCTAATTTACAAAGGTGAGGAAGATTTGGTTGTAAAGGGTTACACTGACATAACCTTCCAAACTGACAAGGATGATTACCAATTAGAATGAGGTTTTGTGTTTCACGTTCAGAGATGTGAGATAGAAAACTTGCAAGAAAGAGGTAGTGGCTAAATCTACAAAGGCGAGGAAGATTTGGTTGTAAAGGGTTACACTAATGTAACCTTCCAAACCGATAAGGATGATTACCAATTAGAATGAGGATTTGTGTTTCACGTTCAGAGATGTGAGATAGAAAAATTGCAAGAAAGAGGTAGTGACTAAATCTACAACATTCATTGATTATATCATTGTCTCTAGTGCTACAAAGAAATTTTTATGGATTAATAAAATGTCTTGGTGAACTAGGGGTGGTTCCATACATGTATAATGTAGTAGAGCTATATTGTGAAAATCATGGAGCGATCATGCAAGATAAGGAACCCAAATCACATCAGTGATCTAATCATATACTATGATGTTACTATATCATATGAGAGATCATGCAACAAGGAGATGTGATTATTTTTATAGTATCAATAGAAAGTAATGGTGTTGATGCTATGGCAAAAGCACTTTCACAACAAAAACATGATCGTTCTATTTCATCTTGGACTTATATTCATAACTGATTATCTCTAGTGTGAATGGGAGGTTGTTGGTAGTAATGCCTTTTGAGACAGTCATCTGATGATTGTAATTTTGCACTTTGTAATTTATTTTATTATTAATAAAGGCATTATGTTTGTTATATTTGCTTCAATATGAGATAATGAATGAATATGATATTGTTTTAGGAATTCATGACTTAGTGACATGACATAAACATGAGATCGTGTGTATGCTGAGTATTCATTCTTTTCTAACTCCCTAGTCAGATACTATTGTCAAAGTTGGGACACTAAGACTAGAATATATGTTGATACTACATATCAAGTCAAACATATTGGTTCCTTTTATGAATGAGTGTACTCGTTACATTGGATATCAAATCAAATGTATAGGTACTTGTTATGAAAGAGTGTACTAGATAGACCCAACTTGAGTGAGACACGTATAATGCAGAAATGGCAAACATAATCATATTTCAATGTGATTGTGCTGATTGTGGTTATTAGATAAGGTCGTTACAATTATCACATGTTTTTCCATATACTTTAACACTACTCTATTTGACCTTGAATAAGGATTTCCATACATTAGGGCTTGGGTGCATTGTGGCATATGTGGATTATTGTGAGTGATGTTGGTGGAGTTTGTACCTCCTGTTGGAGTGATATCCTGACCACTTGATGAGTGAGAAAATGAAAGCATGTCCATGATCATGTGAGTCAATATGATATTGAGCTCACATGTATCTCAAATAGTCTAACTCTAGGTGAAGGAACAAAGATTGAACATTAATATATGATGTTTCCGTGCTTCATATTTGATCTAGATATCAGGGATAAAGGGATGATATGATCAGTGTGATACATGTCGTAATATTAGGTTTAAGTTGTTCTCCAACTTATCCAACTAGTTAGGTAGCAATGAAGTCTCTCTAGATACCAATCTTTGCATGTGAACTAGTAATATGATTATATATATCACTACTAATGTAATATGGAGGCTATAGGATCATACACATAGGAAGTACAGCGAAGAGGAGTATAACCATGGACATAAGATTAATTAATTACTAAAACATTTAGGTAATCAATTAGATCATTGATAAACTAAATGGAAGTCAAATTGGCCGATTGGAAATTCTACCCAAGTGACTGGAGATACCAATCAATCAGTTGGAAAATCTAGTTGGTCGACTATGCTAAGATCATCCCAATAGATTGACTGTACATCCCAGTCATTTGATTGCATAAGATCAGCCTATTCAGTTGACCGGCTAGTCTAGTCGGCTATCTAATTAAGATCAATGATCATATGACTAATTCTATAAAAGTTCTATTACAGTCCAATCTGCTGAGAGGAATAGCATGTCGGTCTACAAGCTATTGTGAGTGGACTGCTTAAGCATAGTCACTATCTTTTTGTTTCCCAGGGTTGTAAAAATCATATTTCCTTGTGCCTACTCTTTAATGGGGCATATGTCTAGGGTTGTGATTACACTGTATGGTAGATGACCCTATCTGCCCTTATCCATAAGTAGCAAGAGGAGATAGAGTGCCTTGCTAGCATGTTTTCAATAGAAGGCTACACCTTCATGTTGGATCTTGTAGTGCAACATTAAGTTCTCCTCATCGGCATGGATTACATAGATATGCATGTCTTATACAAGTACATTGAGAGGGTGTCATCAACCTTCATCACTGCACCATCATGTGCAACTGTATCTCCATGTGAATAACATCGTCGTAACTACTCTATGACAAGTTATATATTACGCCCATGCTTCTCAACACATTGTTGTTGATGAGATATGCTTGTGAAAAATGTGAAATTTATATTGCTATCATTGTTCCTATTGCCACCATATATCCCAAAAAATTTATGGTGTAATAATTTATCAATGATTCATCCAATGTATTATTGTCATAGTATATGATGTGGTATTTCTTGTCCATTCATTTCCCCATGATTGCACCAACAATGTAGTCTCTAGTGTCACACATAATTTCAAACATTAGTGACAAATAAAGGACCTTGATGACTATAATGAAAGCAAGTTCCTGCTTCAGGCATGTGAAACTATTCATACACTCCTCATTAGAAGAAAAAAATGTATCATCTTTCAAAGATTGGTGAGATCTTTGGTGATCTTGCTAAATTCGTGGATGAACCTCTTGTAAATCCATCACTTCCCAGAAATGCCCTTACTTTCTTCACTTATATAGAGGTGCCAATTTGGAAACTACTCCAATCTTATCTTTACTAATTGAATGTCTCTAGATCTGACATTATGATATACCCTCATTCATCGTAAAGTGACACTTCTCCCAGTTGTATAGTTGATGGAACCTACACAATGTTCTAGAAATAGTGTTAGATGATGTAAGTGTTTGTATATATGGCCTAATATATACTCATATCATTCTTGTAATGTGATACTTTATACTTTATTTGAAAATGAATATAAATTCCACTTATCATGTTTGTTTTAGTATGAGAGAATGACTTGACATGATAATATCCTAAGAATGTTTTAAATTTATGACATGTGGATATGGATTGAGAAGAATGAGACTATGTGTATACTTAACAGTAAACAATTGTATAGTCATTGGTTGGATAAGCTATAAAGGAAAACAATAATACATCAGGACTATTATGCATCTTGAGTGATGACTATGTCTCACCAATGATGGGTATTTATGAGATAACAAGTGTATTGGACATACCCACCTTGAGAATTATACATGGAATCCATATCATGTCAGTCATAATAATATCTCAATATGGTAGTGGTGACTGTGATCCTTAGACCTACAATCATTGCATTAAACACATGTCTTTTGGTGAACTTCAACACTAGTGATCATGATTTTAGTAATGTTTGATTAAGGTAGTGAATGGTTGTACTATGACACATATTCATCAGTGAGAGTGACGTAGATGGAAGTTATCCCTCCTATTGGAGTGATATCATGGACAAATGACAAGTAGGACTATGAAATGCATGGTCATGCTCATGCAAGTCAATGTTAGATATTGAGCTCATTGTAACTTAATAAATCTACTCTAGCATGAAGAAACATGCATATTTATAGGATGATAGTTACATGCATCAAGTTGATTTTAGATATGTATGACAAAGGGATTATAAGGCTTTGTAACACTTATCTCACTTAGCTTGAAGTTATCCTCCAACTTATTAATTACTTGGGTAATAATGATGTGTTTGTATATAGTGCTCATTGCTTATGGATTCATAATGAAATCACTTCTAAAATAATGTGGAACTACATGGTCACACAAATATCATGTCCAAGGGAAAAGAAGTTACAATCAAAATTATAGATTGAATGATTACAAATTATATATAGGACAAAATATGATCCAATCTACTGATTGGGGTGTTAATCAATCGACCAAGGAATACAATGGATTGATTTAGTTATTATTTGATAGCCTAATCATTGAGCAAACAAATAAGTTGATTGAATTTCAACTATAAATTTATTATCAATATGGAAATTTATCAAATGATTGCATGAATGCCAACAAATTGACTAGTTTATGGGTTAATAAAGATGTAGAATCATCTACCAATTGATTTAAATGTCTATTGATTGACTTATTGAACATACTACAAGTTGAATTGTTAATAGATTGGCTGATCTGAAACCTACATGATCATGAAATTTTCTATAGATAGACTGGGACATCAGTGGATTTATTAAAATAGTATCAAAGTCAGGCCTTTTTTGTGGTCAGAACTAGGAAAAGGATTTAGGTTTTATGAAACACTAACACATGCCTCTATTATATTAGGAAGTGGATTACAGGGGATGATACACATTGGTGATAACAAATCTATCCCTTTGAGAAATAAAGGGAAATCCCATATGGCGATGCCCCTTGATAGGAGGAACAAAGGGACAATTGACGCTAGTTTGTTAATAGTCATATTATGCTTCTCCTTGGAGTCCAGGTGGTGCACCATGGGTTCCATGTGCTCGTATGGACTATGTAGAGGCCTTGTCTCTTGTGCTGAAACTAGAGGATCTCTTTGACAAAAAAATATGTGTTTCATTTTGTTTTTGTTGTGGGGACAACCAAGCTATTAAAACACCATCTTTGCATTCAGATCCAAAAGTATGAGTAACTACAGACATGAACTGTGTCTATCTATTTAACAATTAGAGCATACAAAGGTATGTTTGATATATGTATATGATAGATCTGTCGCTTGGCTTTGATGTTGAATTTTTTATCCCATTGTATGTCCCATATTGAAAACCATTCACTGGTATTAGAGATGCATCATACACCTTTTATAGTTGTCTCAAGTTTGGAACCACTATATTTCTGTTGTTGAATGACACATACATTTTTGTTTCCACATAATAATCACCAACTATCATATGTGATATGATATGTACATTACTTAGACATGTGTTATGTCAGATTTATTTTTTAATTTGGTGGATGTGGATATGGAAATTAGGCCATTTGAAGGGTGCTTGATTGTTCTAAAATATGTAGTTTTATTTTTCATGGTCTATACAAGACTTGTAATTTGTACAAGGCATGTGTAGCCTTTACTTACAAAAATAGCTTAGGTTGATGTAGTGAAATCATTGATGGACCATGAAGAGGACATTATTAGAATCAAACATAAACAAAAAAGGTCCTTGGAGTGTTCTTGATAAAAGGAAAGCAATGATGAAAATATAACCCTAAAAATTTCTCAAATAAGAAATCCAATTGATCAATTGTTTAGCCAGCCAATCAAATGTACATCATGTAAAAGTAAGTTAGGGTTTACATTGTGATGTAATCCATTTGGTTGTTAGTTTACCACACTTGTTACCTCAAGTTTTGGTGCTAGTTTCCATATCCCATCTTATCGTATGTTGTGGTTGTATTTGGTATATTATATGTATAAATAATATGTATGTAATAGTACTTGATTACAATCAGTTTTTATTAAACAAACCCCAATATAATATTAATTTTATGATGCTTTCCATTGTGCAACACACATTGAAACCTTGAATGACATGTTTGGACACTCCAAAGCATCATCTATTGGCTATTCTCAGAAGGTTTGATGTTAAGTATGTGGGTCATACAAAGCAAGGTGCGTCATTTATTTAGTTGGCCATAGGGTCAAAGTTAAATGGAGTAACTTAATAGGATTAAGAATCTAGAGTCATAAAGATGGTACTTACTTGATACGGTGAAATATGACAAGGATTTGTGCAACCATCTATCCAATCAGTAAAATTTACCTACAAAAAGATATAGTTGTGTGTGATCATCCAAACCTAAGTCATGGATTTATGAACCTTGGCCCTCTTTGAAGATCACTCATTATAATCTTATGAAATAATAAAAAGGGCTATTGGTTTTAGTCAAAATAGTGGTACCAGGTTTCGTTAAAAACCTAATTAATATCATCAAACTTATCAAATCAAAATTTTCAATTGTGTATACACTTTTTTGTAGACCAAATGAAAAACACAACTAATCTCTTCTATTTGTGATCAGCCCTTAACAAAGTAAACTTAAATGGAAATAAAAAATTCAACTATATAGGACATTGAGAATTGTTCTCACTCATGAACATAAGCTTTAAGTCTTGGAAACCCCAATACAAAAAGAACCAGCTCAAAATGTTCCTAGGACAAAAAGGTAACCTTATCATAAGCATTTTGATGATGATATTAACATCAAATGCCTCATGTAAAGCTCCATCAATCATGTGCTTCACAAGCAACATCAGAACATCAGATCTCTACATATGGCTACACATCTCAGAAATATATTCCAAGAATAAGCAAGGAAAAAGAGGCATGATGTCTTCAGGGCATCATTTAAATGAAACATGACTGGGGGTGATATAGTTGGGCCTTATTTTCTTAAATTAATTGGGATTGTGGAAATCCTTGAGATACTAGGATTCCTTTTAGTCCAAGAGTTGGCCAAGGATCTAATATACAATCGTTTGCATAACCTTACACAATTTTCCAAGAGTTATAACATGAACTACTTTGTAAGAACATTGCCTGAGTTACATGGGATGCTTAGAAATGTTGAAACTTAAATGAAGAAAGACAAGTCCAAACTGTGTTTGTAGTAAGCTGAGAAAAGAAAAAGTCTAAGTGAATAGGCAAATAAAATAAAGGTTCTAAATATAATCAAAAGTACAAATCTTCATTGCTTAAAGAAAAAGGATGAGTGTGAAAAGTACAGAATTGTCATTGTTATCACCATCACAGAATTTGGAAAAGAAGATTTCCCCTCTACCTACAAGAAGTAAACAATTTGGAGGGGATAGAGATCTCCACTTCATATGTATATTTTATAGAGATAAACTTATCAATTTCTCTATTGTGGATCTCGTAATGTTCTCATATGCAGTCTCTAAAGAGAAATAAACCTTAACGAAGGGAGAGGTGGAACTATATCTTTCTAGTGGAGCAATAGTCATTCCCACAATAGTAGGAGCCTATTTTTATATTTGCCTAGTGGGTTGATTTGGAGACTCGTGTACTTCCCTAAATATAAATATTATTTATATATCATGTTTGGAAAAGAACATTTATAATTTAAAATAAAGAATGGTCCTGTGACAACCTAATTTTCTCTCTCTTTGAATGCATACTTTATCCCTCTATATTTCAAAATTTACATTCTTCATACTCAATCTCATACTTTGAAGACTTTTGATGATTAATTGTAGTCACATTGCTCTTATGTTACAACATTTGACATTAATACACATGTTGACCTAAGTTCCATGCTTTAATGAAACAACATCTTGCAAGTAGAATTTAACCTCATCAATATGTACTTCTTGATCTCTAATGTATGTAAAGTTGTAATGGGTTCAATTACAAATTTAACAACATAAAGTTCACCTCAATCAAAGCTATATATGTCAATTTATGGCATTTTGAATGCTCATAGATAATTAGTGATTTAGTTGCATTATTTTGTTTGGGGTCCTTCAATCAGTCATTGTAATAGCCTAGTTGGTTGTGCAGCCTGGTTGTTTTGGTGCCCCCCTCACTTGGACAACTCACTAATACACTCCATTATCCCTCAATCAAGATAAGCCCTTGAACCATGAGACACTAATCTCAACCCCCAAATCTGATGGCCAACGGATTATCTTCAAGCTTGATCCATTCATTGTAATAGTATACATATCCCTTTCTAGCTACCCCATACACACCTCCTTGAATATAATCGAAGCACCATTTTGTCATATTTTTTCCTTATCTTTCTTTCCCCATTGTTTGAGTTCTATATTGTGCCCTAGAAGATCCCCCACTACACTCTTCTTTACCCCTGATTGGGCGGTGTTGCCTCACTTCCCCATTTTGGGGAATGCTCGTGCAAGCCCCCTAGGTGTAGATTAAGACATCATTGGGCTTTGTAGATGCTAGGAAATGAAAATTAGTAGGATGTCTCTATCTAGAGCCCTACAGTTGACCCCAACCGCTGGCTCAAAGTAGGTTCGGTGTTGAACATATCTCGCATGCAATCAATAGGATATGAAGATCACAATCACTAACTTGGTCAATGATTGATGCAGGCCCAATGAGAGCCAAACAACACCCTTTGTGTGTCTGCACCTTGTGCCCTTCTAACCCATTTTTTCCCTCTCTCTATTGGGGAAGCCAAGATCTAATCTACTTGATCTTGATCCAGTGGTTGTGATCTCTCAATAAATCACAGTAGCATGTCCCCCTCGATATTCCTCTATAGTTTTAATGAAAATATCCTAAAATGCATATCTTGAAACTCCTTTATATAAAATTGGTGACATGATTTGTGATATCGATAAATTCAAAAAGATATACACAATCTACTAGGTTTCATATCCTAGTTTCATCATATTCCCCCTATTTCACTAAAAGTTGGTAACTTTGATCATAATGAGTACATTAATGCATGTATGTGGTTAATCTTGAACCATGAATGCACATATGCACACCTAATCATCAAATTGGTAGCTTTTATGCTTTTTTGAATTAAATCAAGGTTACACCTTTTGCTTAATGGATACTCTAATTTATTACATATGACATATTGTGGATGCTAATGATGAATCTTGATCGATTTTGTTATCATACTTAGAAATGTAATCCAATCTCTACCTAACCTTTATAATCTATAACATATGCCTTCCATGACACAATTATCACCCATGAATCCCCTATGCCCTTTCTTGGTTCACATGCCATAGTATGCATATTTATGACCTATGTATGACATGAATGATGATAATATAATCAAATGATGATGTCACCTCTTTTGTGAATCAGACAGTATTAGTTCTTTGAAATCATATCATGATGTTTCTGACCTAAATGCCTAATGTCTAATCTCTTATGCAATGTGTGTTTCATATGGCATCACAACCCACTTTATTTGCCTAATGTGTCCAATATGGCTTGAATTGTGATTCTTGTTCCATGAGGATAATAAATATCCAAATCCCATGGCATCCCTCTTTTCAAACCAATGATTTTCATAATCCTTGTGACCCATTTAATGTGAATTTTCACCTAGGTCATATGATGAACCCTAATGACATAAGTATTATATGTTAGGATTTGAATGCATGTTGATAATGGTGAATCTTATGAACCTATGCTTAAGTGACCATCCACCTACCTTGGAGATGTATAAGCCTTCTCCTAACTTTTTTGATATTAACTATCTTTGTATAAATTTCATGACTTAATGTATCATAATCATGTTTTTCCTATTGTGAGTCTTTTTGACCTTCAAATGCAAACAAGTGAAGTAAACCTCATTATAATCATATAAAATGAATGGAATATCAAAATGAATTTAAACGTAAACAATGTCTTCATCATGGACTCCAAATCTATAAAAAATCATAAAATAAGCTAACAATAAACTTTTTACCTGAGTTGACCAAATCCATAATCATGAACATCATAAGTAAGTCATATGTTGAACCTTGCTTAATGAGGGTTATATGTTCTTAGTTAGGTGTTTCCTATGATGTAGTGGTCGAGGAAAGGTTAATAATCCTTGATTCAAGCATGTGGGCTTTAGTAATTATGTGATTATGGTTTTCTTGCTTGAATTGTGGTATGTGTGTATGCTTGTTTACTTGCACATATTGCCATGTAGCATTGTAGTATTATACTTGATGTTTTGTCTTGTTGATTGTATAACTTCAACACATTATACAAAAATTGAAACTAGGTTTGTTCAATGACATTGATCACTTTAGGTTCCTCACATAAAAATAAAATGCCAATGGCTTTGACCTTAAGCACCCTCATAGACCCCTTACGATTGGAAGTTAGTCAAAGGCCTTATGATACATGATTCTCTTGATAGAATGGAGTTAAATGACCAAAACATGGCTTTTCGTTATGATATGTAATTATTACTTTTTTCTCTTTACATTTTTATCTACAAATCATTTCAAAATTATGAAAACCTGACATACATGTATATCTATGCCCTAGAATCTGCACCTCGTGTGTTTATATGATTGCTTCTCATTTTTTTTAGGCTTGGATATAGGGATAAGTTGGCTTGTGTGCAAGTGTTCAAGTTTTACCTTTAGTAAGATTCTAGTTTAGTGTACATTATCAAACTTGTAAAATATAAAATTAAATCTGATACTAGAATCTTGTAATAAATGATGTTGTTATTAATTTACTTGTTGAATGTTGAGATTGTTTTGGTGCATGCTTCTAGTTAATTGTTGTGTACACTAATCATTCACGCTTTCGCATGCACACTTTGATATTTCCATGCTAGGCAAGGACACTCAGGTCCTTTCACGCTTAACTTTCTATTCATTTAGAATTTGGATTTGAGTATGAGATGGTTATGTGATAGATGATATCAGAGCATGAACAATAGCTATTATAATCATTTACTCACATGAAACAAAACTTAAACTCAAACTTTTATTTCAACCCAAGAAAATTAATAAGTTGTCCTTTGTGGAATAAGTTAACTTAGTCTCTAAGGTTAGAACCCAAATCTTGTAGAACTAGGTGGAGACACATGTAATTGTTGAACCCTCTCTTTTGTTATACTTTTGTCATGTAGTATGGATTGCAGGTTCAAGAGAGTGAGAAGAGGGAGATCATATAGATGAAATGACTAAACATATGTTTTTGACATGAGCTTAGGATATTACACAAGTATGCACCATGTTCTTTCTAATTATCTAGGTGTCATGGTACTATACTCCCTTATGAGTGTAGTAACTCATTTTGGTTTGATTTAATTGGAAAGGATTATGGTGGTTTTTTATTGAATGTTTTAACATTTAAGATTTTTTTAAAAGTATAAGCACATATGAAAATGTTACCATGTGCAGAAATACAGCGATGTCCAAGTGGCCTAATAGAAAGAGATCTAACATTAGTCTAGATGAGAGTTCTTAGATGGTAGTTATAGTCTCTAGATTTTTCTAGAGCCATGATAAAAGATAGGTTAGTAGGTAGCCTAGATGACCTAAGATTGATGTTGATGATATGAGTTTCCTCAAGATGACCTACGTTTGTTTTGTAAGGTTTCAAATAGGATTTGACTACATAGAATGAGTATTTACCATGCTACATTGTCTAAGTCTAGCATCATGTATGGTATGTGTGACTTGTTTGATGTGCTACACATAGCTAGTGGGTTGACATGCTTCCTTGTACCTATTTTTGTATATGTCAAGATATGGTTAGTGGAACATGGTTTGGGACCAACATGGGACACAATATCACAAATAAGAAGATATAATATGGGACATATGACAAGAGTGAACTCTTGATGTGGGTAAGCCAGACATGTAAGAAGACTGGAGAATCTAACCACCAATGTATATGAAATGTTGAAACATATGAACAATGAAATACATGATGATGATTGATCTAGCCCTATTTTAGGAATTCATATTGTGTCTTATTTCACTTCAATCACATCTAAAACTATTAGGATACATCTTATTTCCTTAATATAAATATTGCATAATGCACTTATGGAAGCTCTTTGTGTGTTTTTTAGTTACTTGTACCATGTTTGTATGGACGGGAAAGAAGGGTGGTGATCCTAGGGTTCCTCCACCATTAGAGGGGTCCAAGGAAGGTGAGATAGCTTCCCCAAACTACCCCTAGTGTCCAAAACTTGAGTGATGAAAATCATTTCATGGAAATCCAAAGTTCAAGCTCAAAGTACCTTAGAAGACACCATCATGGTTAATGTACCAAGGAAAGGTTGTGTTGATCAAGCCATTTTCATGGCAGATTCACATAGATGAAGAAAGAGAACTCAAGTTATGTATCATGTTGTGTGGTTCAACTTCCCAACACAGCCATGGAACCAGAGCTCAACACGTCTGTGCTGATTTCAACGGTCACCACTTTTCCAGCCCAAAATAGTTGTATAACCTACCACAGTCGTGGCCCCACCGACCAACCACGATTGTGCTGCATAGCATGGTTGTGCCACCAATTCCTCAAATCCCAAAAACAACCAGACCAATTTCCATTCCTCAACATGACCATTCCACACTGCCACAGTCGTGCTACCTATTACCACCACGACTGTGCTTCCCACCACAGTCGTGCTACTAGAAAATCTAGCAGCAATATTGCACTGCATTTCTCATTACACACCCACTTGACCTAGTGCTTCCCCACCACCTATATATACTTGGGTGGCAACTAGAGCATGAGGTTAGATACCTCTCATCCCATCTTATCCCCCTCTACTCCACCCACTTCTCCACTCAACTTCCATTCCATCACCTTCCACTCCCAAACCCTTCTTTCAGGGTTTTTGCCACTTCCCACCACATTCCACATCATCCCACCTTGGAGGAGGGAGGAGCTCAAGCTTCTACTTCTAGGATGTGGAGAAGAAGGAGTCTCCACTGATCTACCATGGCTTTCCACTCTTCTACTTATTCTTCTTTCTCCATTTTTGTATATTCCTTTGTTATGAGTAGCTAGGCCCCCTAGGTGGGATGTTTGGGGTCAAAAAGGTTACTTTGATACCATGTTGGGGAAAGTGATATGTAAACATTGTAATTTTGTTCGCTAAAGATTGTGTAATACTTTCATTTCATTTCCCATAAATTGCTTGTTTAGGAATCTAGAGAAATTGGTTATATGTAGATAATTTGGGAATTGCTCATAGGTCCAATTAGTAAATCCCTCGATATCTATTCACCTTACTGCATGCTAATAAATTCTCCTACACCAAGGTGAGAGATCTAAGTAGCTAGTTTAGAATAATTTAGCATAATTGGCTTGGAGGTTCGTAAAGGGTAGATGGTAGGTGATGTAAGGCCCAAATCCTCATCCCTACTTATCATTACTATCCCTGTCCCCCAATTTCCCTAAGAGCTTCTATCCTAGAAACCTAGACTTGGTTAGATCCTAATAGAGTTCCTCCTAAACCATATCTAAGTGAGCATTTCAAGGGTCGATAGAAGGTGATAGGGACTAGTTCCCATATACACACCCTACCTCATCCATGGCCAATTAGTAGTTTAGGGCAATCCATTAGCATCTATCTTCTTGTTTGGTTTGGTAATCTAAATAAAATACTAATGTTTACATGTTATCACCCCCAACTAAAATGACAAGTACATTCCCTCAAACATCCAACACTTCTCATTAGCCTAATTTTCCATCTTTCTTAGTTAATGCTTTCTCAGATAATCACTTTAATTTCCTAGTTAGGTGTGCTTATGTTGTCTTTTCTTGCTCATTGGAACTTAATTGTCTAGGGATAGCTTAGGTTTTTATTTCATTGCTTCCTTAAATTGTTTGCTTGTTTAACCTTAGTGTAATTAACAAGACCAACGTCAAACCCTAATCAAAACTAACTTATCTCTAGTTCCCCCACCCCCTCTATCTTGGGGTTGACCCCTAACTTGCCTCTTTCATATACTATAACACGATCTCATGCACTTGCTGGTGAAGTGTGTAAGTTTATGTGAGCTATCCTATTAAGGTTTTATAAATTTGAAAGACGCGGTTGTGTATGACTTGGGAACATATAATCAAAATTCAATTGGTTAGGTGTACCTCAAGTGTAAAGATGCAAACCAAGCTTTCTCACGTCGTTCCCTGGGAGAAAGGTGATTGGCCTAGCTAGTTAGTTTAGCTTTGATGTTTTCATATTGTCCTTCTCATAGATATTATTTATTCTTTATTCTTTTGCTTGCATACTAATTTGATAAATTGTCATCTTTTGTTTGTTTGTGCCTTGTGCATGTGACAAGAAACCTGTGGCAGACAAGATGGAAGGCCAAATTGCACCTCACAAGCCATTTTATGAATACTTCATGTCGAGAAAATACAAATCATCAATTGCAAATAGAGTTGATCAAATTCCAAGGGAGCAATTCACCAACCTTCCCGGTCTTCTTGGGCTCATGTCCACCTTCTACGGGTTGGAGAGTGAGAACCCCTACAAGCACTTGTATATTTTTCTTTAAATATGCTCTACCTTTAAGATTTCGATGGCTAGTGATCACTCCATTTGTCTCACTTTGTTCTCATTCTCACTCAAAGACAAGGCCAGAGATTGGTATGACTCAAGAATGGACATCACGAGTTGAAAATGTTGACTCAAGGTCTAAATTGACTAAACCCTTGTTTTGATGGTGACTAAACCATTCCAATTCTTTGTGTCTAATGTATATACTTGAGTGATTTTAGATTAGGTATAGACACACTCCAAATGCCCTACTTGCACATCTCAACTTGGAGAATAGACAAGTCAAAGTCAATACAAGTGCACACTTTTGGAATATGATGTAAATCCATTAGAATCATGTTGTAAATCACTTGTAATGATTGTATGATGTGTAATCAAGATTAAAAAAATTAGGAGCACTTAGATCAAATATTTAAGCACTCAAAATACATTTTCCAAAATTCACATCAAGTTGTTCATTGGTCGAGTTGCAAACTCGATCGATCCTGATTGGATCTTGAAAATGACTTTTGATTGGTCAAGTTTTCATCTCACAGAACTTGACCAATCCCTTTAAAGACTAAAATTGATTTATGTGGATTGATCGAGGAAAAACTCGACCGATTGGTTAAATTGGTCTTGTCTCATAATGGGATCGATCGAGTTACCTTTATAGAAACTCGACCAATTGCACTGTATGGAAAAGTGCATAAAAGTGTTTCTAGCCATTGTAGAGTTGCAATAAGTGAAAATATATTTTTAGCAAGCCACAAAATGGTTAGTTTTCATTTGTAAGTGTTCCCAAAGCCTAAGAGGCATCCCCAACTATAAATAGGACACCTAGGGCTTCATTCCAAGGTTGAGCATTCAAGCTAAGCACTATGAAGGTCCCTATTCTATAGTTGTGACATCCTACAACCTCCTCCTCTCTCTAAGCTTAATCACTTGCATAATTCATTAGAGTGAGTAGGAGATTTGTAAGAGAGCTAGTCCTACATGTATATCTTGTGAGGCTCTCACTTCCACCACCTCCCATTCTCTCTTTTCAACCATGAAGATGAAGGTTCATGAAGAAGAACAAGGGAAGGAGTCTCTTGGTGAAGATCAAGGTCGAAGACTTGGAGAAAGAGTGGGTAAGCCCTTGGTGAAGGTAGAAGACTCTTTCCTCAAGTGGATAAGTCCTTGGTGAAAGCTTCTCTGAATGAAGGTGAAGTCAAAGGCTGAAGATCCAAGAAGAGTGGATAATTCCTAGAAGGCTAAAGACTTGTGTAAGAGTGGGTAAGTCATTGGAGAAGGCTGAAGACTCGTTGTAAAGTGGGTAATGTTGGGTTTTAGGGGAGACAGAGAAGGTAGTGGAAACAAAAATTTTCTTCTCCCAAACCCAGAAATAAAGGAATCGTGTCAACGTCTATACAATAGGAAGGATGGTTTGTAGAGGCGTACCTTGTCCTGGGGCTTTCTCGGCGACATTACCTCATGGCTTGTGCAGTCTTCACCTCCAGTCTTAGATGGTGTCTATGCATCTCCTGGTCTCACCGAGACTATCGGGATTTATAGCTATCCTCCGAGCGGCAGAAGTCTCCCGCCACTGTAGTCATCCACACAGACTGCCTGGAACTCTGATCTCCTTGTCTCACAAGGAATCGAAAGGAGTCACACCCTCCTGTCGGCATACTAGTCACCGACACACTCTCCTGCAACCAGTTGCTTTTCTGCAGTTGTTTTTCCCTTGATGTGCCTCCCTTATCGGGTAGCACTTTCTCAGTCTCTCTCGGTTACCAAAACCAGAGAGAACGACAACTTTGCAGAGCAACTAGTATTCTGAGTTGTACTTTGAGAAGCCCCCAATACCCCTATATATATAGGAGGGTCATGGGACATGGTTCTCTACCCCGGGCAATGTAGGATTAAAGCAGGAGTAGAAGGGTTCGGGATTTTCCACAAAATAACCAACTACGCCAGCCGAACCGATCGTTTCAAGCATGAACTGATCGGTTGGGGACCTAAGCCGATCGGTTCACACCTAACCCGATCGGTTGGGACACCTGAGCCGATCGGTTCAAGCATGATCCAATCGGTTTTCGTCCTGGTCCAACTAGAATTTACTTTCATGTTTGTTTCCAACTAATCAAATATTAGTCCTTGTTCAAATCAAATTTGTACAAGTGAAACAAATATGTTTTTGCAAAAAGAGTTTTCTGACTTTCCAAACGATCTCAGTTGGTCACACGAATTGACCGGTTCATCAATTGAGTCGATCGTCTCATTGACAGATGAGCCGACTGACTCACCACTTGATCCGATCGGTTCACCAACCTGAGCCAATCGGTTCATCACATGAGTCGATCGGTTGGAAGTGCAGACTGTGCAAAATCAGTCAATTACAGTTTCAATCAATCCGATACTCTAATCAATTGGTCCAACACCTTGAACACTATGATTTTGAGCTATCAATCAACTGAGTGTTTAATTGAACTACTAAACTCCTTTAGTAATCAATCAAAACATCATTTGTGGATAAACTCCTCTTCCAGGTTAAATCCTATGTGTGTGACCCTACAGGTCCATTTCACATTGGCAGTGAAAGTCCATAACACTTATGACTTCATAAGCAAAGAGCGGTGCCTAGTCGCACATCAGTGCTACCCAAGTGAAATAAAAAGTTGGAGAACAACTTTCAATCCTACAATCCATGAATGGTGTTATAGTGAATGTATAATTCCTTTGTCACTAATGTCCTGAATGAACTCAAGGCATGGTACAGTCATCCTTTCAACGTTCATCCATTTCCTTGATCTCAGAGCAGACTGGGTGAGATGTGTGTGACATCAATATCACATATTAATTCACACGTGCATGCGCATGCCTTTCTCAATCCTACTCATCAAGTGGCCATGGACATCAAACTCCCTTAGGAGGGACAAATCCCATATCTGTCACTCACCCCTCAAAAGCCCCATGTGTCAAAGTCACCCAATCATCACCTTTATAACAACCCATGTTTTAGGACTGTGTTTGATGATGTCAAAGTGTACCCAACAACATGTGTCAAGTGTAGTGATTTTAGGTCAAAGAATCACACTCACCACCATCACTGTGAGAGCTGACTGTGACTACTAAATCATGGTTCCATGTGTCACTCTCACGGTGGGTCTGTCTGATACACTTGTTCTCTAACAAGTACATATGTGCTTGGTTTGATATCACTATATCATGACTAATGAGATTCTGTCATCAACCAACACACAATCTTGTCTTTAGTATTATTGATGTCTATGGTTATGTTCACAATAACAACCAACTAGGGACAAAACAAGAATGTATACTTTTAACATCCGTATGATCTCATCGTTTAGGTTCTTAACCTAAAAGCATACGTCATTGAGTAAAAAAAATATTTAGACATCTATCATGTTACACTATCATCTCAGAAACAGTTAAAACATATAGATCGGAAATTGCCTTTATTATTATTCAAATCATTTACAAAGTATCCCATTACAATCATCACATGACTTGCTCTATGGACATACATACCAAAAGACTCCCACTTGCACTTAGAACCAGTCACCTAGGAACCTCAGTCCTTGTGACCTAGCATGACCATCATGCTTCTGCTGAGAAAGGGACTTAGTCATTGGATCAGCTATGTTGTCTTCAGTTGGTACTTTGCAAATCTTCACATCTCCTTGTTGTATGATCTCTCGTATGAGATGGAAGCGCTGCAATATGTGCTTGGACCGCTGATGTGATCTGGGCTCCTTAGCTTGAGCAATAGCTCCATTATTGTCACAATAAAGCTCAATTACATCACAGCTACTGGGAACTACACCAAGTTCAGTGACGAACTTCCTGATCCACACAGCTTCCTTTGTTGCATGTGAAGTAGGAATATACTCGGCCTCTGTAGTAGAATCGACAACTGTTTCTTGCTTGGAACTCTTCCAGCTCACCGCTCCATTATTTAGGCAAAACACAAATCCTGATTGCGATCTGTAATCATCTTTGTCAGTTTGGAAGCTCGCATTGGTGTAACCCTTTACAACTAGTTCTTCCTCGCCGCCATATACAAGGAACTAATCCTTAGTCCTTCGCAAGTACTTGAGGATGTTGTTTATGGCTGTCTAGTGAGCATCCCCGGGATCTGACTAGTACCTGCTCATCATGTTGAGGGCATACGAGACATCTGGGCATGTGCACAACATAGCGTACATGATGGATCTGATGGCTGATGCATATGGGATCCCATTCATACGCTCCCTCTCTTCACAAGATTGGGGACATTGAGCTCTAGAGATGGTGAGTCCATGTATCATGGGGATGTTGCCTCTCTTTGAGTTCTCCATGCTGAACCGCTTCAGCACTTTGTCAATGTACGTGCTTTGACTTAGTTTGAGAAGCCTTATAGATATATCTCTATATATCTTAATACCTAGAATGTAGGATGCTTCTCCTAAGTCCTTCATTGAAAAAGTATTCCCAAGCCAAGTCTTTACCTTCTCTAAGGTTGAGACATCATTCCCCATCAATAGTATGTCATCCACATACAATATGAGGAATTTGGTCGTGTTGCCACTAACCTTCTTGTACACACAAGGTTCATCTTCATTCTGAATAAAGCCAAACAATTTGACTTCCTCATCAAATTGAAGATTCCAACTCGGAGATGCTTGCTTCAATCCATAGATTGACCTTTATAGCTTATAGACTTTATTAGCATTCTTTAGATCTACAAAACCTTCAGGTTGTGTCATGTACACATCCTCATTTATATTCCCATTAAGGAATGTGGTTTTAACATCCATTTTCCAAATCTCATAGTCATAGTAAGCCGCAATAGCAAGCATAATCCTGATGGACTTAATCATGGCAACTGGAGAAAAAGTTTCATCATAGTCAACACCTTGAACTTGTCAGAAACCCTTTACAGCCAATCTGCCTTTATAAGTTTGCACATTGCCATCCATGTCGGTCTTCTTCTTGAAGACCCACTTGCACCCTATCGGTTTTACCTCTTCAGGTGGTTCCACCAAAGTCCATACTTTGTTGGAGTACATGGATTTCATCTCAGATTTCATGGCCTCAAACCATTTCTCAGAATCTGGTCCCTCCATAGCCTCTAGATAGGTAGTTAGATCATCATCTATGATCAACTCACCGCCTTCCTGAGTTACAAGGTATCCAAGCCTCTCAGGTTCAAGGTGTGTCCTACTAGATCTACGAGATCCTTGTATTACTTGAGGAGACTAAGATTCCACAACACCTTGTGAATCTCTATGTTCCTCTTGTACATCTACTGATTCAATGTTTTCTTATTGGGCTTGAACCTCTTCAAGCTCTATTTTCCTCCCACTATTTCCTCTAGAAATAAATTCCTTTTCTAGGAACACAACTGTCCTAGCAACAAACACTTTGTTGTCAGTAGGGTGGTATAAATAATATCCCCTCATTTCCTTGGGGTATCCAACAAAATAGCATTTATCGGACTTGGGTCCAAGCTTATTAGGAAACATTTTCCTGACGTAAGCCTCACAACCCCAAATATTAATAAAAGACAAATTGGGATGCTTCCCGTGCCATATCTCATATGGTATCTTTTGAACTAATTTAGATGGTACTCGGTTAAGTGTAAACACGGCGGTTTCAAGAGCATAACCCCAGAAGGAAATTGGAAGATCAGCAAAACTCATCATTCATTGCACCATATCCAGTAAAGTGTGATTCCTTCTTTTAGACACACTATTATGTTGTGGTGTTCCAGGCGGAGTCCATTGTGATACAATACCACGGGCTCGCAGAAGGTCCTCAAACTCCTGGCTTAAGTATTCTCCACCTCGATCGGATCGAAGTGCTTTAATAATTTTACCAAGTTGGTTATGTACTTCATTCATGAAATCCTTGAACCTTACAAGGGTTTCTGACTTATGTTTCATCAGGTACACATAGCCATACCTACTGAAGTCATTAGTGAAGGTAATGAAGTATTGATACCCACCTCTAGCATTAGTTCTAAAAGGCCCACATACATCAGTATGTATGAATCCTAATAGATCACTAGCTCTCTCACCTTTACCTAAAAAGGGAGTCTTGGTCATCTTGCCCAACAAACAAGATTCACATGTCTCTATTGATTCATAATCAAAAGAGTCTAGATAACCATCTTTATGGAGTCTAGAGATGCGCTTCTCATTTGTGTGCCCTAGATGACAATGCCAAAGGTATGTTTTATTTGAGTTGTTGAGTTTTTGCCTTTTGGTGTTTACATTGTATGCACTTGTCTCTATATCTATCAAGTATACACCATAAGACATTGGGGCACTATCATAAAAGATCTCATATTTTGAAATAGAACACTTTCCATTCTTAATAAGAAATTCAAAACCATCATTTTCCAAACAAGAGACAATAATGATATTCCTATTTATGGCGGGTACATAATAGTAGTTCTTCAACTCTATTATTATCCCACTAGGTAGAGTTAACTCATAGGTTCCTACGACATTGGCGGCAACTCTGGCCCCATTGGCAACACATAGTTCAACCTCGCCTTTCCCCAAAGGCCTACTTCTTTTAAGATCCTTCACATTTGAACAAATGTGAGATCCACATCCGGTATCAAGTACCCATGACAAAGAAGTAGTAAAGTTAATCTCTATCACATATACACCAGAAGTAGAGATCTATATCTCTCACTTCTTCTTCCATCATTCCTTCCATCCTCTCCATGTTTTGAGCGTAGAAGATTCTAACATTGGTTTGGCGAGAGAACCCTTCTCGCCCTCACCTTTGTCCTTCAATTTTGTTCCATTGATCTCCATCAATGAACTATCCTTCTTCTTAAGCGCACATAGAGTGGATTCAAAGGCTACTGGTATTTCTGGATTGTGCATAACACTTCTCACAATCCCCAACCAATTAGGAATTTATTCTCAATTAATTTTCCCATTTTTAAAGATGATTCTTTTGCCATTCTATAAGAGAAAATTGCATGTGTCAAAACTCCTTTTGATTTGATTTGATTTGAATAAAATTTGACAGTAGTTAATTAGGCCTTTAATTAATTATTTCTCCCACTATTTTGATTCAAATTGACAGCCCTCACCATCAATTCAGAAGATTGCAGTGTACAATCTTCTAGAGGGTCAAGATCCTGAAATCCTCTGAGTCATGGACCAGCTAGGGTTGTCACCCACAACTTAGATCTTCCAGGTAGGCAACTTTTGTCAATTGTGTCATATGCAACTCTTAAAAGATGTCATGTGCAACTCCTTGCCATGATCACCTCCATGCCTCAAGGTGCTAGATCATATCTAGGTCACCTTGTTAAGTCCGACCTAAAGCCAACACGATGAATATGCACCCTGTTAGGGAAGACCCACATATCCATCCTTCACGCTTCCATGAGATAGATGGTGTACCATGCTAGGGCGTGCCCACACTTGGTTGATCAAGTTTTTCACGTGTATTGCATTTGGAAGGCATTTAAAACTATAATATTTAATGAGGGATTTGGTTTTTATAGGTACATTTACATATCCAATCACCACAATATAGTAAGTATCATATACGTGTTATATCCCACAGAAAACATGTGAAACGATAAAAGCAATGATTATGGCCATCCTAATGTGATTCCTCGAGCCAAGAGGAATCACAGTCATCTAGGTCCACATCACATGCAACCTGTACAAGATGAACTATGTGCTTTGCCTTTCTGGGTTTGATCAACTCATCTCCATGATTGATCTTCTCGCCATCAGGCCGATTGGTTGCGTGCCACCAGCCGATCGACTGGTGCATCCAGCCGATCGGTTCATTGGTCGTCGTGCATCTCGTCAGGCCACCACCCGCTCGTCTCACTCCTCGAACCATTCGTCAAAATGTCTGTCGTTCTTTGACATAATAGGAAATAAAAATCTATCATATTTTACATTTGAAAAAGGAAACCTCGAGTTACATTCGGGGGGGAGCAAAGGTAGGAAAGAAGTCTTGAGTTATCTTGAGTTACATCAGGAATAAGAGACAGGAAATCGGTACGCAGATCGAGATGCAAGCAACCACATTCAACCAAGCACACATACATAGGGTTTATTGGCCATAACCATGATATACATCCACCATAAAACTCATTTAAGGGCAATGCGTATCGAGTGCATTCATATTACATATCATATATGTATATAGGGATTTGTGGATTTAGGATTGGACATGCATAAAGCCAATTTTATTCGCATTGTATGCAATAAATAAAGGCGACAAACTAAAATTGATCACATCGATAATCCTAAAGTATATAGAAGTTGACATGGCTCTGATACCAATGTTGGGTTTTAGGGGAGATAGAGAAGGCAGCAGAAACTTAAAATTTCTTCTCCCAAACCCAGAATAAAGGAATCGTGTCAACGTCTATACAATAGGAAGGATCGTTTGTAGAGGTGTACCTTGTCCCGAGGCTTGCTCGGTGATGTTACCTTGTGGCTTGCACAGTCTTCACCTCCGGTCTTGGACGGTATCTATGCAGCTCCTGGTCTCACTGGGACTGTCGGGATTGACATCTGTCCTCCGAACGGCAGAAGTCTCCTGCCTTTGCAGTCATCCACACGGACTACCTAGAACTCTGATCTCCTTGTCCCACAAGGAATCAGAAGGAGTCACACCCTCATGTCAGCGTACTAGTCACCGACACACTCTCCTACAACCAGTTGCTTTTCTACAGTTGTCTTTCCCTTACTGTGCCTCCCTTATCGGGTAGCACTTGCTCGGGCTCTCTCGGTTACCAAAACCAGAGAGAACGAAAACTTTGCAGAGCAACTGGTGTTCTGAGTTGTACTTTGAGAAGCCCCCAATACCCCTATATATATAGTAGGGTCATGGGACAGGGTTCTCTACCCCTGGCAATGCGGGATTAAAGTAGGAGTAGAAGGGTTCAAGATTTTCCACAAAACAACCAACTGCTTCAGCCAAACCGATCGTTTCAAGCATGAACCGATCAGTTGGGGACCTGAGCCGATCGGTTCACACCTGAACTGATCGATTGGGACACCTGAGCTGATCAGTTCAAGCATGAGTCGATCGGTTCGTGGTCCTAGTCCAACTCGAATTGACTTTCATATTTGTTTCTGACTAATCAAATATTAGTCCTTGTTCAAATCAAATTTGTACAAGTGAAACAAATATGTTTTTGCAAAAAGAGTTTTCTGACTTTCCAAACAATCTCAGTTGGTCACATGAATCGATCGGTTCATCAATTGAGTCGATCGTCTCATTGACAGATGAGCCTATCGACTCACCACTTGAGTCGGTCAGTTCACCAACCTGAGTCGATCGGTTCATCACATGAGCCGATCAGTTGGAAGTGCAGACTGTGCAAAATTAGTCAATTGCAGTTTCAATCAATCTGATACTCTAATCAATTGGTCCAACACCTTGAACACTATGATTTTGAGCTATCAATCAACTGAGTGTTTAATTGAACTACTAAACTCCTTTAGTAATCAATCTAAACATCATTTGTGGATAAACTCATCTTCCAGGTTAGATCCTATGTGTGTGACCCTGCAGGTCCATTTCATGTTGGCAGTGAAAGTCCATAATACTTATGACTTCACAAGCAAAGAGTGGTGCCTAGTTGCACATCAGTGCTACCCAAGTGAAATAGAAAGTTGGAGAACAACTTTCAATCCTATAATCCATGAATGGTGTTACAGTGAATGTATAATTCCTTTGTCACTAATGTCCTGAATGAACTCAAGGCATGGTACAATCATCCTTTCAATGTTCATCCATTTCCTTGATCTCAGAGCAGATTGGGTGAGATGTGTGTGACATCAATATCACATATTGATTCACACGTGCATGTGCATGCCTTTCTCAATCCTACTCATCAAGTGGCCATGGAAATCAAACTCCCTTAGGAGGGACAAATGCCATATATATCACTCATCCCTCAAAAGCCCCATGTGTTAAAGTCACCCAATCATCACATTTATAACAACCCATGTTTCAGGATTGTGTTTGATGATGTCAAAGTATACCCAATGACATGTGTTGAGTGTAGTGATTTCAGGTCGAAGAATCACACTCACCACCATCACTGTGAGAGCTGAATGTGACTACCAAATCATGGTTCCATGTGTCACTCTCATGGTGGGTCTGTTCGGTACAATTGTTCTCTAACAAGTACCTCTGTGCTTGGTTTGATATCATTATATCATGACTAATGAGATTTTGTCATCAACCAACACACAATCTAGTCTTTAGTGTTATTGATGTCTATGGTTATTTCCACAATAACAACCGACTAGGGACAAAACAAGAATGTATACTCTTAACATCTGTATCATCTCATCGTTTAGGTCCTCAACCTAAAAGCATACGTCATCGAGTAAACAATTCTTTAGACATCTATTATGTTACACTATCATCTTAGAAACAGTTAAAACATATAGATCGAAAATTTCCTTTATTATTATTCAAATCATTTACAAAGTATTCCATTACAGTCATCACATGACTTTCTCTATGGGCATACATACCAATAGGTAAGTCCTTTGTAAGGTTGAAGACTCTATGTATTGGATAGGTAAGTCCTTTGGTTGGCATGTATTTTGAGTTTTATGAATGAATATAAGAGTTTAATGGTTAAGAAATCCTAGAGGTTGACCTCTCTAGGTAGTGGACTGATATACTCCTAGTTTGGAGTGTGGAACTACTCTACATAGCTTGTCACTTGGTGTATGTTCAATATCTCTCTCCCTTACTATGTATGTTTTAGTTGCACTCAAACATCCTATTTAGCAACCTTATCTTGTGATATATCTTGAAGGTCTAATGAATTTTGTTTAAGTGCATTCGGCT
This sequence comes from Alisma plantago-aquatica, assembly GCA_963693085.1. Taxonomy (NCBI): domain Eukaryota; kingdom Viridiplantae; phylum Streptophyta; class Magnoliopsida; order Alismatales; family Alismataceae; genus Alisma; species Alisma plantago-aquatica. Next base: position 244,762,601 of record OY856413.1, on the reverse strand, counting down.
CTATTCACCCCCCTAGAGAATCCAATCACCCATTTAGGATCCAACAATTGGTATCAGAATGGGTATTCTCCAAGAATACTTCAATAAATAGGAGAAGATGGGTGACTACCAAGGTGGGAGATACTTCATCAACCTTCCAATCTTTAATGAGAGTAACTTCCTCTATTGGAAAAGAAGGCTACAATTCTACATCCAAGGATCAAGTCTTGAGCTATGGCAAATGATGGACCATCCATACAAGCTACTAGAGACCAAGATAGAAGAATGGGGTGAAGCTACCATGAAGAAAGTCACCTTGAATGCAAGAGCAATCAACATCCTCTATGCCACCATGAACCCAACCGAGTTCAACCGGATTTCCTCTTGTGAAATAGCCTATGAGGTATGGAGAAAGTTATGCATCACTTATGAGGGGACAACTCAAGTGAAGGAAAGCAAAGTCTACATGCTCAAAGGGCTGCTTGAGAACTTTAAGATGGGAAAGGAGAAGAAGTCAGCCAACATGTACTCAAGACTCAACACTATTGTAAATGGCCTTTCCATCCTAGGTCATCATATAAGTAGAGGAGAGATCAACTCTAAGATTCTTAGAACTCTCCCCAAGAGATGGGAACCCAAGGTGGCTTCCATTGAAGAATTAAGGTCTCTTGATGATATCTCCATTGAAGAGCTCATTGAAAATCTACAAGCCCATGAAGTCACACTTGACAAAAGAGAAGAAGTTGAAAGACAAGAGGAGAAAGAGCTAAAGACAATGAAGAAGGCTGAAATCAAGGGTCAAATTGAAGCTATTATGGGACAAGCCTCTCCATCACATCATGTAGAAGAAGATGCCATGTACTCCAATGGTAGATTCTACAAAGGCAAGAATTCCTCCTCCATCTGGTGCCTCAAGTGTGGAGAGAAGGGTCACTTCAAGATAGATTGTCTACAAGGCAAGAAGACCATCATCACAAGGAAAGAGAAGAGAAGTACAAGAAGAAGGAGAAATGGCATAAGAGCTCAAGTGACTCCTCCAACTCAGCTCAAGTGAAGATTCAAGTGGAGCATCTAGCTCAAGCTCTAATGAAGAAGAAGAATGTCATTTTTCTCTTATGGAATCAAAACGTGAAAACTCAAATGAGGTAAATCTAAACTCATTAGATAAAGAACCTTTAATTGTATTATTACTCATGCCTCTCTTAAGTCTTCTTAAAAGAAAAGGAAAAAGCTTGCTAGAATTGTTGATAATATGCATGTAGAATTGGATGATCTTGACATTTTAATTCTTGCTTGCTTGATGAAAAAAATGCTTTTCTTAGCCAAGTAGACTCTCTCAAACTTAAAAAATCTAGTTTGCTTGATAAGATTAGATTTCTATGAGCTCAACCCCTTATGCCTAGTTCTAATGAAGAGCATACTATAATTGTTGATTCTCTCATGCATGATATTAATTTTCTCAAATCTAAAAACAAGGAAAATGATTTTGTTTTACAAGGATTAGAATCTGAAAATGATGTTTATCTTTCTAAGATTACTTTGCTTGAAACAAAAAATGCATCCTTGCTTGTTAAAATCAATGTGCTTGAATCTTGTTCTAGTTCTACTAGTAGAGAGAATAATGTTGTTGCTCTTCATATTGATAAATGTTCTTATTTAACTAAAGCTCTTTGTTTAGAAATGATGTTTTGCATGAAAGAGATAAAATAAAGCATTTCTCTTCTACCGTTACTTCTCTTATGCATGATAATTATAGTTTGAGATATTCTTTGCAAAGATTCTTAGTTGGTAAAAAGAATCTTAATGATATCCCACACCATACTACTAAACAAATTGGTAGACATGGTTTAGGGTATGATGGTAGTCAAAGGAATAACAAAGGTAAAGGACTTCTAATATTCCATGGAGAATCCTCTAGTTCCAAGACTATGGGCACATGCAACTATTGTAATGATAATGGTCATTATTCTACTTGTTTCCCATTTAGGAAAGCACCTAAGATAGGATTTGGGTTGCTAATCTAACCCCTTCGGACTCCAAAACATGATTGGGGACCATTTCATCTTTCTTCTTGTAGGTACTTGCAAATGGGTTGACTTGAGATATTGAATTGCAAATAGACTTCTCAATCCACATGAAAGAAGAAAGATGAGATGTGTTGAGAGTGACAATACATGGAAAAGAAATGGTAAGCACTAAGGTAATGTTATGCTTGCTAATATCTTATCATAGTGAGTTTTTCCAAGATAGTGTGCATTATACCTATGCATTTTGAGTCAAAAGTGGTATTTTGTGTGTCTCTTCACACTCTTGCTCAAAAATTATTTTTAATGCTTTCATAGTGCATTACTAACTTGCTACACATAGTTGGGTATGGCTTATATTTTTATCATGCCTCTAGATATGTTTTTCTTATATATATGTACTTCTTGACAGCAACTATGTTGGTCGAGTTTGTCCTGATAGAAACTCAGTCGAACGACACCAATGGGTGTTGCCAACAACTGTCATCGGTCGAGTTGTCAATACACAGAACTCGACCGACAAGATTGTGCGTAGAATATACATTTGGCTTATGTAATGAGAATTTCCCTCTCAACTAGATTTTCTCAACGAATAGCCTTATTCTTTGGCACTCCCATTTGGTACCTTTATATATGCATATTGACATGTTCTAAATTGTCTATCTTGCTTACAACTCTTTCTAATTTCTCTAAATTGGTATATCTATATCTTGAAATTACTTACTTTGAGTTGTTTTGCAGGTTTTGATGTTGATCTCCTTGGATCTCCTAGTTGTGTCTTAAAATGCTTCCGTTGTGCTCTAACTTGCTACATCTATATAGTTGTATATCTTGTTTTGATACATCCTTGAGGTTCTTAGTGGTAATCATCTTTTGGAAATGATGCATACTTGTTAGTGAGTTATATCCTTTCAAGCTTATAAAATTGTATATCTCTTTGTTTGGATATATCTCTACATCCACTCATAGCTTGCTTTATCTTATGCATCTCTTTCTATGATCTAGATCCTACTAGTAGTCCTAACTTGTGATAATATCTACTAGTAGTTCATATACATGTAGTTCTAGCATTGCTTATCTTTTCATCGAGTGGTATTCTACTATATGCCATGCTTGTATCTTGTTTCATACTTGCTCAAGCTTGTTCCTTAAATTGCATATCTACTATCTTGAGTTGCTTACATAGCATTGTGATGTAGGATATATATAAAGCTACATAGTATGTAGAAATTGGAGCATCTTTGGATTTTATGAAGATTTTGCTCTAGTTTTAGTTTTTGATGCAAGACTAGTGTTTTTTTACAAAAATAGCCTTCTGAGCAAGGCTCATCACTTTTCCAATGAGCCATGATGCTTTTTTGGAAAATCCTATCATCTTGAGGGTCAAAATTGTGATTTATTATTTTTCTACAGCACTTTATCTTGCATTTTGGGCTGTTCAAATGCATGTTTTAATTTGCTTTTATTCTATGCTTGGACAAGCACCTAACTATTCTCTCCCACTCTCCTTATATAACTTTTTGTTATCTCCTTTCTTTTCACAAGTGGTGTTTCTTATTTCTTCATACCTCCCTTTTTTTTGAAATGACAAAGGGGGAGAAATATGTCTTCTTTTGACAAAAGAGGGAGAAGTCATGTCTTACATGAAGAGGAGAACCATGTCCATGTAAAGGGGAGAAGACATATATGTCTAGAACATATATGAGTATAAGACATAGTATTATATAAATGTTATGAAAGCTAACCATGTAGGAGAAACAACATAAATTGAGGGGAAGTATGATAACTCCATGAGCATCAATTGAGGGGGATCATACGAACTCAATTCTATTGAAACCCCTAGGTTTCTCCAAATTTATGACTTTACTTAAATGCTTTCAATACATTTATAGAATGGTTTGTCATCTTCAAAAAGGGGGAGAATGTTGACTTAAGGTCTAAATTGACTAAACCCTTGTTTTGATTATGACTAAACCATTCCAATTATTTGTGTCTAATGTCTCTACTTGAGTGATTTCATATTACATACAGACACACTTTAAATGCCCTAACTTGCACATCTCAACCTGGAAAATAGACAAGTCAGAGTCAATACAAGTGCACATTTTGGAATATGATGTAAATCCATTAGAATCATGTTGTAAATCACTTGTAATGATTGTATGACTTGTAATTTAGCTTAGAAAAAATCAAGAGCACTTAGAACAAATATTTAAGCACTCAAAAGCCATTTTCCAAAATTCATATCAGGTTGTTCATCAGTCGACTTGCAAAGTCGACCGATCTTGATTGGATCTTGAAAATGACTTATGATCGGTTGAGTTTTCATCTCACAGAACTCGATCGATCCCTCTGTAGACCAGAATTGATTTATGTGGATCGGTCGAGTAACACCAGGATAAACTCAATCGATAGCTAAAATTGTTCTTGTCACACAGAGGGATCATTCGAGTTACCTTTATAAAAGCTTGATCGATTGCACTCTACGAAAAAGTGAAGAAAAGTGTTTCTAGCCATTGTGGTGTTGCAACAAGTGAAAATATATTTGTTGCAAGCCACAAAATGGCTAGTTTTCATTCTTAAGTGTTCCCAAAGGCTAAGAGGCATCCCCATCTATAAATAGGACCCCTTGGGCTTCATTCCAAGGTTGACCATTCAAGCCAAGCACTGTGAAGGTTCGTATTCTATAGTTGAGCGATCCTACTGCCTCCTCTCTCTCTAAGCTTAATCACTTGCATCATCCATTAGAATGAGTAGGAGATTTGTAAGAGAGATATTCCTACATGTATATCTTGTGAGGCTCTCACTTCCACCACCTCCCATTTTTTCTTCTCAACCATGAAGATGAAGGTTCTCTCTATTGCCTAAGAGAGGTGAAGAAGAACAAGGGAAGGAGTCCCTTGGTGAAGATTAAGGTCGAAGACTTAGAGCAAGAGTGGGTAAGCCCTTGGTGAAGGCAGAAGACTCCTTTCTCAAATGGGTAAGTCCTTTGTGAAAGCTTCTCCGAGTGAAGGTGAAGTCAAAGGCTGAAGATCCAAGAAGAGTGGGTAATTCCTAGAATGATGAAGACGTGTGTAAGAGTGGGTAAGACCTTAGAGAAGGTTGAAGACTCGTTATAAAGTAGGTAATTCCTTGGTAAGGTTGAGGACTCTTTGTATTGGATAGGTAAGTCCTTTGGTTGGTCATGTATTGTGAGTCTTATGAATGAATATAAGAGTGCAATGGTTAAGAAATCCTAGAGGTTAACCTCACTAGGTAGTAGACTGACATACTCCTAGTTTGGAATATGGAACCACCCTACATAGCTTATCACTTGGTATATGTTCAATCTCTCTCCCTTACTATGTATGTTTTAGTTGAACTCAAACTTCCTATTTAGCAACCTTATCTTAGGATATATCTTGAAGGTCTAATGAATTTTTTTAGCATTCAGCTCTATTCACCCCCCCCATAGAATCCAATCATCCATCTAGGATCCAATAGGATAGACATGAAGAATTCCTTTTTTAAGAAATTCTACTCCATTGTAAGGTTGACACAAATGTGGTGTGCCATAGTGAGTTTCAATCAATTCAGAAATGAGTGGTTCCATGATGCTTGGGAATTATTTTAGAATATGTTGAGAGAGTGCTCACACCATAAAATTCCTTTATGGAAACTCGTTCAACACCTTAGCTCTAGTCTAACTCAAGTGGGTCAAGCTACAGTGGATTCTTCTTGTGGAGGACCTTTTATGGATAAATCACCCAAAGAGTCATGACCAATGTTTGAGCACTTAGCAGAAAATTCAAGGAACCAAACTTCTAGCATGGTGAATGGTGGTGACCGAGCCTTTGGCATGACATCTCCAACTCCTAATAATCAAAGCCCACCATTTTCTAAGATTCTTGAGGAAATGATGAGCTATATGATGAACCAAGTGGGAAGTGTTCCTTGTCACTCTATTAATTCTATTGAGTCTTTTGATGAAGTGAAGGAATCTCATTCTCATAGCAACCTAAAACAAAAAAGTTTAATATATAGCTCATGGTTTGAGGATGAAGTTCTGTCCAGTTGAAAAGTTTTGATGATGTGCAAAAGAATGTGATCAGGCTTGAGGAAAAAGTGGAGCAATTCTCTTTAATACTTGTTCTACAAGTAGAAGGAAAATTCTCTTTCAAAACCATAGTGAACTTTAATGAATCAAGTGGACTGATGGGTGTCTCGCAAGTTTCTATAGTCCACCTCCAATGAATGTGCAGCCCATATATCAATTTCAAGACCATCCTAAGCCTTATACGCTTGTTTCACCTCCATCACCACAACCATCACACAATTTTACTTACCAACCTCATATCTCTCTTCCACCTCAATACCAATACCAAGGGCCACCTCCACCTCATCCACAATCACAACAAGATCCCCCTCTCTACCATAGGAAGGTAGTGCCATTACAATGCTAAGGAGTGGATAAGTCATTAAGCATGCCAAGAATCAATTAGGAAATGATCGTGAGAATCAAGGGCATGTTGATGAAACAAGGCTACAGAAATCAAGGGGTGACATCGTGATTGTTACAGTTGATGATGGTCGTATGACACCTCATGTTGGGAATGTGATATCATGTGTTCCACCTTTTACTCCATTTGTAGGTTCTATAATCTATAGTGTTCCACCTCATCCTATGCCAAAAGCAGGTCATGTTGCAAAAGGAACTGACTCACCATTCCACCGAGGAACTAGATGAACCTCCATCATAAAGATGGAGGATAAAACACAATGTTGAAATTCTAGAGATGTTTTGGCAAGTGAAGGTGAATATCCCTTTGTTGGATGGTAGCAAGAAAATGACATCTTATTCCAAGTTTCTCAAGGATGTGTGTACTATCAAGAGGGAGTCAATAGGGAGGATGCTTAAGAAAATCAAGTTGACTGAACAGGTGATCTCTATCAACCAACAATGACTTCATGTGAAGAGATAGGACCCATGAGCCCCACTCATACCTACATACATAGGGGTACATCGCATAGACCAATCCCTAGTTGACTTGGTATCTAGTGTGAACTTGATGCCATATAGTTTCTATATGGAGTTGGGATTAGGCAAGTTGAAATCAAATGATTGCACACTCCAATTGGTGAATCTATCCATTAAATTAGCTAGAGGAAGAATGGATGATGTTTTGGAGATGATAGATAAGGAAAGAGAATCAGTGTTCCCAGCTGATTTCATTGTTCTTGACATGGATCCGGGGGATACAAAGATTGTCATCATCTTGGGAAACCATTCTTGTCTATATCTAATGTTGAGATACATGTGTGTAGTGGCACAATGACGGTCTCTTTCATTGACATGAAGATAAATACCAATATGTTCAAGAGCCCAACCCAGAGAGACTGAGACGAGGATGTTCATCATGGTCACTTGAAGAGTCTAGCTAATTACTTGAAGGATTGAGATTTGAATGGAACACATGGTGATAACTTTTGTGATTAATGGGACAAGGGACAACTATTGAATGCAAATAAGAGAGGTATCTATTCCATGAGTAGAAACATAAGGATTTCAAATGATTGATTGATTGAGAGGACTACAAGAATCCTAGATGAAGGCATAAAACTTAGCGCCAGTGGGAGGAAACCCCCTAGGTTTGAGGAAATTTTCACCCAACCTTCATTTTTTACACTTTTTTTTTTATTTTTACACTTTCTAAGAAAACACACACATATATTTTAATAAATTTTTAGTTTTTAAATGTGTAGGTGAAAATAGTGACAAAATTAAGAAAATTAACTAAAATATGGTAGAAGTTTCATTAAAAATCACTTGGGTGTAAAGATTTGATGTTTTGATGAATTTCAAAGTGGAATGACCTACTACAATGTCCATCTCATCTGTGGTATTGTGGAACAGTCGTGGCAGGACATTCAATTCAATAAGGAAACTAAAGAGAAATCAGGGAATAATAGTAGACCCAAAATAAGAGTTCCAGGAAGCATAGTTGTGTGAAAAGCCAACCACCACGACCATGTGGCATAGAACGAATGTGGCACTTGCCAGCCAACATGGTTGTAACGTCCCAGGTCTTAACGTGTTAGATAAAATGATCTTAAAAGGAATAATTGGACTACCAATATCACCAAGGTGAACCTCCTTTTCAGGGAGCCCATCACTAAGAACTATAAAGTTAAGCATGCTAAGCTTAGATTAGTATTATGATGGATGACTAGTTGAGAAGTTGATTCAGCTAGTGTGTGAGTGAGGACAAAGTGTGTAGTTAAGGCTAGTTATGGTCACTGGGGCCAGTTTTCATTCGTGAAACTCTACTACAACCATGGGAAGTGGGCCTAGGCGTTACAAATGGTATCAGATCCAAAACCCCTCCAGTAGGAGGGGCCCACATGGTCATGTGGCATGCCAGTCTAGTCTTGAGTTGTGCGGTCTAGGCATATTTGAAAGGGCTATGCACGGTGATGTAAACATTGTTGTGTAGGTATTTGTGATCGAGACTTGGGTTCACATGGGTCATTCAGGGTCTACACTGGAACAGGGAATGACTATTAGGCCTTATAGTTCAGCCTTGTCGAGGACGTCAACAATCTAACTGGGGAGATTGTAACATCCCAGGTCTTGAGGCCTTGGATAAAATGATCTGAAAAGGAATGATTAGACTACTCATATCACCAAGGTGCACCTCCTTTTCAAGGAGCCCATCATTAAGAACTCCAAAGATAAGTGTGCTCATCTTAGATTAGTACTAGATTGGGTGACCGATTGCGAAGTTGATCTTATCTTATGTGCGAGTGAGGACAGAGTGTGCAATTAATGCTAGTGGTGGCTTATGGGGCTAGTCGTCAATCTCCACCTACCATTTCCACTCCATTTCTACCCCACAATCTCCACTCGCACCTCCATTCTGCCCCCACATACCCAAAAATATGAAAAATTCTAATTTCCCATATCATCCACCCAAAATGAAGATAACAAAGCAAGTCATGGAGAGAACCAAGAACGTCTTATCCTACTATGTCGGTCCAAAAACGGCTCTTCTACAACCCTGTTTGCATCTCTCGTTCCTCCATGTCCATTGAAAAAATCTGAGCCCTCATAACGAGACATCTCATTTATCAACGGGTGAGCTAGACACACTAATAGACCTCATCGTAGAATAAATCTTTGCTTTGCCATTACATGCAATATTTTCTTATTTGTGGGTAGCACCATCACACATACCAGAGTGACACTCCACCACTTCTACCATTCTGCAAGCCTAAAGGCAACTACTGATACTTGATGATGAGGATGAATAAATGTAGGACGGACAAAATGAAGAAGAACATCTTGCATAGGATGAAGAGATGTGTGAGGAACAACATGAGGAGTTCTTGAATAAAAGAGATAGTTGACTAATAAATCCAAGGAATCCAGAGTGTCTAACATGTAGGGTGATTTCCACCTACTACACCTGCCAAGAGACAATGGAGGAATTGAGTATCTTCTCATAGTTCTAGGATATCATGAGACCCTTGGGTTTATATAATGTGATGAGGACTTCAAAGGAAACTCATGTGGAGCTTACACGCCAGTTCTTTTCCATGCTAGAGAAGGTCACTATTGATTGGGAAGATGTTATCTATGTTAGATTAGGAAATGGCAGTCTCCTCCTCATTGCCAAAATCATCAACAACATTTTTGCTCCCAACCCCGAGGTAGGAACTCTCCTAAATGATGGGAGAAAATATAAGGATTCTAATGTGGATTATACATTTATGTGGAAGAGTTTCACCAGACATAGCATTTTTGTAGCGAGTTAATAAAAAAAGCTTGATTTGTAACCCCTACTTGAGTTATGCTCATAAGGTCTTAGTACAAGAACCAGGGGAGATACACTAAGAAGGATTTATTGGTGTTGGGATGGATGTCACAAGGAACGATTGTAAATTTAGGAGTGCTTCTTATAGATCTTATGAAGATAATATTGTCCAAAATCAAGAATCCTTTTGTGATGGGAGGGATTGTGACTTCAATTGCTATAGCCCTAGATCATGAATTGATTGGATACACAAAGGTCAAAGGGGGAAAGATAGTGGACATACTATACCTCATTCGCTCATCTATGATTTTATTGGTTGTTCAGAAGATCATTTACTAGGTCAACCCCTCTTACAGGAAGTATCACTTGAGTTACCTTATTGTGCTACACCTCTCCTAGAGGCGTATGACCCATCTCTAGGTTACTGGGACACTTTGAGGAGATGGGAGAGGAGCATCCTAGGAAGACATGGCAACAACACCACATAGAATTACCTGAGGACTTGGGAGAGTCACATGTTGAGGACTAGAGGAGAGTGGCATAGGAGAGAGAAGATCATAGAGTGAGGAGACAAGAGGTAGAGATAGCACAACAACAGTCCAAAGTGAACGTCGATGGCATGTATATGATATAGGTTTAGTTGGAGGGCATTTATATATTATAGGAGAGAATTGAGATGAGACAATATGTAATGTGTTTGGATCAACGGTAGATGCACCATCAAATAAGCCACATGTATTGCTTTCAGAATGCACATGTGCAAAGGAGCCCCCAATGGGGGGAAGATTGGTGTGGTGCATTGTTTGGGTATCACAAGACCAACCTACCTCACAAGTGAACTACTGGGGTAGTTACTACCAGTATCCTCCACCACAGAGAAGATGACCCCTCGAGCTACCACAATGGTGGTGATCATCTAACCTGACACTCCTATCCATAGTGTCATGTTGACGACAACATGATTCAAAAGTTTGGGTGGTAGGGAGGTACATTATTGATTTCACTCATGTTTCTTTTCACCATACCATTTATTTTGTTTCATTACTTTTCTATCTAGGTCAAATTTAGGTTTGATTTGCATACAAGCATACCATGTACTTCTTTGTCTTGCATTTTTGCATTAATTTCAAAACATCCCCTCCTTTTCCATGCATTGAATTCCATGTAGATTTTCATAATTTTGCATGTTTGTATCTAGAACTTGCTTTTTTATTGATTTTTATTTCATAACAATGTCTTAGATGTGATTGAAGGCAAATTGGCAAAATTTGACCAATTTTTCAAAATTCAGAATTTCTCACCTAAAAGCATATATTGATCCAATCTCTACTTAATGAATCAAAAATGTTGACCTTTGATAAATGCATGTTACATTATCATCATAGATTTCTAAGTGATATCCATTCTTGACTTTTTACATGTGAATCACCTCTTTCATGCTTGTGAATCACTTCATCGAATTGTGATTTAAGTAAGCCACAAAGGCTTAGGTTCTGTTGAACCTCATGATAAAGATGTGCTTTTCATATTTCTCATTCATGTGATGTGTCATTGCTTTATGATATTGTTGGAGTAACCTTCATGCAGAAGATACCATGTTGAGACTGACACTAAGGACCCCTCTTTGACTCACTTTTATTTCATCATTCCTTATCTCTCAACCTCATGAAAATATGTGAAAGAGCGTATATTTAGCTTTGAACACCATCCATAAGTTTGGAGTGGCTATGTCTATATCTCCCTACTTCACTCTCACCATCATGTATCATACCTACAACAAGAACAAAGAAAAAGAAAAAGAAAATAAAAGATGCTCCTATGTAATAGCATCTATATAAATAAAAGAGGAGTGTTCCTACATAATAGCACTCCAACCTCTTACTGCAACCCCTTTCTTCTACTTTCATGCCCATTGAGATAGGAAATATCAAACCTAGATCATTTCACCCTTTTTTGCATCCACATGGGTTAAGTGTGGCTTGACATATGAGATTGAATGCATGAAGGTAAAACAAAAATTTTAGTCATTTTTTATTGTCACCTCCATGAAATAGTTTACCCAGAGCATGAAAGCCATATGGATTAATTGTGCATTCTATACCCAATATTTTAAGTTTGCATGCTCAGTGATTTAATCATGATTGGCTTGTGAAAGAGGAGGAGAGAGGTGAAATACATGTACTTAGTCATCATTGTGTCATTTAAGTCAATATACATATGTCACAATATAGTTTTCATTTCTTATTTGTTGAAAAAATTAAAGAGAGGATGAGTCGGAGAAATTTGAGGACAGGTTAATTTTTAAGTTTCAGGTGGTGATGCAGTCCTATTTTAGAGTATCATCTTGTGTCTTATTGCAATTTAGTTACATCTAAATCGGTTAGGATACATCTTATTTCCCTTAATATGCATACTATAGCCAAATGCACTTATGAATGTTCTTTGCATTTTTTTAGGTACTTGGACCAAGCTTGGATGGACAAAATGATTAAGGGTTATCCTAGGGTTTCTTCACCATTAGAGGGGCCCAAGGAAGTTTTGATATTTTTCCCAACCTACCCCTAGTGTCCAAGACTCAAGTTAAGCAAAGAAGTCCACAGAAATCCAAAGTTTAAGCTCAAAGTGCCTTAGAAGACACCAGCATAGCCGTGGTGTCGAGCAATGGTCATGCTAATTAAGCCATTTTCATAGAAAATTAATAAATATTAACTAAGGGAACTCAATTTTAGCATGGAAATAGTGTAGCCCAACAAGTATGTGATACCAAAGCCCAGCATGCATGTGCCCATCAAAATGACCTCCACTTTTCCAGCCCAAATTGAGTATTTGACCCACCATGACTGTGGCATAACTGACCCACTACAGTCATGCCACCAGTCCCCCAAATCCCAAAAACAACCTGACCCATTTCCATTCCTCAGTCAGGCCATTCCACACCACCATGACCTTGCTACCTATTACCCATAATGGTAGAGCTGCCCAGCACTACTGTACTACCAAAAAACCTAGCAGGAGTTTTGCACCGCATTTCCCATTATGCCCCCACTTGACCTAGTGATTTCCCACCACCTACTTATTATACTTGGGTGGTGGTTGTAGCATAAGGTTCTCTACCTATCAATGCATCTTAGACCCCTCTACTCCATCCACTGAACCCACTAATCCATTCAACTTTCATTCCATCACCTTCCACTCCAAAACCATTCTTTTAAGGTTTTTGGTCACTTTCCACCACATTTCCATGTCATCCCACCTTGGAGGAGGGAGGATCTTGAGCTGATATGACTAGGAGGTGGATAAGGAGGAGTCTCCATCAAGCTAACATGTCTTTCAAATCCTCTAATTATTCTTCTTTCTCCATTTTTGTATTTTCTTTTATTATGAGTATCTTGGCCCCCTAGGTGGGTGTTTGGGGTCAAAAATGTAACTTTGATACCATGTTGGGGGAAAGGGAAATGTAAGCATTGTAGTTTTTTTCTCTAATGATTGTGTTCTACATTCATCTTATTTCTCAATAATTGCTTGTTGTTTTGTTCTTGAAATCACCTAGGATTCTAGGGAAATTACTTATATGTAAATAATTTGGGGATTGCTCCTAGGTCTAATAATGGATACCTAGATAGATATTCGCCTTCCTACATGCTAATCATTTCTCCTAGCCTATGTGAGAGATCTAAGTATCTATTTTAGAAGCACTTAGTGTAATTGTCTTGTAGCTTCCTAAAGGTTGGATGGTAGGTGATGTGAGGCCCAAAACCTCATTCCCACCTTTCATTACTACCCTCAACCCCCGATTTCCCTAGGGGCTTCTATCCTAGAAACGTATACTTGATTATATCCTAATAGAATTCCACCTAAACCCTAACACAAGTGAGCCTCACAAGGTTGGATAGGAGTTGATAGGGACTAGTTCCCCTATACACCCCCTACCTCATCCATGGCCAATTAGTAGTTTAGGGAAATTCATTAGCATATATCTTGTTGTTTTGTTTAGAAATATAAATGAAAGAGTAATATTTACATGTTATCACCCCCAAATCAATTGACAAATGCATTCCTCCAAATAACTCACACTTCTCATTATTTCATTGAAATTCTAATTTGCCATCTTTCTTAGTTAATGCTTGCTTAGATAATCACTTTACATTCCTAGTTAGTTTTTCTTATCTTTACTTTTCTTGTGAATTAGAACTTAAAATTCTAGGGTTAGATTAGGTTTTGATTCCTTACTTCCTTTAATGGTTTGCTTGTTCATTCTTAGTGTAATTAACAAAATCAACTGCAAACCCTTCAACCCTAGACTTTGTAGTAGGAACCTAGCCAAAACTAACTTAGCTCTAGTGCCCCCTCTCACTTAAGTTCGACCCCTAACTTGTTGCTTTCTTGTACTATAACACAAACCCATGTGGTTGCAGTTGAAGTGTGTTATTTTATGTGTGTGAGCCCATTAGGGCTTTATAAATTTGAAAACACCCCATTGTGTGTGCCTTGGGCACATCTAATCAAAATTCAATTGGTTAGGTGTACCTCAAGTGCAAAAAAGCACACCAAGCTTGTAGAGACTCCCTATCTATACAACTTCTGAGTTTATGAGTTGAGTTCCCTACTGTGTGGTCCCTTTGATGATGTTGAACCATATATTTCCTATGAAAAGATCTTACCCTAGGGAAAGATCCACTTGAGTATATGTATGTTTTCCATCCAAGTGAGGGAGAAGTCCCAAAAATCTAGATGATGTACATGATGTGTGATCTCCATGTTGAGCCTCATACTCGGGTAGTGGTTCAATATGAAGGAATCTAAGGGTTTCCCTTGTTGTTAGAGTTGGGTAAAAGTTTGGTATGGGTAGAGCTCGGTGGTTAGTATGTTTGCATTTACATAGACATGTTTTAGCTTGAGAAGGTGGGTTTTGGAAATCATGTTAGCTAAAAGTGAGATAGTTACAAAACATCAATGTTGATAACAATGTTGTCCCTTAAAATGATGCTTGATACATGGAAGAATCTCAGTTGAGATAAAACTTGATATATGCATGCTAAGTCAGTCTTATAAGCTTGGTCTAATATGAAACCATGTCTTGTATAAAAGATACAAGTTTGGAAATTGAGGCTGAAAAGAATTATACCTTTGGTATTCTAGTTGGAATAAACATGATGTATGCATGCTTAATAAAAACTACTAAACATAAGTTGTGATGGTTGGTAGAATCTTGGAGGAAATATAAATAGTGTGTAATTTTAATTAGATGAAGAAATATTAGCGTGACGATAACATTAACTGGAAGTCATGATAATGAACAAGGTGACATGAATTTTATAGCACACCTAATTTTGTATGAGTATATGAACAAAAACCCTAATTATATGAAGATTGGGTATGTAAATGTAGTGCATAAAATAATGACATGTTATGAGTAATGCTTAAATTTATGGATTCGTATGGGTACACCCTAGGTGCCTTTGAATCATACATTAATAACCTCAGTGTGAACCCACATGATGGTGGATTCCTTAAAACCTATGGTTGGCTACTTAAACATGATGAAATGACTTTTACCTTCGATTATGATCTTTGACGAATTTTGAGGATGAAATATATTTGAAGAAGGGAAGGAGGTGACAACCTAACTCTCTCTCTCTCTCTCTAAATACGTACCCTATCCATCTATCTTTCTTAATGTCATTTTTGGTACTCATTTTCATGCTTTGAAGGCTTTTGATGCTTAATTATAGTTACATTGCTCTTATGTTCCAAAATGTGGCATTAATGTCATTGTTAACCTAAGTTCCATGCTCAAATGCACCACCCTATTGAAAATGTAATTGAACCTCATCATTGTGCCCTTATTTCTATCTAGTATATATCAAGTTTTATAGGATTCAAATTTGAATCCAATGACACAAATATTGCCTCAATTAGAGCTATAAATCTCAAGTTATGGCCTTTTGAATGCTCCTAGTTAATTATTGATTTAACTGATTTTTCTTGTTCCTTTGGGGTCCTTGAGCTAGCCTTTTCTTGTTCACATTTCAGTCATGGCTCAATCAGTTTCGAACCCCTACCCCCTTCATGTACACAACTCGGAAACCCACTCCTTTCTAGATCGATCGAGCTCAACCCTTAGATGGTGAGCCACGAATTACCCCCCCCACCCCAAATTTGATGGCAAGTAGGTCATTTTCAAGCTTAATTTGTACATTGTAGCAGTGTACTACACCCACTCTAACTACCCCCTACATTCCTCCTTGCATGAAATTGAAGCATGCTTTTGTCCTCTCTTTTTCCTTCTTTTACTTTCCCCCTTGTTTGAGCTCTCTATTTTACCCTAGAAGCTCCCATGTCTTGTTATTCTTTCCCCCTAGATGAGTGGTGTTGCCGTATTGATCCATTTTGGGGTTTCTCATGCACCCCCTCCCCCCCGAGCAAAGACCAGACCCGTAGAAAGCTTCGTGGGTTCCATGCGAGGGTGGGTATCAAGATCTTGCGTCCTGGAGCCCAGTGATTGACCCTAACCACCATCTCTGGTGAGCAGTGTTGGCGCTTCTCCTGCCTCACGTGTGAGCATCAATATATGAAGATCACATTTTTTACCCAATCCATGGTTGACCAGGGATGGATGAGAACCAAACAGTATCCATTGTGTGGTCGGACCTAGCCCCTATGGACCATTTCTTTTTACCTCTTTGTGGTAGGATCCAAGATCCAAACCACTAGATCTTGACCCATCTACTACGATCGCTCAATAAATCATGGTAACACCACCCACTGATACACCCATATAGTTTTATTTCCAATCTTCGAAAATTCATATCTCCTAACTCCTTTGTCCAAAAATAATGAACCAATACAACAAATTGATCATCTCAAAAATATCTACACAATGGACTAGACTACACACACTAATTCTATCCTTTGTTCCCCTATTACTCTAGAAGTTGGTAACTTTGATCATTATTGAGTACATTAATGCATGTATGTGATTAATATTGAATCAAGAATACACCTTTATAAACCTAATCATATTAGTATATTTTGTGCTTTATTAAACTAAATAAATGTCCTAATCATCCCTTTTTCTCAATGGATGACTCTAATTGCTTAAATATGACTTATTGTGGATAATAATGATGAATCTTGCTCTATTTGACTATCTAAATTCTAAGTGTCATCGGGCCTCTTCTCCATGACAAAATTATCATACATGAACCCCCCATGCCCTTACTTGGTTCATATGTCATGATATGCATATTTATGACCTATGTATGACATGAATGATGATAGTATAATCAAACCATGGCTTGATTCCTTTTTTTCCATCGGACCCTCTTAAATATTTGAAGTTCGTAACAACATGATGTTTGTGATGTAAATGTTCAATGTCTCTCTTATGCAATGTGGTTTTCATATGGCATCACAACCACATTATTTTCCTAATGTGATCTATATGGCTTGAATTGTTCTTCTTGTGACTTAATGTTGATAAATATCCAAATATCATGTCATCCCTCTTTAAAATTAGGGATATCCCTAATCCTTGTGACCCCCTTTAATGTGTATGTTCATTGAGATCATATGTCTATACCTATGACATAAGTCTTATATGTTGGAATTTGAATGCATCTTGATAATGGTGAATCTTATGATACTAGACTTAAGTGACCATCCACCTAACTTGTATATGTTTTAATCTTGTCCTAAATTTGTGGATCTTATCCATTTTTCACGTATGAATTTCATGACTTGATGAATCATAATCTTATTTGCCCTATTATGGTTCTCTTAACCTTGAAATGAAAACAAGTGCCATAACCATCGTAATAGTCATATAAAATGAATAGAATATTGAAATGATTTAAAACTTAAACCACACCTTCATAATGAACTCTAAATTAGTAAAATATGATAAATTCTACTACTAACCAAATTTGAACCGAAGTTGGCCGAAATCCTAATCATTAAACTAATACATAAGCAACATGTTGAACTATTCTTAATGAGGGTTATATGTTATTAATTAGGATTTTCTTATGATTTATATGGTTAAGGATAGTTAATATTCTATATTATTAAGGTTTTACTTGTTTGAAACTTGAAATGAATGCACGCTTATTTACTTGTACATGTTTTCATGTAGTATAACTTGAAGGCATAATTAATATCTCCATTATACAAACTTTAAAATAGGATTTGCCTAATTACATTGGTCACTTGAGGTCTGTCAAGTAGAAATAGGGTTAGCTAAAGGCGTTAAGCCTTAAGCACCCTCACCGACCCCTTCTGATGGGAAGTTGGTCAAAGGCCTTATGATACATGATTCTCTCTGTATAATGCCATAAAATGACTAAAACATGGGTTTTATTTTGCTAACTAGTTAATTATTTTGCTCTTGTTTGTTTATTCTACAAGTATTTTCAAATTATGAAAATATTATATATATATATATATATATATATATATATCCTTGTGTCAAGTACTGAGCACCTTGTGTGTTGATATGCTTGTTTCCTATATATTTTAGTTCAAAGATAGCTTGGAATAAGTTGTCTTGTAAGAAAGTATCCAGGTTGTACCATTAGTAAGAAGATAGCTTTATGTACATGATTCGACTTGTAAGACATACTCTTAAATGTCTAATTAGAATCTTATAATAAATGGTGTTGTTATTGATTTACTTTTTGAATGTTGAGACTGTGTTCGGGTATGCTTCTAGTTAATTAGTCATGTATGTTAAGAATTTCATACTTTTGCATTCACGCTTTGATATTACCATACTAGGGATGGATGATTGGGTCCTTTCTCCATTAACTTTATAGTCATTTGGAGTTTATATTTGGTTAATAAATGGTTTGGTGAAAGGTTCAAGTCCTATTTCAAAAGATGGCATCTTTTATGGAAGGACCTCAATGTGTATGGTATTTATTTATAATATCATGAGGCAACAATTTGTAACATAAATACCAAGAAGCCAAAACTCTATGAATAAAACAAAATATGCCTCTAGTAGTGTCGTATTGGGCACATAAATGAAAATCACATGTCTAGACTATATAAATATTATTTTCTAGACTTGTTTTATTTTGAATCAGAGACATGTGAATATAATTTA
This sequence comes from Alisma plantago-aquatica, assembly GCA_963693085.1. Taxonomy (NCBI): domain Eukaryota; kingdom Viridiplantae; phylum Streptophyta; class Magnoliopsida; order Alismatales; family Alismataceae; genus Alisma; species Alisma plantago-aquatica. Next base: position 244,743,699 of record OY856413.1, on the reverse strand, counting down.
TTAGACAAGATGAAAAAAGTATATTTTACTAGTAACATTAGAGAGCAAGTGATCCACTAGGAATCACACATAACAATGTTTTGCATACATGAAGGATGGATACAAGTACCTTAACACACTTATTAATGGTCTTAGTAGATTTGGCTATGTGTATCCAACTAAACACAAGTCATAATTCACTAAATAATCTAGGACTTTATGGATATGGTACATAATAAACTTGGAAAGAATATAAAGGAACTTCACCCTGATTGAGGTGGAAAATATATAAGCCAAGAGTTTGAGACCCTTTTGAGAGACATTGGTATAGTATTAAAGTTGACTCCATCTAAAACACCACAATATGATGGTGTATAAAAAATAAGGAATGCACCATGTTGGACATGTTACAACTAATGATGAGCTTACTAATCATTTAACTTTATTCTTTAGTGTTTACACTAAATTGTGTACCTTCTAACTTGGTTTAAAATACACCACATGAATATAAAATTGAAAATTCCCAATATGTCATTTGTAAATTATTGGGGATATGAAGATTGTGTCCAAAATAATATTCCAAAAAGCTTGGATTAAAATCAAACAAATATTAGTTTGTTTGATACTTTAAGGAAACTACAAGATATTACTTCTATATACCATCTATAAACAATATGTGTTTTTCATTAACTATTGTATTCCTTGAAAAGTAATAGATTTTCAAAGGAACCAGACAGTGGAATATAGAACCAAAATGGTTTGAGATCAACAGAAAAACATTGAACCATTAGAGGTAGATGAGGAACAAGTATAACCAAGTTGTTATGGAATCTCGGATTCCTTATGTATCACAAGAATGTCAAAGGTTTGGTGGGAAACGTCTAGATATAGATAGTTGGATTTCTTGTGACTCAAAAAATGGATAATGAGCATCGATATACAATGAGGCTATTGAGGGACATGATTCCAAGAAATGAGTCAAAGTATGGAGATCTATGATGGAGTAAAACTTATGGTGAAAATAGGTCTTTAAGAATAAACCAACATTTATGGTAATTTACAAACTTATAAAGGATGATTAGTTGCAAAAAGATTCAATCAAGTTCAAGGTATTTACTATGATGAAACTTTTTTACTAGTTTGCATGGTTAAATTGATAAGGATCATGCTTCAAATTTCACCTTGTCATAACTATGAGATATGAAAATTGTACATTGAATTTGCATTTCTTACCATGATCTTGTTGAAGTTGTGCGCATGAAGGTTTTATCACTACAAATTGAAGCCAAAAAAGTCAGTAATCTACAAAGGTAAGATAATGGGTTGAATCAAGCATTTAGTAGTTATAATCATCATTTTGGTGAGAATTATAAAGAGTTTAGCTTTATCCAAATGAAGATGAACCGTGTGTTTAAAACAAAGTTTAGTGGGATCACAACTTGATTCCTCAAATTGAATCTGGATGACATACCTTTGATGGGGAATGTCATACCTACTCTATAATCGGTTATGACTTGTTTGGGGAATACCTTATTTATGAAGGAATTATAAGCATTGTTTATTCTAAGAATCAAGATCTTTAGAGATACATGTAGAAGAATTATTGGTCTAAATTAAGTTACATACATTGACAAAGTGCTTAAAAGGTTCCAAGAAAAGAAACTTACATATGCCTTATGGAAGCCTCTATATAATTGGATGTCTTAGTTCTTTGGAAGAGAGTGAATGCATGATTAAGATTCCATATGTCTTTGAAATTTTATGTATCATGTATGCAATGGTATATACACATCTTGACATCTTGTCTATTTCAGATTCCAATTAAATCATGGTGAAGGTCATAGGTTTTTCATAAAAAAATATCCATAAGTACTTGAGAAGAACTACAGATAAATTTTTGATCTAAGGAGGTGAGGAAGAGTTAGTTGTAATGGGTTACACTGATTCAAGCTTACAATTCAAAAAGGTTGTGGACAACTATCGATTGCAATCAAGATTCATATTTTTCTTCAATGGTGGAGTTGTAAGTTGGAAGAGTTCCAAGCAAGAGAAAATGGTTGACTCTACAACGTAGGTCGAGTATACTATATATTATAATGATTAAAAATAAAATCATGTAAATCAAGAAGTTTCTAGTGAACTTGTGGTGGTTCCGACCATTGATGATGAGTAGAGATATCCTATAACAACCATGGAGCTATTGCATAATCTAAGAAACCCAGACTACAATAGTGTTCTAAGCACATACTATAGTGTTACTATCTTATATGTGACATCATACAATGAGGAGAAGTGAAGATTTGCATAGTACTGACTGAAAGTAATATTTCTAACCCACCAAAAGGAAGCACTATCACAACAAAAGCATCATGGTCATATTAGATCACATAGAAATAAACTCATGGGTGATTGGATCTTGTTCAAGTGGGAGGCTATTGGCATATATGGACTAAATTCCAATCCATGGTCATTGTAATGGAATATATTGTACTTGATTTTCTAATTAATAGAAGTCATTTCCACTTATTATGTTTGCTTTATTACGAGATAATGACTTAATATATAATGTCCTAAGATCGTTGACATGGATTTGGGTTGAGAACCAGAACATGAAATAAAATATATACTTAAGAGTAATCATTATCTGATAGTCCCTAGTCAAATGATATTGTGGAAGTTATAAAGGACAACAATAACACATCAAGACTATTATGTATTGGATGATGACTATATCTCATTTGTTACAATATTGTCTATCAAGTTGGATACTTGGGTTTGTGTTAGAGAACAATTGAGCTGGAAAAAATCACCTTGAGAACGATACATTGAATCCATCTCATAGAAGTCATAATCATATGTCAATGTGATAGTAGTTATTGTGATCATTAGACCTAAATTATATACATTAATCATGTGTTTTTTGGTGACCTTTAACAATGCCCAATGTCACTCTAAATAAAGGTTTCTATAAAGATAGCAATTGGGTGCAATTTGACACATATAGATTATTGAGAGTGATATAGATGGAATCGCCCCACCTCTTGTTGATATTATGGACACTTGAAAGTGAGACTATGAAATTCAAGGACATGCTAATGTGATTCAAAAATAGGGATAGTGAACTTGTTGTATTTGAATGGTCTATATATCAAAAGATATAGATTAATATCAAGAGGATGATGATTCCATGCCTCAAGTTCAATTTAGATATCTATGAAAAATAGGTTATATAGACATGGAAATAATGGCCATAATTAGGTTGAAGTTGCTCTCTAACTTATTCTAATTATTTCTTCAGCAATGATGTCATTCTAGATATTGTTCATTGTCAGTGTAGTCATAATGGCATCATTTCCAATTTAATGTGGAACCTATAGGGTTAAATAAATAGGACACTCATGGAAAATGAATTTTGCATTGTAATTATAATTTAATGGTTTTGCATTGTATATAGGCTGACTTTTGATTCAATTGATATATTGAGATGTTAGACAATCAACCAAAGAAGACATTTTATCAAATAGTTATTAGACAATCGACTAATGGTTGAGTATACCAAAATGTTGATTAAATATGTAAGTATATTGTCAATCAAGACGAGTTACAAATAATCAATTGAATATCAACTGAGTGAAGATTGTATGGATTAATAAATATGTAGAAGATTCATTGATTGAAGTTTCGATCAATCAATTTAACTATATGTATGATCAATTGAACTGTCAAGAGATTGACTAACTTTAAACATCATTGATTCATAACAATTCAACATGTCAATTGGAAGACTATATGATCGCCTAAAGCACTATCCAAGTCATGCTTTATTTTATGACTAGAACTAGGAAAAAGGATTTAAGTTTTTTGAACCTCTATCATATGCCTCTTCTGTATAAAAGGGGTGGATTATGGGGATGATACAAACTTTTGATGAAAAAAAACCTCCCTTTGAGAAAGAAAGAGAAATCCCTTAAGGCCATGCCTCGAGAAAGAGGGAGGAAATGAAGAATTGATGCTAGCATGTATGGTCTCTGATTCTGCATTGCCTTCTAGGTCAAGGTGGCACACTAGGGATGCACTACATCTTCATGAACTATGTCAAATCCTTGGTACATTTGTGGATGTTGTAGGATCTTCTTTGTTAAAGAAAGAATATGGGTTTAATCTTGTTATTGTTGTGAGAACAACCAACTAGTTGCAATCTGCATTTAGATATAGAGTTGGAAGTATGAGTCACATCATTGATAAATCATGTCTAGTTGTTTGACAACTAGAGAACACTAAGGTATATTCAATATCCCTAATTTGTCTTAACTATACAAATATTATATGGATAAGATAGATATGCAGCTTTGGTTTTATTCGAATTTTTTTCTTTATTATGTTGTGCATACCCTCCAAATATTCTAATGATAAGAACATCCCAAATGCTCCATAGATAGAGGAATCATCCATGAAGACCTCCATGATGGTCTTTGTATACCCACCAAAGATGGCGGACATGAATTGTTGGAATGTGGCTAGATAATTGCGTAGATCACATGGCTTTCTGTGGAAGGTGTATGTCCAAATGAACATGTGAAAGTAATTTTTTCATGATCACTAAAATTGATAGGAAACTTATAGAAACATGAATAATGGTGCAACTAATAGAAGAACTCATGGTGTGGTAGACTCTCAATGGCCTGACTGAAAATTGGAAGTAGAAATTTGTCATTCCTAGTAGATTTTTTGAGCTTCCAGTAATATATACACATGTGTCACCATGTAATAGTATGGGTGGGTACATTGCACTTTTCTCATTTCATTATGAATATGGTTCATTTTTTCTTAGAAACCTACTAAACAAGACTCACCCATGGTGATTCAAAGATTGGATAAATGATACCTTCTAGAAATAGTTTGATCAATTTTTTGTGGATGGCCTCCTTCATGTTTGGACTAAACAGAAGTTGATTCTCCCTAGAGGGCTTGCACCCAGGTTCATTATGTACATACAAAATGCTTGACTTACCCGATCAAAATTATCACTTTGTAACCCAATTTTCTCTTTCTTTTCTCAGATCTTTCGTTTGTATGTCATCATGCTCACTAGTGAGATCTAGATTGATGATTATTAGGAAAACCTTTTTCTTATCTAAGAAAACCTACTCAATCCCTCTAGTCGTGGTTTCATTTCAAGTGTTATTAATACCTAGACCTCCTCATCAAGAATAGTATGAATTTTAGCTCTTAAAACTCTACCTCACGACCTTCCTTTGTTCTATACAATTGGAAAAGAAATTATTTCACATATGCATCACCCAAGTTGTAGGTTGTTGGATCCATAAGCACTATCTCTAGGGGTCCTCTTGCATATTTTCAACTATGTCATCTTGTATATCTGGTCTAAGAGATACACTCCTTTCTTAATGGTAGGTACCTTCAAACTCTCCAGGACCATAGATTGGATTGCATATACCATTGGTATCAGAGTCAAATTGTTAGGCTCAACATCAATAATTTCTCTAGTTCAAGCAAGGGATGATGGCCGAAGATGATTGGATACCTAAGATTCTCCTTAATGCCTTTCACTGCAAAATCATTGGGGACATAGAAATTCTCCACTTTGATAAGAATATCCTCTATAGTACTAAGAGGGGTACTCATATAAGAGACATGAATGCAAATGTTATGGGACATGATAGAAATGATTGCCCCTAAATTGGCTAGTCCTCTCTAACACATTGTCCCCACTTAAATAGGAGATACTAAAGGATCATGGATCCTTCATCGTGAGTTGCATCTTATTTAGAATAATATATGATGTGTTGTAACAAATTTTGTGGTCTCATACTCCTCTATAATTTACCTATGAATGAGAAGTGCCTTGAAAAATTCCGACCATAAGGAGATCCCAACCAATGTATCAAGGAAATGGATGCCAATGTTTAGCTTCTTTATTGCTTCCTTAAACTTCATGGATCTAGTGTGTAACCGTGTATGATCAACTAGCTCTAGAAAGGTGGAACTGTCTTGTACATAGGAATCACAAGTGGGATGTGTTGGATCCTAGATGGGTGATTAGATGCTCTAGAGGGGGGGTGAATAGAGCTGAAAGCACTTAAACAAAATTCATTAAACCTTCAAGTTATATCACAAGATAAGGTTGCTAAATAGGAAACTTGTGTGCAACCAAAACATACATAGCAAGGGAGAGAGAGATTGAACAAGCACCAATAGACAAGCTATTTAGAGTGGTTCCACATTCAAACTAGAAGTGTGTCAGTCCACTTTCCTAGAGAGGTCAACCTCTAGGACTTCCAAACTATTGCACTCTTATTCATTTATAAGACTTACAATACATGACCAACCAAAGGACTTACCTATCTAATACAAAGATTCTTCAACCTTACCAAGGACTTATCCACTTTGCAAGAGTCTTCGGCCTTCTCCAAGCACTTACCCACTCTTGCACAAGTCTTCAGCCTTGCAGGAATTACCCACTCTTCTTGGATCTTCTGCCTTTGACTTCACCTTCACTCGGAGAAGCTTCCACCAAGGACTTACCTACTTGAGCAAGGAGTCTTCTTCCTTCACCAAGGGCTTACCCACTCTAGCTCCAAGTCTTCAGCCTTGATCTTCACCAAGGGACTCCTTCCCTTGTTCTTCTTCACCTCTCTTGGACAAGAGAGAGAACCTTCATCTTCATGATGGAAATGAGAGATAAGGAGGTGGTGGAAGTGAGAGCCTCACAAGATATACATGTAGGACTAGTTCTCTTACAGATTTCCTACTCACTCTAATGGATGTAGCAAGTGATTAAGCTTAGAGAGAGAGGAGGTTGTAGGAAGCACTCAACTATAGAATAGGAGCCTCACATAGAGTTTGCAATGAATGCTCAACCTTGGAATGAAGCCCAAGGGGTCCTATTTATAGCTGGGGATGCCTCTTAGCCTTTGGGAACACTTGTGAACGAAAACTAGCCATTTTGTGGCTTGCAACGGATCTATTTTCACTTGTTGCAACTCCACAACGGCTAGAAACACTTTTCTGCACTTTTTCGTACAGTGCGAATCGGTCGAGTTTATATATAGGTAACTCGACCGATAGAGTAAAAGACAAAACTGATATTCAGACCATCGATCGAGTTTGTCCTGAGGAAACTCGACCGACCAATGAAAATCGATTTGGCCAGTTACTCCATCGGTCGAGTTCTGTGAAAACACAACTCGACCGATGCAATCTCCAGAAAATTGATCAAGGATGATCGGTCGAGTTTTCAGGCTGGGAAACTCGACCGACAAAGTGTCTGTAATCAATTTTTAAAGTTGCATCTAAAGTGCTCTAATATTCGATCTAAGTGCTCCTAATATTTTTCTAAGCTTAATTACAAGTCATACAATCATTACAAGTGATTTACAACATGATTCTAATGGATATACATCATATTACAAAAACGTGCACTTGTATGACTTTGACTTGTCTTTTCTCCAAATTGATATGCGCAAGTTAGGGCATTTGGAGTGTGTCTATACCTAATCTGAAATCACTCAAGTAGAGACATTAGACACCAATATGTGGAATGGTTAGTCATCATCAAAACACGGGTTTAGTCAATTTAGACGTGAGTCAACATTGACCTAATTGACCTTGAGTCAACATGATGCACTTGGTTCTGACCAATGTCTTCTTAGTATCATTTGTGGTGCCTTGCCTCACACTATCAACTATTGTACCACATACTTTCATGCACATTATATTCATATATATTGTGTTACTCTGTGAAATTAAACTTTTTATAAAAAATAACAAATCTGGATTAAGATGATAAATAATAATATTAGTAGTAATAATAAATAAAATAAAAAATAATAATTTATAAGGAAAAGACATATACTAGTAGTCTCGATCCCACTTGGAACATCTAGACCTAAACCTTAAGTTTACTTCATTTTGATGTTTAAATTGTAATTTGTTATCTTTCTTTTTATGAATTACTTGTGATATTGAATTAGGTATGGAAAATCATGGACATGTTTTTTTTGTCAAAGACTTAACCTCTATCATGATCCTTCTGGAAAAATCTCATCCCTTATATTTTTAAAGAGTAACAATTTGCATGTTTGAGACATTTCATTTTCTTATGGTAAAGGCATCCTTACAAGGTAGTTTATATAAGATACTATCATTTTGTGTACGCCGTTCTATATCCATATTGGTTGAGAAATCAATTAAATCAATAATTCTTTCTACCTCGTTAACTTTTTGGAGCTCCTTAAACCTAAATTCTGAGAGTTAAATTATTATTCCCTCTTTTCATATTTTGTTCCTTAAAGAATATATTCTTAGGAATATTTGGATTGATAAAATTAATTAATTTTAATATGATATAAGTATGTTCTTATTGAAATCTTAAGTAAACAATTAACACGCACTTGGACCGATAAAGGAATAATATTGAATGTGAAGTGCTAGCATAGACTTTTTTTCACTTGATGACTATCCAAAAGCTAACTTTCACTATATACTATACTTTTTATTTTATGCAATAATATTCATGTTACACACACGCACACACACACATTATATATATATATATATATATATATATATATATATATATATATATATGCTCATCTTTAATACTTGCGTGGATAGCTACCTGCACATCCTTTCTTTTTTTTAATCGTAATTGTAGAGGAGCATTTTATCTAGCTCCCCAAAAAAATTCATCCGAAAAAAATATCATTTGCCCCACCAAAATCAAAAAATACGTCCATATATTTACTGACTGTATATTTTCTGCGCAGTTACTTTTTTAGTCATATTGTTACTTTTTTATCAATATAGTTGCTCTTTTGATCTTAGAGTTACTTTTGTGTACCATATCGTTATTTTTTTAGCTTTCGGGTAGCGAAACTCCAGACTATCCGCACGAGTATTAAAAAAAGGCATATATATATATATATATATATATATATATATATATATATATATATATATATATATATATATATATATATATATATATATATATATATATATATATATATATATATATATATATATATATATATATAATTATGTGTGTGTGTAATGTGTGTATGCACGTGTGTGTAGAGGGGTGATCTAGTGCGAGCATTTATGTGGTGCGAGGGTAACTTTGTTTGAAGTCTATTTTCATTACCTCTATATCAGTGACACGGATAGTATTAGTTGCCGTGTGAGTGGGTTGACAGTAGAAATAGTTGATACGACAGATTTAAGTGAAAATATGTCCAGATATGTCCCATAGTTTGACACCTCTTGGAATTCCTTTATTTTCTATTCAGTAAAGCTATCTTTTTCAACATGTCCCTAGTATATAAAAACATGATTGGTCTGATGTAGTTTGTCTTGAAAATATTAGAAGTCAAATTTTCTTTTTCTTTTTCATAATTGGTTACCTCTAACTTTATTGTAGACACTACCGTAAAACGTTCTGTAGAAAACCGGCTGAAAAAGGAGTTCCATTCCAGCCACATCTTTTTTTTTAGGAAGGATGGAGGATCCTGTGATTGGGATCTCCCGTAATCTATTAATTAAGCTACATCAGCCATAACAAGGTTTTCGATACATGGAGGAAAAGACTGGAAAAAGAAAAACCTATTTACTTGCCCTCTTCTTGCCATAGTGGCAGCTTCATGGGCAACTTTGTTACATGTATGACTGACAGACGAAATACTATAAAAAGAAAACTGATGTTTCAACGTAACAATGTCTTCTGCAAGAATGCCCAAGTAGTCTCTCCTTGTTATCGCATCGCCGCATGCTTGAACGACCTCAAGGGAGTCTGTCTCCGCTTCCACATGCTCAGCGCCATGGCTGCTGGCCCACAGAAGTGTTGTCCTCATGGCAATGGCTTCCGATGTTGCTATCTCCGTGCCACTACTAATCTTCTCGCCCGCAACACCTATCAATCCACCCTTACTATCTCACATCACCATCCCAATCGTCGTCACCCCATCTTCCTCGCATGAGGCATCCACGTTGATCTTTAGCCTTCCTTGCGCCGGCCTGATCCACCTAGGCGTCGTGTTGCTGCCCGGTTGGGCGTTGCTGCGTTTCTGGGCACGTTGCTCTCCAGCTACATGCTTGATCATGGCCAAGGCTGATCAGAAAAGGAAACCGATATACACCTCACCATCTTGAAAGACACGCATGTTGCGTCCTTTCCAGACAGCCGACATGGCTGGAACAATCGCTTCTTTATCATCTCTTTCCATTGTCGTCCCCATAGTGACATTGATGTCTTCATCCTTGTAGTCATCCACCCACTTTTGGATTCCATGTTCCATTTGTTCCCAGATTTCTGTCGCATTCGGGCATTGGAAAGGCATGTGGGGGATGGACTCCTTCTCCGACGTACATAGAGGACACATTCCATCAGTGGTATAATGACGATCAAACAGCCTTCCTTTGGTTGCTAGACCCTCGGTGCATATTCTCCAAAGAAAGTGAGTAGCTTTAGGAACCCAACCCGCTCTCCATATACATTGCCACAACCCTTCTTCTTGTTATCTTGTGTGTTGTCGGGCTTCCTCTCTCCTGAGCATACCAAGCCAGTATGTTGATCGGACTGTAAATACTCCTTTCTTGGCAGGCCACCAAGACCATGTGTCACTCTGGCATCGTATGCTGAGTGGGATAGCACTTATTCTCTCTACATAGTCCGTCGGGAAGCATTCCTCCAGCCTAGTAGTGTCCCAACTCTTCCCACCTGTGCACATGAGATCGTTCACCTTGACGTAGGGTGATTCATCCGAAGTCTTGAAACAAACAAGGGTGTCTTCCTATCTTGGCAGCCATGTGTCCTCCCTGATGTTGACGTCTTTTCCGTTGTCTATCCTCCATTCCACCCCTTCCTTGAGTAACGTCTTTGCTCCCCATAGACTTCTCCATGTGTAGATGGGGTTGTAGCCCCTTCTGGCTTCCCATATAGATGTTCTGGGGAAGTATCTAGCCTTCAGCACTTTATTGACAAGGGAATTTGCATTCACAACTAATCTCCATAATTATTTTGCTAGAAGAACTTGGTTAAAGATATGAAAATTTCTAAAGCCAAGTCCTCCTGATCTTTTAGGCTTGCACATATCTGTCCAACTCATCCATGCTATCTTCCTCTCATTTCTCTTTGTCCCCCACCAAAATCTTGCTATTATGCTTTGAAACTCATCAAGAGTACCCGTTGGGATCTGGAAGATACTCATCGCATGTGTTGGAATAGTATGTGCCACCGCATTTATGAGGACCTATTTCCCAGGTTTGGACAATAGATTCTCTGACCCTCCTTGTAGTTTTTTTATATTCTCTCCTTTATGAAGCTGAAAATCTATTTCTTTGATCTACCAATAGTCGTTGGGAGACCTAGGTACTTTGTGTGCCGATCAACCTCCCTCACTTTCAGCAGCCCCTTAATCTCTTCCCTCTTTGTGGCAGTCGTCCCTTTTCTAGAAACTACCTCCGTCTTAGATAAATTAATCGGTTGTCCAGATGCCTGTTCATACTGGCTGATAATTTCAACTATCTTCAAGCATTCTGACGAGGTTGCTCTAGCAAAAAGGATGTTATCGTCTGCAAAGAAAATGTGAGAGATATGTGGCACTCCTCTACACGACGTGATACCGTGTATAAGGTTGTCACGTGAAGCAATGCCTAACATAGTAGAGAAATATTCAACACACATAATAAAAAGGTAAGGGGAGAGAGGCCTGGAAAAGTCCTCGTGATGGCTTTGTTCTCCTGGTCCGGTCTTCGTTGATGGCAAACATGTGCTGGATAGATGTGATGCAGTCATGAATTTTTTCCCTCCATTTCACCCCAAAGTCCATTCTCTCCATAATGTGGCTAAGGAAACTCCACTCTACATTGTCATAAGCTTTGGACATGTCTAACTTTAAAGCAAGGCTGCCTTTCTTTCTTCCTTTGTCCCTTTTCATAGCATGGAAAAGCTCATATGAAATAAGGGTATTATCACTAATCATTCTTCCCGAGATGAAGGCACTCTGGTTTTCCGATATGATGTTGTCTATGAGTGGTTTTTAATCTATTTGTCATCACTTTTGATGCTATCTTGTACAGAACATTGCAAAGACTGATAGGTCTGAATTCCCCTACTGTTTTAGGTTTTTCAATTTTTGGGATCATCACCACCAGTGTGTCATTTATCTCCTCCATGATTCTTTCACTTTTCCACCACCCCTTAATGTAGTTTGCCACATCCTGACCTACAATGCTGTAGTATTTTTGGTAGAACATAGCCTTCATTCTGTCTGGTCCCGGGGCCTTATTCGTGTGCATCTGTTTTAGAGTTGTCTATATTTCTTCATTGGTGATATCTCTTTCTAGGTCATCTCTCTACGACTCATTTACCAACCTCCTGATGCCCTTTGTTGCTTGTTCAAAGCCCGTAGGGTCACTGGTTTTGAACATTTGGGAGAAATAGTTGGATATGATGGCTGAAATTTCTCCTTCATTTGTTCTAAATACTCCCTGATCATCTTCAAGGCCCTCAATCTAGTTCTTACGCTTCCTGTTTGTAGATTTTTGGTGGAAGTAAGAAGTGTTGCGGTCTCCCTCTTTTAATTCTTTAACTCGTGCACATGCTGCCCAGTACTCCTCATCCTTCTGAAGCCAGTATTGGAGTTCTTTAGAAATTTCTTCAGCCTTTTGGAGCATATCTTGGTCTGGGGGGAGAAATTGTATTTTCTTCGGTTTATCTTCAAGTTCCTGAACCTTCATTTTCCTATTCCCAAACTTATTTGCAGCCCACATATTGATATGATCTTTGCATGTATTCAGCTTTTTTTAAAATACCCACTGCTTGTGGATGTCCATGCTTCCTTAATGGTATGTCCACAGTCCTCCTCGCCAGCCCACATGGGCTCAAAAGCAAAGTAGCTTCTTCACTTTCTCCCTTTTTTGTCTCTATTGCCAGCTGTCAAGATGATAGGAGCATGATCCAACTCATAGATAGGCAGATGGAAAATCTTGCAGTAGTTGAAGAGATCTCGCCAACTGAGCTCAGGTAGGTACATGTCAAGTCGTTCTGATACTAAGGTCCTTTCAATTAACCCCCTTTTCCATGTGAAAATATTTCCTTCAAAACCGAGGTCCAACAGGCCACAATCATCAATGGTGTCCTGGAAATTTTGCATGAACTTTTCATCCTTTGGTGGGCCCCCTTTCTTTTCAGTATTAGAAACAATCTCGTTGAAATCCCCAAAGAAAAGCATCGGCTCTTCAACCTCATTCTTTAGTTTCCTCATCAAATCCCATGTCTTTGTCTTACACTGTTGGTCCTCCCATCCATATATACCAATTGCACGCCATCTGACACCTATTACATCATCTTTGACAAGGCTGGTCACATGTCTGTTGGAGTAGTTTATAATCTCCACTTCTGCGTCTTTCCGCCAGAAACCAACGCCTCATGCCCAGCCATTACTAGAAACACACAAACTATCTTTGTAACCATATCTTCTTTGTACAAATTCTAGTTTCTTCCTTGCAATCATAGTTTCCATAACAAAAACTATGTTTGGACGCTGTCTCCAGCACCAAGATCAGAGAGTTGTGCACGTGTCAGGGTTGCCCAAGCCCTGACAGTTCCAGCTGAAGATTTTCATTGTCCTTCACGGTATTGGACACCGTCAATCTCCACTACTTGGGTCCCAAAGGCCATGTCTGTATTAGATCCTCCTGCATTGGTTTGCTTTGCTTTCTTCTCTCCGGTTCCAGGGATTGATTGGACATCCAGTTCCATGTCACACCATTCTGAGTTCTTGTCCCTCTTCCCATTCATTTGTTCCCACACCACCTCTTCCTCTGGAATGCCAAGACGTGCACCTCTACTCATCCTGTACAACCAAGGATAGTGCTTTTTCTTCGCTCGGTTCAAGCTAGCACCTTGCTTTGTCCTCAAACTAACTGCTTTCCTTCTTTGTGATCTCATTATTGCACGATGTTCACCCATCAACTTTGAGGCGTTATGGCCATCTGAGTGTTGTCCCTAACTAGGTGTCGTTCCCAACTGAGTAGCATACTCCTTAGACAGTTGTTCTCCAGTTTCTTGTGTCATATGTGAGTGCCCTGCCATCTCCCTGTCGACCCCCTTCTCTTCCTCTTCCGGTGCCTGCTCATCTATCTTGTTCATCTCATGGAGTGCAAGGATGTCTTCTCTAGAGAAACGCCTCACCCCATGAGTCCTTTTGGTCGCCGATGGATCCTCATCCCCCGAACGCAACACCCCATCATGCATTTTTGTTGCTTCACCCTCCGTTGTTGTCTTCTAAGCACCCTGCTCACCCACCATCGCTTGCCCACCTTCATCCTCTGCCCCGTGCCAGCGTTCTTACCCGCTCCCTTGTTCCTATTTCCCAGTATAGTGAACACATAACACAACATGTTGATTTGTGTGTTCTTACACACAACACATGTTGATTTGTGCATCTATTAACACACCCGCATCTTACCCGCTCCCTTGTTCCTATTTCTCGACAGTGACTAGACCAGATGACTCCCTATATAAGACCAACAGTCACATCTTCTTTCATGTCTTCAACGTGGTATACTTTAACATGGAGTTTCTAATGTTTAATATCCCTTTTAGTGTGGTCAAAAATAAATAAATATATTTGTGTATATTCTTAAAGAGATGCATCTATTGAGGTTGAACAGTTCCTCATAACTTCCATGTCTCTTCATGATGGAAGAGAGAGAAATCAGAATGCGCATATGTTGCTCATGGTCCCTAGTGCCATATGTCTTCGGTGACTTCATCTTCCGCTCACAAGGCTCACCTGTTTAGGCGCGTATTCATCTAATAATGTGTATATTCATCTACATAATGTATTCAATACATGTATTTTTCGGCGCCTACTACCGATAATATGTAGCATTTTTGGGCACGTTTGACCCATAATATGTATTTATTCAACATGTTTGGGCATATAAGTGGGTGTGTATTCATCTACAGTAGGCGCATTTACTCATATTTGGACGTGTGTTAGCCTATAATGGGCGCTCATCCTTCAACATGTTTATACATATAAGTGGGCAGTATTCATCTACAGTAGGCACACGTACTCATATTTGGACGTGTGTTGGCCTATAATGGGTGTACATCTACACACTCATCAATAAGTGGACGCATTTTTATCTACAATATATGTGTTGTCAATAAGTAGGCGTGTGTATCCATATAAGTGGGCGTGCATTCATCTACAATAACCACATAAACACATATTTGGGTGCATACTAGCAATAATGGGCACACATCCAACAAAGAAATCAATATGTATTGTGGTCACACAGTAGGAGTGTGTATCCAGATAAGTAGGCATGTATACACATGTTCTAGCGCATGTTAGCCATAGTGGGTGCACATCCACACACAAATCAATAATAGACGCACAAATCAACATGTGTTGTGTGTGTATTCAGATAAGTAGGCGCATATTCATGTAGCATAAGCACATATACACATGTTTGAGTGTGTGTTACCCATAATTAGAGTACATCTACACACACAAATGTATAAAAACGCCCAATAATGATGAAGACAGCCAAAAATGACTAAAAGTGCCCCAAAATAGTGAACATGTGCCCAGAAAATGATGAACATATTTTACGCTCACAAATGACTAAAAGCGTCCAAAAAGTCCTGAACCCACCCTCAAAATTTATGAGGACAAGCTTCAACTCTCCCCTCCATGTGTACCCCACTCGACACCTGCCAACCGAGGGCAGTATGAATAATAATAACTCAGGGTTCATATTAAAAAAAAAACGTCCAAAAAATGATGAATATGCGCCTAGAAAGTGGTAAAATAAGCATACTCATTACTTACATCCTATTTTATCATACTTCATTCCTCTTTATTCATTTCTTCCCTCCTCTTTCCTCATACTTTCCTCCTCTTTCTTTATTACCTCTCTCCTCACTCCCTCTTCTTATTACGTCCCTTATATCTCCTCAACTCATTACTTTCCTCCTCTTCCCTCATTAGTTCCCACCTCTCCCCTAATACCCATTACTTCATCCTCTTACCCTCTTCTCATTACTTCCATCATCTTTCCCTCTTCTCATTACTTCCCTCCTCTTCTCTCTTTTTCCCTTCAATTTCCCTCATCTGTTATTTTTGTCTCAAAAGAACATAATAAAGAAAGGAGTGAGAGATGACTAGTGGGTAGGTGGAGGGGAGTGGGGGACTAGTGGGTAAGTGGAAAGGAGTGGAGGATAATTGGTGGATGAGTGATTTGAGGTGTGGTTTTGGATACGAAAATGATCTAGTCACAAGCAGCACCCTCATGCACAGGTGCTACGCGCAGCCAGGTGGGTAGGGGTAGTTTTGTGGGGTGGGGGTGACGTGGCAGGGTGTTAATTGGATGGGTAGGTGGAGGTTGTGTAATTAATAAATAAATTTGTTTTGCTTATAACTTTTGAACCGTGATGAATTTTTTGACGAAACAAAAACCATTGGATTCGTTATAAAAATACATTCCAACAAGACTAATATTGATATATTTTTAATAAAAAAATATAAAAATGATATGAATAGATGATTTTGGATGCCAATGAACCATTTTAGGCGTCAAGTAACTATCTTTGGTGTCATTAGCCATTCATGGGCGCTAATAAGTTATTATTGGGCGTGAAGTACCCTTGTACCTTATTTAATACGAACAACCATATTTGGGCATTATTAAGTTGTTCTTAGGTGTCAAACAGACCTATTTGGGCATCATTTTTATACTTTGGGTGTCAATGAACTCTTTTGGGCGTCCATTAACCATTTTTGGTGTCAATAGCTATTTATGGGTTTCGTTATACTTTTGGATATTAATGAACCATTTTGGGCGTCATTAAGAGGTTTTTAGGTGTCAAACAGACCTATTTGGGTGTCGTTATGTTGTTTTAGTTGTCAATACCTTATTTGGGCATCATCTTTATACTTTTGGGTGTCAATGAACCATTTTGAGCGTCAATTAGCCATTTATGGACGTCGTTATACTTTTGGGTGTTAATGAACTATTTTGAGCATCATTAAGTGGTTCTTAGGTGTCAAACAGACCTATTTGGGTGTCGTTATGTAATTTTAGTTGTCAATACCTTATTTGGGCGCCATTTTTATACTTCTAGGTGTCAATGAATTATTTTGGGCGTCAATTAAATATTTTTGGGTGTCAATAGCCATTTATGGGTGTCATAGCATCCAAAAATGGCATATTTGGGTGTCAATTAACCTATATATATCATTTTTTATTTTTTTTCTCAAAAATATGTCAATATTAGTCTTGTTGGATTGTATTTTTCATAACGGATCTAATATTTTTATTTCATTAAAAAAATTATTAGGGTTCAAAAGTTATAACTAATACAAATTTATTTGCTTGTTTTATAATCCTAAAAAACCAGCCAATTGCAATCTATCATGGTTTGGGAGTTGGTTTGGGGCTGGTTTCAACCGCGTGTGAAACCGGGTGTGAGACGCATGAGCGTCACCAAAGCTTAACTCTTTTGGATACGGCGTAAGATGCACATAAAATTGCGTGAGCGTGCCAAGAATTAAATCCTTATTTTTAATATTAGATACGAGTGCGTTCGATTCTTGGGATGGAAATTTTCAATACCATGGATCTGATATAAAGGACATGAATGGATACCTCATATACTTGTTCTTAAATAAGTGTTTCTCTACGTTATTTCTAATTGCACTGCCTTGTCTATCTTCCTAGCATGATTTTTTTCCTTTTTCCGGTTTATTTATTATTGTGGGAGACAAAGTATCATCATCAATAGTAACAAGCCTTATTCAAAATTTTTATTTGGGGTACATTACGATCTACTATTGTTATGGTTGGTTGTTGTAGATTTTAGTTTTGAGACTAGGGCACTGTTCGGTGACTTGATTGCTAGTTGTCAGGCAACCAATTGGTTAATGAATCGCATGTAGGGGTTTAACTAATGTGTTAAAATGGGAGATGTACAGAAGTCTTGGATTTCACATGTTACTTTGAGTTTCACGAGTTGAACACCGCAACAAAACATGATGTTCTCACGGCATCAAAATAATACAGTGAGGAGTTGACCGCTAACCATGACTGGAACTACCGCATTGCCGAAATGTACCTAGGTATCTCAGTTCACGGTAGTTTTTTTACATGTGTTGTCTCTTTATTTCATGCAATTCTGAAGTATTATCTGTGTATCGTCATTGATGAATTCATTATTTACATGGACGATTAGGATACCCTGAAATAGAGTTTGTCTGTGCAGATAAAAATTAAAGGGAAAGAAAAAGCATGATGACTACGCGTGATATTCCATAATATGAATTATTGGAAATGATTGATTCCAAATTTGAGACTATTATATTATCCTATTCCATTGACTTTATTTATTACAGTTGTTGTGGATATGGTTGAATAGATTTGTTCCATTGTAAATCTATGAATCCTGTGTTCCGTCGTGTCATAAAATGAAGTATAAGAAATGACTGCCACACTAAATCTAAACTTCTAATGTTTATTATTTTAATGTTTATGTTTAATGGCACTTGTAGCTTTCTCATACATGAAATCTAATGAATCTAACATGGATAATGTAGCATCTAGTGAAGTAGTTGAGAAAATACTTACATGAAAAGTAAGCGTTGTTGGATTATACTTAACTTGGATCAGGGTGATATCATCCAAAGATGCATTATTTTGTTGGTAAAATTAGTAATAATATCAATACAAACATGTCTTTTGATTTATAAAATACTTTTTTTCTCAGCGTAAAGGTAACAATATTTTATTATTCTAATATTTATATTTCTTTTTAGTAGTGTAACTGTAACACCCTGATTTTTATATCACATAAGTAGAAGCAAAAAATAATTCTGGGAGTGTCACAAACATGATAACAAATGCAATAAAAGTAAATAAAACACTTTACAAAACTGTAAAATTGATTCGTACATAGCTTTTTATCACCATAAAACTACATCATGTTTATGCATAAGTTCATAATAAAAAAATGTCAATACTCAGGATCATCTAGGTAGATGGCATCCCACTAGACAAGCTTGAAAAATCTCCTAGATCTTTAGTTGTTCTTTTGATCTTCAACTGCTCCAAACCCTGCGGACATCGCGTCCCCAGCCATGTATTGGGAAAAATAGTCATTAGAGTAAGTGGCATGAGTATTCTAATATATATTTCTAAAGATCTGAAATTAGATATTATAAACATGAACTAACATCAAACTGTGAGTAAATTGAAACATAAAGTATTTCATTTCTCAATATGAATTCTTATCTTCATATCTTATCTTAATCTGGAGACATGTACTGGTATATGGATCTCAAGACCTACACCAAAGTGCTTGGGTCATACTTATCTTATCTGATTCCCTCTCATCATACTCATGGATGAGATTATGGGCATGCTATAAACTAAGGTATCTTTTACTTACGATTTTTATCTAATTGTGGCCACCATTATACAATAAGTCTTCCTGAATTGGCGTATCTACGCTCTGAATTAGTACCAAGGTACCTCTGAATTGGCACTACATGCCTCTGAATGACACTGAGGTGTCTCTGAATTGGCGTGACTACGCCCTGAATTGGTGTCGCAACACCTATGAATTGGAGTAAACACTCCTCTGAATTGGCAACAGATGCATCTGAATCGTCCTGGGACTCTCTGAATGAGGACTTATCATATAATGTCTTATGTGAAGGTTTCAACTTAATTATCTTAAGTCTAAACTTAATTAAATTTTTAATCTAAACTGAAGTTGGATACTGATTGCTTTACTAAATTCTGAATATGAACTTATCTTATATTAAAACTGAACATTAATAACTAAACTTATCTGAAACTGATTACTGAGTATTGAGCAGGTACTGAATTCTAAATCTGAATTGAATCTGAATCTTTTATTCTTAAGTGATTAACTAAATCCACAACAGAATGTGAATATGGATCACAATTACTTCATAATTGAGATTTGATCTAAAACCCTTATCATGTATCTTTATTCATAATCTGGCTACTCACACCATGAGTAGTCTAAGTCTGAATCTAAATCTCTTATTCTTGAGTTTTAAACTAAATCCATTACTGGATTTGAACATGTATCTCATTATCTAGGTAAACTTTATTCTAAAACTCTGATTTGGTAAGATTACTTCATTATACCAATTATATCATAAATGAGTCTAATGTCTTATGAGAAAGGATCTAAAATGAATATAGAAATACTAAGTATCCAAAGTATCTTAAGTCAAGCTTATGGAAGTATCCTAAGTACAACATTTCTAAAAATATCAATTCTGACAAGATAGTTCAATCCTTCTTATAAAATATGATGTTACCTTGAACCTTTGCATCAATGCCCGGCGGAACTCTATGATCTCAGGATTGGTATAGTTCAATGTCTGGCTGTGACCTCAGGATTGGTATAGTCCAATTCCTGGCTAAACTCTGTGATCTCAGGATTGGTATAGTCCAATTCCTGGCTGAACTCTATGACCTCAGGATTGGTATAGTCCAACACCTGGCTGAACTCTGTGATCTCAAGATTGGTATAGTCCAATACCTGGCTAAACTCTATGATCTCAGGATTGGTATAGTCCAATACCTGGTTGAACTCTATGATCTCAGGATTGGTATAGTCCAATATCTGGCTGAACTCTATGATCTCAGGATTGGTATAGTCCAATACATGTCTGAACATAATGAAGTATATTCACATGATTGGTACAATTTAATACCTGGTTAACAGATTAGCTGAGGCCGACAGATAGAAATGAGAATGATTCATGGATGTCATACCATGATAATATTATCACATGATAAGCTTGAGATATTGATATAATATGATGGGTAAGTGATACACATGTTTTTCATATTCCTTATAAAGTGAACAAATGATTTACTGCTCTATCCTATACAGTTACAATGTTTTAAAAGATGAGAAATGCACTAATATGCTTATCCATAGTGATTAGCCTTGCTTATTAATATAAAAGAATCTCTGCTCAGTTTTATACTGCTTAACTATGATAATAACATTGTTGGCAGAGAGTTATATCTCTCACTGGAACAATTATCTCACCCCGTGGGATCCACATTTTTTTAGGTGGATGTGCACTAGGGGGGTTGAGACCATACTACAGAGGGAGAACAAAAGCAGCAAGGACAACAGTGACAGCTCAGGTTGAGTGTTTTATCTGTCATGTCTTGTAGATAGAAGTCCTATGTGTCGTCTCTGTACTCTTAGGTCCTTGGATTTAGTACATGTTTGTTTTATGAACAATCTAAGATTTTGACTTGTATGCCTCGAGGTTTGATGTTTCTTTAAGTATATGTTTTGAGAAAGCAACTATTATATGTTATCCTCGAGAAGAGATGGCACAATATATGTACAATATGATCAATGATGAATATCAGGTTTTTGTTCTTCCTTGAAGTGTTTTCCTGAGAAATGGATCTCTTTGCAAAATGGTTTTAATTTTTAGTGATTGTTGTTAATCTGTTGCTTATGGTTATTCCGCTTAATTAGTAATGATTTGGCTGTCGGTTTGGTGGCGGTCGTTACATTAGAGAACAAACAAGTGTTGACAAAATATCTTGATAACCGAATATACATTACACGCTTACATGCTAAGTGAGATTAAGTGTTCAACAAAAGTCCCAAACTGGGGACTATTCAAGATTACTCATAATGAGTAAATCTCGGATGGGTATCTAGATTATAATACAATATTGTCATTTATAGACCTATGATCTTAGTGTAAATAGACACTCCAGCTTTCCCCCACTATAGGAGTGAATATATGATTCTATATTATAAGGGTTTGTGGATCAGGTTCATGTTGTGTGTGTTGTACAGAGTTTCTTCACCAATGTTTAATCATTATAAAAAATTATTAACTAGAAAATGCAAGGATATCATCAATATTTAGCATTATCAAAACATAATTAATTATCAAAGATAAGACTAACATCATATATGCTAAATAATATTATGGGCTCCAAAATAAGATTGTTGGGGCCCACACATATATGCAAGGTTTATCCAGGCTAATTGTTGTCACTTAGAATTTTATTTTTGTCATATATTATTAACAATCAAGCAAATCATCAATTGTACTAAATAAACACATGTTTGTAACGATTATATTTTAACATCTATTGGGGGCTTGTAACACACATCCAAGATTTTGTTTCTTACCTTTAGTGGCATAGAGAAGAAGCACACATTAGAAGCCCTCAGTGGCGGTGGCGGTGGCGATGATGATGATAGTGACACACTGGCGGCAGCAGCTGGAGGTGGCAAATGGCGATGAGCAACTGGAGGTGGCAGATGACACACAGGCAGTGGTTGGAGGAGTAACACATGATGAGAGTGGCGAGAACAAGCACTAACGCACTAGAGACGGCCAGTAGCGGTGGTGGCGGATTGAGCACTGGAGCAGGGGGAATCGCTAGAGACCTAAGCTGGAGCGGGGGGAAATCATGATGAAATAGTGACTTGGAGAAAGTCTATTTTTTGTAGATACTATCAAGTATATATAGTCTTCAGTTGCCAAAAAAATTGACACCTAAGGGCATATTCGTCAATGTTAATAAAAAAAGGCACCTATGTTAGCTCTATAGACATTAGTTTTTAAAAAAAATTTGATGCAAAATGGGCCTCACTAATGGCAAAGTCGTCGGTTACATTCAGAAAACTAACAACACACATATTGACTTAAACATCGATTCCATCTAAAAACCCAATGCAATAGGCCATAATCCGGATGAAACAAAATCAGATTTAGTAGGAACTGAGGCCTCAGTCTCTAGAAAGAAAAATGACACTAGAGTGCAAATTGGGGGGCAATGTTTTACGGGGACGTGACGCGAACACTAAAATGTCGATTTCTTGAGGAAAAACTGACACAAATTGTGTAAATATTTGCGGGTTTTCATGTGAATTAATGTCAGTTTTGTGGAGAAGAAACCGGCGCAAGAAGAATTTTGGAGGCAAAATTTATTTCGCAAGATGGTGTCTATCGTCGATTCTAAAAAAACAACGCCCATCTTAAATATTTTGGAGACAAATATTTCCCCCCAAAATATTATATTTCGTGGGTTACTTTAGATGTTGGTTTTCTTAGAAGGTAACCAACATTCATGAAAAAGCAGTACCCGTGTCTTTTCTTAATCGGCTAGACTTCATCTATGGTGACATTTGTTCTAAAAAACTGATGTCGTTTAGTATCTAGTGTCGGTTTTTTAGTGTAACCGACATCAAGATAAGTGACATTAGAGGCCAAAAATGTACTAGTGTGTAAAATATAATATAAGAATTCTTTGTATGAAAATACTTAAATGAATATATTATCCTACGACTTCTAGATACATAAGTATTTTGGAGTTGACATGTTAAAGTCTATTATACCACTTTGATTTTTTAGTTTAAGAATTTCTTCCTAGTGGGTTTACACACTTTGAAGATGATTTTCTACAAAAGAAGCTTTGCAAACATCACCCAAGTTGAACTCCTTGTTGACTTCTATAGTATTTTTGTAAAATGCAGTATATTTGAATGTTTTATCTACCTTATAAGCTTCACTAAAAGGTTATCAAGATATTTAAATAGAAAATTTACTGCATTGCTTTTGCCATTTAAAATGTTGAGTTTCCTTCTTAATGTGGCTAATTGAGAGTTATCAATGGGTTGTTCAATCTTTGCATGTAAGAATAATCACTCATCAAAACAAAAAATGTAAACAATCAAAAGTCATGATGAGCCTAAAATTTTGAAAAAAAATTAATCCACATATGTTCCATCTATGCACACATAAATATTCACTCATAAAAATAATAAGAAAAGATTAAGCAATAGTTAGTCATAATGAGCTTACATTTAAAAAAATCAATCCATTAATGTCAAACTATCTACACACGTATATTCACTCATCAAAATAAGAGGAAACCAACATACAATAGATAGTAATAATGAAAATAATATTTATATAAATTCAATCCACATATGTACCACTGATGTACATATAAATATTCCTCATCTAAATAATAGGAACAAAATCAATCAATTGACAATCATGATGAGCTTAACATTTTAAAAAAAGTCATGTCAATTTTTTTCCAAAGAAACTAGAAATATAAATGTATTAGTTCAAGAAAGCAACACATGATGACCTTTTGAAAATAAACTATTACATATTGTTTATTATCTTGGTAGCCACTCAACATAAATGCAATGATATTGTCCCTCCATACTTGATTCCTATCTCTGATCTCTCTATTAGTCCATGTCTGAGAGTAATTTTCAAATGAATCATCAACTGGTTCAGTTGGGTTATATTGTTCTCATATTATCCCTACATCATGGTGTTCTCCTATGACAAATCATCTCCAATTGGGTGCACTTACATTATGTAATCATGCAAAATTTAACAAGACAAAATCATATCAACTTGTGTTTCAGAAGAGTAACATAATCTCACATATATACACCTACATCTTTTTTTAAGTAAACCAATTGTTCATTCCATTGCACTTCATAGAGAAGAATGTTGAAAATTAAACAATTCTTCATGATTTCTCAGTCTATTGGTGCAAGAGAAATCTTTAGGTGATATTGTGTACCAAGGTGTGGAGTAACAAATTCAGGCTTAATGGTGTATCCATCATCTACTAAGAAACATTTACCTACAATAGGGGAGTAAAACAAATCTTAGTGGTTATAAAATTAGAATTAAATCTTTATTGATATTTCTATGAATTACCTTATGAAACTTTTAGCCCCTTTAGGGTTTCTAGTGCACAATTCAGTACAATCATATCATTTGATGATCCTTCCCAACCAGCTCCAACATACCATATTTTGCAATTAAAAATGAATGCCACTATGACGTTTTAGGTTGGGTGATCCTTTCTACCACAAAATCTTGCTAAAATGCTATTTGGTACTATACCAACAATATGTGTACTATCAACTGCACCTATAAATCCTACTTATACAATGTTCTCCTATAAATAATTATATTAACTATAAGTATAATGCATTGATTTATATATTTACTTTGAAATAAGGATAAAATTTATTTGGACGACATGTAATTTCAAGAGGAGTCATGCATGGAGGAGTTCTAATATAATCATCACAAAGACATCCAATGGCATATAAGCATTTATTGAAATATCAGATGGCCATCTCAGGTGCTCAATCATAAGAATTAGATGTTAAAAATAATAATGCCCAAATTAGTGAGACAAACATAAATGACATTGACGGAAACAACCTTTATAGTAAATCTTGGCTATGAGAATCACAACACATAGATGAATAAAACATATTGAGCAGGTAAGCATAATGAGCAGAAGCAAAAGTCACCGACATCAGGGACAATGAGCTACTAACGATAATTTAGGTTTCTCTCTCTTATAGAATCTCCAACAACAAATGTTGGTTACTGATACAGTCCATAGAGAGAGGATCAAAACCCCCATATATAGAAAAGATATTATCTCTCTTTCCATCATGAAGAGACATGTCAATACTAGCCCCAATGGACACATCTCTTTAAGAAAATACACATAAATGTATATTTATTTTGGGCCACACTAAAAAAGGATGCATAACATTTACCAATTGGCCCAAAATGTTATGGCATTAACATTGATTCATTCTCTATTGATGCTCAACATGAACACTTCTATATAGAAAAGTTAGGTAAGAGTCATATTGGTTTATACTCAACAAATGAGTTCTCACTTCTATGCACCATAATATCTAAATACCCTACAACACTTTGTTATAAACCTTATGAATGGGTTGGCCTCAAACCTATTTTCTTGGTCTAACTTTATGTATAAAGTAACAGTCTGCTACAACTAGTATTAAAACCTAGACAACAAGTAGGATATGTGATCACATAATAAATACTACATTGTAAATTGAAATTAACCAGTACACATCAAATGACTTTATCAAACCCATATTCTTTACATGAGATGTATACAATCCTAGAGGTAGATCCTTCTGTAAGAGGATCTAAAATCATATGTTGTGTACCGATGTGATCAATCATTATCATCTTTTTATCAACTCAGTCATTAATAGCATAAATCTTTATGTCTATGTGTATACATGTTGTTGTGCTTTTATGGATTGTTGGCAGAAGTGTCTACAACTTCATTATCACAATATATGTGTATTGGCTTATGAATTGGATCAATAACTTTAAGATCTTATATTCTTAAGCCAAAATCACATGTGATCATAGAAAGCTATAAACATAGCATCCATGGTGGATGAAGCTGTAGTCTTTTGCTTGACACTCCTCCTTGACAGTGCATTGCCATATAGTAGGAAAATATACCATATGTTGTGCACTTCCCGCTGTCTAGTCAACTAGCAAAATTTACATCTGAATATCCCATAATCTTGTGGTGGTTTGTCATTCTATACATAAGCATGTAATCCTTTGTTCCTTTCAAGTAGCACATCACCTTCTTCATGGATCTCTAATGGTCAATGTATGAGATACTTTGATAACAATCAAGTGTTCCAGTAGAAAAACCAATGTTAGGTCACGTGCAATTTGGAGATGTTGCAGGATCTTAACTGCAAATGCATATGATATCTTCCTTATTTCACTCTTTTCAATGTTATTTCTAGGACATTTCTTAGGGTTAAATTTATCCCCCTTAACTATAGGTGTAGGGCATGTCGAACACCCATATTTCTCTAAAACTTGATATCTATTTGCTTTTTCTGATATTCCAAGTATGCCCTTCACTCGGTCTTAACGAATCACCATGCCGAGTGCATAGGAAGCTTTGTCCATATATTTCATCTTAAAATTAGAAGAAAGGAATTCTTTGGTTTCTTGTACTAGAACAAAGTTACTACTTGTAAGTAGAATGTTACCTACATACATAATCAACATTATGAACTTATTCCCACTGATCTTAAGGTATGTACACCGATTAAGAATATTAGGCTTATACCCAAAAGTTGATAATATTAGACTTTATATACTATTACTAGAATGCTTAGTTAACTCCATAAATTGATTTCTTTAGTTTGCAAACCACCTTACTTCTACTATTATCAATGAAACCTTTTGGTTGTCCCATATAGACTTCTTCAGATAAATCCCGTTCAAAATACCATTTTCACTTCCTTTTGGTGTATCTCAAGATCAAAACGAGTAACTAAGGCAATAATTACTCTCGAAGAGTCCTTTGATGAGACTATAGAAAGGTCTCTTTGTAATCAATGCCTTTCTTTTGTGTGAAACCCTTCACAACTAGCCTATACTTATACCTTTCAATTTCATCATTTTATTTTTATTTGGTCTTACAGACCCATTTGCATCCAATAGTTTTAACACTCTTTGGCAAAGATACAAGGTCCCAAACTTGGTTCTTATCCATGGATGCTAGTTCTTCCTTCATGGAATCAAACCACCTAGAGGATTTTTCACAATCCATTTCTTGTGAAAATTATAAGGGGTCAATATCTTCAAAGTCTACTTTTATCACTTGAATGTATACAAAACAATCAGATGGGATGGAAAGCCTCCTCAATATTGTGGACCTTCTTAATTCATCATTGATTTTTGCATCTTCTACATGTTCCTCAGGTTGTTCTTCATTATTGACATGTTAACTTTGTTTAATTTTAACCTGCCTAGAATCTTGGTCTACTTGTAGGGGCTCATCCACATGACAATTGTTCATAGGAACAATTATTGGGTAGCCCAAATGACTTTGACTAGGTGCAGGAGTGGAAGAGCTATCCTGCATTTCATTAAAGGAAATATCCCAAGGCAACTCTATAAATCTCACTCTTACCAATATCAACTATCTTTTGTGGGTGAGATGAACAGAAAAATCTATATCCCTCTGAAATTTCTGGATAACCAATAAAGAAACCACCAATGGTTCTTGGGTCAAATGCCTTCTCGTGTGGATTGTAGATTCTAGCTTCTGTATGACATCGCTATATGTGCATATAGTTTAAGGATGATTTCCTTCCCATCCACAATTCATATGAGATTTTCTAAACAAACTTGTTAGAAATATTATTTAATACATGTATTGCTATCTTTAAAGCCTCACTCCACATTACAGAAGGAAGATATCGATTATAAAGCATTACATGAACCATTTCCTTTAATGTAATTCCTTCTTTTAGCTACACCATTTTGACTTAGTGTGCCTGGCATTATATATTGAGGTACAATACCTTCTTCTTAGAGGAAATGTGCAAATGGTCCTTTTCTTTATACCATCATAGTAAGCCTTCCATAATATTCCCTCCTCTATTTGATTTGACTATCTTAATTACTTTATCTAATTATTTCTTTACTTCAACATTAATTTTCTAAAGGATTGTAAAATCTCAGTTTTATCATCTAATAAGTAGAGAAATATATATCATGAATAGTCATTGATAAAGGTTACAAAATACTTCTCCTCTATAAACAAGGTGTGAAAGATTGATAAATATTTGTGCCAAATTATTTATAACATTCCATTACTCCTATTGACACCTTTTTCAGAAGTGTTGGTCAACTTAGCTTGTATACATTAACCACATGTTCCAAAATCAGTTCAAAGGCCCTAAAATGCCTTCCTTTACAAAATTTATTGGATTCTTTCTTTGGTAATTCCCTTAATCATAGATGCCAAAGAAGTGAGAATTTCTCATCTAATGGTGCACATTTATTACAATAGACTCATGCTAGACTATAAAATATTGCATAATATATTGACTTAATTTAACTTTATAAATATTATTCATTAAAAATAAAAGTACCACACAATGATAGTAGTCCAACTTGGAGAATAAAGCATAGTCTATCTAATCTAGAAATTGAAACTAAACTTCTACTATAAATTGGTACATAAAGAGTATTTTAAAGTCCAACAAATTTTTAATGTCAAGGAATAATCTGCATGTACCAACAACCTTTACGCATGAGCCCAAATGATTTCCTATATAAAGGACTCTTTCACGCTCCATTGGTTTCTTTTGATTTAGAAATCCCTACAATATATTGAAAATATACACGGTGGCACTAGATTTAAACCACCAACTATATAATGGAATATTTGAAAGATGGCGTTCATATGAAATAAGAGACATTATACCTTTTATTCTAACCATCTCTTGTACTTGAAGCATTCATTTTTTGCATGCCCTTTCTTATGATAGAAGAAACATTTCATCTTGTACTTACTTCCCTCGGCCTTGCCATCATATGACTTGGACACACCACTTGAGATAGAGTATTTCCCTTCATTGTTACCTAGTGGACATGCTTGTCCTGGGTACTTAAATACGCAGTAGGAATCACTTTATTCTTAAGTCTTTTTTCTTGTTAAACACACATGACCAATAAATTATTTATTAACCATTTTTCCTCTTGTGTATTATAAGAGATTTTGAATGACCCATACTAAATATATGAATAAGTTAAAATGAAATGAATAAAAAATGCATCAGAGATAGACAACTTCATCTCATTGAGTTATTTAACAATATTTCTCATTTCCATGATATGTTCACGGATCCACTAGAACCATGATATTTTATAGAGTATATGTTGGCCATTAAGGTACTGACCCTATGCTTACTAAAATAATATTGTTTCTCCACTATCCTTATAAAATCTTTTGCCAATTCATAAGTGGGAATAGACCTCCTAATATTCTTTCCTACATGTCCTTGCATAAACAACAAACTAGACCTATTAGAACATTCCCACTTCTCATAGTTAGTCTTTTTGATAGTGGTACTTTCCTCTATTTGTGGTTGTGGGTTTTCCACTCAAAAAGTTAAGTATAAGTCCATACACCTTAACATAAACATGACTTTTTCATTTCGTTCATTAAAATTTGAACTATTGAGATTTGTAATGCTATTTTCACCATACAAAGATGAGAAAATAACTACAATAAGTAAAATTCTCACAATAAAACTACAAATAAATATAAAAGTGAAAATGAGGTCTACTTTATTTTACTTTTGTGCTTCTAATCACATTTAGACATTGTATATTATCTTTGGATGAATTTACGATACTAAGTAGGTTTATCATATGATGTGGGTGCTCTAAAAAAAGCATACGATGTGGGTTACTGTAACATCCTCAATTTCATAGCTAAAACAAGCCTTCTATGTGGGGTTTTCTAGTAAAGGCATGTCAATGGACATAATGAACATAACCACGGCTAGGTATGTAATTAAGTTCACAAAATGTTTATGATTGTAGTCGGTTGTATATTAATATAAATGAATTATTCCTATGGACAATAATGTGATGAATATATATATGATGAGTCCAGTTCATGGCTTGAGCCTTAGACCTAGCTTAGGTCTTCATGTTGTGTAAATAAAGAAATATTGATCACATGTGTCATACATGAGCTTCAATTGAGAAATTATATTGATTGAAGACTTATTTTCATGATTTGGAATACAATTAAGCACATGGACCCTGTGAAATGCTAAGGGATGGTCCATGTGCCCTAGAGCCCAATTCCAGCCCTATTAGATCAATTAAGTTTTATAAATAGGTCCTTGGAGTACAAATTGAGAATTAAATATTTTGTGGTCATAATGAATGCTTAAAATATTTTTAGTAGAATAGTAATTAGAATATAATATGGTGGGAGAAATTTTAGATGTTTTTTATTTATCTAGTGGCCTAGGTGATTATATTAGTAATTATCTGGTTTTTATTTAAAAGATAGTTTTGGATTGTCTATCCAGTTAGATTCTACCTAGCATCTTGCTCATGTAAATATGATGATAATATAGTGCTTGTATCAAAATTTGATATCAATTGGAACTATGAACTACACTATTTAATTATTTCTTTGGTTTGGACTTTTATCAAAAAGAAGAAAAAAAAAGGGGCGACTCCAGCCCAACACGGACTGGAGAGCGCCACCTCCATTAGAAAAGACCCGAACAAAGTTTGCGAAGGAGATGATACCCCACACGATCCAGACTCCATTTTTCTATATTAACCATGGATTTGGAAAGCCTAGGGTTAGTCGAAGCTAAGGCTAAGATTTGACTGGAAACAGAGTCATAGAGAAGGAGAGAAAAGGAACCGAAGGGCAGGGCACTACTGGCGGCTGCTAGACGGGCTGGCAGTTAGGATTTCTCACCCTGACCCTTTGTTCACAATGAGGATGTGTCGCCCACTCGGAGGAAGGGAGGCCGTAGATGAGGGGTCGCTCCTTGGTACTTCTGTGGTCGGAGGTGCGAGCTCCACCTTGTCGGAGAAAGCTGGTGCGGTGATGCCCTATTTTGGGTGTAAAATAGGGTTAGTCCCCTTAACGCAGTCTATGGAAGGGACAAAGGAGATGCAGCGGAAGAGGGGGTCCTTGGATGATCATCAGATCGACTTTGAATGACCAGAAATGCTTTGCTAAGGTGATTCTTCTAAAATTCATATCTTGAGATTGGGAAATCAAATTTTATCAAACAAGATATCTATAGAAAGCTCATGATGAGTACTATCACATAAAAATATTTTCATATTATGATTTTGATATCTGATATTTATTAAATATAGTGTGTTCAAACTATATGATTTTGATGTTTTGTCAATTAAAAATAGCAAACGAATTTAGAAATTCATGTAAATTTTACTGAATGTGTATCTTAATATGCTTAACGTGATTTCAAAGCCTAATCTTGGTTATATGAAGTATTATTAAGGTTTTTGATTTAAACCGTAATAAGGTTATATGGGGTATTTCACCCATGATCTGATTACGAAATCACCTGATATTTTAATACATGATATTACTACTTTTGTGTGATTAATTTTCTGAAAGTTTTGATGGAGTTTCATATATAATAGGATTCATATTTAGTTTTTGGCCTAAGTGGTCATTATTTAAGATGATTCATGAGTATTTGTGAGGCAACATGTATTTTTTGTGCCTATTTAGTATGGAAAATTATTATAATTATATTTTCATCTGATTTTTATAAATGAGTTAGTAAGAGTAGTATATGTGAGCATGTATGGAGTTTACTCTTGGTATATGAGGTATATACTTATATATTAGTGTATATGGTTTTTTTGGTATAATGAATATATCAGTATGTGTATGCCATATAATGTGTGAATCAAGTTTAATTCAATGTTTAAACATGAAACATGCTTTAAATTAGAGTCAGTATTAGTTAAATATGATTCCTAATTCAGTCTAGGGGATTAGGATGATGGGGTTTGAGATTTAGAAATGAAGAGAGGAGATTACACATGGACTTATACAATTTTGTTTATGACTAGGTATATATGTTGTGAATCAAGGAAACAATGCTACATCAAGAACATCTTCAATATAAAGGTAAGTGGTTCATGCCCATGAGTATTCATATCTATCAAACTTAGCATATTTTTGTAAGACTTTATACTTTATGTGATCCAATGTTCTAAGATTTCATGTTAAGATATGCAAGTATGATTTTCATACATTCATGGATACATCCTTACATGTGCCTAATATCTCGAGAAGAGATATGTTATTAAGATTTATAAGAATGATAGGGACTCATGAACCAGGTTCATGAGAAAACTAAAGGATCATGTTTCTATAAGAACTATTAGTAATGATTCATATTGATGAATAAGACTACAAGATAAGATATGCAACCAAGATTTACAATGTGGGATAAGAATGTAGAAAGATTTCAAGTAGAAACATGCCATTAAGATTTTATACATATGTAGAGATCTAAGACTAGATTCCTTAGAATGAATAATATCTATAATTTAATTACAATGTAAGAATGTGAATTTCAGAATATTAAGACATGGTCTACTTTTAGAAATAAAGGTATTGGGATCACAATGTATTGTAAAGATGAGTTCATGATGGCATTATAAGATAATGATACATTAAGTTACGATTAGGTTGCAAGATGATATTTTATAAGATTTCTATTTTGATATTTAAGGTTTAATATGTAAGTTCATATGCAAAGGTTCAAGGTCACATTGTGGCAACACATCCCATTATCACACAGATAACGAGGTGTTACGTGAAAACGTGCGGAAAATCACCATAACCACAGGTTATGAAAACACGGGTTAATTAAAACCAATTTCAGAAACCAGATAAACTGTGAAACTATTGCATTCCAGTCCTCATCCTGCACAGAAACATGTCATATATATACATACACGAGATCTGATACGTGTCCACAGCTCAGGAATAGATGTTCATCCATCACATGAGTTCACCACATGTTCATCGTGAAACAACGTCAAAACACTGCCAAGGACCTGAGAGTACAGGGATGACTCTAGACTCTACTACAAAACATCCAAAACAGCAGCATGTCCATCGCTTGCCTTCTATTGCTCGTCAAGCTGCTCGTCTGCAACACCACGACCATGACCACGTCTACCTCGACCACCTAAAAAGGGTGTAAACCAGCGGGGTGAGACAATTGAACAATTGTCCCAGTGGGAAACATAACTCCCCACCGCAACTACAGAACCTCAGCAAGATAAACTATAACAGTAGATAACTATTAACAGATATAACAAGAGCAGTCTATATATATAAAGCAAGGCTATTCTTACTGACAAGCTTACCAGCTGTATAAAAGCATATAACCAGATATCTCTCAATGGAACATGATTGACAATATAACATATATACTATGTAACATGATTATCAGAACAAGATATATTGCCACATAACCTACAAGATATAACAGAGATATTACACAAACAAGGCCTCAACCAATGTTTCGTGTTTGATATAAGCAGTAAATACTAAACGGTTGTATTACGTATTATTATGCCCTGAGGATTTGAACCGTACCGTTCAAATCCAACCTTTGGTTATGAAACCCAAGCCGGTGCCATACAAGGTCAATGGAAGAGCCGGACTCCACGACCTCCCACCTCGTGGTCAGTACACGAGTACAATACAAGCAGGACCGCAGTCACATGCTGAAGTGGTCTAAGCCACAGGTTCTGCTCCATAGGCTACCCTCTCTCTAGCCCGCCTTGGTATAGGTCTCGGCGCTAGTATAACTGAGCCACGGGCCTGTTCACCGTGATCTGAGCCATGAACGCATTCATGCTCATCATATCACACATCCTGAGCCATGGGCCTGTTCACCATGCTCTATATACATATCTGAGTCTGTAACCGAAGTTACACTCTTACCTCCTCATTTTCAGGCTAGGAGCAACCTACACATATTCAACAATATGCGCTTCCAGGTTAACCCGTAGGAGAACCTGTTTCACCATCACCAAGTCATGATGATGATGGATCTATGGCCAGGGCAAACTACATGATAAGATTCCACTGTAATTATTTAGTATATTTTAGATGGATTGCAAGCTTCAACCAAGTTGTATAACATGCAAGATATAACAGAAAGTAAATAACATTATATTATTATTGAAAACACATCAACCTGATCCATCTCAAGGATCCAACATCACATGTTACTACTTGGCCTCTTGCCAACCATCCAGATCCATCTCAAGGATCATCACATACCACGGGATCTCAATCCCCCATCATGTATTGTTACTGCCTCTCAAGACTCACATCATCATCATGGGACAAACACACCATACATATAACCTCATAGAATAATTATCAAAGTGACGTTACTCATCACATATGTCTCATAGCCCTTTCATGGTGAAATCATCACCTGCATCGTTAGAGTACACAATAGTCGTAGATTCGACATAAGGACTATGAAATGTCATTCAAGATACTCTACTTATCATTCTTACACTATTTGGTGATCAAGTGTAATAAGCACATCATTTACAAACCATATTCTTGCTTATCATTTTCTCAAGATTATACAAATAATCAAGGTATTCACTTTATGCAAGAAGTCATGTTGAACATACAGATCAAGCACTATTATTACCACTATCATTACTGTCAACATCCACTATCATTATTATTATCTTTATCATTAAGCAACCATTAGTGTAACTACCATTTAATATTGTCATTAACAAATAAGCATAAGGCTCACATCATACATATCATTACTACTACCTTCCTCATCGTCATCATCTACTACTATTAGCATCATTACAATCATTATCACTGTTATTGTCGTTACCACTGTTAGCAAGGCATCACCATGGTTTGTTTGAGCATAACTAATTACTTCCTCATTTTCAAGGGACCGTCACTATAGGATAACAAGACTCTCACCATTACTCATTACAACCCTCACTATAACTCCTCACAACCCTCACCCAAAGGAAGGATACAACATTTATAGCATGAGAATGCAGCAACGATGCGTTGCTACCACTGAACCCAACGCACGACACAGCGTCACAAGGTATGTCGCGTGTCAGGGGTGTCGGGCATCCATGCCTATCGGGCAACGCCCGTCACACCTCCTGCCGACACTCATGGGAGTGTGACGCCCGTCACAACCCAAACGCAACGGCCGATACCAAGGGGTTGTTGTCCACATCACAACCCACAACAACAACCAGGAGAGAGAGAAGGAGAGAGAGAAGGGACACTCCACAAAACATGCCATCAACAACACCAACTCTAACGGCCTACATACTCCAAGGAGAGGGGCGTGACGCCTGGCACAACTCCAGCCTATCGGCCGTGACAACTCAAGACTATCGCCCACCAACAACCACCATGCTCAACAAGGCCTATCGACCAACATACCATTCCTTGCCTATCGTCCAACCCAAGCACCCATGCCATACATGGCCCTATCGTCCACCACAAGGATCACCATGTTACTTAGGTCTAACATCCATCATAAAGACAAGGGTGTCTCTCAACACAAGAAGGACCATATCGTCCAACAAGGGTCACCATATCGGCCAACACGCACACTAGCTCAACTTATCGCCCAACACAAGGGCGAAGATATCATCCAACACCAAGAACACCCACCATGTCGTCCATCACAAGACACTCATATCGTCCATCACACCAAAACAAGTAAGGGGTATTGCCCAACAGGTCATCACCAACCTCCAGCACAAGGAGACTCAAACCCTAGAAAGCAAGGTACGCATGGAAACCCTAAACCCTAAGGGGGATCGGCCACCAAAGGTACAAAAGCAAGGATCTAACTACTAACATATGAACAAGAACATAATAAGAGGTAATGGAGTTAGGGTTACAAGCTATGCAACCCGCCTTAAGCTCCAAGATCCAAGGAAGAAGAAGCACTCCAAGGTCCAAGGGATATCGTCCATCAAAGCTGATCCAAGAGGGTGTATCGGCCACCACTGCTACTCCAGGAGAGTGTATCGGACATCACAAGCAAAGAGGGAAGGAATGTCATGCACTCAAGGTGGAGGAGAGACCAAAGGATCAAAGGAAGCTAAGGCAAGGGAAAGAACCACATATATAGAAGGAAAGGGAGGAGAAAACAAGGTAGATCCATGCTATATGTCGTCCACCCAAGGGACACTTGTCCTAGGGCTCAAGACAACACTCTAGAACACCATGAGACACTTGTCTAAGATATGCACCAAGTGTCCACCAAACATGGTCAAGGATGGACCAAGCAACATGGGCGACACAAACAGCAGCTCTACAGGGCGACACACCAAGGCACCTAGGCGACACACATGGTTGTTGGATGACACAAACCATCCCAGGTCGACACACAACCTCCTTGGACAACACAAGCTAGTCTTGGCCGACATAACACAAGTCTTGGCCGACACAAGGCTCAAACAAGGCACCCCAAGGCCCAAACAAGCTCAACTGAGGCCCAAAGAACTCAAACAACAAGCCCATATACCTGGGTGCCAACTTACCCTTCCGTCCAAACCTTAACACACCTTTCCATGGCGAGACTTTAAGATACACTTTGTCTCCTACGTGGAACTCCAAAGGTCATCGGCGATTGTCTGTATAAGACTTCTGCCTGTCCTGTGCCACTTTCAACTGTTGTTGTATCACCTTGATCTTATCTGTTGTCTGATGAACTAACTCAGGACCCAAAAGATGATACTCACCAGACTCATACCAACACAAAGGAGATCTGCACTTCCTTCCATACAAAGCCTCATATGGAGCCATGTCAATGCTCCGCTGATAACTGTTGGTGTAGGCAAACTCTATCAAACTCAGATGTACATCCCAATTGCCTAGAAACTGCAAAACATAAGCTCGAAGAAGATCTTCCAAAATCTATATAGTCCTTTCAGACTATCCATCTGTCTGCGGGTGAAAAGTTGTACTGAAACTCAACTGTGTTCCCAACGCCCTGTGCAACTGTTCCCAAAAACGACTCATAAACTGAGGACCTCTGTCCGAAACTATTGTTGGTGGCACACCATGCAAACGTACTATCTCATCCACATACACTCGAGCTAGTTTCTCAGTTGTATATGTCATCCTTACTGGTAGAAAATGGGCAGACTTAGTCAATCTGTCCACTATCACCCAAATGGAATCATGATTCCTAGTTGTCCGGGGTAGACCAACTACGAAATCCATGGTTATATGATCCCATTTCCACTGTGGTATCGGCAAAGGTTGCAACGTACCTGCCGGCTTCTGATGCTCAGCCTTCACTTGCTGACAAATTGCACATCTCGCCACGAACTCCGCTACATCTTTCTTCAAACCGGGCCACCAATACAAGTCCTTCAGACTATGATACATCTTGGTGACACTTGGATGCATAGCATACATCAACGTATGTGCTTCCTCAAGCACCAACTCCCTCAGATCATCAACATTTGGAACCACCATCCTATCCCGATAGCAAACTAGTCCATCCTCGGACTCATGAAACCCATCACGCTTGTCGCTACCGAACTCTGATCTGATCAACTGTACCGCATCATCTGTCTGTTGTGCATCCTTGATCTGCTGTCTCAACATAGGCTTAACTTGCATCTGTACGAAAAGACCAGATAACAAAGAAACTTCCATCTGCACATTCATCTGTCGCAGAGAAACAAACATGTATCGCCTATGGCATATCAAAGAACTCAACTGTGCCTTCTTTGAAGAAAGAGAAGAAGATTTTCTGCTAAGCGCATCAGCTACCACGTTCGCCTTACCAGGATGATACTCGATAGTGCAGTCGTAATCATTGATCAACTCCATCCATCATCGCTGTCGCATGTTCAACTCTTACTGCGTAAAGATATACTTCAGATTCTTATGATCCATAAAGATTTGACACACTTCCCCATACAGATAGTGTCTCCAAATCTTTAACACATGAACCACTACTGCCAACTCCAAGTCATGAGTCGGATAGTTCTCCTCATGCTTCTTGAGCTGTCGCGAGGCAAAAGAAACTACATGATCTTCCTGCATCAACACACAACCTAAACCTTTCTTGGAAGCATCACAGAAAACAACATAGCCTTTCCCAGGCTCTGGGAAGATCAACACTGGAGCACTGGTCAGCTTCTCCTTCAAACTCTGGAAAGCTTGCTGACATCGATCATCCCAAACAAAAGGTACATCCTTCCTGGTCAACTTCGTCATCGGCAACGCGATCACACCGAAGTCCTTGATAAACCTCCGGTAGTATCCTGCCAAACCAAGGAAACTACACACTTCTGTCGGCGTCTTCAGTTGTTCCCAATCCGCAACGGATTCCACCTTCTTCAGATCTACTTTGACTCCTTTAGCAGATATCACATGACCCAAGAAAGTCACTTCCTCCAACCAGAACTAGCACTTACTGAACTTGGCATACAACTGATGTTGACGAAGAAGAGTCAACGCTTGACAAAGATGTTGCTCATTCTCTAGCCTGTCCCGACTATAGATCAAGATGTCATCTATAAAGACTACAACAAACTGATCTAAGGACGGACGAAACACTCTGTTCATCAGGTCCATGAAAGCAGCAGGTGCATTGGTTAATCCAAACAGCATAACCACGAACTCAAAATGGACATACCTCGTCCTGAAAGCTGACTTTGGTATGTCATCCGCCTTTATCCTCAACTGATGATATCCAAACCGTAGATCGATCTTCAAAAACACTGTAGCACCACGCAACTGATCAAACAAATCATCTATCCTCGGAAACGGGTACTTGTTCTTGATCGTGACCTTGTTCAACTACCGGTAGTCTATACACAACTGCATCAAACCATCCTTCTTCTTTACGAACAACACGGGAGCACCCCACAGCGACGTACTCGGTCGGATAAAATCTTTTTCCAACAACTCTTGCAACTGCTTCTTCAACTCTGCCATCTCTGCTGGAGCCATCCTATATGCTGACTGTGCAACTAGCTGTGTTCTAGGAACCAGATTGATCTCGAAATCAATCTCTCGGGGTGGAGGAACACCAGGAAACTCCTCAGGAAACACGTCTGCAAACTCTCGAACCACTGACACCTCCTCAAGACTGGGACCTTTCACCTTGGTAACCACAACGGTATCCACCACGTGAGCTAAGAACGCCTCACATCCTTGTCGTAACAACTTATCTGCCACCATAGCTGATACCAAACACGTCAGAAGAATCTTCCTATCTCCCTGGAAGATCCACTTCTCTCCAGCGACATCAAACACTACCTACTTGGAACCACAGTCCAAGACAACCTTATACTTCTCTAAGGTATCCATCCCAAGGATGACATCAAAACCATGCATATCAAGTGGTATGAGATCCACTTGGATGCGGTGTCCCGAGAAAGACAAGACACAAGATGGACACTCTTCTCGAAGCAAAGAGGAACCATCAAGAGGGGTTTCTAACAACAAGCTATCCTTCTTACAACTAACAGGTAAACGACAGTTTTCAAGCATACTATAGGCGATAAAAGAGTGTGTAGCACCCGGGTCAACCAGAACAGATATAAAGCAAGAAGAAGACATATCAGAATGAAATAACTCCATCTGACCTGTCACCACTCGTGGGTTGACTATCGCCTCCGACTGACTCATGGCATAGAATCGAGTTGTTGCTTGCTGTCCACGACCTCTGCTTCCCTGAGAAGACGATCCAGCCTGTGACACCTGACCGCATCCTCGTCCTCTGCTACCACTGGGTTGTGGCCTCTCTGACCTCTGAAAACTCTGCCTCGGCTGCTGCGTCACTTCAACGTCTCTATTCGGGCAATTGAACTTCCAATGCCCGACCTGTCCACAAAGATGACATGAATTGTCCTCAGACCGTGGCCTAACTGGCCCTGTCACTGCCACAGAAGCTGAACTGTGAACCTTAGACGGCGAAGAAACATAACCTCTCCCCTTACTCGGAGACCACTGAGATGGTACACCAGAACTTCTCATCGCTGACGGTGCTGAAAACCTGGGCTTCTTAAAGCCACCAAACCTTTGTCCTTGAAACTGAGCAGGTCTTTTAAGAAACATAGACTCTCTTTTCTCACTTACTATTCTCTCAATCCGTCGAACTGATTCAACGAACGTAGCAAACCGCTCTCGGTTTTCCAACGCAGACACCGGGGTTGTCAACTCAGCACTCAAACCCTTCTCGAAACGTTTGATCCGTTCCTCATTTGTTGCCGCCATGTGAGGACAAAACCTCAACAGATCCATAAACCTAGCTTCATACTCGGTGATGTTCATCGTTCCTTGTCTCAGGTTCTCGAACTGACTGACCTTCTCATCCAGATACATCTTGGGAAAGTATCTGGTGATGAACTCACGTCAAAACACTTCCCAATAGATCACCTCACCGGGCCGCTTCTCTTCTTCGATGGTCCACTAGTGACCAGCACTACCTTTCAGAAGGTAGACAGCATGCTTTACCTTGTCCACTTCGGGGATGTCAAGGATCCGGAAAGCCTTCTCGAGACTTGTCAGCCACAGATCTGCATCCACTGGATCAGCCATTCCAGCATATTCCGAAGCTCCAACTCGGCGAAGCCGCTCAAAGGTCTTCCCAATACCCGATGCTTCTCCATGGGGAACCTGTGCTCGCAGAGGAGGCACTTGTAATCGCTCAACCATGAGATTCATCGTAGCCATTAACTGCCCCATAAGATGTTGGTAAGTAGGATGTTCAAGTATGGCTGGGTTAAATTGGGGACCCTCAGGCACCCGATCTTCATGTGCCTGTCCATCTGCTCCATCAACCGATGCAGCATCACTGTACTCAACAAAGTGTTCTTCATGGTTTCCAGACATCTTGGCTTTTCTTCCGCTGAGGGCAGAAGATTTTGGTAAGAAAACCTGGAAAACTCATAAGAACAGACTCAACCTAGTCCTAAATCCCTGTAGACTCAGTGAACCTATAGCTCTGATACCAAAACTTGTGGCAACACATCCCATTATCACACAGATAATGAGGTGTTACGCGAAAACGTGCAGAAAATCACCATAACCACAGGTTATGAAAACACGGGTTAATTAAAACCAATTTCGGAAACCAGATAAACTGTGAAACTATTGCATTCCAATCCTCATCCTGCACAGAAACATGTCATATATATACATACAT
Source organism: Alisma plantago-aquatica (assembly GCA_963693085.1). NCBI lineage: Eukaryota > Viridiplantae > Streptophyta > Magnoliopsida > Alismatales > Alismataceae > Alisma > Alisma plantago-aquatica. The sequence goes on along the minus strand of OY856413.1, from coordinate 244,702,217 downwards.
GAGATCTGATACGTGTCCACAGCTCAGGAATAGATGTTCATCCATCACATGAGTTCACCACCTGTTCATCGTGAAACAACGTCAAAACACTGCCAAGGACCTGAGAGTATAGGGATGACTGTAGACTCTACTACAAAACATCCAAAACAGCAGCATGTCCATCGCTTGCCTTCTATTGCTCGTCAAGCTGCTCATCCGCAACACCACGACCACGACCACATCTACCTCGACCACCTAAAAAGGGTGTAAACCAGTGGGGTGACACAATTGAACAATTGTCCCAGCGGGAAACATAACTCCCCACCGCAACTACAGAACCTCAGCAAGATAAACTATAACAGTAGATAACTATTAACAGATATAACAAGAGCAGTCTATATATATAAAGCAAGGCTATTCTTAGCGACAAGCTTACCAGCTGTACAAAAGTATATAACCAGATATCTCTCAATGGAAAATGATTGACAATATAACATATATACTATGTAACATGATTATCAGAACAAGATATATTGCCACATAACCTACAAGATATAAAAGAGATACTACACAAACAAGGCCTCAACCAATGTTTCGTGTTTGATATAAGCAGTAAATACTAAACGGTTGTATTATGTATTATTATGCCCTGAGGATTTGAACCGTACCGTTCAAATCCAACCTTTGGTTATGAAACCCAAGCCGGTGCCATACAAGGTCAATGGAAGAGTCAGACTCCACGACCTCCCACCTCGTGGTCAGTACACGAGTACAACACAAGCAGGACCGCAGTCACATGCTGAAGTGGTCTAAGCCACAGGGTCAGCTCCATAGGCTACCCTCTCTCTAGCCCGCCTTGGTACAGGTCTCGGCACTAGTATAACTTAGCCACGGGCCTGTTCACCGTGCTATGAGCCATGAACGCATTCATGCTCATCATATCACACGTCCTGAGCCATGGGCGTGTTCACCATGCTCTATATACATATCTGAGTCTGTAACCGAAGTTACACTCTTACCTCCTCATTTTTAGGCTAGGAGCAACCTACACATATTCAACAATATGCGCTTCCAGGTTAACCCGTAGGAGAACCTATTTCACCATCACCAAGTCCTGACGATGATGGATCTATGGCCAGGGCAAACTACATGATAAGATTCCACTGTAATTATTTAGTATATGTTAGATGGATTGCAAGCTTCAACCAAGTTGTATAACATGCAAGATATAACAGAAAGTAAATAACATTATATTATTATTGAAAACACATCAACCTAATCCATCTCAAGGATCCAACATCACATGTTACTACTAGGCCTCTTTCCAACCATCCAGATCCATCTCAAGGATCATCACATACCACGGGATCTCAATCCCCCATCATGTACTGTTACTGCCTCTCAAGACTCACATCATCATCATGGGACAAACACACCATACATATAACCTCATAGAATAATTATCAAAGTGACGTTACTCATCACATATGTCTCATAGCCCTTTCATGGCTAAATCATCACCTGCATCGTTAGAGTACACAATAATCGTAGATTCGACATAAGGACTATGAAATGTCATTCAAGATACTCTACTTATCATTCTTACACTATTTGGTGATCAAGTGTAATAACCACATCATTTACAAACCATATTCTTGCTTATCATTTTCTCAAGATTATACAAATAATCAAGGTATTCACTTTATGCAAGAAATCATGTTGAACATACAGATCAAGCACTATTATTACCACTATCATTACTGTCACCATCCACTATCATTATTATTATCTTTATCATTAAGCAACCATTAGTGTAACTACCATTTAATATTGTCATTAACATATAAGCATAAGGCTCACATCATACATATCATTACTACTACCTTCCTCATCGTCATCATCTACTACTATTAGCATCATTACAATCATTATCACTGTTATTGTCGTTACCACTGTTAGCAAGGCATCACCATGGTTTGTTTGAGCATAACTAATTACTTCCTCATTTTCAAGGGACCGTCACTATAGGATAACAAGACTCTCACCATTACTCATTACAACCCTCACTATAACTCCTCACAACCCTCACCCAAAGGAAGGATACAACGGTTATAGCATGAGAATGCAGCAACGCTGCATTGCTACCACTGAACCCAACGTACGACACAGCGTCACAAGGGGTGTCGTGCGTCAGGGGTTTCAGGCATCCATGCCTATCGGGCAACGCCCGTCACACCTCCTGCCGGCTGACACTCATGGGAGTGTGACGCCCGTCACAGCCCAAACGCAACGCTCGATACCAAGGGGATGTCGTCCACATCACAACCCACAACAACAACCAGGAGAGAGAGAAGGGACACTCCACAAAGTGTGCCATCAACAACACCAACTCTAACGGCCGACATACTCCAAGGAGAGGGGCGTGACGCCCGGCACAACTCCAGCCTATCGGCCGTCACAACTCAAGACTATCGCCCACCAACAACCACCATGCTCAACAAGGCCTATCGGCCAACATACCATTCCTTGCCTATCGTCCAACCCAAGCACCCATGCCATACATGGCCCTATCATCCACCACAAGGACCACCACAAGGATCACCATGTTACTTAGGTCTAACGTCCATCATAAAGACAAGGGTGTCTCTCAACACAAGAAGGACCATATCGTCCAACAAGGGTCACCATATCGGCCAACACTCACACTAGCTCAACCTATCGCCCAACACAAGGGCAAACATATCGTCCAACACCAAGAACACCCACCATGTCGTCCATCACAAGACACTCATATCGTCCATCACACCAAAACAAGGAAGGGGTATCGCCCAACAGGTCATCACCAACCTCCAGCACAAGGAGACTCAAACCCTAGAAAGCAAGGTACGCATGGAAACCCTAAACCCTAAGGGGGATCGGCCACCAAAGGTACAAAAGCAAGGATCTAACTACTAACATATGAACAAGAACGTAATAAGAGGTAATGGAGTTAGGGTTAGAAGATATGCAACCCGCCTTAAGCTCCAAGCTCCAAGGAAGAAGAAGCACTCCAAGGTCCAAGGGATATCGTCCACCAAAGCTGATCCAAGACGGTGTATCGGCCAACACTGCTACTCCAGGACAGTGTATCGGCCAACACAAGCAAAGAGGGAAGGAGTGTCATGCACTCAAGGTGGAGGAGAGACCAAAGGATCAAAGGAAGCTAAGGCAAGGGAAAGAACCACATATATAGAAGGAAAGGGAGGAGAAAACAAGGTAGATCCATGCTATGTGTCATCCACCCAAGGGACACTTGTCCTAGGGCTCAAGCCAACACTCTAGCACACCATGAGACACTTGTCCAAGATATGCACCAAGTGTCCACCAAACATGGTCAAGGCTGGACCAAGCAACATGGGCGACACAAACAGCAGCTCTACAGGGCGACACACCAAGGCACCTGGGCGACACACATGGTTGTTGGACGACACAAACCATCCCAAGTCGACACACAACCTCCTTGGACAACAGAAGCTAGTCTTGGCTGACACAAGACAAGTCTTGGCCGACACAAGACAAGTCTTGGCCGACACAAGGCTCAAACAAGGCACCCCAAGGCCCAAACAAGCTCAACTGAGGCCCAAAGAACTCAAACAACAAGCCCAAGCCTTCCTCTCAACCCTAGAGGAAGCAAAGAGAGGGAAACACCTCACAAGATGGCAAACTTGCACCCAAAACCCTAAACTTGGGTTATTTGCAAGTAGCCCCTCCAACTCTCAACAAAGCACAACCAAACCCTAATCACCACTAAAGGTGATTAGCAAGCATCAAACCATCAAGGTTAAGCAAAACAAACAGGGTAAACCCTAAACGAAGGTCAGGGTCCTTACAATCTAACCCCCTTTAAGGGATTTTGTCCCCGAAATCTGACGAGAAAAGTGAGGGATACTTCCTCCTCATCTCTTCCTTAAGCTCCCACGTGGCTTCCTCAACGCCACGACGCTGCCAAAGAACCTTCACAAGAACCAGGTGCTTCCTCTTCAGCTTCTTGATCCTTCTGTCAAGGATCGCCACAGGACCTTCCTCGTAGGTCACATCTACATCAAGCTCAACCTCAACTGGATGTATCACTGTACCTGAATCCGGATGACTTTTCTTCAACATACTGACATGAAACACTGGATGTAACCTATGCAACTCTGGAGGCAACTCTAACTCATAAGCTACCTTGCCAACACGTGCTATGACTGAGTAAGGCCCCATATACCTGGGTGCCAACTTACCCTTCCGTCCAAGCCTTAACACACCTTTCCATGGCGAGACTTTAAGATACACTTTGTCTCCTACTTGGAACTCCAAAGGTCGTCAGCGATTGTCTGCATAAGACTTCTGCCTGTCCTGTGCCACTTTCAACTGTTGCTGTATCACCTTGATCTTATCTGTTGTCTGCTGAACTAACTCAGGACCCAAAAGTTGATACTCACCAGACTCATACCAACATAAAGGAGATTTGCACTTCCTTCCATACAAAGCCTCATATGGAGCCATGTCGATGCTCCGCTGATAACTGTTGTTGTAGGCAAACTCTATCAAACTCAGATGTACATCCCAATTGCCTAGAAACTACAAAACACAAGCTCAAAGAAGATCTTCCAAAATCTGTATAGTCCTTTCAGACTGTCCATCTGTCTACGGGTGAAAAGCTGTACTGAACCTCAACTGCGTTCCCAACGCTCTGTGCAACTGTTCCCAAAAATGACTCGTAAACTGAGGACCTCTGTCTGAAACTATTGTTGCCGGCACACCATGCAAACATACTATCTCATCCACATACACTCGAGCTAGTTTCTCAGTTGTATATGTCGTCTTTACTGGTAGAAAATGGGCATACTTAGTCAATCTGTCCACTATCACCCAAATGGAATCATGATTCCTAGTTGTCCGGGGTAGACCAACTACAAAATACATGGTTATATGATCCCATTTCCACTGCGGTATCGGAAAAGGTTGCAACGTACCCACCGGCTTCAGATGCTCATCCTTCACTTGCTGACAAATCGCTCATCTCGCCACGAACTAAGCTACATCTTTCTTCAAACTTGGCCACCAATACAAGTCCTTCAGACTATGATACATCTTGGTGACACCTGGATGCATAGCATACATCGACGTATGTGCTTCCTCAAGCACCAACTCCCTCAGATCATCAACATCTGGAACCACCATCCTATCCCGATAGCAAACTAGTCCATCCTCAGACTCATGAAACCCATCACGCTTGTCGCTGACGAACTCTGATCTCATTTATGATATAATTGGTATAATGAAGTAATCTTACCAAATTAGAGTTTTAGAATAAAGTTTACCTAGATAATGAGATACATGTTCAGATTTTGAATAAAGATACATGATAAGGGTTTTAGATCAAATCTCAATTATGAAGTAATTGAGATCCATATTCACATTCAATTGTGGATTCAGTTAATCACTTAAGAATAAAAGATTCAGATTTAGAATTCAGTACCTGCTCAGTATTCAGTAATCAATTTCAGATAAGTTCAGTTATCAATGTTCAGTTTTAATATAAGAGAAGTTCAGATTCAGAATTTAGTAAAGCAATCAGTATTCAGCTTCAGTTCAGATTAAGAATTAAGTAAGTTTAGACTTAAGATAATTAAGTTGAAACCTTCACATAAGACATTATATGATAAGTCCTCATTCAGAGAGTCATGGGATGATTCAAAGGCATCTGTTACCAATTCAGATGAGTGTTTACTCCAATTTAGAGGTGTTGCGGCACCAATTCAGGATGTAGTCACACCAATTCAGAGACACCTCAGTGTCATTCAGAGGCATGTTGTGCCAATTCATAGGTACCTTGGTACCAATTCAGGGCGTAGATACGCCAATTCAGGAGGATTTATTGTGTAATGGTGGCCACAATCAGATAAAAATCATAAGTAAAAGATACCTTAGTTTATAGCATGCCTATAATCTCTAGTAGTAACTTAGGACTATTGTCCATGAATTAGGACAAGTAGAACTAAGGTCTCGAGCTTTAAGATGATGGTATCACCTTATAAAGTGATATCGGGTTCAAGCACATAAGTAAGCACCTCTAAACCGATATGGTGATGTAACTACAGCACTAAAATGATATGGATATGAGTTTATACTTCCTTGCATGATATGGTGATGTAGTATACACCTTTTTCATGATATGAGGTCAAGCACACACCTCTTTGCCTGATATGGTGTGAAGCACACACACACCTCTTTGCCCGATATGGTGTGAAGCACACATACACCTCTTTGCCCGATATGGTGTGAAGCATACACACACCTCTTTGCCCAATATTGTGTGAAGCACACACACACCTCTTTGCCCGATATGGTGTGAAGCACACATACACATCTTTGCCTAATATGGTGTGAAGCATACACACACATCTCTATCTGATATGGTGTGAAGCACACATACACCTCTAAAGTGATATGGAAGCAAGCATACACCTCAAACCCAAGCTGGTAAGCACACATACACCTCAAGGGTGATATGGTAAGCACACATACACCGCATACCTGATATAGTAAGCATACATACACCTCTAAAGTGATATGGGTAGCAAGCACACACCTCATACCCGATATGGTGGAAGCACCTCAAAACTCAAATGAAGGAAAGCACCTTAGATGCAATGTACTTGATGAAGTAACACATGAAGTGTCTTATATCAAGTCATACATTAAGAGGTATGGAGTTTAATGAATATTGGTTAAGTAGGCTAATGAACCTTGAAGGAAAGGTTGAGCCAACTTAATAAAGTAGAAGTAATCAATATCCTAGTAAGGATAAGAGAGAAACGCATACTTTGTGTTGATAATCATTTAATGACAAATGACGAGAATAAATAAGTATGATTGAATACTTATGATATTAATGTATGCTCCTAGATGTGTGGAGAAATGAATTAGGGTTTGGATTGATAATATGAACTTGAAACCCTATTCGGCTATAAAGGGAAACCCTAACCCTAATAGTTGTTTCCTAGTGAGAGGTGACAAGATGTTTAATGGCCTTGTGAGCCATGTAAATAGTTGTTGTCTAGTGAGAGGTGACAAGATGTTTAATGGGCCTTGTGAGCTGTGGTTAGTTATTGCCTAGTGAGAGGTGACAAGAAGTTTAATGGGTCTTGTGAGCCATGAGAATAATTGTTGCCTAGTGGAAAGTAACAAGATGTTTATAAAAGTCTCATGTAAGAAATGATAATGTTCAAAATAAACTAGGAAATGGAAACTTAGTAACATAATAATAATAATAATAAATGGATACAATAATAATAATGAAATATGGATCATACATGCTTTATGCCTATAGCCAAATAAGGGCTATATTGTTATGAATATGCTTAAAGGAGATAAGAGGAATACTTGTATTACATAAAGGATTTGAATAAACATGATGGTTGGGCCAAGGTATTATGCCTAGTAAAGGTGATGTGATATTCAGTGATGGGATGTACAAGATTGGCATAGTCCAATGCCTGGAATAGATGCACATGATTGGCATAGTCCAATACCTAGAATAGTTTCACAGGATTGGTATAGTCCAATGCCTGGCTGAACTCTATGATCTTAGGATTGGTATAGTCCAATGCCTGGCTGAACTCTATGATCTTAGGATTGGTATAGTCCAATGCCTGGCTGAACTCTATGACCTCATGATTGGTATGGTCCAATGCCTGGCTGTGATCTCAAGATTGATATAGCCCAATGCCTGGCTGAACTCTGTGATCTTAGAATTAGTATAGTCTAATTCCTGGTTGAACTCTATGATCTCAGGATTGGTATAGTCCAATTCCTGGATGAACTCGATGATCTCAGGATTGATATAGTCCAATGCCTAGCTGAATTCTATGACCCCAGGATTGGTATAGTCTAATGCCTGGTTGTAATCTCAGGATTGATATAGTCTAATGCCTGGTTGAACTCTATGATCTCAGGATTGGTATAGTCCAATGCCTGGCTGAACTCTATGACCTCATGATTGGTATTGTCCAATGCTTGGTTGAACTCTATGATCTCATGATTGGTATAGTCCAATGACTGGATGAACTCTATGATCTCAGGATTGGTATAGTCTAATGCGTGGATGTGATCTTAAGATTGGTATAGTCCAATGCCTGACTGAACTCTGTGATCTCAGTATTGGTGTAGTCTAATGCCTATCTAAACTCTATGATCTTCATGGATTCATCAATTATGTAAGAAAATTCTATTTGAAAGTAAATCATTTAACTAAGGCAAGATTGATGATAAATAATAACATAATTGAGTTCAAGTTATATAACCTGCCTCAAGAGAAACTTCAAAGTTCCAAGCGCCAAAGCTTCACATTCCCAAGGTTGAAGATGAGCTTCTCAAAGGTCTAATACTTGATCTCCTTGGCCCTATGCACGATACCTCACCACTTGTGGTTGATATCCCTCACTTATGGCTGATATCCATCACTTGGCTGATATCACTTTGCAATGGGCGATATCACTTTTCTATGGGTGATACAAAAGCTCTATGAACGATAATCCTTCAACCTTACATGATATCTAGGCTCTATGCATGATATATAAGATCAAGGGGGTGATAGATTTCGAACAATTCCACTTATGGGTGAAAGGAAGGGTATATATACTTGAGGTTCATGAAAGAGTGTGTATATGAGGTGTCACCATTTTAAGCTACTAGGTGCCACATGTCCATGAATGGTTGACACCTGTACTTGCATTCACTCATATTTATCTTGACAAGTAAAACACTAGAAGATAATCTAGAGATGATATTTCGGCCATTGCTTATCTTGTTTGATAAGATATCTCATCTTTATCTCATAAATTAAGCAAACAGATACAACTTTTGCAAGGAGCTTCTAAATCGACATGGATCACCTCTTTGAGGTGATTTTCTCATCATGGACAAGGCCAAGAGTTCAAAAATCTATATGGGATCCCCTCTATAGCTCCTTGGCCGATAGGCACTCCCATATGGACTCTACAACCTGATACAAGCTCAAATTAGGGTTTCACATACAACACTTTCTTGGTCTTTTCATCACCAAGAGTATCATACTCAACTATGATTCAAACATGGTGCCTCATTATTTATCTCTCCTATAAATGATACTATGAGGGAGTAGGGACACTCTAGAGGTGGTAATTTGCATATCAACCCTATATTTTGGGTAAATTACAACTTGCACCAAAATTGGTACACAAGTCACCAGCATTATTCAAACAAGTTCAAACTTGGAATTTAGGATTTCCCACCTTACATCATTATCTATATAATGATGATAAAACACATGAGGCATGTTCAACATATGACATATTGCACTATAACCCCTAATCTTAGGGTAAATTGCATTTTGGTCCAAAACATGAGAACATTGCTCAAACATTATTCAAACGGGACCAAATTTGAAACATAAGTTTGTTACCTGATAGAAAAACACTTTATAGGATTATATTAAAGTTATAAGAAACTTACTTAGCCAAAATAAATATGGTTAACTCATAACCCAAGTTAGGGTCATTACAAGTTATAAACCCCTAACAAAGATTTCGTTCCCGAAATCCCAGGTAAAGGGAGACATATATTATTCATTCATCATATCATCAAGTCTCCACATAACATCTTAAAGTCATGGATATGCCATAGAAATTTGATCAACACAAAGTTATTTCACACAGGGTTATCATATAATTTGGCATACAGGATACATACTCCATTGTCCTTCTCATTATTGACTGTAGAGTCAACTCTGTGTCAGGTAACATTTTTCTTAGTCAGAGAATCATTATACATACCTTATTTAACTCATGTGTCAAACCTCACTGATTTGCCACTTTTTCAACTTACATCTTTATGTAATAAGATCCTTGATCTTGGGAGTTTTCCATATCTTTTACTTATTTTGTCATTTCTCTTTCAAGGAAAGACCAGAGTTACGTTCGGTTACCCACTTGGGGACTACAAGTCTTATCATGCATCTGTTGTGCCACTCAAATCTGCTGACACAACACTAAACTTTCTTATGACTTGTATCGATTATCCCTTTAGTTGTTTAATTTCTTTTCATAAGGAGAGGCTACTTATTAAAGAAGAACTATCTCAGAGGTATCTCTAGATGTTATGTATAAGCTGCCTCAACAAATCTAGATAGAGATATTCTAAGAAGTTATCTTTATCTTGATCAACTTTTCCCAAAACAATTATACTATTGTTCCTTCAACTCATACATCTTTTTTGATGTCATGTTTATGTGGGGCACAAACCCCTAACATATGGTATCCATACTACAGTATGTAACTAGACTAATTTCAAAGTTGACCCTTCTAGGTAACCAAACATTATTCATCTTATCAGGAGTCATGTTCCCATCTTCTCATATCATTGAAAGTTCTTGGATAATATGATTCTTTACCTTGGTATCCATTATATGTGCCAAAAACACATCACATCATCATCCTTTCCATCTTTTGTTATTAGTACTAAAACCAAACATATAATAGGACCTTTCTTTCATCTTGGCACATTACTTAACACATATACTTTGTCTTGGAACTAAAATTCAGGACAAGATGATACTTTTCAAAGTATCCTTCTATAGCTTACTTCTAATCCCTACACATCAGGTGCTATAAGACTTACTTGATTGTCATGTTCCCAAAAGGAAAGAACACAAGGAAACATAGTCCTTTTTATTGCCCCATTATTATCCAAGTTTGTTTATTAAAGAAAAGAGGTTCTCACCTTTCTTGAGTATTGCATGAACTCTCAATCATTCATGTGTCATTCAATTTGGTTTCCTCTTAGGTTCTTTGCCATCAGCATAGGAATTATAAAGATGATTACATATCATCATCCCTTAGCATAATCATCACCATGATTACTAAATCTGGGTATTCCAACCCTTAGTCCATCACTGAACATTGTCACCTTTCACCAGGTAACTGTTACCTCTAGGTCCTCAGAGCAAGGTATACATTATACTAAACATCTTATTTTGTTTAAAAGTTGATCTATGATTAACTCAAATTCCTCCATTTATCAATTAGGATGTAGTAGAAATATCCATGCCACATCTTCTACCTCATTAAGCTCTTTAGATTGTCTCAAAATGACTACTTGATTAGAGTAATCAGAAAGATAACAATCTAAGGGTTCCATACTTACATTGCCTTCAATAGATGAATACCTAGACAGGGTATTCAAGAATTGAAATTAGGTAGTATGCATTTGTTTTATATTATGTTTCATACTTTTAACATCTCTTTAAATTTACTACTTAGTATCTCAGATTTTCTCTGGGTTTTTCTTTTACATATCTTCCCTTCCTTAATGAAGAGAGAAATTTCTAAACATATAAGAGAATATTAGACGGAATATAAGTTCTCATCCTTGTTATCTCTTCCTCATTTCCTCATAGGACTAATTAAAGGAAGCTCAACAACAACTACCTTCTTATGATTATCTGATAAAATCAAGAGAAGACATATCAGAATGAAAAGCTCTATCTGACTGTCACCCCTCACAGTCATCTATCACTTCAGGTTGACTCAAACATAGAGTCTGGTTGTTTCATGTTATTTCTTTTGCCTTTTTACACTATTAGGTTGTAACTTTCGTAAGCCATGTCGAGTCTGCCTCAGTTGTTGGGTCATTTCCTCCCTTCTTTTTGAACAAAAGGGTTTAGTATGCTCAACATGTCTATATCGATAACATGTCGTATCCTCATACCATAGTCTTATCGGTCTAATTACTAATATAGCAGCTAAGTCAGGAGTTCTTACAGGTGGAAAGTTAGGACTTTTGCCTTTACTTAGTGACTACTGCCCTGGTGCACTAGGCATTTATTGCACTGGTGGTACTAAAAACATTGGATTTTTAGAACAACTTGGCAAATGTCTCTAGAATTATAGAGACCTTTTCTTAATTCTCAGTTATTACCCCTCCTTGGGCATTGCATCACAGATGTACTATCTGTATACACTTATGGAAGAGTCTATTTCTTGCCATATGTTAATCCTTCCTACATTTTCCACTGTTCCAACATGCCTATGTCACTCAGGAACCCTTTCAGAACCCAAAGTTTCTGCATTGAGGGCTGGTAACCTAGGTTATATTGCTAGTGTCTAGTCCACTATATTCATCACCATTGCCCTAACCTGCCCAACAAGAGCATAAAAAAGCAATATTCTCTATCCTGATTGGGTCAAGATGGGAATTCTCAAGCACTCATTCTTCTCTTTCCTGATCCCTTGCACCTTCTCTTGGTGCAACATCATTGCTCTCAACAATATGTTCCTTGTATTCTCTAGTCATTTTTAAACTTCACCCTTTCTTCTGCATAAGCAGAAGTCACTATAGGATATACTAGAGGACACTAGAACATACTCAATACCTTAGACCTATGTCTCTGTAGACTCAGCGAACCTTAAGCTTTGATACCAAACTTATAATGACCGCCACTAAATTGAAAGCCAAATCATTACTAATTCAGTGGAATAACCATAAGCAGTGGATTAACAACAATCACTAAAAATTAAAACCATTTTGCAAAGAGATCCATTTCCCAGGAAAACTCTTTAAGGAAGAACCAAAACCTGATATTCATCATTGATCATATTGTACATACATTGTACCATCTCTTCTCGAGGATAACATATAACAGTTGCTCTCTCAAAACATATACTAAAAGCAACATCAAACCTCGAGGCATACAAGCCAAAATCTCAGATTGTTCATAAAACAAACACGTACTAAATCCAAGGACCTGAGAGTACAGAGATGACACATAGGACTTCTATCTACAAGACACGACAGATAGTACACTCAACCTAAGTTATCACTGTTGTCCTTGTTGTTTTTGTTCTCCCTCTACAGTACGGTCTCAACCCCCCTCGTGGACGTCCACCTAAAAAAAATGTGGATCCCATGGGGTGAGACAATTATCCCAACAAGAGATATAACTCTCTCCAACAATGTTATTATCACAGTTAAGCGGTATAAAACTGAGCAGAGATTCTTTTATATTAATAAGTAAGGTTAATCACTATGGATAAGGAGATTAGAGAATTTCTCATCTTTTAAAGAAATGTAATTGTCTAGGATAGAGCAGAAAATCATATGTTCACTTTATAAGGAATATGAAAAACATGTGTATCATTTACCCATCATATTATATCAATATCTCAAGCTTATCCTATGATAATATTATCATGGTATGGCATCCCTGAATCATTCTCATTTCTATCTGTCGGCCTCAGCCAATCTGTTAACCAAGTATTAAATTTTACCAATCATGTAAATATATTACATTATGTTCAGCTAGGTATTGGACTATACCAATCTTGAGATCATAGAGCTCAGCCAGGTATTGGACTATACCAATCCTGATATCATAGAGTTCATCCAGGTATTGGACTGTACCAATCCTGAGATCACAAAGTTCATTCAGATATCAGACTGTACAAATCCTGAGATCATAGAGTTTAGCCAGGTATTGGAATATACCAATCTTTAGATCACAGAGTTCAGCCATGCATTGGACTATACCAATCCTGAGATCACAGAGTTTAGCCAGGCATTGAACTATACCAATCCTGAGGTCACGGCTAGGCATTGGACTATACCAATCCTGAGATCATAGAGTTCAGCCAGGAATTGGACTATACCAATCCTGAGATCATAGTGTTCAGCCAGGCATTGGACTATACCAATCCTGAGGTCATAGAGTTCATTCAGGCAATGGACTATAACAATCCTAAGATCATAGAGTTCATCCAGGCATTGGACTATACCAATCCTGAGATCACAGTCAGGCATCAGACTATACCAATCCTGAGGTCATAGAGTTCAGCCAGACATTGGACTATACCAATCCTGGGATCATAGAGTTCAGCCAGACATTGGACTATACCAATCCTGAGATCACATCCAGGCATTGGACTATACCAATCCTGAGGTCATAGAGTTCAGCCGGGCATTGGACTATACCAATCCTGAGATCATAGAGTTCAGCCAAGCATTGGACAATACCAATCCTGAGATCATAGAGTTTAGCCAGGCATTGGACAATACTAATCCTAAGATCACAGAGTTCAGCCAGGCATTAGACTATACCAATCTTGAGATCACAGCCAAACATTGGACTATACCAATCCTGAGGTCATAGAGTTCATCCAGGCATTGGACTATACCAATCCTGAGATCATAGAGTTCATCCAGGCATTAGACTATACCAATCCTGAGATCACAAAGTTTAGCCAGGCATTGGACTATACCAATCCTGTGAAACTATTCCAAGTATTGGACTATGCCAATCTTGTGCATCTATTCCAGGCATTGGACTATGCCAATATTGTGCATCTCATCACTGAATATCACATCACCTTTACTACGCATAATATTTTGGCCAAGCCATCATGTTTATTCAAATCCTTTATGTAATACAATTATTCCTCTTATCTCCTTTAAGCATATTCAAAACATTGTAGCCCTTATTTGGATATAAGCATAAAGCATGTATGATCCAGATTTCATTATTATTATTGAATCCATTTATTATTATTATTATTATGTTACTAAGTTTCCATTTCCTAGTTTATTTTGAACATTATCATTTCTTACATGAGACTTTTATAAACATCTTGTTACCTCTCACTAGGCAACAACTATTCTCATGGCTCACAAGGCCCATTAAACATCTTGTCACCTCTCACTAGGCAACAACTAGCGACATTGCTCACAAGGCCCATTAAACATCTTGTCACCTCTCACTAGGCAACAACTATTCACATGGCTCACAAGGCCATTAAACATCTTGTCACCTCTCACTAGGCAACAACTATTAGGGTTAGGGTTTCCCTTTATAGATGAATAGGGTTTCAAGTTCATATTATCAAGCCAAACCCTAATTCATTCCTCCACACATCTAGGAGCATACATTAATATCATAAGTATTCAATCATACTTATTTATTCTCATCATTTTTCATTAAATGATTATCAACACAAAGTATGAGTTTCTCTCTTATCCTTACTAGGATATTGATTACTTCATACTTTATTAAGTTGGCTCAACCTTTCCTTCAAGGTTCATTAGCCTACTTAACCAATATTCATTAAACTCCATACCTCTTAATGTATGACTTGATATAAGACACTTCATGTGTTACTTCATCAAGTACATTGCATCTAAGGTGCTTTCCTTCATTTGGGTTTTGAGGTCCTTCCACCATATCGGGTATGAGGTGTGTGCTTGCTACCCATATCACTTTAGAAGTGTATGTGTGCTTACCATATCACCCTTGAGTTTATGCGTGCTTACCATATCACCCTTGAGGTTTATGTGTGCTTACCATCTCAGTTTTGAGGTGTATGCTTTCTTCCATATCACTTTAGAGGTGTATGTGTGCTTCACACCATATCAGGCAGAGAGGTGTGTTTATGCTTCACACCATATCAGCAAAAGAGGTGTATGTGTTCTTCACACCATATCGGGCAAAGAGGTGTGTGTGTGCTTCACACCATATCGGGCAAAGAGGTGTGTGTATGCTTCACACCATATCAGGCAAAGAGGTGTATGTGTGCTTCACACCATATCGGGCAAAGAGGTGTGTGTTTGACCTCATATCATGAAAAATGTGTATACTACATCACCATATCGTGCAAGGAAGTATAAACCAATATCCATATCATTTTAGTGGTATAGGTGCATTACCATATTGGTTTAGAGGTGTGTGCTTATCTGCTTGAACCTGATATCACATTATAATGTGATACCATCATCTTCAAGCCCTAGACCTTAGTTATACTTGTTCTAATTCATGTACAACAGTCCTAAGTTACTACTAGAGATCATGGATTCATCAATTAAGCAAGCAAATTCTATTTGAAAGTAAATCATTTAACTAATGCAAGATTGATGATAAATAATAACATAATTGCATTCAAGTTATATAACCCGCCTCAAGAGAAACTTCAAAGCTCTAATCTCCAAAGCTTCACATTCCCAAGGTTGAATATGAGCTTCTCAAAGGTCCAATACTTGAGCTCATTGGCCCTATGAACTATACCTCACCACTTCTGGCCGATATCCCTCACTTATGACAGATATCCCTCACTTGGTTGATATCACTTTGCAATGGGTGATATCACTTTGCTATGGGTGATACAAAGCTCAATGCACGATACTCCTTCACCCTTGCATGATATCTAGACTCTATGCACGATATCTAAGAGCAAGGGGGTGATAGATTTCGAAACATTTCACTTATGGGTGAAAGGAAGGGTATATATACTTGAGGTTCATGAAAGAGTGTGTATATGAGGTGTCACCATTATAAGCTACTAGGTTCCACATGTCCATGCATGGTTGACACCTGTCCTTGCATGCACTCATATTTATCTTGACATAAAAAACACTATAGGATAATATAGAGATGATATTTTGGCCATTACTTATCTTGTTTGATAAGATATCTCATCTTTATCTCATAAATTAAGCAAACGGATACAACTTTTGCAAGGAGCTTCTAACTCGACATGGATCACCTATTTGAGGTGATTTTCTCATCATGGACAAGGCCAAGAGTTCAAAAACCAATATGTGATCCCCTCTATGGCTCCTTGGTTGATAGACACTCCTATATGGACTCTACAACCCTATACAAGCTCAAATTAGGGTTTCACATACAACACTTTCTTGGTCTTTTCATCACCAAGAGTATAATACTTAAATATGATTCAAAAATGGTGCCTCATTATTTTTATCTCCTCTAAATGATACTATGAGGGAGTAGGGACACTCTAGAGGTGGTAATTTTCATATCAACCCTATATTTTGGGTAAATTATGACCTGCACCAAAATTGGTACACAAGTCACCAGCATTATTTAAACAAGTTCAAACTTGGAATTTAGGCTTTCCACAAGCCACCACCTTGCATAATTCTCTCTACAATGATGCTAAAACACATGAGGCATGTTCAACATATGACATATTGCAGTATAACCCCTTACCTTGGGGTAAATTGCATTTTGGTCCAAAACATGAGAACATTGCTCAAACATTATTCAAACAGGACCAAATTTGAAACATTAGTTTGTTACCTGATAGAAAAACACTTTAGAGGATTATATTAAAGTTATAAGCAACTCACTTAGCCAAAACAAATAGGGTTACCTCATAACCCAGGTCAGGGTCATTACATCTAAGTACATATGTTGGTGGATATTTTCCCATCTACATCGGTGTACTTGGACAACTGTGGGGAAATGTTGCCAAAATTTTCTTGAAAAACCAAATACACATTATACACTACTAGTGATATTATATGTTCAAGAATGGGAAAGGTGGTAAACACATTCATTATTGAACCCTAAACCCTAATTCATAAACCATAACTCTAATTTTTAAACCATAAACCCTAATCTAGCTGACCCTTATCCCAAAATCCAAAATAATAAACCATGATCTATCTGTAAATCCTAAACCATAATCATGTAAACCCTAAATCATAATACTTATTTTTCTTTGATCATAGAATGGATAGATCATGGATGTCCATTCTAAATCATTGCACCCTGGAGTTTACTGCTGGTCTTGATCAGTTTATAAGATTTATGGAGGAATATAGGAAACAACATGGAGATAAGTTATATTGTCCATGTAGGCATTGCGGTAACAACTTGAAAGTCAACACTATTGATGAAATAAAAAGTCATGTCATGTGCAATGGGATTATACCGGGATATACATAATGGTACTGACATGGAGAGAATCCAACGGTGAGATCAGTAGATGTCGATAACAATACTTGTGTTGAAGAAGAGATTGTTGTTGATGATGTAGATGTGAACGAACTGACTCCGATAGACATGGTTGATGTGAAGCTAGATAGTTTTGGGGTAGAGAACACCAATCCACCTTCCTTATTTAGCAACATTGTGCATGATGTTGAGAGATTGTTATACTTAGGTTGTTCAAAGTTTACCAAGTTGAGCATTGTGTTGAGATTGTATACTCTGAAGGCTAACCATAGATGGAGCGACAAAAGCTTCACGTTGTTGTTGTCTTTGTTGAAAAAAATTCTTCTTCAAGGAAGGAGCTTCCAATATTAATGTATTAATCAAAGAAAATGGTGTCCCCGATTGGAATGAAGGTTAAGAACATGCATGCATGATGGAATGACTATGTGTTGTTTCAAAAGGACTATGTCAATTTGAAAGAACGTCCAAAATGTGGGGCGTCAAGGTATAAAATGACGACTTCGAGAAAGTCCAAAACTGGCTCTCCTTCCAAGGTGATATGGTATCTACCTATAATACCACAGTTTCAACACTTGTTTGCCAATCCCATGGATGTGAAGAATTTAAGGTGGCATACAGAGGTAAAGAAAGATAATGATGGGATCCTATGACATGCGTCTAATTCCCCAAAGTAGAAGAAGATTGATTTATTATACCTTGAATTTGGTGAAGAAGTTATAAATATAAGACTTCGACTTTGTATCAATGGGATGAATCCATACAACACATTGAGAAGCCAACATAGAACTTGGCCTATTATGGTTGTAATATACAATCTTCCTTGATGGTTGTGTATGAAAAATAAGTATGTCATGTTGATATTAGGCCCTAAACAACCTAACAATGATATTTATGTTTATCATGATCCTCTGATTGATGACTTAAAGGAACTCTGGGGAGAAGGTGTGATGACCTACGATGCTTTGCGTAGAGAGACATTTTGTAAAGAAGTGAAAACACATCCTTACTAAAAATTTGAATAATAAAACCTCTAGTCCAAACACACTCAGAAGGTACGATGGAATGGGTGTAAAATTTTCAAATCTTTATATAATGGTAACAAAAGACCAAAGTATAGAAGCAGAATAAAAACATGACTATATTCAATTATAAAACAAGGGAACATCTTAAACTTACAACATAAGAATCCATGTAGAGGAAATTTAAACCACCTCAAAATTGTCTCCAAGCTTTGTCTTCACAATCTATGACCAGGTCAACATGTCATGTCATCCAAGTCCTCCACCTAGGGTTGGAAGCATACCCCAGTAAAAGAGAAACAATAGGAGACATCAGCAAAGGCTGGTATGTGCATACTAAAAAGCAAATTGAGCAATTTATAAAGAATAGGGGACATAAAAATAAAAGGCTTCCCATGTAAGAGATAAGGACTATCCAATCGGGCATAAAATAAAAGAATCATCATCATCAAGAAAGAAGATACTTGCCATAATCAAAACAATAAAGCAGTGCCACATAAGCACATATCAAGATTTGGACACATAACCCATCAAGTTTTTGGGCACATAACCCATCATCAATTTGGGCACATAACCCATCATAACATCATCAACCTGCATGCATGTGAGATAAGCATAGCCTTATAACAATATAAACACAATTGGCAGACAACCCTCATAAAGTTGAAACATGATAGAGAAAGGAATATTGCCAATCTCTCAAATATATATAAAATGGGTCAAGACACACATCTTGCCTTGGGTATGAGGTTCCTTGCCATACCAAAAGATTAAGAAAAATCACATCTGCTATAAACAAAACCAATGCAATTTACACTACTCTAGTGCTACTGAATCACATAGCATCTTAATGTAGAGGCAAGTAGAAAGTATAGTCAGAATTATACAATGTTGCCATCACACAATGGACAACACAAACATATAAACATCCACATCAAAGTGGGCACATATCATTATATAAGACCAACATGCACCAAGGTACAAGATAGATATCAAGAAAATATCCAAGTCCATTACAAGTAAGATAGTTCATACGAACCATGATACCAAAAGATAAGACATATTGTGTAGGACAAATTCAAGAGAATGAAAAGATAGGTGAATTGCTCAATATTGAGTAATAGGGGATACAACATACCTCAACTTCAGAGTCAAACGATCCAAATCCACCTTTAGGTCCAAGCCTAGGCATCCCAAGAACATATTAAGCATATATGTGGAATTAGGTTTAGGTTTCCATTACTTATTCAAAACCCTAAAAACCACCTTATTCTCATTAAACAAATTAGGTTATGAAAATTATACCAATTTATAGATTAGGTTATTAGGATTCCCAAACATATTTTATTATATTTTTCTGAGTTATACATTATTAGTTATGATTTATATAAGTTATAATCAATTAAAAAGATCCATTAAATATTACATATTTTAGACTTTAGATTTTGGCATTAAAACCAGAACCATTAGAAAGCTTGTATTTTTTTGAATCCAATGAGTATTTATTTGTAATTTTTGGCCAAATAGATAATTAGTTATAAATTTTACAAAGCGGGCAAATCAAAATACAAGAAAAAGCCAACTCAGCACAGAACTCAACACCAAAGAGAACAAAACCAGAATGCCTATTGACATTTTTACCCATGGAGAGAAAACAAAATGAGAAGAGAAAATAGGGCAAGGAGGTAATCAGAAGAGGGGATTCATCCCCCGATACCTACTTCACATCGAGGCAGCGAGAAGCGACAGGCCATGGTGCCAGAAGGAAGAGCAGAAAGAGGGAAAAACCACATGTACCCTTTCAAAAGAAATTGGTGGCGGCGACAGCCATCGGAGACCTCTAGGGAAAGAAAGAAATGATCCCCAAGCCTTAACTCAACCTTCTGGACCAGGACAAACCTATCTCCGCTATTGAGAAGTGTCGATGACACATGCTTAGTTGGGTTGGCGATGCCCAGGGAATAAAACAAAGAACAGTACCGTGAAAAGATCGTAGGGGACCCAGAGAAGCTTTGGGCCCCAAAAACTGTAGGTCTGGAGATTCCCTGTCGACGAGAAGAAAGGAAGGAGGTGACTAATAGGGGAGGAGCAGAGCAACATGGAGTGGATACCTGATATAGGTATGGGGTCGAACAACCTAGGCATATATATAGTCTTTGGATGCAGAAGAAGATAAGGAAAGAGAGGGGGAGGAAACTGAGACCAAGGAGGAAGGTAGGTGGAGAGAAAAGAGAAGAATTGGATAAGGAGTTTTGTGCATTGCTCATAAGGAAACAAGAAACGTGAGGTAGGAGAAAAATAGCTGGCATTGGATATAGATCCAATGGCCCAAAACAAACACGAAAATAGTAAAGTTGTGTGACAAAATCAAAAGCAGAAACCTTACCCAAATAGGATTCTAAATAAAGTGATATTTATATAATTATGTCTTTTGTTTCCAACTTAAATTGAGGTCCATACCTTATCCAAATTAAGTGGAATTTAGCACAGAGGCCAATTAAGGCATGTAGATTCTGATTATACATGTAGTTTTGCCTTTTGAAAACCTTTAATATGTTAAATAAATCAAATCTCATTTTCACTTTCCTCCATTAATGGAATTAGGATTATCCAAATTTGATGAAACTTGACCCACAAGTCATATTTAATGTGTTGAATACGAATTTTCCATCAATTTTATATGTTGGAGTTGTTTGAGCATTTATTTAATATTTTGAAGGTTCCACACACTTTCTCTCTCCTGATTTCACCTTTTAAGCGAACTTTCTCCAAATTGGATGAAAATTCACCCAAAGGCTATATTTATTATGTAAATTAAGAATCTAAGATTATTTTCCTCTTTTGGAGTCATTTATTATTTTATTTGATATTTTGGGGAAAACACACATATTCTTTTTCAATTTGAATTAAATGAATTATTATTATGTGAATAATGTGAAACTTGACTCCCAAGTCAATTGGGACCTATGGAACACGATTTTAAGCTTATATTTAACTTTTGGGTCTTCGTCATATGAGATATGTCACTTGGCCCACTAAAGGTACATTAACTTCATTACTTAACCAATTAAGTTCTTTATCATCTTATTATCTCCAAATGAATTATATGACAAATTAGATTACTTTATTCATGCATTTGATTATTAGGATCACTCTAACCTCAACCGTGTTTGGTCAAACCCAAAAGGTCAAACTTCCAGGGTAGGGTTCAAGATCCAGTATGTTACAACACTCCACCCCTTAAAAGGATTTCGTCCTCGAAATATATAGATCAAAACATCAACGATCAGCTACTCTCCACCCCTTAGAAAGGTTCAACCTAACAAGTCAAACTAAACAACTTTTTAAAGCTACCCACATCTCTTAGTGGTGAATGTTTTAGAGATTTATTTTATTGATGTATCCAACTATAAGTCACCATCTAGGGTTGAGATTTTAGGTCCTTGTATCACTAACCTATCAATCCTACGTGAACATCCAAAAGTCACAGGGTAGGTCAACTACACCATTATATCATTCCTAGTCATAAAACTAGGGTTAGATTCTACTTAAACTAGAGTTTCTCTTCATTGTGACTTAGTTCAAGAAAACTTCAAAAAATCCAGAGAAAACATTTTGTTTTGTATGTATAGTATTATATGGAAAATAATTTGTTGTGAAAAACCTTTGCGGTTGAAAACTGAAATTTAGGGCCCAAAATCAAAGTGAGAAACCAAGTCACAATATTTCCATAACAAGATCTCCTAACATATTCTCATCCTCAAAACAAACCTTGTGGCACAAAAGATCATCATTGATCAAATCAAAGGTCAACATCTCACTTAGATCTAACTAGAAAACTCAAGGGTTCTTATGGGAGACAAAATTGAAATAGTCAGATTCTGACTACCATGGGCTTTGATACCATGTTGTAAAGAAGTGTAAACACTGCCTTACTAAACATTTTGAATAATAAAACCTCCAGTCCAAACACACTCAGAAGATATGATGGAGTGGGTGTAAAATTTTCAAATCTTTATATAATGATGACAAAAGACCAAAGTATAGCAGCGGAATAAAAACATGACTATATACAATTATAAAATAAGGGAACATCTTAAACTTACAACATAAGGATCCATGTAGAGAAAATCTAAACCACCTCAAAATTGTCTCCAAGCTTTGTATTCACAATCTATGTCCAGGTCAACATGTCATGTCATCCAAGTCCTCCTCTTAGGGTTGGAAGCATACCCCAGGAAAAGAGAAATAATAGAAGACATCAGCAAAGGTCGGTATGTGCATACTAAAAAACAAATTGAGCAACTTATAAAGAATAGGGGACATCAAAATAAAAGGCTTCCCATGTAAGAGATAAGGACTACCAATTGGGCATAAAAGAAAAGAATCACCATCATTAAGAAAGAAGATACTTGTCATAATCAAAAGAATAAAGTAGTGCCACATAAGCACATATCAGGATTTGGGCACATAACCCATCAAGATTTTTGGGCACATAACACATCATCAATTTGGGCACATAACCCATCATAACATCATCAACCTGCATGCATGTGAGATAAGCATAGCCCTAGAACAATATAAACACAATTGGTGGCCAACCCTCATAAAGTTGAAACCTAATAGAGAAAAGAATACTGTCAATCTCCCAAATATAAATAAAATGGGTCAAGACACACATATTTCCCTGGGTATGAGGTTCCTTGCCATCCCAAAAGAGCAGGAAAAATCACATATGCTATAAACAAAACCAACGCAATTTACACTACTCTAGTGCTACTGAATCACATAGCATGTTAATGTAGAGGCAAGTAGAAAGTATAGTCAGAATTATACAATGTTGCCATCACATAATGGACAACACAAACATATAAACATCCACATCAAAGTGGGCACATATCATTATATAAGACCAACATGCACCAAGGTACAAGATAGATTTCAAGAAAATATCCCAGTCCATTACAAGTAATATAGTTCACACGAACCATGATATCAAAAGATGAGACATATTGTGTAGGCCAAATTCAAGAGAATGAAAAGATAGGTGAATTGCTCAACATTGAGTAAAAGGGATACAACATACCTAAAATTCAGAGTCAAATGATTCAAAGACACCTCTATGTCCAAGCCTAAGCATCCATAGAACCTATTAAGCATATATGTGGAATTAGGGTTAGGTTTCCATTACTTATTCAAACCCCTAAAAACCACCTTATTATCATTATACAAATTAGGTTATGAAAACCATACCACTTTCTAAATTAGGTTATTAGGATCTCAAAACATATTTTATTATATTTTTCTAACTTATAGATTATTAGTTATGATTTATATAAGTTATAATCAATTAAAAAGATCCATTAAATATTACATATTTTAGACATTAGATTTTGGCATCAAAACTAGTACCATTAGAAAGCTTGCATTTTTCTGAATCCAACGAATATTTATTTGTAATTTTTGGCCAAATAGATAATTAGTTATAAATTTTACAAAGCAGACCAATCAAAATACAAGAAAAATCCAACTCAGCGTAGAACTTAGCACCGAAGAGAACAAAACCAGAATGACAATTGACATTTTTACCCCTGGTGAGAAAAAAATGAGAAGAGAAAACAGGGGCAAGGAGGTAATCAGAAGAGGGGATTCATGCCTGAATACCTGCTTCACACCTTGGCAGCGAGAAGCAACAGGCCATGGTGCCAGAAGGAGGAGCAGAAAGAGGGAAAAACCGCATGTACCCTTTCAGAAGAAATTGGCGGCGTCGATACCACCGAAGACCTCCAGGGAAAGAAAGAAATGATCCCTGAGCCTTGCCTCAACCTTTTGGACCAGGACGAACCCGTCGCCGTTATTGAGAAGTGTCGACAACACAAGCTCAGTTGGGTTGGTGATGCCTAGTGAATAAAACAAAGAACCAGTAATGCGAAAAGATCGTAGGGGACCCAGAGAAGCTTTGGGCCCCAAAAACCGCAGGTCTGGAGATTCCCTGTCGACGAGAAGAAAGGAAGAAGGTGACGAACAGGGGAGGAGCAGAGCAACAGGGAGTGGATACTCGATATAGGTATGGGGTCAAACAACCTAAGCATATATATAGTCTTTGGATGCGGAAGAAGATAAGGAAAGAGAGGGGGAAGGAAACTAAGACCAAGGAGGAAGGTAGGTGGAGAGAAAAGAGAAGAATCAGAGAAGGAGTTATGTGCATTGCTCGTAAGGAAACAAGAAATGTGAGGTAGGAGAAAAGTAGTTGGCGTTGGATCTAGATCCAATGGCCCAAAACAAACCCAAAAATAGTAAAGTCGTGTGACAAAATCAAAAGTGGAAACCTTACCCAAATAGGATTCTAAATAAAGTGATATTTATATAATTACGTCTTTTGTCTCCAACTTAATTCAGGGTCCATACCTTATCCAAATTTAGTGGAATTTTGCACAGAGGCCAATTAAGGCATGTAGATTCTGATTATATATTTAGTTTTGCTTTTGAAAACCTTAAATATGTTAAATAAATCAAATCTCATTTTCTCTTTCCTCCTTCATTAATGGCATTAGGATTATCCAAATTTGATGAAACTTGACCCACAAGTCATATTTAATGTGTTGAATACGAATTTGCCATCAATTTTATATGTTGGAGTTGGTTGAGCATTTATTTAATATTTTGAAGGTTCCACACACTTTCTCTCTCCTGATTTCACCTTTTAAGTGAACTTTATCCAAATTGGATGAAAATTCACCCAAAGGCTATATTTATTATGTAGATTGTGAACCTAAGATTATTTTCCTCTTTTGGAGTCATTTATTATTTTATTTGATATTTTGGGGAAAACACACATATTCTTTTCCAATTTGAATTAAATGAATTATTATTATGTGAATAATGTGAAACTTGACTCCCAAGACAATTGGGACCCAAGGAACATGATTTTAAGCTTATATTTCACTTTTGGGTCTTTGTCTTATGAGATAAAGGTCCATTAACTTCATTACTTAACCAATTAAGTTCTTTATCATCTTATTATCTCCAAATGAATTATATGACAAATTAGATTACTTTATTCATGCATTCGATTATTAGGATCACTCTAACTCAATCGTGTTTGGTTAAACCCAAAAGGTCAAACTTCCAGGGTAGGGTTCAAGATCTGGTATGTTACATATTTCATTTGCATGCTATGTTATTTTACACTATTAATGACTTTTCCGCATATGGAAACTTGTCTGGATACAGTGTAAAAGGATCCAAAGCATGCCCTATATGTGAAGAGAACATTGATCTAATACAACTTAAATATGGTGGCAAGACTGTGTATCTTGGTCATCGAAGGTTTCTTCCAAAATTTCATCCTAACCGAAGGTTGCACAAAGTGTTCAATGGATCGAATGAGGAATGGAGTGCCCCTAAACCTATATCAGGGGAGGTTATTTATGAAAGAGTAAAAAACTTTGTCAATGCATTTGTAAGAGATCACAATGTGCCATCCCACATAGAGTGACAAATCTTTATACAATAAGAGGTCCATATTCTGGGATCTTCCTTATTGGAGTTCTTTGGCAGTTAGGCATTGTATCGATACCATGCATGTTGAAAAAAATATTTGTGATAGTGTCATTGGTACTCTGTTGAATATACCAGGTAAGACTGAAGATGCTATGAAATCCAGAATGGACCTACATGAAATGGGAATAAGGAAAATTTAATAGAAGTAGTTAGCAGTGATCGAAAAATATATTTACCTCCTACTTGTTACACATTTCCTAGAAAGGAGAACAAAACTTTTTTAGAGTGCTTGTTTAATGTTAAGGTACCATAGGGATACTCTTTCAATATTCATATATGTGTATCTATCAAAGATCTAAAGTTGATAGGTCTTAAGTATCATGATTGTCACACTCTAATGCAACAATCATTGCATGTGGGAATTTGATCTATATTATCAAAGCATGTAAGGTTTGCAATCACCATACTTTGTTTCTTCTTCAACACCCTATGTAGCAAAGTTATTGATCCTGAGAATCTTGATAAGTTGCAAAGAGAAGTGGTTGTTACCCTTTTCTAGCTTGAGATGTATTTTCCTCCTTCATTCTTTGATATCATGGTACATCTTGTTGTCCATTTAACTAGGGATTAAAATGTTAAGACTAGTTTTCTTGCATTGGATGTATCTTTTTGAATGGTACATGAATATTTTTAAAAGTGATATTCAAAACCATTATCGGCCTGAAGGGAGTATTATTGAGGGTTATGTGGCCACGGAGGTTATGGACTTTTGCAGTGACTTTCTGAGTTGTAATGAAGCTCCTATAAATGATAAGAATATTGAGGACTATTTTGGAAAAGAGACTTTAGGAGCATGAGTGAAAGTAATCAGTCGTGAGATGTGGGAACAAGATCACTTACATATTTTACACAACATTGACGAAGTGAGTGTTTATATCAGCAAACATGCCAATTCAATGTGGCTTGCTAGAGAGCATAACAAGACATTTATTAAGTGGTTTGAAGATAAAGTCTTACATCAACTACCTCAAACACCAAATAATGTTGCTGAAAATATCAAATGCCTCACCTTTAAACCAAAAATGAATGTTATTACTTATGAAGGGTTTGACATAAATGGGTTTTCATATAACACAAAGCGTCGAGATGGTAAGAGCATCGTCCAAAATAGTGGGGTCACCCTTCAAGAGTCTTCATTGTTTTTTTTGTTCGAAGGATAAGAGTTTACGTGAAGCTAAAATGTCATATTATGGTGTCATTGAAGACATATGAGATTTGTACTATGTAGATTTCAAAATTCTGGTCTTTAAGTCTAATTGGGTAGATAATACCAAAGGAGTTGTAGTGGATAAATTGGGTTCCGTATTAGTGAATTTTGAAAAGATTGATGAGAAGGGTGATCCATTTATAATGGCATCACAGTTGAAGCAAGTATTTTATATCAGTGATCCTGCAAACGAAAAATGGTTGGTTGTTCTTCATGTTAAAAGATATTTTATTGAAGATCTTGTAGATGAAGAAGAGTATTATGACAAGTATGATATCTCTAGTCCATTCTCAGTTGGCTTGCCAACACCATATATTGAAACTGACGCTGACTTATATGTGTGTAGATATCACACCAAGGGAATGTTAATTGATAAAAGGTCTCAATATTAGAGACATGATTTTATTTTTTTAATGTTAGATGTGCATTTTATAATCTTATATTTCATTGTTTGACTATTTTTATATGACATTTTATCAGATGGCGTATGACCATGAGTATGATGACTGTGATGATGATTACCGTGAGGATGAGCAGCATCACGATGTGCACCTTGACACTGGTATAAGTTGTGTATTGTTTTATTACAGAGATGTGCATTCTACAATATTTATATCTATTTTATTTTTGTATTGTGATATCGCATTTATAAGTCATATCTTTTTATGACCTATATGTGTTTTTTTGTCAATTTTAGGTTGAGGATGTATGCCCTGAGGATCTTTCTCAGCTTGATTAGCAACATCATAAAAAGGCAAAAAAATAAGGGGCACACCATAATGAATAAGTTGATACAACAAAGGGGTAATGGACCAAAGTTTGTCATTGAATTTGATCATGCAGGAAATCCTTTTGGAAAGAACATCAACTCTTTTGTGGCATATGTAGGGGTTCTTACTCGTAGCCATTGTAGTGTAGTAGTAGAATATTAGTATAAAATTGATAAAAGTAAGAAAGACTTCATATGAAAAGAACTATGTGTGAGATATTATCATTTGCAATTCTATTTTTAAAGAAATTTACAATTATATTTTTAAGAATATTCCATTAAGTATATGAATTTTTGCATAGCATATATGACTTGGATGAAAATTTCTATCGTAAAAAGATGATGCAACGTTGTGGGAGGGTACTGAGGAATTATAGGACAACTCTAACAAGACTATACATACGGGACGCTGAGAAGAGGAAGAAGTCAGCCACTGAGCAATGGAGCTATCTTAACCCAGAGACGTGGGGGTGTTTGTTGCTATAAAAAATACTGATAAATTCAAGGCATTAAGCCTCACTCCCCATTATGAATACATTCTATGAATTAATTATTTTACCTTGACCTTGATTGTTATGTTTTACTTATCAATTACTATTTAATATTGTTACTAACCAGACGAAAAGTGATTCTCAAAGAGAAATACATGTGAAGAAAATTTGCACAACCACACGATGGGCTTAGTTAGCTATGCACATCTTCACCAAAAGCTATTGCAGTCTTCTCGACAGCCTATTCTTGGGACTGTTGAGTCCTCTACTACTAAACATCTACTTTGCCATGATATATGGATATCTAGGAGGCAAAATAAATCTAGAGATATATTCAACCACACAACTGTTGAGGCGACTACAAAATTGGTAAAATTCAACTCTCAGAGAAATTAGTATTGATGACTGTTATGTTTTACTTATCAATTACTATTGATGATGATTAGAGAGAATTCTATGAGTAAAGGAAATAAGGCAAGTTCATCCATGAGGACACAAGGGATGAATTGATAGTTTCTCTAGGTAACCTAGAGAATACTGGGTGTGTTAGGGTTGCAGGCATTGGTGTCGGTATAAGAGCATTCTTTGGGCCACCAGAGCATAAGAGAATATCTGTACAGGGAGATTCTTGAAAGAGGAGGTAAAAGAGTTAATTGGAAAGGGAATTTAGGAAGCAATGAGCCAGCATTTATGTTGTCAATCAGCTACCCTGACAGTACATGTGTCGCCCCACTCTTCATATGAGGTGGACCACCCCAATAGAGTTGTTGGCAGTAATCTTGTGGACATGCCACCTAAGACGTCCATTGTTAGTATTTTTATGACATATTCATCTTTCATAATGAATTATATAATAATATATAACACTCTATGTAAATTTGTAGGGTTTGATCCTATGTCGTATTATATTACAAGAATATGTCATTGTTGTGGGTGTGTCTTACCCACGCCTTGAAGGTGACACAATTCATGGTTCATAGTTGCCCACCGATGTGGTTTGTGTGCTGTCAAACCTTGTCTACGCCCCTTGAAAGGAGACTCTACTGCCATATGTGCACCCCGAGCACGAAACGATAGGTGATGCATAAGGTGGCGTGGTTGTGTGGCCCAAAGTTGGAGTTATCTATACTGATGTATGGTAAACTTACATTGTGTTTGTATCTTTATATACATGACACCATTGATATAAGATTATATATGTGTAGGACATAGCGCCTAAGAAACCCCTTACAGCTCATCCTCCACCTCCTCCTCAAATACCAGGTTGGCTTGAAAAGGACCTATTCGACTCAATAGGTCCTCAGTGCAGGGGTATGGCACTATGGATAGGCGAGCATGATACTAAGGAGGACGATGTAGGTCAACCTCATGATACTAGTGTATTTCTTCAAGATGTTTTGGATTTGTTTGGTTATGCTTGGTTGAATACATATGTCATAGAACTTTGGATATGGTGAGATTTTATATAGCTATATACCTTGTTTTAAATATGTTGATATATTTTCTTATGTATTAATGCATACATGGTTTATGTTTTACATCCACTTACATAGGTTCTATAAAGAGTTTTCACTACCCCAGTAGCATTTCTAATCCCAACCTTTATTAGTCATGTAATTAAAGACCATGCATCTGTTATCCAATATTGTTCTATCGTATTTAAATATTTTGATAAAGTTAAAAAGAGTGTGATGTTAATTCTGTATAATGTTAAGTTTACTTACTCTACTTATAATTTTGACTTAATAAATTACATTTCATTATGAATTTTGAGTTATATTTTGTTTGTCTTCTTATTACTAAGGAGTAAGTAATGGGTGTTATTGGTTATTGTCCCTGTGACACTAACTGTGTATTATCTAGATCCTAAGGGTGAAAAAATAGATAGTGGGGGACACGATTTGAAAAGAGAATTATTCACGTGAGTAAATTTTTTTATTTATATTTGTTAACATATATTTCACATGATCATTTACTAATGTAATTCAATGTGTTACATTAATGTATAGGCTATAAAAGAATTCAAAAAAACTGGAGGAAAGGTGGACAACAAAAAAAGCAATAGTTTGGGAGAATGTTAAGGTCATTTTCTAACTCATATGCACATTTATGTCAATTATGCTTACTTTTATTTATTAATGTTTTATATGTTAATATTTATAGTGTTCTGTACAAAACAACGGTTGGGCATGCAGATACAACGTGATGTGGTATATGAACATGATTATCAGATATGCGGCATTAGACATCGACAAGTTAAAAAATGTAATGCATAAAGCCTCAAAACATGCAACAAATATTTGACTGGAAAGACATCCAACACAAACCGCAAATGTTGGAATCACACCCCATAGTTTCCGTATTCCACCAATACTAGATTGTGAAGTCTGAATTCCATCCTCAACCACTGACATGGTGCTTGATTTGTATTGTAACAGATGTGGCATAATTTCCCCACAAATGGGTCTTCTAGCATGTTTGTTTCTTACAAGTGAATTTTCATGAGCCATGAACCCGCCCAGTTCTCCCAATAGGTATATACTCTCATTAGATAATATACAAATATCAAATTTATTAATTATATACGTCATTATCTTTGCATGTGTTTAAAATGAAAGATCCATACGTAAGAAAAGCTAGAAGACATACAAATGCCTTATACGACAGAACAAGTAGATGAGACATGAGAACAATTGTAACATCCCTGACCTGGGTTATGAGTTAACCCTAGGTGTTTTGCCTAAATATGTGAATAAATCTTTGTGATTAACTCTGAGCATGTAATTAAGTTTCTCAGAAAAGTATATTTCAGTATTTGCTCCTTTTTATTTAAAGTTGTAGCATTGTTTTGATATACAGGGACCTATGTGCAATTTACCCAGTTAAAAGGGTTAGCTTGCAATTTGCACATGATGAGATGTTCCTCTGATGTTGAGACATCATGAGAAATCTGTTTAGCAAAGTTTGAGGGATTTCCCAAGCTAAGGCACCAAGGTGCAGCTGTGGAAGCAATCCCGGTGCTTGAAACCCTAGTTTGGGGTAAAATGCAATTTACCCAAATTAAGGGATACAAATTGTGAAATATGTCATCTAATGTATCTTTTTATACTCTTGCCATAATTAAGAGAATAAATGATGAGGAAGTCACCTCAATTGAATTATCAAGTTATGAGATATGCCTTGTGATTGAATAATCAGGGTATATGTGCAATATTTCTTTATGTATGTACCTCATTATTAGCTTGCTCTCCTTTACCTTCTTTTCCTAAGACCTTAAGAGAAGGATTGTCCTTAGAATAAAGAGGAAGGGACGATCTAGTAAAGAAGGAGGGACCTAATTGGAATTATGGACAACTTATGAACTAATGTTGAAAATCCTACCCCATGTATATAAGCTCTCCTTCCCTTAGTTGCAAGGGAACTCACCCTTCGTTCCCTTACTGTTTCATTTCACCAAAGACGACCAAGGACTGCCTTGTAGCTAAGGAGGACGACCAAGGGGTGCAAGGTAGGTTTAAACCCCTCTTCTTGCCTAATTCCATGGTTAAAACTCGAATTCAAGGTCATCTTCATGGCTAACTCTTGAAACCCTACCTTTCTAGCCGTCTCTTTTCATCCTTCCTTGGAGTTTTCACCTTGGCCAACCTGTGAGAACTCAAGGAAGCCATTAGAGCTTGGATCTTGAAAGCTTGGAGCTCAAGAAGAAAGCTTTAGGCGGGTTTTATAACTCTAAACCCATGCTTTACTATGTGCATCTTTATATGCGTTTTGATGATAGCTCTTAGTGTTTCCCTACTTTTCCCTGCTATTTTGCAAGCCAACCCATGGGATATTCGTACTGTTCTTGAGCTAGGAGATGAAGGCGTGATTTCCAAGAAAAACCCACCGCTTTTCACTTCCTTAAACGGTCTCAAAAGTTTGCTCTCTCGGACTCAAGAGCGCGAGGTGAGCAAACGGTCTCGAGACCGCGACAGGGAAAACGGTCTCCAAGACCGTTTGACCCCGTTTACCGAGCGTGGACCGTATAAGAAATTTGTTCCTAATTATATAGGCTAATTACCCTCAGAATTTGGGAGGCTAACTCCAAAGGAATCGGGAGATATGACCTTTTTAAGTAACAACTTTATTTGAATTTATTCCTGATTTTCAAACGGTCTGAAATTGCCTTTTTGGGCAAACGGTCTCAAGACCGTGTAAGGTCGTTGACTAAGCGTTGACCGTATGAGATTACTGTTCAAAATTATGTTAATTAACAACTCACCAAGTTTTATGGTCTAATTCCAAACGGGATAAGAGTTGAAGGGTGAATACTAGGGCTAACCCTAGATGAAATCAGTACTGAAATTATGGTGACCTAATTAGGGTTTTTAGGGTTGATTGACCTAAACGGTCTCAAGACCATTTAGGGGTCCCCCAAACGGTCTCAAGACCGCGAGGGCAATCAACCAAGACTGTTTGGAGGTCTGGGGTCAAGGATAGTTGACCAATTGAAGGTACAATTACACCAAATTACATTGCAATTAAATATTGACATGATCATCAACTCAATGGGTCAGACCTTGATGAATTTGCACTAGAATCCAAAAATTGGATGGGCAAACGGTCTCAAGACCATTTGGAACTCATCCAAACGGTCTCAAGACCGAGAGGACAATCACCCAAGACCGTTTGAAGGTCTAGGGTTAAGTATTTTGACCAATTGAGGACCCAATTGCAAATAAGTTATCAATTGATTAAAATACTGATTTAGTAACCCAATCATGGTTCAATCTCTATCAAATCACCTTAGATTTTAATGAAATCTTGGGAAAACGGTCTCAAGACCATGTGGGGTCCACCCACATGACCTCAAGACCGTTTCGGTCAAGTTTGGGCCCAATTGGACCTCAATTGAAAGGTTCAACCTTGTGTTGAGTCACATTGTTGAGTGTTGATGGGTGAACATTGATAGACCCTAATTGAATCGACTACAACCCTAATTGGTCAACCATTATGGGTCAATTGAATGACCAAGTGATCAAGAATAATCTTAATTGACCCAATCCATAAGTGGTCAACATAGATTTGACCTTTTGAGGGCTTCAACATCGGTTGACATCATCGATTGCTTTGTTGATTTTGTTGATGGACCAAGCG
This sequence comes from Alisma plantago-aquatica, assembly GCA_963693085.1. NCBI lineage: Eukaryota > Viridiplantae > Streptophyta > Magnoliopsida > Alismatales > Alismataceae > Alisma > Alisma plantago-aquatica. The sequence goes on along the minus strand of OY856413.1, from coordinate 244,668,247 downwards.
GCTGAGACCATGTGAGCCTCGCGGTCTCAAGACCGTGAGAGGGCTCGCGGTCTCAAGACCGTGAGGGGGCTCACGGTCTCAAGACCGAGAGGAGGCTCGCGGTCTCAAGACCGCGAAGGGCCTCACGGTCCTGAGGTCAAACTAGCTAAACGGTCAACGTCTCTTCGCGGTCTCAACTCCAACTTGATCTTCGCGGTCTCAACATCAATTGAACCAATGATAGGGCTCGCGGTCTTGAACCACTTGAAGAGGCTCGCGGTCTTGAAGCCTAAGGGGGCTCGCGGTATTGGAGTTAGAAAGAGGTTCGCGGTCTTGGAGGGTCAAAGTGGGCAAATGGTCAACACTTTCAACCAATCTCAACCCAATTGATGATTAATGATTGAAATCAATCAATATGATTCAAGGTTGACCTCATTCAATCATTTGATGATGTAAATGGTTCAATGTTGCCCAAATCAAACCCTAATGATAATCTAGGATAGTAAGGGGTTATTTGACTAAGGTTTTTTGACCATGATGATGATCAATGGGGTGAATTACCAAAATACCCCTGAAGGGTCAATTGAGTTATACCTTGCTCAATTCAAACTCTAATTACATGAGAATGATGTTTTTAGTCATAATGACTCTATCCAACTTGATCTAGTCTAATGTTATCATCAACCATTAGTATGATGAAAGAGAGAGTACTCTAGAGAGAGAAAGTACCCTAGAGAGAGAAAGTAACTCTAATCACATAATGGTGATGTTTTTGGCTATGTTAGCCTATGATGACTCAACCCAACCTATTTTAGAGTGATGTTGACATCACCTAACCTTATGATGAGAGAGAAAGTACTTCTAGAGAGAGAAAGTACTTCTAGAGAGAGAAAGTACCCTTTTTAAATGGAAACTCAATTGAAGCATCCCCAATACACAGAAATGAGCATAATTAGGGTATGATCCACCTGTGTGAGATCATAGAAACCCTAATTATGATAAATGATGAACCTTTAACTAATCCAAGAGTATCAATGAAGATGTTACTCATACATGATGACGTTATGAGTTTAATTCACCTTGATGTGAATAGTAAACCCTAATTCAAGGGTGATGACATGTAATGTGAATAGTAAACCCTAATTCAAGTGTGATGACATGTAATGTGAATAGTAAACCCTAATTCAAGGGTAATGGCATGCTTTTGAGCAATAAACTCTATTTGATTTAAATTAAAGATTTAACTCTTATGACAAGAGTAGGAAGTACATTCCTTATTGTTGCATTACCTTTATCAGATGTATTAACCATGCAGGTTCTGATATGAAGGTAATCATATCCAGGTATGGATGTTGATGTTATATTCATTATAGGCATGTTGTTAGCCTTATGAATAAGTAAAGTAATTTGATGCCTTGCCAGTGGCATCCTATGCTGATAATGGGCTATGAGAGCCATGAATACCATCAAGGTCATGCCTTAGAGATGACTTGTGATGAGGATAATGAGAAATAATGATTGATATGAGTTAGGCCTGTTACATTTAGTATTCTTCTTTTATAGCTGCTATACTACTGTTATTGTTTGAAGAACAATGTATGCTGTTAAAGAATACTGAATGTACCTAACTAATCAAGTATAATGTAGAGCCCTGATCATAGATCCATCATTGTCAGAAATTAAGTGATGGTGAAACAGGTTTTCCTTAGGGAACTCCTGGAGCACATACTTTTGAGTATGTGGGGTACATGGATGTGTAGAACCTTACATCCTAGTGTAGGAAAGTGATGTAGATGTGGAATCCATCCATCCTTCACTATAGTTCCATACCGTATCAGTGGTAGGTAAACATGAAACCTCCTGATGACGAAGAAAGCACAGATATCTGTATCAGTGGTAGGTAAATATGAAACCTCCTGATGACGAAGAGAGTACAGAACGCCACTGTGACTCTAGAATAGCGAAGGACCAGTTTACCCTGGTGAGCTATAGTAGTAGAGACACGAGATGTCCTACAAGTGATCCTCTTACTGACTGAGGAAGGTGAAGGTCATGAGAATCCGGCTCTATTAATGACCTATGTATGATACTGATGCGGCTTCTCAGCGATCAGTTGGAGTATGAGTGGTAAGCCTCATCTCCACGGGGCATAATGTTGTTTGTAAAACATAATCAACCATGTAGTATAACTTGTTAGAGATGACTCCAAGTTAGTTGATTGATGTTAAATTGCAATAATGTTGATATTCTCCATATCTCCTAAATTGTAGAGATCTTGTTATACCTGCAACTGTTATAGAATGCTTTGAAGGCTTTATTGTTTAATATAATCTTTGATGTTATAATAAAGCTTCTGGCGAAGAGTTATAACTCTCGCTGGGACAATTATGTATAATTGTCTCACCCCGTAGACTTAAACTTTTTAGGTGGACGTCGGAGACGAAGGAACCAGCTTACAGGTGACCAGTCTCAGCAGCAGCAGCACCAGGGGCAGCAGTAATCTCAGGTGGAGATTTGTCCTGTCATGTGGTGTAGTTAGAGTCAGTCCTATGTGTCCTCTGTACTCTCAGGTCTTGGAGTCTTTTGTATAGTGATCTTGAGATTTTGTATCTTGATGTATATAATTACTCGAGAAGTAATTATCCTGAGATGTAAACAGTTTATCTCTCTTTATGAAAGAAGCTTTTATGGATTCAAGCTCTTGTCACGAAAAGTTTTAATTTCCCGTGATTTTTGTCTTCCGCTGATTACCGATTCGCTTCCGCTAAGTTTTAATCGTGTTTATGTTATGGTTTGGAGATCAGAGCCCACAATTAGTGGTATCAGAGCTCCAGGTTCAGTTGAGTCTACAGAGGCATAGGACTTAGGATGTCGAGTCTACCTTTAGTACTCCTTCCTCATCTAATAGAATCTTCTGCTCCTCAGGAGAAGAAGATACATAAGAATGTCATAACATCGTGATGAGCACGTGGCAGAGAGTAGTGCTAGTGCGCCTCGAGGCGGTGCAAGAGTTCCAAGAATAGAACAACCTACACCTGAGTCGCCAAGAGAGCCACCCCAGTTCGACCCAGCTGACATGAGTGATCCAGCTGTACAGACGATGTTCGGGCAGTTCATGACTGCCATGACACATATAACCGATAGGATGCCCATTCCTGCACCTAGGGCACCTATCCAGTCGGAAGCACAAGGTATCGGTAAGATGTTCGAACGACTTCGTCGTGTCGGAGCTACCGAGTACTTCGGAACTGCCGACCCTGCAGATGCTGACTTATGGTTGACAGAGTTGGAGAAGGCTTTTAGGATTCTTATGATTCCGGAAGCTGAGAAGGTTAGACATGCTGTCTATCTTCTCAAAGGCAGTGCTGGTCACTGGTGGAACATGGAAGAGCAGAAGAGGCCTGGAGTAGAGTTCTCATGGGAAGAGTTCCGTCGGGAATTTATCAATAGATATTTTCCAAAGACCTTCCTAGATGAGAAGATCTCTCAGTTTGAGAAACTAAGGCAGGGTATGATGAACATTAGTGAGTATGAAGCTAAGTTTATGGAGTTGTTGCGGTTCTGTCCGCACATGGCTGCCACAGATGAGGAAAGAATCAGAAGATTCGAGAAGGGTTTGAATTCTGATATGTCAACCCCTGTGTCTGCCTTAGAAAATAGAGAGAGATTCTCTACCTTCGTTGAGTCAGTCCGAAGGATAGAGAGATCTGTGGTTGAGAAAAGACAAACCCATAAAAGATATCCACAGTTCCAGGGTTCTTCATCTAGGGATTCCAAGAAACCTAGATTCTCTGCACCTAACCCTCCACCACCCAGATCGAGTTTTCAAACTCAATGGACACCAAGCAGAGGTAGAGGGCGGAGTCAACCGCTTCAAGGGACGCACAGTTCTGCATCAGTGTCAGTTACTGGACCACCTAGACCACAGCAACAGGAGAAGAGTTGCTACAACTGTGGTAAGGTGGGACACTTGATGAAGGATTGCCGTTCTAGGCCTGTCGGTGTGACACAACAAACCCCGAGACAGAATCAACAGGGATCTCAGAATAGACAACATCAAGGAGCAGCTCGAGGACGTGGACAAGCGTCTCAAGCTGGATCATCAGCACCACCTCAACACCAGGCGACTGCAAGGTTCTATGCTATGAACCCACCTAAAGCAGTGGTCAACCCACGGGTAGTGGCAGGTCAGATGAAACTTTTATATTCTGATATGTCTATATCCTGTAATGTATCTGTTCTGATTGATCCGGGTGCTACGCACTCTTTCATCACTCGTGAAGTGATTCGTAACTGCAATATGACTTTTAGTCATAGAGCAGATAATTTGTTGTTAGAGACTCCGTTGAGTGGGTCTGCCGTTTTGTAGGAGATAAGTTCTCCCTGCATCCTTTTCTTTTCTGACCATCGCATTCAAGTGGATCTTATACCACTTGATATGCAGGGATTTGATATAATCCTCGGGATGGATACCTTAGAAAGGTATAGAGTTGTCTTGGATTGTGAGTCCAAGTTGGCTATGTTTGCTGATGAAAGCAACACATGGATCTTTCAAGGTGAAAGAAAGATTCTGCCCACCTGTCTTGTGTCAGCTATGGTTGCTGATAAGCTGTTGAGGCAAGGATGTTATGCATTCTTAGCCCATGTGGTAGATGTTACCAAGGAAAGGACCAATCCTGCTAAGGTTCCCATAGTCGGGGAATTCGAGGATGTGTTTCCTGAAGAACTTCCTGGTATACCACCACCTCGGGAGATTGATTTTGAAATTAATCTGATCCCAGATACGAAACCCATAGCTCAAACTCCGTATAGGATGGCGCCTGCCGAGATGGCAGAACTCAAGAAACAGCTTCAAGAGATACTTGAGAGAGGTTTTATCCGACCGAGTACTTCACCTTGGGGTGCTCCGGTCTTGTTTGTTAAAAAGAAAGATGGGTCAATGCGGTTGTGCATTGACTACAGACAACTCAATAAAGTAACAATAAAGAATAAGTATCCTCTGCCGAGGATTGATGATCTCTTTGACCAGTTGTGTGGTGCAATAGTCTTTTCAAAGATAGACTTGAGGTCTGGATATCACCAACTTCGTATTAAGGATAGTGACATATCCAAGTCTGCCTTTAGGACAAGATATGGTCACTATGAGTTCACGGTTATGTCGTATGGACTAACCAATGCACCAGCTGCATTTATGGAACTCATGAATAGAGTTTTTCGACCTTTCCTTGAGCAGTGTGTTGTCGTCTTCATAGGTGACATACTGATTTATAGTAAGGATGCCCAGCAGCATGAGCAGCATCTTCGCCAAGCTTTGACATTGCTAAGAGAACATAAGCTGTACGCTAAGTTTAGCAAGTGTGAGTTCTGGCTGCCGGAGGTATCTTTTCTTGGACATGTAATATCCGCCTCGGGAATTCGTGTTGACCCTAAAAAGGTAGAATCTATTCTACAATGGGAACAACCGAAGACACCGACGGAGATTCGAAGTTTCTTGGGGTTAGCTGGCTATTATCGAAGGTTCATTAAGAACTTTAGTTCTATAGCCCTACCGTTGACCAAGTTGACCCGGAAAGATGTTCCTTTTTCTTGGAGTGATAAGTGTCAACAATCTTTCCAGTTGCTGAAGGAGAGGTTGACAAGTGCACCTGTGCTAGTGCTACCTGAACAAGGAAAAGGATATGTAGTTTTCTGTGATGCTTCCAAGAACGGACTAGGATGTGTGTTGATGCAGGATAAACAAGTGATTTCTTTTGCTTCCCGACAGCTTAAGAAACACGAGGAGAATTATCCAACACACGATCTGGAGTTAGCTGCTGTGGTTCATGCTTTGAAGATCTGGAGACATTATCTCTACGGAGAGACATTCCAGATTTTCACAGACCATAAAAACCTTAAGTATATCTTCTCTCAGCATGAGCTCAACATGAGGCAACGTCGCTGGATGGAGTTAATCAAGGACTACAACTGTACAATTGATTACCACCCAGGCAAGGCCAATGTTGTTGCAGATGCCTTGAGTAGGAAATCAGCAACATCAACCATGAATAGAGCACAACTAAACTCTTTAGTATGTTCTAGAAGAGATATGTTTATATCTTTAAGGCAAGACAATGTACAGTTGAAGGTGTCATTGTTAACCGGTTTGTTAGCTGAGATGCATATTAAACCTACTCTAAGGGAGCAGATTAAAGAGGCACAGCTAGGTGATGCTGCAGTTCAACATATAAGATCTGAGTATGGAAATGAGAAGCTAGATGGTTTTCATGACTCAAAAGATCAAGTAGCTTGTTATAATGGAAGAATGATAGTGCCAGATGTGGACAACTTGAGAAAGTTAGTCCTGGAAGAAGCCCATTCTTCCATGTATGCTATGCATCCAGGGAGCACCAAGATGTATCGGAATTTGAAAGATCTGTATTGGTGGTCTGGAATGAAGAAGGACGTTGCAGAGTTTGTTCTGAGGTGTCCTGTGTGTCAGCAAGTTAAAGCTGAACACCAGAAGCCTGCAGGAACAATGCAACCTTTACCCATATCATAGTGGAAGTGGGACCATGTGACCATGGACTTTGTTGTTGGCCTACCCAGGACAAGAAAAGGACATGATTCCATTTGGGTAATTGTTGATAGGTTGACTAAGACAGCACATTTCTTACCTGTCAAAACAACCTATTCTGCTGAAAGGTTATCAAAGTTGTATGTTCAAGAGATAGTGCGTTTGCACGGAGTTCCTATCACAATAGTTTCTGACAGAGGTCCTCAGTTTACGAGTCATTTTTGGGAACAGTTACATCAAGCCTTAGGCACTAAGCTGAGGTTTAGTACGGCCTTTCATCCACAGACTGATGGACAGTCGGAAAGGACCATACAAACCTTAGAAGACCTGTTGCGAGCATGTGTTCTCCAGTTCACTGGAAGTTGGGATCTACACCTAAGCTTGATATAGTTTGCCTATAACAATAGCTATCAGCATAGTATTGATATGGCACCTTATGAAGCCTTATATGGTAGACGTTGTAGATCACCCCTGTGTTGGTTTGAAACTGGTGAGCACCAGTTGTTAGGTCCTGACCTGGTGCAGCAAACCACGGAAAAGATTAAAGTTATACAACATAAGATTAAGACTGCTCAGGATAGGCAGAAATCTTATGCTGACAAACGTCATAGACCCTTAGAGTTCCAGGTTGGAGACAAAGTGTATCTTAAGGTCTCACCTTGGAAAGGGGTCCTTCGTTTTGGAAGGAAAGGGAAGTTAGCTCCTAGATATATGGGGCCTTATCCAATCATTGAACGGATTGGAAAGGTAGCATATAAACTAGAGCTTCCCCCATAATTACAGAGGTTACATCCTGTGTTTCACATTTCTATGTTGAAGAAATGTCACCCAGACACCGAGTCAGTTCTACAACCTATGGAGGTAGAATTGAATGACGACATATACTATGAGGAGGGACCAGTGTCAATCCTTGATAAATGAATTAAAAAGTTAAATAAGAAAGATATAAGTCTTGTGAAAGTCCTCTGGAACCATCGTGGTATTGAAGAAGCCACTTGGGAGTTAGAGGATGAGATGAGAAAGAAGTATCCTGCCCTTTTCTCGTAGTATGTTTTATCGATTTCGGGGACGAAATCCTTGTAAGGGGTGGATAATTTGTAACATCCCTGACCTGGGTTATGAGTTAACCCTAGGTGTTTTGCCTAAATATGTGAATAAATCTTTGTGATTAACTCTGAGCATGTAATTAAGTTTCTCAGAAAAGTATATTTCAGTATTTGCTCCTTTTTATTTAAAGTTGTAGCATTGTTTTGATATACAGGGACCTATGTGAAATTTACCCAGTTAAAAGGGTTAGCTTGCAATTTGCACATGATGAGATGTTCCTCTGATGTTGAGACATCATGAGAAATCTGTTTAGCAAAGTTTGAGGGATTTCCCAAGCTAAGGCACCAAGGTGCAGCTGTGGAAGCAATCCCGGTGCTTGAAACCCTAGTTTGGGGTAAAATGCAGTTTACCCAAATTAAGGGATACAAATTGTGAAATATGTCATCTAATGTATCTTTTTAGACTCTTGCCATCATTAAGAGAAGAAATTATGAGGAAGTCACCTCAATTGAATTATCAAGTTATGAGATATGCCTTGTGATTGAATAATCAAGGTATATGTGCAATATTTCTTTATGTATGTACCTCATTATTAGCTTGCTCTCCTTTACCTTCTTTTCCTAAGACCTTAAGAGAAGGATTGTCCTTAGAAGAAAGAGGAAGGGACGATCAAGTAAATAAAGAGGGACCTAATTGGAATTATGGACAACTTATGAACTAATGTTGAAAATCCTACCCCATGTATATAAGCTCTCCTTCCCTTAGTTGCAAGGGAACTCACCCTTCGTTCCCTTACTGTTTCATTTAACCAAAGACGACCAAGGACTGCCTTGGAGCTAAGGAGGACGACCAAGGGGTGCAAGGTAGGTTTAAACCCCTCTTCTTGCCTAATTCCATGGTTAAAACTCGAATTCAAGGTCATCTTCATGGCTAACTCTTGAAACCCTACCTTTATAGCCGTCTCTTTTCATCCTTCCTTGGAGTTTTCACCTTGGCCAACCTGTGGGAACTCAAGGACGCCATTACAGCTTGGAGCTTGAAAGCTTGGAGCTCAAGAAGCAAGCTTTAGGCGGGTTTTATAACTCTAAACCCATGCTTTACTATGTGCATCTTTATATGCGTTTTGATGATAGCTCTTATTGTTTCCCTACTTTTCCCTGCTATTTTTCAAGCAAACCCATGGGATATTCGTACTGTTCTTGAGATAGGAGATGAAGGCGTGATTTCCAAGAAAAACCCACCGCTTTTCACTTCCTTAAACGGTCTCAAAAGTTTGCTCTCTCGGACTCAAGACCGCGAGGTGAGCAAACGGTCTCGAGACCGCGACAGGGAAAACGGTCTCCAAGACCGTTTGTCCCCGTTGACCGAGCGTGGACCGTATAAGAAATTTGTTCCTAATTATATAGGCTAATTACCCTCAAAATTTGGGAGGCTAACTCCAAAGGAATCGGGAGATATGACCTTTTTAAGAAACAACTTTATTTGAATTTATTCCTGATTTTCAAACGGTCTGAAATTGCCTTTTTGGGCAAACGGTCTCAAGACCGTGTAAGGTCGTTGACTAAGCATTGACCGTATGAGATTACTGTTCAAAATTATGTTAATTAACAACTCACCAAGTTTGATTGTCTAATTCCAAACGGGCTAAGAGTTGAAGGGTGAATACTAGGGCTAACCCTAGATGAAATCAGTACTGAAATTATGGTGACCTAATTAGGGTTTTTAGGGTTGATTGACCTAAACGGTCTCAAGACCATTTAGGGGTCCCCCAAACGGTCTCAAGACCGCGAGGGCAATCAACCAACACCGTTTGGAGGTCTGGGGTCAAGGATAGTTGACCAATTGAAGGTACAATTACACCAAATTACATTGCAATTAAATATTGACATGATCATCAACTCAATGGGTCAGACCTTAATGAATTTGCACTAGAATCCAAAAATTGGATGGGCAAACGGTCTCAAGACCGTTTGGAACTCATCCAAACGGTCTCAATACCGAGAGGACAATCACCCAAGACCGTTTGAAGGTCTAGGGTTAAGTATTTTGACCAATTGAGGACCCAATTGCAAATAAGTTATCAATTGATTAAAATACTGATTTAGTAACCCAATCATGGTTCAATCTCTATCAAATCACCTTAGATTTTAATGAAATCTTGGGCAAACGGTCTCAAGACCATGTGGGGTCCACCCACATGACCTCAAGACCGTTTGGGCCAAGTTTGGGCCCAATTGGAGCTCAATTGAAAGGTTCAACCTTGTGTTGAGTCACATTGTTGAGTGTTGATGGGTGAACATTGATAGACCCTAATTGAATCGACTACAACCCTAATTGGTCAACCATTATGGGTCAATTGAATGACCAAGTGATCAAGCATAATCTTAATTGACCCAATCCATAAGTGGTCAACATATATTTGACCTTTTGAGGGCTTCAACATCGGTTGACATCATCGATTGCTTTGTTGATTTTGTTGATGGACCAAGCGGCTGAGACCATGTGAGCCTCGCGGTCTCAAGACCGTGAGAGGGCTCGCGGTCTCAAGACCGTGAGGGGGATCACAGTCTCAAGACCGAGAGGAGGCTCGCGGTCTCAAGACCGCAAAGGGCCTCACGGTCCTGAGGTCAAACTAGCTAAACGGTCAACGTCTCTTCGCGGTCTCAACTCCAACTTGATCTTCGCGGTCTCAACATCAATTGAACCAATGATAGGGCTCGCGGTCTTGAACCACTTGAAGAGGCTCGCGGTCTTGAAGCCTAAGGGGGCTCGCGGTCTTGGAGTTAGAAAGAGGCTCACGGTCTTGGAGGGTCAAAGTGGGCAAATGGTCAACACTTTCAACCAATCTCAACCCAATTGATGATTAATGATTGAAATCAATCAATATGATTCAAGGTTGACCTCATTCAATCATTTGATGATGTAAATGGTTCGATGTTGCCCAAATCAAACCCTAATGATAATCTAGGATAGTAAGGGGTTATTTGACTAAGGTTTTTTGACCATGATGATGATCAATGGGGTGAATTACCAAAATACCCCTGAAGGGTCAATTGAGTTATACCTTGCTCAATTCAAACTCTAATTACATGAGAATGATGTTTTTAGTCATAATGACTCTATCCAACTTGATCTAGTCTAATGTTATCATCAACCATTAGTATGATGAAAGAGAGAGTACTCTAGAGAGAGAAAGTAACTCTAATCACATAATGGTGATGCTTTTGGCTATGTTAGCCTATGATGACTCAACCCAACCTGTTTTAGAGTGATGTTGACATCACCTAACCTTATGATGAGAGAGAAAGTACTTCTAGAGAGAGAAAGCACTTCTAGAGATAGAAAGTACCCTTTTTAAATGGAAACTCAATTGAAGCATCCCCAATACACAGAAATGAGCATAATTAGGGTATGATCCACCTGTGTGAGATCATAGAAACCCTAATTATGATAAATGATGAACCTTTAACTAATCCAAGAGTATCAATGAAGATGTTACTCATACATGATGATGTTATGAGTTTAATTCACCTTGATGTGAATAGTAAACCCTAATTCAAGGGTGATGGCATGTAATGTGAATAGTATACCCTAATTCAAGTGTGATGACATGTAATGTGAATAGTAAACCCTAATTCAAGGGTAATGGCATGCTTTTGAGCAATAAACTCTATTTGATTTAAATTAAAGATTTAACTCTTATGACAAGAGTAGGAAGTACATTCCTTATTGTTGCATTACCTTTATCAGATGTATTAACCATGCAGGTTCTGATATGAAGGTAATCATATCCAGGTATGGATGTTGATGTTATATTCATTAAAGGCGTGCTGTTAGCCTTATGAATAAGTAAAGTAATATGATGCCTTGCCAGTGGCATCCTATGCTGATAATGGGCTATGAGAGCCATGAATACCATCAAGTTCATGCCTTAGAGATGACTTGTGATGAGGATAATGAGAAATAATGATTGATATGAGTTAGGCATGTTACATTTAGTATTCTTCTTTTATAGCTGCTATACTACTGTTATTGTTTGAAGAACAATGTATGCTGTTAAAGAATACTGAATGTACCTAACTAATCAAGTATAATGTAGAGCCCTGATCATAGATCCATCATTGTCAGAAATTAAGTGATGGTGAAACAGGTTTTCCTTAGGGAACTCCTGGAGCACATACTTTTGAGTATGTGGGGTACATGGATGTGTAGAACCTTACATCCTAGTGTAGGAAAGTGATGTAGATGTAGAATCCATCCATCCTTCACTATAGTTCCATACCGTATCAGTGGTAGGTAAACATGAAACCTCCTGATGATGAAGAAAGCACAGATATCCGTATCAGTGGTAGGTAAATATGAAACCTCCTGATGACGAAGAGAGTACAGAACGCCACTGTGACTCTAGAATAGCGAAGGACCAGTTTACCCTGGTGAGCTATAGTAGTAGAGACACGAGATGTCCTACAAGTGATCCTCTTACTGACTGAGGAAGGTGAAGGTCATGAGAATCCGGCTCTCTTAATGACCTATGTATGATACTGATGCGGCTTCTCAGCGATCAGTTGGAGTATGAGTGGTAAGCCTCATCTCCACGGGGCATAATGTTGTTTGTAAAACATAATCAACCATGTAGTATAACTTGTTAGAGATGACTCCAAGTTAGTTGATTGATGTTACATTGCAATAATGTTGATATTCTCCATATCTCCTAAATTGTAGAGATCTTGTTATACCTGCAACTGTTATAGAATGCTTTGAAGGCTTTATTGTTTAATATAATCTTTGATGTTATAATAAAGCTTCTGGCGAAGAGTTATAACTCTCGCTGGGACAATTATGTATAATTGTCTCACCCCGTAGACTTCAACTTTTTAGGTGGACGTCGGAGACGAAGGAACCAGCTTACAGGTGACCAGTCTCAGCATCAGCAGCACCAGGGGCAGCAGTAATCTCAGGTGGAGATTTGTCCTGCCATGTGGTGTAGTTAGAGTCAGTCCTATGTGTCCTCTGTACTCTCAGGTCTTGGAGTCTTTTGTATAGTGATCTTGAGATTTTGTATCTTGATGTATATAATTACTCGAGAAGTAATTATCCTGAGATGTAAATAGTTTATCTCTCTTTATGAAAGAAGCTTTTATGGATTCAAGCTCTTTTCACGAAAAGTTTTAATTTCCTGTGATTTTTGTCTTCCGCTGATTACCGATTCGCTTCCGCTAAGTTTTAATCGTGTTTATGTTATGGTTTGGAGATCAGAGCCCACAACAATGGACAGAAGCCTTCAAAAGGGAAGTGAACTTTGAATTTGATTGGGATGAGGAATTATTTTTCTAAAGTTTGATGAGATTTTTTCTATCTCAAACATGTAATGCTTATGTTGTAACTTTAAACTTGATGCGAGTAAATTATTGGTGCATATGTGAATGATGATCTATATACATGTGTGTAAATGTAAAGATGAATGAATGAATTGTGTAAGAATGAATGAATTGTGTTTCTACATGTCATGAGAATGGAATTGATGTATATGTAAATGAAGTATCATGTGTGTGAATGAATGTGAAGATTTATGTTTGTACATGTGATTAAATAGAATTGGAGAATTAATAGAATTATATGCATATGTTATGTTTGTTATTGCAGGTTTGGTGGCATGTTGTTAAGTTGAACTCACATGATATTATTAACCTACAGTTTAGAACTCCACTTCCAAACTATAGGTTATGTATCCTGCAGACCAGTCGGGCAGTAGGCTTGCTATTTTAAAAAATAGGCATCGATTGTAACAAAAAAATAACAATATAGGCCTTAGACGTTGATTTTGGTTAAATAATTGACATTAAAGGACAAAACTAAAATGGCCATGTTGGACACCACGGCCTCACTGGGTAGTAAACTAAAATAGCAATGTTGGACAACACGACCTCACTAGGTAGTATGCCATAGTCATCAGTTTTGTAGATTCAACCATCAATGTACATCATAGTCGTCGCTTATTTTTTTTACAACTGACACTGTACATCATGATAGGTGTCGGTTGTTACAAACTGATGACGTAGGGTCCTTTACTAGTTACAAATGTGACCTGGTATGGCTCCTGCGATGTCAGGTTTTGGAATCTTGGTTTCTTTTATCCACGCAACTGAAGTTAGATCTCTGGCATCGATTTTTTTGTTCCCAAAGAACTGATGTCTTAGACATGTGATTCTAGTGTCGCCCACTTAAGTTTCGATGTATAACTGACGTTATAGGTTTGTTTTAAACGGCGCTAGAGATATTTGATGTACTGGTGACACTTATCTAATATTAGTTTTTTCAGGCATCTCCCAAGGATGAAGAGTACATAAATAAGCCCATTTGATTGTACAATGAATGGGCAATGTTTGTGATAATGACAAGGCTACACAACAATCCTTCAAGTCAATTCAAAGGCCTATAGGTGAAATTGTAGGGGGGAAACACAAAGGATCATGTGAATTTCACTGAAGATGACTAACATGTAGGCATAAGAATTGAAAATGCTAATGTAATTCTTGAATCTCAGGATATGAATGTGTCAAAAGAAACTCTTACGGGTGGCTCAAGGATGAAAAGTAAAATTTGAAAAAGAATGGGGGAAAGAGATGATAATATGGTTGAGAAATTTATCAATAATATTGATAGACTGGTTGATGTTTTCTCAAGGCCTAGACTAGAACTAGAATATTTAGATGGAGGGTGAGATATTTGAGGAGTTGGATAATATAAATGAGATGAGAATATTTGATGATGAGGCCATAATAGATGTTTTAACACACTTATAAGGCAATCTAATAGATGTCAAAGTATTCATGAGCTACAAACCATAAAAAGAGGATAAGTTAATATTGTTGAAAAGAGATAGAAGAACACTATTGAAGAAGATCTACGGAACATAGATAATTCATATCCAAAAAATAATTTATGGATGATTGAAAGTTATTTTGGTTTTTTTTATCATCAAGTTAGACACCAACTTCCTATAACTTATTTTATTTGGGGGGGGGGGGAATTGACACTATTCATCTAGACCATTCTATCACTATGAATCTTCACAAGTAGCCATTTTCATCTGAAAGTGGTTTTTTGTCATGTTACAATTCTATATGTAGTTACTATGTAGTGTAGTACACCTTTTATTTCTAGATTTGGTATATGTAGTTATAGCAACCCAATCATATAGAACTCAATTTCCAAGAAAACTCATGTTACCAACCATTCACCTCGAAATTGATTTTCCAGGAACTCGGATTCAATTTTGGAAAAATAAGTTCATGAAAATTTGCATTTACACCAAGCTAGTCATTTAAATAAAAAGTGTAATGTGAATTTCGGTTTGGAATTCAAAATGAGAAATATTTTGTCTTCTTACAAAACAAAAGACATAACAAAAAATATACTTTTTTGTTTGTCCCTTGTTTCTTGGGAAAAGGAACAAACGTGTCCCATTTTTCAGTCTCAAATTGAGTCCACATAGAATTTCCCTATATAAATTATGTGGTGTGGTAATTATAAAGCTTTCCCACATGCCTAGCGGTAAATAGTATAGGACTATAATGAATATTGATGCGTTAATTACGTGTATGGTTCTTATTCATGTGGCTATACTGCTTTTTCTTAAAAACACACTCTCTTACTTTGATTAAGTGGCCAAATCGGCCTTAGCCAAGTCAATTACATCTGGAGGGAAACAATTAGAACGACTGACTGACTCATTACTCCGGTCAGCCTTTTGTGCTAGCTTATGTGCTAGCCCATTAGCCTGTCGCCTACAGGAAATCAAACTTATACTAAAAAAGAGCTATGAAGAGAAGAAATGTCGTTGAGGAGGGTGCCCAACAGGTCCACACGTTGTTCCATCGAGTTGATACAGTGGATGACCATGGTCCAATCGGACTCTACAGTTAGCTTCTCCGGTCCTAGCTCCTTGGATCGCTTGATTCCTTCTCTAATTGCCCACGCTTCCGCACATGCTACCTCATTTAGCCCATGTTTCCTTTGATGTGATATGTGAAGGATTTTACCATTCCAGTTTCTCCACACCATTCCAGCTCCATCGTAACCATTGACATTCATCGCAACATCGCAGTTGAGTTTGGTGAACTCTAGTTCCGGGCTTGTCCACCTTTGGTCTTCCTTTTCTGTCGGTGTTCCTCTGTTACTTCCTTTTACTCCCTGGTTGCCTGTGATTAGAGTTAGGAGTGACTTCTGTACAATAAACGGAGGTCCGATGTTATTGCTAAAGACATGATCATTCCGTCTAGTCCATATGGCCCACACCGAGGCAATCATGGATTCATCTTCCTCTATATTCCCTCTATTTGTAATGTCGAAGATGGCTATTGTGGTTTGCTTGATGACCGCCTCCTTGATTCGATTTCGTATCTTCAAAGGACACTAGCTCCGTAAGTCCCATGCTTGACATCACCTGAATAAGAGGTGGGTGATATCCTCTTTCTCTTCATTGCAGATACCACATAAACATGTTGGGTGGCAGTGTCTATCATATAGCCGACCCAGCGTGGTTATGGAATCCGAACAACAACACCACAGGAAGTGGGCTGCCTTAGGGAGTAACCCACACCTCCATATGGACCTCCATCTTCTAGCAGCCTCCTCCCTTTGATTTCCTATCTCAGGTGTTGAGTTTTGGGAAGCCAACCAATAGGCAGAGCGGATAGAGAAAGCTTCGTTCTTGCTAGGTCTTCATAAAATAATATATGCTTGTCCCGATTCGCTAACAGGGATAACGAGTATTCGTTCGGCGATATTGTGGATAAACAAATCATTTACCAACTCTTCATTCCAGAGTGACGGGTTCCTATTCATTAGTTGGCTGATATTAACAACTGTGTTGCACAATACTCCAAACGTAGATGACATGGTGCCGCCCACTTCTAGTATCCAGTTTTCCTCTCATATATTAATGTAGGATCTGTCTCCCACCCTCCACTGTAGCCCTTCCAAAATAATTTTTTTGAGTTCCGTATGTTTCTCTAGGTAAAATTGGAGTTGTGGCCTCGTCTAGCCTCGAGAATGGAGACACTAGGGAAATATCTAGCTTTGAGGACTGTGTGCACCAGCTTATCTTTTCTATGGAAATCTGCTTGGCCAGAAGAGTTTGATTGAACACATTGAGGTTTCGAAATCCCAATCCTCCTTGGTTCTTTGTCCTGCATAGATTTTCTCAGTTGACCTAAGAGATTTTCCTCTCTGTCCCTGTGGCCCCCCACCAAAATCTGGCAATGGAGTTGTTGATGGTGTCAATGAGACATGTAGGGAGTTGGAAGATGCTCATAATGTATGACGGTATGGCTTGTGCAACTGCTTTTATGAGAACCTCATTGCCCGCTTTGGATAGTAGTTTTTCTTTCCAACCTTGCAGTTTCCTTCATAGTCGTTCTTAAATAAAGGAAAAAACTTGCTTCTTGGATCTGCCGACTGCGGTAGGCAGCCCAAGGTATTTCCCGTGCTTGTCTACTTCTTTAACCTTCAATAGCCTTTTGATATCCTCTCTCCTTTCGTACCTGGCCCCTTTACTAAAAGTAACTTCAGTCTTAGATAAGTTGATCTTCTGTCCTAATGCTTGTTCATATTGGCTGATAATTTCAGCTACCTTCAATAAAAAGGATCGAGTCATCTGTAAGGAAAAGATGAGATATTCTTGGACTGAGCCAGTTGGCTCTAATTCCATGAATAAGATTTTGTTGTGCCGCCAAGATAAGGGAAGTTGAAAAAGCTTCAACGCATAAAATAAAGATAAGGTGAAAGAGGATCTCCCTAGCAAAGTCTGTGGGTTGATTGAGTTCTCTTGGTATGTTCCCCATTGATGGTAAAAGAATGAGATACAGATGACATGCAACCCATAACCTTTGATATCAGTGGCTGCCAAACCCCATCTTCTCTTGTATAAAATCAACAAATTTCCACTCCACTCTATCATAAATTTTAGACATGTACAGTTTGAGCGACATGTGTCTGTCTCCTTCCTTTTTAGGTTGCACATATACTACCTTAATGTTTAGGTTGCACATATATTCTTTGCACAAATAGAAAAATATATATTATTTATCCCTCTATAAATTATAGCATGATGTTCTGAGCTTTTTGATAATAAAGATATTTGTGTGAGGAGGAGGTCCACCCTAGTCACAGAGCTATGAAAGAGAGTCTCTAGTTGTTTCTATAAAACTCCCCTTCAGGATACACTAGGGGCTTATTGAATCTGCAACATGCAGCGAACAAAATGACTAGACATATTCGTTGTACCAACACAAAAGTGCAGCATTTTGACTTTTTCACATATATTCTATCTAATCAACTATGTGATGCATGGTGGGATAGTTGGATACAATTTATCAAATTTAGTTTTTTAATAATAAGTTTGTCCATGTGTATCTAGTAGGATTGTGAGTTGCATAATGGGAGAGTTAATGCAATCTTTGCATTTGGTTTTTAAAATATATGTCGTCCCTTGTGTATTTAATTAAGGACATAATAGATTTTGCATTGTAGGAATTGGATACAAATTTGTTATTTACTTTTTAAAATTAAAAATAATCCTTGTACTCTAATAAGGTAACTAACATTGGGAGAATTAGACATATTATTCTATAAAGTGATCCATATTTACCCTAATAAGCTATAAATTATGTGTGTGGGGTTACCTACATTTTTTTTGTCAAGGTTGGTATCACTTGATACTTTCATCTCTTTTTGCTACTACTATTATCTGTCCCCTAATAATGTGTTTGATAAAGTTCTTGTAAAGTGTCTCATCATTCTTGATAGCACACACAAACCTTCTTATGGATAAAAGAGGGTTAGGCTAATGCTCTAGGATGGACGAAGTGGATGCACACAACAACAAAGAAAGTGCACATAGAAGCAAGTAGGAAGAGAGAAATACATACACAACAACTATTAGATGTCATCTAGTATATCTAGAAAAGACCAAGAAATGTCCACTATAAAGATGGATAGAACCACTAAAATGGGCGCCCATATGTCAATTTTTCCCTTCAAATATAAGTGTTGTTATTGTTCCCATATATATGGTTCGTTGGATGTATCCAAATATATTTGAGGAGACACAAACTACTAACAACTAAGGAACACGGATGGAAAAGTTAACAAAAGATAATTAAGAATAGATAATAGTTGGAAAACTCAAGGCCTTATTTTTCAAGACAATTATGGAGTGGAAAGTTGTGTGTCATTGGACTTCGGGCCACAAGTATTCAAACCTTATTAAGAAGAGAGCCACAACAAAATATTTCCATTCAAAAATCATTTCTCGTGCACCTAGTTGAGGCGGCATAGTGTGTAAAGGTAGAAACATGCGTCAAGGGTGATGAAAAATGTTGATTAATATTGTTCCAGACACATGCTTAGGAAGTCAAATAATAATATTAGAAAAAGTAGAAGAAAGTAATTAAGAGGAACTGACTTTGACTCCCGGACATACAATAAAATGGCGAATACTTCTCAGTGGCCACAAAGTCACTGCACGAATCCTTCTGGAGCTCCATGACTAGCACTTTCATGGTGTTGGTTTCCCTACACTCTCCACCTTAGCCGCTACAAAAATTAATGTGATGCCTTTTAGGGGGTGGTGTGAGTTAACTCATATTACTATTAGAATATATATGAGCTAATTTTTAATTTGGAAACTAAATATTAAAATTACATCCAACTCTCTTATTGTGCATCATATGATTGTCTTATCTAAACAGAAGGACTCATTTGGTCTTTTTAAAATATAAAAAGAAACTGCACGTAACCCCTTCAGACATAACTCGTAACCCCTTCATACATAACTCACAGTCGTATTGTAACATATAAGGGCTACTTTCTGATTTAGAAATTAAATGCAAACATTGCATTCTCCCGTTATACATGGTTAGATGTCTTACTAGAATAGAATGACTACTTTTTAATTAAAAGTTAAAGGAAAACCTTGCATACCACTTCTACAACGCACAATCGGCTCACGTCCTTATTAAATACACTAGGGATAAAAAGTTATGTGTACATCTGACTTTTTCATTGTGAAACTCATAATTCTACTAGAATACATGACACGTATTTTACGTACGTCTAAACGCAAGTGTATGTGTCGCGTAATACAGGCCTTGTGAGGCCCGAGTCGAACACAGGGAGACATAGTCTCGGTGACTACTACTAACTACAGTACGATCAGCTAAGCCAGTATAAAATTTGAGAGAATCGGTTTTTAAAGAAAAACAAGAGAAAATTAAAATAAAAAATGATTTAGTTGAGTCACGAGATATGGAATTCTTCAAGAACGCCAGTTTCACTGCGGATCCCCGTTGTATCTTCTTTTACTGACTTTTATATAATTTACCCTCTTCCTGAATAGAAAGCTCATGCGAGAATTGTCCGCTTTCACGGTACAATCTACTACCTAATTCTAAGTCAATTCCATGCCTATGGTAATTTATATCTTAGATCGGGTGCTTTACGTTCAATCTCTAGGTATCTTTCCACTACCTGTGCATTACCTTTACCAAAGAATGCATAAAATAATATTTATGCGTGGGTTTCAGGCGTTTAATTTCTCCTTCCAGATTAATTATTCGTCTAAGATTTCCAATGAAGGTGATCAATCAACAAAAGAACATTCATTCACACGCATAAATATCCATGAATTAGGAGGGAAAATTGCATTAAATCATGTAAAAGTCGATACAGTGGTTCTTCGGGCTACTCCCGGGTCCTAAGGAATAAAGGAGTTTAGGCCCGTATGGCTTTCAATTGTAAATACATGAAAGGAGAGAAGAAAAACATGGGAAACATGAAATAAATCGTGTAACCCCTAAAAAGGCGATGTTCCAGATAATCATCCTCGAGAAATGCATGTTCAGCAGCCTTCCGGTGGTAGAAACGCCCGTCAACGGTGCTCGAATTGTCCGGTTGTCGTCCTTCGGCTCTATGCTTCTCTCCCTCTCTTCTCTCATCGTCCCATGGCGTAACGTGATGTCCCCCTTAGGTCTAGTCGTCCTCCCTTTTTGTCCTAGGTCACTTACGGTACCACCTTATGTGGACCGTTGGATCGGGCGGCCGATTTAGATTGTTGAAATCTGACAGAGTCGATGGCACTGACGGTATCGGGCCTTTTTCGATCTCTGGCTGAGTCTGTGCCATCAACTGGGATGTCGATGGCACCGAGCTAAGGCGAGTTTTCTCCCTTTCTCACTGAAGCAAACTCGGTGGCACCGACCTGTGGGGTCGATGCCATCAACTTGTCTAGGTGATCACTTTCGTCGCTAGAGCTTTGTCTCGGTGGTACCGACTTAGTGGTCAGTGCTACCGACTCCTTTGGTCGATTTTTGCTTGGCCACTGATGCCACGTCGGTGGCACCGACTACTAGGGTCAGTGGCACTGACTCTGCACTATGCATAATATACCTGAAAAAATGCAGAAAATCGAATATAAGTCCATGGAATGTATAAAATCATAAAAATATGATGGAATAAGAATGATTTGATGCAAATAGAGTGTACAGACCAACAATAGTGATTTATGCAAATATAACAAAGAAATGAGAAACAAGTGTACAAAACACATATAAAATCGGCCTGTAATAGTGACTCAAAACCCATGCATCAAATTATCCTAAGCTGAATCTTGCTCATCCTCGAGCAACAATACCATTGGATCTGATTGAGATAAGTCAGTAAAATGACATCATGCATAAGGTACATCTAAAAATCTCCACCTTACGGTCCTCATTCCGGCCTTTACTGACCACTGAACACTAATTGCCCTATAGGTGACCAAAAATCTCTGTCTAAGATGTCCGTCCCCCAATCAATGAAATACTATCAATTAAATCAGTTAATATGATAAACTCGTTCGGTTCATTCTTGGTGCATCTTGTGATCTCTTATCTATGTTGCCATTTTCTCTACCTACCATCTAGATGGAAGCAGTTCTCCTGATAGATAATGAATGAGGAGAAAATCAATTGAGTGGCCTACCAATAAGAGCAACGGGTGGTTGGAATGGGTGGCTGTGGAAGAATCATAAGCACATAAAATCATTCATGCAATCACAATTATGATAAGCCTATGATGATGCAATGTTTAGAATGCTCCTAATGCCTAATCATTGTGGTGAAATGATGCATGCAACTATTATTTTGTCTCAAGATATGACAAAATATCTACAAAACTACATCATGTACTAATTCTTCTTTATGATATAGGTAAGACTATGCCCTTTCTCCCTCACTTTATGAAACTCTACTCAATCCTTCTTCTTTTTTCATTTTTTTTCATGCCCCCTTTCAACATGCTATTACGGGCTTCCACTTACACTACAATTTTTTTAAATCATGACATTATTTTTCTTCTTTATTTCAAGGGTATGGGCAAAGTCACTACATTCTTATGATTTAGAAGAATGCTTAGCACATGATGATACTATATGCTTTATGTAATGCAGTTGTAACTATATGAACACAGATTTATGCAACTAAATGACATGCACCCAAACAAAATTCTTGTTGTTGTGCATGTATATTTTCTATTTTTTTTCACTAATGCAAGCAAAAATAAATAACTATTATGCAAGGTCTATTATGCAATGTAAATGCAATCAAAAAGAAGGAATGATAATATGTACTCAATCCTCTTATGGTGGGGTGTAAAGCAGATGTATGCGGTGGATGAGAGCACACGACTAAGAGATAGAACCTTTAGAGAAAATCATATGTCCCTCTCTAATGACCTGTGTAAAGGGTAATCATGAGATTTCTTTCTTGAATTTAAATTTAAAGTCACATTAGTGTTTGATCAGTTCAAGTTCAACAATCCTTTCCAATCACTTTCTTAGACAAATTAGATGGTCATTTATGCCTTAATATCCTAAAGATGACTTACTTAGACACTTCCTCAAATATGCAACTCTCGTACTCTCAAGATCAGCTCACGCATTTTAAATTTACTTCACAAAATTGCACCCACCCCAGAGATTGATATTTTCACAGAAACCATGCATTTACTTCTCCAAAGATTACACTAGATAGAATGTGGATCTTACATAACAGAAAAACTAACAAAAAATAAAATCTAAGATAGAAATTGTTCCAGCACCCCCTAAGCTTGAATATGACTATGGCCGCATAGTCAATATCCTAACTCAAGAGGTGGAATAGTAATACCCGACTCAAAATGGTGGTGGTGGTGGTGGTGGTGGTGGTGGTGGCAGTGTGGGATCATGGGGAGAAAACATCGATGTTGAATATAGGATCAGGGAGTCAACGTTGGTATAAGGTATCATCAACCGAGCATGTGGTGTAGATGCCACTGCCATCCACAGTGATGAGGTCGGCTTGCTTGAAGTGGTGGCGGTCGATGTACAGCCTGGAATTCAGCGGCTCTAGAGTAGACAAGTCAAGTCCCAAATGAATGGCAATGGGGGTGATAAGTCCCCCAAACAGAATAGGTGTAGCTCGCTTAACATTGCGCCGCACTTGCATGACGTGTTGGAGAAAGAACGCTCCCCAGTTTACTGGCTTTCCTCCAATGAGTTGATATAAGAAGTACAAGTCCAAAAGTTGTACCTTTGCTTGTGCCTAGGTTGATTTGGCAAATACCGTGTTTGTTAGCATCCAATGTAGCACCCAAACAAAGGGATGCTCAAAATCCGCCAACGAACTGTGGTGAAAGTCAAGCCGTTTGCCCTCCGGCACTGTCACAAAGTCCTTCCAGATGGCATCCAAATCGACATTCTCTGGCTGACGGCATGGCTCGTGTGGCCACCCGTAAATATCATTGAAGGCCCGTAGAGTGAGTGAATAGTTGGTGTTGTAGAGGCGAAAATATACCCTCCCCTCTCTCCACTCGCCGCTCGACGGACGTGCTTGATCAGAGGTGACCACCATCTCTAGAGATGCCATAAACTTGATGACAATTTCTTTGTATGCCGACCACCCACCAAAGATTGGATTGACAGCTCTTCTATCCCAATCTTGTTTCTCGAGGACGTACGCCATATTGTCGGTGAAGCCCATGTCCTCCAGCAGTTGATAGTCACCATATCGCGTGGGTGAAAATGGCCGCTTTGCAAGTTCTTCATAGACCTTCCTCCGTCGTGGGGTGGCTGATGCGTGGTCGTGATATCAGAGCACTAGGGGGTCCTCCTCTTCTATCCATGATAACCGAGCAAGTGGGGAAGAAGATTGAGAAAGAAAGAGCTCGATGTAGCTTCTGGATGCTCGATGTAGCTATTCATGCTTGGGGTAGTCGTGGTTCCTCAAGTTGTGAAGAAGAATCAAACCACACCCCCCCCCTTATAGGGATGGAACTGTCCTGCTGCGATAGAGTCAGTGGCATTGACATGGAGTCGGTGGCACCGACTTACGGAACCGAATCCACGTACTCGGTGCATCGACGGCTGTCGGTGCACGATCTTTATTTTTCTAGATTGCTGATGAGTCGGTGGCACCGACTTTGTGTCGGTGGCACTGACTTTTGGGCGGGATTGCAAATTTAGAGAATCCTCGTGGATGCATCTGGTCCGTAGATCAAGGTTGCCCACGGATCAGTGTTTCTAGCTGTTGGTGGTACCGACATCCAGGATGGTGGTACCGATAGGATGATCGACACACACCTGGGACCCAAGCAGAGTTGGTGCCACCGACTTGTACGTCGATGGTACCGACTCGGTTTATCAGTCAAACATGTCCAAGTTCTGCACTTTCTTCATAGATGTCGGTAGCACCGACTTTGAAGTCGGTGGCATCGACGCATTTCAGCTGATATGCCCGTCCCACTGACCGTGACTCGGTGGCACCAACTTGGATGTTGGTGGCACCGACTCAGCCACATCCTGCACACTGAATAAACGACTGAGGGTATCATTTTTACAAAAACTAAGTACTATGAAATGACTTAAATAAAAATGTATAAAACAAACATCATAATGGTTGGGTTGCCTTCCAACAAGCGCCCTCATTTAACGTCCTAGGCTAGACAACTTTAAAGTGCAAGATCAAATGGGAACAATGAGTTTCACCTCATCCTCTTTTCTAGTGAAATCTTCCCCGAAGTAGCGTTTCAATCTTTGTCCATTCACTAAGAAGGTTCTCTCCCCCTCTTTGATTCTCACATCCCCATGTGGGAACACCTCCTCTATGATAAAGGGTCCACTCCATCTAGACCTTAGTTTTCCAGGGTGTAATTTCAGCCTAGAATTGAAAAGCAAAACACTCTCTCCCGGATAGAACACTCTCCTCTCGATATGCCTGTCATGAATTTGCTTTGTCCTTTCTTTGTACAATCTAGCATTTTCATATGCATTCCATCTTAATTCATCAAGTTCATTCAATTCTAACCTTCTCATCTTCCCAGCTTCATCAAGATCAAAATTTAGCCTTCTCAACGCCCAATGAGCCTTGTGTTCTAATGCCACCGGAAGATGACACGCCCTGCCATAAACTAACCTAAAGGGTGTGGTTCCTATGGGTCTTATAGGCTGTCCTATAGGCCCAAAGTGCGTCCACCAATAACTCACTCCAATTTTTCCTACTTGACGACACTGTCTTCTCAAGAATCTTCTTAATCTCTCTATTTGATATCTCCACTTGTCCTTGAGTTTGTGGGTGATAGGGTGTACCCACCTGGTGTGTCACTCCATACTTTCTCAAAAGTGCCCCAAACTTGCGATTAGTGAAATGAGTTCCCCCATCACTAATGATCATCCTAGGCACTCCAAACCTACAGAAAATGTGATCTTTGACAAATTTGCATACAACTGCGGCATCATTGGTGTGGGTTGGAATTACTTCCACCCACTTCGACACATAGTCAATGGCCAACAATATATAAAGGTAGGAATTAGAGGACACAAAGGGTCCCATAAAATCTATTCCCCGCAAATCAAAAACCTCTACCTCTTGGAACACATTCAGGGGCATCTCTTGTCGCTTGGATATGTTATCGGACCGTTGACATGCATCGTACCTCCGCACAAAATCATAGGTGTCTTTGAACAACGTTGGCCAATACAAACCACTTTCTAGAACTTTTGTAGCTATCCTAGAACTAGCGTGGTGCCCTCCTATAGGTAGTGTGTGACAGTGTTTCAACACACTCTCATACTTGCTCTCTGGCACACATCTTCTCAAAATACCATCCCTGCATTGTCTCAACAAGATAGGATCATCCCAAAAATAATAACGCAGTGAATGGAAAATTTTCTTCTTTTCCTGATACCCCCAATCATTAGGCAACTCCTTGCAAACAAGATAATTCACAATATGCGCAAACCAAGGGTCTTTATGAGTAATAACAAATAATTGTTCATCGGGAAAGGTTTCTAGGATGGGTATGTCAAGGTCTTTCTCATCTACCCTCTCTAACCTAGATAGGTGATCAGCCACCACATTCTCAATTACGGCCTTATCTTTCACCTCAATATCAAACTCCTGCAATAAAAGGATCCAACGGATAAGTCTAGGCTTGGCGTCCTTTTTCTGCACGAAGTACTTAATGGCTGCATGATCTGTCCACACCACCACTTTAGCTCATACAAGGTATTGCCTAAACTTTTCAAAAGCAAAAACAATAGCCAAGAGTTCCTTTTCTGTGGTGGTGTAATTTAATTATGCGTCGTTAAGAGTTTTAGATGCATAATAAATGACCGTAGGGACCTTGTTAAGACGTCACCCTAACACAACCCCCGCCACGTAATCTGATGTATCACACATCAACTCAAACGATTGGCTCCCATCCGGAGCCTGTACAACTGGTGCGGATATGAGTTTCTCTTTCAAATTCTCAAAAGATTCTAAACACCTCTCATCAAAACTGAACTCAACATCCTTTTCCAAAAGCTCAGACAAGGGCTTAGCGATTTTTGAAAAATCTTTAATAAATCGGCGATAAAACCCGACGTGGCCTAGAAAGCTCCTAAATGTCTTCACCGATGACGGTGGAGGGGGTTTTGAGATCACCTCTATTTTAACCAGATCTACCTCCAATCCTTTGTTAGACACTTTGTGGCCTAAAACAATGCCCTCGCTAACCATCATGTGATATTTCTCCCAATTAAGCACTAAATGGGTGTCTTCACATCTCTGCAACACTTTGTCCAAATTTTGCAAGCAATCTTCAAACGGCGTCCCATAAACTAAAAAATCATACATAAAAACTTCAAGACATCGCTCTACCATATCTGAGAAAATCGCCAACATACACCTTTGAAAAGTCGTGGGTGCGTTGCACAACCTGAAAGGCATTCGGTGATAAGCGAAGGTGCCATAAGGACAAGTGAAGGTAGACTTCTCCTAATCCTTAGGCTCAATTGAAATCTAATTATAACATGAATATCCATCAAGAAAACAAAAGTGGGAGCGACCGGCAAGTCGCTCCAAAATTTGATCGATGAACGGTGACGGAAAATGGTCTTTTAAGGGTCACAACATTCAGTCGGCGGTAATCAATGCAAACACGCCATCCTGTCACTAATATAGTGGTGATTTTCTCATTAGATGCATTGGTGGTGACAGTGATTCCCCCCTTCTTAGGTACTACATGTGTTGGACTTACCCACATAGAGTCAGAAATAGCATAAATAATACCTGCCGAAGGTAACTGGATTACCTCCTTCTTTACCACCTCTGTCATAATCAGATTTAAGCGATGTTGAGGTTGAATGACTGGCTTCGTGCCCTCTTCTAGATGAATCTTGTGTTGGCATAATGTGGGAGAAATCCCCTTGATATCATCCACAGACCACCCAAAAGCACCTCTGTGGTTTTTCAACACCGTGAGCAATTGTTCTACTTCTAAAATACTCAATGATGTCGAGACGATGACTGGTTGCTTCTCCTCTGCTGCTAGAAAAACATACTTCAGATGAGGCGACAACGTCTTGAGTTCTAACTCGGGCGGGTTTAGGAGTGACGACACCAAAGGCGGTGGTAATGGCCCTAAGTCCTCAAAATGCCTCATGTAATGGCATGGTAGCACCTTAAGTAGTTGTGCACACTTCTCGCTTGACTGGTCCATAACACAATCATCACTTTTGATCATGAGATAAGCCTCTAGAGGAAGCTGCGGGTGGACCTATAATATGGTATCCTCTTCATCTTCATCCACAGTAGACAGACTCACTTCCTCTTCTTTATCATCCGGATATCCTACCGCCTTGGTAAGTGAGAGCACCTTGGTGTTCTCTATAATATCTACAGCAAGTGTACATTTGTCCACCTTTGTCATAACATTTGCCATGTCCAGGAATGGTTTTCCCAAAAACAAGGAAATATTATTTTCCATGTGTTGTACCATATTGCATTGCTCCTGAGAATCAAATGATTTGGAATTTCCCAGCATGGTTATCTCGAACCTGTCATCTTTAATCCCCATAGTCAAGTGGCCTCTTCCCATCTCTAAAATCATGTCGGTTGTAGCTTGGAAGGGCCATCCTAGCAGGAGTTTGTTGCCATGTTCAGCTTGCATCTCCATTACTGTTACAACCCTAATTTTTGGGTTCAATTGGTGAGAAATGTAATTTCTCATATTAAAGATAATTGAACAAATAATGATATAATTTGTTTTGAATAAATGGATTTCTTTTACAATAGCCTTGATGGTTTTGTTGTGAGATTTATTGGCTATTGGGCCCAAATAACAAGGAAATTCAATTAATAAATGAATAATTGAGTTTTTGGAGAAAAGAACGATGTGGAAACCTCTGGAAGACAAAAGGATGTAATCCAAGGAAGGATTTCGTGCCTCTTGGGTTCCTTGGGTTCCAAGGAGTCCAAAGTTGCTTAGAGAATGCAATAAGAAAAGAAAAGATCAATTAAGTATTTCTTTATTAAGAAAGAAATTGAAAATAATGGTAAAATGTGGAAAACAAGTGAAAAGAGGGGTAATTGAGTTATCCTTGGTGGGATTTCGTATCCCAAGGATTCCTAATGTAAAAAGGGAAAACCAATGAGGAAAATTAAAGAGAAATAAGGATAAATCCTCAAAAGGAAATATTTTAATAAGAAATCAACATGATAATGAGGAATAATGCATTTAGATGCATCTAGAAGGACAATGAGTATCCAATAAAAAGGATTTTGAAATAATAGAGTTTTTTGGGATCCAAGGAGTCCCAATAAAGAGGAAAGAAATAAAATACCAAAATTTAAAAATAAGAGAATAATGTAATGCATTATTAATGAAATTTGTGATATTGATAAAAAGGAAGTAATTTCTATTAAAAGAGAATAGAAATTTGTGGCCAATGAATAAAAAGGGCAAGCACAAAGAAAATGAAAGAGGAATTTCGAATTCCTAATATCTATATAATAGAGAAAAACCAAGGATAAAGGAGAGAGAGAATATTTCTTCTCCTTGAAGGAATAGATTTCCTTTGGGAGTGGGACTCGTTTTCTCTTGGATGAACATGCTTGGGCATTGATACCCTCCCCTATATAAGGGGAAGGACCTAGGACCATGTCCAGAGAAATCCCACACACCCCTCTCTCCCTCCTTTTTGTTTCTTGCATGCAAAACCCTAACATGGGTATACCTCTACCCCTGGAGCGGTGAGGGGGTTTGTTTGTAGTCTTGAATGAAGCGAGATGATTCCACGATGTCTCGGAGGAGCGCAGCCATCAACTCGGTGCCCTAGCTCATGCGCGACACCAGCTGGAGGGCCATGGGATGTCCACGTGCTATAGAACTAGAAACCTCAAACTGGCCATCATGGCCACGTCTCAGAAGCACCCTCGCATGCGTGGGGGCACGACGGAGCCAGGGGAACCTCCCTGGTGGTTGTCGAGGTCCGGGAGGGCGGCATGGTCGTGTCGGATCACTGTTGCGGCGGCAGCAGGTCACGTTCGTGAGGTTGAAGATGATTGGGTCCCTTTTGATGCTTCTTCCCCTCCACGTGGTAAGGAGCGAGCCACTCAAGTAAGGGTACGATCGTAATTTGGTTATGTTTGGCCAAGATTACAATTTGCATGGGATAGACGACGTGGCAGCCTTGGATTGGCCGAAAAGGTAATTCCTTTATTAATTCGTAATTAAATATTGGTAACTCCGATTAGGAAAAGTATTATATGAATTTTGATCAGGAGAACGAGAGGAATCCAATAAAAAATATTAAATATTGATTCCATTCCTAATTGTAAAAGTACTATAAGTTGATGAAAAGTGCATTAAAGTTAAGTTAAAAACCCTATTTGTGATTAAAGGTTGAATCTAGTATGCTTAATGGGTTAATTGAAGTATTAATAACCTGTTGAATGATAATGTTAGATTCAAACCTGATCTAGATATAAAATTGCATGATTTAGGGTTTTTACCCCTTATGAGAATGATTAAGTATTTAGAAACCCTAATTTAGGGTCAAAGAGGATAAGATCATATTTAATTTGAAAATTGTGAAAATATGTTATTATATGATGGTTCTAATCTATTTTGAGCATTAAAGTTCCTAATTATGGATAAAAACCCTAAATGTAGTGATTAGGGTTTTCTCATGAATAAAAGGTAGAATCGAGTTCATATGTGATTAAACCATAATGAACTTTGAAATGATGATAGATGTGCATAATGATCTTGTCATGGATTAAAAGGATAAAAATAGTAGCTTTAATGTAAAAGAAGCTTAATGAAATTAATTAATGGTTAATGGGACCTTTAAATACGAAAATAGGGTTATATGTGGTTAAGATAACCTTAATATTGAAGAATAGATGAGATGATTAGGGTTTATGAGTAATGGCATAAAATTAGGATTTAATATGGTAAAAGAGGAAGGGAAACCCTAATTGTAAAATGAAACCCTAAAATGCATACAGAAACCCTAGAAAGTGAATCCAAGTCAATAAAGTAGATTCTTGATAAAGTGTGTAATAAATAGAGTACATATTCTTTTCAGGAATTATGTGATTGTTGAATTGCTTGCTTGGATTGCTTTCTTGGTTGGATTTGCTTAATGCTTGTGAAATCATCAAATCAGGTATGTGGTTATGCTTATGAATAATCGCTTTAATTTCATGGCGATTTTCGAACGTGTTTATCGGTTGCTTGAAATTAACTATTGGATGTCTTTTATTTCATGCAACTATATAGAGTGACTATGACTATCACTATGAACATATATATAACTGGCTAGATTTGGGTCCACCTCTGTGGCTTGTAAAGGCTAAAAAGGGGTAACCTAGAGTAAGGTCTAGGTTATCGTGGGTTAGAAACTGGGCTACCAAGTGTAGTGACATGAGACCCATTAGCATGCCATGAGTTAAGGAGTGGGCTACTTACGAGTAGTGCCATGTGACTCAACCCTAGAAACCAATTCACCTATAGGTGGGACCATGAGGGGTTTAATGGAGATCTACCATAAGGAAGGTAGTATCCAGGTCCACTGCAGGGATAGCATAGAGGATAGGATACTCATGGATTGCAGAGTTATATTTAAAATGAAATCTTGGTTATTAAATGATTATGTTGTTATCATAGATGCACGTTTATTGTTTCCCCCACATACCAGCTTCGGTTGACCGACGTTTTGTTTGTCGGCGTTTTAGGTACAAGCCAAAAGGACAAACAGTAAATCGTCATATTGTGAAATGCATGAAGTAAAATACAAGGAGGATTAGTTAGAATAGAATCCATAAGTGGATAGAAGTTTAGAGATCTAAGTTTTCAAAAAGGTATGTAAAAGTTTATTTTCTTACAGTTTTCCCGTTTAGTCTGTTAAAATTTGATAATTATTATTGGTTAATTGTCGACCTTTGATCCGGAAGTTATGGATGTGGCTTCGACCTCTCGGTCTCCCTTAATTGGGGTTTATCGGGAGGTGGGTCGTAACAATTACTACAAAATTTGTAGGAAAAACAAATTGGTCCACCTTTACAAGCACATCCTTGCAAATGCCATATGGTGTAACTACCGAGTTATCAGCCAACTGTATTGTCATGCTGCTCTTCCTTGATGTTTTGAGACCAAGATTTTTGAACGTAGATAGGGGCATCAAGTTAATGCTTGCCCCTGAATCACAAAATGCCTCACCAAACCTTGTCTTCCCGATATAGCATGTAATACTGAAACAACCGGGATCTTGCCTCTTTGGTGGAAGTGTACCTAATATGAAGGCACTAACCTGCTCTCTTAAGACAACTACATCAGACTTTGGAATCTTTCTCTTCCTATTAATGATATCCTCCAGAAACTTACCATATGAAGGTATTTGTTCAATTACCTCAATCAATGGTATATTCACACAAAGCTTCCTAAAGTTGTCCAGAAACTTCTTAAATTGTTGGTCATGCTTTGTCGCCTTCAAGCTATTGGGATATGGAGTTGTTACCGCCTGTGGTCTCTGATGTGGTGGTACATATGATGTCCGCTTTTCAGGTTCGGCATCTTTCCGTTGCTCCTCCCATGTTTTCCCTGTCTCAGGTTCTTCTTGTGTTTGCTCTGGCACGGAATCATTACTGTCAACAGGATTGGTCACCTCTTTCTCCTCATATTGTGGGGTCAATGTCTTCTTCCCACTTCTCAATAGTATGCCTTTGACCTGCTGATTCCCCGTTGGAGTGTCAGTATTTCTGAGGAACCCCTGCTGAGAAGGCTTCTTTAACGTGACCACATCCGCTGCAAGCTGAGATAATGACGTCTCAAAAGTTCTCATTTGCGCACTGTGGTTCTGGAGGTCCCGCTGGACATTATTGAGTAACATGTCATTCTTCTTCATGATCTTTTTCAAGATGTCATTAGTGTTTTCTTCGGGCACTGGACACTGTTGCTGCACTGGCCTTTGCTGATTCTGCTGATCCGAATCCTGCAAGAAGTTGTTTGGATCCTTCCATGAGAACTTGGGGTCCTTCCTCCATGTGTAGTCGTTATTGCGGTATCCTTGCTGACGCATGTATTTCACTTGCTCTTCCTCTTCAGAAAAATGATCGTCCTTCTCAAGCAACTTCTTTGCAATAAGGTCCAACTTTTCATTCAAGGAAGAAATAGCCTTGGACTCCCCTATGCTTTTAATCTGCTTTGGATTGTCTCTCTCACTTCCCCAAGCCTGGTTTCTCGCCATGCCTTCAAAATCTCCTGACATGTTGATGATGGGTTATTGAGGAAGAATCTCAAACCTGCACTATCTAGAGTAGTCTGTTCACTTTTTCACAGCTCAAAATAGAACATCTTTACTTGATTTTCCAAATCTATATCGTGATGTGGAAGCTTCCTTAGCATTATCTGGAAATGCTCCCACGCCTCGAAATACGATTCAGATGCATGTTGTTTGAAGTTATGGATATTCTTGATCAGCTCATTTGTCTTCTCTGGAGGAAAATATCTTTCAAAGAATGCCTCCACCATGTCATCCCATGTCTCTATCGATTCTTTGGGCAGGTTGTGCAGCCATTCCTTTGCTTTGTTAGCCAGTGATGACGGAAATAGCTTTAGATAGATAGCGGTTTGAGGAAACCTGTCGACTTTGACCATATCACTGATTTCCACAAAATTACTAATATGTGCCATGGGGTCTTCATGAGTGTTCCCATAGAATGCTTGTGACTTGACAAGTGCAATCAAACCTGGGTCAATCCTATACTGAGCCACATTCACGTGCTGCTTCTTAATTGGCCATGTCTATGCCACTAAGGAAGATGCTTTTATCCTTTCCCAGATTGTTTTTTCTGCTCCAGGGTTACCGTCTCCCATTTCTTGTTGCTTGGGTGACAATGGTATGCCTTCTAATGAATTTATTTGAATCGAGGCTTCGCCAGCCCCTGGAAATGCAGTTGTAACTTCTTCGTAGTTTGTGGTCCTCGTTGCCACCATACACTAGTACCTAAAAGATTGAAAATAATTAGCCAAGGTACCCTAAGAGACAATGTGATAAATGGATATGAAATGAATATATATTATTATTATTATTATTATTATTATTATTAAGAGGCACAAAAATTAAAAAGTGGCCTAGAATGGCTGACTGCAGCACTCGTAGTGCTGAGATGTCACCGTCTCCCCAGCAACAGCGCCAAAAACTTGACATGTATTTTACGCACGTCTAAACGCAAGTGTACGCGTCACGTAATACAGGCCTTGTAAGGCCCGAGTCAAACACAGGGAGACGTAGTCTCAGTGACTACTACTAACTACAGTACGATCAGCTAAGCCGGTATAAAATTTGAGAGAATCGGTTTTTAAAGCAAAACAAGAGAAAATTAAAATCAAAAATGGTTTGGTTGAGTCACGAGATATGGAATTCCTCAGGAATGTCAGTTTCACCGCGGATCTCTGTTGTATCTTTTTTTACTGACTTTTATATAATTTACCCTCTTCCTGAATAGAAAGCTCGTAGTGAGAATTGCCCGCTTTCACAGTACAATCTACTACCTAATTCTAAGCCTATTTCATGTCTATAGTAATTTATATCTTAGCTTATGTGCTTTACGTTCAATCTCTAGGTATCTTCTCACTACCCGTGCATTACCTTTACCAAAGAATGCGTAAAATAGTATTTATGTGTGGGTTTCAGGTGTTTAATTTATCCTTCCATATTAATTATCCGCCTAAGATTTCCAATGAAGGTGATGAATCAATAAAAGAACATTCATTTACACACATAAATATCCATGAATTAGGAGGTTAAATTGTATTAAATCATGTAAAAGTCGATACAGTGTTCCCCGGGCTACTCCTGGGTCCTAAGGAATAAAGGGGTTTAGCCCCGCATGGTTTTCAGTTGTAAATGCATAAAATGAGAAAAGAAAAATGTGGGAACATGAAAGAAATCGTGTAACCACTGAAAAGGTGATGTTCTGGATAATCCTCCTTGAGAAATGTGCATTATGCAGCCTTCCGACAGTAGAAATGCCCGTCAACGATGCTCGAATCGTCTGGTTGTCGTCCTTCGGCTCCATGCTTCTCTCCCTCTCTTCTCTCATCGTCCTATGGCGCAACATGATGTCCTCCTTAGGTTTGGCCGTCCTCCATTTTTGTCCTAGGTCACTTACGGTACCACCTTACATGGACCGTTGGATCAGGCGGCCGATTCAGATTGTTGAAATCCGACAGAGTCGGTGGAACCGACTTGGTGGTCGGTGGCACTGATGGTATCGGGCCTTTTTTGATCTCTGGCTGAATCGGTGCCATCGATTGGGATGCCGGTGGCACCGAGCTAAGGCGAGTTTTCTCCCTTTCTCACTAAAGCTAACTCAGTGGCACCGACCTATGGGGTCGATGCCATCGATTTTTCTGGGTGATTGCTTTCGTCGCTAGAGCTTTGTCTCGGTGGTACCGACTTAGTGGTCAGTGCTACCGTCTGCTTTGGTCGATTTTTTCCCGGCCACTGATGCCACGTCGGTGGCACTGACTACTAGGGTCGGTGGCAACGACTCTGCACTATGCATAATATACCTGAAAAAATGCAGAAAATCGAATATAAGTCCATGGAATGTATAAAATCATAAAAATATGATGGAATAAGCATGATTTGATGCAATTAGAGTGTACAGGCTAACAATAGTGATTTATGCAAATATAAACAAAGAAATGACAAATAAGTGTACAAAATACATATAAAATCGGCATGTAACATCGACTCAAAACTCATGCATCAATACACAAGGATCAATTTATATTTGAAAAGTAAATACAAAAATTGTATCCAACTCTTCCATCACTTGGTTGAACAAGTAAAAGCATTGCACTTGTCTATGGTATAATCAGCAAAACTTGGTCAGCTTGTTAGATGCAAGTTGTGGGTTCCATATTCAGTTGGAGCGCCTAGAGGGAAGTTTATAGCCACTAGTAATGACTCTTTTCTATATATCTATGGTAGTTTTGGACCTCTCATCACAATTAAAAAGGTCAACATATGGAGATATCCTTGTAGAGAGATAAATAAGTAGTATATTTTGTTTGTTAAAAGAACATATATGTAACCCAAACATTAAATTTAGACAGTCAAAATAAAAGGAACCTATTCATGTAAATGCCCCACCCATATTCATAACAGTCATGTAATAGGCAAGTTCAAAAGCTTCATAATTACTATATACTTTTTATATACTAAGGACTCGGAGGGAAGGATAGGCCGAAAAGGGTAGTTCTACTGAAGAGAAAATGAATGGTTTTTAATAGGTGTGGGACATATATGGACATGATTTCACTTAAATCGATGGTATCAACTATTTCTACTGTCAAATAATTCAGCAGTTGCCCATTCACATGGCAATCAATCTGCCATTGATATTGTGGCAATGAGAATAGACTGTCGTAAAGTTTTCCTGTCACCCTCACAACAAAGAATAGCTTGCAAGAGACCACCCTATTATACTTATATAATTGAAGAAGAAAAAATATAAGACACAAATTGTAAGTACATAGTGAGTTTTTTGCCAACTAAAGTTAAATCTATGTTGCATGTTTTTACCAAAATTGTATGATTTTTTCTTAAGTGTAACTAATTTTGTTGGGTAGATACATCATAACACACACATGAATATTGATACCTCTCTCTCTCTATCTCTCTCTCTCTCTCTCTCTCTCTCTCTCTCTATATATATATATATATATATATATATATATATATAGAGAGAGAGAGAGAGAGAAGAGTCTTGCTCTTTATAAACTTTAGGGAAAATGTATCTCAACATAATAGTACCAAAAATACAAGAATATGAGTAACTATATTTAATCCTGGTGTAATTGGTAATTATACAAATAAATAAAATGTGGGATAAAGGTTATAAAGAGATAAGAAATATAATATTATTAATAGTGAGGATGCAATCAGGGAGGATGAGGCTAGATTCTGAGAATAGATTCTTTTCTACTCATAAGAAAATGACATTAGAATAAATCTTTAAAATTAGCACTCAAATCTATTTCACAACAATCAAGTAAGAGATGTATGCTAGATTTTAAGTAATAAATAAAGACCACCAAGATTATAGAAATGCCACCACTATATATTGAAAACAATTTAATTCATTAGTTAAGGATCACAACACTAAAAATTGAGGAGAAATGAGATGGCATAAGTCACGTTACCAACCTTTTTTTCAAATAACGAATCAACATGTATGGTAAGGTTAAGTTCAGAATGGAAAATTGTATTTAGTACAGAAATTGTGCTCAAATTACGAACCAACATGTAAAGTAAGTTTTTTTTTCTTCTAGTACATTTCCTACCAAACAAAAAATAAAAACTCATCTGCTACTTATTTTCCTTCTTCAAGAGTTTCGACATAAGTATATTTTGATATCTTTTTAAACTCTAATACACCACTATGTTAGCAATCAGCACATGCATCGTGTTAGTATCTGTTGTTTGAAGCCTAATAAAAAAACCACATCAAATATAAAAAATCATTACTAATATAGTGATGTCTAGTGGATTCTCGCCTTTTTATTTATCATAAAAAACAATAGAATACCATTTTAGATGGTAGCATTGTCAGTACTTCTTATCTAATTGCATTTAGCTAATTTAGTAATGTCGTATAAATTGTAAATCAAATTTTAAAGAGAAAAAAGTGACATAAATTATCTTTCGTTTTAATTTCATGAACATGTTGGGTTTACAACAATATAAATTTGTTAATAATCATGATTGTTTCAACTAGCAGGTTCTCATAATCAAATCAGGGTTTTTGCTGAGGAGTCCTTGTCCACCCTTATTTTTTATTGATATTATTAATATCTTAAATAAGATGACAATTGTAGTAACTCCCAAAAAATGCTTCAAGAATTCAGTACAAGAACAATGATGATAGAAACACCATTCAATGTTTGTATGGCATTCTTACATTTCTCCAGACCATAAAAATTCTATAAATCAACATATATTGTCATTAGGTAATCTACACCTTAATTTCCCAACCATCCAACATGATATTTTCCAATGAACGTATCATTTGTAGTATATTTTAAGAATTACGGTTGTATATATACTTGTATTACCTCTCGTTATAAAA
The DNA here is from genome assembly GCA_963693085.1 of Alisma plantago-aquatica. Classification (NCBI taxonomy): domain Eukaryota; kingdom Viridiplantae; phylum Streptophyta; class Magnoliopsida; order Alismatales; family Alismataceae; genus Alisma; species Alisma plantago-aquatica. The sequence continues at coordinate 244,630,684 of OY856413.1, read as the reverse complement.
TGGTTGAGGTGTTGCATGGGCCACAATCTTGAAAATATGTATATACCATCTCTAATAAATTTTGAAATATCTTATTATGTTGGTTGTTGACTTCTTTATGTGCATCTATCGCTTTCACTTGTACTTTACAATTGCAAATTGCAAGTCTTAGTTCAACTAATATTATTTTTGATAAAAGTAATTCCATCCCTCAAAGGAAATGTTGATAGAACATGTACTACAAATCATTAGCTTGGGCCTATATTATTTAATCCTAAATAAACGGTGTTCTTTTCATTTTGGAAAGCCAATCATTTTTGTTAGTGTAATTAAATAAAATAGGATATGGATCAATATTACATCATACTAATATTATAACAAGAAAATTATTTTGAAGCTAAACATATGGTATCAAAAAAAAAGTGTGGTCGAACCTGTCACTTTTATGCTTAATATAAAAAAGTGGCTATTTGAAAATATTATGTGAATTTATATATAAAGATATGGCATCAAAAAAGTGGCTATGTGAGCATATATATTATGCATATCTTGTGCTCTGAATATCTAAAGGCAAATTATATATGGGACGAAATTCCTGTAAAGTTCCTGTGACGGATCATGTTACAAGCAAATTTTGTCCATGCATTCAATCAACAATGATGCCCTCTACTTTTAGAATAACAGGTCCAGATATAGTTGGGAAGGCCCAGAACAGTGCCATTGGAAGAGAGAAATTGAACCCTTTATTACAAGATATGGTATCAAAAAAAAGTGAGTTTATATTAAGCATATATATATATATATATATATATATATATATATATATATATATATATATATATATATATATATATATGTATATATATATGTATATATATGTGTGTGTGTGTGCGCGCGCGCGCGTGCGTACGCGTGTGCATTCGTGCGTCCGTCCGTGTGTATGTGTGTGTTGGTTGCATTTCTATTGATAAAGAAAGTAGTTGACTTATGCTTATTTGTAAAAGTGGATTGAGTTCACTTTTCAATGCTAATAAAGATTTTAATTCTAACTCGCCGGCATGTCATAAAACAGAACTACATCAACATATATATTGAGTTCCATTGAGTTTCAGCCTCTCGTGGTGTATTTTTATGGATTCGCCATTGTTTGTGTTGATGAAATATGTGTAAATTGTGTGATTGGACTAGCGACTAATTAATGTCTGCACTGTGATTTGTGTCAACGTAAAGGTATGGAATGATTGAATCTTAGAAGGAAAAAAAGGTCCTATCTTCTATTGGTTTCAGACAGTTCATGTACTCCGAATGTATTTATGGTACCCTTTTCGGCAAGGTGCAAACGCTGCCCCAGAGAGCCTGCCACTATGTAGAAGCTGGCTCAAGCAGCAGGAATTCGGATATAAACCGAAGCAGTAAAAACCTCCTGCCGGTCGAACCTGTCACTAACTCATGGGAATGGACTTTTTTGTTACAATATTAGTGAGTTGGGATATTATTTCATAGTTTATCTTAAAATGTTTAAAGAAATTGATTGCAAGCATTATTGAACGCATGGCTTTTGTGAACGATTACTTCATCTAATAATGAATATGAATTATGTAATTAGCATGTAATACTTTCTTCTTACTTTGGCCGGTGGAAAGCGACCAAGCAGCAATGAGAAATCACAGGCAGCCATGAACCACTCCCTTTCAGTTTTCCGAGCATCATGCCAGTCAACAGCTGTGAAAAGCAGAGGATGTTAGTGTGTAAAATCTAGAGATCGGATCAGAAATCTCATATCTGCTTATTCGCCTAGGCATATTTTATGCAATGAGCTGCCAGCAATGAGAAATCGGCCTCCAAAATTGTTGCATACCAAACGCTACATATATCTTTGCAGTTGACAATGAGGGATCAAACCCTGGAGAGATCCCACGTTGTCCATATATTTGGAAAAGCAGAATGTCGGATAGCCCTGAGAGAGTGAGAGATAAGTAACCTAGCATACAAGTAATATCCGGTGTTCTTCGGCCAGAAGAGCCGATAACTATTGGCATTATCCTTTGAGTCTGCCTTTCGGCTGGTATTTTTCGTTTTACACCATCACGGGGGGCTTTCCCCACCACATAGCGTTACATTTTACATTTATTAAGTAGTGTTGTAAATTGATATTCATATTCCAATGATAAACAAAAAAACCTCTTACATGAACCACTATGGAATTTATCATATCAAACTTCATATCCAGACCAGTGCTGACAAGATACCGGACTATCGTGTCCAGTTTCAGATAAATCTAAATTTGACAAAGTTACAACTGTATGTATTAGTATTCCTATGAAAATTGAAAGTAACCTATACTATATAAGAAAGCTCCTCGATAGGGGAAGTGTAATTTTGCCTTTTCATTTAATTAGAAACGGATGTGAGTAAATTTTACTTTTATTTTTATTTTTTGAAATTATATGTTATATAGAACGCATACTATATAAGAAAGCTCGTGAAGAGGTTTCATTATTTTTTGAAATTACAAAGTGATCTATATGTGTATAAACAACACTTCTATCTCTACCTTTAAAATTTATATGTAAAGAAGATTCATCTATACGAGGAATTCGTAATCCACGCCATCCGGGAGAGGGAAAGGAAATAGAACTGATAGACACGTCTTTCTTCTCCCACACAAGGGTTAAAGTACAATTTTATCCATTATTTTTAAAACCATAGACCGGTTCATGTATGTAAGTTATACTTGTCTTTATTTTTTTAAATAATATACTATATAAGAGGACTCGTCTATACTAATATAAAAAAGTCCACAAAGTGAGACTATTCCATTAATATTAAGAATTACAAAGTGGCATCGTGTGCGTAAATCACACTTTTACCTTTACTTTTAAAATTATATACTAAGAAGATACTAATATAAAAAAGACTACAAAATGCAACTATTACATTATTATTAAGAATTACAAAGTTGGTATTGTGTGTGTAAATTACATTTTTACCTTTATTTTTAAAAATTATATACTATATAAGAAAGCATGCGGAGGGGGTTAAGTAATTTTTCGGTTAGGTTTTTAGAAATTACAAACCGACCCATGTGTGAGTTAGAAAAAATTTCTAATGTGGAGAGAATTCGATAAAATGTTTATTTATCTTTTACTTACTAATTAGTCCTTATTTGTGTGTGTGTGTATGTGTGTGTGTGTGTGTATAGAGAGAGAGAGAGTCAGGATGGAATACACTCAAGTGTACAGATCGCATGCTACACTCAAGTAGTGTTTGCATGTCAAAACTATTTGTTTGCAAAATGTAAACCATTGATCTTCATTGTTATACTATAATTAGGCTACATGCAAATTTTGAGCTCATTTGGATGAGTATAAGTCACTCGTCTGAGGGTAAAAAAATCGACGCACAAAACTAATTTGAAATGCATAATTTTTGTGGTCTTCATAACATGACTTATAAATGTCCAAATGGTCTCAAATTTTATATATGAGCTATTCATATGATGTTTAAGAAGATCAACATATTAGATTTAAAAAAAAATATTGCATCATGGAAAACAACTTGAGTGTATTCTGCTCAGGATACACTTGAGGGTATTCTAGCATGGCTAGAATACACTCGAGTGTACAGATCGCACGAATACACTCAAGTGTGTTTGCATATCAAGACTATTTTTTGCAAGATGTAAACTATTAATCTTCATTGTCAATACTATAATTAGGCTACATGTAAATTTTGAGCTCATTTGGATGAGTGTAAGTCACTCATCCGAGAGTTCGGATTTGTTGTTCTTTATTTTAGAAGGAGCAGCCTACTCCTTCTCCCATCAACTTACACGTGTCCCTGTCCATTGAATGGTAGGATTGGGATTTTATTCATATAACATATGGCAATATCTAACACAAGGTGCAGCCTGCTCCTTGTTAAGTTAGGAACAAAAAATCTTAGGGGCTCATCCGAGGGCAACAAAATCGACGCACGAAACAAATTTAAAATGCATAATTTTTGCGGTCTTTATAACATGACCTATGAATGTCCAAATGTGATCAAATTTTTATATGAGTTATTCACAAGATGATTAAGAAGATCAACGGATTAGATTTTTGAAAAAAAATATTGCATCATGAAAAACTAATTGAGTGTATTCTGCTCCGAATACACTCAAGTGTATTCTGCTCCGAATACACTCAAGTATATTCTGCTCCGAATACACTCAAGTGTATTCTGCTCCGAATACACTCAAGTATATTCTAGCCTCTCTCTCTCTCTCTCTCTCTCTCTCTCTCTCTCTCTCTCTCTATATATATATATATATATATATATATATATATATATATATATGTATATGTATATATATAAGGTGTGGAGAAAGTTGAATAAAAAAAATATTTATTTTTCTATACTAGAAATTGTTTTTTTTTAATTTTAATAAAGAAATGTGCATAGTAGTGTACGGGGTATGTCTAGTATAAACTAAAATAGGTTCAATAGACCCATCAAAAATAAGTTTTGTAGACTGATTATAGTATCTATTTAAAAGTTAATTGATTCAACTTTAATATGTTAATAGTGAGTTCAGATCATGGTATTGGTACGATGTCTGGACGTAACAGATACAAATGCCTTATCTGATGATTGGGTTTCGTACTGAATGCCGAATCAGAACTTTTTTGTGAAATTTTAACTCAGTTGTTGCACTATCCCATTTATTAGATATACCACCTAGTTTTAAACCCCAATTGGTTGCACGTACTATTTCTTTTTCCCTCTTATGTTCTCGTTTGGCCCTTCTGGTGCATCTCTCTCTCTCTCTCTCTGCTTGGAACACAGTATAGAACAACTGTCCCCCGGTTGAACATCTTCCATTTCCAACATTAACTTTGAAGGCGTGCTTGTCTGTGAACTTTCAAAATCCAACAAATTTACACACTAGATGGATTTTCTACTCGTAAAATATTATAGTTAGTGTCTACATCATTGGAAGCTAGATAGGCAACACATCACGCCAAAACGGCGAGATTGGAAATCAGCTCTCTGCGTCCCACACTTATCGGTTCATTTACAGTGACTTCAATTGCAATTATTTTTACAATGACAGTCACAAATACCAATTTGTTTCGGTGAATAATACACTTACGTGGTACTGTAAAATAACATCCAAACATGCCCATAATCTGCTTTCGGAAACCATCAAAGACTTGATTTTTTTTTTATTATGCTGCCTAGATACTTCTTCCGTGATATAGCGAAAAATAAAGTGATTTTGATTTGGTGTTAGAATAGCATAAGATGAAACGATGGATTTTTAAATCTTATTCTGTCATGTAACATGCACCTTTTTCTTGTCATCAGATGCAACCTCCACATTATAAGAAAGAAGCATTTTCCCAAATACCCCCCTCTTTTCCGAATAGTGGCAGGGCACTCCACACTCTATGAAGTTCGTTTTGCTGTCACTAAGCAACCTTCCTTAAGAAGAAAAAAAAAATACATTGTTACGATAGCAGCTCAGAAAGGGAGTGCAGTATAAAATTTAGGCATATATATTACCAAAACATAGTTGAGATCTGTTCCTTCAAAGAATACTCGCCTTTTTCACGTGTTACGAAAAGCAAATTTTCAGTAAGTATATGCTGCGCTAGCTGGATTGGTCTTTGAAATATGTAATATCAGCTTTTCATCACTCAGCGTGGTTAACTATGGGGCATATAACGCAAGATAACGAAATAACCAATATGGGTCATCACATTAACCATATATTTATCAACACCGACTTTGCAGCCTTCTCTTCAGATTCCAATTCAAAAAAGAAAAACCTTACAAGACACAAGTAACATTTTCACTGTGTTGTGTTCAAGAGAGTTTCTTCTGTTTCAGACTAGTATACCCGATTAGAATGTGGCCGTTCAATGTCACTATGAGGGGTTGAGATACAGGGTTATGGACAAGAAAACTTATAAACCATAAGCATAATAGCGTTGTAAGCTCTACAAAGGAAACTGATCGGTTTTCAATCTTCATTTCCATCTCCTTGAATCTTGATTTGAGGGGTAGCACTTGGTAGCCAGCAGTAATCAGTGCAGACTAGCACCAAACCTTCAATAGTGACATGTCGTTTTGGAACAAAGACCATTAGATATCCCCCTTGTTCCAGTTATAATTATTTTCCTTTGTTAGTTTTCTTGCTTTTCTTTTGTTTCTGCTTCAGCTGAGTAAGACCCGGTGCTGTTACTCTTGCATTGCCAATTATAGCAGCCACTAATTCAGGATCAGTACATGCCTTTAGAAGCTCCTTCTCCCTAGTCGTGGCTTCAGGCATATGGTTGAACAGACTTATTGCGGTCTTAGCAGCTACAAAAAGGCAAATGAAAATTGGGTAGAAACATAAGCACCAATAGATAATAAAATTTATCAAAAAAAATAGATGGAATGACAGGAACCAAACTGTATGATAACTTAAATATATAGATTTTATTTGGCTTCCAGAGGACATCTGGCCCTCTGGTGACTATAACCAGTGCACCCGAGTCTTTACTTCCATGTCCAATTGGTGTAAATCCAGCATGTGATTTTCTAGTTCCACGAGAACACACAGTCAACAGGATGGAACTGAGTAATCTCACAAGCCTACTGGTCAGATTGAATATCAGTATGCAACATCAGCTACATATCCAATTCTTCACGAAGGACCAAAACATAAAGGACCGGCCGGGGCCTTTCAGTTCCAAGTCGGTTACACGTGTACCTCTTTCCAGCAATAGGCCTCAGGGATCCCAGGTAGCCTCTGTCCCACGGAAGTCTATATCTGGTTCACCACCCTGCAGGTTACCTGCAGAAGGCTGTCCCCCCCCCTCCAGTTTTCCGATCCAGTTGTTCTGCTATCTACAACCCCGGTTACATGAGTCAAACCTGGGTGCTAAACTGGCCACACTTGCGTGCTATACTACTACTATCTCCAGCATGTATCATCGGGACAAGAGTTTAACCCAGCTGACCTAGATCCACCACCCCAGCCCCCAATTTTGACTCAAACCCATTAGTATAACGAGTCTAGTGGGCCTAAGTTGATTAAATGGGTTCAGAATGGGCATGTTTGATATGCAGTGCTTTTATGCATGACACCCATCTGAATCCAATGTGGACCCACTAAACTAATCACTAGCCAACCATCAACCAGATTTCCCAAAGGTGAGGCATCTGCCATTTCCCAAGCCACCTACTGACCATGTTCCAGCACAAATGCTTCTCTGCAGTGTGAAATCAATGCCGCTTTGCAGCCAAATCCGCGATCCACCACACGGCACCATTCGCCTCCCAGCGCCAAAGGCAATCTGTGTTGGGATTGGTTTAGTATCAAAGCACCAGCACCATCCGCCTCTACGAAGCATCATTTTGCCCTGCACAGAGAAATTGCCAACGTCCCCCTGCATCCAACACTGCTGCATTGCACAAACAGGGTGTCTCCTGCATGTGTGCTCTCCTTGCTTCAGTGCTAACCTGCTCACAAAGCAAAGGTCGGTGAAGTAGCATTCATTGTCTCCGTCCTCAGATCCCAAGCTGCATCATCAGCTGGCATGTTACATACTTTTTGGGAAGTGACAGGTATCTAGTTAAGAGTTTGGGACAGATAAAGATCAGTATGTTTCAAATGAGATCATCAACCACCTTTTTCTTTTTAATCTCAAATGCTCTTGTTCACTGCATTGAGTGTTGTATAGAACATGTTCCATGTACTTTCTTCAGCTGTTTCACTGTGTGAACGCTGTTCAGTTTTGCTGAAATGTCTGAATGATATGTTTGTGGAAATTTGAACACTCCGTACAACATAATTGTAGTTTCTTCACTTAAGCTCTACTTTCTGTTTTGATGTGTGTTACGTAGCCCGCTCTGATGCAACAATGACTGCATTTCCTGTTTTGCCAAAATCTGACCGTGGTTGACAAGTTTTCTTTACATTATATTATTTAAATTGGCCAAAGAATAACTTACAAAATGTCAGATGGATGTTATATTGCCCAACACAGAACTGATCTAGTTCTGGATATTTTGCAAAGTGCTAAACCAGGAACAAACTTGATTGTGTAATTTGAACCCAAAACCAGTTCCGGCTTTTGCATTTTTCAATACTTCATCAAAGGATAATGAGATATCATTAATAAAACTCATAATATGTATTCGTATTTAACCCTTATTTGAGCTCAAATAATCTGAATTCATCAGCTCGGAGCCCAACCCCATTTGATTCAGACGTCAACTTCTAAACTCAATGCTGACTCTTGTTGATAAAATCGAAACCCAAAACCAGATGTCTTCTTCTTGGGTTCACAGGTTTGGAAACAACGATAACAGTAGCTAATTTTCTTCACTAAATGATTGCACTTTGTATGGCATGTTTTAAGGATGTGCCCTATGAAATGGGTCATAATGGGATTCCATTCCCCAATAGGTTGGGTATGGGTGGTTTTTTTTCTTATTGATTTCATATGAGTCTATGGGTATGGTCTGAACCGTGGTGCAGGACTTTGACTTCGTGTCAACATCGCCATGTGTGGAAGTGAAAGTTTGTGAAAACTTCTAGGAAGTTTAGACACAAACTTCTATAAACTTCAATGCCATTTTTTGAAGAAAATGGTGTGAATTTGAAGGAAACTTTGATTAAAAACGTCTAATTATGTTGTACCTCTATCTTATATGTTAGTTTAATACAAAGCACAGTTCACGACTCCCTAACCTAGGTAGGTTGATAATACAATAATTTGCTTGCAAGGGTCAAATGTGCAATTCACATATAAATATAGTTCACTATATGTATTCTATACAATATACAGTCAACTAGTAGTTACAACCATGGTACTAAGCACCCTCGACATCTTGCGATATACAGAGTTCTGAAACCCAACCCGACCCGGCCGGTTCAACCGGTTCAACAGTCACCCGGAGGGCTGGCCTGGCCGGGCAGGTCTGAAACCCGTTTTTGAGACCAAAATGCACTTAAACCGGCCACCCGGTCACGGTTTTGGTGAACAGCCGGTTCTTTCCCAAGTAAATTTAGCTCGTGAACCACTTAATTTTGCACGCAAAACCTCCCCAGGCAACTGTGTGCCCCTGATACTTCTCATCCCCGCTCCATCCGGGACTCTCGCAAGCTGCGATCGCACGCTAGGGCACCGACCTCTATCACCCCTTGTCGTCACCATCGCCTGCTATGGCCGCCGCCGCCTCCAGCAACCTTGGCTTCCGCCGCCGGATCCAGTCCCTGCTTTGGTTGCTGCCGGCGCTGTCTTCTCTTCAAGCTGCCGCTACCGATTCTCTTCTCGGGCGTTGCTGCAACTGGCTTTTTCTTCTCCAACGTTTCTCCACTGTTCCAGCCCCCTACTTTCTTAACGCCTCCTACATTGCTTCAGCAGCAGGTGCTCCTTTCTTTTTTCTTCTCCCCCCTATTTCTTCTCTTCACGCCTCCCTTTTCCTAATCTCTCAACTTTCTCTACGTCTTTCTGCTAGCTCCTTTTAACTTTGAAGCTTGAAGTTTGAATGTGGTTTGTTTGAAGAAAGGTGCGAACTTATTAACAGCAGCAATTGCTGTTAAATTGGAGTCTAATCACTCCATTTCAGGTTCAATACTAAGCGGTGAGGCTATGACTTGTTTATTCATAATGTTAGCTGCTATAGTGCTATTTTGAAGTTGATCACTGCTGATTGTTTTTTCTATTCAATTTCCATATTGTTGTGCTACCTGCTAGTATTAATGACTGCTAATCTTATTCTTCTTTGCTTATTTATTTGCCGTGCACTCATTTGAAATTTTGAATGATTAATATGACATGATGTAGTTCCATTTGTAGTTTGTATATCTATAATTTCCATTATATATATATATATATATATATATATATATATATATATATATATATATCATGATGACATCACCGGGTCAACCGGGTTGACCCGACGGTTGAACCAGAAACCCGTGACCCGAGACCTCTGCCGGGTCGACCTCCGGGTCGGGTATGAAAACTTTGGCGATATATCGTCGATGTTACATATGTCTACGCCTGTAGATATCGAAACATGGTAAACTTCCATGCCCCATTGGTTGCCTATTTGTTAACGTGTCAATCGACCCAGCTAGCTCAAAACCTCCCATCTTCTTGAAGATCTTTGTAGTTATTATTGTTGCACACATAATGAAGGCATAAAGAAACTTGTAGGAAACCATTTTTGATATTGAGATGACCATTTCCTTGTTACTAACTAGAGAGGAATGATAAGTTTATTCCTCTACCAGATTCCCACAAAGTTTGCAAATTTGGTGTAGACCTAATACCATTTCACCTCTTTTACTTTTCCCCTTCACTAATTGAAGTATTTGGAAATAAACTCATATTTGTAATTCTGGATTTGATCCAATTGGGATTTCTATAGATAGAGAAGACCACATATATGGAACAGATTTACGTTCCAAACATTTCATATAGAAGATGATATATAGAGTATGTGTTTACCAAAATTTAATGTTTTATGCCAAATTTCCTAACAATCTCACTATCTTTTAGCTTATTTTGTGTCGCAGTGCGAGTCCACAACTTCCTCAAAGTTTCCTTAACATTTTCCACAAACTTTCACTTCCATGCCTATCGAAATGACACTAAGACGACGTCTTGTACATTTGCATGCGACTGTGTTTTTCTACATATGTAAACATGTATGGATGTCTATAGATAAACATATATTTTGTGTTTAAGCTAAGATTTGATGAAATCTATCAATTTTCATCATGAAATCACTATATTTAGCTTTATTTTTGTCACAAATTCGTCGAAGTTTAGTTGTCAAAATCCTCGATGTTTCCTCGATGTTTCCACAAGCTTCCACTTCCACACCTGTCGAAGTCGACTCGAAGTAGAAGTCTTGTTCCATGGTTACAACACCCTCTTTAGGAAAGAGTGGCAACCAACAAACATAGGAGTCGATATTAGAAGTTGCTAAGAGGGTTGGAGGCGACACTTCTGTCCTATACAATCAACGATAGAACGATACTAGGAGTTGCACACAAGGCAGAACTAGGCAATGACAGATCAACCCTGAAGCGGGTCCGCAACTAAGACGGCTCTCCCTGGTGTGTACCATGGCAACATTTAAGGGAAAATCTTACTATTTTCTTCCCACGATTAGTCAGACTTGGCGAGTGAAATATCTGTGCTCGAGAACCATGTAAAGACCCATTATCTGAAGAGATAGAATGCACAAACCGGGTTCCTAACATATAGACATATATATAGGATAGTGACGATAAGATACAAGATGCACTTGTACTAGGAAACAAATACTAGAAGTATTAGGACAAGGTTATCTCTGTACTACCCTATACTATACGACAACTACACTTCACATATCTAAATAAATTCATTTTGAGTTTAATTCTTTTTCTAATGGGTTGACCAAAAAAAAGATCTTTTTCTAATAGAATCAGGGCGGCACGTATTTAAAAAAAAACATGCCATGAGAAAAGTACTTAATAATTATCCATTCAAATTGTTGAACAATTGAAAAAGTAGACAATGAGTATGGCTAATATCTATTAGTTCCTTTTTTACATTTGAAAATATTAAATTTGATGAAAAACAATGGTAACAGCCTACAGTTCAAAGCAACATACATGTGCATATAATTGAGTGCTAGTTATATTATTTAAGGTTCCAACTACATTAACACAAATTCATTGAATTAATCCCAAAAATGAGTATTAAATGTTGAGAGAAGTACCTTTCCCTTTCTTAGCAGTGCCGGGTGTAATCTTTACACGAAATTTGTATGTTTGCAAGGCATTATAAGGTCCACAGACAGGTACAGCATACAGTAATATGTCATTTTGCAGAGGAATGCCAGTGAGACAATCCAGATCATTTGATTTCCCCTTCTCATCTTCCCCTATTTCTTGTGCATCATCTTCAATAGTAATTTTATCCATATCAGCAACACTCCTGTCCAAATTGGCATCTGGAACATTAGCAGGGTTGTTCCTATTGTGGGGCTTGGCCAAACCTGCTTTCCCCTCTTCTGATGGGTCCATATACTCTTGACACTCTTTAGATAAGTGACCCGGCTTTTTACATTTGTAGCATATTTTAGACGATGTTTCAATTGGATCTGTCATTGGTACATATAACCCACCGATCAATAAAAAAGGAAAGAAATGGTCAGAATGGGGCCGAATAAACTGACATTAAATAACAACAATTTCTCAAATAGGCAAATGGAGAGATGAAGCAATTGCAGTACAACTTCTAATAAGATCTCTATAGGTCATCAGATGTGCAAAGGCACCGAAAGAAATTAGACCCAAATTCCCTACATTGTCATCAAAGTTTTAAAAAAATTACCAGATTGAGCGTTCCTCACAAGCGGTACATCATCCCTGCCCTTCACCTCTGTTTCCTTCCTGACAGATTTCCCAGCAGACTGTACAGTACACAAACATTAGATTAGGAAAGGTAAAAAGTACAAAAACATAACAAAATAAAGTCTTCAGTCATGTTATTAATACTTACAGCCAACAAAGCCATTCTAATTTTTCTTTCTTCATCATCCTGTTCTGCATACTTCTCCTTTATCTTCTTCAGTTTCCCTTTCTGTCCGCGAGTTATTTTAGAGGAAGAAGACCCCATATTGCCAGCATTTTTGCCAGAAAGAGCACTATTTTCATTGTTCTGCTTGTTTTGTTCACCTTTAGGCAAGATAACATCATTTGTGTTACCCGTGTCTTTTGGACCTTTCTTAAGCTTCCTTCTTTCTGCCTTGGATATGTACGGCTTATCTCTAGCAGTGCCTTTATCTGCATCTGCAATGTGATCAACAGACACCGGGCAAGTATCCTCAGCCACATGACTCCTAACAAAATCCTTAGCAGGTCCAACCTCAAGGGCCCTGTCAATAAGACGTTCAAGTTCAGGAGAAATTGATGGTTCCGAGTTTTCATTTGTGACCGACGATCGTCTGTCCAGGTGCACGTCTAATTTGTCATCTTCAATGCTGGCAGATATATCAGATGACCTGACATCAGGATCACATGATGAACCACTATTGAAAGCAACAGTTTCACCTCCATTATCTCCATTTATTTGATTAAGATGATTAGCACCCTCTACACCTCCAGTGGTAATTTCATTGTCTGTACTTTCTCCATTTTCAGAACCTGTTTCAGATTTTATGTCATCATCTTTCAGATCAAGCAACCCTTCATCCTCTCCTCTGACCCTCCTTTCATTTACATGATTTCCCAGTGAACTCTCATCCAAGCGGAAAAGGATACCAAAACCCATAACGAGAGGTTGTGGGGGTAAAAAATTCTTCTTTCCACGAATCATGAAGCTCCCCACAGTAAGGTACTCTCCTGTGGGAGCTGTTTTGCTCACTTGATGAGGATAGACCCACCAAGCACTTGTAACGATCTTTGAGTCCCAAGCCTGACTTTGACATACCTATTTGTGAGTGGCAAATGAGATGTGCATAAGCTGAAACCACCTTCTTGTACAGATGTCTAAGAATAAGTCAGAGAAAAGGTAGAGTATAAAGAGCGTAAAGCAATCTAAAGTACACCACCATCATACCTACCAGGCTACCACAACCACCAAATCACTAACAGGACCACTACTTGTAGCTACCATTTTGCTTGATCCGTCCTCATGGATAAAAAGCTTTTTGAAGATACGTTAGAATTCAAAATTCATTGTACTCCAGCTAGTGTAGCATGTCTGTTGCAAAAAGTTATGTACTCGCAAATGCGCGGTGATATTATTGGTTGGTATTTAACATTCCTGCTAGAGTTGGATTATTGTTGGATTTTCCGGGCAGCGGGCTCAACTCCGTGATTTGCAGTATTGATGTGTTACTCTAGCCCGTTGTTATCCTACAGATCCTACTCACAGAGAGACGGACTTGTTCGAGTTGAATAACTATGAGATTTTTCAGTCAGTGTTGTGGTTTGTGGCACGGACACGTTACGGTAGCCCTTATTTTCCTAACCCCACGTGTCCGGGCTCTGCAAGGTATAGGCTCCTGGGGAATTCTTATCCCTTCGAGCTGCTATATATAGGTTCAAGCACACCATGTATGTATATTATGATTATAATCCTTAACCAGCAACCATCCTAGGTACATGTCTAGCTATCCATTCAACTTAAGAAGAAAGTTGCAAGACAAAGTGGCCATTAAAGATAAACATCCAAACAACTATGATATAATAACAACTTGAATCTCAAACGGATTATACACCATCATTGCTGATTTTTTGAAACAGTGACTTAGATTTCAACTATATGCCAAGCATGAAAGATCATAAAGCATGTGGCAGCATTTTAGAATGTAATTGCTAATTTTTAACCAAGAAAGTACCCTTTGACATGTTGAATTGTACTCCGTTGATCATCCTCATTAGTGAATATAAAATAGGCTCTCTCACACTCCTCAATGAAGTCATTAAACAAACAAGATAATAATCTAGCTCCTCCAACGAAATGGGTGAATAAAGACGTTAAGTGTCGGTTCATGGGAGCAAAGCAGATTCTTAATTAAAATATCTTGAAAACCTGTTGTCAAGCCCTGAACCAAAAGGTAGTACTTTCAGTGGGTAAGGGCTAATGGGGCTCTTCAGCAAATTGATGGATTGCTTAGACTTGGTCAATGTAGGCTATAAATAAGATATACGAATCTACTAATATAAGTTTCAAATTTGAACAGTTCCAATCAGTGGAAATTTGATGGACAACACAGTGCTTTGGGCTGGTAGACAAAATAATATTGTGTTTAGTAAAGACAAACAGGAAGGGAGCATTATGTATTATGTTGATTCATCAGAATAAATTTCAACTTACAGTATAGCAGCCAGCTTGATTCACAGAGAGTGGTGGGACTGGCTGATCCATCTTATGGTTCTTAATCACAGTACTGGAAGCACCATGCAGATCGGCATGCACATACCTGGTTTGTGCACATCAATAAAATAAGCAAACATGTAGAATAAAAGAATATAGGTCATCCAAAATGGGACAAAAAACAAGCACTTAAAGAGTACACAACTACCGGCAGTTGGTGACACAATAAAAACACAATATAATAAGATGCAAAGAGGTTATGCCAAATAAATGATGCCTAAACACTATAAATCTTTAGGGGTGGGGTGGGGGTGGGGGAGCAGCTGCATTAGATAGATGACTGCTTAGAAATAGGGGGAGTGGGGTCAGCTGCACTGAAAAGATGTCTGTTTAGGAAATAAGGATATTTTTATAGAGAAAATAAAGGTGCTTAGATAATAACCAAATAGACAGTACTATAATCCTTTTTTTTCTAATATTATTCTTGTGAATACTTCTGATAAAAGCTTGTGTGAGACCATTGTAACTCATTGGGAAAACTAATAGTAAATGAGTTGTAAAATAGCATGCCACCATGCATAAGTCAGGGATACCAATATAACCCATCTTCCCCAAAACAGTCAATCCTATCCACCCCGTCATTATCACCTGAGCCTCACAGCCAAACATGTTGTAGTTGCCTACTGAGATGTGACAAGGCCAGATTCCTAAGAGTAATTTCAGTCCACCCCTTCCCTTTTAGCTTCATTCACTCAGCACATCATTAGGGATGGGAAAACGGGAATCCACCACCTACCACTCGTACTCATCCATTACTGTAATTGCTAATTTGGAAGCTGTACCATATATCAGGGATGGAGCGGTGATTGGCACTGTGGTTACCATGAATTTCATCCATCCATAGACCTGACGGGAATAAGTCAGAAGTGCCTCCTTTCCAATTGCAGCATCACGTGTTACTGTGGTTTTTGGGAATGATGGGCATGTCATTACATTGAGCTAACGACTTCCTAATGCCAAAAGACTGGAATGTGTTGGAATTCATCCAGAAAGCCGACGCGAGAACTAAGAAAAAGCATGTGGCCACAGCACATCCATGGACGAGTGCATGACCTGGATCTTGATGGTGGCGGCCTCTTTGACGATTGCCGTGGGCCTTTCAGTCAACGGTTAGGCAGGGAACGATTTCAGCTATTTATGTTGCAGCAACATCATGCTAATTTTTAACCAGTGCTCTTGAACTTAGACAACTTCAAAGAGATGTGCCAGAAGCTGGATAGCGGAGGGCAGTGTTGGACGCCTGGAGAGTGCATCAGCCATGGGAGTGAAAGGTGGAAGCTTTTAGGGGAGCCCAGAGACAGCCGTTGCTGTCGGGGCATCTTTCTCGCTGTATAATTGTGTTTTGGTCAAGCTTTGGTGGTGGTGGGCTCTGCTTTGGGTATGACACCTGGTCATTCTGTGGGTGGTTGGGTGTCTTGTTTGGTATAGTCGACTCCTTGTCGTTAAGGTGTTGAGCCTTGGCTCTGTCGTTGCAGTCGCACCGTCCTCAGACATGGTTATAAGGGGCAGTGTCGGGAAAGGGTTCTTCTTCCAGACTCGAGGCAAATGCAGAATGTGTTCAAATATTAGGCAGAATTTTCTCAGTTTTGGGTGAGTCAGGAGA
This sequence comes from Alisma plantago-aquatica, assembly GCA_963693085.1. Classification (NCBI taxonomy): domain Eukaryota; kingdom Viridiplantae; phylum Streptophyta; class Magnoliopsida; order Alismatales; family Alismataceae; genus Alisma; species Alisma plantago-aquatica. The sequence goes on along the minus strand of OY856413.1, from coordinate 244,614,175 downwards.
CAAACTCATTGACTTCAGATTCTTTAACCACCTTGCATGAGGACGTTAAAAATTGTGCAGTCATTATTAGTCTACAACTAGGCTATCAATGAATCTCGATGGTGCTGAGCCAGTCTGCGTCGGAGTGTGGGAGCATGACAAAGCAGTGAGCATTCATATTTGCTACGATTGGTATATATATACTAGCAGAATACACGTGCTAAGCACGTGCGCTTAAGTTGAAATTATTTAAGACAAAATCACAAAATATAATCTTGTTCAGCCTTCTCTTTTATAATACATATTTTATTTACATATCGGAGTCATAATAAGTACTCATAATAAGTAGCATACAACCAACTAAAATAGAACAATTCAATGAATATCCGACTGACTCTCTCTATCTTGAAACTCCATCCTACAATCTATAAAAATTAAACAATTGTATGAACAACCAGTCGACTCTCTCTAACTTGTAATGTTTCATAACGAAAGTTATCTCCCCTCATCTTCTCCATCATGTGCATTTGGACTTCCAAATAATAGCATGAAAATCAGAAGACAAACGTGAAATGCAATTAGATAAAAATAAAGTGATGAAACATACGCATGAAATGATTGTGAACCCAATTCGACTAAATTGAAAATCAACTTCGATTTTTTTTTCAAAAAAGAGTTCAATTCAATTAACATACAATTGACTCCCTCCATCGTATGGTGTTCAAAAGATTGGCTGAACCAATGAGTACACAAACATGTTGCTGAAACTTTTTCCAGACCCAAGATTAATTTGTTGTTAGTGCAATTTGTAGTACACTACCAAACATAATAATTTAAATGGTATCTCATTATAAGAGAACAACACAATTAAAAGTCAGTTAACACCCTCCAACCCCCATGCACACACATAATTTGGACCCGTAAGTAGACATACAGACTGCTAGAACACAGACACATGTTAGATTGACAATCACACAAACCTGGAAAGCGGCGCTTCTATATCACCCCCACCCTCTTTACTTGGAGTGATAGCAAAAACATAACCTAAAAAATTAATTATCGAAAGAAAAAAAATGAATAACCTGTCAAGAAAACTGCTTTTAATAGACTGGACCGTTTGCACACAAACACATTGCCAAAACTCCCTCCAAAAAAAAAAATTACAACGTGATTTGTACTAAACTATTATAAAAAATAATTTATAAAGAACCCGCCAAGAGAGTAGCTCAAGTAAAAGCAAGTTAACTCCCTGCTCCATGTATGTAAACAGACTAATTTGACCAGTAAAACACAAAACCAGACTGTTGGAACACTGACTGAATCAATGACAACACAGTCAAACGTGGTACTTCATAACACATTTACCCTCTCTGATCGGCTGAACAGTAAAAAATAGCTCAAAATATGATATGAAGACACAAATAAGTAGGAAGGCATGTATAGGTTGTTGTAGTAAAAAAAACTAAAAGTATGAATTGAAAAAAAATAAACAAAAAAGTAAGCAAACATGCCTGTAGGTTAAAAGCACCACACACGTACTCATTTATAGTGATTAACCTGTCAAGAAAACTGCATTTAATAGGCTGGACCATTTGCACACAAACACATCGCCAATACTCCCTCCAAAAAAAATATATATATAGCGTGATTTGTACTAAACTATTATAGAAAATAATTTACAAAGAACCTGCCAAGAAAGTAGCTCAAGTAAAAGCAAGTTAACTCCCCGCTCCATGTATGTAAACAGACTAATTTGACCGGTAAAACACAACCAGACTGTTGGAACACCAACTAAATCAATGACAACAGAGTCAAAACATGGTACTTCACAACACATTTTCCCTCTCTGATTGGCTGAACAGTAAAAAGTAGCTCAAAATATGATTTGAAGCATAGAATTAAATGTCCGATTTCTATGTCGTGCCCGATGGCCCCGAAACAGATATTTTTCGAAATTTCGCACGAAAATTCGATATTTACGGCCCTAACGATTTCGACGACCAAATAAGCGAATTAAATCATGAAAATTTACCAGGACGATCTAAACGCCAAGATCTACACAAATATGCAATAATATTTCATATTGGATATGTGGGGTGGGGGGCCTCCCACTTTTGTAAGTGAAGGAAGCTGAACCATTTCGACAGAATTTCGATGGCAATTTCAATGGCAAAATGAAGGAATTAACTTATGAAATTTTGCAAACACAATGTTGAGACATAAACACACTAGACTATATAATACATTTATATGCTTAGAGGTTATGGTGGGATACATGTCTTGATGAGTGAGTGCATAAATGAACATATCTGTCAAGTCTGCTAGACAGTTAGTCTGTTAAAAGCTTCAAGTTACAGCTTAGAACTTAAAATTTACAGTTACAAGTTCCAAACTTACCAACTACAATTTGTACAAGTCTAGTATGAGCATTTAACTAAGTTACATGGGACATTTATGCATAGATTCAAGAAAGAACTTTGTTGTTTTTGATTTTTTGGAGTATTTCTACATATCTCTATAGAAGAGTGTAGAAATTGATGAAGGTAATGTATATGGTCTAGGGATAGGGGAAACATACCTTAGGATTAAGAAAGATAGCCTTTAGAAGCGAGAGATTAAAAAAAAATTGCCAAAATACCCAAGATGTAGCATTATCAGCTTTTGGAACAAATATCTCGAAATTTAATTTGTGTTTCTATACCATTTTGCAAAATTACGGCCCAAACTGGGCTTTTTGGTGTGAAATTTCACCATTTTTGTCAAAATTTCGCACCTAAGGTTGAAATTTTCGCGAAATTACATCCCATTCCCTGCATTTGTGTGTTTCGCATGTTCGATCGTAGGTTTCGATGTCCGATTGCAAAAAAAATGAAATTTCGACCGAAATTTCGCAATTTCGATCGAAATTTTGTTCCATGATTTGAAGACACAAATAAGTAGGAAGGTGTATATAGGTTGTTGTAGTAAAAAAATAGCTAAAAGTATGAATTGAAAAAAATAAACAAAAAAGTAAGCACACAGGCCTGTAGGTTGAAAGTACCACACACATACTTATCTATAGGATATAGATATATATCTAACACCCATATTCACACTGTGGTTGTTCTTATCAACCAAACACCATTTGCCGGTCAAAAATGGGAATCCAGTCAAACACAAAGTTATGTGAACTGATTTGGTTTGGTTATTTTGGGTGACATTACAGTTATTTGGAGAACTTGTCAGCCCACATGTACCCCAAACCATCTAAGATAAACCTCTCATAGTCTGTCCTCAACACTTTTCACTCCTGCATTAATATTACTAGGCAGAAACCCATACGTCGTGTGGTTGCCTTAATACAATATAAGGACTAATTTGAAACTAAAAATAAAGGGAAAAAATTTATTACATCCCCTCCCACACCCTTCCATGTACCTGTGGCAACATGGACTTGAGTCCCAGATCGCCCATTGAACTTGTTGGAGGCTTGTCTTTCAAAGAGGAGAGTTGGCGTAGGACCATGGTTGTACAGGCGTTGGCCTAGGCGCGTCAGGACAGCTTGTACGGGCCTAGGTGGCCCCCAGGCTCCCGAATCCAGGTGCCCAGCCTCAATAGGCGTCTAGGCAGCTTACCTGTGCACTACATGGCCTGGCTTGTGGGCTTTTGAGTCAAGTCACTCACCCCCTCCTTGTTTCCTGACCCTAGCGAGACACACAAGACATACACTCCCCCACTCTCCAGCGAGTCTCCCCGACGAACCAAATACGTCCTCCTCCCCCGCCTCATCCTCCTCCTCTTCTTCCTCCCACTCTTCTCTACCTCCTCTTCTAATGTTGTCGTCCTCCTCTCCTACTGTCGTCCTCCTCCCCCCACCTATTCCTTCATTTGCTCCTGTTATCGTCCTCCTTCCCTATCTCCTCTTCCTCCTCCCCCGCCTCTTTGTGCTCAAGTAGTAGCATTTTCTTCTGTTCATCTTCTTTGGTGTCCATGCCGTCCTCTTCTATCCTTTTTTTTGTCCTTTTGACATTGATACATATAGGTTATACATAACTTGTATGTAATTATATACGATTATGTGCATAGAATTATACATGATCATATGTATATAAGCATATTCATAAACATATAAATAAAAAATTAAGGAAAACTAGGAATGCTTAGGCAATGCTCGACCACCTGGCCGCCTAGAACTTTGTAGCAAGTCTCTGACTTTAACAAAAAAGGGCCATTTTTCACAATTCTATAGGCTCCCCCGAATTTCCAGCACGATGAATAGTCGATCGTCGATTTTTCGCAACTTTTCAAGATTTTTCCCGCTTTTCGTGATTAATATGATTTTTCGTGACTTTTCAGGAATATGTACATTTTTTTCTCTTTGAATTTGCTTGCTCTTTTTACAAATCCATGCACAAAGAACTTCCAATATAAACTAACCTCCAACCCCACTCTCCCAAAGGACCATATTGTTACATTGTTCCTCCTTTCCCCTTCCTCCCCCTTCTTATATGTTGTGTTTGCATCCTTCAATTAATATTCTTCTCTTTAGTCAGAAAATATAAAATCCTCCTAAGAATTCTCATATTTCTTTCATATTTGCATCTTATGAGTCATTACCATTATCATGAATTCTCAATGTTTCATTAATCAATACAATACTTTCACGTTGTGAAGAAGTATATACTATGATGTTGTGTTGTTGTATTGATATGTACACCCCTGTCCTATATATAGGAAAGGAGGCTATTACAAGAAAGCACAAAGGAAGCGACTTAACCCTAATGGGCCATGGGAAACAGGCCCATGTAGACAATAGACTAATAACTTATTAACTAAATAGGCTATATTCTAACACTCCCCTCAAGCTGGAGCATGGGTGAATGTATGTCCAAGCTTGGAGTTACATGACTCGATTGAACGATAAGAAATAAACGAAAGATAGATATCACTCCCATACAAAAATTGTTACTCCCCCTTAAACAAGACTTCCTAAAAAAATATGATGACGTCTCTTTGAGATGTGTTCTGCAGGTTGGAGAAGCTCGAGCTTTGAAGGTATTTCTCATGAAGTGCATCTGGAGTGAAGAACATGTGAAGCAGACAATCATAAATACCACAACTTTGTCGTCTTCACGGGAGAGGAATGTGGAGTGGAATAAGCGCACTCAACACATCCAACATACATAATGCGGCATGAACGCGGAGGCACAATATCGATTTAGCAGTGATGTCTCTGAATTGTCTGAGAAGTGTAGCCAACTGGAATTAGCGCAGATGACCACCAACGTGCATAACGTGGCACGAACACGCTGGGCGAGGTGCTGAGGTGTCGTCTCAACACGTAGAAGTAGCAGATGCAACTCGGAGAAGACGTGATGAAGTAGCTCGGTGAAGATCATTCTAGATAAATCCTTGCAGAAACAATTTTAGCACAGGCTTGAAGACAAGCTTCGAAGATGAAGAAGCAACCATCTGGAACACCATCAACCATGGTTGTATAGGCGACCAGGCGTTGCCTGGGGACGCCCAGGCGGAGGCCCAGGCGTTATATATATATATATATATATATATATATATATATATATATATATAGAGAGAGAGAGAGAGAGAGAGAGATCGATAGATTAATTTAATGGATACATGTAAAATTTATGAAAAATAAAGTTAAATCAGTATATGGTTAAATAATATCAAAATCAGTACATAAATAAACAAAAATTAGTAGATAACTAAATAAAAATAGTAGCTAAATAAATACAAATAAGTAGATGAGTAAATACAACTAAGTAGATAAATAAATACAAATCAGTTGATCAATAAAGTTACATCAGTAGATGATTATATAATTTCAAAATCAGTACACAAATAAATTCAAATGAGTAGATAACTAAATAAAAAACAGTAGACGAATAAATTCAGTAGATGAATAAATACAAATAAGTAGATGAATAAATACAAATCAGTTGATAAACTAATATAAATCAGTAGATGATTGAATAATACCTAAATCAGCACATAAAAAATACAAATAGTAGATGAATAAATACATTAAATACAAATCAGTTGATAAATTGTTATAAATCAGTAGTTGATTAAATAATTCCTAAATTAGCACATAAATAAATACAAATAGTAGATGAATAAAATACAATAAATACAAATCAGTTGATAAATAAAGTTAAATCAGTAGATGATTAAATAATATCAAAATTAGTACATAAATAAACACAAATCAATAGATAACTAAATAAAAACAGTAATAAATAAAAACAAATAAGTAGATGAATAAATACATAAGTGGAAAAGTAAATATGAATCAGCTGATAAATAAAGTTACATCAGTAGATTCTTATATAATTTCAGAAGCAGTATAAATAAATTCAAATGAGTAGATAGCTAAATAAAAAACAGTAGATGAATAAATACAAATAAGTAGATGAATAAATACAAATCAGTTGATTAACTAATATAAATCAGTGATGATTAATCAATTCTCAAATCAGTACATAAATAAATACAAATAGTAGATGAATAAATTAATATATACAAATCAGTTGATAAATAAAGTTAAACAGTTGACAACTAAAGTTAAATCAGTAGATGATTAAATAGTATCAAAATCAATACATAAATAAACACAAATCAGTAGATAACTAAATTAAAACAGTAGATAGATAAATACAAATAAGCATATGAGTAAATACAATTAAGTAGCGCCTGGGCGGGCCCGCCTGGCCCGCCTAGCACGCCTGGCATAGCCTTTGATGCTGGGCGCTCAGATATGGAGACCCCATTGGCCGCCTGAGCCGCCTAGGCGCGCCTAGGCCCCGCCTGGGGCCCGCCCGTACAACACAGCCATCAACGCAGCATGGATGATCAACTTGAACATCATCAACACCAAAGGGACTAGAGGCCGGAATATGCACAGCAAACTCTTGTGCTGACGTACATAATGTGGTACGAACGCGGGAGTCTTGGTGTCAATGATGCAACTGTAAGATCCTATAATGATGTCTGAAAAGTAATGTGATGCTAAGTGGGAATGACGCGCCATAAAGACATCAAGAAACCAGATGTGTTGAAGAACATGAAGCTCCATGAAGATAGTCTGGAATATCATCTCATCTCATCTCTCTCTCCTCTCTCTCTCCTCATATCCTCTCTCTCATGTTCTCTTCATACCCTCCTCTCTATCTCTCTCTCTCTCCTCTATTCCCCCTCGCACACCAAATACGACGAGAGTGAGTAGATGGTGTGGAAAAAAAGAAATATGACCGCCCCCGCGCGTGGAAAGACACACATAATGGGTGGGCATGTGGGAAAGGAAAAGGTCAAACGAGAGGTAGTATGGAGAAAACAACAACAAAAAGACTACCGGAATGGAAACATCGGTAGAAAGAGGAGATACACTACCAAAATTTTGCTCGGTAGGGGAGGAAGTGGCACTGCCGGAATGGTTTCTCGGCATGAAAATAGATAACCGGAATCAATATGTAAAACACACTCAATTAAGATCCGGATAGAGAAAATAAAGGGATCCTTTCTTGACCCAAAAAGGACATTTGTCCAGCCCTTAAGCCAACAAATATGGGGGTGCGGGGGAGGAGCCCCACAAAAAATTTTGTGGGTTAAAAAATAGGAATAGGATATGATTATCATAAGTATTGGAGGAGAGATGGACATTTGGAGGACGTCAAACTAGAACTAGAAGTATGTTGACTACTCCTGACACGCCGTGTCTGTGATTTGACATGTCATGTAACTTTTCAGGGGTGAGGCAGACTGCTGATGACACGTTGTGTAGTATTGTTGACACGCTGTTAAATAGTGTTTTATTTAGCTATTTATATTCTCTTGTTATTTCCCTATTCTATGTGGATCTATATGTAATTGTTCTTTCTATAAATATACGGGGTACACAGATTGTGCACTCTAACCCTTACAGAAAATTCAAGATGGTACTAGAACAGGCTTACTAGCCGCCGCCCGCCCCTGCGCCGCTGCCCCTCTCTCTCTTTCTCTCCTCTTCCCGCCGCCGCCTTCTCCCCGAGGCTACCGCCCGCCGCCATTGCGAGACTGGCTGTGCCGCCATTGCGAGACTCTGGCTGTTGTTGGTGTCATCCGCGGCTTCCCCCCCCCCCGTATGGGCGCTGGCTTGCTAGCCCTGCTGCCTGCCACCACCAGCCATCCGTCTTGAGGGTCTTCGGAGCCCTCTCCTTTTCAGCCCGCGTCGGCCTTTGAGCCGCTGGGTTATCTGTTGCACCTCGACGTAGTCTTCATGTAAATTGGTCCCTCCACTTCTTTTTTTGCTTGTTGTCGCTTAGCCGGAAGATCTAGGCAGTTCTGTCTTTCTTGGCTGTTGTTTTCTGCTATTGGACTCGGGTCTCGATCATGGCTTCCTCCCATGATGATTTCCAACGTCAAGAAACTACCGTGAAGTTGGATGGGTGCAACTATCAACACTGAGTCTGCTTTATAGAGATCTTTGCAAAATCCCAAGGCAAGCACTCCCATCTAACTCAGGATCAGCCTCCTGTTCTGCCCAGTACTGTCGAGTTGAAGGATAAAAAGATCAACGATGATTAGGTCAAAGATGACTCGAATGTGATGACGTGGATCCTGAACAGTAGTAAAACTCACATTAGTGTTACTCTTCTTCGTCTCCCAACTGCCAAGAAGATGTGGGATCAACTGGCCAGTACCTACTCTCATAGCAAGAATCTGAAGGTGTTTGACTTGAACAAACAGCTGACCCGCCTACATTTCTCTGGGCCCGATATTGTTGACTATTTTTCAACTTTCAAAGGCTTCTAGGCGAACTTGAGAACCTTCATCCGCTCTCTATTGTCTTAGCCACTATGCAGCGACAACGGCAGGAACTTCAGGTTGTCCAGTTCTTATGCGGATTTCCTGACTCATATGCTGGAGTGGTTGATCAGATCTTTGTCAGTGATCCACTACCGACGTTGGAGAGTCATTTCAGCATCTTCAACGACAGGCGGCTTCTTCCTCTGATCCGACTTCTGACACTGGTGACACTACTGCTCCTATTGCCATGGCTGGCCGAGGTCATGGTAGGGGTTGAGGTCAACCTCAGGTTAATCGTCCTCCTGGTTCGGGATGAGGACGTGGGTCCCTTAGCCGTGGCTCCCTTGGTCGTGGTTCATCTGTTGATGTCTCTAGAGGTACCGTAGCTCAGCAGTACTGTGACTTTTGTAATTGCACCAACCACACTAAGGACAGATGTTGGAAGAAACATGGCACACCTGTGTGGGCCAATGTTGCGTCTGAGGGTGCTTCTCAGACTTCTCTTGCTGCTACCTCGAGTTCCTCCACTGCTGAGTTCATTCGCTTAGAGGTGGAAGGTCTCCTGCTAGAAAAGATCGGTGCTTCCTCTTCTTCTGCTGCTACATCTGGAGCTCACGCTGTAACTAACACTGGTTCTGATTCTTCCATTCTGAGTGCTCCTCTTATAGTGCTGGTAACACCAAATGAGTGATTGATTCTGAGCTTCTTCACATCTCCAGCAATCGTTCTGTTTTTTCTAAATTATCTAAACCTTGTCCTAAATCGCTGTTATGCTTGCTGACAGATCCAAATCTGTTGTGTCTGGGATTGATGAATTTTATGCTCAAGTTCTTCTGAGATCTGCTCTATATGTGTCCAATTTTCCGCTAAACCTATTATCTGTCAGTAAAATTGTACGTAACTTGAACTGCAGTCTGACCTTTGTACCGGGTACTTGTGTTTTTCAGGAACTTTGCACGAGGATGAAGATTGGTGGGGGCATGAAGGACCTGACGGACTCTACTATTTGAATGATTTGAAACGGATCGGCACTACAGCTCTAGCTCCAGCATTGTCTTCTTCTGTTTCTGCATTACAGTGGCATTATAGACTTGGGCATCCATCATCTGATAAACTAAAACATGTTATTTCTGGTGTAGGAACGCACAGTTTTCAGTAGGAGACATGTCAATTAGGCAAACAGTCCAAAATTGTATTTCCCAAAAAAAATTAGATTGATAGCAAAACCATTTTTCAATTAGTTCATGTTGATGTATGGGGTCCTTGTCATGTTCCAAGTTTGTCAGGCAATAAATACTTTATTTTGTTCATTGATGATTACTCTCGTGATACTTGGTTGTTTTTTATGAAAGAAAGATCACAAGTCTTGCCTACTATTAAGTTCTTTTTTGCTGAAATTAAAACCCAATTTTCTATGCCCATTCAAATTATGCGCACTGATAATGCCTTGGAATTTGTTCAAAAAATGGAATTATTTTGTTGTTTTGTGGGTACCATTCATTAGACATCTTGTGCTTACACACTCCAACAGAACGGTGTTGCTGAAAGGAAAAATAGGCATTTACTTGAAGTTACTAGAATTCTCATGTTGCATTCTAATGTTCCAAGACATTTTTGGCCGGAAGCGGTTCTCACTACCTGTTTTCGAATAAATCACATGCCCTCGTCTGTTATTGGGAATAAAATTATTGTCTAAGTGCTACCACCCCACATTCCTCTTTTTTTGTACCTCTAAGGATTTTTGGGTCAACTTGTTTTGTTCGTTTGCTTGGACTTGACTCGGGACAAGTTGTCTCCTAGAGCTGAAAAATGTATTTTTTTTGGGATATTCACGTACTCAGAAAGGATATCGGTGCCATAATCATGTTACTAAGAAGTGGTTCACGAGCAATGATGTGGTTTTCTTTGAGGACACTCCTTACTATACTACAGGGAACACCTTGAGTTCAAATCTCATTTCAACGCCTCTGCCTATTATTAGTGATTCTCCTTCTGCTTTGCAGCCTGCTGAGACTACGTCTCCTCTTATTGTTTACCAACGCATGAATCGGCAGCCGCAGTCTACTCCTGCCCAAGACCCCTCCACAGAAAACCAATCTTCTCCTTCAGAAGGTCCTGCACCCGTCGAGGTAACTTTTGATCTAGATTTACCTATTACTCTCAAGAAAGGCACTCGGTCATGTACCTCTCGTAGTATTGCTAACTATGTTTCTACTGCACACCTCAGTGTCCATGTTAGTAATTTTGTTGTTGTTCTTTCTGCTGTTTCTGTCCCCAAAAATGTTCATGATGTTTTACAAAGTACGGCATGGACACATGCCATGACTGAGGAGATGACTGCTCTTACTGACAAAGGTCACTGGGATTTGGTTGATCCTCCATCTAATTGCAAGCATGTTGGATGTCGTTGGGTGTACACTGTCAAGTATCATCCTAATGGAACTGTTGAAAGCCTGAAGGCCCGCCTAGTAGCCAAGGGGTACACTCAGACTTATGGTATTGATTACTTTGAAATTTTTTCTCTTGTTGCCAGGCTAAATTTTGTGTGGGTTCTTCTATCTGTAGCAATCAATCTGGATTGGCCCCTTATCCAGCTAGATGTCAAGAATGCCTTTCTTTATGGTGATCTCCAAGAGGAAGTCTATATGGAGCAACACCTGGGTTTGTTGCTCAGGGGGAGTCACACAAAGTCTGTCGCCTCAAAAAGTCTATTTATGGACTCAAGCAGAGTCCACGTGCCTGGTTTGATAAACTGAGCAACATTTTGTCCACCTATGGCTTCCTCAGATCTCATGTTGATCACTCTGTCTTTATTAAGAAGATCTCTCGTATTGTGGTTCTAATTGTGTATGTTGATGATATTATTTTATCTGGCGGTGATCTTCTGAAATTCATGCTACTACAGCCTACTTATGCAAGCACTTTGACACTAAAGATCCGGGAAAGTTGAGATACTTTCTGGGAATTGAAGTTTCCAGGACTGCTAACGCTCTTGTTATATCTCAAAGAAAGTATGTTCTAGATCTTCTACTGGAGACTGAAATGCTTGGAGCTCAGACCACTGATACGCCCCTAGATCCTAATGTAAATTGGGATGATGATGAATCTCCCATGTATCCTGACAGTAAAAGATATAGGACTGGTTGGCAAACTAATCTATTTGACAGTTACTAGAGCTGATATTTCTACTGTTGTTGGTCTTGTTAGCAGGTATCTTGACAAGCCTAGATAGTGTCACTAGGAAGCACTGTGTCATATCCTGAGGTATCTGAAGAAATTCCCTGGTAAAGGCCTTTTCCATAGAAAATATGGTCATTGCTCTCTTGAAGGCTACTCTGATTCTGACTGTTGGAAGTAAGATAGACAGAAAATCTACTTCTGATTACTGTACTTTTGTTGGTGGAAATCTTGTTACCTGGAGGAGCAAAAAGCATAATATTGTTGCTAGATCTAGCGTTGAGGCTGAGTACCAGGCTATGGCTCACATAGCTTGTGAACTTCTGTGGGTACAGTCTCATCTAAAAGAACTTGATGTGGGGTCTTCTGCTCCTATTCCCATGCATTGTGATAATAAAGCAGCTGTTTTTATTGCAAATAATCCTATTTTTCATTAGCGGACCAAGCACATTGAAGTTGACTCCCACTTCATTAGAGAAACTATTCTGACTAGTCGTATCCGCACTCCTTTTACTCGCACAGAAGATCAAGTTGCTAATATCTTCACAAAGCTGTTGGCCAAAAAACATTTCAGCTCTCTTATGGACAAGTTGGGCATGATTGATATCTATGCTCCAACTTGAGGGGGAGTGTTAAATAGTGTTTTGTTTAGCTCTTTATATTCTCTTGTCATTTCCCTATTCTATGTGGACCTATATGTAATTGTTCTTTCTATAAATATACGGGGTACACATATTGTGCACTCTAACCCTTACAGAAAAAGACACGTCATGTAGCTCCTTCACTGAAAGTTGGATGACTCCTTGCAACACGTCGTGTGAAAATGGGACATGTCGTGTCGGATGTCGGAGGCATGAATTGGATCTCCGCCAGCACGTCGTGTTCCAAGTGGACACATCGTGTCTGAAGTCGGAGGCTTGACTTTGTTGTTCGCCGACACGCCGTGTTCCAAGGATGACACGCCATGTTTTTTGCGATCTGCGTCATTAGGACGAGTTCTGGAATCAAACGCGATGTGTGTTTTGAGCAACACGTTGTGTCTTTTTCGTTCTGGATGAAACTCTGCGCCGTCAGGATGGTTTCTGGAGCGCGACACACCGTGTTGTTTGAACAACATGTCGTGTTGGCGACGACTGATGCACGATCTCAACGAGAATTGGCGTCGTCAAGGAGATAAATACCCCGGGAATTAGCATCATGGGTCGACGGGAATTAGTGACGTCTTTTGTACTCCTTTGATCATGAACAAAGGTGACTCCTTACTTGACCACGGTCAGATCTGGATGGGAATTAACGTCGTCCAGGGTCTCGAGAAGCGGTGTAGCGGTGGAGTGATGGAGCGGCTGGATGCAGAGGTGATGGATGGGCAGCGGCTCGACGTAGAGACTGCAGGGCAACGAGGCAGTGAAGACAATGGCGGCAGTTTCTGGAGCGAAGGTATATGTGCTTGGCGTGGCTGCTTCAATGGCGGCGGCCAGAGCTGCTTGACGAACAGATCTTCGGGGAAGGTGACGACTAACAGATAGATCTAGACGGGAATGATGGCGTAGTCTAAAGTCACTGATAGACTAGGATAGATTGCCGAAAAGGATGGCGTCGGATGATAGTTTTGGATCGAAAAACATAGATTGTATGTCGGGAAGGTTGATGTTGACGTACGTATCTATGTGAAAATGGGAGGAAGGGCCATCGAGGCCGGAAGTGCCTAGCGGGCAGCCGGCCTATGCCATGGAAGAGGCGGCAGCGGCCGCCTGCAGGCGGCGGTGCTCCCCCTGTTGCTCTCTCTAGGAGAGAGAGAGAGAGGGCGGCCGACGGCTAGGGCTAGAAGGGGCAGCCGAGAGAAGAGGGAAGGGAGGCGGCGGCTAGGGTTCTCTCTCCCTCTATACTGCTCTGATACCATGTGAAGACCTGTATACTATGATGTTGTGTTGTTATATTGATATGTACACCCCTTGCCTATATATAGGAAAGGAGGCTGTTACAAGGAAGTACCAAGGAAGCGACTTAACCCTAATGGATCATGGGCAACAGGCCCATGTAGACAATAGACTAATAACCTATTAACTAAATAGGCTATATTGGAACACACGTGTTTCTCTCAAATTGTTATGTACATTGTTATTGCTCAACTTTTTTTAGTCATTTTCCTACTTTTTCGCTCATAAGATTGTATTTCTAGTGACCTTAATAGTTAATGTTTGTGATATACATACATGCATATATGAGTGCGCCAGTGTGTGTGTGTGTGTATCCGACTTATTACTGATTATCTTCAAACAGTTGAGCGAACTTTGATCGAAAGTTATTAGTTTTACCAAATTTTCCCATTTGTTCTCAAAATCTAAAACATGGATGGATGTACAAAAAGTCACATAAAACATACCTTTCAATCTGAGAGGAATTCTATGGTTACACATCATGCTGTTAGCACTTCACTTCATCCATCATGTTGATATCCTAAGAAAGAAATGATCTTTTTCTTCACTTTCGTACTGATATTGGACCTCAGTAATGAAACTTATCAAAATTTGGGATATTCACTTCGTCCAACTTGGCTTTGCCTCCTAAACTTCTAGATGGAGTAAGACTTGAATGTGTTGCTTAGTTCTAGTAAGTCATCACTCCATCTATATTTTAATCAATTAACACTAATCATTAGAAATAACATAAACCAAGGAATAACAATCATTTTTTTACGTGATCCAAAACTAGAACAAATATTTTAGGACTCAAACCAAGTCCTTTATGAGCAAAAGTTGTTACATGGTTGTTTAGCCTCTGATGTCCTGCCAGTAATACTTGACCATCATATATGTATTTAAATTAAGTCGGTATAATGGCATAGAATATTTTTTTTGTTCCCACCAAAGAATGGGTCATACATATCTTCTGGTAAGCCCCATGCACCCTCACCCATAGAAAACGTGTAGCATTTTAGTCATTGGCTGGGCTTGGAAAAGCAGACCTACAAGACTGTTTGGGTGAAATGTGACTCCCATATCAGGGTAGATAATAACATCATGATCCACAATTTCATATCCATGTAGGATGCTTCCACAATCCCCACATTTTAATCCACCGGTGACCATTGACCACTTCTTGTCTCCACACGGTATGTTGGACTTTCGCCTTAGAAACCCGCTACTCAATCCACATGGTACTCAC
This sequence comes from Alisma plantago-aquatica, assembly GCA_963693085.1. Lineage (NCBI taxonomy): Eukaryota > Viridiplantae > Streptophyta > Magnoliopsida > Alismatales > Alismataceae > Alisma > Alisma plantago-aquatica. The sequence goes on along the minus strand of OY856413.1, from coordinate 244,599,067 downwards.
TGTTCAATGCAACCATCTCAAATGTTGATTTTTTCACCTTGCTCTTTATGTCTTTACCTGATTTGTGGGGTTAAAAAGCCATCGAGTATTGGAGAACAGTGCACCAACTAAACTCTTCACCTAACAGGATCACATAGCAAGGCAACAGGATTAAAGGTCTTGTAAGAACTCTGATGTCATTTGGTTTTCCATTTTCAAGCCCATGCATCAAGTTTGTGTTGCCGGTAAAACATGGCTAGTTGTGTCATTGTGGGATTAGTTATCACAGTGAGCAAGAAATAAAAAACTCGATAATAGGTGAAAATATTACAGAAGATATCACCTTCATGATCTTCACAGAACTAGATGGCCACGCCATAATATAGCCATCAACTACAAAAATCCAATAAACCAAAAGTTCTCTGTGTTCGGTCAAGGTACTGCATAGAATATATGTGGAAAGCGGGCATATATGCAGAGGCATATGTGGCTTTGGTTTTTTTTTAATTAATTATATAAGAGAACAAATAATATATACTTAAAGTGCACTTTTATACAATTAAATATGTTAACATATAAACACATAAATAAGCATGTAAAGTATGTAACTTGTATGTATGTGTGTGTGTGTGTGTGTGTGTGTGTGTGTGTGTATATATATATATATATATATATATATATATATATACCTATATATATATATATATATATATATACCTATACCTATACCTATATATATATGTATACCTATACCTATACCTATATATATATATATATACCTATACCTATACCTATACCTATATATATATATATATATATATATATATATATATATATATATATATACCTATACCTATATATATATACCTATACCTATATACCTATACCTACAGATATATACCTATACCTATACCTATATATATACATATACCTATACCTATATATATACATATACCTATACCTATATATATATATATATATATATATATATATATATATACCTATATATATACCTATATATATATATATATGTATATATATATACCTATATATATATATAGAGAGAGAGAGAGAGTCAGGCTAGAATACACTCGAGTGTACGGATCGCACGAATACACTCGAGTGTGTTTGCATATCAAGACTGTTTTTTGCAAAATGTAAACCGTTGATCTTCACCATCATACTATAACTAGGCTACATACAAATTTTGAGCCCATTTGGATGAGTGTAAGTCACTCATCCAAAGGCAACAAAATCGACGACTAATTTGAAATGCATAATTTTTGCGGTCTTCATAACATGAGCTATACATATCCAAATGTGCTCAAATTTTGCGTATGAGTTGTTCACGAGATGTTTAAGAAGATCAACGGATTAGATTTTCAAAAAAAAATACTGCATCATGAAAAACTACTTGAGTGTATTCCGCTAGGATACACTCGAGTGTATCCGGAGCGGAATACACTCAAGTAGTTTTTCATGATGCAGTATTTTTTTTGAAAATCTAATCCGTTGATCTTCTTAAACATCTCGTGAACAACTCATACGCAAAATTTGAGCACATTTGGATATGTATAGCTCATGTTATGAAGACCGCAAAAATTATGCATTTTCAAATTAGTTTCGCGCGTCGATTTTGTTGCCCTTTGATGAGTGACTTACACTCATCCAAATGGGCTCAAAATTTGTATGTAGCCTAGTTATAGTATTACGGTGAAGTTCAACGGTTTACATTTTACAAAAAATAGTTTTGATATGCAAACACACTTGAGTGTATTCGTGTGATCCGTACACTCGAGTGTATTCTAGCCTGACTCTCTCTCTCTCTCTCTCTCTCTCTCTCTCTCTATATATATATATATATATATATATATATAGAGAGAGAGAGTCAGGCTAGAATACACTCGAGTGTACGTATCACACGAATACACTCAAGTGTGTTTGTATATCAAGACTATTTTTTTCAAAATGTTAACCGTTGATCTTAACCGTCATACTATAACTAGGCTACATACAAATTTTGAGCCCATTTGGATGAGTGTAAGTCACTCATCCAAGGGCAACAAAATCGACGCGCGAAACTAATTTGAAATGCATAATTTTTATGGTCTTCATAACATGAGCTATACATATCCAAATGTGCTCAAATTTTGCGTATGAGTTGTTCATGAGATGTTTAAGAAGATCAATGGATTAGATTTTCAAAAAAAATATTGCATCATGAAAAACTACTTGAGTGTATTCCGCTCCGGATACACTCGAGTGTATTCTACCCTGACTCTATATATATATATATATATATATATATATATTTATATATATACATATATGTATATATACATATATATATATATATGTTTGTGTGTAGAAGTAGTTTAATAAAAAAATTAAACAAGACGATTAATTAAATAATATACACGATCTTAGTAAAAAAAAGTCGCTTATGCAACACATGTGGCCGCATTTCTAGTTAAGGCCGCGTAGTCTGTTGTAGAGTCACATGCGGTTTGAAGAGATGGTTGAAATATATATATATATATATATATATATATATATATATATGGCTAAAAGAATAGTGAACCTGAGTACATGTATATTATATGTACCCATCTTCATTTCTGATGGTTGCACAACTATAATGAACAATCTAACCTTACAGATGTGATGTATAACCCTTAGATAACACGTGTGTTACATTATATATTTCTTGTTTTACATAGCTTGCTATTTGTTTTGTTAATTCTCTTTTATATATGGACCTCTCTGTAATTCTTTCAGTATTATATATATGAGGGTGCACACATTGTGCAACCCTAAGCTCTCCAAATCTCATTGTTTTTCACATGGTATCAGAACGGGACGATCCACCTTAAACCTAATCCCTATCTCCACCAACCCTAGCCGCCACCACACTCCGAAATCTCCTTTTTTTCGCCGCTACAGTACTGCTACAGTACTGCCGCCGCTGCCGATTGTCGTCCACCCCTCCGCAGCCCTCCATCCACCTCTAATCCCCTAATAAACTCCATCCTTGTGGCCTAATCCACCACAGGACCCTCCGTCTAGCTCCGTTTCTCTTTCCGAAATCTCCGGACAGCCTCGGTAACTTTCCAGTTCTGGCACGTTGACGGCGTAACGGGCTTCATCCTCTCTGTCTGCCTGCGCCTCATGGTGGAGTGATTGATCCTCCATGTTGGCGTAGGTTTTTTCTCTTCATCTGCTGCCCCTACGTGGGTTTTTTTTAAGATCCATGTGTGGATCTTCTACCTTCTACTACTAGTCCATGTGTTGGACTTCTGCCTCTGACAGCTGACTACTCCTGCCTGTGCATGCTTGCCTGTGCCTGCCTTCCTGCCTGTTCTCATGGCGTCTTCTGGAGATGACTTCTAGAGAGACTCGCGCCGTCAAGTTACCACTGTTAAACTTGACGGGCGCAATTACCAACTTTGGGTGTGCTCCTTTGTGATATATGCCAAATCACAAGGGAAGTACTCTCATCTGATTCGCACTGGTCCGCCTCAACCTGCAGCGAACGCGGATGAAAAAGACGTCAAAACTTTTGATGATTGGGTCCCTGAAGACTCGACTGTGATGACATGGATTCTGAACAGTGTCGTTGAGAAGATCAGTGTTACTTTACTTTAGGCTACCTACGGCGAAGCAGATGTGGGATCAACTCGCCAGTACCTACTCTCACAGTCAGAATCCCAAGAAGGTCTTCGACATAACCAAGCAACTGGGGCGACTCCAATTCACGGGATCTGACATCTCCGACTACTTCTCCACCTTCACCGGCCTGTGGGGTGAGTTGGAGACTTACCACCCGCTGTCTACTGATCTGGCGACTATGCAGAAACAGCGAGCAGAACTACAGCTGATACAGTTTCTGAGTGGCTTGCCAGAATCCTATGTTGGCGTTGTGGATCAAATCTTGGCGAGTGATCCGCTCCCTACTTTGCAGAGTGCCTACCAGCGTCTCCAGCGTCTTTCTTCATCGACACCGTCTCCTGAGACTGGAGATTCTACTGCCCTGGCTGCTTGGGTCGGGCGTGGTCGTGGTCGTGGCCGTGGCCGTGGCCGTTCCACTGATGGTCGTCCTCCCCTGGGTGCAGGACGGGGACGTGGACCTGGTGCTGGACGAAGATCCCCTCCTGCTGCCTCACCTCCTGCTGTTGCGCGTCCTCAGCAAGGACAGCGTGTGTGTACCTTTTGTGGCCGGTCTAACTATATTGAAGAAAAGTGCGGGGAAAAGTACAGTAAACCGGCTTGGGCCAATGTTGCTGCAGATTCATCGTCTACTGCTTCTGAGGCTGTTACTCCGACGCCTGAGCCAGCGACTGCGGGAGCGATCGCAGACTACATTCGTGCTGAGGTGGAACGCCTCCTTCTTGAGCGTGATGGCTCTTCGACTGCTGCTTCTACTAGTGGAGCACATGCTGCATACTCTGGTTATGATACTGCATTCCTGAGTTCCTCCTCACCTTCTACTTCTGGTAATACCAAATGGGTGATAGATTCTGGTGCCTCTGCACATATATATGGCAATAGATCTCTGTTTAAACTCTATCTACACCTGTCCGTAACTCTTCTGTTATGCTAGTTGATGGCTCAAAGTCTTCGGTCTTTGGAGTCGGTGATATTGTTTCTCAGTTTTGGCTCAAGTCTGCCTTATATGTGCCTAGATTTCCTCTGAACTTATTATTAGTCAGCAAAATTTTACGAAGTTTGAACTGTAGCCTGACTTTTGTTCCTGGTTCATGTGTTTTTCAGGACCTTCGCACGAGGACGAAGATTGGTGGGGGTATGAAGGTGCTGATGAACTCTACTACTTGGACCAGTTACCGCGATCAGAGAAAGCTGCTATGGTATCTGCTTTATCAGCTTCTGTTTCTGCACTGCAGTGGCACTACAGGCTGGGACATCCATCGTCAGAGAAGCTGCGTCATTTAGTTTCTGATATTGGCAGTTGTAATTTTCAGTGTGAATCTTGTCAACTGGGAAAACAGACTCGTACTGTGTATCCTAGACGTAGTACTGTGAGCAGTAAAAACATTTTTGATTTAGTTCACTCTGATGTATGGGGTCCATGCCATGTACTGAGTTTGTCTGGTTACAAATATTTCATTCTATTTATTGATGACTTTTCTAGGACTACTTGGTTGTTTCTACTAAAAAATAGGTCTGAAGTGTTGTCTACTATCAAATATTTTTTTGCTGAAATAAAAACGCAGTTTGGTTTGCCTGTTAAAGTTTTCCGCACTGATAATGCTTTAGAGTTTGTTAAGCATGAAGTGGCGGTTTTCTGTAAATCTGTTGGTACGCTCCACCAAACTTCATGTGCCTATACCCCACAACAAAATGGTGTCGCTGAGCGGAAAAATAGACACTTATTAGAAGTTACCAGGACTATCATGATGCATTCTCATCTGCCCCGCTCCTATTGGCCTGAGGCTATTTTGACTGTGTGTTTTCTGATTAATAGGATGACATCGTCTGTTATTGGAAATAAGATTCCTATACAGGTTCTGCAACCTGAGACTTCTTTGTTTGTTGTGCCTCCTAGAATTTTTGGGTGTACCTGCTTTGTCAGATTACTTGGACCTGCTTCTGATAAATTGTCTCCTCGAGCTGCTAAATGCATTTATCTGGGCTATTCTAGAACTCAGAAGGGTTACAAGTGTTATAATCCCAATACAAGGAAATGGTTTACTAGTAGTGATGTTGTCTTTTTTGAAGATACACCGTATTATTCTTCAGCAGGAGATAGTTTGCAGACAGACATTCTTGCCTCTCCTTTGCCTGTTATTTCTGACTGTGTGCCTGACAATACTGACACTGTGACTACTGAAACTCAAGATCCTCCTCTTATTGTTTATCAGCGCAGGAATAGAGCACCTTCTACGCAAGTACCCCCCCAAGGCAACCAATCTTCTCCTCCAGAAGGTTCTGTTGCACCTGAAGTACACTCTGACTTTGACATACCTATTGCACTCAGAAAGGGTACTCGTTGCTGCACTTCTCATAGCATTGCTCAGTTTGTATCTACTGCTCATATGAATACTCATTCTAGCAATTTTGTATAAGCTTTATCTGTTGTGGTTGTACCTAAGAATGTTCAGGATGCATTGAAAAGTACTGCTTGGACATCTGCTATGAAAGAAGAAATGATTGCTCTTACTGACAGAGACACTTGGGAGCTGGTGGATCCACCTCCTCAGTGTAAGCCTGTGGGCTGCAAGTGGGTATATGCCGGAAAATATCAACCTGATGGTACGGTTGAGAGGTTGAAAGCACGGTTAGTTGCAAAGGGCTATACTCAGACATATGGCATTGATTACTTTGAGACTTTTTCTCCTGTTGCTCGCCTTAACTCTGTCAGGATTCTCCTATCTGTTGTTGTAAGTCTGAACTGGCCTCTTCTGCAGCTTGATGTGAAAAATGTTTTTCTGTATGGTGACTTACAGGAAGAAGTGTATATGGAACAACCTCCTGGGTTTGTTGCTCAAGGGGAGTCTCACAAAGTATGCAGGCTTAAGAAGTCTATCTATGGGCTCAAGCAGAGTCCTCGTGCCTGGTTTGATAAGTTGCGCAGGATCATGATTGATTTTGGTTTTCTGAGGTCACAGGTTGACCACTCTGTGTCCACAAAAAAGACTTCAGCAGGTATTATTGTTCTGATTGTATATGTTGATGACATTATTATTTCTGGCAGCGACTCTCTTGGTATTCAGGCTACCAAAGATCATCTGGGCAAGCACTTTGCTACAAAAGATTTGGGCAGACTTCGGTATTTTCTTGGCATAGAGGTCTCTAGAACCTCTAATGCCATGGTGCTTTCTCAGAGAAAGTATGTTCTTGATAGTCTGCAGGAGACTGGTATGCTTGGAGCAAGACCTGCGAATACTCCTCTTGATCCCAATGTAAATTGGGATGATGATTCCTCTTCTGTGTTTGTTGATCATAAAAAATTTAGGAGGTTGATTGGTAAATTGATTTATTTAACTGTTACTCGTCCTGATATTGCTACTGCAGTGGGTCTTCTTAGCAGGTACCTTGACAAACCCAAACAGTGTCATTGGGATGTTGTATGTCAAGTCCTGAGATACTTAAAAAAGTCGTCTGGCAAGGGATTTCATTATAAAAAGAATGGGCACTGTGTTCTTGAAGGGTATTCTGCTTCTGATTATGCAGGCAGCAAAGTTGATAGAAAATCTACCTCCGGTTACTGTACTTTTGTAGGAGGCAATCTTGTTACTTGGAGGAGCAAGAAACAGAATGTCGTTGCCAGATCTAGTGTTGAAGCTGAGTACAGGGCCATGGCCCATACTGCCTGTGAGTTACTGTGGGTACGTTCTCTCCTGAAAGAGTTTGGGATTGAGTCTTCTTCGGCCATTCCTATGCACTATGATAACAGAGCTGCCATCTTCATTGCAAATAATCATGTCTATCATGAGCACACCAAACACATTGAAGTTGACTGTCACTTCATCAGAGAATCTATTCTTACTGGCAAGATATGTACTCCATTCACGAGATCAGAAGATCAAGTTGCTGATATCTTCACCAAGTTGTTGGCAAAGAAACAGTTATGCACACTAATGGACAAGTTGGGCATGATTGACATCTATGCTCCAACTTGAGGGGGAGTGTTACATTATATATTTCATGTTTTACATAGCCTGCTATTTGTTTTGTTATTTCTCTTTTATATATAGACCTCTCTGTAATTCTTTCAGTATTATATATATGAGGGTGCACACATTGTGCAACCCTAAGCTCTCCAAATCTCATTGTTTTTCACAACGTGTATCAAAAATCATCTCAATCTGACATTCCTAGATTATCTAGTTAAAGAAGATGTATATTTTGTAATCAACGGTAAGTTGCAAAAATTGCAGAAACCATTGGATGATAAATTGATATATCTCATGCTTTATATGAGATATGATTGTGAATTTTTTAACACTTCCAATCTAAACAATGTTGATTCAATCCATACGGTTGGATTTAATTAATGGACTCCACATATGCTATTTTAATGTCTAGTACACATAACTTACATGTACCGGCCGGTACACACTTCCTAACATTATATATATATATATATATATATATATATATATATATATATATATATATATATATAGCAAGTGTTTGTTTGTGTGTATAAGTAGTTTAGTAAAAATTAAACAAGACAATCAATTAAATAATATACAGTCTTAGTACCAAAAAAGGTAGCTTATGCACCACATGTGGCCGCATTTCTAGTTAAGGCCGCGTAGTCTGTTGTAGAGTCACATGCGGTTTGAAGAGATGGTTGAACACATATGCAGCCGCATCTGTTGCATATGAGAACATTTTACTGTACAGGTACCCAACATTTATAGTCACAAGCAACATGGTCGGTATTAACCTGGTTGAAAGAACTAGTCTCGACAAAATAGTGGCCCTATATGAATCTGCTCGACATTGTACATCTGAAGAGAGGAGCCAATGAAGAAGATAGCTGTGTCATTGCAATTAGGAATTGTAATGAATCTAGTAGGCAAGAATGTAAATTTTCCCGAAAATTATTGAAATTGTCATTAAATTTATATTTCCACAAGAGGCGACATGTGAACTGGTTCTTCAGCTTTCAATGGAAATATCCATATGTCCATCAACAAACCGGTTCGCAAGCTTTCCATGAAATATGTCCATCAACAAACCAGCCAAATCAATACAGACATTATCAAATTTGTTCAAGTCAGCAAATTCATAATGTCATTATGAGTGATAATTTAATTTGACATGTTGTGAAATATAGCATTTAACAATCCATAGTTAGTGCATGGCTAGCAACTACTCAACGGCAATTTTTTATCATTAAGTGTGATATTTCTTTCTCGTTCAATACTCCGGGTGGTTACAAAACTTATGAAAATGAAAATAAAAGAAAACATCTCAGCACCTATCTATACATGTTTAGGCCCTCAAAATCTTGTCTTGTAAGACGCCAAGCTGTATCTATGTTTGGCTTCTTGTCATCAAACACAGTTATTTCTCATGTACCACATATGGTATAGAACAGTGATGATAAGTAAATGAGCTTTTCTTCCCTTGAGCTACAAAACGTCGTCCAGCTAATGGGATTAGCAGCCAGCTGCAATGAGACCCATTCTAGAGTTTCCAGGAAAACTCACATCTCCATCAAATATCTGCATTTGATTCATTTTCCTTTTGGCAAAGCCTGCACTGTGACGCGAGGTTGAATCCCCGAGCTTGAAGTAAATCTTCGGTAACAAGGCGACCATGAATCGCCTTCCAACAATATAACAGGAAACGCCTAGGATGGCTAAACCGCCACAGCCATTCTGCCCATGGTCGGACAGCCTGCGTTTCACAACTAAAATTCCATGCTCTCTTAAGCATGAATTCACTGAGTCCCTGCAAGAAGCAGCAATTTTTGTTGGTGATTGATATGCCATCACATACGAGCTGTAGACGTTCCATTCCACGTCTTTGTGGAATATGCCATTTCCCATCTTGAATCAAAGTACTGACCTTTTGTGTTAAGAGACTCAAGACCATTCTTGAATTTGAGGTGTGCGCCAACAACCTGTTCCAGAAACAGGCCGCTCACGGATCATGCCATATGCTAATGGCGGTTCCAGTTCCTATCTGGTATCTGACAAAGGGGCGGACAGTATCCATGTGTATAGTCTTTAGTCATTGGCTTAAATCATTATTAATCCCATTTTAAGTGGTTATTCTCTTAGTATTGATCGGTTGGCTCCTTATATAAATAACAATATCCTGGAATTTCATATTGAATTTCTATCATTTGCTTCAAGTCTATGGTTTCCAATACTTTCAAGATCTCCATCAAAATCTAAGATTTATATCTATGTAGTGAGTCAATTCATCTAACATAGCCAGTCATGGGATTTTTCCCAAAAAAAAGCCAACTGATGGCTTTGCTACCAAAAACAAATGTGCTGCAGTTGTTTGAGCCAGGAACATATCTCCTATAACCTTCTCTACTCTCCTCAGAGTGTTGAAATGGTTTACTTAGTAAGCAAGTCAACTCATCAGCAAACAGTCAGTCATGAGGATGTTGTCTACTAACTTGATTAATTGATAGCTACAGAATGTTTGAGCAAATCTTAGCTCATCAAACTTATCTCCTTCCTCGTCCTCCAGAATGATCTGCCATCAAGTTCATGATAGAGGTAATGTAAAACGGATTAACTAGTAAGAACTAATCTAAACTACAACTCGGTCGATCTTGGCCGTGCATCCATCAGATCCATTCTCACACAAGTACACGGGCTTATATAGAGGGATATGTTCCCAAACATATCATCATCAAAAGGTTCTAATATTGGATTATAAGAGATCATGATAAGACAGTAGTCTTAAATAAATAAAATCCCAGTAAGAACAAGGTTGCCACATTACTAGAATGTTCCAGAATAGAGTGGGACAATCGATTAAACTGCCCAAATAGCAATCATGAAGTTCTTAATGGACTAGTATTGGTATGATAGTTCATTACAATTCTTCTGGCTCTGTAAAACAGCAAAAGAAAAGGCAAAAAGAAATACATATTATCTGAATTTACACAACAGCAACTTACAAATCTCCTTTGGACATGTATCTCTTGACTATCATTTCATTTTGTTGAGCATCACGGCCACTGATAACCAGATAATTTTCACTTGTAATGAACCAATTAAATTTCTCAAACCAATGGACTTTACGCATATGAGTGATTGCAGCAACAGTTTTTTCCTGCCAAATAAAGAATGAAGATCATCAACTAATGTCTTGCAATTTAACTAGAAGAACATATGAGGTCAAAATAATTTTCTAATCGAAATAGTATGGCATGGGCATGTGTCAAGCCTTTTGATGTTAGTCTTCCAGAAATTGTGGGTATGGGTTTACTCAGACCCTGACAAGTTACGTAGGCTTTAAGTCAAGTTGCAGATAAGCATTTGATGTCTCTTCTAAGTCTCGGCAACAAAAAACATTGATCCCCTCAATATGCATTTAGGTGCTAGAGTTTAAGCCAAGTCCCAGCCGGACCTGATTAAACATAATCTTGGATCTATCTGCGCTTGCGGGTATGTCCTGTATCATAGCACTTCAACCATCATTAGGCTTTATGAGCCCACTCCCTCACCACCCACCTCACTATATTCCAACTCTTTTCCTTCCACACTGGTTCCCCCCTCAATACTTATGTCCCTTTCTATATTCAAGTCACTTTTAAATTTGTTTGTCCCTCCAAAAAACCTTTCGTTTTTCCAGCCATGCCATCTTTTTGGAGAAACTGCAATTTTTTTCATAGAGAAGAAGATAAGGTGCACAAGCAAACAATGGCAAAGGAAAAACAAGAAAAAACAAAACCGGATGCTAGCCTGAAAATATAAACATATATATCTCACAGAAACAAGAGTGAATCCGTCTCAAAAGCCTCCGTTTTCAACTCCCTTAACTAAATCCCCGGCCTAGGGATGAGGATCATGGATGTTACAAGGACCCCTCCCAAAAAACAAATGTGTGTATCAGTTGCTAAAAATTAAAGCACTTTTTTGTACCCCTCGAAAGACAATCCAAACACCTTTCCACTTGTAAAACAATCCCTTGACGATAATCAACCTCCAAACAGAACTCAATCAAGAACACCCATAGTCTAAGGCAGGGATGTTGGCACTAAAACGAAATCAGAATAAGAGAGTTTTTGCCTATGACCACAAGGAATCGTCTCAAGGGTCACACATCCACGCTACTTGACTAAACAACACACGACAAGAAGCAACCTCAACTCTAGGAATGTCAGACTAAAAGGGACGGAAGTGTTGCATTGCCGTTGCTTACCATGTTATGGTTGTTATAGCTGTGTTGTTGATGCTTAGCGAGATGCAATGTGTGGTTCAGCTCATTGTTCTGATTTCTTTCTTTGTTGATGTTGTTGCCATGGAACAAAATTTCAATCAAAATTGAAAAATTCTCTTGAAATTTAATTGTTTTTGCTATCAAACATTGAAACGTTTGATCGAACATCGAAACACACAAATGCAGTGTCTAGAAGTTGTGGCTTATAATCCTATTATTAAGATGATTAAAAAAGGAGTACAGGGTTCTCTTTTATAAGACAAGAGAAGACCACAGGATTTAGAGATAACCCATGTGGGATAAAACTAAACACAAGAATAACACAGTAAAGAGAAAAATAGACTAAGTAAAAAACACAGGAAAGTCTATATACTAATACTCCCCCTCAAGCTGTAGCGTAGATGTCTATCATGCCCAGCTTGGATGTCATAGCAGTGAACCTTGTCTTTGGTAGAATCTTTGTGAAGATGTCAGCCACCTGATCAGTCGTATGAATGTAGGGAATAGAAACCTGGCCAGAGAGAACAGCTTCGCGGACAAAATGACAATCCACCTCAATTTGCTTGGTCCGCTCATGGAAAGTAGGGTTACTGGCAATGAATGTAGCTGCTTTGTTGTCACAATACATTGGAATAGGAGACGAGTCAGAGATACCAAAGTCCTTCAGTAAGCTCCTAATCCAGAATAGTTCACAGGTAGTGTGCGCCATGGCACGATATTCAGCTTCAGTACTTGAGCGAGCAACTACAGACTGCTTCTTGCTTCGCCAAGTGACAAGGTTGCCTCCCACAAACGTGCAGTAGCCAGAAGTAGAGCAACATTCAACCTTGCTGCCAGCGTAATCGGAATCAGAATAGCCAAGAAGTTTGCAATGTCCATGTTTCTTGTAAAGCAGGCCTTTTCCAGGAGAACTTTTTAAATAATTCAGAATATGACTGACAGCGTCCCAATGACATTGTCGAGGCTTATCTAGGTAACGACTAACCAATCCAACAGCAGCAGTAATATCGGTCCGTGTAACAGTAAGATAGATGAGTTTACCGACCATTCTTCGATATTGATGATTGTCAGGATAGGCAGGAGAATTCTCATCATCCCAGTCGGTGTTCGGATCCAGAGGTGTGCTAGTAGGCTTAGCACCTAGAAGACCAGTTTCAGATAGTAGATCCAGAACATACTTGCGTTGAGATAAGCAGAGGCCAGAAGAAGACCGGGACACCTCTATCCCAAGAAAATACCTGAGAGACCCAAGATCTTTAGTGACGAAATGTTTTTCCAGATAGTGCTTGGTGGACTGAATACCAGAAGGATCACTTCCTGAGAGGATAATATCATCAACATAAACAATGAGAATAATAATGCCAGCTGGAGTATTCTTGACAAAGACTGAGTGATCGGACTGGGAGCGCTTGAATGAAAAATTCTGAAGAATAGTGCTTAATTTATCGAACCAAGCCCTGGGACTCTATTTCAAGCCATAGATCGCCTTTTTCAGTCTGCATACTTTAGAGGACTCCCCCTGAGCAACAAAACCAGGGGGTTGTGACATGTAGACTTCTTCATGAAGGTCACCATACAGGAAAGCATTCTTGACATCAAGATGATACAGAGGCCAGTCAGAATTAATAGCAACAGAAATAAGAATTCTCACAGAGTTCAACTGTGCCACCGGAGAGAAAGTCTCAAAGTAGTCGACCCCATAGGTTTGTGTATAGCCTTTAGCCACTAGTCTCGCCTTAAGTCGTTCAACAGTTCCATCCGGTTGATACTTGACCGTGAAGACCCAGTGACAACCAACAGGAGAGAAATCAGCAGGTGGATCAACAAGTTGTCGTGTATTGCGCTCAGTGAGCGCCTGCATTTCGGTTTCGATAGCCTGACGCCATGTAGGATTTTTAATGGCCTGAGCAGCAGTTTTAGGAACAGATATAGCAGAAAGGACCGTAGTAAAATTAGCAAAATTAGCACCCAGATTATCAGTAGAACAAAAACTCCCAATGGGATGCTTAGTACAAGTCTGTGTCCCTTTTCTTAGGCTAATAGGGAGATCAAGGTCAGAAAATACCTGCGGAGGTGTTTGATCTGGCACAGAGGATGAAGACGATGGAGAGGCCATAGAGGGAGCTGTCGGCTTCTGTCTTCTGTGATATACTTTCAGGGGTGGCATTTCAGGTGGGGAGGCAGCATCAGAATTATCAGTCAAATCATCCACAACAGGTAAAGGCGTATCAACCAGTAAATCCGATGTGAGTGCAGAACCAGCCGGAGAATAGAAAGGCATGTGCTCAAAGAATACTACATCCGTAGAGACAAACCACTTTTTAGAAACAGGATCGTAGCACCGATACCCTTTTTTAGTGCGAGAGTATCCCAAGAAAACACACTTAGTTGCTCTAGGATCCAATTTGGTAAGGCCAGGCCAGAGATTTTTAACAAAGCACGTGCTCCCAAAGATACGAGGAGGCACAGAGAAAAGAGGTGCATCAGGAAACAAGACCTGATATGGTGTCTTATTGCCGAGCACAGAGGATGGCATACGATTAATGAGGCAGCAAGCAGTAGATATCGCCTCGGGCCAAAAAGACTGAGGAACATGGTAGTGAAAAAGAAGGGTACGCGCAACTTCAAGGAGATAACGGTTTTTGCGTTCAGCAAGGAAGAAGATACCGACGATATCGTCGGTATACCGCTCGGTATACCGATATCGACCCAACCTGGCATCGGTTTAAGCATTTCTATCGCTGCTCCCGCAAATTTCGGTAAACCGGTGGGTTTACCGGTAAAACCGACCGGTTTTCGGCGGTAAGGAGGGGGTTCAGTGTAAAATGTCCCACTTATTGGCGATATCGGCGGTATACCGCCCCGGTATGCCGGCATTTGCGAGTGCGTTGCTGCTGCTGCTGTTGGAGTGAAAGAAAAACACATTTGGGGTGATTTTCTTCGTTGGAGCTCAAATCAGCTGTAATCAAGGTATGTTTTCTTGATTTCTTGCATTCTTAATCATTTCCAACCCATCTCCTATCTATTTCCATCTATTTTCACCATAAAATCTCTCCAAAAATCTCTAAATACACCCAAATCTTAGATCTACTTCAAAAAACTTAGGATTAATGCTATTTAACATTAGATCTATGAATATTATATGTAGATCTACTAATGTATAACTAGATCTACTACTTTTAATTAGTATTATCATATAATTTCACTAATTAATATTAAATTCGTAATAATACAATAAGTACTAGAAATAGTAGGTATCTAACTTAGGTTTAGTAGAAGAAGTTGTACCAAATAGCAATGTGAACAAATACAAACAAAAATATAGTAAAAATATTTATATTTTTCGTTTTTTTATTTATTTAAAATGCTGAAAATAAAAAAAAAATCGTTTTTTTTTTGTTTTTTCTACAGAAATGTATGCGTTAGTGTTATGTAAGATGGAATGAGTAAAGTTGTAATACATCACTTGACTTAATACTAGATAATTATTAGATTTTATAATTTTAAAATTAATTTCAGACTTAAATTTTTTATTTAAGCCTTTTTTCTTGTTAATAAAAATCTTAAAAAATATTGTGTTTGATTCTATAAATACATTTAACATTTATACACCTAAAAGTGTTGTGTTTGATTCTATAATACATAAAATAGATTAATTTCTTGCAACTTAATGGGTTATAGATTTCATACACCTAATTTTTATTTGTCTTTGTCTTTTTGCAGTGTGACAGTGTCCACTTTTGACTTTTGAGAAGATGTCTTCAAGCGATGGTGAGGGTTCTGGGGCCGGTAATGTTGGTGGAGCTAAGAATGTGATGGATTTTGCATGGAATCACTGCACGCCTCTTGAAGGCAATAGGGCAAAGATAGTTTGCAATTACTACAACAAGACAATTGGTGGAGGGGGGATTACTAGATTCAAACGTCACATTACTGGCGGTGACAAAAATGTGGCAATGTGCACAAGGTGTCCCCAAAGTGTTAGGGATGATTTTAGAAATATTATGGGTGCAAAGAAACACAAACAACAAAAGATGAAGGAGGCTGACAGGGGTTACACAGATACATTATTCAATGTTAGGGGCACAGGTTCTTCTGCAGAATCAGATGATGACATTGCATATCCTCCTGATTGTGACACAACTTATTCACGTCGTGCGTATAGGCGTGCCCTTAGAGATTCCCGCAGAGATGAGTGGGAAAGAGAGGAGGCAGATCGAATTACAAGGAGGTATGGGCCATCTGGTGCAGGTGGAGGCAGTGGTACTGCACGTATTCCTGTTGTTGATGTAGATGATGATGAAGACAGAGCTGGTCATGGAAAAAGGAAGAAAGGTGGCATTGATACACTTTTCCGTTCTGCTAGTACGAGATTGAGGCATGTTGATGAGCCAGGGGTTAGGAGGCCTGAAGCTAGGCAAAAAGGCATTAAAGCAATGTTCACTGGTGTAAAAGATAAGGTCGGCAAGGCAGTGGGTAAGTTCTTCTTTGCTCATGGTATACCTGCACATGTTGCAACTGAACCGTATCTGCAACATATGGTAGATGTGATAGGGGATTCTGGGAGGGGCGTCAAGGCCCCCACTTCATATGAATTAATGAACAAGTATCTTCCCCTAGAGAAGAAGGATCTACAAGTCTGGATTTCAGGCCAAAAAAATATGTGGGCTGAATATGGTGTCACACTTATGTGTGACGGGTGGACTAGTGGCAACAGAAGACAAATTATCAACTTTCTTGCACATTGTCGTGGATCCACAATTTTTTTGGACTCTGTTGATGCTTCAGGTGAGGTCAGGAACCACAGGTTCATAAAGAAACTAATGAAGACATACATGAAGCAGGTTGGTGTTTAAAATGTGGTGCAGATAGTTACTGATAATGGTTCTGCCTTCAAGAAGGCCGGGGACAGTTTAATGAAGAAATATCCCATATACTGGACACCATGTGCTGCCCACTGCATAGATCTCATTCTCAAGGACATTGGCTCAATTGAATTCATTAAATCTGTTATCATTGATGGTAGGTTGATCACAGGATTCATCTACAACCATTCTTTTCTATTGAATGCAATGAGGCGACGTGAGTATTGTGGAGGTGATTTGATTAGAACAGGTGCAACTAGATTTGCAACAAACTTTCTTGCCTTACAATCATTAAAGTCCAAAAAGGATGGACTTAGGAGGCTCTTCAATGGAGTGGAGTGGACCTCCATGAAGGAGCACAATACCCCAGTTGGCAGTAGAATTGAGCAGTTGATTGCCAGCAGACCTTTTTGGGATAAGGTTACTAGGGTGTTGCGAATAATGGAACCAATTGTCAAGGTATTGAGGCTGGTAGATGGTGACAAAACTGCAACAATGCCTTTTTTATATGATGCAATGACCTCAATGGTGGACCGCATCAAAGAAGCAGCTCCTAAGTCCAATGAGCAATACATCAGAATTTATGAGTCTCGTTGGACAAATATGCTTTTGCATCCATTGCATAAAGCAGGTATATATCTCAATCAATTATGTTCTAAGTTTCTAACTTCTGAGTTATTTGTCTAACTCATAGTCTACCTATTAAAATGTCATTCTAATTTCCTTATTTATATTTGTGACAGCTTACTATTTGAATCCGAGGTTCCAATACTCACGAACGCTTGGATTGAATCCGACTCTAATGACTGCAGTGAGAGAAGTCACCAACAAGTTCATTACCTCTCCAGAAGAGCGATTGCTAGTACTGGATGAGGTATAAGATAACTATATTACTTACATTCTTAATGTCTCATTAGTCATTACTCATTAGTCATCACTTTGATTTCATCATCTAAATATCGTAAATGATGTTTTTTTTTGCAGTTGCGCCATTTCCGTGAAGGCACTGGATGTTTTGGACATCCAAATGCGGTTTCTGATCGTGAGGCAGGTGATCCTTGTGAGTGGTGGGTTTGGAATGGAACAGGTGCCCCCCATTTAAGAAAAGTGGTTGTTCGTCTCCTTGCTCAAACAACATCTGCAGGGGGTTGTGAAAGAAATTGGAGCACATTCAATCTGATACACTCAAAGAGAAGGAACAAGCTTGGGGCAAACAGGTTGAGGGACCTTGTCTACGTTCACTACAACATGCGGTTGAGGGCTAGAGCAATACGAGATGCCAACTATAGGGAAGTGGATTTTGCTGTTGTCCACGATCCCATTGACACCGCATACACTTTCAGCACTGACAGACGTAGAGGGCTGGAGGAAGATTCAGAAAATCCTTTAGAGGAATGGATGAATGAGATAGGTCGTCCTGTTCTTGATAATTTAGATGGGCGTCCAGATCCATACATAGAAGATCGATTTGAGCCAAACAACGGTGATGATATTATTCTTGATAATCCGCCTGAAAGACTTGAGCCTGAAGCTGCACATGTAAATGTTGATATGGAAATAGATAGAAGAGTACAAGAGCAGTTAGGTAGCTCAAATTCTTCTTCTTCAGCTGGTTCTAAATCTAAGTCTGATGATAGTGACAATGATAATGATGGTGGTAATCAAAGTCAACGCTCTCCAGAATATCCTCCAGCTGTGGATCCTCAACATGATGATCGGCCTTATGTTACTAGGGGTGAACCTCCACAACAACAAGAATATCCCATGCCTGAAAAAAATTATCAAAGAAGAAAAACTCGAAGTGGGAAAGATTACAGTGGTGCACCTCCACCAAATGCCGCAATGCCCACAACTCCAAGCCCCTACCCCTACTCCTACCCATCTAATCCACAACCACAACCACAATACCGGAGTCCAAGTGATTATCATTCTGATGTTGCTGAATCAATGGATGCATTGAGTATATCTGACTCTCAATCTCAATCTCAAGAACATTCATTTGGAGATATGTTATTTGGGCAGACACTTCCATACCCATCTCAGACTTCTCAACATGGGTATTCTGGATATCAAGTTGAACCACAAGGCCCACAACCAAGGTTACAATTAGAACTTGGACCTGGTATGGGATATCATGAAGCATACTCTGTCCGTAGCCCTTATGGATGCTTTCGGGTGAACACCGAAGCATACTCTGGTGATTTCGGGCAAACATGGAGTGGTGGGCATACTACAATTTATCCTATTGCCGGAGTTCCATTACAACCTCCTTTTCCTCAACCTCCAGCTCCTCAAGCAAGGGCACCCGCACCTCCTCCCGCTTCTTCTCAGCCTCCCAGGAATTCAGCAAACAAGGCTCAATATCTCAAAGATTTACAAGAACATTTTCCAAAGATTGGGATGATGCGGTATGTGAATCCTGAAGTATATGAGGAGCATGTTGTCACATACAACAAATCGTATAGAGCTTTGATGACATGGGAGCAATATGTAGAACAACAATATCCTTATCAGCAGCCGGCGCGCCACTCAACATACAACTGATGTGAGTTAGTACTTAGTAATTTACTATGTTGTTATATGTTTGTTGTAAGTTGAATATTATTGCATAAGTGTGTAAACATGCGTTTATGGATTGTGCTACTAAAATTTCAGATCTTAATTCTTATATTTTGTCATCGAAATCCTTCATCGAAATCTCAAAAAAACAGGATTGATTCCTTACCTCCCACATGATTGACCCCCCCCAACATACCCAATATAGAATTTTATTGCATAAAACGTTGCATCTAGGTGTTGAGACCACGCCTGTAAAATTTCATGATTTAATTCGTTCATTTAGGCGTCGATAAGTCCAGGATTGCATCTGTCGATATTTCCGTCGGTATACCTGTAAATATCTATTTCCACGCCGTCGATAAGTTGTCGGTATCGGCATTTAATTCCTTGGCGTTCAGCGACACCGTTTTGTTGCCGGGTATAGGCACAGGAAGTTTGGTGGATGGTGCCCTGGCGACGACAAAAACTACTAACAGAGGCTTGCATAAACTCCAAAGCATTGTCAGTGCGCAAAATTTTAATGGGCTTAGCAAACTGGGTACGGATTTCAGCAAAGAAGTCAGTAATTTTCTCAAGAATGGTAGATCTATCTTTCAGTAAAAACAGCCAGGTTGCTCTAGAGAAATCATTAATGAAGGTCAGAAAATATTTAAAACCAGAAGTACTCGTCACAGCACATGGACCCCAAACATCAGCATGTATAACATCGAAGATAGCTTTAGAACTAATGCAAAATTTTGGTGGAAAGGTAGCATGAGCTTGCTTGCCAAGCTGGCATGTCTCACAATAAAAAACCGAACTAACTACATCAGGTAATAAAGCTTTTAATTTTGCAGCAGAGGGATGTCCCAATCTATAATGTCATTGAATGTCGGCCACAGATGATGTCAAATATGCAACTGGCTTCAGATCGTCCAAGTAGTAGAGTCCATCCGGTCCCTCATGGCCTGAACCAATCATCATCCTCGTGCACAGATCCTGAAACAGAACACCATCCGGATCAAACGTAATTGAGCAACAAAGGTTCTTCACAGCTTTACTGACATATAGTAAATTAAGGGGAAACTTAGGGACATAAAGAGTGGACAGCAGTGGCAGACTACCAGTAGAACTTATATCACCAATTCCAGTAACCGGTGATTTAGAGCCACCAGCTAAAGTAGCAGGCGGTATAAAAGATGTCTTGTGTAATTTAGAG
This sequence comes from Alisma plantago-aquatica, assembly GCA_963693085.1. Taxonomy (NCBI): domain Eukaryota; kingdom Viridiplantae; phylum Streptophyta; class Magnoliopsida; order Alismatales; family Alismataceae; genus Alisma; species Alisma plantago-aquatica. The sequence goes on along the minus strand of OY856413.1, from coordinate 244,578,583 downwards.
AATAAAGTAGGATTGCCAGAAATATGAGAGGTCGCACCAGAGTCAATCACCCATGAAGGTTTACCAGTCTTGGTCAGAAGGGCGGTGCTATCATCATTTGAAGCATCAGTAGAGGAAGCCAGGCGAGCTTGAAGCAGTTTTTCAAATTCCGAGCAGATCCAGTCAGTTGGTGGTGGAGCAGGTTCAGTCTGGTAAAAGTCACTTTATTGGCCCAGTCAGGTTTGCCGTATTTGATCCAGCAACGATCTTCAGTATGGTTGGTGCACTTGCAGTGAGTGCAGTAGCGGGACTCGATAGGATCAGCTCTAGAGCCACGGCCAGGAGCAGAAGAACGTCCTCCGCGGCCACGACCTCTGCCACGGCCGCGACCACGACCACGAAAGGAATCACCAGAGCGGATAGCGAGGGCTGCCCCATCAGAAGAGTCAGACACGGACTGGGACACAGAAGGTAAGCGTTGGACCCTTTTGAGCACATCGCGGAGAGTGGGTAAAGGGTCGCTGGAGAGAATTTTTTCCACAACACCAGTAAAGGAAGCAGGTAGGCCCGCGAGGAACTGAACTAACATAAGTTCGTTCCGCTGTCGATGAACTTCATCGATGTCAGTAGAAAGAGGATGATACACCTAGAACTCATCCCAGAGAGCACAGCAGGAGTTGTAGTAATCCTCAACGGAGTCAGTAGCAGAATACTCTTGTTTGGCAAGTTGCTTGAAGATCTCAAAGACCTTCTTAGGATTCTGTTGGTGCGAGTAAACATGGGAGAGTTGCTCCCACATTTCTTTGGCAGTCTGAAGACGGAGCAGGGATTGGCTGATCTTGGCTTCAGCGTTGTGGACCATCCATGTCATGACCCCATAGTCCTCTTTGGACCAGAGATCATAGGCTTGTTTCGTCTTCTCGTCAGCATCAGGAGCAGGAAGAGACGGGCCTTTTGTAGTCAGATGAGAGTAACGACCTTGGGATTTGACATACAACTCAAAGGAGGCAGCCCATAGGTGATAGTTGGAACTGTCCAACTTCACCGTAGTAACACAGAGAGTGCGCGGGAGATCTGGAGTCGCCATCAGACCAGAGCAGAACAGTAGCACGGGCACAGCAAGGATCAGCAGTAGCAGTAGTCAGTAGCAGGAGTCCACTACATGGACTAGTAGTTGTAGCAAGTAGGAGATCCACATGGACCTCAGAAGACCCTCACGGGACAGATAAAGAAGTAAGAAACCTACGCCACCATGGAGAAAAGATCACTCCACCATGAGGCGTAGGCAGGAAGAAGCGAAGAGCTGGTTTACGCCTTCAACGTGCCAGAACTGGAAAAAACACGGGTTGTACGTAAGCGTTTTCGAAAGAGCGTACGGAGACGAATGGAAGCCTGTAGCCGAACTAGATGGTGAGCGAAGAACTAGGAAAGAGAAACAAGAGAGAAGAAAGGATGGGGAGGGTCGTTGTGGCTGCGGGAGATGGTAGTGGTGGGTGTGGCGGCAGACAGTAGGGGGGCGGCGGAGGAGACGGAGGAAGGGGGGGGGGGTTGCGGTGGAGAAGAAGGGAGGGAAGGAGGTGGGCGGCAAGGGAGAAAGGTAGGGGAGGGGGTGACGGCGGCTGGAGGGGCTGGTGGTGGTGGCGGCAGCACCAAGGGAGGTGTTGGTCGGCGGCAGCAGGAGAGGGGGGGCAGGGTGGGCGGCGGCTTGAGAGAAGGGAAAGGGGGGGTGGCGGCTGGGGTTGATGGGAAAGGATCAGGGTTAGGGAGGATCGGGAGGCTCTGATACCATCTAGAAGTTGTGGTTTATAATCCTATTATTGAGATGATTAAAAAAGGAGTATAGGGTTCTCTTTTATAAGACAAGAGAAGACCACAGGATTTAGAGATAACCCATGTGGGATAAAACTAAACACAAGAATAACACAGTAAAAAGAAAAATAGACTAAGTAAAAAACACAGGAAAGTCTATATACTAATACAGTGAATGGGACGTTCGCCAAAATTTCGACCCTAGATGCAAAATTTTGTAAACATTGTGAACTTTTCCAGCAAAAAGCAAGTTAGGGCCGTAATTTCACGAAATGGCAAGAGAACACAACCTAAATCTTGAGAAATTTGTTCCTAGGGTTGTTGATACATCGTGGGCATTTTGGCAAAAAAAATTTAATCTTACTTGTAGAGGCTATTTCTCTTGATTCTAATGTATGTTTCCCCTATACCTAGACCATCTATGCATTACCTTCTTCGATTTCTACATCTTCTATAGAGATCTAGAGAAATACTTCAAAAATAACAAGGTTCTTTCTTGGATCTACGTAGAAATGTCCCATGTAACCTAGTTATGTGCTAACACTAGACTTATACAAGTTGTAGTTCGTAAGTTTATAACTTGTAACTGTAAGTTTTAAATTCTAAGTTGTAACTTGAAGTTTTGAACAGTCTAACTGTCTAGAATACTTGACACTTATGTTCATTTGTGCACTCACTCCTCAAGACATGGATCTTGACCTCTAAACATATAAATTTATCATATAGTCTAGTGTGTATATTTCTAAACATTGTGTTTACATAATTTCAATCTTAATTCCTTCAAATCGCAATCAAAATTTTGTCGAAATTGTTCGGCTTCCTTCACTTACAAATGTGTGAGACCCCCCCCCCCACATATCCAATTTGAAATAATACTGCAGGTGTTAGGACTCCTGGAGGAGAGACAAACTTTTCCAATCACTGTTGGGGTACATCAAGGATCAGCACTCAACCCTTATCTAATTGTTCTTGTTATGGATGAATTGACAAAGCATGTTCAAGACAATATCCCCTAGTGCATGTTATTTGTTTCTGACAGTGTTTCAAAAAGCGGTATGTGTTATGCGTTCGGAGAGGTCACCTTGTAGAGTATATGCGGTATGCGGGAGTATATGCGGAAGTATATGCGGTTTTAGATTTTTTTTAATTAATTATTATATATATATATTAATCATGATTTACATATTTAATTTGTGCAATTGTGTATCTAAATAGTACAATTACAAGAATAATGGATGCAATTATGCAAATATGCAATCATCACAACTTAAATAAATACAAACATGCACTATAATCTAAATTTAAACAAACATAAATGAATGTAAATGTATAAAAGAAGAAATCAGAATATCTCTAACTAAAAATCAGGGTATAATCGGCCTTGTATGCGGCCGTACAACTGATTATGCGGCTTGGACCGCTTTTTGGACCGATTTTGATTATGCGTTTTTTTGGAGGTCCGCACCTTGTATACGGCTGCATAAGCGGCCGCATACACCGATTTTTAAAACACTGGTTTCTGATGTTATATTATTGATTGATGAATGAAAAGAAATATTGAATGATAAAGTTGAACTTTGGAAAAAACGCATTGGAATCTAAAATCAGTAGAAGCAAAACTGAATATATGCATTTCAATTTTAGCCAATTTAGAATTGTGACTGGTGGAATCAAGTTGGATGAAATAGATGTACCAATATGTGATAAGTTTTGTTTTTTGGGCTCTATCATTGAAAGGGAGGGTAAGTTCAAGATGATGTTAGTTAAAGGGTCACAGCAGGATGGTTGAAGTGGAGGAGCAACTGGAGTAGTATGTAACCAGAAGATCCCTCTCAAATTAAAAAGCAAGTTTTACAGAACAACTATACGGCCAGCCATGCTATATGGGAGTGAATGTTGGGCAGTGAAGAAACAAATTCTCAACAAGATGAATATGGCTGAAATGTGTATGTTGAGATGGATGTGTGGGAAGACGAGAAAAGATCGTTTGAGGAATGACTATATAAGAAATAACGTGGGGGTGGTGAGCATCAAGGACAGGTTGCGTGAAGGCTGTTTAAGATGACATGGACATGTACAGCCCAGACCGACAAATGCACCTATTTGAAGCAAGGTCATTGAGCCAAGCACAACTAAAAGGAGAGGCAGACCTAAATTAACTTGGGAAGAGCTTATAAAGAGAGTTTTGAATCTTTACATCTTAATCAGAATACGACCCATAATAGAGCTGATTGGAAAAGAAGGATCCATATAGCCGACCCCAACATGGTTGAGATTGAGGCTTAGATGACGTTGATGATGATGATTTGAGTATATACGGGAATAGGATCACGGAACAAAATTTCTATCGAAATTGCGAAATTTTGATCAAAATTTTGTTTTATTGCAATCGGACGTGGAAACCTACGATCGGACAAGCAAAATACATAAATGCAGGGAATGAGACGTAATTTCGCGAACATTTCAACCCTAGGTGCGAAAATTTCGACAAAATGGTGAAATTTCATAGCAAAGAGCTAGTTTGGGCCGTAATTTCACGAAATGGTACATAAAGACAAATTAAATTTCGAGAAATTTTTGTTCCCATTTTTTTTAATCGCTTGCTTCTAAAGGCTATCTTTCTTGATTCTAAGGTATGTTTCCCCTATCTGTAGACCATTTATACATTACCTTCATCAATTTTTACACTCTTGTATAGAAATATGAAGAAATACTCCGAAAATCACAAAGTTCTTTCTTGGATCTATGTATAAAAGTCCCATGTAACCTAGTTAAATGCTAATACTAGACTTATACAAGTTGTAGTTGGTAAGTTTGGAACTTCTAACTGTAAGTTTTAAATTCTAAGTTGTAACTTGAAGCTTTTAACAGTCTAATTGGCTAGCAGACTCGACATTTCTGTTCACTTATAATGATTGTATGACTTGTAACTAAGCTTAGAAAAAATCAGGAGCACTTAAATCGAATATTTGAGCACTTTGACAACATTTTCCAAAATTCGTTGCAGGTTGTTAATCTAAGAAGCATGGATACGGATACGTATCGGATACGGGTACTGGTATGCGGTTACGGGTATGGGGATACGGCAATTTTAAAAAATATAGGATACGGGTACATCATGGATAGTTGGATACAGCAAATTTTTAATATTTATTTTATTATTTTTAAAAATAACCAATACATTTATTTTAAAAATAGATGAAGACAATCAAGTTTCATTCAAAAATCACAATATTTCTATAGAAAATGGAAACCAATACCATAATATCAAACAATGATTTTAAAAGGAGTCTTTCATTTATATTAATTGAGACAGAAGTCACAAAAAGACATGATAATATCATATTCTAAACCTTTCACATTTTCATGTATCATGTAATGTTGTGTTGTAAAGTGAGTTGTGTCATCTGTGATACCACTATCTTTTCTCATGTATGGCTAGCTACTATGAAGCACGGATATAGATACATACGACAATTTTCAAAAATATAAGATGCGGGTACAACATGGATACAACAATTTTTTTAATGTTTATTTTAAATTTTTAAAAGAAAATATCAATTTCATTCTCAAATCACAATACAATAGGGGGAGTCTAGAGTTGGAAGTCACATGGTTTTGGGATTTTGAGGGATCACACGAATCGGGTGCTCTCTTGACTGCCAAATGGGTTGGTTGTATCCTGGCTGCATTGACGTCATTACCTTCTAATAAAAAAAGGAATACGACTTAGGAAGTATTTGGTATGTATTAGAGAGTATCTAGGAAGTATTAGTATCAGATGTGTATTCAGTACTGGTAGGACACCTATTTTGGAGTATCGGTGCTTCATAGGGGGAGATAGAAGGATGGGGATGCAATGATTATCTTCAAAGGAGATGAAATAGATATTGACATATATTGTCTAGACAGAAATTCAGAATAAATCACAATAGATTTAGTCACCAAAAAAAGAGGCATGTTAACCAAACGATACTAAATTGAAGCCTTTCATAGAATACGGATGACATCAACGTGCATAAAACTTGCACCTTAGCAGGGAAAGCATCCGCAAGTACCATGTAAAGGTGAATGAATTGGTTAGCAATAAAGAACAAACAAAAATCCAGATTATATATGGAAGTTCGATAAAAAGTGAAATCCCAAAAAACAGGGGAGGTACAAACAATAAAGAGAAGAAGGAAGATTGGCATTTAGCAAGTGGAATGGTGACTAACCTTGAACTACTTCAAGGAAGCAACTGTAACAGCCTTGTTGCAAGCTACAACTTAACAGAGAGGGTTGAGACATGAGCTGATACGAGCTGGTGTCAAATGTCAATCAAGCAATGTCATGCCCAGATTTTTTTCTAGTTTTTACCGGCTGGATACGGCTTGGATACAGCATGGATACAGATTAGGAGTATCTGATACGTATCAAGGAGTATCCACGGAGTATTGTATCCGATTTGTATCGGATACGGGTACGGCAGCTGTTTTGGAGTATACGTGCTTCATAGTTGTTAATCAATCGATTGATTGATTTTGAAAATGCCCAGGTTCGGTCGAGTTACAAACTCGACCGATCACATTGTACGGAAAGTGTAGAAAAAAGTGTTTTAATCGTTGGAGTGTTGCAAAATTCAAAAAAAAATATTTGTTGCAACATCTCATACGACTAGTATTCATCCTTAAGTGTTCCCACAGGCTACTGGGCATCCCCAACTATAAATAGGACCCATTGGTCTTCATCCCATGGTTAGCCAAGCACTATGAAGATGACTATTTTATAGTTGAGTGCATCTTACAGCCTAGTCTCTCCCCTAAGCTTAATCACTTGCTACATCTATTAGAGTGAGTAGGAGATTTGTAAGAGATCTAGTCCTACATGTATATCTTGTGAGGCTCTCACTTCCACCACCTCCCAATCTCTCATTTCTACTGTGAAGATGAAGATGAAGGTTCTCTCTCTTGGCTAAGAGAGGTGAAGAAGAAGAAAGGCGGAAGATCCAAGAAGAGTGGGTAGTTCCTCAAAGCCGAAGACTTGTGCAAGAGTGGGTAAGTCCTTGGTAAAGGCCGAAGACTCGTTGCAAAGTGGGTAAGTCCTTGGTCAGGTAGAAGACTCTTGGTTGGATAGGTAAGTCCTTTGGTAGGTTGTTGGCTCCCTTCCCCTCAAAGGGAAAGTTGGGTATCCTTGTCCCGAAAAAGAAAGGTCATATGTTGTAATTCTTATAAGTGATTATAAGGAGTAGACATGGTTAAGAAATCCTAGAGGTTGACCTCTCTAGGTAGTGGACTGACGATCTCCTAGTTAGGAGATTGGAACCACTCTAAATAGCTTGTGTTCTTGTATTTGTTTAAATCTCTCTCATCCTTGCTATGTATGTTCTAGTTGCACTCAAATTCCTAATTAACAACCTTATGTTGTGATATATCTTGAAGGTCTAATGAATTTTGTTTATGTACATTTTACCTCTATTCACCCCCCCTCTAGAGCAAATAGCCCATACCAGATCCAACATTGTTGAATTTGGTTTGGATCTTAATGAAAAAGGTGGTGATAGTGTTCAAAATATCACTGTGATCCTTTAAGAGAAACAACCAAGTTGCCCTAAAATAATCATCAATAAAAGTCATAAGCGAAATCCGAATAGACTAGTCATAGAACAAGATCCAGATATCAACATGAACAATATCAAACAAATTTTTAGAATTAATCTTATTTTCTTGTGAAATATGGCCCGAGTCTATTTGTCAAATTGGCAAGATTCACACACAAAATTGTAAACCATAAATTTTAGGAAATAGGCATCGTATTTTCACAGCAGATGGATGTCCCAAACATTAGTGCCATTGTAGACCATTCACAAAAGATGATAGCAGTGGTAGCAGATTGCAGCACATCCAGGTAATGCAGTCTGTCAGGTCCCTCATGACTCGAACCAAATCTCGTCTCCGAGCGGACATCCTGAAACACACAACCCTCGGGATCAAAACTGATTGAGCATTGAAGGTTCTTAACAGTTCTATAACAGATAACAAATTAAGTAGAATCTTGGAACATATATGACATTTCATAGAAGACTTTTATATAGAGATATAGTTCCAATTCCATGTATTGCAGACTGAGTCCCATCAGCAACTATCACAGGAGGGACCCGAGTTGTTTTAGATAAGGCAGTAAAAAGGTCAGAACAACCAGAGATACGAGTTGATGCTCCTGATTTGTATTTACCATCAGTAGCAGGAGATGCAAGTAAAGTAGAACTTTTGTCTAGAGCAGGTGTTAGAGGGTAGACGAGCCGGGAGAAATTTTTAAAACTTTGAGCAAATCCACTCATCCGTGGGCTGTGTTGAACCGGAGGCAGAAGTAGTCAAATTTTCATAGGCATCAGAGATGATTTGATTCGCTCAAGTAGGTGCACCATGTTTTTCCAAGCAACGTTCCTCATTGTGGTTCGTGCGCCCACAGAAGTTGCAGAAGTGGTTAGTAGTAGGAGGTTGAGGTTGTCGTTGTCCGGGTCCATGAGTAACAGAAACACGACCACCACAGCCGCGGCCACGTCCTGGACTAGAGTCATGGGAGCGAACCGCAAACACAACCGCGGCCACGTCCTAGACTAGAGTCATGGGAGCGAACCGCAAGCACGATTGTGGCCACATCCACGTCCTGGACTAGAGTCATGGGAGTGAACTGCAAGGACTGAGTGATCAGAAGAAGTAGCGGGCAGGGAACACATAAAAGGAAGGTGTTGAACGCGCTTGAGCACATCCCTCAATGTTGGTAAGGGATCAATGGATAAGATCTGGTCGACCATGCCAGAGAAAGAATGAGGAAGTCCAACCAAGAAATGAAGTTTGTTGTATTGTCGTTGAACTTCTTTGATGTAAGAGGAGAAAGGATGATATACTTCTTATTCATCCCAAATTGTCAAGCACTGGTTGTCGTAGTCTTTGCCAGATTCATCAGTCCAATACTCCTTAACCAGATTCTTAAAGATCTCGAAGATCTTCTTCGGATTCTGTTGGTGAGAGTACACATGGGATAGTTGATCCCACATGGCTTTGCCATTCTGAAGGCGAAGAGATTGGTTGATCTTCGATTCGGTATTGTTCACCATCCAAGCCATTACTCCATAATCATCTTTGGACATTGAACTTAGGCTTACTTTGCTTTTTCATCAAGCAAGTCATTGTTGGGGGGGGTTAGCAATAGTAGAGATAGGTGATAGCGCCCTTGGGTTTTGACATCGACTAAAGATGACAGTTTAATCTGTCAAGCTTCACGGTCGTAACACACAAAGACCAAGGAGGATTCGTAGTCGCCACAGGAAGCGAAGCGATGGCATGCACAAAGAAGAAGCAGCAGCAGTAGTAGCATATCTAGATCAGCAGATATGAGAAACCCACATAGTAGAGAGCAAAGAGTAGCAGCAGATTCAGATCAGCAGAACGGACAAACCCGCATAGGGGCAGTAGAGAGTAATAGCATATCCGGACCAGCAGATCTGAGAAACATAGGGGCAGCAAGGAGAGAAAGGACCTACGCCACCACGGTGTAAGAGTTACTCTACCATGTGGCGTAGGAAGGCAACAAAAATGGTATTTTTAGATCTTCAATGTCCAATTTTAGTAAGTGTCGGGACACAAGGAGGAAGAGGGAAGGTAGGAAGGTTGATTGTTGGAAGAGAGGAGGGTCGCATGTGGTTGCTGGTGGAAGGGGGTGGGGATTGTTAAGTGGTGGAAGGGAGGGTTGAGGGATGTTGGTGGCGGCAGTAGGGAGTAGTTGGTGACGGCGGCAGGTACATGGGGTGCAGGGTGCATCGGGTCTGGGGGGAAGGTGCAACGGCGGACATGGGGTGGGGGCAGGGTGTAACGACGGAAGTCAAGGATGGGGGTGGCGAGGGGAGAAGAGGGTGGGCGGTTGTGGCAAGGAAGAAGAGAGGGGTAGGGGCGGTGGAAGGGAAGAGGCAGTGACGGAGAGGAGAGATTGATGACGGTGGGGAGAGGGTAGGGGTAGGAGGCAGCGGGTTGGAGAGAGGGGGGGTGGTGGCGGCTAGAAGAAGGGTTTTGGGAAGCATTAGCTTCGATACCTTATAGAATAAGAAAACCTTAAGGCCCATCTAGTAACATCACAAATACATGGTCTAACATATTATGTAGGATGCTCTCCTTCCTTGCCCCTACAAGTATCATTTCCCCTAGAAAAACAAAACAACAAGAGAAGCCCCCCTCTTCAAGAGCTCCCTTCCTCTCCTTATATCTTCTTGGCCATCACCAACTTCTTCATGTCCATGGATCCCAATAGGCGAAGTGGATGCCATGCACCAATAATTCCTCAAGAATGCCATGCTTTGCAGGAATCAAGGCCTCAACTTTTTGTAGCCACAAAGAGATCGAGAAGAGAGATGACCTCCCATGTTCCCCACATTGTAGCAATGTTGCACCACCCTTAACAGTTATCACCTTACATGCTACCGATCAATGACCCTCTCTACACAACAAGGGGTGGAAATTCTCCTACTTGTACCAAGACCATTACACTCCTTGATCACCTCCCCAATCCACCCTTAGAGCCACAAGAGGAAAACCACCAATCAATAGAAGAAGGGATATTAACCCTCAGGGGACAATGGCCATACTCTGGAGCATTGTTCAGGCCTTGATATAACCTTGCAAGGCCGTAAAAAGATAGCTTGTTGCTTATGTGACTCGACCCAAACCTACTAACCAAGGTTTAGGCCCATCAAAGAGGGATTACAACTAACCATTCACTTTAAAATTTCTAACTGAAAATCAGCATTAACTTTTTCTTTTCTCAAATATATAGTAACATCACTGAACTAGCCGATAATATCTCATTTAAACATAACATTAAAGGATACAACAGAGTCCGACTTCTATATATAAGTAAGACTTCTCGTTTATAACAAACCAAGTACAACTTGTTACAAACTGCTCTCGCTTCTCACCTCTCACTCCCAAGATCCAGAGGAAGGATCAGATACCATCTAGATAAGCTAACTAATCTTCTTGAGACCTCTGTTGATCAAATACTGATGATAGCTAGCCTCTGACTACTCCTGCAAAGCTAAAGCTTTGTCTGAAAAATGTTTTTGTAGGTTGATGAGCTTCTGGCTCAGTGCGTAAAAGATCAATAAGAAATCATGATATTTCAGAGGTGTATTATTAGTAGAACCAAACATAGATAAATACACACATGGCAGTTCACAACTGTAAATCATTCAACATGGCAGTTGATCGGATAATGACTATAGGAAATAGATAAATTAAATCCATTCACTAATCTTTTAGTCCATTTAATATATGCCCTGGACCCACACAAAATGTACCATAGCATGTGGAAGTATCGCAGCAAATTATGATCTCATCGTACAAGACTTAGAGTAAACTTATGACTCTAAGTCTACTAACTAGCAACCCAATCTGCAACGGGCCTCGCCACATCTGGTCTCCGCGGCTAATGGGAGCGGTCAGATATTTAGACTCCTCTTGACCTGGGTACTCAGGCGAAGAGTCAAAGCACTTGGCTTTACTACCTACATCAGTGATTTCATAAGGGCTGACCTACTTAGTGGTAACTGAACTAACTGAATTGTACAAGGTACCACCGGAATCTTCAATTAATGTTGGGTACCTCAATATTTAAGAAGATTGTCTTCTCTAGGCTTACTCCCCTATATCCCTCTGGTACGCTCTGGCTACTTCATCCTAGACACTGCCAGTCAATAAGCATGTTTCCTCCTTCACGATGCAGACCTCTGTGATGGAATCTACGGTGTTCAGGGCATCTAATGTCTAGTGATTCTTTTGTTTCCACAAGTAATATATCTATCTAGCTACTTCTTCCTTTTCACTGTAGTTAAGGTTTCTGTTTCCACTTGTTGATTTCTAATAAAAAACAATTCACTGAATTGAATACAGAATCCACTTTAACTGATAACGGAGCATGGTAATAACCATTATTTAAAATTGTTCATTGAACTTCATATGCATCGACTAGCACAATTATCAATAAAGTCATATGATTGTAACACTAGTACACTGAATCATTTAACAATTCAACTGAAACCGCATATCAAAACTTTACAAATTTCAAATCATTCAACAACAAACAAATTAGTACATACAAATGATTATTTAAACTTGATTGTTGTAAAATTAGGGTTTAAAGGTGATTTTCCACTCACTTGTAATGTTCTAGCTTGCTAATCTCGGATTCTAACTTGCACAAATCTGATTTAAGCTTCAGACCTAGAAAACCAACTTTAAACGTCATAACAAAAGGTAGAAAACCCTAAAAGAAGTTCGCTAGAGGGAGAAGACGAAAAACGAAAGTCAAGTAAAACCTTCAGTTGCTATAACAGAGAATTTGGCGCAAGAGAACACAAAAGAAGAAGAATCTACAGTTAAATCTTACTAAGACGATCTAAGTCGAAGTTGTTTGTTTTCGTCGCTACTCTCTTTCTTCCTACGATGTCGTCTAAGATCGCTTTTGTGATCGTCCCCTAATCGCGGCTCGAAGGTTTCTAAGAGAGAAGAGAAACTAAAATGAAACTAATGAGCCTATTTCCATCGGATTTCATCTAGTATTTATAGGGATCTAAGCTCTATGTGATTCGACGAGTTGAGCAGCATCACAAACGAACCATCAGAAGGCAAGCCTTCGGTCTAGACAACGGCCAATTGTCACTTGCGACCATTGCCTTCGGTTGATGATTGTCAGCACAGCCATCAGTTTCTAGAATCGTCGCTCTGCTCTATCTTCGGTTGACGTTCGCCAGACAAACCATCGGTAGACATGCCCTATCTAGCCTTCGATTGACAACGACAAACAAAACCTTTGAAAGACACTCCAATAAAACCATCGGAAAATGCTTTTTTACTGAACCATCGGAAGGCATCTTTCAAGCATAACCATCGGTAGTAAATCCTTCGATCTGTGAGACATCAATAAAACCATCAGTTCGCACACCAGTAAAACCTTCGATTCTAAACCATCGGTTTCAGGGCTCCGTGAAACCATCAATTTGTACGCTCAGCAAAACCTTTGTTTTATTTAATTAAGAGAACCTTCAATCTTAGGACATGTAAAACCTTCAATCTTAATCCATCGGTTGTCAACCGATAGAATCTTTGCTAAAGTCTAAAAAGGCTATAACTTCTTTATTTCAACTCCGATTTCATTCATTCTTGTTACTATGAATTCATAATTGATTTCTACATATTTCTATATCAAAAACATAAGAAGATCTATCATGAGGAATTTCTCTTTAATATCTTCTTTAATTATCTTTAAAACTTGCTCTTCACGCATTAGTTAAGTTATCTCATCATTACTTATTCAAGAATCAAATATAAACTGATTTAAGCACAAAGCATCCAATTAATTTAAAGTGTCTTTGAAGACATATTTAACTCTTAAGATTATCTTTAATCCTCTGATTACCAAGAATATGAAGTGTGGGTTGTAACATTATGGGTCATGTTGCCCCTGTTCGCATGCTAGTATGCAGAATAATGTATCCTTAAATGATTTAGTGGATATGAAACAAGCCTAGAGAGATTGGGCGTTGAACCTCCAAGGAGGATGGATGAAAAGGAAGCACTAACGATTGTAAACACACTTGAATTCTCAATGGTCAGTCACTCGACACCTCCAAAGTCTCCCAGCATTGCTAATATTCTTACTTCTTAGACTAACGTCCCTGTAAAATCATTGCAGGAAAATCTATCCACCGAAAATGATACCTCCACTAACCAATGAAATTTTGCGCCACGCCCATCTCTATGACCTTCTTTGTGAGAGGAGCATGTTGATCTTGAACAGCTTAGGCACCATCATGCCCTAATTATGCCTCTAAATGCTTCCCCTCCCATCACACAGGAGAAAAGAAATGTTAGTATGAAGGGAAGCTACCTCAATCGCCAATGGTCACCTCTTAAGAGTTCACGACTCCAAACTTCACTCTAGATTCCTCTTGTTCCAATGAGCCCATTGTCCTAAGTTTCGCCATTGCAGGCAGAACTCTGTTGAAGATGACACCTTCACTAGCCAATGCAGCCCCATCTTATGCCCATCTCTATGGCCTTTGTCCATGAGAGAGACGTGTTGGTCTTGAACGGCGCTTAGGTGTCGTGACGTCTTATTTGTGCACCCATGAATGCCTCAATAACAGTTTAGGTGTCACGAAATATTATTTGTGTGCCCATGAATGCTTCGCCTTCCATCATGCGAGAGAGAGGAAATGTTAGTATGAAGGGTAGCTACCTCTATCATTAATGGTTGCCTCTTAAGAGTCCTTGTTTTTACCTTGCAAATCGATTCCTCGTGTTCCTTTTGATTGAAAGTCCTAATAAATGTTTTGATTCAAGACGAAAAATATTAAATTAAGTGCAAGCTGCATAAAGCATTGCAAAATGGTTAGTAGCCGTAGTTTTCATTTGTTTGTATCAACCATTCCACATGCAAAATTTACTATAACTATAACAGTTTTTTTTCGAATTTGACCTCATAGTCTCTTATCTAGCACAAGAAACTATCTATATCTATAGTAATTACCATAATATACTGTAATTCAGCATAGAGCTCTTTATCGAAGACTTTCAATAGACCTCAAGCATTTAGATATGAACTATTGCATTCCAAACTCGACGAATAGTAGAGGTGTGAAAACAAAAGATTAGCCACATACAAGGGAATAACAATATTTTCAATTACAAATTTGATAAATATATACCTGTGCAAGTTGATGTCGGGTTTTTCTCTCTGCTGCTTTAAAGGCCTTGTCATGAGCAGTAACAGTTTTCCCTTGTTTGCTCTCCTGTTTTTTTTTTAGTTCATACCAGCGACGAGCATTTGCATGTGCGGAGAAAGCTAGATCAACCTCCACCTGAACAGATCATCGCGATATCCCCATGTTATATTTCAAGTAGATGACAGTGAATTAACAATTCTCTAGAAAATCAACTATACAAGGGAGTAATACAGAAATTATATAAAAGTGAAATTCTACATTGGATAGCAAAATGTTTATCATGGTATATAGATACAAATTAACTGTAACTGCAGACGAGCTGCCAGAACTTATATCTGTGGAGAAGACTACAGGCATGAAGGACAAGAATGGTACTTCTCCAAGTTGTCAGAACAGGGGTATACTAACTTTTCATATCCAATGTGACTATAACATAGTTGCTTATAAGAATAACACGTACACAAATATGCAGACAAGGGTCGACAATTACATGTGTGGCAAAATGTACACCATTCAACCATTCCCTCCATCAAACTAATGGTTTCAAAAGAGTAAGGGTGAGTTCTGAAGCCCACCGACCCTGGCATCATTTGAAACTGCTTTTTTGGTGCTAAATCATTCATACAATGGTACAGAACAAATACATAACAACGATAGCCGTTGTCATTAATTTAATGTGTATAAATTGTATCAGCTACTGGGAGTTGAGATTATGCCAGCCAAGCTACACAATACAGGACCACAAATCTTCTTGAATAACAAATGCACCATAGATGACATGCATATTGCTTCTACTAAGTACTAATACTGTATGAGAAGCAAGTTGCATTCCAGGGGAAAAGCTACTTCAAGCACATAAACAGAGCAATCCGCTTTAAATGTTCAGCAATTTGTGAATAAGAAAAAATATTTCCTACACAAAATGTCTGTCTTTGTGGATGCAGCCGTGAATCGGACACTCCTGCAAGTGGATTGGTACATTTTTATTCACACAGGCATGACGAATAAGAATGGTACTTTTCCAAGTTGCCTGACCAGCGGTATACCAACTTTTAATATGTAATGTGACTACATCATAATTGCCTATAAGAATAGCAAGTATACAAGATGCAGACAAGGGTCTACAATTACATTTGTGGCAAAAATGTACACCATTCAGCCATGCCCTCCATCAAACCAATACACAGCAGTTTCAAAAGAGTGACAGCTGACAGACTACACAATACAGGACTACGAATCTCTTTTAAACAACAAATGTGACATAGATGACATGCATACTGCTTCTACTAGTACTGCATATGAAGTTAGTTGCATTCCAAGGGAAAAGCTACTTCAAGCACATAAAACAGAGCAATCAGCTTGAAATGTTCAACAATTTGTGAATAACAAACAGTATTTCCGACACAAAATGTATATCTTTGTGGATGCAGCTGCATATCAGACACTCCTGCTAAAGGATTGGTACATTTTTATTAACATATAAGGCAAAGGGGATTGTATACTGATTGGTTGTGTGTATATATATACAACCAGGGATATAGAGTGTTTTCTGTTCTTGCTTTAGTCTGATACCAATATGAGCCTTTTTGCACAATTCGATCATATATATTGCTAGTATTAGTATATGTGCTTTTTGCTTTATGTTTTTGTTATTTTCCTTTGTTATGGGCTTTAGACTTGTCTTGTCTCTAGCCTTTTTCTTTTATCCCATATTGCCTATCTCAGACTATTGGCTTACTCTCTTATCCTATAGAAGAGAGTCTATTTGATTGTGTTTGAATTATCGAATAAACTTTTTTTCTAATCTATAGTTATATTGTTACTCAAGTATCGTGAATCTGCTGTATTCATGTAAGTGGTAAATACAAAACATTTCAATGTATATGCAGTTTTTGGAATTGTCATTACGCAGATGTGCACAACCTTTATGGCAGTTGTGTTCTATTAATTGAATCTGCATGATTGGAGCTTCTGTTTATCTAAATAACAAATTCTTATTAGTATTAGCTTTAATCACGAACAAAAGTAATGCAATGGTGCCAAGGATTAGGTGGAGGAATTTTCTATATTTAGGGATGGAATTTCTTTTTCTGTTTATCATGAACAAGGAATGCAGCGTTGTGGAGAAGAGCAATGTGCCCTCTCCCTTTTATTAATAAGAGAACTTGGAGAAATTACATAGAGGTCCAACAGAATATAGAAATTATAAATATAATAAAGCTGAATATAAATAAGATGCCCCCCCAAGCTGGAGCGTACACATCGTGTATGCCCAGCTTGTTGCAAAAGTTCTGAAATGTTGCTGAACTCAATGGCTTTGCGAGAACATCTGCAAGTTGATGTTCAGATTTTACGTGCGGAGTCACAACAGTACCATTCTTGATCTGATCTCTGATAAGTCAACCTCTATGTGCTTAGTGCGTTCATGGAAGACTAGGTTCTTGGCAATACAGATTGCAGCTTGATTGTCACAGGAACCATTGCCATTATCGTCAACTCAGCACTGACCCCGACCATATTGGGGTTGCCAACATGGATCCTATTTTCCACTAACGTATGTTTCAGGCCTATATATCAGACAAGGAACAGAATGCTACAGCAGAATGAAACATTGGGATACCTTGCTTACCTCCTATACCACTATAGCTGGCAGATGGATACTTTTTTGCTCCAATTCGGATTGATCAGTTGTGGGCTGGCCTGATTGGGCGCCTAGACCCCCTAGGGCGTCTAGGTCGCCTACATGGGCGCATGGGTAGTGACCTATTTTTAATTTTCTACATTTTTTATAAATACAATATATATCATATATCACATATACAAGGTATTTTATTTGTATTCTTAATGCACTAGACACTAAATGGTCATCTAAGAGTGAGGCCGAAAAATGCATGAAAAGCAATTACATACGTCATATAGACGTCAAAATGACATTATACAAAACAAAATAATCCAGGAAAAAAACGTCTTGCGGCCCAAGCAGTCATGGGCAGTGGTGCGGCATCCAATTCCCATTTATGGTAGGCGGACCCCCCATGGGCTCCTGGGCGCCACAACAACGATGATCAGTTGACTTCAGTTGTGGTTCAATGGTCCTTCAGCCCTTGAAGGAGTAAAGTTCTTTGAAGTAAATAGCTTTGCAATAGTATTGTATGCTTGAAATGTTGTTCAGGTTCGTATCATGCTCTAACGTCAATTTAGTTGCTGAAATCTTGGAAGTGAATTTAGTTATCCGTGTTAACAACCAATAAGAATAACGATTCGATTAATATAGAAACTCATATTCTTGACAGTGTTTCAAAAAGCGGGCTAGGCGGCCACTTAAGTAGTCTAGAACATTCTTAAAAGGAGTTTCTATTATTCAACAAAGGAAATAATGCAATACCTCTCTATATTAAGGGGACAGAGAGAGAGAGAGATGTCAAGAGTAAGGATAAGCAATTATAGGACAAAACTGATAATTGTTGGCCATATAACTTGGGAGACGTCATGTAATGATTGTAAAAGGGTACTTTGTACTTGATTAATTATTAATAAAATGCAATTCCACTTATTATGTTAGTTTCAGTAGTGACATAATTAATAAACTTAACAATGTCCTAAGAATGTTTTAACTTAATGGCATATGGTTTGGGTTGACAAACTGAACATGATATATTGAGATCATATGTATAATAAAAGTACTCATTCTTATTATGTCCCTAGTCAATTATTAAAGTGGATATTATAGAACAACAATACTACACAAGACTAGCATGCAAGGTGATTGATGACTATGTCTCTTTAGTCATGATATTGGATATCAACTCAGATACAAGGGTACTTGTTAGAGAACAAGTTGTACTGGACAGACCCACATTGAGATTGACACATAGAAGTCATATATCAACATGTCAGAGTCATATCTCAATGTGATAGTGGTGACGGTGATCCTTAGACCTGAAGTCACTGGAATAACACATGTTGTTCTGTGTACTTTGACGTTAGCCCAACGTGCCCTGGAATACGAGTTTTCAAAAAGGTGGTGATTGGGTACATTGTGACACATGGGGCATACTGTGAGTAATATAGATGGAATTTGTCCCTCCTTTGGAGTGATATCCCCGGTCACTTGATAAGCGGGACTATGAAATGCATGGCCATGCTCATATAAGTCAATATATGATATTGAACCCACAATATCTCGAATAGTCTGCTCTAGTTCAAGAAACATAGATTGAATGATAAGAATATGACAATTCATGTCTCAATTTCAATCTAGATATCAGTGACAAAGGGATTATACGGTCATGATAACACTGGTTACTTTACAGGTTGTAGTTGTTCTCCACCTCATTCCAATTATTTGGGTGGCAATGATGTGTGACTAGACATCAATCTTTGCTTGTGTTATTTCGAACACCAGTACCAACGTAATTAGGAACCTACCGGGTCACATGTATAAGCATGCATAAGGGAATTGAAGTTCGCAATCAAACAAATAATTAGAATGATTCTTAATCATGAACAAGTTGATTAACCTTGTGATTGGGCGACTTGAATGTTTAGTCGGCCAACCGCATTGATTGGATCAATGGATCCATTGACTATCAATAGGTCAATGCAATTTTCCACTGGATTGGGTTGATCGGCCAATCAGATATCTTGGTTGGGCAATCACAATATAGAAGGAAAAGTCTCCAATTAACAATTCAGATCTGGATTTGAACTGTCTTGATTGGTCGATCAGCTAACCTGATCGGGCAATCAGAGTGCCCAATAAGAACAATGTTTTCATATGCCCCGCATGAGGCCTCTTATGCGGCCACATATGCTTTTTGGCTACCTTCCAGAACCGCATATGCCTATGTAGTTCCTTATGCGGTCATTTCGCATATGCAACGTATATATGCCATACACGGCACATATGCAGCCATATAGAGACATTATATGTGTACTCTATTATCAAATATCTTGTTTGATTATTCATTGAACTACTTATACACAAACACTCATCCACACATGCATATATGTATACATATATCTAGTATATTATGCATTTATAGTTATATGTTTACATATTAATATATGTAGGTGAAACATTTTACAACTTGAATAATTAATTTCAAGTTTGTATAATTAATTTATTTGAAAATTCCAAAACCGCATATGCCCCACATATACACCTACATTTTGCATATACTCTATGCAGCACCCTAACATAATCATATGCATATTGTTTTTTAGAACAAGATTGTGATCGGCCGATCAGGTAACGCGATCGGGAGATCAGGATCATGTCTGAGTTTTTTAGCATTGGATTGTTTTTGGATTACGATTAGGAATTAAATTTTTCCAAGCCCATGACTCATAAATAAAGCACGTCCCGAAGAGTTTGACAAAACACTTGAGACAACTTGTGAGATAATTCGGCTGTCAAACTTCTCACTTAGAAAGAGGAATTCACCCTAAGGATTGTTGCCTAAAATAGGAGAAGAAAGGGCGTTTCGGGATGACTATGAAAAACACTAGAGGGGGGTGAATAGAGTTTTTAAAACAATTTTAACAATTATTGAACTCAAACAACCACAATTGAAATTAGAAGGAGACAGGTGTTTAGAGTGGTTCCAACTTTAGCAAATACTAAAGTTGTCAGTCCACTACCCGGTTGCTTACCCAACCGGGATTTTGAAAGTATATATTTTATTACCTTCACAAGGATTTATACAAAATACAATACTTTCCTTTACACCCCTTGAACAGCCTTCACTCGAAGTAGATGCACCAACTTGAGGTAGCCTTCTTGAAGTAACTCCAAGCTCCCCCTTGAAGTAGCCTTCCTCTCTAGAAGTAACCTCCCGTTGCACCAGCCTTCTTGAAGTAGCTCAAGGTCTCCTTCTTCACCAAGAAGATCTCCACCCTCTCCAATCCGCAGCCTCCAACCTAGGAGTAGCAAGGAGAGTACAAACAATTATAGAGAACAAGAAAGGAAAAGGAAATTACAACTTATCCTTTTGTAGCACAAGGCTTGATTTGCCTAGATCAAGCGTATAGATCTCCTAACCAAAGTGTATGGAATTGTAATTGCAGTGGATAGGAGATGCTAGCCTATAGGACACGAAATATGAGCTAAGGAAGGAAGTAGCCAATTGTCACAATGCTCAATTTGCTCACAAACAGATTGCTCAAAGTATGCTCAAGGATTTCTCAAGTGTAACAAGTGAGTTTGAGTGTCCTATGGCTTGTCCTATTTATAGGAATGGCCTAAGGATGCTTAAGGACGTTCTAGACAACTTCTAGGGGTTTCTAAGTGCTTAACTAGCCGTTAGGTACAAGTTTGTTGCTTTAGCAACGGCTAATTAATTTACTCTGCAGTTGCTGTCAGAGTTTATCTCGGTCGAGGAATGGTCGACCGAGACACCTACTCGGTCGAACTCTTGTCGACCGACAGGCTCTCTGAATCAAGTGTTTTGCAACGTTTATCTCCAACTGCCAACTACCTTGTCAGTTGTGTCTAACGGCTACTTTGGATCTTTCTCGGTCGAGAAGATTGTCGACCGAGAGTGTCTCGGTCGAGGAATTGGTCGACAGAGATTGATCCTGTTTTGATGTTTCAATTTAGATACTAATTATATGTATGAGTGTGCATATGTGATCCTATTTGAAGGGGATGACTTATCTAAATGTGGTGTTTAGCTAGGGAAGATCTAACGCTTGATTTACATGAAATCTAAGTACTTGTACATTATATATTTGTACAAGTTTTTACAAAGCGATTACATTTCATGAAAATATAAATATGTAAGCATATGGATTTCCCTAGTACTTTGTCATCCGCCTTGTTCCTGCACACTCAAGTAGCTCGTTAGATCAATAAGAATGAAATGTTTGTCATAATCAAAACAAAGGGATTTATAGATGTCCATTTAGCCAACAGACTAGCACATCGGCAACTCTTGTTCCTCTTCGACTTGGTGGCCAAGGTGGTACACTACGTTCTCCCTCATCAGCATTGACAAAGTAGAGGTCGAGGCCCACGTGCAAAGGCTTGGAGAAATTGTTCCTCAAGACGACAACCGTGTAGCATCCTGGTGGTTGATCCAAATCTCTTTTTTATCCATCCAGATATCTTGGTGGCCAATTTGGGTCTCTTTCTTATCCATCTGACTTTCTTGATAGACATTATGAATCTGGATCCGAAAGATGGCGTTCTTCACCGACAAAAGACGTGTCTAGTTGTTGGACAACTAGTATGCACAAAGATATTACCTTTATGCTTTCTTATGTCTTTTATTCACCAATGTTTTATAGCTACAACGGAGTCCAATGGCTAGAATATAAAGGATAGATTTATTTTGTTATTTCATTGTGCCCCTTCCCGAAAATCTTACAGCGGTATCATAGCTAACGTACACTTTTAAGTTTTAAGTTGACTTTAGATTTTGAACCACAAACTATTTTTTAATGTGCTATTTTGGTGGATGTGGATAATCACCTAATATCATATATGATATGATACACATACATATTACTGTACCTATGTAACATCTTGAAAATTGTTTTGTTTGCTAGATGTAGATATGGCAATTAGATCATTGTGGTGTGATCTGAAACATGTAATATCGATGTTTGATTTTGATCAAACATCATGTAACATGTAAATAGCTTGCATGCCATGTCTTTCTTAATTCATTCTCCATTTAAATAGAATAAATACCAGTGGACCATGGTGGAGAGGAGGATACAATCAGAAGCCCACGCCAAAGAGGACGGTCCTTGGAGGGTTCATGATCAAGACAAGACGATGGATCAACAACAACACAAGAACTATCCAAATCAGGGAGTTCTGATCGACCAACCAGCTTACATGATCGGGCGACCAGAAACCCTAAAAGAGAGATTTTGGGATTGCATTTAGATGTGAATCTTTTTTTATCGCATGTAGTGATTGTTATAGTATTATGAAGTATATTGTAATGTATATGTAATAGTGATTGGATACATGATATATAAATCCCTCAATAAAATAACAATGTTGAAGATTCCTTCCAAGTGCAATATACATGAAAATTTTGTTCAACTAAGTATAGGAACGCCAAGCATGGTGCACTGTCTACCCCAGGGAAATGTAATGATAAGTATGTGAGCCTGCCAAACAGGGTGCATCTCTTATTATATTGGTCTTGGGTCGGACTTGACTGGCTGGTCTTAATGAGATTAAGCACCCGAGAGGCATAAGATGACATATAATTCATATGATAAATGATTGACATGGAGTTGTGCAACCAAATATCGAAGAATTGTATGTAATGCAATTGGTAATTGTTACCTACATTTTTAATCAAGTTGCGAGTGTCAGTGATGGTAGAGACATGACTTAATGTATTTTAAATATTGGCTCACTGGAAGATTTCTCTATGTAATCTTTCAAATTAATAATGAGGGCTATTAATTTGAATAAAATAGTGGGAGTGTAATTAGTTCAAGTCCAAGTCAATTTTGTCAAATCAAATTAATTTTCAAATCAAATTATTGACTCGTGCAAAATATCTTCTATATAGATCAATGCAAACACTAGCAACAATTTGTTTTCTCTGCGATCAGTCCTCGAGAAAGAGAAACATAATAGGAATAACTTAACGGTTTGTGTAAGACGTTGAATATTGTTATCATACGTGAGCGTGAACTCCATGTCCCAGACACACCAGTACCTAATGAACCAACTCTGAATGTGCCTAGGACGCAAAGAGAGGTTCACCAGAAGCATTCTAATGACGCTATCAAGTATCTCATACTTTGCTCCATGAATCATGAACTTTAGAAACAACATGAGAACATAGATGTTATTAAGATAAGTGTTTCAAAAAAGGTCGCATGGACCGCATATGCAGTACAGTCCCTTGACCGAATAGTGGCTAAAACGGACTATGGCCGCATATACGGCCACACAGCCGCATATAAGGCCGATTAGTCCCCGATTTTTTAATGGAATAACGGCTACGTTGGCAATTCTTTAACATCACCCCCTATTCTTCATATATCTAAAACCATCACCAGTGTTTTAAGAAGCGTCCTAGGCGGCCGCTTCGCCACAAGGTGATGGCCGATTAAAATGTGCCATAAGTGACGCTTGAGTGGATTTGAGAAAAGTGGCCGCTTTTTCCCGCTTTTTGCCCGCTTTTAAAAAAAACCGTTGTAAGCATATAACATTAAGTACATTATATGCCCCGATTAGTATTTGACTATAACATTAGTTCTAATTTAGAATGCATACTATGTATGTAAGTTGTAATGATATGGTACTTTTGTGATGTTTTAAAGTATATTATAGGTCACTATTATCTAATTTAGAATGCATACTTTGATTAAATGTACAGTTGTAATGTATGACTATTTGATGATGTGCAAATGTAGCAATGCGTTTGTAAGCTAGCTATGATAGGTTTATTGTTTACTGTTTAGCTATGTAAGCATGTGATACAAAATTGTCGTTGCATCTTGTATATACACTTATAATTTTGTGTAGGGTGTTTTATCTATGACAAGTATATTGTTTACTATATTACATAGATATAATCATTGTTGTATAGTTGTGTTATAAACTATGATTAGACATGTATAAAAAATTCAAAATATAGTATTTATATACATATGTATGTGATTTTGCATAAAAGTTTATAGGAATTGGAAATCCGCTTTTCTAAAAAGCGCCCGCTTAATCACCCGCATGGTGATTAATCGGCTATAAGGTCCTATCCGCACGCTTCCCTCTTCGCGCTTTTTAAAACCTTGACCATCACCTACATTTAGCCTACCATCTACTCTCATTTCCTCTTTTGCATTACATTCATCTATGATTGGTATACATTTAGCTCATTATTGCATATTTGTATGTATTTAACAAGGGTTTGATTGTATATTTGCATAATTGCATCTAAAATATGTAGTTCTACAAATTATATTTGTAATTATATGATTATTGTAATTTATATATATATATATATATATAAATATAATAATTAAAAAAATCAAAAACCGCATATACTCCCGCATACGGCATATACTCTATTCAGTGACCTCTCCGAATGTACAATGCATACCATTTTTTAAAACCATGATTAAGATGATAATATATCTCAGGAACATGCATCAAGAACAAGAAAGGCAAGAGACGTATGATATCTCCAAGACCCTTAAACGTTTAAGTACAAAATGGCAGAAGATGGTCCAGTTGGACCCCATGTACTCATGTCAATCGGGTATGTGGAAAGTCTTGTAAGACTGGAATTTTCTTTGGGTCAAGAGTTTGTCATCTTTGCCTGATTCATACAAGCAATTTTCCATGAATTACAACATAAACAATTTTGATAAGCCATTGACTAAGCATGTTGAGAAATGCTGAGGACATGAAAGACAAGTCCAATTTCGTGTTGATGGTCAGTAAAGGAACACAAAAGGCAAAGACAAAGCTAAATAAGGTTCTAAAATTAATTAAAAATCTTCTTTACTAAAAGAAAAGGGAGGAGTGACTAAGGGAGGTAACTGTCACCATTGTCACCAAGCTAGACATCGGAAGAGAAATTGCTCTCTACATTAAGGAACTGAAGAACATGAAGCAGAGGATAGAGATCTCCACTTCAGGTATATATAATATAGAAATAATTTATCTACTTTTATATCATGGGTATTGGATATAATATGTGGATATCGCATATGCTCAACTATTTAGGACCTGAAAAAATGTAAACCCTTGAACAAACAAGAGGTGGAACTACGTGTTGCAAATGGAACAAGAGAATTATTATTATGTGTCAGCCCTAGATAGAAACATTATTTTTGTATCTTATTTGGACAAGAATGATTTTAAGTTTCTAATAAAGAATGGTCGTATTTCCATTTTTAAAGATGAGATCTTTTATGGAAGTGTTCATATATCTTATGGTCTTTATTTATAAGATATTGAGACACGTGTATAACATAAATACCAAGAAGTTAAAACTCAATGACTCAATATCTTTGGCATTGTCATCTAAGGCATAAATGAGAAAGGCATTTCTAAACTCCATAAAGTTGGTTATCTTGACTCTTTTGATATTGAATCAAAAGAGACGTGAATCTTTTTTATCGGGCAAGATGATGGATTAAAATTTTGGTCGAAAATGAGAAATTTCAGTGGAAATTTTGTTTTCGACCGGTACCAGACATCAAAATGGAGATACCAAATTGCCGAAATTTCCAATTTGTAATTTCATTAAAAATTTGAAAACAAATCTTTGAAATATCCTTAAAAATGTGGGAGGCCCCCCGTAGTTAATTGAATCCAAAATATATGATGTAACATGTTGTTGCATAAGAATATATGTATGTGTATATATTGCATGATCGAAATCCTGCTCGAAACAGTTTTGTATATTTTCACTCAAAAATGTAGGAGCCCCCCACCCTATACAACATATGATTTTATTGCATTTAGGTGTATTTATGTACGTAGATCATCATGGTAAAATTTTATGACTTAATTCCTTTATTTTGTCATGAAAATCGTTAAAATTTGCGTCGAAATCATATGTCAAAATAAGCAAAAATATCGAAATTACAGTCAAAATTTCGATAAATTTTTGTTTCTGGACCATCGGAACCGGCATCGAAATCGACATTTTAAACATGGGGCAAGATGACAAAAGTACCTTTCACTCGTAACAGTGAGAGAGCTAGTGACATATTATGAATCATACATGATACATACTGATGTGTGTGGACCTTTTAACATAAGAGGTTGATACCAGTATTTCATCACTTATACTGATGACTTCAGTGGATTTAGATATGTGTATCTTATGAAACACAAATTGGAATCCTTGAACAGTTCAAGGAATTCATTAATGAAGTACAAAATCAACTCGGAAAAAGCATTAAAGTATTTCGATCTGACCCAGGTGTGAACTTAAGCCAAGAGTTTGAGCCCTTCTAAAAGATTGTGGTATTATATTACAATGAACTTCGTCTGAAACACCACAACATAATGGTGTGTCAAAAAGAATGAATCATACCTTGTTCTTTTGATTTCCTTTTAGGGACATACTCTTAAAACGATGAATTTACACTTAACCAAGTACCTTCCAAATCCATTGAAAAGACATCGTATGAGATTGAAACCGCCGCACTCTTCTCTTTCACTAATAATGTACCCAAACTTTTCTGGCCTGAAGCCGCTCTCACAGTTCTCAAACACCGTTCTGGTGTTGAGAACAAGGTTGTTGACACTCTCAACCGTTGTTTGACCACTTTCCGGTCTATGAGCGTTGAAGTTGTGGGCTTTGACTGTTTGAAGGAACAATACCCCACCTGTCCTAGCTTTGGAATTATTCATTTCGACCTCCTTGGTAGCACACCCATCCAATCTTCTAATTTTGTTCTACATGGTGGATTTCTCTTTCGTGGCACACAATTATGCATCCCCTCCACTTTTTGAGATTTTATCATTTGGGAATTACATGTCAATGGCCTCGTTGGTCATTTTGGTAGGGATAAGAGTGATAAGATCACTACTCTAGTCAATGACAGGTTTTATTGGCCTTCCCTATATTGTCATCGTGTCTCAGTGTCGTAATTGTCAATTAGCCAAAACCAAAAGACAAAATAGGAGCCTCTACACTCCTCTCCCTATTCCCATAAGCCTTGAAAAGACATGAGTATGGATGTCATTCTTGGCCTTCCTCACACTTCACATTGCCACGACTCTGTGTTCGTGGTTGTTGATTGTTCATCTAAGATGGCCTACTTCAATCCATGTAGTAAGACTTCTCACACCTCTCATACCGCCGGTCTTTTCTTAATGAGGTAGTCAAGCAACACAGACTTCCTGCCACCATAGTGTCCGATCAAAATGTCAAATATGTTAGCTATTTCCGGAAGACTATGGAAAATCATTTGTACCCACCTCAAATTTTCTTGTCTTTTGTTGATGGTCAAATTGACATGGTTAGCATGAGGTTGGGTAACATTCTACAATGTCGTGTGGGTGAATCCTTAGGCGATTGGGACTTACTCCTACCTACCGTTGAGATTGCTTACAACAGTTACTATTTATGATCCACATGGAGGAGTCCTTTAGAAGTTTTTCATGGAAACAAACCTCACCAACAAGTAGATCTCATACCTATGCCCATTGATTCCTGCCCTTCCCACACTACAGAGACCTTTACCCAGCACATTTATGATTTGCATGTTGAGATTGCCCACATACTTGTCTTATGGAAACTATAAGCTTTCTGCAGTTGCACACTGCAGGTTTTGAGAATTTAGCGTGGAAGAGTATGTATAGCTATTATCTATAAAATATTAATTATAAATGTATTACAATACATATTTTGATTAAATGTACCACGGTAATGTGTAACTAATTGACAATATGTTAGTAAGGTATATATGATAAGTCTATTTTTCATTATTCAGGTAGGTAAACATGTGATATAAAATTGTAGTTGTATTATTGTTAATATATATGTTATGTTACTTTTATTTTGTTATTTTACATTATATTTGGGCTTCTTTGTAATTGTCACATTACTATAAATATAAGGGTGAACACATTGTGCAATCCTAAGCTCTCCAAATCTCATTGTCTTTCACATGGTATCAGAGCGGGCCGATCCACCTTAAACCTAATCCCTCTCTCTCTCTCCACCAACCCTAGCCGCCGCCACACTCTGAAATCTCCTTTTTTCCGCCGCTACAGTACTGCTACAGTAGTGTCGCCGCCATTACAGTAACGTCGTCCACCCCTCCGCAGCCCTCCATCCACCTCTAATCCCCTAATAACCTCCATCCTTGTGGCCTAATCCACCACAGGCCCCTCCATCTAGCTCTGTTTCTCTTTCCGAAATCTTCGGACAGCCTCGGTAACTTTCCAGTTCTGGCACGTTGACGGCGTAACGGGCTTCATCCTCTCTGTCTGCCTGCGCCTCATGGTGGAGTGGTTGATCCTCCATGTTGGCGTAGGTTTTTTCTCTTCATCTGCTGCCCCTACGTGGTTTTTTTTTAAGATCCATACGTGGATCTTCTACTTTCTACTACTAGTCCATGTGTTGGACTTCTGCCTTTGACTGCTGATTACTACTGTTGTGCCTGCTCTGTGCCTGCTGCTGCCTACCTAGATCTGTAGGCAGCTTTCTACTGCATGTGCCTGACTGCTGCTGCCTGCCTGTAACTCTACGTCTGCATCTATTTCTTCCTGATGGCGTCTACTCATGAAGATCTACGACGTCAGGTGACAACTGTGAAGCTGGATGGGCAAAACTACCAGCACTGGGTGTGCTTTTTTTTCATATAAAATTGGCCATTCTATTCATCCCGTGGCCTGGGCTCGATCCTGGGACCTCTCGCTAACAAACCAAGTGTCTAACCATCTTGGTGTCTTATGTTAGACGTCGCACTGGGTGTGCTCTATGCAGATATATGTTAAATCACAAGGAAAAATGTCGCACCTGACGCGAGATCCACCACCCGTGCCTCCTGCAACAGCCGATTCGAAGGATGTGAAAGCCTATGATGATTGGGTGAAGGACGACTCCACAGTCATGACATGGATTTTGAATAATAGTGAGACCAAGATTTGCATCACCTTATTATACCTGCAAACGGCGAAGCAGATGTGGGATCAGCTTGCCAGCACTTATTCACACAGTCAGAATCCCAAGAAGGTGTTTGACATCAACAAGCAGCTTAGCCGCCTGCGTTTCTCTGGATCCGATCTGACGAAATTGGAAGCTTACCGTCCCTTATCTACTGATTTGGCTACTATGCAACGACAGCGACAGGAGTTGCAAGTAGTCCAGTTCCTTTCTGGCCTACCTGATTCCTATGCAAGGGTGGTCGATCAGATTCTCGCTAGTGATCCGCTGCCTACTCTACAGACTACCTTTCAGAGACTACAACGCTTGCCTACATCGTCATCTGAGACTCCTACTGATACAGGGGATTTCAACTGCTTTTGCTGCGATGTCTAGTCGTGGTCGTGGTCGTGGACGCGGTCGTTCATATGATGCTCGTCCTCCTCTTGGTGTTGGTCGGGGGAGGAATTCTTCAGGTCGTGGAGCATCCTCTGGACCTACTACTGCTACTGCTCGTCCTCAGACTGGCCAACGCTTCTGCAACTTCTGTGGCCGGTTTAATCATGTTGAAGACAAATGCTGGGAAAAATACGGCAAACCAGCTTGGGCCAATGCGGCCACTGATGCTACTACATCTTCTGAGACGTCTACCCAGCCTGATGCCCCGGATACTTCTACTGCTGACTTCATTCGTGTCGAGGTCGAGCGCCTGTTACTGGAGCGTACTGGCTCTTCGTCTACTGCCACCACCACGGGAGCACATGCTGCGACATACTCTGGTTGTGACACTGCCTTCCTTTCTGCACCATCCTCTACTACTGGTAATATGAAATGGGTCATAGATTCGGGCGCATCTTCTCATATTTCTGGGAATCGGTCATTGTTCAGAAAATTATCTAGACCGACTACTAATTCCTCTGTTATGCTTGTTAATGGCTTCAAGTCTACCGTTTCCGGAATTGGAGACATTGTGTCTGATATTGTGCTGAAATCTGCTCTATATGTGCCTCGTTTTCCGTTGAATTTATTATCTATTAGCAAACCTTTGCGGAACTTGAACTGTAGCCTGACTTTAGCACCTGGTTCATGTGATTTTCAGGACCTTCGCACGAGGATGAAGATTGGTGGGAGCATGAAGGCTCTGATGGCTTGTACTACCTAGACTATCTAAAAAAAGTGGACAATGTGGCTCTGGCTTCTGCAGTATCTTCGTCAGTATCGGCTCTACAGTGGCATTACAGACTTGGGCACCCATCATCTGAGAAATTGCACCATATTGTACCTGATGTAGGAACAAATGTGTTTCAATGTGAATCGTGTCAGTTAGGCAAACAGACTAGGGTTGTTTATCCTAAACGTTCTCAGATTAGCAGTAAAAATGTTTTTGATCTTGTTCATGCTGATGTATGGGGCCCTTGTCATGTCCCTAGTCTATCTGGAAACAAATATTTTATTCTATTCATTGATGATTTTTCTCGAGACACATGGTTATTTCTTTTGAAGAGTAGATCTGACGTATTGTCCACTATTAAATTCTTTTTTGCTGAGATGAAATCACAATATTCTATGCCTGTTAAAATTTTTAGAACGGATAATGCACTTGAATTTGTTCAAAAAGATGTTGAGTTGTTTTGTAAATCCATTGGCACTATCCACCAGACTTTGTGTGCATACACACCTCAGCAAAATGGCATTGCAGAAAGAAAGAATAGACACTTACTAGAGGTTGCCAAAACTATTATGTTGCATGCTAATGTACCTCGGGGATTCTGGCCAGAAGCCATCTTCACTGCTTGTTTTCTAATAAATCGGATGCCTTCTTCAGTAATTGGAAATAAAATACCTGTGCAAATTCTGAATCATGATAAACCTTTATTTACTGTACCCCCTCGCATTTTTGGCTCTGCATGCTTTGTAAAGTTGCTTGGCCCAATGCATGATAAACGATCTCCACGTGCTGAAAAATGTATTTTTTTGGGGTACTCTCGTACACAAAAAGGGTACAGATGCTATAGCCCAACTACCAAGAGATGGTTCACTAGCAGTGATGTTGTCTTTTTTGAGGGTACACCATACTACTCTACTCAAGGAGATAGTCTTCAGTCTGAGCTTATTACTTCTCCACTACCTATTACTAGTGACTGTGTTTCTGATGCTACTATTTCTGTACAACCGGCACCTCCTCTTATTGTTTATCAGCGCAAGAACAGAGCTCAACCTACACAAGATCCCCCCCAACCAAGCCAATCTTCTCCTCCAGAAGGTTCTGCATCACCTGAGGTAATATCTGACCTTGATGTGCCTATTGCTCTTAGGAAGGGCACTCGTTCCTGTACTATTCACAATATTGCTAACTATGTATCAACTGATCATTTAAGTGTTCATGTTAGCAACTTTATCACTGCTTTATCTGTTGTTGCCATCCCAAAGACTGTACAGGATGCCTTGCAAAGTAGAGCTTGGACGACTGCTATGAAGGAAGAAATGCTTGCTCTTTCTGACAGACAAACTTGGGAGTTGGTGGATCCACCTCCTCAGTGTAAGCCTGTAGGCTGCAGATGGGTGTATGCTGTCAAGTATCAACCAGATGGTACTGTAGAACGTCTGAAGGCACGTCTTGTTGCTAAAGGTTATACACAGACCTATGGTATTGACTACTTTGAAACTTTTTCACCTGTTGCCTGTCTTAATTCTGTCAGAGTTCTCTTATCTGTTGTTGTTAATCTTGACTGGCCTCTTGTACAACTAGATGTTAAAAATGCTTTCTTATATGGTGATCTGCAAGAGGAGGTCTATATGGAGCAACCTCCCGGATTTGTTGCTCAGGGGGAGTCACATAAAGTCTGCAGGCTAAAGAAGTCAATTTATGGGCTCAAATAGAGTCCTCGTGCCTGGTTTGATAAATTGAGCAATATTCTGATTGACTTTGGTTTTCTGAGATCTCAGGTGGATCATTATGTCTTTACTAAGAAGACTTCTGCTGGTATTGTGATTCTGATTGTGTATGTGGATGATATTATACTTTCTGGCAGTGACTCTATTGCTATTCAGGCTACTAAAGCTCATCTCTGCAAACACTTTGCTACTAAAGATTTGGGTAAATTGCGGTATTTTCTGGGCATAGAGGTATCTAGAACTTCTAATGCTCTTATGCTATCTCAGAGAAAATATGTCTTAGATCTTCTGCATGAGACTGGAATGCTTGGAGTTAGACCTGTTGATACTCCTCTGGATCCCAATGTCAATTGGGATGATGAGTCTTCTCCACTTTTTGCTGATAATAAAAAATACAGGAGGCTGATTGGTAAAATGATATATCTGACTGTGACTAGAGCTGACATAGCTACTGTTGTGGGTCTTCTTAGCAGGTATTTAGATAAACCCAGACAGTGTCACTGGGATGCACTCTGTCATATTCTGCGATATCTAAAAAAGTCTCCTGGCAAGGGACTTCACTACAGGAAAAATGGACACTGTTCTCTTGAGGGTTATTCTGATGCTGACTATGCAGGGAGCAAAATTGACTAGGAAATCAACTTCTGGCTATTGTACCTATGTTGGAGGTAATCTGGTCACATGGAGAAGCAAGAAACAAAATGTGGTTGCCAGATCTAGTGTTGAAGCTGAATATAGGGCCATAGCCCATACTGCCTGTGAGCTCATGTGGGTGTGTTCTCTCCTAAAAGACTTTGGGGTTGAGTCCTCTTCTGCTATACCCATGCACTGCGATAACAAAGCTGCTATCTTCATTGCAAACAATCCTGTTTATCATGAGCGCACCAAGCATATCGAGGTTGACTGTCATTTCATTTGGGAATCTATCCTGACTGGCAAAATTTACACTCCTTTTACTCACTCTGAAGACCAGGTTGCTGATATCTTCACCAAGTTGCTGGCTAAGAAGCAGTTCTGCACACTTGTGGACAAGTTGGAGCATAGGCATGATTGACATCTATGCTCCAACTTGAGGGGGAGTGTTAATATATATGTTCTGTTATTTTTATTTTGTTATTTTACATTATATTTGGACTTCTTTGTAATTGTCACATTACTATAAATATAGGGTGCACACATTGTGCAATCCTAAGCTCTCCAAATCTCATTGTCTTTCACAATTATCATGTATTAACACTTATATTTTCTATTAATTTGAGAGATGGTTGATGATCTAAGTGCTCCTCCATTCCCTAAGAATACATTGAATGTCGTTCCCAATGCTAGGTCAAGTGATGAGAGGAAGTGTTGTGAATGCCCAAACTCTTACAAAGATTGGTTTCAATGTATCTTCTGCAAACACATTTCACTATGAGAGATTTTTAGATTAAAAAACATCGTGCTTGTAGGAAGGGAGATGTAGAAACATGTGGTAGTGTTTCACCAGAAGTACAAAGAGAAAAATGAGTATCAAGATAAAACTATAGCAAAGAAGGCAACAAAAAGTCGAGTTAGATGATGAGTTACAATTAGGGGACACTCTAATAATGAATAAGTTGTGGTGATCAGTTGTTCCAATGCAAAGAAACCTGAGGTGGTAGATAAGATTGTTGCATTTTATAAGAGGGATCTTGAAGATGTTGTAAATGAGTGGAGATTGTTAAAGCATGAAAATATCAACAACGAGCTGAGGAAGGAAGAAACGAAGAAAAATGTCCTAAACATTGCTCGTTGGTTTTATCAAGCTAGTAAGTAGACATCATTTATGTGAGACGTGTTTAATATCCTTTAATGAGTAAGCAATCATATATACTTACATATTTGACTGTTATGAATGTTGCAGGTATACCCATGAACAATGTGACAATTGAAAAGTTTAAATGTCATGCTAGAAGCAATGGTCAAATGAATGGAAAAAGTATAGTTGTTCAATTCTAATTGATGTGTGGACAGAGAGAAGATGAATAGGCATAATGAATTATGTGTGAATTGCAAAAGGGACACGAGTTTCTTCAGAGTTGTAGATGCATCAGTCGGTATCCACAATGTTGAATTTATATTTAACTTTAGGAACCATGGACACTTCACGGAGGTTGTCGTGTCCATCTCCAATGCGGACACAGTGTGGACACCTCCCACGCATGTCCAAGTCCTTAGTTTTTTATTAGGTTTTAGACACATCCTAGACACGGCCCAACAAGAAGGGGATACGCCTTATTTCTTACCAATATAATGGTGTTGCATGACACGGCCCAACACTAATTAAGTAGGGGGAAACGCCTTATCTCTCACCAAAGCAATGTTGAATTCTCCTCTTCACCAAGAAACAAAGCCACAACAAGAGGTAACTCCTACTTTACCTCCCCTTCCTCTTCTCCTCCTTTCTCTTATCCATTTCTTCCTTTCCTCTCTTCTTTTCCCTTGGGTTTCTAAATTCCTCCCCATCCTCTTCTTCCAAACTTTTCAAATGTGCATATATATTTACTACCAAAAATAGTCTCTCCTCTACTACAAAAACAATTCTCTCGTTGCCCTCCACACATGACAACACATCTCCTCCCCTCTCCTCTTCTTCTTCCACCTCCAATATGTATGTTCTATTTTTCCACCACTAATACCACCAACAGTCTCATGTTGCCCCTCTTCTTCCTCATGCTACGCCTCCATCACTATTCACTCTCTTCTTCTACAAGTAACAATTTACCTCTTGTTTCTTTGTTCTTCACCACCACATTGTTTCTTTACTTTGCAAAAGAAATTGCGAGCTCATTCTTGAGGTAGTTGACTCGTATTGTAATATTTGAATATATTGTCTATTAGTTTAGTTTTTTAATTATTGTGATTACAATGTGGGTTTGTTTGATAGTGTGTCTTTGATGGCTTAATTTGATGATGTATGCAATGTGTAATTTGAATTCACATTTGAGATTGTATATAGCATGGATGAGATGATCTTTGTGTTTGATTGTGCTTGTTCTTTTTTGTGCTTATACAAAAAATTATATACATATACAGGGTTTTTTTGTGTCTGGCGTAGTGGTTATCCTATATTTTTTAAATTTGTTGTCCCGTGTGTCGGTGGTTGTGTCTGTATCCATGCTTCCTAGATTTGACTTTGGACGGTTGCAGTAAAGAAGTTGGAGAAGCAATTTTGCTAAGTTGTCACTAACAATGCACCTTGTAATATTGCAACTGATAGACTTATGAAGGACGAGATCTAATGTTGGAGAACATTGGGAAACTAACTAAAGTGAAAACTACAATTCAAAAGAGCAGAAATACTATCTTCATTTATATCCATCACAGTGCCTTCAATTTGATGAGAAAGTTCACGAAGGGTGAGCTAGTTAGGCCTGGTGTAACTCACTTTACCACATCCTATTTGAGTTTCTAGAGTTAGCTTGATAAAAGAAATGAGTTGAGCTCAACATTTCGTTCTTCTTGAGTGCAAAGAATATAGATACTCTGGTACACCGAGGAGAGCTTTGCCACTATGGAGACGATGAATCTAGAATGGGGTGGTGTTTGTTTTGAGGACCTTTAAGCTGTTAGTGAAGGTGTTACAGCCTATTGAGGCATGGATAAGGATATAGGTATGATACATTTGTACGAGTACGAGTTCAGGTACGGGCATGCTATAATTTTGGAAAATATAGCATGTGGGCACAGTGTGGATCATCATCATCTAAGCCTCAGTCCCAACTACGTTGGGGTCGGCTACATGGATCCTTCGTTTCCATTCAGCTCTATCATGGGCCATATTCTGGTAGAGATGTAGAGATTTAAAATCTCTCTTTATAAGCTCATCCCATGTTAATTTAGGCCTTCCTCTTCTTCTATTTATAGTGTTTGGCTCAATAGCATTGCTTCGTATACGTGCACTAGTTGGTATGCGTTGCACATGTCCATACCATCTGAGTCGGCCTTCTCGCAACTTGTCCTCAATGCTCGCCACCCCCACTTTATTCCTGATATAGTCATTTCTCAAGCGATCTTTTCTTGTCTTCCCACACATCTATCTCAGCGTACGCATTTCGGCCACGTTCATATTGTTGAGACCTTATTTCTTCACCGCCCAACATTCACTCCCATAGAGCATGGTTGGTCGTATAGATGTTCTATAAAACTTACTTTTTAACCTGAGAGGGATCTTCCGATCGCATAATACTCCAGTTGCACTTTGTTGGCTAAATGGACATCATCATAATCCCTTTGTTTTGATGATGAAAAACTTTTCATTCTTATGGATCTAACGTGCTACTTGAGTGTTGCAGGAACTAGGTGGATGACACAACTTGGAAGATCTATATGCTCAAATTGCTTTAATTCATGATTGTAATCAAATGTAAAAACTTATACAAGTATATAATGTACAAGTACTTAGATATCATGTAAATCAAGCGTTTAGATCTTCCCTAGTCAATCACAACACTTAGATAGGTCATCCCCTACAATAGTGTCACAACTGCACACTCATACACACACTAACTCACTAAGTACTTAGTTTAAAACATGGAAACAGAGTCATTCTCAGTCGACAAGCTACTCGACCAAGACACTCTCGGTCGACAAACTCTTCGACCGAGAATGACCCAAATAGCCGTTAGACACAGCAGACAAAGTAGTTGGGAGTTGGATCAGAACGTTGCTACAGACAGTCCCTCGGTCGACAAGTCCTCGACCGACTAGGACTCTCGGTCGAAAAATCTTCGACCGAGAATGTCTCTGTCTGCACTTTTCAGAATTAATTAACTAGTCGTTGTTAAAGCAACTAATGGTTACCTAACGGCTAGTTGAGAACTAAGAACCCCCTAGAAAGTGTCTAGAACGTCCTTAAGCATCCATAGGCCATTCCTATAAATAGGACAAGCCATAGGACACCCAAAATACACTTGTGCAATACTTGAGCTTACATACTTGCAATTGGCAATCTGTTATGAGCAATTGAGCAACTCTAGTACTTGCTACTCATTTCCTTTGCTCCAAATTCGTGTCCTATAGGCTAGCATCTCCTACCCACTGCACCAACACTTCCATATACATTGGTTAGGAGATCAAAACGCTTGATATAGGAAATCAAGCCTTGTGCTTCAAGTGGTAATTGTAATTTCTGTTTCCCTTCTTGTTCTTTCTTATTGCTTGTACTCTCCTTGCTACTCCTAGGGTTGGAGGTTGTGGATTGGAGAGAGTTTTGATCTTCTTGGTGAACGAGATCTTTGGACTACTTCTATAAGGTTGTCTCAACGGGAAGCTACTTCAAGAGGAAGGCTACTTCAAGAGGAAGGCTACTTCAAGGGGAAGCTTGAAGTTACTTCAAGGAAGGCTGCTTCAAGGTTGGTGAAGACTACTTCAAGGTTGGTGAAGACTACTTCAAGGTGAAGGTTGTCCAAAGGGTGTAGAAAGTGTTGTAATTTTATGTAATATCCTTGCGAGGTAATAAAATTAAATACTTTCAAAATCCCGGTTGGGTAAGCAACCGGGTAGTGGATTGACTGCCTTAGTATTTGCTAAGGTTGGAACCACTCTAAACACCTTGTCTCCTTTTTATTATCTCAATTGTGGTTGTTTAAGTTGAATTATTTTAAAATATCTATAAAACACTATTCACCCCCCCTCTAGTGGTTTTTCACACTCCTCCATTTCAACCATCCTGTAGTGATCCGGTGACAAACATCATTTTGGGCATCCCCGTCTATTTGAATAATATAACCCAAGTAACGGAATTTATCACATTTTGGTATATCTACACCGTCCAACTTGGCTCCATCATTCACACTGCGAGATTGGCTGAAATTGCAATGCATATACTCAGTTTTGCTCTTGTTAATCATCAATCCATTTGATTCTAATGCCTTTCTCCAACGTTCAACTTTAGCATTCAATCCATCTTTAGTTTCGTCAATCAAAACAATATCATCAGCAAATAACATACACCAAGGAATATCATCCTGAACATTCTTTGTCAACTCATCCATAACAAGAACGAATAGATATGGGTTGACTGTGGATCCTTGGTGTACCCCAACTGTGATAGGAAAAGTTGGTGTCTCTCCTCCAGGCGTCTTGACACTTGCAGTAGAGCTATCATACATGTCTTTGATCAAGTCAATGTATTGGATTGGCACACCCTTTTTCTTCAAAACCATCCATAACACTTCTATGGGTACTCGATCATAAGCCTTTTCTAGATCGATAAACACCATATGAAGATCTCTTTTGCTTTGTCTATACTTCTCCATAAGCCTCCTTATTAGAAAAAATAGCATCTGTTGTTGATCTTCCAGGCATGAAACCAAATTGGTTGTTTGATACCTGCGTTATAGATCTTAACCTCTGCTCAATAATCCTCTCCCAAAGCTTCATCGTGTGACTCATCAGTTTGATACCTCTGTAGTTTGTACAGCTCTGAACGTCACCTTTGTCCTTATAGATGGGGACTATTGTACTATTTCTCCATTCATCCGGCATCTTCTTGGTCTTCATGAACTTGTTAAAGAAATTTGTTAACCACATAACTCCTTCATCCCCCATACTCTTCCATACATCAATGGGAATACCGTCTGGTCTGCATGCCTTTCTCAATTTCATCTTTTTTCAAAGCATTCTTGACCTCAAATGGTGAAACTCGTCGTGTGTAAATGATGTCTCTTGTATTCATGTCACACGAGTCTCTAACATTATATGTAGTATCTCCATTGAAAAGCTTATGGAAGTAATTTCTCCATTGGTTCTTGATATCATCGTCCTTCACCGATACTCTACCATCTTCATTCTTGATGCATTTTACTTGACTCAAGTCTAATCCTTTCCTTTCTCTTATACGAGCCATTTTATATATATCTTTTTCCCCTTCTCTAGTATCCAGCTTATTATACATATGATCAAAGTATCTAGGCCTTGCCTCCCAAACAACCTTTTTAGCTTCTTTCTTTGCTTGCTTGTATCTTTGGAATGTTGCCTCATCTCGAAATTTGGGCAAGTTCCTATGGGGTACAGCGCGGATACAAAAAAAAATTAATGCTTGTTTTATTTTTTTTAATATATTTATTTATAAAAATGAAAATGAAAATAATCTAATGTCATTCACATAAACATAAAGAAAACTGATCAAAGCATATATCAGAAGTCAAACTGTGTTAATATGTATATCGTAGCATTTTATTAACACTCGCATTCGCCAAGAATTTCAGATATGGTTTGAAATTCTATTTAGGAACACATTTAGAACTGAAATTGGACATTATATCAAACACAATTCACTAAAAGTATTTCAGAATCTACATACAAGTGTATGCAAATATCAAGAGAGTAAGACGAGTTGATTGAATTAGAAAAAATATATGGTGTAAAAGACATGGCTGAGGAGACAAAAAGCTGAGGACGCAAAGCTTACCCCATTAAGGAAAATAAAATGGATATTGTCAAGATTGAAATCCAGAATAAGTCACAATGGATGTAGTCATTAGAACAAGAGGTACGTTAAGCCTTTCAGAACTTGGAGGACATTAATGTGCATAAAACGTGATGCTCAGCAAAGGAAAGCATCCACAAATGCCATATAACGGTGAATGGACTGGTTTGCAATAAAAAACTGGTTCAAATCCATGATTCGGCTGGGAGGGAAATTCATTTGAAAAGGAAAATCCCAAAAAATGGAGATAGAAACAATAAAGAGGAGGAAGATGGTAATTAGCAAGGAGAGTGGTTGTTGTATTGACTTTAGGGGAGCAATTGTAACGGCCTTGTTACTAGCTGCTAGCTACTGCTTAGCAGAGAGGGCTGAGAGAGGAGTTGGTGCCTTGGGTGCTAATGTTTTACATTTTTATTAGCGTAATACGGCATGAATACGCAATGGATACCGCTTAGTAGTATCCAGTACGTATCCTGGAGTATACACGAAGTATCCATATAAAATATGTATCTGGTACGGGTGTATGAGTATCAGTGCTTCATAGGTTACAACTTGTTGATAGTGAGACAAAATTGCCATGGGTTTTATCTTTGTGGCGATGGTTACAGCTAATGAGTTGTCGAAAAGCTTTGGTGAGAATCCTCGATTTCTTAAGGTTATAGACATTGTCGACGAGAAATGGGATAAAAAGTTGCGTCGATCCTTACATGTGGCAGGTGACTGTCCAATTTTGAAAATAAGTTAGATTGGTTGTTTTGTGATTATTTAGTATTTTTCATGTAAAATATAATATCATATCATTATAAGTTACTACTTGAATCCCTATTATTTGTGGACTGACAGTGGGATAACACCACAAATACTGCCCTGGGGCCTAACAGACACATTTTTTCTCAAATTATGTGATTCGGGATAAAACTGTTCACGAGCAGAAGTTAAGTACAACATTGGCACTTTTCTTTTGTGGGCGATCAAAGTTGAGTAATACTTTCAGCATTAAGTTTTGATAGAATAAGATCCACGGTTTAAATTCATTAGTAGGATATTAAACAAAATGGATAGGATGACTTGATGCAAGATTTTCCACACAATATGAAATATTAAGCACGAAATAAATTCATGTGGAATTAGATTTGAGCAAAGAAGAAAAACACCTTATCTGCAGGTCTTGTCTTTTCATCTTCATCCATGTCGTCAAGATTGTTGCTGAGAAGCAATGTGATGCAATTTCTTTCAAGATTAAGTTTGTCAATAAGTCCAGCCACAGGGTTTCCAGATTTTCTCTCTTCTTTGACCATACGCGCAAGCCCCTCCCAACTCATTCCATTAGCTAGGGCTACACGAACTGCCAAAATAGCTGAATCGACGTCTTCTAAATTGTATTCAATTAATTCTGCCATTTTGTTGCAATGATCCACCTCCTTTTGCAGCATATAAACACGGTTTTCCTGCATGATATATGTGCAAGACCAATTGCTAATAAGTACCGTCCCACCATGAACATGCATATTAGATGGAAAGATTTGTGCTAAACAAAATCTTAAACAGGGAGTAAAAGTTTATAATAAAAAACAACAGTTAGGAATATTTGTTCCATCATCACAGTAAAGAGAGAACAGGAACCTGATCAGATCGTATCTTGTCAAGCTTTGTTAATGCAGCTTCTTCTCTGGCCTTTTGTTGTTGTTCCACTTTTTGACTTTCAATTTTACTGTAAAACTCGTCTAAGGCAGCATCAAACGTCTCCAATTTCATAAATTCCCTCGATTTAAATTGATTCAATAAAATGGGGCAAAACTCGTCATAAACCTGTACATGCAAGACAGATGCTTGGAAACACAAACATACACAAACATTTTCAAATATTTTGATTTCATTTTGAACTTATTTGCTATCCTAGATCCAAGAAAGAGCAAATCTTGTCTTTTAGCTTTTTACATAAGAAGAAGGCTGTTGTACAGACTATAAGAGAAAAGTAGAAAACAAATCGTTGATTAACAATTGAAGTTGAGAGTATAAATACAGTGGATGGGTACGAATTAGTAGTAGGAGCCTAGGAGGTGGTGGTAAAGGACAAACAGGGAAGGCGTGTACAAACTGATACGAGACACGACAGACAAGTTCATTTTGGCCCCTCATACAGTGCACTAAAAAATGATGATACGTCCATATATTTTCAAGTATATTAATCAACATAATGAAATAGAGGAATATTTGATAAATTTACCAAAACAAACATTCAACTTTACTCAATTATTTAAGAAGGGGTAGTACATAATATTATATTTACCAAAGAGAATGAATGTATGTGTCTCCGACAGTAGATCAAGGCAAGATTAAGAGCATGTAACATGTCAAAAGGGCATCTTTCTAAAATCCAGAGACTAAATAGGCATGATGGCAGTGAGTGAAGCGAATGGCTTGAATCACAGTCTCGTCAAGACGTTATGAGTTTGAGATGTTCCACAGGCACTGCTCATTCTTTACCTTGTCCCATATAAGTTTGGTCCGCTGAGAGTGAGGATCCCCTTGTGTGTGCGTGTGCGTTTTTTTTTGTGGGGGGGTTGGGGGGTGGGGGGGTTGATATAGTTCCTGCCTTCCTGGGCTTCTATAGAAACAAAAGTGGCACAGTTGTACTCTGAAGTTGATTAAACAATAATTTAGACAATTAGAGGTATGACGAATGGCGCATCATATGTTTTCAACAAAAAACCATTAGCTCTGATTCTGAGAGAGGCGGTTCAAAAAGAATGCAAGATGGAAAAAATAAATGCTTCTCAAGGAGAAATAAAAACGTGTATCATGTTCAGAATCAAGAGCAGAATAGGCTAAAAATAATTCTCATATGTTAAGGGAGAAAGATGAATCCTCTAAGGTGTAAATGTATGCCTCAAATCATTGTCAAAGAGTCTAAGTAAATATCAAGTGCCAAATTTCAATTAGAATGACACCAGATAATAGCTCAAAAAGCATATGTACCAGTCACGCAGGTGATAATAACTCCGAGAGTTGAAAGAAGAAAAAGGCATAGCAAAGTTTATAGATATAAAGGTTCTAAGGGTGCTTCAAACAACCTTGGTAGGATTCGCTTTCTGAACGGATGCCATGTCCTTTTTAGCAGATGATTCCACCTGCATTAAAATGTACCCTTCAGGTATTTTCTGCCCTGACATTATATCCGCGAGCCAATCCTCGAATCTAGTAACAGCCTCAGCTAAAGAGCAAAGCATATTATCATCAAGTTTTGTGACATTTTCACCACTTGTTTTCCAGTTTGGAACCAATCCCGCATCCAAAATAATATGCTCAGAAAGAGCAGGCCCATACCCCAGTATCTCCCCTAAAGTGATCTTCAACGTGGACTTATTAGAACGACCAGAATCATTCTTGCCTTTATTTGTATCTGAAACTTTGTTGCCTTTATGCAGATTTTGTAGGTGGGATGCAGTAGGACTCTCCTCCGTTGCAAGGGATTCACCACCATGAGAGCCAGAAAAGGCCCTTTTTAACTTTTCAAAAGTAGTTCGCTCAAATATACGACAAGATTCAACAGGATAGTGATGGCGAGACATAATTGTTAACCCTTTGTCATCATCTCTGCAAGCATATTTGTATATGAAATTAGAAGGGAAAAAGGTAGATTTCAAAGTGAATGCTTGAAAAACGCTCAACTCAATTCGAACATATAAGATTTACAAACGGATGTAGATGTTTAAGCATAAGGTATATAATGTGCTGGAGCCTTGAGATGAAGCTCAAATTCATCCTCCTCAAGAACTACAAGTAGACAGAAATACAAGAAGCCGAAGCCATCGACAAAGAGATCCTTTATGGCTGTCATCTAGTTCGAGGACAAGATGGCAACACAAACAAGTCTTTCTTCAAGCAACAGTCGTCACAAAATATATCATACCAGAAGATATCTAATCCATCCCCTACTAGAAAGTCAGACGCACCACCAAATGCAGGAGATAAATGTCTGCCTTTCTAAGACAACTATCATTCATTGGGGAAGTACTTGTTTATTACCTAATCTATAGATGGTTATGAACCCTCCTAATTGCCATAACCACTTGGCCAGGACGGCCAAATTGGAATTAGCCAAAAAAGTAAGCCATGTTCACCTTCCTTTGCAAGAGAACATACCTGACCCTGGGTCCATGCATGCAGTACCTTTGACAAAGGTTCTTTTTTATATGATATAGGACAAACGAAAAAACTCATGGGCTGGGTATTTCGGACTAGACTGACTTGAATAGCACACAATTGCCAAACATTCTAACAGAACTTAATCAAAAACTAAAACTTAAAAACTCACAATGAAGTCCTCGGATATTACACAAAACACCAGAATAACTAGATATAACTAACCAGGCCTTAACAAGACTCTCATGGGGACTGCCAAGCTTGAAATTGGTTTGACCTAAGGCTATACATCAGCTCCCTCCGACTGAGAAAGATGAGCCTCTAGAAAGCTAGGAGGCGACTCGAAAGATGCCCCTCCCTGTCACGCAAGTGGCATGTAGCATAGAGCTTGCCGGCTGATGAAACCAACCGAAGAGGTTGTTTGGAGTCTACAAATAGTGTGGAATTGGTGGAGTCATCATGTTGTGCACCATGATCATACTGCCATTGCCATCCTGTAATGATGTGTGTGAAGCTGCAGGACCGCACGTAACACAAAATTGTGTTGATGTAGACATCAGGATAGTAAAAATGATGGGCATTGTGCATGACAAGTTGATGAGTGTTCTCGATCCAGTAGAGGCAGTACGGTATCGAGCAAGGTTCTAGACATAACCCTGAAACCTAAAAGGTCGATGCAAATACAATATTAGTATCACTACCACTATCAACGATGAACATGCACATCCACCATGTGCACTAATCTTGGAGCAGGAGAGATTCTCAAGTGGGGATTAGGATGGGGAAGCTTGGGTGTACATTGTACTATATGCGAACTAGGACACAATGTGTTTAATCCTCGCACTCA
Organism: Alisma plantago-aquatica; assembly: GCA_963693085.1. Taxonomy (NCBI): domain Eukaryota; kingdom Viridiplantae; phylum Streptophyta; class Magnoliopsida; order Alismatales; family Alismataceae; genus Alisma; species Alisma plantago-aquatica. Next base: position 244,534,109 of record OY856413.1, on the reverse strand, counting down.
TCCTCATCATTATTGGACTCCACTGGATGGGAGCATGCCTTCATACTCCTCGTCTCGTTTTAGAGTGTCAGACATCACTACCATCACGTTGTTGGGGCAATGATTCAGCGATTCTATGAGCCTTGATGTGAGAAACACCGAACCTTCCTAGAGACTGATTTGGCCTTTGAAGATGATGTTAGCATGGCGGTTATGGTGCTAATTGTCAAGACAAAAGTGGCATCTTCAAGTAGGGAGCACTTCTTTAGAAACTTAACGTTTTTTCTCACATTGAATCTCAATTGCAATAAGGATGGTGTTGTCCATGTTTGTTGATGTGTGAGGCAACGAGCGTTGTGGCAATCGATGTAAAGAGACAGGGATGATGCATTGCAATCACCGTAATATTGTCACAGTTGACCTTAGTCTAATAAACAGGCATAATGATTGATTGTATTTGATAGCGATGAAGAACGAATCCAAGCTTGCCTTCATGTCGGCCCAGTATAGATGCGGTAGGCAGCGAGAACTTACTCCCACTATGAGAACATAGTACTCTACAACTTCACTTTAGCATACTGCGGAGGATAATTGTGTGGAAGCTAGTGCAAGTTAAAGAATGGTTCAATAAAGTGCAACCGATTATACATGTCAAGATCTCTAATGTCACGGATATCAAGATTACTAAACTTCAGTTATGGTTATTGTAAATTAAAATAGGATTCCCGTAATTGTACGTCAAATACAATTATACAAGCATAGGCATCCTCCTTATATAGGATAGGGGAGTCCCTCATTACATAGTTCACCAATATGGGATAAAAGACAAGACACTAAGGAGTAGGGGTGAGCATCGGTCCAAAACCGGACCGGACCGGACCGGACCAGACCGGACCGAGGACCGAAAATCAATAATTTTTGGACCGTTGACCGGACCGTTTGGTGGTCGGACCGGACCGGGACCGGACCGTTTTGACCGCGGACCGGACCGGACCGGACCGTTTGGACCGCAATCAGCCTTAGTAAGGAGGGTACAAATAAAGGAATAAATATCAATAAATATATTAATACTCCCCCTCAAGTTGGAGCATGGATATCATGCATACCCAGCTTGTCCACCATAGATTGAAATCTTGTCTTTGGCAGTGATTTTGTAAAAATGTTGGCGAGGTGATCCTCAGTCTTGATGTATCGAGTGGCTATGCGCTTGGATAAAGTGGACTCGCTAACAAAGTGACAGTCTACCTCAATATGTTTGGTGCGCTCATGAAAAGTGGGATTACTTGCAATGAAGGTAGTTGCTTTATTATCATTGTACAAAGATATAGGGGCAGAATCATAGACTCTAAATTCCTTAAATAGCCCTTAAACCCACATCAACTCACAAGTGGTATGTGCCATGGCACGATATTCAGCTTCAGCACTGGATCTAGCCATAACGGCCTGCTTTTTGCTTCTCCAAGTGAAGAGGTTACCACCTACAAAGGTGCAAGAACCCGAAGTAGATTATGATCAGCCCGACTACCAGCATAGTCTGAGTTAAAAAAACAAAAAATTTACAGTGCCCATTGTTCCTATATAGAAGACCCTTTCCAGGTGAGTTTTTTAAGTATTTAAGATGTGGCACACAGCATCCCAATGACATTGCCGAGGTTTATCAAGATACATGCTAACAAGTTCAACTGCGAAAGTGATGTCTACTCATGTAACTGTCAGATACATGAGTTTGCCCACAAGTCTTCTATATTGTTTGTTATCAGGGTAAGAAGGAGAAGAATCATCAACCCAATTGGTATCGGGATCTAAAGTACTGATTGGCTTGGCACCCAACAAACCAGTCTCTTACAGAAGATCAAGTACATACTTGTGCTGAGATAAACAAACTCCAGAAGCCGAATGAGATATTTCAATTCCCAATAAATAGCGCAGTTTTCTGAAATCTTTAATAATGAAGTCTTTTTGTAAATATTCCTTGGTATCCTGGATACCCTGATGGTCACTCCCTGAAAGAATGAGATCATCCACATACACAATCAAAATACTAAGACGTTTAGAAAATTTTGATATCTTTGATGACTGCTTGCAAAACCACGTTTAGATTATATAAAATAAAATAGAAGAGAGAGTGTTGCATGGTTGAGGATAGGCTTGATTGGTGTAACCCACTCCAAGTTTTCCTTTATTCATAATCATCATTATCTTGTTTAAGTTTCTTAACCTATGTTTCTTGTTTTAAGTAGATTAATTCATTCTTTGTGTGGACATCCAAATTCAAAGTTTTGTTTCGACTAGGCTTAGCTAAGATTCTCAGTTTCTTACGTAGTTGCCAACCCGTCTCTGTGTTCGGCCCCGTTTTACTACAACAAAATTTGTATTGGGTTACAGACGTCTCTTGAAGCCGAATCCAAATTTAAAGTTTGATCCTTTTTAACTAGGCAATTCTGCTCTCACTTTTGACCCACATTTAAGGGTGATCATTGGCTCATAGCGTCCAGACTCCTAGTCCATTAGGGTTTCCCCCCACTTCCTTGTAGTTGCCTGGTCTCCTATATGTTGGAGAGGGGTTTTCCATCTATCAATCGAAAACATATAAAAATGTCCCATTACAACATTTTCTAACATGGTATCAAAGCAGGCGTTCATGCGCCCTGAACCCTTAGAGTGAAAGAGAGAAAAGCCCCCGCTTGTTGGTGGCCGCCACCCCTATGCATTACTTGGTTGCCCGCAGGAATGCCCACCTCTACTACTCCTAGGAGTGTCTCTGATATGGAACACATCTTGAAGAAGAAAGAAGAAGATAAATGACCAATTCTCAAAATTCAATTCATATTCAACTGCCTGGACAAAGGCCCCAAGGCTGGCTTTTATAACACTACTTGACACACAAGCAATGAAAATAAAGTCCTATTTTATTAAATTCGAAATTTAATAAAACCTAAAACAAAGAAAAACAAAACAGTTACGACTAAGCACACAAACTAGATAATTTGCGCTTAGGTCCCTAAATATTAATACAGTGCAAAAACAAGTTAAATATAGCCTAATATGTCCTACATCAGTCTCTCTTGAGTGTCTCAATCACAAGACAAACAATCTTCATGGTATCTCTATGTTGCTGCTAGAAGTATTCATATAACGCCATTGTTGCTTGCCATATTGGTACTCTTTCGAAGAAGAGAAGGAGCACTCCTTATTTGCTATGCAGACGCCGTCTTCACTACTAATGTCTACATTGTTGTTGTCCACACCGCCACCATCTACATCGATGTCACTGACATCAACGATGTAGCCATCTACCATATCGCGTCCTTTTGAGATTTAATGGAAAATCATGGCAAACGATCACCCTTTTTAATGTTATTTGGGGGATTATCAATCCCTACTTTGCCTTGGTAGAGATCCAAAAGATGTATCCATCATTCTACTATCGGTTTTGGGTTTTATTTTGTGTTGTGCCATTACACGCGCCGTGTACCCCGCAATACACTGCATAGTAATGGTGTTCAATTTGTTTGCAGTTTGATTTGTGACAACCTACATGGCATGTGGATAACTCACATGGCGTGTAATTGGAACTCACGTCACGTGACCGAAATAAAACGAGTTCTTCTACTTATGTCATCACTACCGCCCCGACTAATAACATGGCCAACATGGCGTGTAGTTTTTCAACACAGCGTGTAGTCGTCTTGGTGATGTTGACATGCCCCGACTACTGATACAACGTGTAGTTCTTCTACATGGGTGCCCTCTACTGCTACAAGCTATGCTTCTAATCAACACAACATGTAGGATCCGCACATGGCATGTTATCTGCAGTTGCTTGCTACCGTTGTTATCAAACAGAACGTGTCTCTTTCTATACACGGCTTGTCATCTGCCTACTACTACTTTACACGGTGTGACTTCACCAACACAACATCTATTGTTCTGACACTAAATCTCAGTGTGCAACTTCATCCTCTTCTACACTACCACATGGTGGATGGCTTCATCACATGGCGTGTCTCTACTTTATTCATACAAACAACAATTATTTTCCTTATTCAATGCCTTTATTGTTCCTTTTGCTCACCCCCTTCCAGCCATACATACACTTAGCCTTCCCTCATTACTTGTGTTTCCCCATATGTATTATTGCCTAATGCTAATCAGATTTTATTTTTGACCTGACGCCTTTTCGGAATGCAAAAAGATCCATTTATTTTTTTACACATCTAACTAAATGGGTCATATGGTACATTGACTCACATTATCGGTTACCCTCCACATATTTCTACATAGCCATTACCTCTACCTTCGTTTATGACTCTCCACCCCAACTAGTTTCTTGATTTCGTTCGTGGTTGTCGTGACGGGGAGAATAGAGGAAGAGGAGATGAATAGAGGGAAGTGATGAGATATAGGAGAGAAGATGAAGAGAGAGATGAGATGAAGAATGACAGAGGAAGAAATTATTTTTGTTTCCTTCTATGTGGATCATCTTGTTGCTATATATTCTCTACGTCTTCAAGTTGCTCTATGGAACTACATTTTGTTGATATACTATTATATTTGCTTGTTGGAGAACTTGTGGGTTTCTACTATTGTTTGCTTCGTGGATTCTGGAGGAGCTTCATTTTTTTTTGCTGCTATACACCTTGAAGTTTGTTTTCTATCTGTTGATTTGCGCAAGACGTTATTGATTCCAGATACATGGTCTCTTACCTTGTATGCCACTCTGACTTGCCCATGTTTTATGTTGCTAACTACCTTGCTTGTGTTCCACCTCTCTCATTTGTACTTGGCTACGCATATTGACGACTTACTATGTATTCCCAGCACTAAGTGGAGCTTACTACTTGTGACCCAGCACTCTCTCGACTACTCGACGACACTTGAAACTAAGATGATGCCACTTGCTTTGACGTACTACGATATACTACTGCTCCAGATGCCACTTCTTTTTTTTATCATGAAGCTAGTACTACTTGCATGTATACTTGCTTGGAGTTATCTACTTAAGAAGGTGCATAAGAGAGTTGATTGTGGCTACTGACGTTATACTTGCTCCTCACATGCTGCTTAAATTCGATTCAAGACATGTTGATTATCAGCTTAAGGGGAATTATTTAAGTGTTGAGTGCTTGGTTGTAACATTGAGGGGAAGAGATATTTTTGCATAGGCTCGGTTTATCTTTTTGTTTTGATTTGTATGTTTGCAAACTAACTTGGGATTCTCCCAAGCTCCAATTTGAGAGGAATCTTGGGAGTATTAGTTATTTAGTTTATTTAGGTTATTTTGTATATGGGCCCAAATCTATTTAGACAGCAGTGGATGGAATCCTAGTCCATTAGAATATTGACCAGTTGTACTTCCCTCCTCTCCTATATATGGGAGAGAGGTTTGCTCATCTATCAATAAGAAACATGCAGTCATACAGGGATAACCCCATTAACAAATTTTCAGACATATATGATTATCTACAAACAATTCTAATTATGCATACTACAAATGCATGGTCACACATCACATATTGTCTTTTGAAACTACGATAAGAATAAAATAGGCCTCACATGGAAACCGTATTCAAAGAGTAGATCAACACAAAACCTGAGACATTAAAGGCATCAAGCCTTTAATGGGAAATAATCTGATCAGAATATAAGCCCTAAAAGAGGTGTTAATACCCATAAATAGGTCGACGGCGTAGGAAAGCTAGCCCCTTTGTGGTGCCTTTTAAGTACGATTTTTTGACGGTTCCTTTACAAGTATGACCATAGACCTTTAAGAGGGACATCTTGAATTCTCATGCTCGTCTCCTAGCAAACTTAAATGAAATGACATGCCTCAGGTGCTATTAGAAAATTATTTAAAACATAATTACTAGGGATCAAGGCACTTCAAACATGATTTGTACATTTAGGGAGAACGTCCTTCTAGTAGTTGTAGGGAAATACGGCATCAGATAGGCAGCAGAAATAAAAAAAATTACTGACATATTTCTCATTAACCAGTAGATCGCGTCAATAACTATGCAATGGAAAGGATGGTTTCACAAAGATATACCTGGTCCTGGAGCAAGTTTAGCGACAATCCTCATCGATGTAGATGTGCACTCTGTCTTAGACGGTGGTTGTGCAGCTCGCGGTTGCACTAGGACTCGTCTGACTATTCCTCCATGGACAGCAGACCCGGACAACTGCTGCAGCGGCTCCTCAGATCTCGCCACAGACTGCGAGTTGATGTTGCCCTCCTAGCAGCAGCCAAAGGACTCCTGCCTCTAGAGTAGTCCGCACAGACCAACTAGAACTCTTGTCATCCTGCTAGAACGGACAGGATAAGTTAGCCCTCCAGTTGGTGTATTAGTCACCAATCTCTACCACAACAATGATCCTCAGTTGTTTCTCTCCTTTGGCTATCCCTCCCTAGTGACTTGTCTGGGCTCTCGTGGTTACCACCAGTGTTCTGAAATGCGGCCCATGCGTCCGCATATGCGGCTGCATATGCGGATCGGTCCCTCATCCGCTGCGCATATAGGTAGGCGGTGCTCATTTTGGGCTTGCACTGAATATGCGGCATGCGGCCCATATATGCGGCCGACTATGCTCCGCATTTCATATTGCGTCACAAATTAAAAAAAAAAACAGTCAACTAATGAGACCTGAATCACTCGACACCCTGACCACCCCCCGACCCCCACTCATCTCGCGAGTCGCGCGACTCCCCGCCCTGTCTCTCACTCTCGCGCGAGGCTAGGGCTGCGGCTCCCACAACCTCCGCGGCGGATGATTGCAGCAACGCAGCCACCTCCGACGCCTCCTGCCTCCTGCCTACCTCCATCTCACGACGGCAGCTTCTCCAGTGACACCTCTTCGTCCTCCTGACGGCTGCAAAGCCAGCAACTCCACCTCGTGCTCCTGCGACGGCTACCCCGACGGCAGTTGGGTTCTCCCTCGACTCGACTAGGCGCTTCGTCAGTGACGACGGCTGCTGTAGAGCGGTGTGCGGGATACGAATCGCTAGTCATCCTCCTCCCCCCCTTCCTGAGGCCGGCCTACGGAGAGAAACAGGTACATTGCCTAATCCACTGCTGCTTCTAATCCTCTCCTCACTTTTTTATTTTTCTTCTCGCCCCTTTATCCTTTGACGCCAATTCCCAGTATGGCTACTGAATTTATTACTCCCCTAAAATGGACGGAAATCTCCTATATCCATCTATCCCTATAGCCCAATTCTTCTTCTTTTCCATTCTCCCTTACTTATTCCCCTCTCTACTGATCCCTAAAATGGACGGCAATCCATGTCCTCTTCATGCTTGATTTTACTGCAAAGTGTTAATGTTCATGTTTGAGTTTGATTTTACTGTTAAGGTAGTGTATTTGGCTATTTATGATAGCGTGTTTTCTTGTGGTGATTGCTCCTGCCGGAATCTTAATTGGATAAATGTAGATTTACTCTTCAGTTTTAATTCTACTATGAGCTGCGTGTAGTAATGTGTTGTTTTACTGTTGTGTGTTGTATTGTTATGGCGTCCAGTTTGTTCTAGTGTCTTACTGTTAGATCTTGCTTTGTTTAATTTTATTTAGGGTAGATGGAGAGTGGTGGTTCAGCTGCAGGCCTTACAAATACCCAGTCTGAAGAAACCCCTCAATCTCGTTACGTTCCAATCGGTTCCACTGATCCAGCATGGAAGTACTGGTTTCAGAAAGACAAATTCAACACTAATTGGGTTATTTGTGGCTTGTGTGAGAAAGACATCAAAGGGGGAGTGAATCGATTGAAACAACACCTAGCGCAAGTCAAGGGCAATGTGGCCCCATGCCGTCTTGTTGATAATGATATAAAACAGGAGATCAGGCAGAATTTAGAAGAGATAAGAAAGAAAAAGGCTGAAAAGGCAAAAGGGGTGTCATCCACCCGCGATGAAGTCAATGTCACCATGGGCAAAGAACCTGCTATTGAAGAACAACTTGACAACTCCTCCGCACTTGACCGCTCTTCTTCTCATGCTTCAGACTTGTTGATGCGCCAGGTGGGAATAAAGGAGGCAATGGACAAAAAGCAGAGAGAAAGAGTGAACCAATATGTTGCTAGATGGGTCTATCGCTCTGGCATAGCCTTCAATGCAATATGCAACAATGACTTCCTTGCTATGTGCCAAGTTGTTGGGCAATATGGCAAGAATTACAAGCCTCCCACATATCATGAGGTGAGTGAGACTTTGTTGAAGATACAGGTTGATCAAACTACGACAGATCTCCAACCACATAGAGACATGTGGAAGAGATATGGGTGCACTATCATGACAGATGCCTGGAGTGATAGAAGAAGAAGGAGTTTGATGAATATTTTGTTGAATTGTGAGTTAGGCTCATGTTTTCTCAAAGCTATAGATGCCTCAGCTGATTCACACACAGGAGAGTATGTTATGAACTTTCTTGATGGGTGCATTCAAGAAGTTGGAGCAGAGAATGTCCTCCAAATTGTTACTGACAATGCCTCTGAAAATGTATTGGCTGGGAGGTTATTAGGGGCCAAATACCCTCACATTATTTGGTCTTCTTGTGCTGCTCATGTGATTAATCTTATTCTTGAGGAGTTTGGGAAAGAGCAGAGAATCAAGACTGCTATCCAGAAGGGAAGGCAACTAGTCACATTCATCTATTCCCACACTAAGACATTGAGCTTAATGCGCAAATTTACTAATAAGGGGGAGATTTTGAGACCTGGTGTGACCAGGTTTGCTACTGCTTACCTCACACTTTCTAGCCTTCTTGATAAGAAGGACAAGTTGAGGTTGATGTTTTCTTCTGATGAATGGAGCCAAAGCAGGTGGTCAAAGACAAAACCAGGTGACACAGCTCAAGCCACAGTGTTAGCTCCAACTTTTTGGAACCAAGTTTCTTTAGCTGTGAAAGTTTGCTCTCCTTTGGTCCATCTATTGAAGATTGTTGATGGTGACAAAAAGCCTTCTCTAGGCTTTGTGTATGGTGAGCTAGAAGCTGTCAAAAAAGATATCATGGCAATCTTCAGAGGGGTTGAAGTCCTTTATAGGCCATTCATCAACGCCATTAACTTGAAATCCAAAGACAGATTGAATAGCTTTCTTCATGTGGCTGCTTACTACCTCAATCCTTATTATTTATACAAGGATCAAGCTGAAATTGAAAGGAATCCTCTATTGATGTCTGGGTTGATCAAATGCATTGAGGTTTTCTTTCCTGACATTGAGATTCAAGACCTAATTACAAGCAAAGAGTTGGTTGCCTACATAATGAAGACTGGCTCATTTGGTACCGCATTGGCATTGAGGCAATGCATTATCAGTAATGATGAATATAGACCAGGTATTATAGAAATGAAACTCTTATGTTTTAACACAAATTACTTTTCACATAGTTAAGTACTAAATGTAATTAATTGCTTGCAGGCAATTGGTGGCGTGTACATGGAGGAGATGCACCACACTTGCAGGAAATGGCAATGAAAATCCTTAATTTGACTTCTTCAGCATCTGGCTGTGAGAGGAATTGGAGTACTTTTGAGGGGGTAAAATATGACACAATTTGTTTGATTAATGTACATGTAGGATTTCTATTAAAACATATCTATCTTGAAATGGCAGATTCACACCAAGAAGAGAAACAAGCTTGAGGTGAAGAAGCTAAATGACTTGGTATATGTTAGGTTCAATGCCAAGTTGCAAGCACAACGGGCAAGGAAGAATAAGGATCCCCTTCTCACAGTTGATATCCAACATGCTATGGAGTTTATAGCGGGTGATAGTAGCACTGCAGATGATGAGGTCTTTCCTGGAGATGATCTCACATGGGGCAATGTAGCAGAGGCAGCAGGAGTGGATGATATATTGCAACCTCGAGTTACTCGTGCACAATCACGTGCCGCAGGGACTGCCCCTGCTACATCATTGCATGTAATCAATGAAGATGAGCTTCCGGATGATGGGTCTAGTGATGATGGGGAGCCTACTTATCTCCCAGATGATGAAGACTATTATGATTAGACTCATTTCATATCATAAGGATGTAGTGATGTATTTTGAGACTATTAGCTACTTAGATGCTACTCTTGCTATGTTTTAGGCACGTAATATTTTGTGTCTACTGTCACTATTATCATTGACTTAGTGACAGGAAAATTGTGTTTCTTCTTCTATGATATGATGATTTGCTGGTAATTGGTATATCTTGGGTATTAGTTTGTGCAACTAGAATCTATAAAATTTATAAATATAATTATATTTTGTAATCAAAATATATGTATAAATTTCCAATTTATAAAAAAAAATCCAAAAACGCATATGCCCCGCTTATGCTCCCGCATTCCGCATATACTCTATGCGGTACCCTGACCGAACGCATACCGCATACCGCATCTCAGAACACTGGTTACCACAACCAGAGAGGACAACAATTGTTAGAGCAACTGATTCTCAATCGTTTGTGTTGTAGTTGTGTTCTGGGAAGCCCCCAGTACCCCTTTATATATAGGAGGGGTTAGGGTCAGGGTTCCCAGTCCCCAGCCAATACGGGACTAAAGTGGAAGTGTAAAGGACCAGAAGATCTTGAATTTTCAACAATTCTGGAAGTATCGCAACATGCGTGCGCCAAACCGGTCATCTCGCCCAGTGAGCGAGACGGTCGTTTCGCACTTTCCAGTTTTGCACATATGTCAGCAATTCAATTCCAATTAGTGCACGTCATTTCATCAACACCAATCCTAGATGCAATCAAATTGCACCCTGAGACGGTCGTTTGGTGCATGAGAGACGGGTGTCTCGCAGGCCGTTTCAGGCTGAATTCCACCCAATGCACAATACAATCAACCTGACACTCCAAACGGTTGTCTCAACACTTGATCCGATCATTTGGCAGTCGAGTCGGCTGATACGTTACGTGAATTGAAATACTTAAACACTTTAGTAATCAATTCAATTATCAAGATCAAACTCCTCTTCTAGATGAGTTCCTATGTGTGTGACCCCATAGGTCCCATATCACGTTGGCAGTGCATGTCCATAACAACTTATGACATCACAAGCAATGAGCAGTGCCTAGTCGCACATCAGTGCTACCCAAGTGAATGGAAAGTTGGGGAATACCTTCAACCTACAATCTGTGTGTGGTGTTACAGTATTTGTATAGTTCCTTTGTCACTGATATTCAAATTGAACTAGAGGCATGGAGCAGTCACCCTCATTATTATTCAATCTTGTTTCTTGAACCAGAGCAGACTGTCTGAGATATATGTAAGCTCAATATCACATATTGACTCGCATGTGCATCGTCATGCTTTTCTCAGTCTCGCAAATCAAGAGGCCTAGGATATCATACTCCCGTAGGAGGGACAAATCACATCTCTATCACTCACAGCCAGTCCCCATGTGTCAAAATCACTCAATCATCACCTTTATAAAAGCCCATGCTTCAGGACTACGTTTGATGATGCCAAAGTGTACCCAACGACATGTGATAAGTGCAGTGATTTCAGGTCTAAGAACCACAAACACCACCATCACTGTGAGAGCTGACTATGACTTCCATTATGATGGCTTCCATGTGTCAGTCTCACGGTGGGTCTGTCTGATACACTGTTCTCTAACATGTATATGTGTGCTTGGTTTGATATTGCCATATCATGACTAATGAGACTCTGTCATCAACCAACTCACACGCTGATCTTATGTGTTATTATTATCTATCTACCTTCCACAATAACAACCAATCAGGGACATAATAATAATGTATATACTCTTAACATCCGTATGATCACATTGTTCAGGTTGAGTAATATCATTCTCTAGACATTTACTATGTTATTCATTAACTCATAACTGAATATACAAAATAAATTGGAAGCTTGTCTTTATTATTAATCAAACCGTTTACATGTTATGCCATTACAATCATCACATGATTGGCTCTCTGGGCATACATACCAACAGTAGTCATCATCTTCTTAAAGATTTTATGAGTAGTTTATAAGACCAATTAGCCTGAAATCCCCAATATAAGATGTATCATTCTCCTTATGAATGAATAAAATTGGATCTTAACAAGACATTTAATGTCCCTGAATCGTTAAATTCACACTTCTACCTTAGTGAAGAATGAAGACCCCTTTGGCGATCTCCCTAAGGAGCAACAAAACATTGTTGTAACATGAAGCGGGGATGCATTCCGTATCCCTAACTCTAGATTTGGTTTTTGTACTTCAAGTAGATGCCAAAAACGATGCATCGGAAACATAATTAAGCCAAACTTAATGATTAATAGATTTAACACCAAAAGTGGGATGTATCAACAAAAGTGAAATGCATTATAGGCAGTTAGGCACCAACTTCTACTAAATTAATTTTAGAAAGTTAGTAGACGTCAATTTATTTTGCCACATTATGCCTCCATAAGCCTTCCTATCATGTTGCTATGAGTCAACTTAGTAATGTGATAAGAGGAATGATTCTTCTTTGACTTCTAAAACATTACACTCATAGATAAGTTTTCCCTTCGGCCTTTTGCAATGAAATCTAATCATGTACCATTCTAAGATTGCTCAATTGCATACTAACTCAACATAATGGAACTTAAACAAATTGGATAGTATGAGACAGTTATGGTCCATAAACCACCTCTTGAAATCAGTAGAGAGTTCCTAGGATAACTCATGTGTATTAAGTTTATGAGTTTTTCACTTTCGTCTGTTTAGTACGTGGTGAATGGAGGGGAGGGGAAAGAGCTTAAGTTGTTTGGTTGGACATGGTGAAGGGGAAGGGAAGGGAATGGAGGGGAATGGAAGGGAAAGAAACAAATGTATTTTAAGCCACTTTTCTCCCCAGCAAATCGGAGTGGAGACAAGGGGAAGGGGAAACACTTGGCGGGAAATTTATTAGAAAGCTTGGAGGGAAATATGGAATGTGGAGGTAAAATATAAATAATATGGAGGGAAATACTTATATAGCCCACAATCAGTGAGAACGAAGAACATGTAGTCTCTCACCTCACTTAGAGGGATATACAAAATGTTTGGAGGGTTTGGTGGGAAAATTTAGAGAGAAAAAATAAAAATAAAAGGAAACTAGAATAAATGTAGTGCACAATTTAGAAGAATTCTTAGAAAATCTAGAAAAGATGTTGGTAGAAAATACGGAAAGTTTGAGATACATGAAAATTACTAATAGCATAACATAAGGAAAAATAAAAAAATTAGAGGGAATTGTGGAGGAAAATGGAGGGAACTCTCAAGTTACGGAGGGAACTTAAATAAATGGAGGGAAAGTTATAAATATGGAAGAAAGTACATGTATAACCACAATGGCTATAAAAAGAGAAGTGATAGTCCTTATTTGCATCAACCATATTCTACATCACTAGATAATACGTTTAATAGAGCCAAGACATTGCCGACAAAAGAATGTGACAATAACAAAGGTATGCAATTGATCACTACTAGTGATAACATGCGAAAGTTATTACTTTCTTATCATTCCCTCCTCTATGGTGATGGTTCCTAACTATTTTCTTCCTTTCACATTTTTATTGACATGATTTTGCATTTTTTTTTATTCAAAATAAAAGTCATGATGAAAATAACAAGAATATATATCGTTTGCAACATCCATATATGTTGGTTTCTTTTTTTAGTTGCCCGTTAGAAGACCATTAAGAATTATGAATGGATATACTGCCAAACTCCTAAAATGTAGGATTCAATGACGTTAGACAAGAGAAGTATAACTTCTTCATTTATAAAACAATTATATGAATAGTTTTATTTTGATAACGAGACATCCAAGTTTAATTTATTTTAATTTTTCATGTATTAATATGTTTGTGGTGTATGTAACCTTTTGCGATAATATGAATTGTTAAAAAAGTGACATGTTTTTTTATGTTGCTTATGTTCTCCCCCCTTCCCCTCCCCATGATAACCAAATAGACTAAAATAAGTACCCCCTCCCCTCCCATTCCCTTCCCTTCCCTCCCCTCCCTTCCCCTCCCCTTCATTCACCGCGTACCAAACATAGCATTAGGAAAGAGATCCATCACAATCGCACGAGATTGAAAATAACACTCGTAAAATATGTGAACTCGCTATTGAAGAAACAGTCAATCCATTCAATATGTACAAAAGAGCTATCTAACTTGGCTTGGATTTGTGATGTAAATCCCTTTAATTAGGTTAATTTTATTCAAAGGAGGACCGAAACCAATCATACTCACCTTAAGCAAACATGATTAAAAAGAAAGGTTGCACTCGGATTTTAACTCGCTCTAAAACCCCAACCTCAAGATTCATATCCATTTTTTCCCATGACATAACACACCCATCATTTTATTTGAAAGGTCCGCCTACTAAATTGATGGTCAGAGATCCCTATACTCTCAAGAAGATACTCACACTCACAAAAATCAATGTAAGTTGCTCTAAATGCAAAACCAATCAACAATTACCGATCCCTATACTCTAGAGAACCAAATAATATTATTGCTCTCAAATACAAATATAACAACAATAATTGAAATTTCCTCACTTAACTACCCCTCTTTTCACAATTCTATAACAATGCAATACTAAGCAATGCTACCAGAATTTTTTTGCTACAATCTCCTCTATAGTTGACCCTTCAATCTTCCTAATGTAATGGTCATCCTGGACCTTATATCCTATACACCTGACCAGCTACATAGCGAATTGTGTGTTTAGCGACTCGCCGACTCCACATTAAGCATTATGCGATTAAAGCCACAAATTTTGAACTCTTGGCTTTTATTTTGAAACTAGAAAGGCACATAAACCTAGGATGTAGATCTAAATGCAGGTCATCGAGGCTCACAAGTTTTCTAGACATCCCAGATGCCAAAATACTGAGAGAATTGAAGCTATGTTTATAAAGAGAACGGTCTTCTGCATTACCTATATCAGGCATTCAAGATAGTCAAACCAATCTCCACCATACTCAGTATAGAAATTTGACCAAAATGCAGTTTTACCTATTGTTACAAGCTCAGAACTAATAGTAAAATTTTCAACTAAGAAGCAGTGTTGGATTAGTTATAAGAAAAAGCTATTGGAAAGAAAAACAATCAGGATTCTAGATTGATTTTAAAGAACCTGTGTGATCGTAGCAATGTCATGACGACGAATTCAGAATCAGTAAGGAGAATATTTCCTTGTGAATAAAGCTCCAGGATGATATAATGTGCATTGGCACCCAACCCAAACTGGAAAAGAATGATCTGGAAATTTGAATAAGTCAATGACACCATAAGCTGAATCAGTAAAAGATAATGTCACGCTTACACTAAATGCATATAGTAGACCACAAAATTGGAGGCATCCCACCACATAATTAGAGTTCCTAATGGAAATTTCGAGTAGGAAGCAATGACTAGTGCACACAGCATAACCGCAATTAACAAAAAAGTGACGGGATAATATGGTTGACGGAAAAGTACTCGATCATATCCCAGCTGTCGCACATCCTCCAACCTCCTAGTACGGATGTGTTTGCGCAATTTGAGGGTAAATCCTGAAGGAGTTGTATTCTTGTCCCTGAAAGCACTCAGCGAATTACCATTGCAGGGTATGGAAAGACATTTGAAGAAAGCACCAATCAATCTTAACAGAGAACAATAACAAATGCGCTTTGAAACCTACCGGACATACGCAGTGGTGTGCAGTCTGACACCACTCTCCATCAACAGCAGCACTTTCTCACTCTCTCCTGACTCTGTGATCCCACTGCTGTTCATAAGCTTAAACAGATAAGTCTGTCACGTAGCAAATAACCTCCATCAGGTGAGTGACAAACAAAATAAACAGACGATTTCGTTCTGGATGTTAAGTATTTGGGGTTGTGAAGGGCGAAAAAACCTTGGGCGTGATGTCGTAGACATTGGCACAGCGCATGCCGATGAGGCGGCGGAGGCATTTAACCTCTGCCGCAACATCGGCGGTGTTCATCCGAACTTTCACCATTTTCCCTCCCTCTGACTTTTCACTTCAAGCCCGAGAACAAGATAACGCCCGCTAACTTCTTTCAATCTTCCCTCGGCGCCGCCGGAGGTATCAGCTGCGCAGAGAGGCTAATTGCGATCGCTGAGAGCGGAGAAGCAAGAGGTGCGTTGTCTGAAGGAGGCACGAAGCAGAGACCCGGGGGGCGCTGGGCAGCGGGGTTTTTCTTTACTGTATGGGATCCTTTGGAATATTAGGGACTTTGTTTAGGGTGTGTTTGGTAAGTGGTGACCGTGATAGTAACGGTGACGTTGAAATTGCTAAAAATTGTAGTTTGTTAAAACCTGCATGTTGAAATGGATGGGAAAATATTCAAAAAAGTGTTGTTTGTTACATGGTTACTCTGATGGGATAGTGAACTATTTTTATATAAAACACCTCATACAAATATAATTTTTATTTATATATGAAAATTTCTTATGGCATGAATAACACAAATATTCTATTATCAAATTTTTATATGGGAAATAAGATTTGACGAAAAATATCGTCTTGAAGAAAAAAGTGTCTTTGACAAAAATGAGTGGTGGTTGAAGGAGAACATGATTTGACGGGAAACTTTATCTTGCAGGAAAAAAGATTTAGTAAAAAAATTTATCTTGGGGGGGGGGGGGGGGGGGGGGGTGGCAGGAAACATTGTCTTTGAGAAAAAATATATCTTGGAGGAAAAAGGTGTGGCCGGAAAAAAAAAATATGAAGGGAAAAAGATTTGACGGAAAACTTTGTCTTGATAAAGATGAAGAAGGTGAAAATGTAGATGAGAAACTCTATAGATGTATGATTGATAGCTTACTATACTTAACTACCTCCATGTGTTCTTACCTAGAGAATATAGGTAGGTGCACAACAGTTATATAATAGAGTTTTATAGTATGTTTGTAAGGTATAAAGCCGACGAGACAAACATCGAGTACAATACTAGAATACCAAACAATAAAATTTGAGTAGGTAAATAAACATACTTATGTGTCACAATTCAATCAAGAAAGCCATAGTCATATAATTACTTAAGCAAAAATACCTAATTTAGAGATTCATAACCTATCATTGACCATCTAGACCACAAGCAACCACATTATCATGAAAAAGATTACATGCATGCATTAAATTCTCACCATCAACCCTAACTAGATCGATTTTTAAAATTTTGACCAAGTTAGGTTTCAAGTTGGCTTGTTACATGTTTGATGATCTTTTACTGATTTATCGGTCATTGTGAATGTGTCAAGTTCCATGTCATTTGAAGGTTATGTCCATTTTCTATGATAGTTGCAAGACTTATATCAGAAACAAAAAAGGGGAGGGTGTGGCATCAAAGACAATTTGTGGGAAGGCTACCTAAGATGGTAGGGATATGTGCAATGTAGACCGACAAGTGCACCTATTAGAAACAAGGTTATTGAGTCAAACACAACTAAAAGAATCATAGGCAAACCTAAATTAACTTGGGAGGATTATAAATAAGGGAGTTTCATCTTTAGATCTTGATCAGAGTATGACTCGTAACATACCTAATTGGAAAACAAGGATCCATGTAGACGAACCCAACATGGTTTGTGTGGCATCCAACTTATAAGAATGAAATTTACTTAAGCGGAAGCGAATCATTTGCAACGGATTACTGAAAATCACTAAAAATTAAAACTTTTTGCAAAGAAATCCACACATAGGAAATCTTTCATCAAGAACCAAAGTATAATATTTACATTCTGTTCCATAAGTACACAACATGTACTATCTCTTCTCAAGGATTGCAACATCAGTTGTCCCATTCAACATTATATATAGACAGCATAAAGCCTCAAAGCATCAAGCCAAAAATCTCAGATCGATTCAATAAAAACACTGACTACTGACTCCGAGGACCTGAGAGTACAGAGACGACACATAGGACTTTCTAACTATATGACTAGACAGACAGTGTCTCCACTCGAGATATTACTGTTGTCCTTGATACTGTTGTTGCTGTTCTTTCTCTACTAAAGGTTTCCTGCCTCTTTGTGCGCGTCCACCTAAAAACATTGGATCCCACGGGGGTGAGATAATTGTAAATTGTCCCAGCGGGAGATATAACTCTCCGCCAAAACATTATTATTGCAGTTATATACATAAAATTGGACAGAGGATATGCAATTTAAAGCATTCTCATCTTAAAGCATTGTAACTATCTATGATAGAACAATAGATCAACTTTTCTCTTAATAAGGAATAGGAAGAACATGTATGTCATTTATCCTCCATATTATACCATCATGTCAAACTTCTCTTGTGACACTCATTATCTTGATATGTCACCCATGAGACATTCTTGTTTCAACTTATTGGCCTTAGCCAATCTGCTAAATAGATTTTGGTTATATTGGACATGAGAGTGTGCATTATCATGTCTTATTCAGGCATTGGTCTATATGAATCCTATATAAATATTCCAGGCATTGAATTACACCAATCATGTGCAACTAGTACAATCATTAGACTTATATTATTCCTGTGTATCCATTCCAAGTATTGAACTATGTCAATCCTGTGCAACTATTCCAGGTATTGATCTATGTCAATCCCGTGCATTCCAAGTATTGGGAGTTAGCCAATCTTGTATCATTATTCCAGGTATTGGGAGTTAGCCAATCATGTGCATTCTAGGTATTGGGAGTTAGCCAATCATGTGTTATTATTCCAGGTATTGGGAGTTAGCCAATCTTGTGCATTCCAGGTATTGGGAGTTAGCCAATCTTGTGTTATTATTCCATGTATTGGGAGTTAGCCAATCCATTGCATTCCACGTATTGGGAGTTAGCCAATCATGTGTTATTATTCCAAGTATTGGGAGTTAGCCAATCCAATTTTATTATTCCAGGTATTGAACTATGTCAATCATGTGAAATTATTCCAGGTATTGGAATTTAACCAATCATGTGTTACTATTCTAGGTATTGGGATTTAACCAATCTTGTATTATCATTCCAGGCATTGAAACTATGCCAATACTGTACAATTATTCCAGGTATTGATCTATGTCAATCCCGTGCCTCTATTTCAGGTATTGAACTATCTCAATCCTGTGATTTTATTCCAGGTATTGATCTATATCAATCCTAGGTAACCTTTAAAACATTTTGTTACCTCTCACTAGGCAACAACCATCCTCATAGCTCATAAGGCCCATAAAGCATCTTGTCACCTCTCACTAGGCAACATAACATATTACTTCATGTAATACAATAGTAACACCTCTATTCCCTCAATAGGGTTAGGGCTTACTATTCATATCATATTATGATTTCTCATGTCCCATTACCCAATTTAGGGTTAAGGTTTCCCATGTCACATTAGGATTTCATAATTATCAAAGTATATCAACTTTGAGATTCTAACTGTGAAGTCTTTCATATCTTGATGTATCACTTACCTCATTACTTCCAACTTTCTTGAGTTATCAGCTTATCTTGGATTAAGGTATTTCCCATCTTAATCCTTTAATCCACTAACCTATCACTCTTACCATGAAGTGCATAGGTTAAACATATGAATGGTCCAACTATCTTTAATGATATGGACTCATCTCAGATTAAAGCATTTCTTGCTATAAGGGTATCTACAATTAATCACTTTAGGTATTTTCCCCATCAATGTATTGGTTACCATTCCATTATTTGAATTAGGGTTTCCCATATCATCACTCTTTAATAGGGTTTAGGGTTTCACATACTATCATACTTCATTAGAGTGAGGATTGTATATAAC
Source organism: Alisma plantago-aquatica (assembly GCA_963693085.1). NCBI lineage: Eukaryota > Viridiplantae > Streptophyta > Magnoliopsida > Alismatales > Alismataceae > Alisma > Alisma plantago-aquatica. The sequence continues at coordinate 244,514,368 of OY856413.1, read as the reverse complement.
ATTACCCTTCATTAGGCTTTCATATCTTATTGCCTAAAATTAGGGTTTACTATTCATCCCAACAAGAGTTTCTCATAGCATCACCCTCAATTAGGGTTTTTCATGGAATCAACCACAATTAGGGATTCACATGGAATCAACCTCAATTAGGGATTCACATTGAATCAACCTCAATTAGGGATTCACATGGAATCAACCTCAATTAGGGTTTCACATTGAATCAACCTCAATTAGGGATTCACATGGAATCAACCTCAATTAGGGATTCACATTGAATCAACCTCAATTAGGGATTCACATTTTATTTTCTTGGTTTTAGAGTCACAACATTACCCTAGGTTTGGGTTACATCTGATATTGCTCTAATTTAGGGATTGGGGTTCAACAACCTTCTTGATTAGAGTTTCATGATCTCTTTATTATGGATCATACCCTATTCATCACATGATCACTACTCATGTATGAATTCCTTTCCATCATCCTCTTAGCTTGATTAGGTTACATCAACCCTTCAATCAAGTACATACAATTATGATTAACATAATGTACCAAGTCATTGTTCTTATAGGCAATTAGGGTTTATCCCTTAATTGGCACTAATCACTTAGGTACTATTAGGGATTCAACCTTTGTACCTTCATTGATTATCATTACTAATCATCATTGGATCAATGGATCATTCATCATCTTAATTCTCAAGATATTCGATTACATTGGCCTCCATTACATAAGGTATCCAATTGAATTGACCGATTGAATCTTCAATTACAAAAGGTGTCCAAGTGGATTAACCAATTGAGTCCTCAATTGACTTTGACTATTTGATACCCAAACGGTCTTGGTCTTTCAAAGTTCAAATGGTTTGAAACCGTTTGGTAAAGGCGGTGCTTGAGACCGTTTGCTAAAGTAAGTACGTACCGTTTGCTAAAGCACCTTTTGAAACCGCATGGGCTCAACCGGTTTGGGATCGTTTGGTCCCAAACGGTCTTGAGACCATTTGGTCCCAAATGGTCTTGAGACCGTTTGGATTCAAACGGTCTTGAGACCGTTTGGTCCAAACCTCCTCAAAACCGCAAGGACCAAAAAGAGTCTCAACCAAACAAACCGATTTAGGGTTTCCAATGTTGGTTCCTTCAACCATTGAATCTATGGAACTACTCATCAATTGGGCCTATCACCATGCTTCAATTGAGTTAATTAGGTCATTCTTCAACTGATTCGACCCTCAATTAACCCTCAATTGATCAACAATTAGGGTTTGGATCTATTGGATTAGGGTTTGGAATTGATGAACCTTCAACATTATACAATGTGAGATTGGTAACTTTGAAACCATTGAACCTTCATCCAAATTGGGCATGACCTGACTCCAAACGGTCTTGAGGTCATTTGGATGACCTCCAAATGGTCTTGAGACTGTTTTACCATGTCCACATCAAAATCCAAGTCAACCAATTAGGGTTTGGTTCATTGGATTGCTCACCAAATCAACAATTGATTACTCTTCAACTCAATACCTTTAGATATCCAAACACCTAACCACAGTCAACCCTATACCTCAAAACGGTCTTGGGATCGTTTGGATGACCTCCAAACGGTCTTGAGACCGTTTTCCCATCACATCATCATCAACCATGTCATTCAATTAAAGTTTGGATCCTAGGATTGGTCACCAAATCAGCAATTGATTGTACTTCAACTTAATATATTTGAACCTTCAATTGCTCAACCATACCTGACCCTAGACCTCCAAACGGTCTTGGGTGATCACCAAACGGTCTTGAGACCGTTTGGGTGATCCCCAAATAGTTTTGAAACCGTTTGGGTCATTCAACCCAAAACATAAACTTGTTCCAATGCAAAATCAGCACTTAGCCGATTAGGGTTAACACCATATCTTTGGACCTTCAAACACTTCACCATGTCCAACCCTAGACCTCAAAACGGTCTTGGGTGACCCCCAAACGGTCTTGAGACCGTTTGGGTGATCCCCAAATGGTTTTGAAACCGTTTGGGTCAATCAACCCAAGTTTCAAACTCAAACACTTATGAAATCAACACTCAACCTGATTAGGGTTTTGGTGATTGTTGGACCTTCAACTCATGAACCAATTGGAAATAATCAATTATATTTAGTGTATAAATAACCAACATTATTAGAAACAAATTCCCAAATGGTCAAACCTAGTCAACACCTCCAAACGGTCTGAAACTGTTTGCTCTCATGCGGTTTGGTGAAACTGTTTCATCTCAAACGGTTTGAAACCGTTTGCTCCCAAACGGTTTGGGAAACCGTTTGAGCAACTTAGGAGACCGTTTGACCTGGGCTTTTCTTGGATAAACATATAAGATGATGGCATCGTCATCCTCCTTAGAACAACCAAAAACAACAACTATTTTTCATGGGGATTTCAACAATGAACCAAAAGAGTTCGGAATAGAAGAAAATAACCAACAAATCATAGAGAACTTGATGCAATATCAATGTTTAAGGGTTAAAGTTATAAAACCCGCCTCAAATCTGATCTCCAAGCTCCAAGATCCACGGCTCTAATGGTGGATGGAGTTACAACAACTTCCCAAGGTCTGTTCTTGAGCTATTGGATGAAAAAGATGGCTAGAATTGGAAATTGGGTGAAGAAAACCAAGAATCAAGCATTGCTTTAGGGTTTTCACCATGAATCCGAGGTAGAAGATGATCAAAACCTTACCAACAGGTTGTGTTAGTCTTTCTCCTGCTCCTGAGTTCTTCCTTGGTCGTCCAAAGCAAAGTGATAAGAGAAAAACTAAGGAAAGGTCCTTATGTGTATTGGAAAAAGAACATGTATAAGGGATTTTCAAGGAAAGAGAAAATGGATTATTTTCTTTTAATTCCAAAATAATTTCCATCAAATCCCCCTCCATTTCTTGGCCACGAAGACATCTTCATGTTCTTGCAAAACCTCATCATTATCCAAGAATTAATGGAAAAGGAATTAAGCACCTTAACCCTTATAATAAGAATATCCATATTTGAGTGGAAATTCTTTTTCTTATTATAATGGTGAGTGGAATTTAGACTCCTTAGGATATGCTCGTGCCTTTGCAAGGACTTAATCTCATACACGCACATCTGAATTCAACCATTTTAATTTTGGTTGAAAGCCCTTTAATTAATACATTCATTTTTTTCCTAAATTGAATTAGGGTTTCACTTAGGATTAAATCTTGATTATTTTAATATCAAGATTCTCTCTCCTCCAACTTAATACAAATGAGGCACCCCTCTCATTATATTTGATCTACATGATGCCAAGAAACATTAGGGACCTTATTGAAGTGTTAATTTGCATATTGAACCCTAGGTTTTGGGTAAATTGCACTTTACACCAAAACTAGGTTTTAATGCACAAACATTGTTTTATCAGCTCTTCCATGGTACTCAGGCTACCACAAGCCATAGCTTTGCATCATCTTCGTTCTCATTATTCTTTAACACATGAGGAACATCTTATCATGCAACATTTGCAATTTAACCCCTCAACTTGGGTAATTTATATTTTAGTCCAAAATAAGCAAATATTGCTTCAACATTATTTCAACAGGACCAAAATTGAAACATAAGTTTCTCGTGAGCCCTAATTACCTTTCACAAGATAAGATTAAACATATAATCATCTTTTTTTAATCAAAACACCTAGGGTTAAAGTGTAACCCAGGTCAGAGATGTTACAAATTATAAACCCCTAACAAGGATTTTGTCCCTGAAATCCCAGATAAAGGGAAACATATATTATCCATGCATCATATCATCATGTCCTAACATAACACCTCATTATCATGGAGACACCATAGAGTTCTGATCAACAAAAAGTTATTTCACGCAAATTTATCATGGAATGGTTCACATGGAACACATACTCACATGTTCCTTACTTGATTCAGTATTTCTCTTTCAAGATTATCATTATATTCTGTCATCCACTTGAGACTATAAGTCTTTTCATACCCTGATTGTGTCATCTCACCTGATAACACCATACTATCTTTCCTTATTGCCTGCACTAACTATCTCATTAGTTGTACATTCTCTTATCATAAGGAAAGGTTACTTATCAATTAAGAACTTATCCCAAAGATATCTTCAATTGTTATGTTTATGCAAAACATAAACCCCTAACATATGATGTTCATATTATTTTACATGACTAATTTGATTTCATAATTGACCATTTCACATATTCAACATAAACCATCTATTATTTCTGTCACGGGTTAACAACCTAACTCCACTGTACACCTCAGGCGCCAACATAAGGGGTACAATAGAGTTAAAGTTGCCCGTCCCTGAGTGGATCAAACACATGAATATATAAATGCACCGAATAAAAAGCTTCCATACATAAACCAAAAGTGTTCATTACATAGGGGCCCGGAGGCATAGGAGTTCTACAGAAGAAACTTAATACATGAGAAACTATTACAGAAGAAAAAGAAACATAATCTAAGAGTCCCATTTAGCTTTAGCATCCCCATGATAGATCCGATTTTTGTGAGCCAGCATATAGAGTAGCAACATCATCTTTCTTTCATCATAAGCATCATAAGCAGAAGGTACCTATAAAACATATGCAATTGGTACGCGTCAGCACAATATATAAGTATATTGTACTGAGTACGCCTACGCGTCATTTGATTTACCTCTTTCATACTTGGCAATAAGGATAAAAGTAAACTTGGCAGTAATAAGCAATTACAACAATATATCCATATTAAGGAAGAGTTTATTAACAACATCAACATGTATCTTTTAAACATTTTTCCCCATCATGTCTATCATGCATTTGCCACCAAAGGGAATAATGCACCATCTCAGCTGCCAAAGAGTATGAGATGTAAGGCCTTATGATCTACTACTCAAGAGTGAGATCATTGTACAAACGTGATCTGCTACCAATGAGAATGATCACTTTCCAAGCACTACGCTACCAAAGAGAATTAGTGCTTTCACATGATGGGGCATATATATTATGTTTGCAGGTATTATAACTTACATATACAAAATTCAGATAATTCATTAAAACCATACAATAACAAGTCATTTAAGCATCATACAAGACATTCATTTCATTCAATATCTTATGCCAAGTGTCCTACATATTCATATATCTCAAGCATTAAGTATAGTAGGCCAAAAGGAGGTAATGGCGTACCTTCTACTCAGAAGTGGGGAGTCCAGAGATGCTCCTCACTGGTACCTTTGATTTCCTGAAATTATTAGAGATTTGGTATTTATTAGATATATTGTTTGAATTACACATATTCTAAAGAGTATATAAAAAGGCCCTTTATAGGTTTGGAGTCATGAGATTAGAGTATGGGTCTTAGAGTATGGAGTTGAGTCCAAGATTATCATTGTCTCATCAGAGTAGGATCATAAAGTCAGAATCAGGGTTTAAAGATCATAATAACTATTTATGCACATTTTGATAGGTCAAAGTAGGGAAAAGAAGAAGTAAATAGGTTTTACTGGTAATTGAGTCATAATAAAAGGATCTGATTGTCCTAGGATGATAAGGGTGCAAAAAGATGATTATCACAGATTTTTGGTGATTTAAAGGAGATTCGAGCATTTTCTAATTAATTAAACAAGATATGAGCATAATAAAATATGAGAGTTTACTCGAGTCATAGTTAGGGTCAGCTGATGCCATAATCGTGATCCTCGTATTTTTCTGATCAAAATGGAGTATTTATTCGTATTTTTCTGACACTCCTACTAATTTCTACAAATTTCCCAAGATTAGGTCTAAAACTGAAATTCAAGGAAATAAAAGAAAAGAAAGGAAAAACGCGGACCGTTGGATGTTCAGATCCAACGGTCGAGATCGCGCGCGTCTAAAACCAAGCCGGCTGAGGCGGGTCACGGGCGGCTAACCTGGCGAACCGTGGTTTGCGCGATCGGCCCAGCTAAACCGACCGGGTCCTTCTCCTTCTTTGCTTCACTCGCGAGCAACAGGTAGGGGAGAGGAACTCCGGCGAGCTCGAGCGACGGCTGCGTTGCTTCTCGCGAGAAATCGAGGTCAGGAGCACCTTCGCGGGGATGAGCCGAGCTCGGACAGCTTGTTTGGGGACCGTGGCTCCCCGCGAGGCGTCGGGTCGACTAGGAGTCCGGCGAGGTGTAGAGCTCGCGGCGGAGGGTGAAGGGTGAGGGAGGAGCAGGCGATGAATCTTCGCGGTGAGGGGCCGCCAAGGTAGGTGGAGGTGCCTCGGAGCTTCGGGTGTGGTCAATTGGGGACGAGCAGGCCGATAGGGGCCTCGTCCAACAATTCGACGGCGGCGGACAGACCGGAGGAGAAGAGTTTGAGGATGGAGCGATGCCGGGTTGCTTTGGGCAAATTGGAGGCAGGGGTGAGCTAAAGAGGCGTCAGGGGAGCTTCGCGGGGGTTTAAGTAGGCGCGAGGTTGATTGAGGAGTATATGCCCAATTGGGCTCAGCTGCGGTTGGAGACGGGGACTCACCGGTGAGGTCGTGCGAGGCGACGTTCTCGTTTCTGGAGGTCGTGTGAGGGGTCAGCGAGTTCGTGGAGGTGAGGTGGAGGCAGTGCCTCGGTTCGTTTGGCGCGAGGTGGCGCGTAGAGGCGGGGAGTGGGTCGCCCCTTGCTCGAGGTGGCTGCATCCACGATCTCGCGGATTGACCGGAGGTTAGGGATGACCTCATGGCCGTCCGATCTCTGGGCGCGCCATCGGGCGGTCGGGATGGCTCGCGAGGAGAGGTCCGCGGATTGCTGACGTCAGCACCGCGTGACAAAGAAAAATGAAAGGAAAGCATAGGTTAAATGATCTTAATCGTGACCATATATAGGTAAACCTTAATCAAACTTGTAAAAATCATAGAGGGAGCTAGGAATGTCCAAATGACATGAAATTTGGACCATAGCTTCACCATAACATACCCCACCTGTTGATAAAGTTTGGGGTTGAGATTCTTATCATTGAATGACTAATTAACTTTTAGGAGAAAAAGGGTTTTAAGATATATTGAAGATTAAGGAACAAAGTATAAAAGGATTTAGAAAATTCACTTTATCACATCCTACTCACCTTAAAAGAAATTTTGTCCTCAAAATTAAACTGGATAAAAGAGGTGAGGAAAACGTCGTTCCATGTCTGCTCGTAGCTCCCAGGTGGCATCTTCTGCACCGTGATGGTTCCACTGTACCTTCACCATCGGAATCTGTTTATTCCTGAGCTCCTTTACCCTAGAGTCGAGAATCTTTGTAGGTTGTTCTGGATAAGATAGGTTCTCCCGTAACTCAAGAGGCTCATGATTCAGCACATGACTATCATCCTTTACATACTGTTTCAAGTTGGATACATGAAAGACATTATGCATCATGCTGTACTGCGGAGGAAGAGCAAGTCGATAAGCACATTCGCCAATGCGCTCCAGAACTTCGAAAGGACCCACGTATCTCGGACTAAGCTTCCCCTTGTTCTTGGCTATGGCACGGATAGGTCTGATTTTCAAGAATACATAGCCACCATCATTGAACTGTCTGTCCGTTCTGTGTGCATCTGCATATGACTTCTGACGATCCTGGGCCCGTTTCAACCTCTGCTTGATCAAAGACACCTTGTCAGCATATAGTTGTAACTCCTCGGACTTTAGCATCTTCCTTTCCCCAACTTCATCCCAATGGAGAGGGGATCTACATGGCCTACCATAGAGAGCTTCATAGGGTGGCATATCAATACTAGATTGATAGCTATTATTGTAAGCGAATTCTGCTAATGGAAGGTAGTAATCCCAAGATCCTCCCCAATCTAAGACACATGCTCTGAGAAGATCTTCTAAGATTTGGATAGTACGTTCTGACTGGCCATCAGTTTGGGGATGATATGCTGTGCTGAAGTGCAACTGTGTGCCCAGTTCATTCTGCACCTGCTTCCATAAATGTGATGTGAACTTTGGATCTCGATCTGAAACTATCGAAACTGGTACTCCATGCAGTCGTACAATCTCCCTTATATACAACTCAGCAAGCTCAGGAACCTTGTTCGTAGTCCGCATAGGTAAGAAATGTGCAGACTTGGTCAACCGGTCTACTATGACCCAAACCGCATCATGACCCTTCCTGGTCCTGGGTAGTCCCACCACGAAATCCATGGTGATATTTTCCCATTTCCATTCGGGAATTGGTAAGGGTTGCAATAGACCACCGGGACGTTGGTGCTCGGCCTTAATCTGCTGGCAGGTGAGACACTTAGAGATAAACTCAGCGATATCATTCTTCATACCCCTCCACCAAAAGTGTCTCTGCAGGTCCTTATACATCTTAGTAGATCCAGGATGTATGGAATACTTAGACCCATGTGCCTCTTGCAGGATACGCTTCCTAATCTCTGATTCTTCAGGTACCCACATCCTATGCTTGTACCTTAGTCCACCGTCCATACCAACGGATAGATGTGTCTGGGGCTTTGCCACAAGGGCTTTCATCTCCTCCAAACTAGGGCTGTTCTTTTGAGATATCAGGAGTTCAGAAAGAAGACTAGGAATAATATTGATGTTCGCCAAAATAATAGAGCTCGATTCTGCTTGCGATGACTCAGAAGATGAAGGTTCCAGATGCATTGATGCACAAATCGACTTCTTACGACTAAGAGCATCAACCACAACATTGGCTTTGCCTGGATGATATGCAATAGTGAAATCATAATCTTTAAGATACTCCAACCATCTCCTCTGTCGAAGATTGAGATCTTTCTGAGTCAAGAGGTATTTGAGACTTTTGTGGTCTGTGAATATATCAAAGGTAGCACCATACAGATAATGTCTCCAGATTTTGAGAGCATAGACAATGGCAGCTAATTCCAAATCGTGAGTTGGATAATTGACCTCATTAGGTTTCAACTGTCTAGAGGCGTAGGCAACAACTTTACCGTTTTGCATGAGGACACAACCCAGACCCATTTTAGAAGCATCAGAATAGATTACAAAGCCATCATTCCCAGAAGGTAAGGTCAAAACAGGAGCAGAAGTCAAGAGAGATTTCAATTCTTGGAAACTAGCTTCACACTCAGGAGTCCAAATGAATTTTGCATCTTTTCTGGTAAGTTTAGTCATGGGTAGGGCTATTTTACTAAAATTAAGGATGAAGCGACGGTAATAGCCAGCTAGACCAAGAAAGCTACGAATTTCAGAAGCATTGGTAGGGGCTTTCCAATCAAGGACAGCTAGAACTTTGGCAGGGTCAACAGAAATTTTCCCACCCGAAATGACATGGCCAAGAAACATGACTTGGTCAATCCAAAACTCACATTTAGATAATTTAGCATACAATTTCTGGGCTCTCAAAACATCAAGGACTTTCTGGAGATGTTCACGATGTTGATCAACAGAATTTGAATATATAAGAATGTCATCAATGAAGACCACAACAAAACTGTCAAGGAATGGCTGGAAGACAGTGTTCATCAGGTTCATAAACACTCCAGGAGCATTAGTCAAGCCAAAAGGCATCACCATGAATTCATAATGTCCATATCTAGTTCTGAAAGCTGTTTTTGGAATATCACAATCTTTTACTCGTAATTGATGATAACCTGATCTAAGGTCAATCTTGGAGAACACAGTGGCAGTGCGAAGCTGGTCAAACAAGTCATCAATTCTTGGAAGGGGATATTTATTTTTAATGGTGGCTTGGTTGATCATGCGATAATCAATACACATTCGCATTGACCCATCTTTCTTTTTGACAAAGAGAACGGGAGCACCCCAAGGAGAAGTACTAGGACGGATGAAGCCTTTATCAAGAAGTTCCTCTAGTTGTTTCTTGAGCTCTGCAAGCTCAGCAGGTGCCATCCTATAAGGTGCCTTAGAGACTGGTGCGGTGCCCGGTGCTAACTCAATTGAGAACTCAATCTCACGATCTGGAGGCAGCCCTGGAAGCTCCTCAGGAAAAACGTCCGGGTAATCTCTCACCACATCCAAGCTCTCTATAGGTCTCACCTTAGGATCAGGCATGGATACAACAGCAAGATAGGCTCTACATCCTCTGGCAATCAAAGTTTCGGCTTTAAGAGAAGAAATAATCATATTTCGATGTCTTTCTTTTCTCCTGGAAATAGTCAAAGGTTTCGAATTGGGTGCACAAAAGATTACTTTCTTGCCTCGGCAATCAAGCATAACAAAGTTGGAATAGAGCCAATCCATCCCCAAAATTAGATCAAAATCTTCCATATCAAGAAGGATAAAAGCAGATTGAAATTTATGACCACCAAAAGAAAAAGGCAAGGTTTTGGTTTTCTGAAGAGAAGTATAAATTTTGCCACTGGGAGTTGTCACATCCAAGATATAACCTAGATCATTGATCTCGAACTTGAGCATGGAAGCAAGATTTCTAGATATGAAAGTATGTGTTGATCCTGAATCGAATAGGGCCACAACAGGATGATCTTGGAGACATATCATACCTACATTATGATTTTATATGAGATCATGGTTTTCAAAGATTTATTACAATAAAGAAATTTTAACATTATTACCTTCAATCAGACGGTTATCATTGGCTTTAGCTTCCTCTGCGTCAATTGCAAAGACTCGGCCCTGACGATGTTCTGGCTGAGCCTGAGCTATCGGGACAGCTGGTTGAGCAGGTGGAGCTCCAGGCTGAGGTAATGGGGTAGGACGATTCTTAGGTGCCCCTTGGACCAGATTTGGACAATTATACCTCATATGCCCTTCATTCTTGCAGTAGTAACACACTGGTTTCTCAAACCTGCATTTTCCTGGGTGTACTCCTCCACAGTTTCTGCACCGAAAATGATTTGATGATATTCCCTTAGTTGGTCCTCCTCGGCCTCGACCTCCCCTGTTTGGTCCTCCTCGGTGTGATTGACCTCTATGGTGATTTCCTCCTCCTCTGCCCATGCCATGGCTGTTAGGCTTCTTCTTATCATTTTCCTTCTCCTTACCCTTGGTGATGCATGCATCGGTTAGACCCAGGTATCTCAAGCTTGGTGCTTTGCTTTTTCCTAAGGTTCTCTCTTGGGTAAGGGCATTGTTGATGGCAGCTTCAAAGGTAGGATGGATGGAGGTGCAAAGGTGAACTTTGATTTCTTGGTTAAGGCCATCTATGAAGTGTTCAATCTTTTCATCTTCATCCAGGTTGCGAGCATGACGCTCTAGGAGTCTAAAGGCTCTAACATAGTCAGCAACAGATAGGTTTCCTTGGGTGAGGTTATTGAACTGTTTCTTCTTCTCCTTCCTAGCTGATATGGGCATGAAACGGTTGGTAAAGATCCCCTTAAACTCCTCCCAACCTATGGGAGCATCTGGAAGTTCTCGTGTATGGTAATAATTTTCCCACCACAACTTCGCGGACCCCCTAAGTTGGTAGGTAGCAAAGGTGACCTTATCTTCCTCAGGACACTTAAGGGCTCTAAAGGCATTTTCAACAGATATGATCCATGCATCGGCTTTATCTAGGACTTCACCTAAGTCTTCTCCATGAAAAGTTTCGGGTTTGAGTTTAAGGAAGTCACTAATGGTGGTTTCATGGTTTGTCCTAGAGGATGAGGCACTATTGCTGGTTTCTTTTAGGGCTAGGGCATGCATGCATTCCAACATCACCTTCTTTTGTTCTTCCCAATTTCCTACAGCCATGGTCTTATTAGGACGGGATTCAGATTCATCACCAGAACCATCACTAGATCTTGTTCTCTTGGACCTAGTTTTTGGAGGCATCTGCAAGGTTGGTATAAAAGACAGTTTAGAGATTTATTTGTAATAGATCATAAGGCAGGTGTTAAAGAATTAACAATCATATCATATATTTTTTTCCAATTTTTCATGTCTTTTAGTTGTTCCCATTTTCCTAACCTACCCACATAATAGAGAGAGTATGTCATCGATCATGGTCATGAGAGAGAAAATAGATGAGAAACCTAGTGTATATTAATCACTAAATAGGTTGGTTGGGGGGGTAGTCCTTAATTGAGAAAAGATGAGAGGAAGGATCTTTCTAGGGTAAGGGTGCCCACTTTAACAATAATTTCGTTAGCCAGGCAGATAGCTTGCGACGGGAACCCTCGCACCGTGAAAACGGATGGGGAGAGTATTATGTCAGAACCCTCCGCAAGGTACCCTTCTAGACACCTCGGCAAGTTACTGCTAAATGTGGGTTACCCTAGGTCTAGGTAAGGTTGCCAATTATTTGATACATCTATATTGATTCATGTGACCGCTCTGATACCATCTGTCACGGGTTAACAACCTAACTCCACTGTACACCTCAGGCGCCAACATAAGGGGTACAATAGAGTTAAAGTTGCCCGTCCCTGAGTGGATCAAACACATGAATATATAAATGCACCGAATAAAAAGCTTCCATACATAAACCAAAAGTGTTCATTACATAGGGGCCCGGAGGCATAGGAGTTCTACAGAAGAAACTTAATACATGAGAAACTATTACAGAAGAAAAAGAAACATAATCTAAGAGTCCCATTTAGCTTTAGCATCCCCATGATAGATCCGATTTTTGTGAGCCAGCATATAGAGTAGCAACATCATCTTTCTTTCATCATAAGCATCATAAGCAGAAGGTACCTATAAAACATATGCAATTGGTACGCGTCAACACAATATATAAGTATATTGTACTGAGTACGCCTACGCGTCATTTGATTTACCTCTTTCATACTTGGCAATAAGGATAAAAGTAAACTTGGCAGTAATAAGCAATTACAACAATATATCCATATTAAGGAAGAGTTTATTAACAACATCAACATGTATCTTTTAAACATTTTTCCCCATCATGTCTATCATGCATTTGCCACCAAAGGGAATAATGCACCATCTCAGCTGCCAAAGAGTATGAGATGTAAGGCCTTATGATCTACTACTCAAGAGTGAGATCATTGTACAAACGTGATCTGCTACCAATGAGAATGATCACTTTCCAAGCACTACGCTACCAAAGAGAATTAGTGCTTTCACATGATGGGGCATATATATTATGTTTGCAGGTATTATAACTTACATATACAAAATTCAGATAATTCATTAAAACCATACAATAACAAGTCATTTAAGCATCATACAAGACATTCATTTCATTCAATATCTTATGCCAAGTGTCCTACATATTCATATATCTCAAGCATTAAGTATAGTAGGCCAAAAGGAGGTAATGGCGTACCTTCTACTCAGAAGTGGGGAGTCCAGAGATGCTCCTCACTGGTACCTTTGATTTCCTGAAATTATTAGAGATTTGGTATTTATTAGATATATTGTTTGAATTACACATATTCTAAAGAGTATATAAAAAGGCCCTTTATAGGTTTGGAGTCATGAGATTAGAGTATGGGTCTTAGAGTATGGAGTTGAGTCCAAGATTATCATTGTCTCATCAGAGTAGGATCATAAAGTCAGAATCAGGGTTTAAAGATCATAATAACTATTTATGCACATTTTGATAGGTCAAAGTAGGGAAAAGAAGAAGTAAATAGGTTTTACTGGTAATTGAGTCATAATAAAAGGATCTGATTGTCCTAGGATGACAAGGGTGCAAAAAGATGATTATCACAGATTTTTGGTGATTTAAAGGAGATTCGAGCATTTTCTAATTAATTAAACAAGATATGAGCATAATAAAATATGAGAGTTTACTCGAGTCATAGTTAGGGTCAGCTGATGCCATAATCGTGATCCTCGTATTTTTCTGATCAAAATGGAGTATTTATTCGTATTTTTCTGACACTCCTACTAATTTCTACAAATTTCCCAAGATTAGGTCTAAAACTGAAATTCAAGGAAATAAAAGAAAAGAAAGGAAAAATGCGGACCGTTGGATGTTCAGATCCAACGGTCGAGATCGCGCGCGTCTAAAACCAAGCCGGCTGAGGCGGGTCACGGGCGGCTAACCTGGCGAACCGTGGTTCGCGCGATCGGCCCAGCTAAACCGACCGGGTCCTTCTCCTTCTTTGCTTCACTCGCGAGCAACAGGTAGGGGAGAGGAACTCCGGCGAGCTCGAGCGACGGCTGCGTTGCTTCTCGTGAGAAATCGAGGTCAGGAGCACCTTCGCGGGGATGAGCCGAGCTCGGACAGCTTGTTTGGGGACCGTGGCTCCCCGCGAGGCGTCGGGTCGACTAGGAGTCCGGCGAGGTGTAGAGCTCGCGGCGGAGGGTGAAGGGTGAGGGAGGAGCAGGCGATGAATCTTCGCGGTGAGGGGCCGCCAAGGTAGGTGGAGGTGCCTCGGAGCTTCGGTGTGGTCAATTGGGGACGAGCAGGCCGATAGGGGCCTCGTCCAGCAATTCGACGGCGGCGGACAGACCGGAGGAGAAGAGTTTGAGGATGGAGCGATGCCGGGTTGCTTTGGGCAAATTGGAGGCAGGGGTGAGCTAAAGAGGCGTCAGGGGAGCTTCGCGGGGGTTTAAGTAGGCGCGAGGTTGATTGAGGAGTATATGCCCAATTGGGCTCAGCTGCGGTTGGAGACGGGGACTCACCGGTGAGGTCGTGCGAGGCGACGTTCTCGTTTCTGGAGGTCGTGTGAGGGGTCAGCGAGTTCGTGGAGGTGAGGTGGAGGCAGTGCCTCGGTTCGTTTGGCGCGTAGAGGCGGGGAGTGGGTCGCCCCTTGCTCGAGGTGGCTGCATCCACGATCTCGCGGATTGACCGGAGGTTAGGGATGACCTCATGGCCGTCCGATCTCTGGGCGCGCCATCGGGCGGTCGGGATGGCTCGCGAGGAGAGGTCCGCGGATTGCTGACGTCAGCACCGCGTGACAAAGAAAAATGAAAGGAAAGCATAGGTTAAATGATCTTAATCGTGACCATATATAGGTAAACCTTAATCAAACTTGTAAAAATCATAGAGGGAGCTAGGAATGTCCAAATGACATGAAATTTGGACCATAGCTTCACCATAACATACCCCACCTGTTGATAAAGTTTGGGGTTGAGATTCTTATCATTGAATGACTAATTAACTTTTAGGAGAAAAAGGGTTTTAAGATATATTGAAGATTAAGGAACAAAGTATAAAAGGATTTAGAAAATTCACTTTATCACAATTTCTTAGATACCAGAATCTCTTGCCTTGGTATCTATCACATGTATTAAAAACACATCACTTATTTATCTTCCTTTCATCTTGGGACATTACTTGTTACATATATCTTCATCTTGGAGCCCAAGTCCAAGATAAACTGATACCTTTCTAAGTATCCATCACATAAACATCTTTATATTATGCACATCAAGTGTTCTATGATCCACTTGATTGCCATGTCCCAGAGAGAAAAGAAAACAAGGGATCATATTCCTCCTTCTAATCTTATAAGGATTATGCTTTTAATTCCTCATACAAACATGCTCATCTGAGGTTATCTCATATTTCTATTTCTTATGCTTAAAACAGGACACATTTATTCATTCCATGCTTCTTATTTCATGATACTCATTAGATTGTATCAGAATGACTGCTTGATCAGGGCAATAAAAAAGATTACAATCTAAGAGTTTCCATACTCACTTTATCATCAATAGTTGTATACCTGGCCAGTGTATTAAATATTGAGATCAAGTAGTATGCACTTACTTGATTTTATATTTTTCATCTCTTTAGATTTAGTATATTTAATATCTCAGATTTCTTCTGAGTTCCTTTTTCATCTCTTCCCTTTCTTGATGGAGAAAGAGAAACTTCAAAACATATAAAAGAATATTAAACTGAACACAAATTTCATACTACTATCTCTTCCTCATATCCTTACAGGATTATATAGATGAACTAAACAAAAATTACTTTTCTTATAGTAGGAAATAGAAGGTAACTCTAAATAGAAAGTTCTATCTTGACAAGTCTACCTTTTACAAGATAACTAGCATCTTATCTAACCCAGAACATGGACTTAGTTGTTATTGGTTATTGCCTTTGTCCTTTACTACCAGAAGTAGATGGACTAAACTGTGACACTTGTTTTTGTCCTCTATCATATGCTCCACTGGACTGAGGTCCTTGTGGGTTTTGCAGATTATGTCTTGACTGCTGGATCATTTCAATATTTCTCCTTGGACATTGTTATCTAAAATGTCCTAGCTATCCACATTTATGACAAGCTCGACCCCAACTTGATGACCCTTGCATATGTGCACTATATTATGGTTGAACTGGTGAAGATTTTGGTTGTCTACTGCCACTACTCATTAGTCCTTTTGACCGTGTAGACTTTTTTTGAGGTTTGTCTCATGTTTCTTTATTGTAGATCTTTCTATCCTCCGTATAGACTCCACAAATGTGGCAAACCTCTCCCTACTTTCTAGGGCAGATGCCAGAATGGACATCTCGACATTCAATCCTTTCTCAAAACGTCGAATCTTTTCCTCCTCAGTAGCAGCCATCTGGGGGCAAAATCGTAAAAGTTCCATGAACTTAACCTCATATTCACTTATTGACATGGCTCCCTGTCGTATTTTCTCAAACTGTGAGATCTTTTCATCTAAATTAGTCTTTGGAAAATACTTATTGATGAATTCTCGAAGAAATTCCTCCCAGCCAACCTCTTCATCATTCCTTTTTATTTCTTCTATAGCCCGCCAGTGTCCAGCACTACCTTTTAAAAGGTACACTGCATGTTTAACTTTGTCAGCCTCTGGGATACTAAGAATCTTAAAGGCTTTTTCTAACTCAGTGAGCCAAAGATCAACATCTACTGGATCAGATGTTCCAGCATATTCAATGGCTCCGACACGACGTAGTCGTTCAAAGGTCTTGCCAGACCCATATCCCTCATTGGGAGTTGGTGCCCTGGGTGTTGATGCTGGCATCCGATCTACCATATACCTTAGTGTGGTCATGAGCTGCCCAAAAATATTATGAATATCTGGGTTTCCTCTCATGACTTCATCAACATGGGGATTTTTAGGCACTGGTTCCTCCCTTGCCTGATCCCTTACACCTCCCACTGGTGCAGCAATATTGCTCTCAGCAACGTATTCTTCACATCCTTCATACTTCTTTAAGTTATATATCTTCTTCTGCATAAGCAGAAGACCCTATAACATATACTAAGGTACACTTAGAACAAACTCGATACCTTAGTCCCATTTCTCTGTAGACTCAGCAAACCTAGAGCTCTGATACCACTAAATTGTGGCATCCAACTTATAAGAATGAAATTTACTTAAGCGGAAGTGAATCATTTGCAACGAATTACTAAAAATCACTAAAAATTAAAACTTTTTGCAAAGAGATCCACACATATGAAATCTTTTGATCAAGAACCAAAGTATAATATTTACATTTTGTTCCATAAGTACACAACTTGTACTATCTCTTCTCGAGGATTGCAACATCATCTGTCCTATTCAACATTATATACAGATAACATAAAGCCTCAAGGAATCAAACCAAAAATCTCAGATCGATTCAATAAAAACACTGACTACTGACTCCGAGGACCTGAGAGTACAGAGATGACACATAGGACTTTCTAACTATATGACTAGACAGGCAGTATCTCCACCTGAGATATTACTGTTGTCCTTGATACTGTTGTTGCTGTTCTTTCTCTACTAAAGGTTTCCTGCCTCTTTGTCCGCGTCCACCTAAAACATTGGATCCCATGGGGGTGAGACAATTGTAAATTGTCCCAGCGGGAGATATAACTCTCCGCCAAAACATTATTATTGTAGTTATATACATAAAATTGGACAGAGGATATGCAATTTAAAGAATTCTCATCTTAAAGCATTGTAACTATCTATGATAGAACAATAGATCAACTTTTATCTTAATAAGGAATAGGAAGAACATGTATATCATTTATCCTCCATATTATACCATCATGTCAAACTTCTCTTGTGACACTCATTATCTTGATATGTCACCCATGAGACATTCTTGTTTCAATTTATTAGCCTTAGCCAATCTGCTAAATAGATTTTGGTTATATTGGACATGAGAGTGTGCATTATCATGTCTTATTCAGGCATTGGTATATACCAATCCTATATAAATATTCCAGGCATTGGATTACACCAATCATGAAGTACAATCATTAGACTTATATTATTCATGTGTATCCATTCCAAGTATTGAACTATGTCAATCTTGTGCAACTATTCCAGGTATTGATCTATATCAATACTGTACATTCCAGGTATTGGGAGTTAGCCAATCCTGTGTTATTATTCCAAGTATTGGGAGTTAGCCAATCATGTGCATTCCAGGTATTGGGAGTTAGCCAATCCTGTGTTATTATTCCAGGTATTGGGAGTTAGCCAATCCTGTGCATTCCAGGTATTGGGAGTTAGCCAATCATGTGTTATTATTCTAGGTATTGGGAGTTAGCCAATCATGTGCATTCCAGGTATAGGGAGTTAGCCAATCCTGTGTTATTATTCCAGGTATTGGGAGTTAGCCAATCCTGTTTTATTATTCCAGGTATTGAACTATGTCAATCCTGTGAAATTATTCCAGGTATTGGAATTTAATCAATCCCGTGTTACTATTCCAGGTATTGGGATTTAACCAATCCTGTGTTATCATTCCAGGCATTGAAACTATGCCAGTCATGTACAATTATTCCAGGTATTGATCTATGTCAATCCCGTACCTCTATTCCAGGTATTGAACTATCTCAATCCTGTGATTTTATTCCAGGTATTGATCTATATCAATCCTGGGTAACCTTTAAAATATTTTGTTACCTCTCACCAGGCAACAACCATCCTCATAGCTCATAAGGCCCATAAAGCATCTTGTCACCTCTCACTAGGCAACATAACATATTACTTCATGTAATACAATAGTAACACCTCTATTCCCTCAATAGGGTTAGGGCTTACTATTCATATCATATTATGATTTCTCATGTCCCATTACCCAATTTAGGGTTAAGGTTTGCCATCTCACATTAGGATTTCATAGTTATCAAAGTATATCAACTTTGAGATGCTAACTGTGAAGTCTTTCATATCTTGATGTATCACTTACCTCATTACTTCCAACTTTCTTGAGTTATCAGCTTATCTTGGATTAAAGTATTTCCCATCTTAATCCTTTCATCCACTAACCTATCACTCTTACCATGAAGTGCATAGGTTACACATATGAATGGTCCAACTATCTTTAATGATATGGACTCATCTCAGATTAAAGCATTGCTTGCTATAAGGGTATCTACAATTAATCACTTTAGGTATTTTCCCCATCAATGTATTGGTTACCATTCCATTATTTGAATTAGGGTTTCCCATATCATTACTCTTTAATAGGGTTCAGGGTTTCACAACTATCATACTTCATTAGAGTGAGGATTTCATATAAAATTACCCTTCATTAGGCTTTCATATCTTATTGCCTAAAATTAGGGTTTACTATTCATCCCAACAAGAGTTTCTCATAGCATCACCCTCAATTAGGGTTTCTCATGTAATCAACCTCAATTAGGGATTCACATGGAATCAACCTCAATTAGGGATTCACATTGAATCAACCTCAATTAGGGATTCACATGGAATCAACCTCAATTAGGGTTTCACATTGAATCAACCTCAATTAGGGATTCACATGGAATCAACCTCAATTAGGGATTCACATTGAATCAACCTCAATTAGGGATTCACATTTTATTATCTTGGTTTTAGAGTCACAACATTACCCTAGGTTTGGGTTACATCTGATATTGCTCCAATTTAGGGATTAGGGTTCAACAACCTTCTTGATTAGGGTTTCATGATCTCTTTATTATGGATCATACCCTATTCATCACATGATCACTACTCATGTATGAATTCCTTTCCATCATCCTCTCAGCTTGATTAGGTTACATCAACCCTTCAATCAAGTACATACAATTATGATTAGCATAATGTACCAAGTCATTATTCTTATAGGCAATTAGGGTTTATCCCTTAATTGGCACTAATCACTTAGGTACTATTAGGGATTCAACCTTTGTACCTTCATTGATTATCATTACTAATCATCATTGGATCAATGGATCATTCATCATCTTAATTATCAAGAGATTCGATTACATTGGACTTCCATTACATAAGGTATCCAATTGAATTGACCAATTGAATCTTCAATTACAAAAGGTGTCCAAGTGGATTAACCAATTGAGTCCTCAACTGAATTTGACTATTTGAGACCCAAACGGTCTTGGTATTTCAAAGTTCAAACGGTTTGGGATCGTTTGGTCCCAAACAATCTTGAGACCGTTTGGTCCCAAATGGTCTTGAGACCGTTTGAACTCAAACGGTCCTGAGACCGTTTGGTCCAAACCTCCTCAAAACCGCAAGGACCAAAAAGAGTCTCAACCAAACAAATCGATTTAGGGTTTCCAATGTTGGTTCCTTCAACCATTGAATCTATGGAACTACTCATCAATTGGGCCTATAACCATGCTTCAATTGAGTTAATTAGGTCATCCTTCAACTGATTTGACCATCAATTAACCCTCAATTGATCATCAATTAGGGTTTGGATCAATTGGATTAGGGTTTGGAATTGATGAACCTTCAGCATTATACAATGTGAGATTGGTAACTTTGAAACCATTGAACCTTCATCCAAATTGGGCATGACCTGACCCAAAATGGTCTTGAGGTCATTTGGATGACCTCCAAATGGTCTTGAAACCGTTTGCCCATGTCCACATAAAAATCCAAGTCAACCAATTAGGGTTTGGTTCATTGGATTGCTCACCAAATCAACAAATGATTACTCTTCAACTCAATACCTTTAGATCTCCAAACACCTAACCATATGGACCTTCAAAAAGTTAAACATATCCAACCCTAGACCTCCAAACGGTCTTGGGTGATCCCCAAATGGTTTAGAAACCATTTGGGTCAATCAACCCAAGCTTCAAACTCAAACACTTATGAAATCAGCACTCAACCCGATTAGGGATTTGGTGATTGTTGGACCTTCAACTCATGAACCAATTGGAACTAATCAATTATATTTAGTGGATCAATAACCAACATTATTAGAAACAAATTCCCAAATGGTCAACCCTAGTCAACACCTCCAAATGGTCTGAAACCGTTTTCTCTCATGCGGTTTGGTGAAACCGTTTCATCTCAAACGGTTTGAAACTGTTTGCTTCGAAATGGTTTGGGAAACCGTTTGAGCAACTTAGGAGACCGTTTGACCTGGGATTTTTCTTGGATAAACATATAATATGATGTAATCATCGTCCTCCTTAGAACAACCAAGAACAGTAACCGTTTTTCATTGGGATTTCAGCAATGAACCAAAAGAGTTCGGAATAGAAGAAAATAACCAACAAATCATAGAGAACTTGATGCAATATCAATGTTTAAGGGTTAAAGTTATAAAACCCGCCTCAAATCTGATCTCCAATCTCCAAGCTCCACGGCTCTAATGGTGGATGGAGTTCCAGCAACTGCCCAAGGTCCGTTCTTGAGCTATTGGATGAAAAAGATGGCTAGAATTGGAAATCGGGTGAAGAAAACCAAGAATCAAGCATTGCTTTAGGGTTTTCACCATGAATCCGAGGTAGAAGATGATCAAAACCTTACCAACAGGTTGTTTTCCTCTTTCTCATGCTCCTGAGTTCTTCCTTGGTCGTCCAAAAGCAAAGTGATAAGAGAAAAACTAACGAAAGGTCCTTATGTGTATTGGAAAAAGAACATGTATAAGGGATTTTCAAGGAAAGAGAAAATGGATTGTTTTCTTTTAATTCCAAAATAATTTCCATCAAATCCCCCTCCATTTCTTGGCTACGAATACATCTTCATGTTTTTGCAAAACCTCATCATTATCCAAGAATTAATGGAAAAGGAATTAAGCACCTTAACCCTTATAATAAGAATATCCATATTTGAATGGAAATTCTTTTTCTTATTATAATGGTGAGTGGAATTTCACCTCCTTAGGATATGATCGTGCCTTTTCAAGGCCTTAAGCTCATCCACACACATCTGAATTCAACCATTTTAATTTTGGTTGAAAGCCCTTTAATTAATACATTCATTTTTTTTCCTAAATTGAATTAGGGTTTCACTTAGGATTAAATCTTGATTATTTTAATATCAAGATTCTCTCTCCTCCAACTTAATTCAAATGAGGCGCCCCTCTCATTTTATTTACTCTACATGATTCCAAGAAACATTAGGGACCTTATTGAAGTGGTAATTTTCATATTGAACCCTAGGTTTTGGGTAAATTGCACTTTATACCAAAACTAGGTTTTAATGCACAAATATTGTTTTATGAGCTCTTCCTTGGTACTTAGGCTACCACAAGCCATAAATTTGCATCATCTTCATTCTAATGATGCTTTAACACATGAGGAACATATTATCATGCAACATTTGAAATTTAACCCCTCAACTTGGGTAATTTACATTTTAGTCCAAAATAAGCAAATATTGCTTCAACATTGTTTCAACAGGACCAAAATTGAAATATAAGTTTCTCATGAGCCCTAATTACTTTTCACAAGATAAGATTAAACATATAATCATCTTTTTTTAATCAAAACACCTAGGGTTAAAGTGTAACCCAAGTCAAGGATGTTATAAATTATAAACCCCTAACAAGGATTTCATCCCCGAAATCCGAGATAAAGGGAAACATATATTATCCATGCATCATATCATCATGTCCTCACATAACACCTCATTATTATGGAGACACCATAGAGTTTTGATCAACAAAAAGTTATTTCACACAAATTTATCATGGAATGGTTCACATAGAACATATACTCCCATGTTCCTTAGTTGATTCAGTATTTCTCTTTCAAGATCATCATTATATTCTGTCATCCACTTGAGACTATAAGTCTTTTCATACCTTGATTGTGTCATCTCACCTAATAACACCATACTATCTTTCCTTATTGCATGCACTAACTATCTCATTAGTTGTACATTCTCTTATCATAAGGAAAGGTTACTTATCAATTAAGAACTTATCCCAAAGATATCTTCAATTGTTATGTTTATGCAAAACATAAACCCCTAACATATGATGTTCATATTATTTTACATGACTAATTTGATTTCATAATTGACCATTTCACATATTCAACATAAACCATCTATTATTTCTTAGATACCAGAATCTCTTACCTTGGTATCTATCACATGTATTAAAAACACATCACTTGTTTATCTTCCTTTCATCTTGGGACATTACTTGTTACATATATCTTCATCTTGGAGCCCAAGTCCAAGATAAACTGAAACCTTTCTAAGTATCCATCACATAAACATCTTTATATTATGCACATCAAGTGTTCTATGATCCACTTGATTGCCATGTCCCAAAAAGAAAAGAAAACAAGGGATCATATTCCTCCTTCTAATCTTATGAGGATTATGCTTTTAATTCCTCATACAAACATGCTCATCTGAGGTTATCTCAGATTTCTCTTTCTTATGCTTAAAATAGGACACATTTATTCATTCCATGCTTCTTATTTCATGATACTCATTAGATTGTATCAGAATGACTGCTTGATCAGGGCAATCAAAAAGATTACAATCTAAGAGTTTCCATACTCACTTTATCATCAATAGTTGTATACCTGGCCAGGGTATATAAATATTGAGATCAAGTAGTATGCACTTACTTGATTTTATGTTTTTCATCTCTTTAGATTTAGTATATTTAATATCTCAGATTTCTTCTGAGTTCCTTTTTCATCTCTTCCCTTTCTTGGTGGAGAAAGAGAAACTTCAAAACATATAAAAGAATATTAAACTGAACACAAATTTCATACTACTATCTCTTCCTCATATCCTTAAAGGATTATATAGATGAACTAAACAAAAACTACTTTTCTTATAGTAGGAAATAGAAGGTAACTCAAAATAGAAAGTTATATCTTGACAAGTCTACCTTTTATAAGATAACTAGCATCTTATCTAACCCAGAACATGGACTTAGTTGTTATTGGTTATTGCCTTTGTCCTTTACTACCAGAAGTAGATGGAATAAACTGTGACACTTGTTTTTGTCCTCTATCATATGCTCCACTGGACTGAGGTCCTTGTGGGTTTTGCATATTATGCCTTGACTGCTGGGTCATTTCACTATTTCTCCTTGGACATTGTTGTCTAAAATGTCCTAGCTGTCCACATTTATGACAAGATCGACCCCAACTTGATGACCCCTGCATATGTGCACTATATTGTGGTTGAATTGGTGAAGATTTTGGTTGTCTGCTGCCACTACTCATTAGTCTTTTTGACTGTGTAGACTTTTTTTTGAGGTTTGTCTCATGTTTCTTTATTGTAGATCTTTCTATCCTCCGTATAGACTCCACAAATGTGGCAAACCTCTCCCTACTTTCTAGGTTAGATGCCTGAATGGACATCTCAGCATTCAATCCTTTCTCAAAACGTCGAATCTTTTCCTCCTCAGTAGCAGCCATCTGGGGGCAAAATCATAAAAGTTCCATGAACTAAACCTCAAATTCACTTATTGACATGGCTCCCTGTCGTATTTTATCAAACTGTGAGATCTTTTCATCTAAATAAGTCTTTGGAAAATACTTATTGACGAATTCTCGATGAAATTCCTCCCAGCCAACCTTTTCATCATTCCTTTTTATTTCTTCTATAGCCCACCAGTGTCCAGCACTACCTTTCAAAAGGTACACTACATGTTTAACTTTGTCAGCCTCTGGGATACTAAGGATCTTAAAGGCTTTTTCTAACTCAGTGAGCCAAAGATCAACATCTGCTGGATCAGATGTTCCAGCATATTCAATGGCTCTGACATGACGTAGTCGTTCAAAGGTCTTACCAGACCCATATCCCTCATTGGGAGTTGGTGCCCTGGGTGTTGATGATGGCATTCTATCTGCCATATACCTTAGTGTGGTCATGAGTTACCCAAAAAGATTATGAATATCTGGGTTTCCTCTCATGACTTCATCAACATGGGGATTTTTAGGCACCGATTCCTCCCTTGCCTGATCCCTTACACCTCCCACTCGTGCAACAACATTGCTCTCAGCAACGTATTCTTCACATCCTTCAGAGATCTTTAAGTTATATATCTTCTTCTGCATAAGCAGAAGACACTATTAGATATACTGAGGTACACTTAAACAGGATCGATACCTTAGTCCCATGTCTATGTAGACTCAACGAATCTAGAGCTCTGATACCACTAAATTGTGGCATCTAACTTATAAGAACGAAATTTACTTAATCGGAAGCGAATCATTTGCAACAGATTAGTGAAAATCACTAAAAATTGAAACTTTTTGCAAACAGATCCACACATAGGAAATCTTTTCATCAAGAACCAAAGTATAATATTTACATTCTGTTCCATAAGTACACAACCTGTATTATCTCTTCTCGAGGATTGCAACATCAGCTGTCCTATTCAACATTATATACAGACAACATAAAGCCTCAAGGCATCAAGCCAAAAATCTCAGACCGATTCAATAAAAACACTAACTACTGACTCCAAGGACCTGAGAGTACAAAGACGACGCATAGGACTTTATAACTATATGACTAGACATGCAGTATCTCCACCTGAGATATTACTGTTGTCCTTGATACTGTTGTTGCTGTTCTTTCTCTGCTAAAAGTTTCCTACCTCTTTGTCCGCATCCACCTAAAAACATTGGATCCCACGGGGGTGAGACAATTGTAAATTGTCCCAACGGGAGATATAACTCTCCGCCAAAACATTATTATTGCAGTTATATACATAAAACTGGACATAGAATATGCAATTTAAAGAATTCTCATCTTAAAGCATTGTAACTATCTATGATAGAACAATAGATCAACTTTTCTCTTAATAAGGAATAGAAAGAACATGTATATCATTTATCCTCCATATTATACCGTCATGTCAAACTTCTCTTGTGACAATCATTATCTTGATGTGTCACCCATGAGACATTCTTGTTTCAACTTATTGGCCTTAGCCAATCTGCTAAATAGATTTTAGTTATATTGGACATGAGAGTGTGCATTATCATGTCTTATTCAGACATTGGTCTATACCAATCCTATATAAATATTCCAGTCATTGGATTACACCAATCATGTGCAACTAGTACAATCATTAGACTTATATTATTCTTGTGTATCCATTCCAAGTATTGAACTATGTCAATCCTGTGCAACTATTCCAGGTATTGATCTATGTCAGTCATGTGCATTCCAGGTATTGGGAGTTAGCTAATTCTGTGTTATTATTCCAGGTATTGGGAGTTAGCCAATCTTGTACATGCTAACAAGTTCAACTGCGAAAGTGATGTCTACTCATGTAACTGTCAGATACATGAGTTTGCCCACAAGTCTTCTATATTGTTTGTTATCAGGGTAAGAAGGAGAAGAATCATCAACCCAATTGGTATCGGGATCTAAAGTACTGATTGGCTTGGCACCCAACAAACCAGTCTCTTACAGAAGATCAAGTACATACTTGTGCTGAGATAAACAAACTCCAGAAGCCGAATGAGATATTTCAATTCCCAATAAATAGCGCAGTTTTCTGAAATCTTTAATAATGAAGTCTTTTTGTAAATATTCCTTGGTATCCTGGATACCCTGATGGTCACTCCCTGAAAGAATGAGATCATCCACATACACAATCAAAATACTAAGACGTTTAGAAAATTTTGATATCTTTGATGACTGCTTGCAAAACCACGTTTAGATTATATAAAATAAAATAGAAGAGAGAGTGTTGCATGGTTGAGGATAGGCTTGATTGGTGTAACCCACTCCAAGTTTTCCTTTATTCATAATCATCATTATCTTGTTTAAGTTTCTTAACCTATGTTTCTTGTTTTAAGTAGATTAATTCATTCTTTGTGTGGACATCCAAATTCAAAGTTTTGTTTCGACTAGGCTTAGCTAAGATTCTCAGTTTCTTACGTAGTTGCCAACCCGTCTCTGTGTTCGGCCCCGTTTTACTACAACAAAATTTGTATTGGGTTACAGACGTCTCTTGAAGCCGAATCCAAATTTAAAGTTTGATCCTTTTTAACTAGGCAATTCTGCTCTCACTTTTGACCCACATTTAAGGGTGATCATTGGCTCATAGCGTCCAGACTCCTAGTCCATTAGGGTTTCCCCCCACTTCCTTGTAGTTGCCTGGTCTCCTATATGTTGGAGAGGGGTTTTCCATCTATCAATCGAAAACATATAAAAATGTCCCATTACAACATTTTCTAACATGGTATCAAAGCAGGCGTTCATGCGCCCTGAACCCTTAGAGTGAAAGAGAGAAAAGCCCCCGCTTGTTGGTGGCCGCCACCCCTATGCATTACTTGGTTGCCCGTAGGAATGCCCACCTCTACTACTCCTAGGAGTGTCTCTGATATGGAACACATCTTGAAGAAGAAAGAAGAAGATAAATGACCAATTCTCAAAATTCAATTCATATTCAACTGCCTGGACAAAGGCCCCAAGGCTGGCTTTTATAACACTACTTGACCCACAAGCAATGAAAATAAAGTCCTATTTTATTAAATTCGAAATTTAATAAAACCTAAAACAAAGAAAAACAAAACAGTTACGACTAAGCACACAAACTAGATAATTTGCGCTTAGGTCCCTAAATATTAATACAGTGCAAAAACAAGTTAAATATAGCCTAATATGTCCTACATCAGTCTCTCTTGAGTGTCTCAATCACAAGACAAACAATCTTCATGGTATCTCTATGTTGCTGCTAGAAGTATTCATATAACGCCATTGTTGCTTGCCATATTGGTACTCTTTCGAAGAAGAGAAGGAGCACTCCTTATTTGCTATGCAGACGCCGTCTTCACTACTAATGTCTACATTGTTGTTGTCCACACCGCCACCATCTACATCGATGTCACTGACATCAACGATGTAGCCATCTACCATATCGCGTCCTTTTGAGATTTAATGGAAAATCATGGCAAACGATCACCCTTTTTAATGTTATTTGGGGGATTATCAATCCCTACTTTGCCTTGGTAGAGATCCAAAAGATGTATCCATCATTCTACTATCGGTTTTGGGTTTTATTTTGTGTTGTGCCATTACACGCGCCGTGTACCCCGCAATACACTGCATAGTAATGGTGTTCAATTTGTTTGCAGTTTGATTTGTGACAACCTACATGGCATGTGGATAACTCACATGGCGTGTAATTGGAACTCACGTCACGTGACCGAAATAAAACGAGTTCTTCTACTTATGTCATCACTACCGCCCCGACTAATAACATGGCCAACATGGCGTGTAGTTTTTCAACACAGCGTGTAGTCGTCTTGGTGATGTTGACATGCCCCGACTACTGATACAACGTGTAGTTCTTCTACATGGGTGCCCTCTACTGCTACAAGCTATGCTTCTAATCAACACAACATGTAGGATCCGCACATGGCATGTTATCTGCAGTTGCTTGCTACCGTTGTTATCAAACAGAACGTGTCTCTTTCTATACACGGCTTGTCATCTGCCTACTACTACTTTACACGGTGTGACTTCACCAACACAACATCTATTGTTCTGACACTAAATCTCAGTGTGCAACTTCATCCTCTTCTACACTACCACATGGTGGATGGCTTCATCACATGGCGTGTCTCTACTTTATTCATACAAACAACAATTATTTTCCTTATTCAATGCCTTTATTGTTCCTTTTGCTCACCCCCTTCCAGCCATACATACACTTAGCCTTCCCTCATTACTTGTGTTTCCCCATATGTATTATTGCCTAATGCTAATCAGATTTTATTTTTGACCTGACGCCTTTTCGGAATGCAAAAAGATCCATTTATTTTTTTACACATCTAACTAAATGGGTCATATGGTACATTGACTCACATTATCGGTTACCCTCCACATATTTCTACATAGCCATTACCTCTACCTTCGTTTATGACTCTCCACCCCAACTAGTTTCTTGATTTCGTTCGTGGTTGTCGTGACGGGGAGAATAGAGGAAGAGGAGATGAATAGAGGGAAGTGATGAGATATAGGAGAGAAGATGAAGAGAGAGATGAGATGAAGAATGACAGAGGAAGAAATTATTTTTGTTTCCTTCTATGTGGATCATCTTGTTGCTATATATTCTCTACGTCTTCAAGTTGCTCTATGGAACTACATTTTGTTGATATACTATTATATTTGCTTGTTGGAGAACTTGTGGGTTTCTACTATTGTTTGCTTCGTGGATTCTGGAGGAGCTTCATTTTTTTTTGCTGCTATACACCTTGAAGTTTGTTTTCTATCTGTTGATTTGCGCAAGACGTTATTGATTCCAGATACATGGTCTCTTACCTTGTATGCCACTCTGACTTGCCCATGTTTTATGTTGCTAACTACCTTGCTTGTGTTCCACCTCTCTCATTTGTACTTGGCTACGCATATTGACGACTTACTATGTATTCCCAGCACTAAGTGGAGCTTACTACTTGTGACCCAGCACTCTCTCGACTACTCGACGACACTTGAAACTAAGATGATGCCACTTGCTTTGACGTACTACGATATACTACTGCTCTAGATGCCACTTCTTTTTTTTATCATGAAGCTAGTACTACTTGCATGTATACTTGCTTGGAGTTATCTACTTAAGAAGGTGCATAAGAGAGTTGATTGTGGCTACTGACGTTATACTTGCTCCTCACATGCTGCTTAAATTCGATTCAAGACATGTTGATTATCAGCTTAAGGGGAATTATTTAAGTGTTGAGTGCTTGGTTGTAACATTGAGGGGAAGAGATATTTTTGCATAGGCTCGGTTTATCTTTTTGTTTTGATTTGTATGTTTGCAAACTAACTTGGGATTCTCCCAAGCTCCAATTTGAGAGGAATCTTGCACTACTACAGAAATAGCATTCAGTGACACTTTTCTGGGCGTCGGTTATTAAGAAAAACCGACGCCTTCTATGTTAGGCGTCGGTTGTTTACGAAAACCGACGTCTATATTCGAAGACCAGCCAGACACGGGTACCGCTTTGTCTTCAGTGTCGGTTGTTTATAACAAACCGACGCTTAAAGTCGCCCGCGAAAATTAGTGTCCTTTTCAGCGTCGGTTATTTAGGTAGAAACCGACACCTATGTCTGATGAAAATTTGCGCGAAAAGTGTCACCTTCAGCGTCGGTGATTAAAGGATAACCGACGCTGAAGGTGGTTCCCGCCAAACAATTTCATGAAATTATCGCCCAGTTGGACGTCGGTTTTCTGAGACAACCGACGCTAAAGACGTTTAGGCGTCGGTTGTTGTAAAAAACCGACGCTATTTGGGACTTTATAACCCGCGATGCCCGACTCTTCCTCTTCTTCTGTTTCATTGCGAGCCCTTTTTCTGCTTCTCCGTCGATTTCCCACCCTGTCGCCGTCGATTCTCTTCTCCTTCTTCTCCACGACAGCGCCCCTTCTCCGCCGCCACTGCTACTCCGGCGCCCCTTCTCCGCCGCCACTGCTGCTGGAGCTCGCCGCCGACGCCTGACGAGCCTGGAGCTCGCCGCCTCAGCCTGACGCCTGGAGCTGATCGCCGCCGCGGCCTGCCTGACTGGAGCTCGCCGCCGACGGCGCCGCCGACGCCTGCTTGACACCTGGAGCTCGCCGCCACGCCATCAGCTTCCACCTGACTCCCGCTGCCCTTGTTTGGTTCGAGATCAAGATTACAAAGTTCAGACCAGGTTAGTCGATAGATCCATATTAGTTTATATGGATTCGATCCTATTTTTGTTTGGCAACCCAATCCCATTACAAGCACTCCTTAAAATAGACCGGTCTCATAACTTGTATTTTTCAGTCTGGCAGATAAAAAAATAACACAAAAGATAGATCACTAAACTGGACCGGGATCCCGACTGCTACTAGCATGACTAACTTGGTCTGGATTAGAGGATTATGGAACCCAAAATAGACCCCGTCAGTCCAGTTTTTGCCAATCAAAATAAGAATGGATCCTGACTAGGTTAGTTGGGATTAGCGCCTAAATGGCACAAAAAGATAGCGCCCAGTCTAGATTGGATCCTGAACCAAACAGGGACCTATTGTTTGTATTGCTTTTATTCTTACACATTTATATGACTTCATGTCCTTCTTCTTTAACCTCCTCTTCTTGAGTGAGTTTGCCATCCGGTTGTGTCACTTTTCCTCTAAACTTCTAGGCACCTCTCAGGAGGCTCCATATTTTTTGTTCTTGTCTCCCCACTAGCATCAGAGTAGTGCTTTGAAGTATGACGTCATATACAATAGGATGCACATGTTCAGAGAAATCCCTCATGCTCCATCTCATATTCGGTATAGAACGAATGAGTGGTCGTGTAGTATTCAGCTCTAGAGCTAGTCTTGCAAACATACTTTGTGTGCGACTAGCTGTATGATAATCAACCTTGATTATGCTACTAAGAGTCGATCTGAAATACTCAAACATTGTTGGAACGTATAGATGTAAGGGAAGATTGACAATCCTCACCCACCACACTATCAACTCTGGGTAGTTCTTAGATGGGATGAACGTTAGGGTACCACTCCCATACGATGAGTTAGACCCAAACAACTTCCATGCCCACCCCCCAATACACATTATACACTTACTAGTGAGATTAGGTGTTCAAGGATGGGATAGGTGGTACACATTTATTATATATAAGAATGACATCACATGTGTTTGTTGGCCTAGAATGTGAACAATCATTGTTTTTTATATTACTTGTACATTGGTATAAATTAGAATGAACAATCACCAAATTATATACTGTTTGTATGGAGTCCGGCTTCATTGTAGATATCTATTATTGTGTTTGTTGGCCTAGAAACCCGTCCAAGATTGACTCATTAGGAGTAAATCTTGGATAGTCCCCGGTTTGGGACTGTTCTTGAACACCTAATCTCACTTAGGATGTAAGTGTATAATGTGTATTGAGTTTTCAAGAAAATTTTGGTAGCATTTCCCCGTTTGTTCTCTAAGTACATATGTACTTAGAGAACAGCGGGGAAATGCTGCCGAAATTTTCTTGAAAACCCAATACACATTATACACTTACTAGTGAGATTAGGTGTTCAAGGATGGGATAGGTGGTACACATTTATTATATATAAGAATGACATCACATGTGTTTGTTGGCCTAGAATGTGAACAATCATTGTTTTTTATATTACTT
Organism: Alisma plantago-aquatica; assembly: GCA_963693085.1. Classification (NCBI taxonomy): domain Eukaryota; kingdom Viridiplantae; phylum Streptophyta; class Magnoliopsida; order Alismatales; family Alismataceae; genus Alisma; species Alisma plantago-aquatica. The sequence goes on along the minus strand of OY856413.1, from coordinate 244,482,247 downwards.
GTACATTGGTATAAATTAGAATGAACAATCACCAAATTATATACTGTTTGTATGGAGTCCGGCTTCATTGTAGATATCTATTATTGTGTTTGTTGTCCTAGAAACCCGTCCAAGATTGACTCATTAGGAGTAAATCTTGGATAGTCCCCGGTTTGGGACTGTTCTTGAACACCTAATCTCACTTAGGATGTAAGTGTATAATGTGTATTGGGTTTTCGAGAAAATTTCAGTAGCATTTCCCCGTTTGTTCTCTAAGTACATATGTACTTAGAGAACAGCGGGGAAATGCTGCCGAAATTTTCTTGAAAACCCAATACACATTATACACTTACTAGTGAGATTAGGTGTTCAAGGATGGGATAGGTGGTACACATTTATTATATATAAGAATGACATCACATGTGTTTGTTGGCCTAGAATGTGAACAATCATTGTTTTTTATATTACTTGTACATTGGTATAAATTAGAATGAACAATCACCAAATTATATACTGTTTGTATGGAGTCCGGCTTCATTGTAGATATCTATTATTGTGTTTGTTGGCCTAGAAACCCGTCCAAGATTGACTCATTAGGAGTAAATCTTGGATAGTCCCCGGTTTGGGACTGTTCTTGAACACCTAATCTCACTTAGGATGTAAGTGTATAATGTGTATTGGGTTTTCGAGAAAATTTCAGTAGCATTTCCCCGTTTGTTCTCTAAGTACATATGTACTTAGAGAACAGCGGGGAAATGCTGCCGAAATTTTCTTGAAAACCCAATACACATTATACACTTACTAGTGAGATTAGGTGTTCAAGGATGGGATAGGTGGTACACATTTATTATATATAAGAATGACATCAAATGTGTTTGTTGGCCTAGAATGTGAACAATCATTGTTTTTTATATTACTTGTACATTGGTATAAATTAGAATGAACAATCACTTGTTTTCCTAATATATACTTGTTTTCTCTGATCATAGAATGGATAGATCATGGATGTCCATTCGTAATCGTTGCACCCCAGAGTTTATATCTGGTCTTGATCAGTTTATTAGATTTGCCGAGGAACATAGGAAAAAACCTACAGATAGGTTCTACTGTCCATGTAGGCATTGCGGTAACATCTTGAAAGTCAACACTGGTGAGGAAATCAAAAGTCATGTCATGTGCAACGGGATTGTACAAGGCTATACAGAATGGCACTGGCATGGAGAGATTTCAAAATCGAAACCAGTAGATGTCGATAGTAGTGCTTGGGTGGAAGAAGAAATTGCCTCCGATGACGTAAATGTGAACGAACCAGTTCCAGCAGACATCGTTGATGCGATGCTCGATAGTTGTAGGGTAGAGCACACCGATCCACCTCCTATCTTTACAAACATTGTGCATGATGCTGAGATACCGTTATACACAGGCTGTGCTAAGTTTACGAAGCTTAGCGCTGTGTTGAGATTGTATAAGTTGAAAGCTAACAATAGATGGAGCGACAAAAGCTTCACTTCATTGTTGACTTTGTTGAAAGAAATTCTTCCTGAAGGAAACGAGCTTCCAATCTCAACATACCAGGTAAAGAAAATGTTGTGTCCAATGGGAATGGAGGCCAAGAAGATACACGCATGCCCGAATGATTGTGTATTATTTCAAAAGGACTATGTAGATTTGAAAGATTGTCCAAAATGTGGTGCGTCACGGTATAAATTGACGACTTCGGGGGAGTCCAAAACTGGTTCTCCTGCCAAGGTGTTGTGGTATCTACCTATAATATCACGGTTTCAACGCTTGTTTGCAAATCCGAAAGATGCGAAGAATCTGAGGTGGCATGCAGATGTTAAGAAAAATAATGATGGGATCCTACGACATGCGTCTGATTCCCCACAGTGGAAGAAGATTGATCTATTGTACCCTAAATTTGGTGAAGAAGATAGGAATCTAAGACTTGGGCTTTGTACAGATGGGATGAATCCGTACGGGACATTGAGCAGCCAACATAGCACTTGGCCAGTCATGCTTGTTATATACAATCTTCCTCCCTGGATGTGTATGAAAAATAAGTATGTTATGTTGTCATTGTTGATATCGGGCCCTAAACAACCCGGAAATGATATCGATGTTTATCTTGAACCTTTGATTGATGACTTAAAGAAACTTTGGGCTGAAGGTGTGATGACCTATGATGCTTCAGCAAGAGAGACATTTCGTTTGCACGCTATGTTGTTTTGCACTATTAATGACTTTCCAGCATATGGGAATTTGTCTGGATATAGTGTCAAAGGAGCTAAAGCGTGTCCTATATGTGAAGAAAACACTGATTCAATAAGACTAAAACATGGCGGCAAGACTGTATATCTTGGTCATCGAAGGTTTCTTTCAAAATTCCATCCGTATCGTAGGAAGCGCAAAGCATTCAATGGATGGAATGATGAACGGAGTGCACCTAAACCTATACCAGGGGATGTTGTTTATGAAAGAGTAAAAGACATTGTCAATGAATTTGGTAAGAAATCACAATGTAGTATGGCCACACGGAGTGACAATTCTTCATTCAAGAAGAAGTCAATATTTTGGGATCTTCCTTATTGGAGTTCTTTGACAGTCAGGCATTGTATCGATGTAATGCACGTTGAGAAAAATGTCTGTGATAGCATCATTGGTACTCTATTAAATATACCAGGTAAGACTAAAGATGGGATAAAATCCAGACTGGACCTACGTGAAATGGGAATAAGGTCAGAATTAACAGAATTACGTGAAATGGGTAATAAAAGAACATACTTACCTCCCGCTTGTTACACGTTGTCTAGAAAGGAGAAGAAAACTTTTTGTGAATGCTTGGTAAATGTTAAGGTGCCACATGGTTACTCATCCAACATCCGTAGATTGGTATCAATGAAAGATCTGAAGTTGATAGGTCTTAAATCTCATGATTGTCACACTCTAATGCAACAAATATTGCCTGTGGCTATTCGATCTATATTGCCGAAGCATGTAAGGTTTGCAATTACCAGACTTTGTTTCTTTTTCAATAGTCTATGCAGCAAAGTTATTGACCCTGATACTCTCGATAATTTGCAAAGAGAAGTGGTTGTTACCCTATGTCAGCTTGAGATGTATTTCCCTCCTTCGTTCTTTGATATCATGGTACATCTTGTTGTCCACTTGACTAGGGAAGTGAAAATGTTGGGACCAGTTTTCTTGCATTGGATGTATCCTTTTGAACGATACATGAGCGTTTTTAAAGGTGATGTTCGAAACCGTTATCGGCCTGAAGGGAGTATTATTGAAGGTTATGTGGCGAGAGAGGTTATGGATTTTTGTAATGACTTTCTCAGTGGTAATGACACTCCTGATAATGACAAGAATATTGAGGAGGGCAAAGGAATTTTGGGATTACGGGTGAAAGTAATCAGCCGTGAGCAGTTGGAACAAGCTCACTTGTATATTTTACACAATATGGATGAAGTGAGTGTTTATATCGAGGAACATACCAATTTCATAAAGAGACAACATCCTCGAGCAAGTTCAATGTGGCTTGCTAGAGAGCATAATAAGACTTTTACTAAGTGGTTTGAAGATAAAGTCTTACATCAACTATCTCAAACACCAAATGATATTACAGAAACTATCAAATGCCTCGCCTTTAAACCAAAACCGAATGTTATGTCTTATGAAGGGTTTGACATTAATGGATTCACATATTACACAAAGCGCCAAGATGATAAGAGTGTCGTCCAAAATAGTGGGGTCACTCTTCAAGCGTCGACTATGTACTTTACAAGTGCAAAGGATAAGAGTCCACGTGAAGCTAAAATGTCATATTACGGTGTCATTGAGGACATTTGGGAGTTTGACTACATAGATTTCAAAATTCCGCTCTTTAAATGTAATTGGGTTGATAACACCAAAGGAGTTATAGTGGATGAATTGGGTTTCACTTTGGTGAACTTTGAAAAGATTGGCGAGAAGGGTGAACCATTCATATTGGCATCACAGGCGAAACAAATATTCTATATCGATGATCCTGCAAATGATAAATGGTCGGTTGTTCTTCATGGTAAAAGACAGTTCATTGAAGATCCTATAGATGAAGAAGAGTACTATGATAAGTATGATGACTCCAGTCCATTCTCAGTTGGGTTGCCAACTCCACAAAATATTGAAGCTAATGATGACTTATATGTGCGCGGAGATCACAATGAAGGATTGTTAATTGATAAAAGATCACAATTTTAGAGACATGTATGTTTATACAAATGCTAAATGTTTGCCTTTTTCTAGTTAATACAAATTCTAAATGTTTGCCTTTTTCTAGTTAATACAAATGCTAAATGTTTGCCTTTTTCTAGTTAATACAAATGCTAAATGTTTGCCTTTTTAATGACATTTTCAGATGGCTGACCATGATGAGCATGATGTCCATGATGAGCATGAAGTCCATGATGAGCATGGCGAGGATACTAATGTAAGTTCTAAAAACATATCATGTATTTCTATAAAATTCATTATCTTCTAGTTATGTCATATATCCTATATTTCTATATTGGGCTAAGTTAGTGTGTTTTATTTTTGTCAAATTTTAGGTTGATGCACCTGTACCCACTGAAGCACTGGAGCAACTTGATGCGCAACACCAGACACTTAACAAGAAAAGGGGCATCACTCTGTTGAAGAAGTTATTAGCGCTAAGTGGTAGTGGATCTAAATTGGTGGTGGAGTTTGATAATGGAGGAAATCCAATTGGAGTGAACCGCAATAATTTTGTGAACTATCTTGGGTGTACCACTCGGGGCCATTGTGGTGTTAAGTATGACAATTGGCATAAAGTTCCTCAAGCGAAAAAAGACTCGATATGGAAGGATTTATGCGTGAGTTATTATTATTTGCAATTCTATTTTGTAGATTACAAATTCTATTATTTGCAATTCTATTTTGGATACTAGTTAATAACATTTCTATTTTACAGAATCTGTTTGCATTGGATGAGAAGTTGCATCGTAAAAATGTGATGCAACGCGCTGGAAAGATGCTTAGGAATTATAGGACAAATCTGAACAGAGAATACATAAAAGAGGGTGATAAGAAGAAGAAGTCAGCCCTTGAACAATGGAACTTCTTGGACAAAGAAGATTGGGACAATTTTGTTGCTTCAAGAAAATCTGAAGAATTCAAGGTATTAGGCGTCACTCCTAATTTAATTAATATACATTGTATTCACCTTTTCAAGATTAGCATTTAGTGCTACTAACCAAATCATTAATGTGCATACTAACTAGGCCCTCAGTGACGCACAAAAAGCAAGGCGTGCACTGAATGTGCATGACCACACTATGGGTCCAAAAGGCTATGCAAGCGTTCGCCAAAGACTACAGGCGGAGTCTGCGGCTACTCAGGAGTCTGCTCCTACTCAGGAGTCTGCTCCTACTCAGGAGTCTGCCACACCCATTCCTCGCCATGATATCTGGATAGCTGGCAGGCAAAACAAGAAGGGTGAAATAAAGAAGCCTGTAACTGCTGAGGCGGCTGCAAAAATGGTAAAATACAACTCTTAGAGAAATCATTTGAATATTGATTATTTGTGGTGTTAACTTACCAATTTCTGTTTATGGTGATTAGCGGGAGCTGCACGAGCAGAGGAAACAAGGCACGTTCATCCCTCAGGGCACAAGGGATGAATTGATAGTTGCTCTGGGTAACCCAGAGCATCCTGGACGTGTTAGAGGTGCCGGCGCTGGTGTTGGCATCAAAGCATTCTTTGGGCCATCCCAGCGCAAACCCAGAGCGGGACTTTCTCAAGAAGAGGTAACCTATTCTTTTTTTAGAATGTTACTGCAAAAGGAAATTCATTAATAAGAAGCTAATGTTTCTTTTATCCATGTATAGGAGAATAAGAGAGTTGAGGATTTAGTTGCTAAGAAGATCAACGATGTAGTTGCTGAGAAGGTCAAGGAAGAATTGCTGCGGTGGCAGGCATCTCAGGCTTCCAATACGCCTATGGCGACCCACTCTTCTCCTGATGCACAGACTGCGAGTAATCCTGGAGACCCATCGCCTAGCACGTCTGCTGTAAGTATTGTTTATGACATTGTAGTTAGTCTTTTCAAGTTGTTATGTTTTCAAGATGATATGTATATATGTATAATATTCTTTACGTAAATTTGTAGGCATTGAAGCCATGCCGCTTAAGAATGCAAGACTACGTTGTTGCAGAGGCGCAGGCTTACCCGTCCCTTCCTGGGGCAATGTTTCACGGGACTCCAATGCCACAGGGCTACGTTCGTGTGAGCCCGATACGTGTGTTACCTGATTGGAGAGAAGCTACATTGCCATATGCCCACCCGGATATTGATACACTTGGTGAGGCAGAAGGCGGGGTGATATTGTGGCCCAAAGCAGATGTCGTCTACACGACTGAAATTGTAAGATAAATTTACATTGATTTAGACTGTTAATGTGTATATATGATGTCAACTGATCTGAAATTATATGTACAGGTTAAAAAGAAGACACCAGGAGCACCTAGGCCTCCACTTCCACTTCCCGCATTACCCGATTGGGTTCCAACTGACCTAACATACCCGTTAGGTCCTGCTTGTAGGGGAATGGCATGTTGGCTACGGGCACATAATGTACATTGCCCTATAATTATTTCTTTAGATGCAGATTATGCAGGTCAATCATACGATAGCTCTTTATTTATACAAGATATTATTGAGCTGTTTAAGTATGATTGGCTGAATACATCAATGATAGAGACATGGATAAGGTGAGATCTTGTTTATACATCCATATACCTTGTGTAAGATCCGGTGATCTGGTTTCTTATATATTAATGCATACGCCTATATGTTTTGCAGCTACCTAGTCGAAGATCATTGCAAACAATTTGCATTTGATCATGTGGGATTTTTGATTCCATCATTGATTAGTTTGGTAGCTAAAGATCCTGATAATGTTCAACAATACTGTATAGATGCTTTTACAATTTTTGGTCAGCAAAATAAGACGATAATAATAGCTCCATTCAATGTCAAGTAAGTTTACTTTATTTATAATTTGGACTTAAGAAAATTCCATTTTTATTTTGCATTTTGAGTTATTAATTGTTAACTTCTTACTTCTAGCGGTAGACATTGGGAGTTACTAGTTATTGTCCCCGGGACATTCACTGTTTATTATCTAGATCCTGCGGGGAGTACATTGAACACTAAAATTGGACACGTAATGAGAATGCCATTATTCTGGTGAGAAATATTTCATTTTTATATCCGTTAACATCTTTTATTACATTACTATTTACTTATGCAATTTATTGTGTTATATTAACATGTAGGGGTTTAGATGCATTCAAAAAGGCTGGAGGAATGGTCCCAAGGAAAAAGAACCAGCCAATAAATTGGCAGAACGTACAAGTAAGTTCCCGACTCAAATATATATATTATTGATGTGAATTGTGCTTAGTTGTATTATTTTGTATGTTTCAATTTATAGTGTGCTACACAAGACAATGGATGGGCATGCGCATATTATGTGATGCGATTTATGCAGATGATTATCAAATATGCCGCATTGGACATCGATACCATACGTGAGGTATTATATATAGTCTCATTAGTTAGTATGCAATATATCAATCTTATATTATTTTTATATTATTACTTATATATATACATCATTCTCTTTGCAGGTGTTTAAAACTGACAACACTACAGGTAAACGTTTAAAAAATATACATGCTCCATATACGATGGAAGCATTAAATGAAGTAAGAGAAGAATGGGCAAAAGCCATACAAGCAGTGGCAACTGTAAGATATAATTGGGATGTTGATAGCGATAATGAATGATACTATGTAAATGAATATTTCTGAATGTTAATACATGTATTTGAATGTTTCTATATGTGTGTGAATGTGAGAATTGAATTGATGTCTGAATGTATGTACTTGTGTAGAATTTTGCTTGTGACTTTTGCAGGTTTGCGGCCTGTTTGTAGGCTGATATCAATGGATGTCGTAAACCTGCAGTTCAGAAAACTGAACTGCAGGTTCTCATCCTGCTGACCAGCCACAGCAGGCCTGCAAACTGATATAAAAAAAAAAATATAAATAGGCGTCGGTTATTTATAGAAAACCGTCAGCAAAGACATACAGCGTCGGTTATTTATAGATAACCGACGCCTGATGTGGCCAAAGCAGTCCTGGAAATGGCGTCGGTTATTCATATAAAACCGACGCCTATAGTACTAAACACGGCCGTGCAGGGAAGCACGGCCGTGTCGTCTTAAAGTCCATGCGTCGGTGGTTTAGTATATAACCGACGCCAAAGTGCCCTAGATGACGCCATTTTCTGTGGCGCGAACCCTTTTGGCGTCGGTTATCTACTAAACAACCGACGCCGAAAGTGCCCTAGATGATGCCGTTTTCTGTGGCGCGAACCCTTTTGGCGTCGGTGATCTACTAAACGACCGACGCCTATAGGTTAAATAGGCGTCGGTTAAAAAACCGACGCCGAAGTGTTCGACCTTTAGCGGCGCCCACATAGGCGTCGGTCGGAAACCGACGCCAAATGGGGTTAAACGACCGACGCCAAAGGCCGTTTCTGTAGTAGTGTTGGGAGTATTAGTTATTTAGTTTATTTAGGTTATTTTGTATATGGGCCCAAATCTATTTAGACAGCAGTGGATGGAATCCTAGTCCATTAGAATATTGACCAGTTGTACTTCCCTCCTCTCCTATATATGGGAGAGAGGTTTGCTCATCTATCAATAAGAAACATGCAGTCATACAGGGATAACCCCATTAACAAATTTTCAGACATATATGATTATCTACAAACAATTCTAATTATGCATACTACAAATGCATGGTCACACATCACATATTGTCTTTTGAAACTACGATAAGAATAAAATAGGCCTCACATGGAAACCGTATTCAAAGAGTAGATCAACACAAAACCTGAGACATTAAAGGCATCAAGCCTTTAATGGGAAATAATCTGATCAGAATATAAGCCCTAAAAGAGGTGTTAATACCCATAAATAGGTCGACGGCGTAGGAAAGCTAGCCCCTTTGTGGTGCCTTTTAAGTACGATTTTTTGACGGTTCCTTTACAAGTATGACCATAGACCTTTAAGAGGGACATCTTGAATTCTCATGCTCGTCTCCTAGCAAACTTAAATGAAATGACATGCCTCAGGTGCTATTAGAAAATTATTTAAAACATAATTACTAGGGATCAAGGCACTTCAAACATGATTTGTACATTTAGGGAGAACGTCCTTCTAGTAGTTGTAGGGAAATACGGCATCAGATAGGCAGCAGAAATAAAAAAAATTACTGACATATTTCTCATTAACCAGTAGATCGCGTCAATAACTATGCAATGGAAAGGATGGTTTCACAAAGATATACCTGGTCCTGGAGCAAGTTTAGCGACAATCCTCATCGATGTAGATGTGCACTCTGTCTTAGACGGTGGTTGTGCAGCTCGCGGTTGCACTAGGACTCGTCTGACTATTCCTCCATGGACAACAGACCCGGACAACTGCTGCAGCGGCTCCTCAGATCTCGCCACAGACTGCGAGTTGATGTTGCCCTCCTAGCAGCAGCCAAAGGACTCCTGCCTCTAGAGTAGTCCGCACAGACCAACTAGAACTCTTGTCATCCTGCTAGAACGGACAGGATAAGTTAGCCCTCCAGTTGGTGTATTAGTCACCAATCTCTACCACAACAATGATCCTCAGTTGTTTCTCTCCTTTGGCTATCCCTCCCTAGTGACTTGTCTGGGCTCTCGTGGTTACCACCAGTGTTCTGAAATGCGGCCCATGCGTCCGCATATGCGGCTGCATATGCGGATCGGTCCCTCATCCGCTGCGCATATAGGTAGGCGGTGCTCATTTTGGGCTTGCACTGAATATGCGGCATGCGGCCCATATATGCGGCCGACTATGCTCCGCATTTCATATTGCGTCACAAATTAAAAAAAAAAACAGTCAACTAATGAGACCTGAATCACTCGACACCCTGACCACCCCCCGACCCCCACTCATCTCGCGAGTCGCGCGACTCCCCGCCCTGTCTCTCACTCTCGCGCGAGGCTAGGGCTGCGGCTCCCACAACCTCCGCGGCGGATGATTGCAGCAACGCAGCCACCTCCGACGCCTCCTGCCTCCTGCCTACCTCCATCTCACGACGGCAGCTTCTCCAGTGACACCTCTTCGTCCTCCTGACGGCTGCAAAGCCAGCAACTCCACCTCGTGCTCCTGCGACGGCTACCCCGACGGCAGTTGGGTTCTCCCTCGACTCGACTAGGCGCTTCGTCAGTGACGACGGCTGCTGTAGAGCGGTGTGCGGGATACGAATCGCTAGTCATCCTCCTCCCCCCCTTCCTGAGGCCGGCCTACGGAGAGAAACAGGTACATTGCCTAATCCACTGCTGCTTCTAATCCTCTCCTCACTTTTTTATTTTTCTTCTCGCCCCTTTATCCTTTGACGCCAATTCCCAGTATGGCTACTGAATTTATTACTCCCCTAAAATGGACGGAAATCTCCTATATCCATCTATCCCTATAGCCCAATTCTTCTTCTTTTCCATTCTCCCTTACTTATTCCCCTCTCTACTGATCCCTAAAATGGACGGCAATCCATGTCCTCTTCATGCTTGATTTTACTGCAAAGTGTTAATGTTCATGTTTGAGTTTGATTTTACTGTTAAGGTAGTGTATTTGGCTATTTATGATAGCGTGTTTTCTTGTGGTGATTGCTCCTGCCGGAATCTTAATTGGATAAATGTAGATTTACTCTTCAGTTTTAATTCTACTATGAGCTGCGTGTAGTAATGTGTTGTTTTACTGTTGTGTGTTGTATTGTTATGGCGTCCAGTTTGTTCTAGTGTCTTACTGTTAGATCTTGCTTTGTTTAATTTTATTTAGGGTAGATGGAGAGTGGTGGTTCAGCTGCAGGCCTTACAAATACCCAGTCTGAAGAAACCCCTCAATCTCGTTACGTTCCAATCGGTTCCACTGATCCAGCATGGAAGTACGGGTTTCAGAAAGACAAATTCAACACTAATTGGGTTATTTGTGGCTTGTGTGAGAAAGACATCAAAGGGGGAGTGAATCGATTGAAACAACACCTAGCGCAAGTCAAGGGCAATGTGGCCCCATGCCGTCTTGTTGATAATGATATAAAACAGGAGATCAGGCAGAATTTAGAAGAGATAAGAAAGAAAAAGGCTGAAAAGGCAAAAGGGGTGTCATCCACCCGCGATGAAGTCAATGTCACCATGGGCAAAGAACCTGCTATTGAAGAACAACTTGACAACTCCTCCGCACTTGACCGCTCTTCTTCTCATGCTTCAGACTTGTTGATGCGCCAGGTGGGAATAAAGGAGGCAATGGACAAAAAGCAGAGAGAAAGAGTGAACCAATATGTTGCTAGATGGGTCTATCGCTCTGGCATAGCCTTCAATGCAATATGCAACAATGACTTCCTTGCTATGTGCCAAGTTGTTGGGCAATATGGCAAGAATTACAAGCCTCCCACATATCATGAGGTGAGTGAGACTTTGTTGAAGATAGAGGTTGATCAAACTACGACAGATCTCCAACCACATAGAGACATGTGGAAGAGATATGGGTGCACTATCATGACAGATGCCTGGAGTGATAGAAGAAGAAGGAGTTTGATGAATATTTTGTTGAATTGTGAGTTAGGCTCATGTTTTCTCAAAGCTATAGATGCCTCAGCTGATTCACACACAGGAGAGTATGTTATGAACTTTCTTGATGGGTGCATTCAAGAAGTTGGAGCAGAGAATGTCCTCCAAATTGTTACTGACAATGCCTCTGAAAATGTATTGGCTGGGAGGTTATTAGGGGCCAAATACCCTCACATTATTTGGTCTTCTTGTGCTGCTCATGTGATTAATCTTATTCTTGAGGAGTTTGGGAAAGAGCAGAGAATCAAGACTGCTATCCAGAAGGGAAGGCAACTAGTCACATTCATCTATTCCCACACTAAGACATTGAGCTTAATGCGCAAATTTACTAATAAGGGGGAGATTTTGAGACCTGGTGTGACCAGGTTTGCTACTGCTTACCTCACACTTTCTAGCCTTCTTGATAAGAAGGACAAGTTGAGGTTGATGTTTTCTTCTGATGAATGGAGCCAAAGCAGGTGGTCAAAGACAAAACCAGGTGACACAGCTCAAGCCACAGTGTTAGCTCCAACTTTTTGGAACCAAGTTTCTTTAGCTGTGAAAGTTTGCTCTCCTTTGGTCCATCTATTGAAGATTGTTGATGGTGACAAAAAGCCTTCTCTAGGCTTTGTGTATGGTGAGCTAGAAGCTGTCAAAAAAGATATCATGGCAATCTTCAGAGGGGTTGAAGTCCTTTATAGGCCATTCATCAACGCCATTAACTTGAAATCCAAAGACAGATTGAATAGCTTTCTTCATGTGGCTGCTTACTACCTCAATCCTTATTATTTATACAAGGATCAAGCTGAAATTGAAAGGAATCCTCTATTGATGTCTGGGTTGATCAAATGCATTGAGGTTTTCTTTCCTGACATTGAGATTCAAGACCTAATTACAAGCAAAGAGTTGGTTGCCTACATAATGAAGACTGGCTCATTTGGTACCGCATTGGCATTGAGGCAATGCATTATCAGTAATGATGAATATAGACCAGGTATTATAGAAATGAAACTCTTATGTTTTAACACAAATTACTTTTCACATAGTTAAGTACTAAATGTAATTAATTGCTTGCAGGCAATTGGTGGCGTGTACATGGAGGAGATGCACCACACTTGCAGGAAATGGCAATGAAAATCCTTAATTTGACTTCTTCAGCATCTGGCTGTGAGAGGAATTGGAGTACTTTTGAGGGGGTAAAATATGACACAATTTGTTTGATTAATGTACATGTAGGATTTCTATTAAAACATATCTATCTTGAAATGGCAGATTCACACCAAGAAGAGAAACAAGCTTGAGGTGAAGAAGCTAAATGACTTGGTATATGTTAGGTTCAATGCCAAGTTGCAAGCACAACGGGCAAGGAAGAATAAGGATCCCCTTCTCACAGTTGATATCCAACATGCTATGGAGTTTATAGCGGGTGATAGTAGCACTGCAGATGATGAGGTCTTTCCTGGAGATGATCTCACATGGGGCAATGTAGCAGAGGCAGCAGGAGTGGATGATATATTGCAACCTCGAGTTACTCGTGCACAATCACGTGCCGCAGGGACTGCCCCTGCTACATCATTGCATGTAATCAATGAAGATGAGCTTCCGGATGATGGGTCTAGTGATGATGGGGAGCCTACTTATCTCCCAGATGATGAAGACTATTATGATTAGACTCATTTCATATCATAAGGATGTAGTGATGTATTTTGAGACTATTAGCTACTTAGATGCTACTCTTGCTATGTTTTAGGCACGTAATATTTTGTGTCTACTGTCACTATTATCATTGACTTAGTGACAGGAAAATTGTGTTTCTTCTTCTATGATATGATGATTTGCTGGTAATTGGTATATCTTGGGTATTAGTTTGTGCAACTAGAATCTATAAAATTTATAAATATAATTATATTTTGTAATCAAAATATATGTATAAATTTCCAATTTATAAAAAAAAATCCAAAAACGCATATGCCCCGCTTATGCTCCCGCATTCCGCATATACTCTATGCGGTACCCTGACCGAACGCATACCGCATACCGCATCTCAGAACACTGGTTACCACAACCAGAGAGGACAACAATTGTTAGAGCAACTGATTCTCAATCGTTTGTGTTGTAGTTGTGTTCTGGGAAGCCCCCAGTACCCCTTTATATATAGGAGGGGTTAGGGTCAGGGTTCCCAGTCCCCAGCCAATACGGGACTAAAGTGGAAGTGTAAAGGACCAGAAGATCTTGAATTTTCAACAATTCTGGAAGTATCGCAACATGCGTGCGCCAAACCGGTCATCTCGCCCAGTGAGCGAGACGGTCGTTTCGCACTTTCCAGTTTTGCACATATGTCAGCAATTCAATTCCAATTAGTGCACGTCATTTCATCAACACCAATCCTAGATGCAATCAAATTGCACCCTGAGACGGTCGTTTGGTGCATGAGAGACGGGTGTCTCGCAGGCCGTTTCAGGCTGAATTCCACCCAATGCACAATACAATCAACCTGACACTCCAAACGGTTGTCTCAACACTTGATCCGATCATTTGGCAGTCGAGTCGGCTGATACGTTACGTGAATTGAAATACTTAAACACTTTAGTAATCAATTCAATTATCAAGATCAAACTCCTCTTCTAGATGAGTTCCTATGTGTGTGACCCCATAGGTCCCATATCACGTTGGCAGTGCATGTCCATAACAACTTATGACATCACAAGCAATGAGCAGTGCCTAGTCGCACATCAGTGCTACCCAAGTGAATGGAAAGTTGGGGAATACCTTCAACCTACAATCTGTGTGTGGTGTTACAGTATTTGTATAGTTCCTTTGTCACTGATATTCAAATTGAACTAGAGGCATGGAGCAGTCACCCTCATTATTATTCAATCTTGTTTCTTGAACCAGAGCAGACTGTCTGAGATATATGTAAGCTCAATATCACATATTGACTCGCATGTGCATCGTCATGCTTTTCTCAGTCTCGCAAATCAAGAGGCCTAGGATATCATACTCCCGTAGGAGGGACAAATCACATCTCTATCACTCACAGCCAGTCCCCATGTGTCAAAATCACTCAATCATCACCTTTATAAAAGCCCATGCTTCAGGACTACGTTTGATGATGCCAAAGTGTACCCAACGACATGTGATAAGTGCAGTGATTTCAGGTCTAAGAACCACAAACACCACCATCACTGTGAGAGCTGACTATGACTTCCATTATGATGGCTTCCATGTGTCAGTCTCACGGTGGGTCTGTCTGATACACTGTTCTCTAACATGTATATGTGTGCTTGGTTTGATATTGCCATATCATGACTAATGAGACTCTGTCATCAACCAACTCACACGCTGATCTTATGTGTTATTATTATCTATCTACCTTCCACAATAACAACCAATCAGGGACATAATAATAATGTATATACTCTTAACATCCGTATGATCACATTGTTCAGGTTGAGTAATATCATTCTCTAGACATTTACTATGTTATTCATTAACTCATAACTGAATATACAAAATAAATTGGAAGCTTGTCTTTATTATTAATCAAACCGTTTACATGTTATGCCATTACAATCATCACATGATTGGCTCTCTGGGCATACATACCAACAGTAGTCATCATCTTCTTAAAGATTTTATGAGTAGTTTATAAGACCAATTAGCCTGAAATCCCCAATATAAGATGTATCATTCTCCTTATGAATGAATAAAATTGGATCTTAACAAGACATTTAATGTCCCTGAATCGTTAAATTCACACTTCTACCTTAGTGAAGAATGAAGACCCCTTTGGCGATCTCCCTAAGGAGCAACAAAACATTGTTGTAACATGAAGCGGGGATGCATTCCGTATCCCTAACTCTAGATTTGGTTTTTGTACTTCAAGTAGATGCCAAAAACGATGCATCGGAAACATAATTAAGCCAAACTTAATGATTAATAGATTTAACACCAAAAGTGGGATGTATCAACAAAAGTGAAATGCATTATAGGCAGTTAGGCACCAACTTCTACTAAATTAATTTTAGAAAGTTAGTAGACGTCAATTTATTTTGCCACATTATGCCTCCATAAGCCTTCCTATCATGTTGCTATGAGTCAACTTAGTAATGTGATAAGAGGAATGATTCTTCTTTGACTTCTAAAACATTACACTCATAGATAAGTTTTCCCTTCGGCCTTTTGCAATGAAATCTAATCATGTACCATTCTAAGATTGCTCAATTGCATACTAACTCAACATAATGGAACTTAAACAAATTGGATAGTATGAGACAGTTATGGTCCATAAACCACCTCTTGAAATCAGTAGAGAGTTCCTAGGATAACTCATGTGTATTAAGTTTATGAGTTTTTCACTTTCGTCTGTTTAGTACGTGGTGAATGGAGGGGAGGGGAAAGAGCTTAAGTTGTTTGGTTGGACATGGTGAAGGGGAAGGGAAGGGAATGGAGGGGAATGGAAGGGAAAGAAACAAATGTATTTTAAGCCACTTTTCTCCCCAGCAAATCGGAGTGGAGACAAGGGGAAGGGGAAACACTTGGCGGGAAATTTATTAGAAAGCTTGGAGGGAAATATGGAATGTGGAGGTAAAATATAAATAATATGGAGGGAAATACTTATATAGCCCACAATCAGTGAGAACGAAGAACATGTAGTCTCTCACCTCACTTAGAGGGATATACAAAATGTTTGGAGGGTTTGGTGGGAAAATTTAGAGAGAAAAAATAAAAATAAAAGGAAACTAGAATAAATGTAGTGCACAATTTAGAAGAATTCTTAGAAAATCTAGAAAAGATGTTGGTAGAAAATACGGAAAGTTTGAGATACATGAAAATTACTAATAGCATAACATAAGGAAAAATAAAAAAATTAGAGGGAATTGTGGAGGAAAATGGAGGGAACTCTCAAGTTACGGAGGGAACTTAAATAAATGGAGGGAAAGTTATAAATATGGAAGAAAGTACATGTATAACCACAATGGCTATAAAAAGAGAAGTGATAGTCCTTATTTGCATCAACCATATTCTACATCACTAGATAATACGTTTAATAGAGCCAAGACATTGCCGACAAAAGAATGTGACAATAACAAAGGTATGCAATTGATCACTACTAGTGATAACATGCGAAAGTTATTACTTTCTTATCATTCCCTCCTCTATGGTGATGGTTCCTAACTATTTTCTTCCTTTCACATTTTTATTGACATGATTTTGCATTTTTTTTTATTCAAAATAAAAGTCATGATGAAAATAACAAGAATATATATCGTTTGCAACATCCATATATGTTGGTTTCTTTTTTTAGTTGCCCGTTAGAAGACCATTAAGAATTATGAATGGATATACTGCCAAACTCCTAAAATGTAGGATTCAATGACGTTAGACAAGAGAAGTATAACTTCTTCATTTATAAAACAATTATATGAATAGTTTTATTTTGATAACGAGACATCCAAGTTTAATTTATTTTAATTTTTCATGTATTAATATGTTTGTGGTGTATGTAACCTTTTGCGATAATATGAATTGTTAAAAAAGTGACATGTTTTTTTATGTTGCTTATGTTCTCCCCCCTTCCCCTCCCCATGATAACCAAATAGACTAAAATAAGTACCCCCTCCCCTCCCATTCCCTTCCCTTCCCTCCCCTCCCTTCCCCTCCCCTTCATTCACCGCGTACCAAACATAGCATTAGGAAAGAGATCCATCACAATCGCACGAGATTGAAAATAACACTCGTAAAATATGTGAACTCGCTATTGAAGAAACAGTCAATCCATTCAATATGTACAAAAGAGCTATCTAACTTGGCTTGGATTTGTGATGTAAATCCCTTTAATTAGGTTAATTTTATTCAAAGGAGGACCGAAACCAATCATACTCACCTTAAGCAAACATGATTAAAAAGAAAGGTTGCACTCGGATTTTAACTCGCTCTAAAACCCCAACCTCAAGATTCATATCCATTTTTTCCCATGACATAACACACCCATCATTTTATTTGAAAGGTCCGCCTACTAAATTGATGGTCAGAGATCCCTATACTCTCAAGAAGATACTCACACTCACAAAAATCAATGTAAGTTGCTCTAAATGCAAAACCAATCAACAATTACCGATCCCTATACTCTAGAGAACCAAATAATATTATTGCTCTCAAATACAAATATAACAACAATAATTGAAATTTCCTCACTTAACTACCCCTCTTTTCACAATTCTATAACAATGCAATACTAAGCAATGCTACCAGAATTTTTTTGCTACAATCTCCTCTATAGTTGACCCTTCAATCTTCCTAATGTAATGGTCATCCTGGACCTTATATCCTATACACCTGACCAGCTACATAGCGAATTGTGTGTTTAGCGACTCGCCGACTCCACATTAAGCATTATGCGATTAAAGCCACAAATTTTGAACTCTTGGCTTTTATTTTGAAACTAGAAAGGCACATAAACCTAGGATGTAGATCTAAATGCAGGTCATCGAGGCTCACAAGTTTTCTAGACATCCCAGATGCCAAAATACTGAGAGAATTGAAGCTATGTTTATAAAGAGAACGGTCTTCTGCATTACCTATATCAGGCATTCAAGATAGTCAAACCAATCTCCACCATACTCAGTATAGAAATTTGACCAAAATGCAGTTTTACCTATTGTTACAAGCTCAGAACTAATAGTAAAATTTTCAACTAAGAAGCAGTGTTGGATTAGTTATAAGAAAAAGCTATTGGAAAGAAAAACAATCAGGATTCTAGATTGATTTTAAAGAACCTGTGTGATCGTAGCAATGTCATGACGACGAATTCAGAATCAGTAAGGAGAATATTTCCTTGTGAATAAAGCTCCAGGATGATATAATGTGCATTGGCACCCAACCCAAACTGGAAAAGAATGATCTGGAAATTTGAATAAGTCAATGACACCATAAGCTGAATCAGTAAAAGATAATGTCACGCTTACACTAAATGCATATAGTAGACCACAAAATTGGAGGCATCCCACCACATAATTAGAGTTCCTAATGGAAATTTCGAGTAGGAAGCAATGACTAGTGCACACAGCATAACCGCAATTAACAAAAAAGTGACGGGATAATATGGTTGACGGAAAAGTACTCGATCATATCCCAGCTGTCGCACATCCTCCAACCTCCTAGTACGGATGTGTTTGCGCAATTTGAGGGTAAATCCTGAAGGAGTTGTATTCTTGTCCCTGAAAGCACTCAGCGAATTACCATTGCAGGGTATGGAAAGACATTTGAAGAAAGCACCAATCAATCTTAACAGAGAACAATAACAAATGCGCTTTGAAACCTACCGGACATACGCAGTGGTGTGCAGTCTGACACCACTCTCCATCAACAGCAGCACTTTCTCACTCTCTCCTGACTCTGTGATCCCACTGCTGTTCATAAGCTTAAACAGATAAGTCTGTCACGTAGCAAATAACCTCCATCAGGTGAGTGACAAACAAAATAAACAGACGATTTCGTTCTGGATGTTAAGTATTTGGGGTTGTGAAGGGCGAAAAAACCTTGGGCGTGATGTCGTAGACATTGGCACAGCGCATGCCGATGAGGCGGCGGAGGCATTTAACCTCTGCCGCAACATCGGCGGTGTTCATCCGAACTTTCACCATTTTCCCTCCCTCTGACTTTTCACTTCAAGCCCGAGAACAAGATAACGCCCGCTAACTTCTTTCAATCTTCCCTCGGCGCCGCCGGAGGTATCAGCTGCGCAGAGAGGCTAATTGCGATCGCTGAGAGCGGAGAAGCAAGAGGTGCGTTGTCTGAAGGAGGCACGAAGCAGAGACCCGGGGGGCGCTGGGCAGCGGGGTTTTTCTTTACTGTATGGGATCCTTTGGAATATTAGGGACTTTGTTTAGGGTGTGTTTGGTAAGTGGTGACCGTGATAGTAACGGTGACGTTGAAATTGCTAAAAATTGTAGTTTGTTAAAACCTGCATGTTGAAATGGATGGGAAAATATTCAAAAAAGTGTTGTTTGTTACATGGTTACTCTGATGGGATAGTGAACTATTTTTATATAAAACACCTCATACAAATATAATTTTTATTTATATATGAAAATTTCTTATGGCATGAATAACACAAATATTCTATTATCAAATTTTTATATGGGAAATAAGATTTGACGAAAAATATCGTCTTGAAGAAAAAAGTGTCTTTGACAAAAATGAGTGGTGGTTGAAGGAGAACATGATTTGACGGGAAACTTTATCTTGCAGGAAAAAAGATTTAGTAAAAAAATTTATCTTGGGGGGGGGGGGGGGTGGCAGGAAACATTGTCTTTGAGAAAAAATATATCTTGGAGGAAAAAGGTGTGGCCGGAAAAAAAAAATATGAAGGGAAAAAGATTTGACGGAAAACTTTGTCTTGATAAAGATGAAGAAGGTGAAAATGTAGATGAGAAACTCTATAGATGTATGATTGATAGCTTACTATACTTAACTACCTCCATGTGTTCTTACCTAGAGAATATAGGTAGGTGCACAACAGTTATATAATAGAGTTTTATAGTATGTTTGTAAGGTATAAAGCCGACGAGACAAACATCGAGTACAATACTAGAATACCAAACAATAAAATTTGAGTAGGTAAATAAACATACTTATGTGTCACAATTCAATCAAGAAAGCCATAGTCATATAATTACTTAAGCAAAAATACCTAATTTAGAGATTCATAACCTATCATTGACCATCTAGACCACAAGCAACCACATTATCATGAAAAAGATTACATGCATGCATTAAATTCTCACCATCAACCCTAACTAGATCGATTTTTAAAATTTTGACCAAGTTAGGTTTCAAGTTGGCTTGTTACATGTTTGATGATCTTTTACTGATTTATCGGTCATTGTGAATGTGTCAAGTTCCATGTCATTTGAAGGTTATGTCCATTTTCTATGATAGTTGCAAGACTTATATCAGAAACAAAAAAGGGGAGGGTGTGGCATCAAAGACAATTTGTGGGAAGGCTACCTAAGATGGTAGGGATATGTGCAATGTAGACCGACAAGTGCACCTATTAGAAACAAGGTTATTGAGTCAAGCACAACTAAAAGAATCATAGGCAAACCTAAATTAACTTGGGAGGATTATAAATAAGGGAGTTTCATCTTTAGATCTTGATCAGAGTATGACTCGTAACATACCTAATTGGAAAACAAGGATCCATGTAGACGAACCCAACATGGTTTGTGTGGCATCCAACTTATAAGAATGAAATTTACTTAAGCGGAAGCGAATCATTTGCAACGGATTACTGAAAATCACTAAAAATTAAAACTTTTTGCAAAGAAATCCACACATAGGAAATCTTTCATCAAGAACCAAAGTATAATATTTACATTCTGTTCCATAAGTACACAACATGTACTATCTCTTCTCAAGGATTGCAACATCAGTTGTCCCATTCAACATTATATATAGACAGCATAAAGCCTCAAAGCATCAAGCCAAAAATCTCAGATCGATTCAATAAAAACACTGACTACTGACTCCGAGGACCTGAGAGTACAGAGACGACACATAGGACTTTCTAACTATATGACTAGACAGACAGTGTCTCCACTCGAGATATTACTGTTGTCCTTGATACTGTTGTTGCTGTTCTTTCTCTACTAAAGGTTTCCTGCCTCTTTGTGCGCGTCCACCTAAAAACATTGGATCCCACGGGGGTGAGATAATTGTAAATTGTCCCAGCGGGAGATATAACTCTCCGCCAAAACATTATTATTGCAGTTATATACATAAAATTGGACAGAGGATATGCAATTTAAAGCATTCTCATCTTAAAGCATTGTAACTATCTATGATAGAACAATAGATCAACTTTTCTCTTAATAAGGAATAGGAAGAACATGTATGTCATTTATCCTCCATATTATACCATCATGTCAAACTTCTCTTGTGACACTCATTATCTTGATATGTCACCCATGAGACATTCTTGTTTCAACTTATTGGCCTTAGCCAATCTGCTAAATAGATTTTGGTTATATTGGACATGAGAGTGTGCATTATCATGTCTTATTCAGGCATTGGTCTATATGAATCCTATATAAATATTCCAGGCATTGAATTACACCAATCATGTGCAACTAGTACAATCATTAGACTTATATTATTCCTGTGTATCCATTCCAAGTATTGAACTATGTCAATCCTGTGCAACTATTCCAGGTATTGATCTATGTCAATCCCGTGCATTCCAAGTATTGGGAGTTAGCCAATCTTGTATCATTATTCCAGGTATTGGGAGTTAGCCAATCATGTGCATTCCAGGTATTGGGAGTTAGCCAATCATGTGTTATTATTCCAGGTATTGGGAGTTAGCCAATCTTGTGCATTCCAGATATTGGGAGTTAGCCAATCTTGTGTTATTATTCCATGTATTGGGAGTTAGCCAATCCATTGCATTCCACGTATTGGGAGTTAGCCAATCATGTGTTATTATTCCAAGTATTGGGAGTTAGCCAATCCAATTTTATTATTCCAGGTATTGAACTATGTCAATCATGTGAAATTATTCCAGGTATTGGAATTTAACCAATCATGTGTTACTATTCTAGGTATTGGGATTTAACCAATCTTGTATTATCATTCCAGGCATTGAAACTATGCCAATACTGTACAATTATTCCAGGTATTGATCTATGTCAATCCCGTGCCTCTATTTCAGGTATTGAACTATCTCAATCCTGTGATTTTATTCCAGGTATTGATCTATATCAATCCTAGGTAACCTTTAAAACATTTTGTTACCTCTCACTAGGCAACAACCATCCTCATAGCTCATAAGGCCCATAAAGCATCTTGTCACCTCTCACTAGGCAACATAACATATTACTTCATGTAATACAATAGTAACACCTCTATTCCCTCAATAGGGTTAGGGCTTACTATTCATATCATATTATGATTTCTCATGTCCCATTACCCAATTTAGGGTTAAGGTTTCCCATGTCACATTAGGATTTCATAATTATCAAAGTATATCAACTTTGAGATTCTAACTGTGAAGTCTTTCATATCTTGATGTATCACTTACCTCATTACTTCCAACTTTCTTGAGTTATCAGCTTATCTTGGATTAAGGTATTTCCCATCTTAATCCTTTAATCCACTAACCTATCACTCTTACCATGAAGTGCATAGGTTAAACATATGAATGGTCCAACTATCTTTAATGATATGGACTCATCTCAGATTAAAGCATTTCTTGCTATAAGGGTATCTACAATTAATCACTTTAGGTATTTTCCCCATCAATGTATTGGTTACCATTCCATTATTTGAATTAGGGTTTCCCATATCATCACTCTTTAATAGGGTTTAGGGTTTCACATACTATCATACTTCATTAGAGTGAGGATTGTATATAACATTACCCTTCATTAGGCTTTCATATCTTATTGCCTAAAATTAGGGTTTACTATTCATCCCAACAAGAGTTTCTCATAGCATCACCCTCAATTAGGGTTTTTCATGGAATCAACCACAATTAGGGATTCACATGGAATCAACCTCAATTAGGGATTCACATTGAATCAACCTCAATTAGGGATTCACATGGAATCAACCTCAATTAGGGTTTCACATTGAATCAACCTCAATTAGGGATTCACATGGAATCAACCTCAATTAGGGATTCACATTGAATCAACCTCAATTAGGGATTCACATTTTATTTTCTTGGTTTTAGAGTCACAACATTACCCTAGGTTTGGGTTACATCTGATATTGCTCTAATTTAGGGATTGGGGTTCAACAACCTTCTTGATTAGAGTTTCATGATCTCTTTATTATGGATCATACCCTATTCATCACATGATCACTACTCATGTATGAATTCCTTTCCATCATCCTCTTAGCTTGATTAGGTTACATCAACCCTTCAATCAAGTACATACAATTATGATTAACATAATGTACCAAGTCATTGTTCTTATAGGCAATTAGGGTTTATCCCTTAATTGGCACTAATCACTTAGGTACTATTAGGGATTCAACCTTTGTACCTTCATTGATTATCATTACTAATCATCATTGGATCAATGGATCATTCATCATCTTAATTCTCAAGATATTCGATTACATTGGACCTCCATTACATAAGGTATCCCATTGAATTGACCGATTGAATCTTCAATTACAAAAGGTGTCCAAGTGGATTAACCAATTGAGTCCTCAATTGACTTTGACTATTTGATACCCAAACGGTCTTGGTCTTTCAAAGTTCAAATGGTTTGAAACCGTTTGGTAAAGGCGGTGCTTGAGACCGTTTGCTAAAGTAAGTACGTACCGTTTGCTAAAGCACCTTTTGAAACCGCATGGGCTCAACCGGTTTGGGATCGTTTGGTCCCAAACGGTCTTGAGACCATTTGGTCCCAAATGGTCTTGAGACCGTTTGGATTCAAACGGTCTTGAGACCGTTTGGTCCAAACCTCCTCAAAACCGCAAGGACCAAAAAGAGTCTCAACCAAACAAACCGATTTAGGGTTTCCAATGTTGGTTCCTTCAACCATTGAATCTATGGAACTACTCATCAATTGGGCCTATCACCATGCTTCAATTGAGTTAATTAGGTCATTCTTCAACTGATTTGACCCTCAATTAACCCTCAATTGATCAACAATTAGGGTTTGGATCTATTGGATTAGGGTTTGGAATTGATGAACCTTCAACATTATACAATGTGAGATTGGTAACTTTGAAACCATTGAACCTTCATCCAAATTGGGCATGACCTGACTCCAAACGGTCTTGAGGTCATTTGGATGACCTCCAAATGGTCTTGAGACTGTTTTACCATGTCCACATCAAAATCCAAGTCAACCAATTAGGGTTTGGTTCATTGGATTGCTCACCAAATCAACAATTGATTACTCTTCAACTCAATACCTTTAGATCTCCAAACACCTAACCACAGTCAACCCTATACCTCAAAACGGTCTTGGGATCGTTTGGATGACCTCCAAACGGTCTTGAGACCGTTTTCCCATCACATCATCATCAACCATGTCATTCAATTAAAGTTTGGATCCTAGGATTGGTCACCAAATCAGCAATTGATTGTACTTCAACTTAATATATTTGAACCTTCAATTGCTCAACCATACCTGACCCTAGACCTCCAAACGGTCTTGGGTGATCACCAAACGGTCTTGAGACCGTTTGGGTGATCCCCAAATAGTTTTGAAACCGTTTGGGTCATTCAACCCAAAACATAAACTTGTTCCAATGCAAAATCAGCACTTAGCCGATTAGGGTTAACACCATATCTTTGGACCTTCAAACACTTCACCATGTCCAACCCTAGACCTCAAAACGGTCTTGGGTGACCCCCAAACGGTCTTGAGACCGTTTGGGTGATCCCCAAATGGTTTTGAAACCGTTTGGGTCAATCAACCCAAGTTTCAAACTCAAACACTTATGAAATCAACACTCAACCTGATTAGGGTTTTGGTGATTGTTGGACCTTCAACTCATGAACCAATTGGAAATAATCAATTATATTTAGTGTATAAATAACCAACATTATTAGAAACAAATTCCCAAATGGTCAAACCTAGTCAACACCTCCAAACGGTCTGAAACCGTTTGCTCTCATGCGGTTTGGTGAAACTGTTTCATCTCAAACGGTTTGAAACCGTTTGCTCCCAAACGGTTTGGGAAACCGTTTGAGCAACTTAGGAGACCGTTTGACCTGGGCTTTTCTTGGATAAACATATAAGATGATGGCATCGTCATCCTCCTTAGAACAACCAAAAACAACAACTATTTTTCATGGGGATTTCAACAATGAACCAAAAGAGTTCGGAATAGAAGAAAATAACCAACAAATCATAGAGAACTTGATGCAATATCAATGTTTAAGGGTTAAAGTTATAAAACCCGCCTCAAATCTGATCTCCAAGCTCCAAGATCCACGGATCTAATGGTGGATGGAGTTACAACAACTTCCCAAGGTCTGTTCTTGAGCTATTGGATGAAAAAGATGGCTAGAATTGGAAATTGGGTGAAGAAAACCAAGAATCAAGCATTGCTTTAGGGTTTTCACCATGAATCCGAGGTAGAAGATGATCAAAACCTTACCAACAGGTTGTGTTAGTCTTTCTCCTGCTCCTGAGTTCTTCCTTGGTCGTCCAAAGCAAAGTGATAAGAGAAAAACTAAGGAAAGGTCCTTATGTGTATTGGAAAAAGAACATGTATAAGGGATTTTCAAGGAAAGAGAAAATGGATTATTTTCTTTTAATTCCAAAATAATTTCCATCAAATCCCCCTCCATTTCTTGGCCACGAAGACATCTTCATGTTCTTGCAAAACCTCATCATTATCCAAGAATTAATGGAAAAGGAATTAAGCACCTTAACCCTTATAATAAGAATATCCATATTTGAGTGGAAATTCTTTTTCTTATTATAATGGTGAGTGGAATTTAGACTCCTTAGGATATGCTCGTGCCTTTGCAAGGACTTAATCTCATACACGCACATCTGAATTCAACCATTTTAATTTTGGTTGAAAGCCCTTTAATTAATACATTCATTTTTTTCCTAAATTGAATTAGGGTTTCACTTAGGATTAAATCTTGATTATTTTAATATCAAGATTCTCTCTCCTCCAACTTAATACAAATGAGGCACCCCTCTCATTATATTTGATCTACATGATGCCAAGAAACATTAGGGACCTTATTGAAGTGTTAATTTGCATATTGAACCCTAGGTTTTGGGTAAATTGCACTTTACACCAAAACTAGGTTTTAATGCACAAACATTGTTTTATCAGCTCTTCCATGGTACTCAGGCTACCACAAGCCATAGCTTTGCATCATCTTCGTTCTCATGATTCTTTAACACATGAGGAACATCTTATCATGCAACATTTGCAATTTAACCCCTCAACTTGGGTAATTTATATTTTAGTCCAAAATAAGCAAATATTGCTTCAACATTATTTCAACAGGACCAAAATTGAAACATAAGTTTCTCGTGAGCCCTAATTACCTTTCACAAGATAAGATTAAACATATAATCATCTTTTTTTAATCAAAACACCTAGGGTTAAAGTGTAACCCAGGTCAGAGATGTTACAAATTATAAACCCCTAACAAGGATTTTGTCCCTGAAATCCCAGATAAAGGGAAACATATATTATCCATGCATCATATCATCATGTCCTAACATAACACCTCATTATCATGGAGACACCATAGAGTTCTGATCAACAAAAAGTTATTTCACGCAAATTTATCATGGAATGGTTCACATGGAACACATACTCACATGTTCCTTACTTGATTCAGTATTTCTCTTTCAAGATTATCATTATATTCTGTCATCCACTTGAGACTATAAGTCTTTTCATACCCTGATTGTGTCATCTCACCTGATAACACCATACTATCTTTCCTTATTGCCTGCACTAACTATCTCATTAGTTGTACATTCTCTTATCATAAGGAAAGGTTACTTATCAATTAAGAACTTATCCCAAAGATATCTTCAATTGTTATGTTTATGCAAAACATAAACCCCTAACATATGATGTTCATATTATTTTACATGACTAATTTGATTTCATAATTGACCATTTCACATATTCAACATAAACCATCTATTATTTCTGTCACGGGTTAACAACCTAACTCCACTGTACACCTCAGGCGCCAACATAAGGGGTACAATAGAGTTAAAGTTGCCCGTCCCTGAGTGGATCAAACACATGAATATATAAATGCACCGAATAAAAAGCTTCCATACATAAACCAAAAGTGTTCATTACATAGGGGCCCGGAGGCATAGGAGTTCTACAGAAGAAACTTAATACATGAGAAACTATTACAGAAGAAAAAGAAACATAATCTAAGAGTCCCATTTAGCTTTAGCATCCCCATGATAGATCCGATTTTTGTGAGCCAGCATATAGAGTAGCAACATCATCTTTCTTTCATCATAAGCATCATAAGCAGAAGGTACCTATAAAACATATGCAATTGGTACGCGTCAGCACAATATATAAGTATATTGTACTGAGTACGCCTACGCGTCATTTGATTTACCTCTTTCATACTTGGCAATAAGGATAAAAGTAAACTTGGCAGTAATAAGCAATTACAACAATATATCCATATTAAGGAAGAGTTTATTAACAACATCAACATGTATCTTTTAAACATTTTTCCCCATCATGTCTATCATGCATTTGCCACCAAAGGGAATAATGCACCATCTCAGCTGCCAAAGAGTATGAGATGTAAGGCCTTATGATCTACTACTCAAGAGTGAGATCATTGTACAAACGTGATCTGCTACCAATGAGAATGATCACTTTCCAAGCACTACGCTACCAAAGAGAATTAGTGCTTTCACATGATGGGGCATATATATTATGTTTGCAGGTATTATAACTTACATATACAAAATTCAGATAATTCATTAAAACCATACAATAACAAGTCATTTAAGCATCATACAAGACATTCATTTCATTCAATATCTTATGCCAAGTGTCCTACATATTCATATATCTCAAGCATTAAGTATAGTAGGCCAAAAGGAGGTAATGGCGTACCTTCTACTCAGAAGTGGGGAGTCCAGAGATGCTCCTCACTGGTACCTTTGATTTCCTGAAATTATTAGAGATTTGGTATTTATTAGATATATTGTTTGAATTACACATATTCTAAAGAGTATATAAAAAGGCCCTTTATAGGTTTGGAGTCATGAGATTAGAGTATGGGTCTTAGAGTATGGAGTTGAGTCCAAGATTATCATTGTCTCATCAGAGTAGGATCATAAAGTCAGAATCAGGGTTTAAAGATCATAATAACTATTTATGCACATTTTGATAGGTCAAAGTAGGGAAAAGAAGAAGTAAATAGGTTTTACTGGTAATTGAGTCATAATAAAAGGATCTGATTGTCCTAGGATGATAAGGGTGCAAAAAGATGATTATCACAGATTTTTGGTGATTTAAAGGAGATTCGAGCATTTTCTAATTAATTAAACAAGATATGAGCATAATAAAATATGAGAGTTTACTCGAGTCATAGTTAGGGTCAGCTGATGCCATAATCGTGATCCTCGTATTTTTCTGATCAAAATGGAGTATTTATTCGTATTTTTCTGACACTCCTACTAATTTCTACAAATTTCCCAAGATTAGGTCTAAAACTGAAATTCAAGGAAATAAAAGAAAAGAAAGGAAAAACGCGGACCGTTGGATGTTCAGATCCAACGGTCGAGATCGCGCGCGTCTAAAACCAAGCCGGCTGAGGCGGGTCACGGGCGGCTAACCTGGCGAACCGTGGTTCGCGCGATCGGCCCAGCTAAACCGACCGGGTCCTTCTCCTTCTTTGCTTCACTCGCGAGCAACAGGTAGGGGAGAGGAACTCCGGCGAGCTCGAGCGACGGCTGCGTTGCTTCTCGCGAGAAATCGAGGTCAGGAGCACCTTCGCGGGGATGAGCCGAGCTCGGACAGCTTGTTTGGGGACCGTGGCTCCCCGCGAGGCGTCGGGTCGACTAGGAGTCCGGCGAGGTGTAGAGCTCGCGGCGGAGGGTGAAGGGTGAGGGAGGAGCAGGCGATGAATCTTCACGGTGAGGGGCCGCCAAGGTAGGTGGAGGTGCCTCGGAGCTTCGGGTGTGGTCAATTGGGGACGAGCAGGCCGATAGGGGCCTCGTCCAGCAATTCGACGGCGGCGGACAGACCGGAGGAGAAGAGTTTGAGGATGGAGCGATGCCGGGTTGCTTTGGGCAAATTGGAGGCAGGGGTGAGCTAAAGAGGCGTCAGGGGAGCTTCGCGGGGGTTTAAGTAGGCGCGAGGTTGATTGAGGAGTATATGCCCAATTGGGCTCAGCTGCGGTTGGAGACGGGGACTCACCGGTGAGGTCGTGCGAGGCGACGTTCTCGTTTCTGGAGGTCGTGTGAGGGGTCAGCGAGTTCGTGGAGGTGAGGTGGAGGCAGTGCCTCGGTTCGTTTAGTGCGAGGTGGCGCGTAGAGGCGGGGAGTGGGTCGCCCCTTGCTCGAGGTGGCTGCATCCACGATCTCGCGGATTGACCGGAGGTTAGGGATGACCTCATGGCCGTCCGATCTCTGGGCGCGCCATCGGGCGGTCGGGATGGCTCGCGAGGAGAGGTCCGCGGATTGCTGACGTCAGCACCGCGTGACAAAGAAAAATGAAAGGAAAGCATAGGTTAAATGATCTTAATCGTGACCATATATAGGTAAACCTTAATCAAACTTGTAAAAATCATAGAGGGAGCTAGGAATGTCCAAATGACATGAAATTTGGACCATAGCTTCACCATAACATACCCCACCTGTTGATAAAGTTTGGGGTTGAGATTCTTATCATTGAATGACTAATTAACTTTTAGGAGAAAAAGGGTTTTAAGATATATTGAAGATTAAGGAACAAAGTATAAAAGGATTTAGAAAATTCACTTTATCACATCCTACTCACCTTAAAAGAAATTTTGTCCTCAAAATTAAACTGGATAAAAGAGGTGAGGAAAACGTCGTTCCATGTCTGCTCGTAGCTCCCAGGTGGCATCTTCTGCACCGTGATGGTTCCACTGTACCTTCACCATCGGAATCTGTTTATTCCTGAGCTCCTTTACCCTAGAGTCGAGAATCTTTGTAGGTTGTTCTGGATAAGATAGGTTCTCCCGTAACTCAAGAGGCTCATGATTCAGCACATGACTATCATCCTTTACATACTGTTTCAAGTTGGATACATGAAAGACATTATGCATCATGCTGTACTGCGGAGGAAGAGCAAGTCGATAAGCACATTCGCCAATGCGCTCCAGAACTTCGAAAGGACCCACGTATCTCGGACTAAGCTTCCCCTTGTTCTTGGCTATGGCACGGATAGGTCTGATTTTCAAGAATACATAGCCACCATCATTGAACTGTCTGTCCGTTCTGTGTGCATCTGCATATGACTTCTGACGATCCTGGGCCCGTTTCAACCTCTGCTTGATCAAAGACACCTTGTCAGCATATAGTTGTAACTCCTCGGACTTTAGCATCTTCCTTTCCCCAAATTCATCCCAATGGAGAGGGGATCTACATGGCCTACCATAGAGAGCTTCATAGGGTGGCATATCAATACTAGATTGATAGCTATTATTGTAAGCGAATTCTGCTAATGGAAGGTAGTAATCCCAAGATCCTCCCCAATCTAAGACACATGCTCTGAGAAGATCTTCTAAGATTTGGATAGTACGTTCTGACTGGCCATCAGTTTGGGGATGATATGCTGTGCTGAAGTGCAACTGTGTGCCCAGTTCATTCTGCACCTGCTTCCATAAATGTGATGTGAACTTTGGATCTCGATCTGAAACTATCGAAACTGGTACTCCATGCAGTCGTACAATCTCCCTTATATACAACTCAGCAAGCTCAGGAACCTTGTTCGTAGTCCGCATAGGTAAGAAATGTGCAGACTTGGTCAACCGGTCTACTATGACCCAAACCGCATCATGACCCTTCCTGGTCCTGGGTAGTCCCACCACGAAATCCATGGTGATATTTTCCCATTTCCATTCGGGAATTGGTAAGGGTTGCAATAGACCACCGGGACGTTGGTGCTCGGCCTTAATCTGCTGGCAGGTGAGACACTTAGAGATAAACTCAGCGATATCATTCTTCATACCCCTCCACCAAAAGTGTCTCTGCAGGTCCTTATACATCTTAGTAGATCCAGGATGTATGGAGTACTTAGACCCATGTGCCTCTTGCAGGATACGCTTCCTAATCTCTGATTCTTCAGGTACCCACATCCTATGCTTGTACCTTAGTCCACCGTCCATACCAACGGATAGATGTGTCTGGGGCTTTGCCACAAGGGCTTTCATCTCCTCCAAACTAGGGCTGTTCTTTTGAGATATCAGGAGTTCAGAAAGAAGACTAGGAATAATATTTATGTTCGCCAAAATAATAGAGCTCGATTCTGCTTGCGATGACTCAGAAGATGAAGGTTCCAGATGCATTGATGCACAAATCGACTTCTTACGACTAAGAGCATCAGCCACAACATTGGCTTTGCCTGGATGATATGCAATAGTGAAATCATAATCTTTAAGATACTCCAACCATCTCCTCTGTCGAAGATTGAGATCTTTCTGAGTCAAGAGGTATTTGAGACTTTTGTGGTCTGTGAATATATCAAAGGTAGCACCATACAGATAATGTCTCCAGATTTTGAGAGCATAGACAATGGCAGCTAATTCCAAATCGTGAGTTGGATAATTGACCTCATTAGGTTTCAACTGTCTAGAGGCGTAGGCAACAACTTTACCGTTTTGCATGAGGACACAACCCAGACCCATTTTAGAAGCATCAGAATAGATTACAAAGCCATCATTCCCAGAAGGTAAGGTCAAAACAGGAGCAGAAGTCAAGAGAGATTTCAATTCTTGGAAACTAGCTTCACACTCAGGAGTCCAAATGAATTTTGCATCTTTTCTGGTAAGTTTAGTCATGGGTAGGGCTATTTTACTAAAATTAAGGATGAAGCGACGGTAATAGCCAGCTAGACCAAGAAAGCTACGAATTTCAGAAGCATTGGTAGGGGCTTTCCAATCAAGGACAGCTAGAACTTTGGCAGGGTCAACAGAAATTTTCCCACCCGAAATGACATGGCCAAGAAACATGACTTGGTCAATCCAAAACTCACATTTAGATAATTTAGCATACAATTTCTGGGCTCTCAAAACATCAAGGACTTTCTGGAGATGTTCACGATGTTGATCAACAGAATTTGAATATATAAGAATGTCATCAATGAAGACCACAACAAAACTGTCAAGGAATGGCTGGAAGACAGTGTTCATCAGGTTCATAAACACTCCAGGAGCATTAGTCAAGCCAAAAGGCATCACCATGAATTCATAATGTCCATATCTAGTTCTGAAAGCTGTTTTTGGAATATCACAATCTTTTACTCGTAATTGATGATAACCTGATCTAAGGTCAATCTTGGAGAACACAGTGGCAGTGCGAAGCTGGTCAAACAAGTCATCAATTCTTGGAAGGGGATATTTATTTTTAATGGTGGCTTGGTTGATCATGCGATAATCAATACACATTCGCATTGACCCATCTTTCTTTTTGACAAAGAGAACGGGAGCACCCCAAGGAGAAGTACTAGGACGGATGAAGCCTTTATCAAGAAGTTCCTCTAGTTGTTTCTTGAGCTCTGCAAGCTCAGCAGGTGCCATCCTATAAGGTGCCTTAGAGACTGGTGCGGTGCCCGGTGCTAACTCAATTGAGAACTCAATCTCACGATCTGGAGGCAGCCCTGGAAGCTCCTCAGGAAAAACGTCCGGGTAATCTCTCACCACATCCAAGCTCTCTATAGGTCTCACCTTAGGATCAGGCATGGATACAACAGCAAGATAGGCTCTACATCCTCTGGCAATCAAAGTTTCGGCTTTAAGAGAAGAAATAATCATATTTCGATGTCTTTCTTTTCTCCCGGAAATAGTCAAAGGTTTCGAATTGGGTGCACAAAAGATTACTTTCTTGCCTCGGCAATCAAGCATAACAAAGTTGGAATAGAGCCAATCCATCCCCAAAATTAGATCAAAATCTTCCATATCAAGAAGGATAAAAGCAGATTGAAATTTATGACCACCAAAAGAAAAAGGCAAGGTTTTGGTTTTCTGAAGAGAAGTATAAATTTTGCCACTGGGAGTTGTCACATCCAAGATATAACCTAGATCATTGATCTCGAACTTGAGCATGGAAGCAAGATTTCTAGATATGAAAGTATGTGTTGATCCTGAATCGAATAGG
Organism: Alisma plantago-aquatica; assembly: GCA_963693085.1. NCBI lineage: Eukaryota > Viridiplantae > Streptophyta > Magnoliopsida > Alismatales > Alismataceae > Alisma > Alisma plantago-aquatica. The sequence goes on along the minus strand of OY856413.1, from coordinate 244,448,721 downwards.
GCCACAACAGGATGATCTTGGAGACATATCATACCTACATTATGATTTTATATGAGATCATGGTTTTCAAAGATTTATTACAATAAAGAAATTTTAACATTATTACCTTCAATCAGACGGTTATCATTGGCTTTAGCTTCCTCTGCGTCAATTGCAAAGACTCGGCCCTGACGATGTTCTGGCTGAGCCTGAGCTATCGGGACAGCTGGTTGAGCAGGTGGAGCTCCAGGCTGAGGTAATGGGGTAGGACGATTCTGAGGTGCCCCTTGGACCAGATTTGGACAATTATACCTCATATGCCCTTCATTCTTGCAGTAGTAACACACTGGTTTCTCAAACCTGCATTTTCCTGGGTGTACTCCTCCACAGTTTCTGCACCGAAAATGATTTGATGATATTCCCTTAGTTGGTCCTCCTCGGCCTCGACCTCCCCTGTTTGGTCCTCCTCGGTGTGATTGACCTCTATGGTGATTTCCTCCTCCTCTGCCCATGCCATGGCTGTTAGGCTTCTTCTTATCATTTTCCTTCTCCTTACCCTTGGTGATGCATGCATCGGTTAGACCCAGGTATCTCAAGCTTGGTGCTTTGCTTTTTCCTAAGGTTCTCTCTTGGGTAAGGGCATTGTTGATGGCAGCTTCAAAGGTAGGATGGATGGAGGTGCAAAGGTGAACTTTGATTTCTTGGTTAAGGCCATCTATGAAGTGTTCAATCTTTTCATCTTCATCCAGGTTGCGAGCATGACGCTCTAGGAGTCTAAAGGCTCTAACATAGTCAGCAACAGATAGGTTTCCTTGGGTGAGGTTATTGAACTGTTTCTTCTTCTCCTTCCTAGCTGATATGGGCATGAAACGGTTGGTAAAGATCCCCTTAAACTCCTCCCAACCTATGGGAGCATCTGGAAGTTCTCGTGTATGGTAATAATTTTCCCACCACAACTTCGCGGACCCCCTAAGTTGGTAGGTAGCAAAGGTGACCTTATCTTCCTCAGGACACTTAAGGGCTCTAAAGGCATTTTCAACAGATATGATCCATGCATCGGCTTTATCTAGGACTTCACCTAAGTCTTCTCCATGAAAAGTTTCGGGTTTGAGTTTAAGGAAGTCACTAATGGTGGTTTCATGGTTTGTCCTAGAGGATGAGGCACTATTGCTGGTTTCTTTTAGGGCTAGGGCATGCATGCATTCCAACATCACCTTCTTTTGTTCTTCCCAATTTCCTACAACCATGGTCTTATTAGGACGGGATTCAGATTCATCACCAGAACCATCACTAGATCTTGTTCTCTTGGACCTAGTTTTTGGAGGCATCTGCAAGGTTGGTATAAAAGACAGTTTAGAGATTTATTTGTAATAGATCATAAGGCAGGTGTTAAAGAATTAACAATCATATCATATATTTTTTTCCAATTTTTCATGTCTTTTAGTTGTTCCCATTTTCCTAACCTACCCACATAATAGAGAGAGTATGTCATCGATCATGGTCATGAGAGAGAAAATAGATGAGAAACCTAGTGTATATTAATCACTAAATAGGTTGGTTGGGGGGGTAGTCCTTAATTGAGAAAAGATGAGAGGAAGGATCTTTCTAGGGTAAGGGTGCCCACTTTAACAATAATTTCGTTAGCCAGGCAGATAGCTTGCGACGGGAACCCTCGCACCGTGAAAACGGATGGGGAGAGTATTATGTCAGAACCCTCCGCAAGGTACCCTTCTAGACACCTCGGCAAGTTACTGCTAAATGTGGGTTACCCTAGGTCTAGGTAAGGTTGCCAATTATTTGATACATCTATATTGATTCATGTGACCGCTCTGATACCATCTGTCACGGGTTAACAACCTAACTCCACTGTACACCTCAGGCGCCAACATAAGGGGTACAATAGAGTTAAAGTTGCCCGTCCCTGAGTGGATCAAACACATGAATATATAAATGCACCGAATAAAAAGCTTCCATACATAAACCAAAAGTGTTCATTACATAGGGGCCCGGAGGCATAGGAGTTCTACAGAAGAAACTTAATACATGAGAAACTATTACAGAAGAAAAAGAAACATAATCTAAGAGTCCCATTTAGCTTTAGCATCCCCATGATAGATCCGATTTTTGTGAGCCAGCATATAGAGTAGCAACATCATCTTTCTTTCATCATAAGCATCATAAGCAGAAGGTACCTATAAAACATATGCAATTGGTACGCGTCAGCACAATATATAAGTATATTGTACTGAGTACGCCTACGCGTCATTTGATTTACCTCTTTCATACTTGGCAATAAGGATAAAAGTAAACTTGGCAGTAATAAGCAATTACAACAATATATCCATATTAAGGAAGAGTTTATTAACAACATCAACATGTATCTTTTAAACATTTTTCCCCATCATGTCTATCATGCATTTGCCACCAAAGGGAATAATGCACCATCTCAGCTGCCAAAGAGTATGAGATGTAAGGCCTTATGATCTACTACTCAAGAGTGAGATCATTGTACAAACGTGATCTGCTACCAATGAGAATGATCACTTTCCAAGCACTACGCTACCAAAGAGAATTAGTGCTTTCACATGATGGGGCATATATATTATGTTTGCAGGTATTATAACTTACATATACAAAATTCAGATAATTCATTAAAACCATACAATAACAAGTCATTTAAGCATCATACAAGACATTCATTTCATTCAATATCTTATGCCAAGTGTCCTACATATTCATATATCTCAAGCATTAAGTATAGTAGGCCAAAAGGAGGTAATGGCGTACCTTCTACTCAGAAGTGGGGAGTCCAGAGATGCTCCTCACTGGTACCTTTGATTTCCTGAAATTATTAGAGATTTGGTATTTATTAGATATATTGTTTGAATTACACATATTCTAAAGAGTATATAAAAAGGCCCTTTATAGGTTTGGAGTCATGAGATTAGAGTATGGGTCTTAGAGTATGGAGTTGAGTCCAATATTATCATTGTCTCATCAGAGTAGGATCATAAAGTCAGAATCAGGGTTTAAAGATCATAATAACTATTTATGCACATTTTGATAGGTCAAAGTAGGGAAAAGAAGAAGTAAATAGGTTTTACTGGTAATTGAGTCATAATAAAAGGATCTGATTGTCCTAGGATGACAAGGGTGCAAAAAGATGATTATCACAGATTTTTGGTGATTTAAAGGAGATTCGAGCATTTTCTAATTAATTAAACAAGATATGAGCATAATAAAATATGAGAGTTTACTCGAGTCATAGTTAGGGTCAGCTGATGCCATAATCGTGATCCTCGTATTTTTCTGATCAAAATGGAGTATTTATTCGTATTTTTCTGACACTCCTACTAATTTCTACAAATTTCCCAAGATTAGGTCTAAAACTGAAATTCAAGGAAATAAAAGAAAAGAAAGGAAAAACGCGGACCGTTGGATGTTCAGATCCAACGGTCGAGATCGCGCGCGTCTAAAACCAAGCCGGCTGAGGCGGGTCACGGGCGGCTAACCTGGCGAACCGTGGTTCGCGCGATCGGCCCAGCTAAACCGACCGGGTCCTTCTCCTTCTTTGCTTCACTCGCGAGCAACAGGTAGGGGAGAGGAACTCCGGCGAGCTCGAGCGACGGCTGCGTTGCTTCTCGTGAGAAATCGAGGTCAGGAGCACCTTCGCGGGGATGAGCCGAGCTCGGACAGCTTGTTTGGGGACCGTGGCTCCCCGCGAGGCGTCGGGTCGACTAGGAGTCCGGCGAGGTGTAGAGCTCGCGGCGGAGGGTGAAGGGTGAGGGAGGAGCAGGCGATGAATCTTCGCGGTGAGGGGCCGCCAAGGTAGGTGGAGGTGCCTCGGAGCTTCGGGTGTGGTCAATTGGGGACGAGCAGGCCGATAGGGGCCTCGTCCAGCAATTCGACGGCGGCGGACAGACCGGAGGAGAAGAGTTTGAGGATGGAGCGATGTCGGGTTGCTTTGGGCAAATTGGAGGCAGGGGTGAGCTAAAGAGGCGTCAGGGGAGCTTCGCGGGGGTTTAAGTAGGCGCGAGGTTGATTGAGGAGTATATGCCCAATTGGGCTCAGCTGCGGTTGGAGACGGGGACTCACCGGTGAGGTCGTGCGAGGCGACGTTCTCGTTTCTGGAGGTCGTGTGAGGGGTCAGCGAGTTCGTGGAGGTGAGGTGGAGGCAGTGCCTTGGTTCGTTTGGCGCGAGGTGGCGCGTAGAGGCGGGGAGTGGGTCGCCCCTTGCTCGAGGTGGCTGCATCCACGATCTCGCGGATTGACCGGAGGTTAGGGATGACCTCATGGCCGTCCGATCTCTGGGCGCGCCATCGGGCGGTCGGGATGGCTCGCGAGGAGAGGTCCGCGGATTGCTGACGTCAGCACCGCGTGATAAAGAAAAATGAAAGGAAAGCATAGGTTAAATGATCTTAATCGTGACCATATATAGGTAAACCTTAATCAAACTTGTAAAAATCATAGAGGGAGCTAGGAATGTCCAAATGACATGAAATTTGGACCATAGCTTCACCATAACATACCCCACCTGTTGATAAAGTTTGGGGTTGAGATTCTTATCATTGAATGACTAATTAACTTTTAGGAGAAAAAGGGTTTTAAGATATATTGAAGATTAAGGAACAAAGTATAAAAGGATTTAGAAAATTCACTTTATCACAATTTCTTAGATACCAGAATCTCTTGCCTTGGTATCTATCACATGTATTAAAAACACATCACTTATTTATCTTCCTTTCATCTTGGGACATTACTTGTTACATATATCTTCATCTTGGAGCCCAAGTCCAAGATAAACTGATACCTTTCTAAGTATCCATCACATAAACATCTTTATATTATGCACATCAAGTGTTCTATGATCCACTTGATTGCCATGTCCCAGAGAGAAAAGAAAACAAGGGATCATATTCCTCCTTCTAATCTTATAAGGATTATGCTTTTAATCCCTCATACAAACATGCTCATCTGAGGTTATCTCATATTTCTATTTCTTATGCTTAAAACAGGACACATTTATTCATTCCATGCTTCTTATTTCATGATACTCATTAGATTGTATCAGAATGACTGCTTGATCAGGGCAATAAAAAAGATTACAATCTAAGAGTTTCCATACTCACTTTATCATCAATAGTTGTATACCTGGCCAGTGTATTAAATATTGAGATCAAGTAGTATGCACTTACTTGATTTTATATTTTTCATCTCTTTAGATTTAGTATATTTAATATCTCAGATTTCTTCTGAGTTCCTTTTTCATCTCTTCCCTTTCTTGATGGAGAAAGAGAAACTTCAAAACATATAAAAGAATATTAAACTGAACACAAATTTCATACTACTATCTCTTCCTCATATCCTTACAGGATTATATAGATGAACTAAACAAAAATTACTTTTCTTATAGTAGGAAATAGAAGGTAACTCTAAATAGAAAGTTCTATCTTGACAAGTCTACCTTTTACAAGATAACTAGCATCTTATCTAACCCAGAACATGGACTTAGTTGTTATTGGTTATTGCCTTTGTCCTTTACTACCAGAAGTAGATGGACTAAACTGTGACACTTGTTTTTGTCCTCTATCATATGCTCCACTGGACTGAGGTCCTTGTGGGTTTTGCAGATTATGTCTTGACTGCTGGATCATTTCACTATTTCTCCTTGGACATTGTTATCTAAAATGTCCTAGCTATCCACATTTATGACAAGCTCGACCCCAACTTGATGACCCTTGCATATGTGCACTATATTATGGTTGAACTGGTGAAGATTTTGGTTGTCTACTGCCACTACTCATTAGTCCTTTTGACCGTGTAGACTTTTTTTGAGGTTTGTCTCATGTTTCTTTATTGTAGATCTTTCTATCCTCCGTATAGACTCCACAAATGTGGCAAACCTCTCCCTACTTTCTAGGGCAGATGCCAGAATGGACATCTCGACATTCAATCCTTTCTCAAAACGTCGAATCTTTTCCTCCTCAGTAGCAGCCATCTGGGGGCAAAATCGTAAAAGTTCCATGAACTTAACCTCATATTCACTTATTGACATGGCTCCCTGTCGTATTTTCTCAAACTGTGAGATCTTTTCATCTAAATTAGTCTTTGGAAAATACTTATTGATGAATTCTCGAAGAAATTCCTCCCAGCCAACCTCTTCATCATTCCTTTTTATTTCTTCTATAGCCCGCCAGTGTCCAGCACTACCTTTTAAAAGGTACACTGCATGTTTAACTTTGTCAGCCTCTGGGATACTAAGAATCTTAAAGGCTTTTTCTAACTCAGTGAGCCAAAGATCAACATCTACTGGATCAGATGTTCCAGCATATTCAATGGCTCCGACACGACGTAGTCGTTCAAAGGTCTTGCCAGACCCATATCCCTCATTGGGAGTTGGTGCCCTGGGTGTTGATGCTGGCATCCGATCTACCATATACCTTAGTGTGGTCATGAGCTGCCCAAAAATATTATGAATATCTGGGTTTCCTCTCATGACTTCATCAACATGGGGATTTTTAGGCACTGGTTCCTCCCTTGCCTGATCCCTTACACCTCCCACTGGTGCAGCAATATTGCTCTCAGCAACGTATTCTTCACATCCTTCATACTTCTTTAAGTTATATATCTTCTTCTGCATAAGCAGAAGACCCTATAACATATACTAAGGTACACTTAGAACAAACTCGATACCTTAGTCCCATTTCTCTGTAGACTCAGCAAACCTAGAGCTCTGATACCACTAAATTGTGGCATCCAACTTATAAGAATGAAATTTACTTAAGCGGAAGTGAATCATTTGCAACGAATTACTAAAAATCACTAAAAATTAAAACTTTTTGCAAAGAGATCCACACATATGAAATCTTTTGATCAAGAACCAAAGTATAATATTTACATTTTGTTCCATAAGTACACAACTTGTACTATCTCTTCTCGAGGATTGCAACATCATCTGTCCTATTCAACATTATATACAGATAACATAAAGCCTCAAGGAATCAAACCAAAAATCTCAGATCGATTCAATAAAAACACTGACTACTGACTCCGAGGACCTGAGAGTACAGAGATGACACATAGGACTTTCTAACTATATGACTAGACAGGCAGTATCTCCACCTGAGATATTACTGTTGTCCTTGATACTGTTGTTGCTGTTCTTTCTCTACTAAAGGTTTCCTGCCTCTTTGTCCGCGTCCACCTAAAACATTGGATCCCATGGGGGTGAGACAATTGTAAATTGTCCCAGCGGGAGATATAACTCTCCGCCAAAACATTATTATTGTAGTTATATACATAAAATTGGACAGAGGATATGCAATTTAAAGAATTCTCATCTTAAAGCATTGTAACTATCTATGATAGAACAATAGATCAACTTTTATCTTAATAAGGAATAGGAAGAACATGTATATCATTTATCCTCCATATTATACCATCATGTCAAACTTCTCTTGTGACACTCATTATCTTGATATGTCACCCATGAGACATTCTTGTTTCAATTTATTAGCCTTAGCCAATCTGCTAAATAGATTTTGGTTATATTGGACATGAGAGTGTGCATTATCATGTCTTATTCAGGCATTGGTATATACCAATCCTATATAAATATTCCAGGCATTGGATTACACCAATCATGAAGTACAATCATTAGACTTATATTATTCATGTGTATCCATTCCAAGTATTGAACTATGTCAATCTTGTGCAACTATTCCAGGTATTGATCTATATCAATACTGTACATTCCAGGTATTGGGAGTTAGCCAATCCTGTGTTATTATTCCAAGTATTGGGAGTTAGCCAATCATGTGCATTCCAGGTATTGGGAGTTAGCCAATCCTGTGTTATTATTCCAGGTATTGGGAGTTAGCCAATCCTGTGCATTCCAGGTATTGGGAGTTAGCCAATCATGTGTTATTATTCTAGGTATTGGGAGTTAGCCAATCATGTGCATTCCAGGTATAGGGAGTTAGCCAATCCTGTGTTATTATTCCAGGTATTGGGAGTTAGCCAATCCTGTTTTATTATTCCAGGTATTGAACTATGTCAATCCTGTGAAATTATTCCAGGTATTGGAATTTAATCAATCCCGTGTTACTATTCCAGGTATTGGGATTTAACCAATCCTGTGTTATCATTCCAGGCATTGAAACTATGCCAGTCATGTACAATTATTCCAGGTATTGATCTATGTCAATCCCGTACCTCTATTCCAGGTATTGAACTATCTCAATCCTGTGATTTTATTCCAGGTATTGATCTATATCAATCCTGGGTAACCTTTAAAATATTTTGTTACCTCTCACCAGGCAACAACCATCCTCATAGCTCATAAGGCCCATAAAGCATCTTGTCACCTCTCACTAGGCAACATAACATATTACTTCATGTAATACAATAGTAACACCTCTATTCCCTCAATAGGGTTAGGGCTTACTATTCATATCATATTATGATTTCTCATGTCCCATTACCCAATTTAGGGTTAAGGTTTGCCATCTCACATTAGGATTTCATAGTTATCAAAGTATATCAACTTTGAGATGCTAACTGTGAAGTCTTTCATATCTTGATGTATCACTTACCTCATTACTTCCAACTTTCTTGAGTTATCAGCTTATCTTGGATTAAAGTATTTCCCATCTTAATCCTTTCATCCACTAACCTATCACTCTTACCATGAAGTGCATAGGTTACACATATGAATGGTCCAACTATCTTTAATGATATGGACTCATCTCAGATTAAAGCATTGCTTGCTATAAGGGTATCTACAATTAATCACTTTAGGTATTTTCCCCATCAATGTATTGGTTACCATTCCATTATTTGAATTAGGGTTTCCCATATCATTACTCTTTAATAGGGTTCAGGGTTTCACAACTATCATACTTCATTAGAGTGAGGATTTCATATAAAATTACCCTTCATTAGGCTTTCATATCTTATTGCCTAAAATTAGGGTTTACTATTCATCCCAACAAGAGTTTCTCATAGCATCACCCTCAATTAGGGTTTCTCATGTAATCAACCTCAATTAGGGATTCACATGGAATCAACCTCAATTAGGGATTCACATTGAATCAACCTCAATTAGGGATTCACATGGAATCAACCTCAATTAGGGTTTCACATTGAATCAACCTCAATTAGGGATTCACATGGAATCAACCTCAATTAGGGATTCACATTGAATCAACCTCAATTAGGGATTCACATTTTATTATCTTGGTTTTAGAGTCACAACATTACCCTAGGTTTGGGTTACATCTGATATTGCTCCAATTTAGGGATTAGGGTTCAACAACCTTCTTGATTAGGGTTTCATGATCTCTTTATTATGGATCATACCCTATTCATCACATGATCACTACTCATGTATGAATTCCTTTCCATCATCCTCTCAGCTTGATTAGGTTACATCAACCCTTCAATCAAGTACATACAATTATGATTAGCATAATGTACCAAGTCATTATTCTTATAGGCAATTAGGGTTTATCCCTTAATTGGCACTAATCACTTAGGTACTATTAGGGATTCAACCTTTGTACCTTCATTGATTATCATTACTAATCATCATTGGATCAATGGATCATTCATCATCTTAATTATCAAGAGATTCGATTACATTGGACTTCCATTACATAAGGTATCCAATTGAATTGACCAATTGAATCTTCAATTACAAAAGGTGTCCAAGTGGATTAACCAATTGAGTCCTCAACTGAATTTGACTATTTGAGACCCAAACGGTCTTGGTATTTCAAAGTTCAAACGGTTTGGGATCGTTTGGTCCCAAACAATCTTGAGACCGTTTGGTCCCAAATGGTCTTGAGACCGTTTGAACTCAAACGGTCCTGAGACCGTTTGGTCCAAACCTCCTCAAAACCGCAAGGACCAAAAAGAGTCTCAACCAAACAAATCGATTTAGGGTTTCCAATGTTGGTTCCTTCAACCATTGAATCTATGGAACTACTCATCAATTGGGCCTATAACCATGCTTCAATTGAGTTAATTAGGTCATCCTTCAACTGATTTGACCATCAATTAACCCTCAATTGATCATCAATTAGGGTTTGGATCAATTGGATTAGGGTTTGGAATTGATGAACCTTCAGCATTATACAATGTGAGATTGGTAACTTTGAAACCATTGAACCTTCATCCAAATTGGGCATGACCTGACCCAAAATGGTCTTGAGGTCATTTGGATGACCTCCAAATGGTCTTGAAACCGTTTGCCCATGTCCACATAAAAATCCAAGTCAACCAATTAGGGTTTGGTTCATTGGATTGCTCACCAAATCAACAAATGATTACTCTTCAACTCAATACCTTTAGATCTCCAAACACCTAACCATATGGACCTTCAAAAAGTTAAACATATCCAACCCTAGACCTCCAAACGGTCTTGGGTGATCCCCAAATGGTTTAGAAACCATTTGGGTCAATCAACCCAAGCTTCAAACTCAAACACTTATGAAATCAGCACTCAACCCGATTAGGGATTTGGTGATTGTTGGACCTTCAACTCATGAACCAATTGGAACTAATCAATTATATTTAGTGGATCAATAACCAACATTATTAGAAACAAATTCCCAAATGGTCAACCCTAGTCAACACCTCCAAATGGTCTGAAACCGTTTTCTCTCATGCGGTTTGGTGAAACCGTTTCATCTCAAACGGTTTGAAACTGTTTGCTTCGAAATGGTTTGGGAAACCGTTTGAGCAACTTAGGAGACCGTTTGACCTGGGATTTTTCTTGGATAAACATATAATATGATGTAATCATCGTCCTCCTTAGAACAACCAAGAACAGTAACCGTTTTTCATTGGGATTTCAGCAATGAACCAAAAGAGTTCGGAATAGAAGAAAATAACCAACAAATCATAGAGAACTTGATGCAATATCAATGTTTAAGGGTTAAAGTTATAAAACCCGCCTCAAATCTGATCTCCAATCTCCAAGCTCCACGGCTCTAATGGTGGATGGAGTTCCAGCAACTGCCCAAGGTCCGTTCTTGAGCTATTGGATGAAAAAGATGGCTAGAATTGGAAATCGGGTGAAGAAAACCAAGAATCAAGCATTGCTTTAGGGTTTTCACCATGAATCCGAGGTAGAAGATGATCAAAACCTTACCAACAGGTTGTTTTCCTCTTTCTAATGCTCCTGAGTTCTTCCTTGGTCGTCCAAAAGCAAAGTGATAAGAGAAAAACTAACGAAAGGTCCTTATGTGTATTGGAAAAAGAACATGTATAAGGGATTTTCAAGGAAAGAGAAAATGGATTGTTTTCTTTTAATTCCAAAATAATTTCCATCAAATCCCCCTCCATTTCTTGGCTACGAATACATCTTCATGTTTTTGCAAAACCTCATCATTATCCAAGAATTAATGGAAAAGGAATTAAGTACCTTAACCCTTATAATAAGAATATCCATATTTGAATGGAAATTCTTTTTCTTATTATAATGGTGAGTGGAATTTCACCTCCTTAGGATATGATCGTGCCTTTTCAAGGCCTTAAGCTCATCCACACACATCTGAATTCAACCATTTTAATTTTGGTTGAAAGCCCTTTAATTAATACATTCATTTTTTTTCCTAAATTGAATTAGGGTTTCACTTAGGATTAAATCTTGATTATTTTAATATCAAGATTCTCTCTCCTCCAACTTAATTCAAATGAGGCGCCCCTCTCATTTTATTTACTCTACATGATTCCAAGAAACATTAGGGACCTTATTGAAGTGGTAATTTTCATATTGAACCCTAGGTTTTGGGTAAATTGCACTTTATACCAAAACTAGGTTTTAATGCACAAATATTGTTTTATGAGCTCTTCCTTGGTACTTAGGCTACCACAAGCCATAAATTTGCATCATCTTCATTCTAATGATGCTTTAACACATGAGGAACATATTATCATGCAACATTTGAAATTTAACCCCTCAACTTGGGTAATTTACATTTTAGTCCAAAATAAGCAAATATTGCTTCAACATTGTTTCAACAGGACCAAAATTGAAATATAAGTTTCTCATGAGCCCTAATTACTTTTCACAAGATAAGATTAAACATATAATCATCTTTTTTTAATCAAAACACCTAGGGTTAAAGTGTAACCCAAGTCAAGGATGTTATAAATTATAAACCCCTAACAAGGATTTCATCCCCGAAATCCGAGATAAAGGGAAACATATATTATCCATGCATCATATCATCATGTCCTCACATAACACCTCATTATTATGGAGACACCATAGAGTTTTGATCAACAAAAAGTTATTTCACACAAATTTATCATGGAATGGTTCACATAGAACATATACTCCCATGTTCCTTAGTTGATTCAGTATTTCTCTTTCAAGATCATCATTATATTCTGTCATCCACTTGAGACTATAAGTCTTTTCATACCTTGATTGTGTCATCTCACCTAATAACACCATACTATCTTTCCTTATTGCATGCACTAACTATCTCATTAGTTGTACATTCTCTTATCATAAGGAAAGGTTACTTATCAATTAAGAACTTATCCCAAAGATATCTTCAATTGTTATGTTTATGCAAAACATAAACCCCTAACATATGATGTTCATATTATTTTACATGACTAATTTGATTTCATAATTGACCATTTCACATATTCAACATAAACCATCTATTATTTCTTAGATACCAGAATCTCTTACCTTGGTATCTATCACATGTATTAAAAACACATCACTTGTTTATCTTCCTTTCATCTTGGGACATTACTTGTTACATATATCTTCATCTTGGAGCCCAAGTCCAAGATAAACTGATACCTTTCTAAGTATCCATCACATAAACATCTTTATATTATGCACATCAAGTGTTCTATGATCCACTTGATTGCCATGTCCCAAAAAGAAAAGAAAACAAGGGATCATATTCCTCCTTCTAATCTTATGAGGATTATGCTTTTAATTCCTCATACAAACATGCTCATCTGAGGTTATCTCAGATTTCTCTTTCTTATGCTTAAAATAGGACACATTTATTCATTCCATGCTTCTTATTTCATGATACTCATTAGATTGTATCAGAATGACTGCTTGATCAGGGCAATCAAAAAGATTACAATCTAAGAGTTTCCATACTCACTTTATCATCAATAGTTGTATACCTGGCCAGGGTATATAAATATTGAGATCAAGTAGTATGCACTTACTTGATTTTATGTTTTTCATCTCTTTAGATTTAGTATATTTAATTCTCAGATTTCTTCTGAGTTCCTTTTTCATCTCTTCCCTTTCTTGGTGGAGAAAGAGAAACTTCAAAACATATAAAAGAATATTAAACTGAACACAAATTTCATACTACTATCTCTTCCTCATATCCTTAAAGGATTATATAGATGAACTAAACAAAAACTACTTTTCTTATAGTAGGAAATAGAAGGTAACTCAAAATAGAAAGTTATATCTTGACAAGTCTACCTTTTATAAGATAACTAGCATCTTATCTAACCCAGAACATGGACTTAGTTGTTATTGGTTATTGCCTTTGTCCTTTACTACCAGAAGTAGATGGAATAAACTGTGACACTTGTTTTTGTCCTCTATCATATGCTCCACTGGACTGAGGTCCTTGTGGGTTTTGCATATTATGCCTTGACTGCTGGGTCATTTCACTATTTCTCCTTGGACATTGTTGTCTAAAATGTCCTAGCTGTCCACATTTATGACAAGATCGACCCCAACTTGATGACCCCTGCATATGTGCACTATATTGTGGTTGAATTGGTGAAGATTTTGGTTGTCTGCTGCCACTACTCATTAGTCTTTTTGACTGTGTAGACTTTTTTTTGAGGTTTGTCTCATGTTTCTTTATTGTAGATCTTTCTATCCTCCGTATAGACTCCACAAATGTGGCAAACCTCTCCCTACTTTCTAGGGTAGATGCCTGAATGGACATCTCAGCATTCAATCCTTTCTCAAAACGTCGAATCTTTTCCTCCTCAGTAGCAGCCATCTGGGGGCAAAATCATAAAAGTTCCATGAACTAAACCTCAAATTCACTTATTGACATGGCTCCCTGTCGTACTTTATCAAACTGTGAGATCTTTTCATCTAAATAAGTCTTTGGAAAATACTTATTGACGAATTCTCGATGAAATTCCTCCCAGCCAACCTTTTCATCATTCCTTTTTATTTCTTCTATAGCCCACCAGTGTCCAGCACTACCTTTCAAAAGGTACACTACATGTTTAACTTTGTCAGCCTCTGGGATACTAAGGATCTTAAAGGCTTTTTCTAACTCAGTGAGCCAAAGATCAACATCTGCTGGATCAGATGTTCCAGCATATTCAATGGCTCTGACATGACGTAGTCGTTCAAAGGTCTTACCAGACCCATATCCCTCATTGGGAGTTGGTGCCCTGGGTGTTGATGATGGCATTCTATCTGCCATATACCTTAGTGTGGTCATGAGTTACCCAAAAAGATTATGAATATCTGGGTTTCCTCTCATGACTTCATCAACATGGGGATTTTTAGGCACCGATTCCTCCCTTGCCTGATCCCTTACACCTCCCACTCGTGCAACAACATTGCTCTCAGCAACGTATTCTTCACATCCTTCAGAGATCTTTAAGTTATATATCTTCTTCTGCATAAGCAGAAGACACTATTAGATATACTGAGGTACACTTAAACAGGATCGATACCTTAGTCCCATGTCTATGTAGACTCAACGAATCTAGAGCTCTGATACCACTAAATTGTGGCATCTAACTTATAAGAACGAAATTTACTTAATCGGAAGCGAATCATTTGCAACAGATTAGTGAAAATCACTAAAAATTGAAACTTTTTGCAAACAGATCCACACATAGGAAATCTTTTCATCAAGAACCAAAGTATAATATTTACATTCTGTTCCATAAGTACACAACCTATATTATCTCTTCTCGAGGATTGCAACATCAGCTGTCCTATTCAACATTATATACAGACAACATAAAGCCTCAAGGCATCAAGCCAAAAATCTCAGACCGATTCAATAAAAACACTAACTACTGACTCCAAGGACCTGAGAGTACAAAGACGACGCATAGGACTTTATAACTATATGACTAGACATGCAGTATCTCCACCTGAGATATTACTGTTGTCCTTGATACTGTTGTTGCTGTTCTTTCTCTGCTAAAAGTTTCCTACCTCTTTGTCCGCATCCACCTAAAAACATTGGATCCCACGGGGGTGAGACAATTGTAAATTGTCCCAACGGGAGATATAACTCTCCGCCAAAACATTATTATTGCAGTTATATACATAAAACTGGACATAGAATATGCAATTTAAAGAATTCTCATCTTAAAGCATTGTAACTATCTATGATAGAACAATAGATCAACTTTTCTCTTAATAAGGAATAGAAAGAACATGTATATCATTTATCCTCCATATTATACCGTCATGGCAAACTTCTCTTGTGACAATCATTATCTTGATGTGTCACCCATGAGACATTCTTGTTTCAACTTATTGGCCTTAGCCAATCTGCTAAATAGATTTTAGTTATATTGGACATGAGAGTGTGCATTATCATGTCTTATTCAGACATTGGTCTATACCAATCCTATATAAATATTCCAGTCATTGGATTACACCAATCATGTGCAACTAGTACAATCATTAGACTTATATTATTCTTGTGTATCCATTCCAAGTATTGAACTATGTCAATCCTGTGCAACTATTCCAGGTATTGATCTATGTCAGTCATGTGCATTCCAGGTATTGGGAGTTAGCTAATTCTGTGTTATTATTCCAGGTATTGGGAGTTAGCCAATCTTGTGCATTCCAGGTATTGGGAGTTAGCCAATCCTGTGTTATTATTCCAGGTATTGGGAGTTAGCCAATCCTGTGCATTCTAGGTATTGGGAGTTAGCCAATCCTGTGTTATTATTCCAGGTATTGGTAGTTAGCCAATCCTGTTTTATTATTCCAGGTATTGAACTATGTCAATCCTGTGAAATTATTCTAGGTATTGGAATTTAACCAATACTGTGTTACTATTCCAGGTATTGGGATTTAACCAACCATGTGTTATCATTCCAGGCATTGAAACTATGCCAATCATGTACAATTATTACAGGTATTGATCTATGTCAATCCCGTGCCTCTATTCTAGGTATTGAACTATCCCAATCCTGTAATTTTATTCCAGGTATTGATCTATATCAATCCTGGGTAACCTTTAAAACATTTTGTTACCTCTCACTAGGCAACAACCATACTCATAGCTCATAAGGCCCATAAAGCATCTTGTCACCTCTCACTAGGCAACACAACATATTACTTCATGTAATACAATAGTAACACCTCTATTCCCTCAATAGGGTTAGGGCTTACTATTCATATCATATTATGATTTCTCATGTACCATTACCCAATTTAGGGTTAAGGTTTCCCATCTCACATTAGGATTTCATAGTTATCAAAGTATATCAACTTTGAGATGCTAACTGTGAAGTCTTTCATATCTTGATGTATCACTTACCTCATTACTTCCAACTTTCTTGAGTTATCAGTTTATCTTGGATTAAGGTATTTCCCATCTTAATCCTTTCATCCACTAACCTATCACTCTTACCATGAAGTGCATAGGTTACACATATGAATGGTCCAACTATCTTTAATGATATGGACTCATCTCAAATTAAAGCATTTCTTGCTATAAGGGTATCTAAATTAATCACTTTAGGTATTTTCCCCATCAATGTATTGGTTACCATTCCATTATTTGAATTAGGGTTTCCCATATCATCACTCTTTAATAGGGTTTAGGGTTTCACATACTATCATACTTCATTAGAGTGAGTATTGCATATAACATTACCCTTCATTAGGCTTTCATATATTATTGCCTAAAATTAGAGTGGTGCTTGAGACCGTTTGCTAAAGCAAGTACTTGAAACCGTTTGCTAAAGCACCTTTTGAAACTGCATGGGCTCAACCGGTTTGGGATCGTTTGGTCCCAAATTGTCTTGCGACCGTTTGGTCCCAAATGTTCTTGAGACCGTTTGATCCAAACCTCCTCAAAACCGCAAGGACCAAAAAGAGTCTCAACCAAACAAATCGATTTAGGGTTTCCAATGTTGGTTCCTTCAACCATTGAATCTATGGAACTACTCATCAATTGGGCCTATCACCATGCTTCAATTGAGTTAATTAGGTCATCCTTCAACTGATTTGACCCTCAATTAACCCTCAATTGATCATCAATTAGGGTTTGGATCAATTGGATTAGGGTTTGGAATTGATGAACCTTCAACATTATACAATGTGAGATTGGTAACTTTGAAACCATTGAACCTTCATCCAAATTGGGCATGACCTGACCCCAAACGGTCTTGAGGTCGTTTGGATGACCTCCAAATGGTCTTGAGACCGTTTTCCCATGTCCACATCAAAATCCAAGTCAACCAATTAGGGTTTGGTTCATTGGATTGCTCACCAAATCAGCAATTGATTACTCTTCAACTCAATACCTTTAGATCTCCAAACACCTAACCATAGTCAACCCTAGACCTCCAAACGGTCTTGGGATCATTTGGATGACCTTCAAACGGTCTCAAGACCATTTTCCCATCACATCATCATCAACCATGTCATTCAATTAAAGTTTGGATCCTAGGATTGGTCACCAAATCAGCAATTGATTGTACTTCAACTTAGTGTCTTTGAACCTTCAATTGCTCAACCATACCTGATCCTAGACCTCCAAACGGTCTTGGGTGATAACCAAACGGTCTTGAGACCGTTTGGGTGATCCCCAAATGGTTTTGAAACCGTTGAGTCAATGAACCCAAAACATCAACTTGTTCCAATGCAAAAACAACACTTAGCCGATTAGGGTTAACACCATATCTTTGGACCTTCAAACACTTAACCATATCCAACCCTAGACCTCCAAACGGTCTTGGGTGATCCCCAAACGGTCTTGAGACTGTTGGGGTGATCCCCAAACGGTTTTGAAACCGTTTGGGTCAATCAAACCAAGTTTCAAACTCAAACACTTATGAATTCAGCACTCAACCCAATTATGGTTTTGGTGATTGTTGGACCTTCAACTTATGAACCAACTGGAACTAATCAATTATATTTATTGGATCAATAACCAACATTATTAGCAACAAATTCCCAAATGGTAAACCCTAGTCAACACCTCCAAACAGTCTGAAACTATTTGCTCTCATGCGGTTTGGTGAAACCGTTTCATCTCAAACGGTTTGAAACCGTTTGCTCCCAAACGGTTTGGGAAACCGTTTGAGCAACTTAGGAGACCGTTTGACCTGGGATTTTTCTTGGATAAACATATAAGATGATGTCATCATCGTCCTCCTTAGAACAACCAAGAACAGAAACCATTTTTCATGGGGATTTCAGCAATGAATCAAAAGAGTTCGGAATAGAAGAAAATAACCAACAAATCATAGAGAACTTGATGCAATATCAATGTTTAAGGGTTAAAGTTATAAAAACCACCTCAACTCTGATCTCCAAGCTCCAAGCTCCATGGATCTAATGGTGGATGGAGTTCCAGCAACTTCCCAAGGTCTGTTCTTGAGCTATTGGATGAAAAAGATGGCTAGAATTGGAAATCGGGTGAAGAAAACCAAGAATCAAGTATTGCTTTAGGGTTTTCACCATGAATCCGAGGTAGAAGATGATCAAAACCTTACCAACAGGTTGTGTTCGTCTTTCTCCTGCTCCTGAGTTATTCCTTGGTCGTCCAAAACAAAGTGATAAGAGAAAAACTAAGGAAAGGTTCTTATGTGTATTGGAAAAAGAACATGTATAAGGGATTTTCAAGGAAAGAGAAAATGGATTATTTTCTTTTAATTCCAAAATAATTTCCATAAAATCCCCCTCAATTTCTTGGCCACGAATCCATATTCATGTTCTTGCAAAACCTCATCATTATCCAAGAATTAATGGAAAAGGAATTAAGCACCTTAACCCTTATAATAAGAATATCCATATTTGAGTGGAAATTCTTTTTCTTATTATAATGGTGAGTGGAATTTCACCTCCTTAGGATATGCTCGTGCCTTTGCAAGGCATTAATCTCATCCACGCACATATGAATTCAACCATTTTAATTTTGGTTGAAAGCCCTTTAATTAATACATTCATTTTTTTCCTAAATTGAATTAGGGTTTCACTTAGGATTAAATCTTGATTATTTTAATATCAAGATTCTCTCTCCTCCAACTTAATTCAAATGAGGCGCCCCTCTCATTTTATTTGCTCTAAATAATTCCAAGAAACATTAGGGACCTTATTGAAGTGGTAATTTGCATATTTAACCCTAGGTTTTGGATAAATTGCACTTTACACCAAAACTAGGTTTTAATGCACAAACATTGTTTTATCAGCTCTTCCTTGGTACTCAGGCTACCACAAGCCATAGATTTGCATCATCTTCATTCTAATTATGCTTTAACACGTGAGGAACATCTTATCATGCAACATTTGCAATTTAACCCCTCAACTTGGGTAATTTACATTTTAGTCCAAAATAAGCAAATATTGCTTCAACATTGTTTCAATAGGACCAAAATTGAAACATAAGTTTCTCATGAGCCCTAATTACTTTTCACAAGATAAGATTAAACATATAATCATCATTTTTTAATCAAAACACCTAGGGTTAAAGTGTAACCCAGGTCAGGGATGTTACAGTTTGGATCGGGTCTTATATGATGATAATTACAAGACTTATGCCACTTATGCACATTTTAGGACTAAAGGACTCATAATAGGGCATACAAGACAAGGGTTCACCAAGACATTAGACATGGACAATATGTGAGGTCATATTATTAAGAAATACATAAGATCAAAATACCCATCATTGAGTTCAACATTCTCATATGCATTCAAGTATCAACATAATTCATTATATTGTCAACATATGAGCCGCGTGGGACATCCACATCGAAGGCGTCAAGAAAAATAGTATCAAATCTATTTAGAAATAGGAATGTGTGATAAGATTGACATTGAGAGTAGGGAACAGGCATAACAAGCAAGTCAAGTGTCACACTAGGTCATCAAGTGGACTTAGGTTTACAAACACCTATAGCATAAGAAGGGTTGATCATTAGGCTTTAGTGTCCCAAAACATCATAGGGATTCTATGTTTAAGGATCTAGTAGAGTGTGATGCACAAAAGAGATAAAGGTCGACAATTAATTAAGGTACAACCATTTAATGGCATACATGTATCACATTCATGTAGTTTGTGTCACATGAATCAAACCTCAACAAAAGGGACATTAAGGGTTGATCTTAAAGTCATGGAAAGAACAAGGCTATGGATTTCAAGTTACAATAAGCATAAAAGCAAAAATGAACAAAGTTCACCATATTTATATTCAATCTAAAGTCACAATTTTGCGATTAGAGT
This sequence comes from Alisma plantago-aquatica, assembly GCA_963693085.1. Taxonomy (NCBI): domain Eukaryota; kingdom Viridiplantae; phylum Streptophyta; class Magnoliopsida; order Alismatales; family Alismataceae; genus Alisma; species Alisma plantago-aquatica. The sequence goes on along the minus strand of OY856413.1, from coordinate 244,428,277 downwards.
CATTAATGAGCAATCGGGGCGATTAGGGCCCTCAATTAGTTCAAATGTACACAAAAGGTGTTGATATGATGATTAAATAACTAGAAGCGCATCAAAGGTACAATATTTGTCACAATATTGCATTAAATGTGGTCAACATACTCAAAGGTTACATTTCAAGAAAATTTGTGAGATTAGAAGTTGTTTTAGGGTATCCAAGAGGTCCAATGGGTAGATCTTGTTGAGCTTATAAATTGGATATAGGTTTGCTAGATTTGGACAAGGGAGAAGTGAAGTTATCTATTTGTCAAGTTTTTACGTCAAAACTATATGAAATTGAAGTTTAGGCATCACGTGGTTATATGATGGTGGGCCGTAGATCTTTGATCCAATGACTGACATGGGTGCACTTGGTTCCCTCTCACATGGGTGGTTGTTGCACCACTCATGGCCTCTCTGAGTCACTTATGGTTGCTATAGAATGGTAAAAGCTTTATTTGATCTTTTGGAAAAGTTACAATGCACTCTCTTTTATAGAATAAGAGGGAAAGGGAGGGCCAAAACTAGGCATTAGGGGGTAAATGTAAAGCTAAAGACAAGATAAGTCTTAAGAACATAACAAAACACACAACACAAGATAACAAAACACATGATGACACATAAAGCATATATAATAATACTCCCCCTCAAGCTGGAGCATAAATGTCAGTCATGCCCAGCTTGTCCACTAGTGTAGTAAAGCAAGGCTTGGGAAGTATCTTGGTAAAAATATCAGCACCATTGTATTCTGTCCGAAGATAAGGAATACAAATATGTCCATAAAGAAATGCTTCTCTGACAACGTGGCAATCCACTTCGATGTGCTTTGTGTACTAATGGAAAGTGGGATCACTAGAAATAAAGGTGGCAACTTTATTATCATGTGCATAGAAATAGGATCATAGTCAGAAATATCAAATTCCTTAAGGAGTCCTTGGACCCACATTAGTTCACATGCAGTGTGAGCCATAACCTTGTATTTTGCTTCAGCACTGGACTAGAAAACCACAATTTGCTTTCTACCACACCATACAACTAGGTTCCCGCCAATAAAGGAACAATATCCAAAAGTAGATTTTCGATCAGAGTCAATAAATCCCAGTAAGTTTGTAGTACCCATTTCTACAATATAGTAAACCTTTTCCAATAGAAGATTTCATATATTTAAGAATGTGACACACACCATCCCAATGGCATTATTGAGGTTTGTCCAAATACCTACTAACAATTCCAATATCAGTAGTAATAACTGCTCTTCTCATGGTGAGATATATAAGCTTACCAACTATTCATCGGTATTGATAGTTATCAGGGTATGGAGGTGAAGATTCACCATCCCAATTGGCATTAAGATCAAGAGGAGTACCAATATCTTTAGACCCAAGCATACCTGCTTCTATCATAAGGTCCAACATATATTTGCATTGTGAAAGGCACCCCAGAAGATGAGTTGGAAACTTCAATTCCCAAGAAGTATCAGAGTTTACCTAAATCTTTAGTAATAAAGTGTTGTTTGAGATATCATTTGGTAGCTGCAATACCGTCAGAATTATCATCAGATAAAATGACATCGTCCACATAAGCAATAAGCGCAACAAACATGTAGCTGATTTTTTTAGTAAAATTAGAATCATCAGAATGTGAACACCAAAATTGAAATTTAAGCAATATCTGGCTTAGTTTATCAAACCACACCCATGGGCTTTGTTTTAGGCCATATACCACCTTCTTGAGTTTGCAGACTTCGGAACTCTCCCCTGACTAACAAAACCAGGTGGTTGCTTCATATAAACTCCTTCATGTAGGTCACCATACAGGAAAGCATTTCTGATATCAAGTTGAGGCCAAAAAATTTATTGATAGATGCAAAGATAAGTACTCTCACAGAGTTGAGGCAGGTGATAGGAGAGGAAGTTGTTGGGAAATACGGGCATAGAGTATAGCAGCGGAAACAAAAAAATTATCTATTTGTGCTCCCATAACAGTAAGATTTCGTCAACTACTATGAAATAGGAAGGATGGTTTTAGCGAGTTATACATGGTCATGGAGCAAGTATAGTGACAAAACTCACTTCTTTGCAACTGCTGACAAGTTGCACTTAGACGGTGGTTGTGAAGCTCATGGTCTTCACCACGAACAACGCCTACGCAACCTCTGCAGTGACTCCAGTGATCTTGCCACAGACTATAGGCTAACTTTACTCTTTGAGTAGTAGTGAAAGGACTCTTGCCTCTAGAGTAGTCCACACAGACCAACTAGAAATCATGCCGTTCACCAAGAATGAAAAAGAAGAAGTTGTACCTCCTGTTGGTGTACTAGTCACCAACATGTTCTCCCATAACAATAACTTTTTAGTTGTTCTCTCTCGTTGGCTATCCCTCCTTTTTAGGTAGGATTTGTTCGGGCTCTTTTGGTACCACAACCAGAGAGGACAACAGTTGTCAGAGGAACTGATTCTCAGTTCTTTGTGTTGTGTCTTGGGAAGCCCCTAGTACCCCTCCTTTTATAGGTGGGGTTTGAGTCAAGGTTCCCAACATGTATGAGATTGTGTGGGAGTGAAAAGGACCAGAAGAACTTGAACTTTTGCAGCCAACAATAGACGAAATGGTCGTTTCGCACACCCAGATGGTCATTTGGTGTGTGAGATGGCCGTCTCGCACTACCAAACGGCCGTTTGTTAGTTTCCCAATCGCACACAAATTTGACAGTTTTGATTCCAATTAATATACATATTAATTTTACTTGCTCCCCAAGTATATGTAATTGAAACTATTCAGGAAACATCCCAAACCTTCGTTCAACCCCAACTGGGCCATCTCACCCAAGCGAGACGCCCGTCTCACTAACCCAGACGGCCGTCTGGTGAGTTGAGATGAGTCAGTTGGTTCAATCATATTGAACTGGTTGGTTCAAGGGCAGAACTAAGCCAATTCAATCCTTGATCAGCCTGATCACCCAAATGACCATATCAACACTTGAGATGCCCGTCTCGCTGCCCAAACGGCTGTGTCACTAGTGAGATAGTCGTTTGGCAGACCTAGTCATCCATTTGAGTGATCAATTGTGCAAATTGAATACCTAAACACTTTAGTAATCAATCCAATTGTCGTTCAAAGTCAAACTCCTTTTGTATATGAGTTCCTATGTGTGTGACCTATATGTCCCATATCATGTTGGCAATGAATGTCCATAACTACCTTATGACATCACAAGTAGAGAGTGGTGCCTAGTTGCATATTAGTGCTACCCAAGTGAATAGAAAGTTGGAGAACAACTTCAACCTACAATCTGTGTAAGGTGTTGCAGTGATTGTATAATTCCATTATATCCAATATCCAGAATTAACTTGAGGCATGGTTGTTCATCCTCTCAATGTTCAATCCATGTTTCTTGAACCAAGACCAGACCGTCTGAGATAATGTGACCTCAATATCATAAATTGATTCACATGTACATGTACATGCACATGCATTTTTTAGTCTCGCTTATCAAGTGGTCAGGATATCATAATCTAGTAGGAGGAACAAATTTTATATCTATCACTCATAGTCTATCCCCATGTGTCAAAGTCACCCAATCATCACCCTTATAACAACTCATGTTTCAAGATTGTGTTTGATGTTGTCAAAGCATACCCAATGACATGTGATGAATGCAGTGGTTTTCGGTCTAAGAATCAAAATCACCACCTTCACTGTAATAGATGATTATGACCACAAAACCATGTGTCACTTTCAAGGTAGGTTTGTCTGATACAATGTTCCCTAACATGTATTTGTCTGCTTGGTTTGATATTGACATATCATGGTGTAAGGAGGCGGGATCACCCCCTTACTTAAAAATTTTGAAGAATTGACATTCATTCCAAACACTCTCAGAGGTATGATGGAATGGGCATAAATTTTCGAAATTGATTAAACATTGGTATACAAAAGACCACTAGAAAGCAGCTGAATAAAAAAATGACTATATTCAATTTTGATAAAAGATTACACAAGTACATCAAAATCTCCCACTAGGGTTTACAGCAGATACAACAAAAAGGATCTAGATAGAGAGAAGTCTAAACTACTACAATCTTGTCTCCAAGAAACATCTCCATCAACCGATTCCAAGCCGAAAGCTAATATCTTCCTTGTCTTATCCATCACCTTGCTCAACACCTGGGTGGTTGGGAAGGCACCCTGTTAAAAGGGAAAGGGAAGAAAAGTATGTGTCCCAAAACTAGTCTAGGATATCAAGATAAGTAAAGCAAATAAAAATAGGTTAGGGTTTATCATATGATGAAGATAACAAGAGTATGAGGCTATATATCAAAGAAGCTTGCCATTAACAACTATAATAAAAAAAAGATTTGCATGTAAGATAATTATGTCTACCTAACTAAGTAGGGTTGAGGCACATACCGGACCTCTAACCTTAGGTGAGGGGAGAATAAGACATTCTCAGTCACCTACAATATTATGGGGAGAATAAGACATTCCCTAGGGTGATTATTTACATGCCCTCTGTGGGTAGTTGTACATAAGTACTGCTACTTTAAATTAAATAGAACATAAATCCACGTGCTATAAAAAGTAGTCATGGAAAGAATAATCATATGAATCGATAAGCATGGTAGTGGGGTACCAAGACCCAACAATAATGTTACAAAATTGATTTACGAGGCAAGTATAACAAAAGATTCAAGAGTACATAAAATAGGGTTTAATAAAGCCTCATTATAGAAAAATAGGTTAAGGCACAATTATTCCCAACTTAAGGTGTAAATGAACATACATAAAGAGGGATTGCACATACCTCTCTTATTGATATTAATTACTAACTTTCACCATTTTAATTGAGTCCAAATTCCACTTTGCCTATTTTCAATGTATTAACATGTATTAGAGTACATAGTGCACATTAATGTATAGAAACCCTAATTTTAGAGTTTTTTTAGAAAAACTCAGATTTAGATTTTGAAAATATCACCAATGAACTTATTAGGTTCTCCTGATGAAGAAAACATATTTTTATGTTAATTTTGGAGTTATGATGATTAAGATGTACTTTTTATGGATTTTATGCATTAAATTCATTTTACAAAAATCACCCTTCATCAAACCATGAAATCAGACCTTGAAAATATTTTTATTAGATAGAGATTAATTTTAAAATTCCAAAACATATTTATTTTTCAAATTTGGATAAGCAGATTAGAATATATGAATTTTTCAATAATGACCAATAGGAAATTGCCACATCATCAAATCGATCGAGATAATTGAAGAGAGAGGGAGAGGGAGAAAACACCATTTGACCCTAGATAAGGTTTGAATTTGCATAGGTAACCAAAATAAAGCTTCTAGAGAAGGTAAAAAAAGCAAGAAACCAAAACCCTAGAAGAACATGGTAAAAAGAGATGGAAATCATCGATTTTAAACATAGAAGCACGAGTTTTAAGCATCTAGTAACCAATATATGAGAAGGGGGTTAACAAAACTTGCCTCTAGGAAGGTAATAAGGTCCAAATAGAAAGGATCTCGAGATCATAAGGTCTGGTTGCTCCAAGCCAAGCTCCTTTCTTGAGCAAAGATCACCTTCTCCACTTTAGAGGTGCAAACCCTAGCAAAATAGCATGGAGATGAGATGTTTTAGGGTTCTAGGTGGAGTTTTACCATGGAAGGTCATGGTTCTGACCTGGAAGAAGGTGGGAGGAATAATAACAACATGAAAACAGGGAAGGAAAGGAGGATTCTTACTAGTTTTGGTCAAAATCACCAAGAGGAGCTTAAGAAATCCTAAATAGAGAAATTTGAAATCCTAGGAGCCTTCTTCACCAAGGTAGGCACCCTCTTTTACCTTGGGATAGCAACTTTGTGGCAAAACATAGAAGGGATGATGCTCTAAGTTGTGGGAAAGAGAAGGAGAGGATTGCTTCTTGGATTGGGAGGTGGAAAGGGGTAGGCATGGCTTTATAAAGAAGGGGGCAAGCATGAGGTGTCTATGTGACTTTCCATGTGTCCTTAGGCTAAGGCTTCATGACCATGCAAGAGGACAACTCATGGACTCTTCTTGTATATCAAAGGTTGGTCCTAAGAGCCCCTGGAGCCTTCTAGGCCATCCCCACCGTCCTTCAAACAAAGAAATAACCTCATTGATTGATAGCTTTTAAAGATAAGCACATTTATAAAGAGGGTAATCCCTATAATGCCCTTGGAAAGTAACACCTTCAAATCAAGGTGCAACTAGGTGCCTCATGGTTCAAAAACTCGACAATGGTAAGGGAATATCTAAATACTATAATGCATGTGACAATTTACAAAGAAAATCTCCGAATTGGGTAAATTGCATAAAAGTCCAAAATGTGCATATAATTACACAACTTGCACAAACAACATCCAAATCGAACCAAATTTGAAACTTAGGCTCATTTTATGTTTTTAAATCACATAAAAAAGTTATATTAAGGTTTATATCACTTAATTATGGTAATTAAGATTTCACTAAGGTATTTGTGCATAAACCCTTATATTGGTGCAATTAGTGAATAAATGTTCACTAAACCACTATAAATTCCACTAATTAAATAGAAAGGCCAATAAGGATAAAAATGAAAGGAAAATATGGGAAAGAGTTTTAAAAGACACAATTCTAAAATTTGGTATGTCACACATGGCTAATGATATTTAGTCATCAACCAACTCACACTCTCATCTTATGTGTTATTGGCGTCTATCAACCTTCCACAATAACAACCGATCAGGGACATAATGAGAATATGTATATGTACTCTTAACATCTGTATGATCTCATCCATAAGGTTAGTAACTTGACAACATACGTCATTGAGTAATATAATTCTCTAGACATTCACTTTATATCTTCATTATCTCATAACTGAGTGAAACATATGAATTGGAAGCTTGCCTTTTATGTATGTGATTATTAATTGAATCTTTTTAGGTAATTATGGCATGTCAATCATCATATGATTGTCTCTATGGGAATACCTTACCAACATATAGGTCTTATGGTCTCGTGGGTTCTATTTCCATATCTTGACGCTAGGCAGGATCATGAAGAGCTTGTATAGTGTTCTTTGGCACAAAAATAGTAGAAAGAATAGTAGTATAACATGCAAAGCTAGAACCAAGATTAGTGGTAGAGCATAAATTATTAATCAGATGTTGAGTACATGATCGAACACCTTTCCATAGGTTGATAGGAAGATATAGGTCAAAAAATACATGGGGTGTTGTGACCTATCGACGAGGGGGGAATTGGTTCTTGAGGAGCCAGAGGGGGATATATAACCATGGGTCTTCTTGTAGACACCTCTTCAGTTTCGTCAATGTGATCATGTTCTACTACCTCAGGCAGAGGAGTAGGAACCACTAGATCACTAGATAAAGTAGACCATTCATCATATTAGTACACTGTGTTTTCAAAGAGCACAACATCCGCATTCACAAACCACATTGTCTATTGACTGGATCATAACACCAATATCCATTCTAAATTTGGGAAAATCCCAAAAAGATACACTCAATGGAGTAGGGGTCAAGTTTGCAAATCCCAAGCCAGATATCCTTAACAAAATAGGTGTTGCCAAAGATGTGTGATGGAACAAAAAACAAAGGTGCATCGAGATAAAGAAGAGATACAAGGACCTAAATATGTAACATAAAAGAAGGCATGCAGTTGATTAAGTAGTGCATTGTAGAAAAAAATTCAACCAAATGTTTGGGGACATGATAGTGAAGAAGAAGTGTTTGTGCTACATCGAGTAAATGATGATTCTTCCATTCTAGCACACCATTTTGTTGTGGTGTGTAAGAGAAAAAAGTTGGATGAATGGTACCCCAAGATTTAGAAAGATGATCGACATATTTTTGCATAAACTCTAAGGCATTGTCAATTCATAAGTTTTTGACAACAATTTTTAGTTGGGTTTGGATATCACTAAAAAGGTGGTGATAGTTTGCAAAATGGTACTACGATCCTTTGGTAAAACCAACCAAATTGTCCTGGAATAATCGTCAATAAAGGTCATAAAACAGTGATATCCATACAAGCTAGAAACAAAACATAGACCCCAAATATCAGCATGAACAATGTCAAATATGTTTTTGGAACTAATTTCTTACTTCTTATGAAAAAAAATAGATCTAGTTTGTTTGCCAAACTGGAATGTTTCACACAAAAATTATTTCTTAGTAATATTTGGAAATGAACAGCGGAGTGTAGCAGTATAAGGATGTCCCAGATGATAGTGTCATTGTAGACTAGTCACTGAAGGAGATAACAGAGCAACAATATATTATGGTTCATCCAGGTAGTACAGTCCATCAGGCCCCTCATGGCCCAAACCAATCCTCTTCCTCATACGAAGATCCTAAAACACACAACCCTCAGGGTCAAAAGTAATCGAGCACTTAAGTCTCTTAACAATTTTACTAATAGCTAGTTGATTAAGACGATAGGTGTTAAGGGCAGGCTTTTAGATAGAGATATAGTTCCAATGCCATAGACAACAAATTGAGTCCCATCTGTAACAGACACAAGAGAAACTTTTGTAGTCTTAAATAAGGTAGTAAAAAGTTTGAAACAACCATAAATATATACAGATATGCCAGAGTCAGTGACCCATTTGTTTTTATTGATAGTAGTAGGATATGTAAGTAAGGTAGAGGAACCTCCTTCTATAGCAGTTGTTGGCAAGGAATGCGCTTGGAGGAGTTTTTCGAACTTTGAGCAAATCCACTAAATTGTACATTTAGAGCTTGAGGCAGTAGTGGTTGAATCTTCACAGGGATAAGAGGAGACCTGTTTCACCCAGGTAGGTTTACCATGCTTTTTCTAGTAGTGATCCTCATCATGGTGCATGTGTCTGCATAAGTTGTAGAAGTGGTTGGCAGGAGATGTTGAGGTTGACCTCATCCAGGGCCTGAAGGAGGACCTCTTCCAGGAGCACGTACAAAACAACCTCAACCACATCCACGTCCTTGACAAAAATTAGGGGAGCGAACCACAAGGATCAAGTGATCAAAAGAAATAGTAGGCAAGGAGGCCATAGAAGGAAGGCATTGAATGTGCTTGAGAACATCCTTGAGTGTAGGTAAGGGCTCACTAGATAAGATTTGGTCTACCACACCTACAAAGGAATGAGGCAAACTAGCCAGAAATTGGACAAGTTGAAGTTTGTCGCGTTGCCGTTGAACTTCTTTGATATCATCAGTGAGTGGATGATATACTCCAAGTTCAGTCCAAAGTGCCGAAAACCAACTGTAATAATATTTTACATATTCGTCAGCGGAATGTTTCATTTTAGCTAAGTTTTTGAAGATATCAAAGACCATCTTTGGGTTTTGTTGATGTGAGTACACATGGGACAGTTGATCCCACATGGCTTTGGCATTTTGCAGGTGAAGAAGAGATCGATTGGTTTTGGTTCAGTGTTGTTCACCATCCACGTCATGATGCCAGAATTATCTTGGATCATTAGTTGTAGGCATGTTTAGCTTTGTCATCCGCCAATACATAAGGAAGATCCTTGACAACAAAAGAGATGTGAGAGTAATGTCCTTGGGCTTTGACATAAAGTTTGAATGATGTTGCCCAAAGATGGTAATTTGATCCATCAAGTTTCACAGTTGTAACACACAAGTTTCGTGAAGGATCGGTAGTCTCCATGGAAGCTACAGAGATGGACCTTACAAAGATGCAGTAGACGTGGTACAAAAGAGAAAATTTGGATGATAAGATCTAAAAAACTTGCAGTGGAACAACAACAACAACAGAAAATACCAGCAAATTAGGAGTAGATGTTGACAACCTGCATATGGGTAGAGGAAGCAGCGGCCAGACCCAAGGAACCCGCATAGGGACATAAGATAATAGCAGCAAATCTAGATCAACAAATCTGAGAAACCCACATAGGGGGAGTAAATAGCAGTAGTTGGATCAACACATCCAAAAAACATGCATATGGGCAGTAGAAAGTAGTAGTTCTAGATCAACAGATCTGGAAAACCCACATAGAAATAGCAGAGATAAGAAAAGACCTACACCTCCATGGTGTGAGATTCACTCCACCATGTGGCGTAGGCATGAAAAGAGGTGAGACCTTTTAGGTTTCCAACATGCTATTCTGGGACTAATTGGAAGAGTAAGGGATGAAATGAAGGTCGATGGGTGATGGGTTACAGGTCGACGATGTGGAGGTTGATAGGGGTAGAGGTTGATGGGTTATAGGTCTATGGTGGTGATGGAAGGTGAAAGATTCATGGTAGGTCAATGGGTTGATAGGTCAATGGATGAATGGTCGATAGGTGGAAGATGAAGGGTTGGTCGATGGGTGGAGTTCAATGCATGGAAGATGAAAGGTTGGTCGATGGTTGGAGGTCGATGGGTGGAAGAGGAAGGGTTGGTCTATGGGTGAAGGTCGACGGGTGGAAGATGAAGGGTTGTTTGATGGGTGGAGGATGGAAGGTTGATCGATGGGTGGAAGAGGAAGGGTTGTTTGATGGGTTTAGGTTGATGGATGGAGGTCGATGGTAGGAGGGTGGTGGTGATGAAGGTTATCAAGGGAGAGCATGACTAGGTGGTGGGAATGGTGGAGAAGGTGGAAATTGTGGCGGTAGGGGGGTCGATGGTAGGGGAGGGGAGGTTGATGGGTGGGCTTAGGGAGGATTGAACACATCTGATACCATATAGAATGGAAAAGATTTATTTGATTTATTGAAAAAGTTATAATGCACTCTCTTTTATAGCACAAGAGAGTAAGGGGGAACTAGAAACGAGTAATATGGGATAAAGGTAAAGTTAAAGACAAGATAAGTCTTAAGCACATAACAAAACACACAACATAAGATAACAAAACATACAACACAAGATAGCACATAAAGCATATATATGAATAGTTTTCCGAACGTGTCACAAACCAGCTGTGTAACATCCTAGGATTTGAGGCCTTGGATAAGATCATTTTAAAAGGAATGATTGGACTACCCATATCACCAAGGTGCACCTCCTTTTCCGGGAGCCTATCACTAAAGAACTCCATAGTTAAGCATGCTCATCTTGGAGTAGTACTAGGATGGGTGACCAGTCGGGAAGTTGACCCCGGCTTGCGCGTGAGTGAGGATAAAGTGTACAGTTAAGGCTAGTGGTAATATGTGGGGCCATTCGTCATTCCTGAAACTCTGCTAGAGCCTTCGATAGTGGGCATGGGCATTAAAAAGGGTATCAGAGCCATAACCCCTCTAGCAGGTGGGCCCCGCATGGGCATGTGGCATGCCAATCTTGAGTCGTACGGTCCAGACATGTAGGAAAGGGTTGTCCATGGTTGACGTAGCCACCCTTGTGTTGGTATTCTATGATCGGGAGCTGGGTGTCCATGGTCCATTGTGGGTCTGCACTGAAATGGGGTCAGATTATGAGGCCATATAGTTGAGCCTTGATGAGGACGTCAAGAGTCTAAGTGGGGGAGATTGTAACATCCCAGGATTTGAGGCCTCAGATAACATGATCTTAAAAGGAATGATTGGACTACCCATATCACTAAGGTGCACCTTCTTTTTAGGGAGCCCATCACTAAAGAACTCCAAAGTTAAGCATGCTTAGCTTGGAGTAGTACTAGGATGGGTGATCAATCGGGAAGTTGATCCTGGCTTGCACATCAGTGTGGACAAAGTGTGCAGTTAAGGCTAGTGGTGATTTGTGGGGCCATTCGTCATTCCTAAAAACTCTACTAGAGCCTTGGGCAGTGGGCCCGGGTGTTACAGACTGGCTACACTCGTGGCCGCTCCATGTCTCCTATAGACGCCAAGAGTGGTAGGGACCCGCCTGCATGCCACATGTTGGATTTGACAGTCTAGATAACTTGAACCATTGTGGCCCATGTGATCGACGGGCCAGGGTATCCTCCCTCCTGCATATTGTTACCTCAGACGTGAACTCTAGATGTGGTAGCACTGTCGTCAGACTAAAGGCATCTATGAGATCTTCGACCCACTAGGCTTGAGGAAGACGTTGTTTGACCTTAGTGTGACCAAGAAAAGTCGAAGGGATCTCTATATGTCATTGGTCCAACCCAAGGCGAGCTCTCTAGCTTCACTGGAGATTTGTCCAGCTTGGAATTTGATGCAACTAGTCGGTGTTGTGAAAAGGAGGTAAAGAGAAGGGGAAAAAGGGAGAAAACAAGGGGGTGAAGTGAGACACGGTGAACTACGACAAGAATGGTCAAAGAGAGGGGCTTAAAATGGCCCATCTTGAGGTTGCTCCGTCATTGTTGGGCAAGGTTCAATGACAAAGTTGGTGGGTTTGTAAAAAAGTGGGAGACAATAGGAGAGCCATTGTATCCCTTACAAAAAAGAATTAACTATTGAGATTGGGGCCGCATTAGGGTTTTGAGGAACTTTGATGGCAATTATCTTGTGTGCATTAGGCATAATAAGGCTCAAATATCGCACAAAAATGAGATAAACTGACTTGTCTTCAAGAGTCCATGACTTGGGCCGCTGGATTCAAAATTGAAAGATATACAATATGAAATACATTGGATACCAAGAAGGTCACAGTGATGAGGTTCAGTCTTAGTTAACATATGGTGAGTCATTAAAGCATAAAAATTAATTCAAATTTGCAATTTGAGGCCACACAATGTGAAACTTATCACTGAAGTGACCAAATTAGAGTGCTACCACACTCAAATAATGAATTTGACATTAGATTGAGTAAGAGGCCACTTGATGAGAGAGAACGGGTACAAAAAAGGAGAGAGAGAAAGTCATGTTATCACAAGTGCTTAATTTAATTAGTTTGATAAGTAATGGAATGATTTCTTTTAATAAACAAAATGTTACTTAGAGTTCATATCTATGGTATGAAAATTCAAATATAATAATTGAAATGGAATAGGGTGAACTGAATTGAGATGGTTGGTAATGTGTAAATATCAATCAAATAAATTTGAGAAAATAGTTAATCTATTTACTTTACATTTATTTGGAATATACAATAAAATCATACTGTCAAGGATTTAAATGAGAGAAAGCCATCATAGAGTGAAAGAATCTAATATTTATAGATATAAATGAAGGGAAACCCAAGGAATTGACTAGGTGTATCTAAGAACATAACATTAACCCAAGTATGATGAGTAAAGTGTGGTATGAATGAAAAATTGTGTACTATGAATGCTTATGTTTTCAAGTTAATCTATATTTGAGGAAATTTATATGTAATAAGTCATGGATTGTATAATAAACATTACTTGGACAGAATAAATGACAAAGTATGATGGCATTGTTGCAGGTTGCAATACTATTGTGTATATTAATGTAAAGCCTCACAGGGAATGAATTCATGGGAAATGTGATGGGGTTGAAGTGGCATATAATGATTTGCATACGCTAAAACCTTAATAGGGCAAATGTTTTAGAATGAGATTATATCTCAATATGATAGCTTACTGATGATGATCCACATGGAATGATATGTCATTCGAAAAAAGATATGTATACTACAAATTGTAGTTTGTTGTGTTGCTTGTTACACTGATTAATGTTTGTCTTTTTCATTAACGCTAATATGATTTATTCCAATCCAGTTATGTTGAGATACATAAAAGTGTCAAATGATGAAATGAATTCTCTTTGAGGTGAGTAAGATGATTAAGTTACAAGTGAAATGATGAATTATTTAGTCAGGTGGTCTGGACACTGTGAGTTTCCTCAAGGTCCATATAAGGAAATGAAACATACCCCGTTGTAGTAATCATATAATTAAGAGAAGGAATTTTGGCGTGTGGTTCTAGACATTGAAGTGGAGATCACCAAGATCTAATGATGTGTCACACTGTGTGATTTTGACCCCAAATTTTCTATTGTGAAATTATGTCCATAGGGAGTAGACTTTGATGATGTGAAAAATGAGAGACATGAGATATGTTTTAATGTGTGTCATTATATTTTGTTTGTTACTATCTTGTGTACCTGAGATGATGACTTGATGGTATAGGTTGAATGCCATGTCTTAGCCTCTTTAGGAAACCATATGGTAGACCATGGATTATTGTAGTAATATTGGGATGGTTGACTAAACCTTAAGATAATGACAGTGAGTCATTGACATGAGAATCATGCATGGTGACTTGTACTTGGTCAGGTACGAGCAAAATAGATCTAGGCAAAATAAATAAAAGATGACAACTTATGTAGAATATGATATGATTGTTATATTAATTATACTACTGGTTGATAAACCTATTCTACTTGAATATGTTTCTTATTTTTGGAGATATATTATTCTTTTGTTAGTTATAATAGTATCTTCTTCTTATCATCCTAGTATGATATTTAATCATAAACTTCAACATTTATTCTATGGTGGATTTGATATCTACTCTTTCTTTATGATTGTGCTTTAATTGTCATTTGATAAGTATGTTTGATACATATGTCTTATGTGTTGACTTGAGAGTTATACATTGTCCATATTTTTATAATGGCTTAACCATTCCATTCATATGTATATAATATGTTTGTTTACGATTGATTTCAGGCTTTAGGTACAAGAAAAGGATCAAATTACACAAGGCCTAGCCTATTCAAGTTCAAGTCAAAAGCAATGCAAGTGTGCTTTTTGGGAAATCACTCTAAATCACCTTAGATTAATTTTGTAATCACTTGTATTGATGATATGACATGTAACTAAGATGGGAAAAAAACCAAGGACACATAATTCCAATGTTTGGTCACTCATAAATCAATTTGGAAAATTTATAACAGACTATTTTTCTATCGAGTTGGAAACTCAATCGATCCAGTGATGAGTTGTTTGAAATGATCAATCAGTCGAGTTGCACATTGATAAAACTCGACCGACCGACTCACTGACCAAAATTGATTTTGGCTCATCGGTCAAGTTTTCCAGAACAAACTCGACCGATAGTTTGAAAATTGACTTTGTCGGTTAGTGGATCGGTCGAATTACCTTTATTGAAACTCGATCAAATGTACTATACAAAAATGTAGAAAAAGTGATTATAATCATTGGAGATTTGTTGTGAACAAAAATAGATCTGTTGAAAGTTGTAAAACAACTATTTTTCATTCTTAAGTGATCCCACACTCAAAGGAACATCCCTGACTATAAATAGGACCCTTTGGAGTTCATTCCAAGTTTGGTCATTCATGCTATCCTAAGTCCTTGTTATAGTTTAGTGTGTTACAACCCTTTGAGCCCCTTTCTCTCACTCATTTACAAAGCATTTCATGATTATGAGTGAGTTAGGTATGTTGTAAGAGAGCTACCTCCATGTGCTTGTAAAGCTCTCATTCCTTCTGTAAAGACGTGAAACCACTCCTCTACTAGAAAGAAAAGACCACATCCCTTGAACCAAACACCACCAAATATTTTTTGCCAAAGGGATGGAGATCAATTCTTTCAACATGTATGTATCATTACACAATTAGTATCAGTGGAAAATATCATTATCTAACAATTTACAAAGCTTGATAACATAGTACATCACTTCACCACACATAGGTGTCTAAAAGGAAAACTAAACATATAAGCCAAAGATCAAGCCGAGGGTCATCTAACCACTTCTCCAAGTCTCCCAAAAACTCATCTACAAGGTTGATGTTGAAGTTCTCCTCTCCTTGATCTAACCTGGGGTTGGAAGCATACCCCACAATAGAAAGGAAAAGAGGATATCAGCAAAAAGTTGGTATGCGTATACTAAAAGAAAACTTGAGCAATATATGGCAACAAGGACATCAAGTATAAATGCTTCCCATGCAAAAGAAAAGGACTACCCACATGGGCATAAAACATAAGATTCGTCATCATCATAAAGAATGATACTTGCCATAATTAAAACAATAAAGTAGTGCCACATAAGCACATGTCATAACCATCATCCTGCATGCATGTGAGATAAGCATAACACTAGAATATTATAAGAGACAAGGTTGCCAAGAATCACACATCTTGAACCTAGTGAGACATGGGGCAAGAATCACACATCCTACCCTAACATGGGGAATCACACATCCACCACCCAAACATATATATAAAATGGTCCAGGAATCACACATCTTGCCCTGACATGAGGAATCACACATCCACCGTCCAAAATATCACAATGTTGCCATAAATCACAATGAGACAAAACCAGTGCAATTATACTACTCTAGGGCTACTGAATCACATAGCAGGTAAATGTAGAGGCAAGTAGAAAAGTATAGTCAAACATTATACAAGATTTTTCATATCACACAATGGACAACATATGAAACCACCAATAAACCTCCAGATAACAGAGGGCATATACCATCAATGAGATTATCATGTACCATATCACAAGGTAGGAACCAAAAGAATATCCAAGATCATAATCAAGATAGTTCACATGAACCATGATAACAAGAGATACACATATTGTGTAGGTCAAATTCAAGAGAATGAATAGATAGGTGATTTTCTCAATATAGAGGAATAAGGGGTACAACATACCTTAACATCAGAAATCAAAGTCCAAAGCACTTCTAGATCCAAGTATAGGTCACCAACGAGCCTATTAAACACATATACAATTTTTATGTCAATTTCATACACATTAACCAAACCCTAAAAACCACCTTTTTATTAATGTGTGTATTAGATTATGAAAATTGCTCCATATTGTAGCTCATGTTATTAGGAGACCAAAACATATTTGATTATATTTTTTTGAAATATCAATATTTAGTTATGAATTATACAAATTATTAACTTATTAATTAGATCCATTAAAATCAGCTCTTTAAAACATGAGATTCAGGCGATACAAAACCAATACCATTAGAAAGATTGCATTTTTCTGAACCCAACAACTATTTTTACGTATTTTTCTGATCATCCATTAATTATTTATTAATTTTTTAAACATCAACCAATCGGAAAATTACAAATCGTAAAATCGGTTGAAAAGGAGAAGAGAGAGAGGGTTGCGGCTTCGAGTTGGCCCAATTAGATCTGACCAACTCGGCCAGCCACTTATCCAAAACAGTCGGACCAGGCGTAAAGGAAGGAGATGGGAATCTTGTGAAATTACCAAAACACCCCTAAACTATAAAGCAAAATCAAGGGAAAGAGAGGAGGGTAGAGGAGGAACAACACATCGAGGATCCTTTCCTCGATACCACACTCGCGCCATGGTGTAGAGGAACTCTGGCAAGGAAACAACGAAGAGCAAAACCAGTAAAAGCACCTAAGGAACCTCCTACTGACATCACCAGGACCTGACGAAGTTAATAAGCCCAAGGGGAACCCTCTGGCACGAGCAAGTTCCCAAACTAGCCCTGCCATGACAAGAACAACCACCAAGATCGAGTGGCTTGAGACCCCCAAACACAACAAGATGAGAATAAAATCACGATCACCAGAGAACAACGATGTCTGGGAAGACGTTCCATGACCAGAGGAGCACGAAAACCATCAAAACAAAAACGGCGAAGAGGAGCTTCACCCCAGCTATAGGTCCCGACAAACCGCGTCGTGCAGAGGCAAAACATGAGCAGAAAAATAAAGGTGATGGTTGGAGGATGCTTACCGAGCAAATAATTGGACCGAAGAAGGCGAGGAAGGTAGGAATGATGGTGAGGTTGCCAAAGAATAAGGTCGAGTAGGTCAGGCTACTCCATGCGTTCCCAGGTTCAATTGAGGCCAGAGGAGAAAAGAAGGAAGGTTCAGGGTTGTTCTGGAGTAGTTGCATGAGGAAGAGGAGCAAGAAGGGGGCTTCCATGTAAAACATTGGAGAGAGGAGAATTAGGGCTTCCCTATATATAGGGAACTAGGTCCTCATCAAGGGATCTTTGGGATCGCAATCACCCGACGAATGCATAGAAAGAAAAATGGCTAAAAATGGTTGAGTGAGTAGAGAGATCTAAATCTGTGAAAAGGAAGGCTACTGTTTGATCAAGCCAGGTCTCCTACCCAAGGTAGGAGACAAACTGTTGGCCATCGGATCACAGATTGGATGGTTCACATTTAATCAAACATCACATGACCGCGTGACATGATTATTACCAAAACTGAATTATCGAATAAAGTGTGAATATAATTAATTTCCTTTTTTTTCTTTCCTCTTTTGAGGGCCAAAATAACTTCCAAAATTAATAAAAATTTACACCCTAACTGATTTTGAGGTGTAGAATCAGAATATGAAATTAGTTTTGACTTTTGAGAACTTTTAATGGGATAAATAATTCAATTAACATTTTCTCTTTCTTCCTTCATTAATGGTGATAGGATCACTCAAATTTTATGAAACTTGACCCACAAGTCTTATTTAATATGTTGGATATGAATTTGCCATCAATTTTATATGTTGGAGTTATTTTTGTAATTATTTAATATTTTGAAGGTTCTACACACTTTCTCTCTCCTAAATTCATGTTTGAATCAAAATTTCTCCAAATTGAGTGAAAATTCACCCAAAGGCATAATTTATTATGTATATTACGAATATAAAATTATTTCTCACTTTTAGAGTCATTTAATATTTTATTTAATTTTTGTAAGGAAGAACACCCTTTTCTTTTCTAAATAATATATATATGATTATTGTTATTCTAAATTGGTGAAACTTGGCCTCCAAGCCAAAGCATATCCTAAGAAAATGAATATGAGGTTATTATTATCCAAGAAATTTTCTTTTTGACACATCATCCATTATTTCTATTATTTCTCCCATTAATAACCCAATATATCATTATTCATGTTTTAAGCATTATCTTTGATTCCCTTTTTCTCTTTCTTGCACCCTAAGGTATATGAATAATCTAGAATGAATCTACACCATCATTTTTTTGGTGAATCTTCTACATAAGATTATTTATTTCATATTTTTTGGAATTATAACTCATTGTTCCCAATTATGGACACTTTGCCTTTTATGCACATATCTTATGTACCTTTTATTGATTTCATGATAAATTTGAAGGAATTGGTTAATATTAATTTATATTCTACATTTTAATGTAGTTTATGCATGCTTTAATATATTTAAGGTTGCTAAAGAGCATATGCTAATCCTTGTTTGGTTAATCCTAAAAGGCTAAGGGTTCTAAGTTCTTAACCCTGGAATAAGATTAAGTCCTAGGTTTTAGTATGTTACACCTTCCATCTTCCCAATCCCCTTTCTCAAAGAGAAAAGGTTGAAGCAAGCTACTATGAGTGAAGGTGAAGTTGTTGCTGGTCTTATTCAAGGTTGAAGAAGAGGTGAAGATCTTCTCCAAGTGAAGGAGAAGGGCAAGGCCAAGATTTAAGAAGAGTGGGTAATTCCTTCAAGGCCAAAGACATGATGTAAGTGTGGGTAAGTCCTTACTGAAGGATGAAGACATCTTGATTAAGTGGGTAAGTCCTTGTGTAGGTGAAAGAATCATGTCTTGAGTAGGTAAGTCCTTGGATGTATGGTGGTCTCCTTGTATCTCTTATGATGGAATATAAGTATACACGGATTGCAAAGTCCTAGAGGTTGACCTCTTTAGGTAGTGGATTGATTATCTCCTAGTTTGGAGATTGGAACCACTATAAACCACCTTGTCCTAGTGGATGCTTCAATCTCTCTCATCAATTCTTTGCTTGCTTGGATAGGACTTCAAATTGTTCTTAAGCTATTGGTTTTGATTGATATAGTTTGAAGGTCTAACTATTCTTGTGAGAATTTTTACATAAATCATCTTGATTTTAATTGTTTTACTAGATATTCCCATGCTCGTCTAGTTAGATTATTTTTCCCTGCTTACTTAATCCATCTTTCTTATCATGTGAACTTTATTTTTTTTAATATGACAACTTTCTCATGATTGGATATATTTATTTAATACATATTAATCATATTATTTATATTGACAAATTTTAAGACCATTAAATATCACATCTCAATCTCTCTTGATCTAGTAACAATCTCCTTATCATATCTCTGTATTTCCCACATCCATCCCTTGCACCCAATATGGGTGTCTATTGTGTTAAATCCTGAAGAAGTGGCAATCCTTTAATCCATGAGAGTCATTGGGGTCTATGATTAAAAGTTCCACATCCATCTCAGACCCCTTGAACTCACATATTTGTGTCATACTTTTACCTCTTATTTCGTTTTCTTAACCTAAAGCACTAAATAAACCAAGTTGCTTTCACAAACTCAAGATTACATGAGCAGTACTATTTTTTGGGCAACATGTGAGTAATCATAATAGAAATTTCATACCCAGACACATTTTTTATTGTCTTATTCACCCTTGTGGGGTCATTCTTGGTCATTTTTACATTTTCCTCCTAATTCAAACACTCATCCATATGTTTCCTCACAAATAAAGTATGGAATCAAAAATCATTATCTCTTTCTTTTCTTTGGATTGTCACAAAAACACACAATATAATCATTTGGAATATAGTTAGAAAGTCCACATGGGAGTTCTCGACACAAATTTTTTTCTTCAAGTTTATTTTTCCCTTTGTTTTTCATTTTGGTTTTTCTTTTCATTTTCTCTTTTGATTTCTTTCTGCTTTATGTTTCCTAGTTGTTTTCATTGAAGATAGGTATCCATCATGAGCAATATCACATCTTCTCATGCACATTGCCATGTTTTATGCCATGATTTCTAGCTTACATGTTTTATAGGTTCTGGGAAAGGGAAATATAAATTCCACACTTTCTCAATTGTTTCATGATTGCTCTTTGTTAATTTAGATTTCCATCTTGGGATCACACTAAAGAGAACAGAAAAAGACACTCACACTCCTAGAAACCTATGCATCCATAAAATGGGTGCTAACACTCATATTGGATCCTATAATGAGGCATATAATTTTTAGTAAAAATATCAACACGACATAGTGTTAAAGTCCAAAGGTGTAAGGAGTGGGACTCGTAGGGGTACCACACCCTAACTTAGTTTAAAAAATACTCAAGAAAAACACCAAACATACATTCACAACAAGTAGAGAGAAGGGGATTCTAGAATACTCTCAAAACAATATGGAAAAACTGAGCAGTAAAGTCAGTAGAAGAAAAGGCAAATTAAATTATTACAAATTCCAAATAGTTCCATGTGCTAGTCCTCATGGACATAAAAGAATAAAAATGAAACTAAAACTAAGTGGACCAGTTGTAGTGGGCAACCTAGACATCTCAGAAGCCTACCCAAACTACTATAGAACAGGTTCCTTGAACACTACATCCTCAATCACTAGATCCTCTATTAAGAGGCTAGTTGTCTACTATGCACACTAGGTGGAAGAAAACATCACCCGCAACATAGGAAATAATGTATGAATCAACAAAGTTTGAGTATGTACATATAACCAATAGTTCAATCATTATATTGGGTTCTAAGTAGAAATAGATGCGTAAAAACCTGATATTTATGATTAAATTTAAAAAAATATTTATCAAAAAATATAAACAAGCTTCTTGCGTTCATACAATACCTCAGAGTACATGGTGTTCTTAGGAAAGATACATATACATTGAATACTAATGAATACATAATATAATATTCATATTCTAATAGAGGGAATCTGATGAAATATTTTCAAGATCTTGTTTATATCACATGTACATGAATTCTCAGAGTGAACAAAACCACACATGGGCCCCAAGAATATAAATAGGGATCAGTCATGTGACTGGTACAAAATTGATCCACCGTCCTCCACAAGCAGATTATTGGGGTAGCTACTAGCAACGTCCTCCACCATGTGGGGGGCACCACATGATCAATCGTCACAGTAGTGACATCTACCATGTCATTCCTATGTTTTAGTTTCTTGTTGAAGACAACATTATTCAAAAGCTTGGGGTGGTATGGCGGTACACACCCTCTTTTCTTTATTTTGCTATGCTTGTTTTACCATGTCTCACCCTAATTTGATGATTGATGGATGCACCACCTTATCTATATTAGATTTTTGCTTTCTTTGCATACATGTATGCATATAGCTTACTTTGTTGCATTTTGTGACAAAATTTCTTTTCATGCCATACATTGCATTTCATGTAGGTTTTTGTAAATTATTGTGTTATTAGCTAGGATTTTATTTATTTTTTGTTTGTTGCTTTCTAATGTTGGTTTATATGCACTTGAAAGAATTGGCACTGATGTTGGCCAATATTTCCCAATCTCCTTTCCTACTAGTGTGTTTCAACTAAATCTCTACCTATTGTGATATAAATGATTAGATATTGCAACCCATTTATGATGTTTTTTGCTAAATGAGTCCTATGTGTAAATTGTAATGTGCTCCAAGCCTCTTACAAGTAATGGACGGTTTTAATATAAATGTGATCTTACAAGGCTTAATGATTGGGATTATTCAATCAATGGGGAAGAGTATAATACCATAATGCTCATTATGCATTGTTTGTCTTGTGGTGAATATTGCATGAATTAGCTTGCTTGAATGAAATCTTGCATGAATCTTCATCACTTGTGACCCCTCTTTGACTGACAATTCTTCTACCATCTTCTCTTACATCTCTACCTCATGAAAGGATGCCAAAAGTGCATATATTAGCATATGTAATAGCATGCCACTCCCTTCCATAACCCTTTCTTCTCTCCTTACACCTATTGGCGTTAGGCAAATTAGCTCTACCTTTCACACCATTGTACAAGCCAAGCGAGTCATTAGAGGTGAAGTGAAGTGTATGATGGATCCTAGTAACTGAGACATCAACTATTGCCAATTTGGTGTATGCCATGCAAGATGTCTACCTAGAGCATTAGGCAAATTGCATCACTTACACGTGTTTGGTATCCCATATTTGAAGTTCTCATTCTTTGTGCTTAAATCACTTTGAAAATACAAAATGAATAGGGAGTAGTGGAATGCATGCTTAATACCACATGTGAACTTATGTTAGCCAATAAACATCATTATGATTGCATTCTCCTATGTTTTTATTAAATGACGTGAAAATGAGATTTAGAGAATACTTGTGGGCAAGTATGTTTGAAGTTTGGGGTGGTGATGTGATCATATTTTAGAGATTTATCTTGTGCATTTTTTGTACTTTAATCATATATATACATGTTATTTCCCCAAATAAATGATTTTCTATCAATTGCGCTTATGGACGCATGTTTCATGTTTTTTCAGGTACTTGAACCATGCTTTGGATGGACGAGAGAGGAGGATGATCCTAGGGTTCCTTTACCCTTGTAGGAGTCTAAGGAGGGTCCAAGAGCTTCCCTAACCTACCTGTAGTGGCCAAGAGTCAAGTCAAAGCAAGGAATCCCAAGGATTGTGAAGTATGAAGATCAAAGTGCTAGCAAAAGCCCCCAACACAACCATGCTAACATGGAATGGCCATGTTACCAATGCCAAATTCATATGCTAAACCACAGTTGAGAAGCAACTATAGAGAAATACAACACACCCATGTTCGCTAGTAAGGACATGCAATGGATCCCCCGACATAGTTATGCAATTTAAAATGCATGTGCTACTAAAGCTCAGTAGGCCCATGCTCGAAAAAACAACCAAGTCCCAAGTCCCCCACCATAGCCATGCTACCCATCATGGTCGTGCTACCTAGTTCCCATCACAGTCATGTTGGCCACCATGACCGTGTTACTAGCCTACAATATCCACCATCAACCTGGCATTTTCCCATCTCTCATCATGCCAATTCTCCATAAGCACAACTGTGCTACCCTCCACCCACCATGTCTGTGCTGACATCAAACCCTAGCTCATTTATGTATTGTCTTTCTATTTTTCCCACACTTAACCCTATGTGTCCCCAGCCCCTACATATACATGGGTGGAGGCTAGGAGCAAAGGGTTAACACTTGTTTCCACCTACTTGAACACTCATTGAGCTTCCACATACTCCCACTCCATTTTCCACCATCCCCTACCTCAAAATCCTAGTTTTCTATGGTTTTGGCTACTACCACTCACCTTTCCATACCATCAAACCACCAAGGAGGGTGGAGGATGAGCTATAGTTGCTAGGAGGTGAAGAAGGACAAATCTTAATCAAGCTTCCATGGATATTCACTTCTCTACTTTTTATTGTTTCTTCTTTTATTTTGTTATGAGTAGCTAAGCCCCCTAGGTGTCCTGTTAGGAGTTAAAATGTGACTTCGATACCATGTTGGGAGAAAATAACTAGTAAAAACTATAATTTCGTTTTATATTGGTTGTATTCTACTTTTGTCTCATCTCCCACAAATTACCTTATGGTATGTACTTGAAAACATGAATTATCTCACAGCTTGTGCTTGAAAGCATGAATTATCTTATGATTTATACTTGAAACCACCTAAGTTCTAGGATAAGATGGCTTATGTGTAGTTATTTTGGGATATGCTCATAATTATAACTAGCCCATCCCTAGCTAGCACCCCATCTTCCCATACATATACCCTTCTCCTACTCCTAAGTGTGAGAATTAAGTATCTAATCCATAGGAACTTAGTGAAAATGGGTTGGATCTTCTAAATGTTAGATGGTAGGTGATGTGAGGTGAAATGCCCTCATTTCCACCCTCTATAACTATCCTTGGCCCCCCATTTCCCTAATATATTCTATTCTAGAAACCTATACTTGATTGGACCCTAGTAGAATTCCACCTAAGCCCTAATGGCCAAATCAGCGTCATAAGGTTGGATAGGGTGTACTAGGGAGTAGTTCCCCTTCACATGCCCTATTTTATCCATGGCCAATGAGTAGTTTATGGTAATTCTCTAGCATCTAACTTGTTGTTTGATTTAGCAATATAAATGAATGAGTATAGTTTGCATGTTATGGCCCCTAACTGAGGTTCTAATCACATTACCCCAACGGCCCACACTTCCCATTATTGCTAAAACCATATTTGTCTCCTAGTTTATGCTTTCTTGGATAGTCTCTTTAGTTTCTTAGTAGTTGTTCACCTTGTTCATGGTAGTTATCTCATGTCAGGGTAGCTAGTGTTCATTTATGCTTGCTTGTATTTGCTTTATCTAGTTAGTTGTTAAATTAGTCCTTTGCTTGTCCTAGTTTCTGATTTCTAGTCTAATGTAGTTTCTTGCCTAGTTTAACTAGTTTCTCTCTCTAGGTTGCTAATTTGGATTGATTTGTTACTATAGTGCTAGTGTTGGTTCTTGCCTTGCTTGCCTTAGTCTAAACCATCTCTTTTACGTGTTAGCTTGCTTTGTTTGTCAATTATAACTAAATCATATAGGGTTAAAGTAGGTTTTGTTCTTGCTTTCCTTTAATTATTTGCTTGACCCCTTAGTGTAATCAATCTAATCCAAGCTAAACCCTTCAAACTTAGACTCCCCTTTAGGAACCAAGATTAAACAAACATAGCTCTAGTGCCCCTCTCCATTAGGTTCGGCCTCGACATACCACTCCTAGACTACTTCCGAGTTAGTGTGCTTGCATAATTGTTTAAGAGTGTCTTCACTAGGTCCTATAAATTTGAAAGATTGTGTTGTGTGCCATAAGGGGCCTCAAGTAAAAATTCAATTGGTTGGGTGTTCTTTTGCAAGCTCACTAGGCAGATCATTGGGAAAGGCAATAGGAAAGTCTCAAACCACATCGATGGCATCTAGTTCAAGATTAAAAATGGTGAATGCTAAATAGGTTCTACAACCATGCATGATGAGTCTCTCTACCCTGAGTTCTGAGATAACGAATTGTTGACCATCCTGATATATGCCTTTGATAGAGAGACACTCACCATCAGGGCACAACAAGTTGACCTTTTTATCTCTATAGAATAGAGCCACATTGAACTTCTTCAATGAGTCCACCCTAGGATAACATTGAAGGTCGTCGTTTTGAGGATGACGAAGTCTAACTCGAATATCTTACCATGTATACATAAATATAGGGGAAGGATTTTTGACATGGCTATCAATGGGGAGGGTAAGGCTCTACCCTTACCCTTACCCTCCATAGGGTAGTGGGTAAGGGTAAGGGTAATTACCCTTCTGAGCAGTCCTCTTACCCTCCCCTTACCCTTTCCCTCTTCCCATAGGGTAAACAAGTAATTTTGATATAAAAGAATTTTACAAAATGGTAACTTATTTTAAGGCGGTGCCTATAGTGATAAAGATTGAGTCACATCTTTGTTGACTTGCATTTTAACAAATCTGAATATAAGTAAAATAATGTTATACTTGCGTAATATGTTTATATTTTGATCTAAGAGTAAAAAAGAAGCATCTTTTTCCACCAAAGTTAAGTGGTTATATTTTAGCAAATTGAGGAAGATCTCATATTGATTTTACCTTCTGACAAGGGCCAAGTAAAAAGGATAGTGTGAAGCAGTTTAAATTTTATGTCGACTTGGCTACCACAGGGAAGTTTTTCATCATTGTTGGTCTTCAAGAAAGCAACCACTCACTTCTCATCGGATTAGAGATCAGAAATGTGACCACAAAAAATAGGGAGAAAAACATATAATGGTATGCTTATCAATATAAAAACACAAATAAAATTAAAAGTAAGAGGCGCATATTTAAGCAAGCAGAGCGAAGGCAATTGGTTCAACATTTAATAATAATATACTAAAAGTATTTGAGTGTGAGTGGGGGTGGGAGTTAAGGTGCAACCCACAAGCTTTCTTGTTGGAAAATATAGGGTAGAAGTTTAACTAGAAGCTTCTATATATTTATATTTTTTGTTAAATATATGCAGGTAATAGGGTAAAAAGGTATGGAAAATGTGCATAACTTACCACCCCCTTTCAACATGGGGTCGGGGGAATGGATAAAAGGTAAATGGGGAACGGTGAGCAAAAACCTTTACCCTTACCCTTACCCTATAGGGTATGGATAAAGGTAAACGGGTAATACCCTCTCCATCGACAATTCTAATTTTCGGGCAAGTAGAGCACACCGTGCCACTAGTATTATGGACCTCTAAGGTAAGGGCCATATACACAAATTCTAGTTCTAACATAGATACAAGTTTTGTATCTATGAAGGTATTAGATGATCATAAATTGAACAAGGCTTGAATAGATTGTTGAAGTAATCATGCAATACCTTCAATGACTTCACACTACTACAGAAATGGCTTATAACGTCACATTTACAGACACCTGTTGTATACAAGAAACTAACGCCTAAATCCTACAGTGTCAGTTGAATACACAAACCGACATCTATCTATGAAGAGCGGCCAGAAACAGGTATCACTTTTTATTTAGCGTCGATTCCTCAATAAGCAACCGACGCCTAAAATTGACTGTCAAATCCAAATTTTCTAGTGAAAAAATCACCTCCAAAATTTAACATACGACGTCGGTTGTTAACAAATCAATCGACGACTAAAGGTTTTTTATGAGACAGAAATTGGGCCAATTTTTATCGTCGGTGTTCTTACAATAACCGATGCTGGTGTGTTTTCACGTGCTGTCCCCGTAAAAATTTTCACCCCCCTTTGGTGTCGGTTTTCTATGACTATGATCATAATTCGAGAACATTTTTTACTAGCATATGTAGATAGACGTCGGTTTTTCTAGTTGAAACCGACGACTATTATTGAACATAGGTGTCAGTTTGTTTGTGGTGACCAATGCTTATTGTTATAAGCGGCGGTTGTTTTTAATAACCGACGTCTATTGTTAACTTAATAACACATGCACGAAGCAAACTCTTTCCCTTTCTCTGTTTCATTGCCCTCTTCTTAGGACTGGCGATTTGCGCGATTCCTGCCACCGCTCGCCGTCGCTGTTGTTGTGCTCGCCGCTGTCGTCGCCGCCACTGTTGTACTCGCCACTCCCTTCTCCTGCTCGCCTGCTCGCCGCCGCGCACTGTCCCTTCTCCATTGCTGCTCGCAACTACCTACCGCTGGACTACTTCCTGCCGCTGCTGCTGCTTGCCACCGCCTACCGCCCTGCTGCTCACCGCTACCTACCGCTCAGAACCTGAGCTCGCCGCCGCCGGATAGGTATTCTCCACTGGCTGAGCTCGCTGCCACCACTGACTTCCAACCCCCTTTTTTCCACTCCGTCTCCACCTGGAATAGTTGTGTAGCGCTGTGGGTTAATGCAAACCCTAACAATAGCCAAACGCGGCTGTTGTATATGAACCATATGATTACTATTAAAAAAAAAATAGTTGATAAGAGGAAAATGAGGGATTTCACAATTAAGTTCACAATTACATAGATGCATAGTGTGTTAGTCTTTGATACCAACTGTCATAGAAGTGTTATTATATCGATTCAATCCCATTGCTTGGGTAGACAATGATAAAATAATTTAGTGTGACTGTTCCTAAATAGCTCAAAGTTCACAAAGTTCGGAGATAACTTATGTAATAATTAAATATAGAGAAGAAGAAAGAAAGACAGATTAGAT
Source organism: Alisma plantago-aquatica (assembly GCA_963693085.1). Lineage (NCBI taxonomy): Eukaryota > Viridiplantae > Streptophyta > Magnoliopsida > Alismatales > Alismataceae > Alisma > Alisma plantago-aquatica. Next base: position 244,399,910 of record OY856413.1, on the reverse strand, counting down.
TTAATATAGAGAAGCCACATTATCATTCTCAAATATTAGTTTATCCTCATGGACTTTATATTCGGTGATTCTTGTACAACAACCAAACATTATAATCATTAAGTAGCAAGTAGTAAAAGGCAATCTAGAACCTTAGTCACTAGATGAATAATGGCCATAAATGTGTACTGAAAGATGCATGAAAAAAATGTTTGGTTGTAAAATAATGAGTTGATCTTTTGTTTATCTTGCAATATATATTATTACTAAGCAATTATTTAATTATGCAATCCATTTTTTATGATTTGTGTTTTTATTGATCTCATCTTGATTTTTCCCTATTATGGGGCATGTCAACATTATTCAAGATTGATGAGTGCTTTAAACCTAGGCATGTCAACATTCTAGGGTCATATGGGGCATTTAAATTTTGCTTCTATTTAGGATCAACAAAATATTATGCAAGTCATGAATGAGAACCAACAAGCTATAGTTGAGTTGACTATTTATAAGATGCATTGAGTCATCTTCAAGTGTTTATCTATTTGAAGACTCACTAATACACCAATTTGGTTTTAGTAAAAGGGAAATACTAATGCACTCACGTGACATGCTTGGAATGTAAATGATGAACTTTGCCCTAGATTGCCAATCATGCTTCTAAAGACATCAATAATCACCCTAACTTGAAGAACTAGGAAATGAATGATGAAACTAGGATTGTAGGTATAAGAATGACAAGACATGTATTTGTTGGCCTAGAAACCTGCCCAAGATTTAGTAAATCTTGGATAGTCTCTGGTTTGGGATTGTTCTTGAACACCTAATCTCACTTAGGATGTAAGTGTATAACGTGTATTGGGTTTTCAAGAAAATTTCAGTAGCATTTCCCCGTTTGTTCTCTAAGTACATATGTACTTGGAGAACAGCGGGGAAATGCTGCCGAAATTTTCTTGAAAACCCAAATACACATTATACACTTACTAGTGAGATTAGGTGTTCAAGAATGGGATAGGTGGTACACATTTATTATATATAAGACCTTAAACCCTAAAGTTTTAACCATAAACCCTAATCTTTTAACCCTAGACCCAAATCTTATTCTAATATAAACTTGTTTTCTCTTTGATCATAGAATTGATAGATCATGGATGTCCATTCCAAATCGTTACACCCCAGAGTTTATTTCATGTCTTGATCAATTTATTAGATTTGCCGAGGAACATAGGAAACAACCTAGAGATAGGTTCTACTGTCCATGTAGGCATTGCGGTAACAACTTGAAAGTCAGCATTGGTGACAAAATCAAAAGTCATGTCATGTGCAACGGGATTGTACAAGGCTATATAGAATGACACTGGCATGGAGAGATTTCAAACTTGAAATCAGTGGATGTCGATAGCAGTGCTTGTGTGGAAGAAGAAATTGCCTCCAATGATGTAGATGTGAACGAACCAGTTCCAGTAGACATCATTGATGTGATGCTGGATAGTTGTGGGGTAGAGCACACCGATCCATCTCCCATGTTTAGAAACATTATGCATGATGCTGAGATACCGTTATACACATGTTTTAAGTTTACGAAGCTTAGCGTTGTGTTGAGATTGTATAAGTTGAAAGCTAACAATAGATGGAGAGACTAAAGCTTCACGTCATTGTTGTCTTTGTTGAAAGATATTCTTCCTGAAGGAAATGAGCTGCCAATCTCAACATACCGGTTAAAGAAATTGTTGTGCCCAATGGGAATGGAGGCCAAGAAGATACATGCATGCCCGGATAATTGTGTATTATTTCAAAAGGACTGTGGATTTGAAAGATTGTCCCAAATGTGGTGCGTCAAGGTATAAATTGACGACTTCATGGGAGTCCAAAACTGATTCTCCTGCCAAGGTGATGTGGTATCTACCTATAATACCACGGTTTCAACACTTGTTTGCCAATTCGATAGATTCAAAGAATTTGAGGTGGCATGCAGATGTTAAGAAAAATAATGATGGGATCCTACGACATGCGTCTGATTCCCCAAAGTGGAAGAAGATTGATTTATTGTACCCTAAATTCGGTGAAGAAGTCATGAATCTAAGACTTGGGTTTTGTACAGATGGGATGAATCTGTACGGGATATTGAGCAGCCAACATAGCACTTGGCCAGTTATGCTTGTTATATACAATCTTCCTCCCTGGTTGTGTATGAAAAATAAGTATGTTATGCTGTCGTTATTGATATCGGGCCCTAAACAACCTGGAAATGATATCGACGTTTATCTTGAACCTCTGATTGATGACTTGAAGAAACTCTGGGGTGAAGGTGTGATGACCTATGATGCTTCACAAAGAGAGACATTTCGTTTGCATGCTATGTTGTTTTGCACTGTGAATGACTTTCCAGCATATGGGAATTTGTCTGGATATAGTGTCAAAGGATCTAAAGTGTGTCCTATATGTGAAGAGAACACTGATTCAATACGACTAAAACACGGCGGCAAGACTGTATATCTTGGTCATCGAAGGTTTCTTCCAAAATTCCATATGTATCGTAGGTTGCGCAAAGCATTCAATGGACGGAATGAGGAACGGAGTGCACCTAAACCTATATTAAGGGAGGAGGTTTATGAAAGAGTAAAAGACTTTGCCAATGAATTTGGTAAGAGATCACAATGTATGATGGCCACACAGAGTGACAAATCTTTATTCAAGAAAAGTCAATATTTTGGGATCTTCCTTATTGGAGTTCTTTGGCAGTTAGGCATTGTATCGATGTCATGCACGTTGAGAAAAATGTTTGTGGTAGCGTCATCAGTACTATGTTGAATATACCAGGTAAGACTAAAGATGGGATAAAATCTAGAATGACCTACGTGAAATGGGAATAAGGACAAAATTAACATAAGTAGTTAGTAGTGATCAGAGAACATACTTACCTCCCGCTTGTTACACGTTGTCGAGAAAGGAGAAGAAAACTTTTTATGAATGCTTGGTAAATGTTAAGGTGCCACAGGGTTACTCATCCAATATCCGTACATTGGTATCAATAAAATCTCTGAAGTTGATAGATCTTAAATCTCATGATTGTCACACTCTAATGCAACAAATATTGCCCGTTGCAATTCGATCTATATTTCGGAAGCATGTAAGGTTTGCAATCACCAGACTTTGTTTCTTTTTCAACAGTATGTACAACAAAGTTATTGACCTTGCTACTCTCGATAAATTGCAAAGAGAAGTGGTTGGTACCCTATTTCATCTTGAGATGTATTTTCCTCCTTTGTTCTTTGATATCATGGTACATCATGTTGTCCACTTGACTAGGGAAGTGAAAATGTTGTGACCAGTTTTCTTGCATTGGATGTATCCCTTTGAACGATACATGAGCATTTTTAAAGGTGATGTTCGAAAACGTTATCGGCCTGAAGAGAGTATTGTTGAGGGTTATGTGGCGAGAGAGGTTATGGATTTTTACAATGACCTTCTGAGTGCTAATGAAGCTCCTGTTAATGACAAGAATATTGAGGAGCATTTTGGCAAAGGAATTTTGGGATCACTGATGAAAGTAATCAGCCATGAGCAGTTGGAACAAGGTCACTTATATATTTTACACAACATCGACGAAGTGAGTGTTTATATCGAGGAAGATACCAATTTCATCAAGAGACAATATCCTCGAGCCAATTCAATGTGGCTTGCTAGAGAGCACAACAAGACATTTATTAAGTGGTTTGAAGATAAAGTCTTACATCAACTATCTCAAACACCAGATAATCTTACTAAAACTATCAAATGTCTCATCTTTAAACCAAAATTGAATGTTATGTCTTATGAAGGGTTTGACATAAATGGATTCTCATATTACACAGAGTGTCAAGATGATAAGAGTGTCGTCCAAAATAGTGGGGTCACCCTTAAAGCATCTTCATTATTTTTTGCAAGTGCAAAGGATAATAGTCCACATGAAGCTAAAATGTCGTATTACGATGTCATTGAAGACATATGGGAGTTTGACTACGTAGATTTCAGAATTTTGCTCTTTAAATGTAATTGGGTTGATAACACCAAAGGAGTTATAGTCGATGAATTGGGTTTTACATTAGTGAACTTTAAAAAGATTAGCGAGAAGGGTGAACCATTCATATTGACATCACAGGCGAAACAAGTGTTTTATATCAATGATCCTACAATGATAAATGGTCAGTTGTTCTTCATGGTAAAAGACAGTTCATTGAAGATCCTATAATGATCATTATCATCAGTGACCTCCACAACATCCATGGTAAATACGTGTCTAGCACACCTCTCAACTAGTGGGCGACGTCCTTGTTGGTTTTCATTGTTGTTTCTCATGGGATACTATGTATGTTATTGCAATTACAGATGATGAGGGGTTGGTAAGCATGGAGAATAAAATATCTTGCCATACAATTGTTCATAATTTCAAACTTAAATAATAAACTTTGCTTGTGTAAATAATGTAAACCATATATACCTTAAAAAAGTCCATTACACCAAGACTCATTACCTAAAAGGTAAGGTGGAAACACACAACCCTGATGGAATACACACACCCTATATATGTACTGTTTTACACAACACAAGTACTATTATTCTAGATTTTCTAGTTGAAATATTTAGCATGCACAATATATAGGGAAAACTAGGGTTTTAGTGATTATCACATAAAAGGCAAATATATTAGTAGGAGGGTCCAAGAACTCATTATAAAACAAAGTAATTCAACATTCGTAGGAATTTGTATGACTTCAAATCAAGATACAAGAATGTTTGACAACTGATTTTCAAGGATAAATAATAATCTAGGATATGTATTATTAAATTAGTTTAGTTCTAGTTGGATAATGGCCAAGAAAAAGTATGCACATACCATAAATTTAGACCATTTATCGGACAACACTCCTTAGGATTAAGTTCAAGGTTTTTCAGAACCTAACAACATTATATATATATATATATAATACATATATAGAGAGAGAGAGTCAAGCTATACTACACTTGAGTATACCAGAGACCAAATGCACTCAAGTCATTTTCCATCATGCATATTTTTAAAATCAAGACCATTTATTTTCTTAAATATCATATGAACATACTACACATAAAATTTGAGATCATTTGAACACTTATAGGTCATGTATCTAATGGCAACAAAAATCATACAATTCAAATTAGTTTTGTGCTTCAGTTTTATTTCTCATAAAAAGGTGACGTAAAAAATTCCAAATGAGCTCAAATTTTGCATGTAGCCTGTAGTTGTTATTATAATAAATAAAATAGTTTGGATTTGTTAAAAAAAAGAATAAATACGCAAACACCACTTTAGTGTAAACTGTGATATGTACACTCGAGCGCATTCTAGCCTAACTCTCTCTCCCTATATATATACACATATATATGGTTGATATGGATTTCTTTCAATTCATCAATTAGTAAGTGACCCTATTATGAGTTGATCAAAACCCATCCCATTCAATTGAACATATTTTTTATTCCAAAGTGTACTTATATGTATTTTCAATCTAATGATTACTTATAAATGTTGCAAGCTAAACCCTTTTCTGATTAAATGAAAGATATATGCAAAAGGACTTATGTCCACATATCATTCCCCAAGTACAATCCATAAAATAGCATCACATAAGCATGGACCATACATATCACACTTGGAGAATGTCACAAATAGCTTATATCATTCATTGTAATAATAAAAATAACTTTATAGAGGATATGATTACATCAATTCTCGTATGCACATTCTATTATAAAGTTTACAACTGAGAACATTATACATGATATAACTTGTAAACTAGTTAAACCTCCTTGGATATGATAGATAGCGCCCCACCAGGTCTTGTACTCATATGTAGATCCTTGAGCTAGTCCTTTCTCATCATATATGTTTATCCTCTATGCTTGATCTGTACCTACGGGCATCACGCCCCCAACCATGCATTCAAAAAATCGATTGTTAGTGGTTGGGTTTCAATAAAAATATATGAATGAAAACTTAAATAAAGCTTAAAATTGTTATGAACTTGCATAAACATTAAATGTGACTTAAGGATGCATTATGAACATACTCGAATATTATTCATGACCTCAAGATGTATTCTTAGCTTAGTTAAGCTTTCTTATTAGGGCACCTACTCAATGAACTATAAACATACCAAACACATTGAGACTGAACAATCATATGAACACACTGAAAATGAACAGGAACATAAACATACCAAACACACTGAATCTGAATAGTCATCCGAACACACTGAAAGTGAACAGGAACATAAACATATCGAACACACTGAAAGTGAACAGTCATCTGAACACAGAACATAACATACCGAACACACTGAACGTGAACAGGCATATGAACACACTGAAAGTGAACATATGGGCTTGAACCCAATAAAATGAAGGGGGGCTCATGAGGCACCAACCTTCCATAAAAGTTCATGAGTAGGGCCTAATTATTTGTTCTTATTCTGACCACATGATAACATATATAACACGAACTTTGAACTTAATTAAGCGAGAAAAACTGAATGAATATGGTAAATTGAAACCCAAGGCACGATCCACTTACCTAAAATAGTAGGAACAGTTGCTCCTAGATTCCTGATCTCAAAACTATAATCTTCATGTAATTATAACCCAAAACCCTAATTAAGTGAAGTCTTAAAATCCGAAAAAATCAAAATTAGAATCATGAGTTCTAAGGCTAGATCTAGAAAAACTGATCTAGATTCATATATAACTCGAACTTATCCGGGTTACATATTTATATTTAGGATTTTCACAAAGATAGAAAAACTTATGGGATTTAACAAACATTACCTTTTTTTTTTCTCTTGCACTCTCGTGGATCCACCCAACACCCGCTCAGGGTCGGACCCGACTGACCCTCTTCGGTCTCCCCCGTCTTCATCCTTCGTCATGGCACACTGTTTACTTTGTTAAACAGAGTAACGCCTATCCATGGTCGGGGAAAATGACGGATGGCGGTGGGCTTGGTTCTGGCGTTGCGCTTCTGCGCTGGTTAGTGCCGCCGCCCCTATGTGCCCCTACTAGTTCCGCGTCGTCTCTCTGATCAGCCCTCCTATGGCCGCAATGCGTTTTTGCTCTCAGGCCACAAGGTGCAGCTGTCGTCAGTATTGCAGACGGCACCGGAACTGGAGCCACAGCAAAAGGATGCAGACGCTTTCTGTCCTCTCCTCCCCTCCCCTCTTTTCCATGCATCTTCCAGATCGCACCCTGAGGAGATTACACTCCTTAGTTTCGCATAAATAGAACAGAGGGTCACCGATCCACACCCTGATGGCTCCTGAGCGTGAGCAGAAGAACCTAATTTAAGTGTGGATGCTTCCGTGGTTATCTTTAGTTGATGAGGGGGCACAATGCCCCAACTTCAGACATTGTCTGTTTGGTTACCGATTTTGGCTTATTGGATTGTATTTTGAAGTTCAGCAAATTTTATGTCTGGTTTGCAGGATTGGAAAAATAAGCCTAATCCTGGGATTTGCAGAGCATTTTGGTCTCCATCAAAATTCTCCTGGACGCCAAAATCTATCATGGGCAAGATGGTAGACACGAAAAAAAAAAATTCCACACTTACAAAATTCAGCAAACCAATCATAAAATTTTACTTTGCGGGATTTTGAGAATGCGGCATTTTAGTAATACAAGATGGACAAAATATAGGATTTCACTAAGGGCCGGTTTGGTAGGAAGTAGTTGTACTTCATAACAATCAAATCTTCATTTTTCAAATATATATTTTATTTGGTTGGGTGTGTTCAGGTGCAGTTGGCTGAAATGATTCTGCATCCAACTTCATCTTTGGCCGTAAAAGTATAGAATTGGTACTGCGCCGTTAATGCGAGTGGTGGAGTGTTTTTGCAAATTCTCGCGGGGCTTTATAGGCTCCCACCACGGGGGCGCATGCTTTTTCTTCTGTGTACGCCGCGTTGTTGTTGTGATATTGTCCATATACCAAATAGTTGTGAACGAAACCCCTGAAAATACAGTACATCCTACCAAATATAATCTATGCAGCCCAAAATGTATGATTATCTACAACTTATTTTCCAAATCACGAAACCACATCGCACTACACCGTACCAAATTGGCCCTAAATCCTACTAACCAAACGTGCCCTTCGTGGATTCTAAGACTATCATCATTCAAGGAGACGAGAGGGAGAGTCGAGGGACATCTCCAGTCCATCTCATAGCCAACCAGACCAAAAAGAAACGGCCTGCTTTCAAGGCGAGACTGTGGCTATTTAGGGCACGTTTGGTTTGGTGGATTAGCCTGGATTTGCATTGATCTAGGATTATTAATGTACAGGAAAACAGATTCCCACAGATTATTTTTCTTAGGTTTGGTTTGTTGGATATTGAAAACATGTATTATAAAGTTTTATGTTTGTTTTGTTAGATTTTGTTACAAGATTGACTCCATGCTGCATGTCTGTAAATATTGGGTCAAATACTCGAAATTTGTAACTATTATGTTATTTCATTACAAGCCCACAGTTTGAAATATTTGAGACTTCAATTAAAACATTCAAATTCGGATTTTGATTACAAAAATTCAAGATTACACACAAATGCACACAAGTAGACAAATTATAATGAACCATTTGCGTAATGGCTACTTCAAAATACAATTTTTTTTATAAAAGCCCAAATGATACTAGGGCTTATTTATCCTAAGTTTAAACCAAATTCATACATGCACATTCAACTTTAATTTCAAATGATTGCAATCACAAACACCCAATAATATGCATATATTATTCCATACATTCTCATGTCAAATGTTTTGGACACAACCCACACTTCAGGGAGAATATTCAAATATTGTTCCATCCAAAGATAGATAAAAGTAGTTCGAAAAAGTTTGAAATACTAGCTAGCATGATCAACTTTTACACAACGTTCATCAATAAAATTGCATAATCAATTTCATTGACTCCTTTTATCCATGAAGACAAATGCCTTGACCTTTGATATAAGTTGTCGATGAGGCATCAAACTAAGGCACAAAAGCAAATATATTAGCAATTTTTTTTAAACAAAATCAATAACAATCAAACAGACATATTTTTGAATCAAAATTGATAAGAGATATAGCAAAAAAAAAACAGATTCAATAAGAAAGAGAAGCAATATGAAACATATCAGCAGACTTAAACCCATAACCAATGAACATATCAAAATGTGAGCAGTTGACCCAAAACGTGCCCTTAGGTTAGTTCCTTCTGGGTAAACAGCTCCTTCCAACAAATATAGAAAAAATTCATTGTTTATATTATAATAAATCTAGAAAAAAGGGACCGCCCAGGCTGCTATCTAGGCACACATTTTGTATTATAATAAAGTAGGTAGGCAGACCCCCTTGGGAGCTTAGCTACCTAGACATTCTCCTCAAAAATAAGAAATCAAGGCTTGTCAACAGTTGACCAGAAAAAAAAGTTATCATACAAGGGTTCGTTTATTCGTTGGGTCACTACATCTCACCATTCTCACCTAATTCTTGTCCCTTTTCCCTATTCAACGAATTGTGAAACTGAAGAAGGCTACTTCCCAAGCATTTTTGTTGTGATTTCCTTCTGCAAGCTCCAAAATAGTGTAACTTTTCCCTTCATCCGCACATTGTACTATTAGCTATTATACTACTCTAATTTTTTACATCGAGTCCCAGTTCCAAAATAATCCACAAGTAGCAGTTCAAAGGTTACTGGACAACAATTAGTAAATATGAACAGGGGGGCATATTTTCCTACCCATTTCAAAGGTTACTGACCAGCAATTTCCTACCCATTTCAAAGATTATTGGACAGCAATTTCCTACCCAGTTCAAAGGTTATTAGAGTGGGCATCATGGGCTGGTTTCAAGTGGGGATGATGAAAACTCTACTATGGTTTTCTTTCCTGTTCAGCAATCTCCAAGGTGGGGATTTTTGGTAGTTCTTAAGAATTAAGGTCCTAAGTATTGGCGAGGGCTAAAATAATACAGGATTCTATTTTTCTTTCTTTGATAAACTAAATATATTATAGGCTTATTTTATTTTCTGGTAGCCTAACAATCAACCAAATGGCACTGAAAGGTCAAAATTTCTTTCCCAAAAACCAGTACTTAAATTTTCTTCCTTTAAACTAAACTTGTACTTAAATTCTGAGCACAGCAAAACACAACCCATTAGCCACATGGACTGAAATGATCTACCTTTTGGCATGGCATTAGCACAGCCAAAACACCACCATATATGAACACAATATCATACCCGATGGAGACATATTTCACTAGCTGGACCTCACCCAAAACACCACTATAGAAAAACACCACCATAGAAAATGGCTACCTGAGAAAAAATCAAGCCATACAAATGATGAGTCATTCCTTTAAGGCACGAGTAGCACAAAATATATTTAAAATTGTATAAACTATAGAACATCTAGATCGTAATGTAAAATTCTGGTGTGTGTTGGCTTCTATTGGGTGAAACATCACTACACAAACAAAGCTACACCACTGTGCTCTTCTCAGAGCTGCTACTACAATTCTCCTAAAATTATGAGCTTAATCATTGAAATTAGAGTTGTGGTGTTGGAAACTAAGAAATTTTACCTTCAAAACCTCTTTATTATACAAATCAGCAAGCTGGCCCTGCAAGTCACAAGCCATAACAAAAATTATAAATAGAAAGATACAGATTAATCCACAAATAAAACCCCAAAAAATGAATAATCCCATAAAAAAATGTAAGGATCATACCTCAAAAGTCACAACTATCACGAAAGAACTTCCTGAGCCAACTTGAGCAATAGTTATCACTGCCCCGCATGAAGACTCTTGAATCTCCTTGATTCATAGAAAGAAATATGTATGCATTAAGAAAATGATCTTTAGTTGATCCCTCCTGACTTAGAGTTGGTTCCAAGCTCATAACCCTTTGACAGATTTTATCATTGAGTTCTCCTTCTTGATTACGAACCATCTCATTCACCATTGCCTAAAATTCAACCGCTAACACATACATATCATCTTTTTGTTGATCCCCACGAGACCTTTTTCCTTTTCCCTTAGACCCACTTGAAGAGACATCGCCCTCTTTTGGTTTATCAATTTCTTCATAATCCTCAACAGATATTGATACGCTATGGGTACTTTGGCCACCTGAGGTAGTGTCACCTTCTTTAACATGGAGTGACTCACCACTTCCTCTAGCAAAAACACCAGTTGCATAGTCATTTCCACATATCAGATTCAACTCACTATAGATTGGCTTGTTGATGTAGGTTTCCACTTTTGGATGTCCCTACATTGATTATAGACAAGATAATATGTCAATATATCAAATGATAAATACAAGAATAGAAAAGATTACACAACTAGATACAAATAAGTAGATTTTACTAAGAATAGATTGCACTAATATAACAGAGTACCTTTATATAGTCAGCAGTTGTGTCTTTATCCAATCCAATAGTCTTTGAGACATTATTAAAACTGCAACCACGCAAACCCCGCAATTTCACAACTTCTTGTCAATTCCTCTTCAAAGTCCTAAAATGGTTCTCGACATTGCTCTCTTGACATGCCTCATTAAACTTGTCACTCACAGCCCGAGCAGCGCAGTGTAAGCCTTACGCTTAAATCCCTTATCAACTTTATTTCCCCTTTTCACTTGCTCAACTAGTGTCTCTATTAGAAATTGAGACATGCTCTTGGACCATTTGAAATTTTTATCATTCTTCTCACTTTTACATAATAATTTTTCCTTTGAATCATCCATGGTCCTAGAACTTTTATTCATAAGTTAATATATATAACATGCAATACCTCATAATCTTAAAACATGATATAACACACAATATTTTAAATGCAAAACACATAGTAATGAGAACAACATCTAATGTCAAACATCTAATATGAAGATGATCTTGAAAACCAAATACATGATACTTCAAATGGAAAACACATAGTAGTAAAAACAACATCTAATGTCAAACATCTAATATGAAGATGATCTTGCTAGCCACATATCTTGAGCAATAATGTCTCTCATTGCACACCACTCCATGTTGTTCTCTCTTGCAAGTGCACGTGTGTGAAATTGAGGCAGTCTAGGATTTTCAATTGATTGTGCACTATCATCAACGCGTGCTTCCCTAAACATGTCATCTTTCAGGTCATTGCATGCTATAAAGTTATGCAAAATGCAACAAACTAACACTAAATCAACTTGTGTCATGAATGGAAACTGAGTCTTGGCATCCAAGAGTCCAAATTGACTATTGATGGAAGAGATGGATGTCGGAGGTTGAACAACTCCTTCATATTTGTAGGCAGGTTTTCATTTCCAAACTCATTCAAATGACACCTTACATTCTGATAAGGTGCAATGAAGCCATACTTTGTTGTATAACCCGCATCTACAAGATAATATTTTCCTACAATAAAGTGTTATAAGGAAGATAATATCACTACTAACTTATTTCAATACAATGATTGCATCTCTCACCTTCAAGAATCACCAAGCCATTCTCTCTCTCCAATGCATTTTTTAAGGCTTTTGCATCATGAGCAGACCCTTCCCAACCCGCCAAAACATATGAGAATGTGAGATCAAAGTTCACTGTAGCGAGAACATTCTGAGTAGGGTACTCTTTTTGGCCCCAAAAGCTACCCTTGAGTTCAATCGGTAAGTTGGAAGCATGAATGTGTGTCCCATCAATAGCTCCCACACAATCCTAAACAAAGATACAACATAGATACCACAAATTTCATGTATCCCATCAATAACATGATACCACTTTTATCATAATACAAATCATACCTTAAACCATGGACAATATCGCTTCTTTGATATGATTTCTATTGGTGTGGCACTTGAAGGGGGAAGTATGTACTCATCCTTTAAGGAACCACTTTCCTTCAATACAACATTGAAATAGCGGCTCACAATTTCTCCCAATCGGATAAAGTTGTGTTTGACAACACAATTTCGTACACTATGTCTGACTGTGTGTAAAAACATGACCAGTTGCTCCTCTATTGTGGTCCGTGCAGTATTAGCTAGAAGACCTCGACACTTCAATATATTGCAAAGGTGGACCAAGAAATGCGATTGACAGTAGTGTCATGCGAATGACATGGATATGTAGTTGACTACACCAGTGAGCAGTAGAAATGATGTCGGGAGGAGAGTGTGTGAATGACATAGATCTTCCTTGTCACTGATGGTTGTAGATCACAGTGGAGAAGGTGTCGGTGAGCTATAGGAAGACTGTAGGTGCTTGGGTAGGAGAGCTATTGACCATGGTACCATGACATGATGTAGATTTGTAGCTGGTTCCACCGATGAGCTGTAGAAATGAAGCGTGGAGGAGAGTCGGGAGGGAGGAGAAGGGGCAAGGGTGAGAGTGAGGGTGAGATTCAGGTCGGGGGGTCGGGGGCAATTGTCGGGCGACTTTGGGATTGCGGCATCCCACTATTTTGAGATGGAAGCCCTAATCCCGCAGTCCAGTGTATCCCTGAAAGTCCAGGATTTTATCAATTTTACTACTCCCATAAACTAAATGTAGGATTTGCCTTGCTGGAGTCACAACTCCAATCCAATCCCGCTGACTCCAGCAAAGTAAACATGCCCTTATAGGAATCCCTATCATAGTCGCAACTCCACGTAGTCGCCTGAGTCCAGCAACAATGGGACTCATCGGGCTTGTAAGGAATGCCCATAGACTTCTGATCATTGATTGACCCTCCCAACTCTTAGAGGGGTCCCCGAAGGCATGATATTAAAAGCTCCTTGTGAGATGTCCTAGTTGGGTTTGGGTCCCTTTTCAGTTAATCCTCGATGAGAAGATAATTCTTCCTAATTCTGCATCCTCTAAAAAAGATAGATAACTCCAACTCTAGACCATATTAGCATCATAATTTGCTAACGCCAACTTATAATAAAGCATTGTGATGGTAACATATCACTAAAAAAATGGTTACTCTTATTTTCAGTTAAGAAACCTTGGAAAACTACCCAAAAATAATAATACTTCCATGCCAACGTAACAAACCTCCATGGACTGCTTATATAGAGTTTTTCTACCTAGATACATGAATATACATCTTTGATGATGACCCGATATACTAAGGATTCTTCTTGGAATTAACTATATAAATGTAAACATTTTAGCTCTCAAAACATCAAACACATGAATAAGTCACCCAGCAATACCTCAAGATACAAAACATCTTGCCACTTAGTGAACCCTTGCTTCTAAGAAGCTGGTTATGGAATCATCGATTAGGGTTTTAAGATTTATGGATACTCTTGAATGGACCTCAAAAGGGACATATTTACAATGAGGTCTACAACTCTAATTAGAAATTTATTAGGTTATGATCCCTACAAAGTAGGGTGTTAGTCCATGTATGAAATTAAAATAATGTCAGTGCTACACCATGCACATAATATCATACTGTTGCTATAACTTTACGGTCAAATGTGAGTCAACACATGATAAAAGACAACTATAACCCTGGTGGGTGATATAAGCAAATAGAAACACCAGGGTAATTGGGGATTTTCACCCTAAACATTGAATTCCCTTCTCTTGCGCCATGTCTTCTCCAACATAACTCAATGTTGGGAGTAAGTCAATGTGTCAGGCCTCCTCACTCGCGAAAAATCTATCCACTAGCTCTGCCATGACATTTCAGACTTAATGAGCCTATTCTCACTTTCTATGGTCACTGGAAAGGCGGTACAAGCATAACAAAAGTGACAGTTTATGGACAAAACTAGTGGAACATTGACTATGACAGGAGAACAATGACATGAAAACATATTATCTTGAAGGTAAACACCTTAGGAAACCTTGGTGAAGGCAAGCATACACAGATTGACTCATTGTGTAGACAAATGACTCAGTAAGTGATCGAGGATCAAGAATTTAGGGAAAATATCACATGATGTCAAAACTCAAAAAGTATGCATTTTGGTCATACATATCATGATCAGGCTTTGTCGAGACCTTACAATGGATTTGGTAGCCTCTCTAGGGTCCACATGCATCCTCGTCAGTGACCAACCATGTACTGGATGATCACCAAGCTTACTGACAAAAAACGTGATATACAATTGAAGTATGGATATGAAGAGGGGGTCCATGATGGTTATACCAAGCTAGTGATTACCCAGAGGAAATCTCAATCAACTCCAATCCTAGCTACTCATTGGAGAAGAAGCTCAGCTCAAACAAGGCGTTTTGCTATAAAACACTAGAAATTAAGAGAGTGTAATGCTTGTAAAAAGTGTAGGTGAAGTTTTAGAGCCCTTTGCAATAGTCGGTAACAATGTAGTTAGGCATTTCAACCTCGCAAGCCTGTGCAATAGCGCGCCCCTAGGGTTTAGTTGAGGCTTTTTGTGCTCTGCTCATCTCATAGTGGGAGTAATGATTTGTTTAACACTAAAGGGAGAGGTGGAGAGAATGGTTGAGGAATCATGGGAGTCGTGGTTGCATGCAGAGAGAGAACAATGAGAAAATCTTTAGTGCCTTTTAAAGTCACATGCATGGGTAGGGAAATTGGAGGTGGAAGATGAGGTCCACCTGCCTGACTACCCAACTCATTCCAGTGTCTCGTGTGACAACACTAAGCCTCGTCTCTATCCCGATGCAAGTGAAATTTGGTTAAACTCGTAACATAGGAGAAAAGGAGTGTGATATCACATAAATTAGGTTTGAGTATGATGAACACAAATGTGGCCTCAAACTTTCATTTCGAAATTGTTTATGTTCCATTTATTCTCTAATATATTAATCATTTAATCAGGGTATTGAACTCAACCTTATAGTAAATTCTAGTGAATCCTTTTATGTTCTCTTCAATTCTCTCACCACAGGAGTCCATAGTTATCCTAGAGTATACTACTAGAGTCAAACCCACTAATTTACAATATTGTCCACAAATTCCCATTATGTATTTTATTAGGGTTATTACATTTTAAGATTTCATATACATGGGATAGTGAGGAATGAATAGGGTTATTAGAGCCCCAACAATTATAACCTATTACAAATCATCAAAAATGGGTCCAAAAAGTATTTAATTAAAAAAGGAACAAGAAAAGGTAAAAGTTATATTGGTACTTAGATATGTGAATGTTACCACATGCCTTCAGGGGACCCCCTCTCCTAGCACTAATGACTAATTGTGACCACCGTAGTCATGAAGTGTAACTAGAGTACTACTCAAATCCAAAGATAATAGGTTACCTTATGTGAGTACCATCATTCCATAGAGAATTTAAGGAAACCTCTCATGCTGTACATGTCATGTCAATTTCAAGATGTAATTCACACCTAAGCTCATGGTCTATGGGGTCGTTATCTTCCATATGTTGTACTGTGCCTATCAAGATGAGATATTTCATTTATACCAATCTAGATGCTATCCAAGAACAAACAATATTTCAAAATCACACTATCCTACACCATATCGTAATGCTTGCAGAATCATAGCCAACTATCTCCCAATTTCCACAAGCTAGACTATCCAATTAGACTGCCAAAATCACGTCAAATCTTCTCTTTTCACAACCCACACCACGTTGTTAGGATGGCAAAATCAACCTCAATGAGCAAAACACATTGAGCTTTCTTTTTTTATCTCTTTAGTAGACTAATATATACCAAAAGACTATCAAAATTGGCACTAAAGGGATCCTTCAAATTTGTTTCTCTTTGAAAATTTTGACTGATCTTTGTTGAAAGGCTATCAGAACTTAGTCTAATATCGTGTGCACACTGCATGTACCCATTTTAAAGACTTATGGTACTTACTCATAGGTTGTCAAAATTGAATCATGTTTAAGATCCTTAAAATATCATGATATCCTCTCGCATGGTCTAAAGCAAGATATCCATGAAGTGTTGTCAAACTACACCAAAAACCCTTAATAAACTTTTCTTGGGGCCACCCCAACACGATTATCATGGATACACTAAAAGGTTGTCTAATTTTAGAACCATGCCTACATGATATGTGATTTAATGACCAATCCACATCTCACTTTGTGCCATACAAAGACTCATTTTAGACATGAGTTGAACATCCATGCATGCATGGTCCCACAACTCATACCTATGTTGAATGCCCGTTTCTATGTCACCTTAAATTGGTACATGTTGTGACATATAACTTCATGTCTATGAGTCAAACTCAACATTTTAACCTAAGCATCTCATCTTTTGCCCTCTCAATTATACCTTAAGGCTACACATCCATCAATCTTTATAGTCTGTTTGAATACCAAATCATAGCTCCATGCATATCATTTTTTTGATCCAAAAGATCCTCTGACTAACTGAAACTCAACCCACTAGCATGATGGTCTGCCTATCTCAGCATGCCACATCGGAAAGGGTCTTGGGCCATGACAAAAACCAGCCCACGTACTCCCATTCATTTGACATAACTAATGGTCTTCGACTATGACTTTAAACTAGACCAATAAAGTCATGCATGATGACCTTAAACTAGAACAACTTAGTCTTAGCCTAAGACCTCAGGAGAGACCAAACCCTTTTTACACTTCGTCAATTGTTTGATTCCTTGATCGTGAGTAGCGTTGTAATTGGGTAGGATATTACATGTTTACCCACCAATCACACCATGTCGGGTAGGGTAAGGGTAAGTGTATGTTTTACCCACCACCTATTTACCCTTTACCTGCTGTACTCACATCTAAAGAGAGTGAGGTAAAGGGGGAAGCTTTACCCTACCAACTTCACCAATTTACCCATTCATATAAGGTTAAATTAGTAATTTTATATTACAATATACTTATTAATGCCTACTTAAGGTCTCAAAAAATCATCCCCACTACTTTCTTAATATATACTACTATTTTATTCCACAAACATTACTAGACAATTGATAGTATGTCACACTTTTAATTATTATGTATCAAAGAAAAAGAAATTCTCAATAAGATATTCCATACTTAAAAGGTCAGATCTTGCTTTTAAAACTGAATGGTGGGTCAAATATTAGTGTTTTTTGTATATCATGGCATATATTAATTCATACTATCTAAAATTAGTTTTAACAACATGTTTTGTTTTATAGGGAAACCATATAGTTGAAAATTTCATACATCTAGCATCATGTTTCTTTACCCACCTCACATGTTACCCTACCCATTTTACCTTGTGGATGAATGGGTGTGGGTAGGGTTAGGTAAAGGTTTTTAGGTAAAGGGTAAGTATCCTACTTGTTACCTACAACTTAGATGCAAGTAAGGGTAAGGGTTACCCCGCCCTACCCATTTATAGCCCTAACCAAGACTATAAATGATCCCACCCTTTTGATCACCACCTTCACTTTTATATCAATAATATCATGACAAAAAGGAGCCTCGATTTGGCTAGGACTAGAACTAGATCGTTCTCCAAATATACTCTTGAAAAGGGAAGAAAAAAAATGGATGGCTTCTCCTTCATAGGTAGACAATTTCCTAGGGCCAAAAGGACAACATGGCAGTCCATGGTCTTAGATGACCATCCTAATCTTAGTGTGTTTGATGTGTCTCCAACTAATCCCATTCTAGAAAAGATAATACCAAAAGTTCATCCCTTAAGGAGAAGAACTCCATTTTTTTCTTACTTTCCATCATGGTATTGCTAGATGTGTCAAGTGTTACATGAAAACTTCTTCCTATATCCTAAAGAAATCATGATCATCCAAATGGATATGACCACGTTTGAGCTTAATTGGTAAATTAGGGTTTACCTGAATGATTACATGCTCAACTACAATTATCATTATTTAGCTTTTATTAATAATGAGATTTCTAGTGGCGATGCTTTAAATCTAATGAAAACCCTAAGCGTTCTTTTGTTTTGAGAAATTAGGGTTTGAGAAGTATAAATCTTAATCGGCTAAAATTAGGGTTTTTTCCAAGACACCAGTGCTAGGATGGAACGAGTAAGGTGAGCAAAGAAACAATTGATATGGTATTTTTATTCTTAGGTAGAATGGTCGTGGTGGGTCGCATAGTTGTGTAGGGTTGATGGTGGCACATGCATTCTAGGCAACACGACCGTTTTGGAGAAAATGAAGTATTGGCCATTTTTATACTCAAATATGATGTAACCAATGCACCAAATATGTGGTAGGTAGCACGGTCATTCTGGGTCCACACCTAGCATGGTTGTTTTGGGTGTGTCTAAGTCATTATCTTCTTCAACTGACCATTTTGCACACTGCAGTATAACAATAATATTTGATTTTTAATTATTTATTGGTAGTCATAATGATCTAAAATTTTTATTGGAGCTCTAAAACTCAATTATAGACAATATGCTAATTTTGCATGATTTTTTGAGCAGTTGTAATCTATTTAGTAAACGATTTACAGTAACATTTTTAGGATAGAGAATTCGATTGAAATAAAAGAAAGTATAAGTAGGGTCAATTTGCAATTGATCCAAGTACCTCAATTGCTCTATATAAGTAACCTAGCACCCAAAGAGCTCTAATATTTTGTCATTCCTGTTAGAGAAATGGAATTCTAGAGAGAGAGGAGAGGTAGGGTTTTGAGAGGAGAAAGTGGTGGAGATGTTGACCTAGGATTTCTCCATTTGAGAAATGATGAAATCAAATAAGTTTAGATTCTTTGCATAGTCTTTCATGATGCATATTCTCTCACATGTCAAGATTTTGTCTCTCCTCTAATTTGATTTGAAATTATATCAAATCTCTCCCTTTTCCCACTCTTTCTCCATATTTCTCCATTCCTAGGGTTTTTAAGATGAAAGGAAGAAGAAAGCAGTGATTGCTAGGGTTTTGCTATGAATTTGAGAATTTCCGATGTGGGGAAATGTTTTTGAGGTGTTTTCACACCTTAGATGAGTGGGTGCTTCTTTTAAAAGTAGATTGCAAGAAATTAGATTAAATTCTCAATAATCATTGTTCCTTTGTATGCAACTACAAACCCTAAATCTGCCTTTCAGTTTAAGCTTATGAAAGATGATCAAAAATGGATTATTTTTGTATTGTGATGAATTTTAGATGATAACTTCATATTAGAAATGGATAAAAATCGTTTATAATTTAATTCCTAAAGTCATTTTCGATTTTATAAGAATATATCAAAATCTAGGGTTTTCAATTATGGCTGACATTGTTGTATAATTGAATAAAGAACCTTGCCTATTTGAATCTCCTTGTTTATGAACTAATGGTTTATTTATATGTGTGGCATGTTAGACACTATCTTTGAATTCAAATAATGTTATCAGTTATTGCTTGATATCTCAGTAAAGATGGTGAAACCCTAGATGAATGGGAAGTTGGAAGTTTGTGAATAGACATCATGAAATGCAACTGGCATGAATCTTTTATCATTATAAATTCATTTACTAAAGGTTATTCTCGATTCATAATATTTTAGTGAATGACGTGGAAACTCTAGTTTAACTCATTCTAAGGATTCATATATATATATATATATATATACATATATATACATACATATATATGATTATATGTGATATGTTGAAAGCAATCTTCATTCGTTGAAAGTTTATGACACATTAAATCCTTATGCGAGTGATGTGATATGTGAACAAGGAAATGGAAACCCTAAGGATAAGTATTCAATGAATCGAGTATTTTCATATCATGATTTTCCAGTA
Organism: Alisma plantago-aquatica; assembly: GCA_963693085.1. Taxonomy (NCBI): domain Eukaryota; kingdom Viridiplantae; phylum Streptophyta; class Magnoliopsida; order Alismatales; family Alismataceae; genus Alisma; species Alisma plantago-aquatica. Next base: position 244,379,217 of record OY856413.1, on the reverse strand, counting down.
TGAGATGTGGCGTTGCTCGACATATTAGTTTTTGGTACATATTACAGATGATCTATGAAATGAATTTTTTATTAAGATAGACTAAGAAATGTTTATATCATGATTGAATCGGGAATTTAAAGAGTGAATTAGACACTTAAATGCCATGAGCATTGTAGAATCCTCATGGGATCAGGCTTGCGTTGTGGGAAGGAAACAATTTCCCAACTGGAGATATTCTAGATTGAGGTAAGCCAGAGCGCATCAGTAGGGTACATAAGTCTTGACCGATAGGGCAAAATCCTTACAGTTGTGTGGTACCCAACACCAACCAGGGATTTCGGTGGTACATCTGTTATAGGTTGTAGTGATCAGTGGTCAGTAGGTCTTCTGATGCATAATAATTCTGAGGGCTTTGACTCCCCACCTGATTACCCAGGTTGAGAGGAGGAGTCAAGATATCATGTCGCTCCCGTTAGCCATCGAGAGCCAGATGTGGTGAGGCCCGCTGTAGAGGGTCTTACTCGAGAGATAGGCTTAGAAACTCGGTCATGCTTCTAAGCCTTGTATAATGAGATTGTAACTTGTTCCGATGCTTTCACATGTTGTGGTACACCTCATGTGGGTTCAGGGCATAATAAGATGTATGCGAGATTAATCATGTGTACAGTTATTGTTTTATTCCTTGTAATGTTCTAGAGTATCTTCATATTTGTATGTTTCTAAATTACTAATTTCCTTTGTGATTGATCAAGAATGTTCAATGATTGATTCACTCTTTATAGTTGTCTAGAGCAACCTGCCATTTATATGTTCGTGAATGATTAGTTCATGTATAGCTCATTACTGCTCTACTTATATTCAGTTGTTCAATAATATATGTTTTGACAATTGAAGCTCTTTATAATGTTTCTTTGGAGTACTCGCTCACTGAGTGAGTGGGCTCACCCTTCTACTCATAAATTTTTAGGGAAACCATGTGGGTTTGAAGAATGTCAATGCCATCGTAGATTTGCCACAAGAGTTATGCATCATATTAGTTAAATTCAATTGGTCCCTGACACTCCAAGTCTATGGAGAGAGTTGTATATGATGATGTGTAACTTGATTTACTTTTTTTATATAAATGTAACTTTATTTACTTAATAATATAAAATGTATCTAATTATGAAGTATTATGTACACCATAATGTGAGAACCATAATGAATGTTTAGATATATATCTTTATTATCAAAATCATATTAGAGTAATCAAGGTTTAAATCCCTTTGTATAAATAGTTTATGTTATTGAATGTGAGAAACAAAGAGTTTGAAATATTTGAAATTGAAGAAAAAGTTGAGGATGTTCTTTGTATTATGTTTAAGTCCCCAACTTATGTACTAATCTTGTGATTAATGGTAATTGTGAGATGTGGGTGTAACAACTTGGTATCAGAGCTTAGGCTGAGTCGTCGGAGACCATTAGGATAGAAAGTCAGAGTTATAAGTGTGGTAGTTAGGATGTGATGTATCTATAGCTCTGGGAAGTCTGGGTATTTGGATACCCTGACTCGGTATTTGAATACTTAGGTTGACCAATATCAAGCTACTTTGTCTATTCTTCTTTGGGTACCCTGGCCAGGTATGTAGAGGAAGGATGGGCTAGAGAGACACTCTAGAAATGTTAGGGTTATAAGATCAGAAAGTAATGAAGGAATAAGAACATAAAGATAGAATGAGACACAACTTTGATTTTATATTGTTGTTTTGATTGGGGATGAATAGAAAAGATCTTATATATTTGAAGTTTAGATATTCATTTTTTTGAGATATATACATGATTTATAAGATTGATGTACAATATGAAGTTACTTACGTTAATAACTATATTCTTTGTATCAAGTAGCACTAGTAAAAATTGGGTCATTATTCACGAGTGAGTCCTGTCACAAACCCCTCTCTACAGGCCCTCACAAATAGGGACGGTTGCGAGTCTGGCCCTCACAAATGGCCCGTTAAGAGAACTCACATGACAAATACCAGTGGCCCTCACGAATACAATTGTCACGGACCAACTGACCCTCAAGAATGTTATATTGAGGGACTATTTAGCCTTCATAAATACATTTTTGAGGGACGATTTAGCCTTCATAATAACATTATTGAGGGCATGTTTAGTTCTCATAAATACATTTTTGAGGGACTTGATGGTACTGGAGAATATATTTTTGAAGGGATAATGCCTTCATTAATATTATTTTTTAGGGGCTATGTGGTCGTCATCAATGCAATTTTAATGGTCAATCTGGACCTTCATCAATATATTTATGAGGGACTACTGTAAATGATTTGGTTATTGATTATTGAATGATTTATTAAATGTTAATTAATTGTTACAATAGTGAATATCAAATTTTAAATGAAAACTTTATATACATAACCTCAAGAAATATTTTTATACTAATTCACATGACATCATAAGAAGATTCAACACCAAAATGACACATAAAAATGTTAAATCACCTCAAACCAATTTTTGTTATTGAAGAAAAATATTATCCTTACATTGCGTGCTCAACGTTGATATAAATAAAGAGTACATATGGTTCTAAAATTTGAGATTGATGACAATCAACATATCATGCTAGAAACTCTTAAGATCTATAATGTCTCCATATTCCTTCAAATGGTGTGGTGCTCTTCATCAATGCCAGGCCTCATACGATTAGGTACTTGAATATTCTTCTCCTAAAAATGACAAATCATTATATTAATAGAATTTAAAGTTTATACATAAATCATAGTACAACAAACAACTTACCCTTATATTTCGGTTTTGGTCTACTCCAAGGTGCATTGTCCGTCGAAATCCATCATTAAAAGTAATTCTACCCTATCAATATAAATACAAAAAGGAATCAGAGTGAGTGCGAAGTAGAGATAAATGTAAGTGAACCAACATAGAAGCAACATGCACCCGTAAACTAAAATTATGATTGAACTTAGTAAATAGTACATAATTAAAAAAAACTCAGTGGGTTATATGCCTATATCTCTGTTGACTGCACTTAGTTGCTGTCATCAGCGAGATGCATCTATAGATACAAAAAGAGGACGATCCTCACATGATACAAAAGGATTATTACTGAACTTGTCTTCTTGATCATCTTCTGTTAATTAGTGGAGCTGAAGACATAATGGTTTGTTAGTTACAAGAAGGTACATGCTGCAATCCAGTCTGATCTGTCCAAAATTAAGTCTACAAAACCGGAGCCTAAGGAACACAAGAGATACAACCAAAAGGTGGACTCTTGGCTCTCATCAAAGTCTATCCCGAGAAAATCAAACCTCCAGAAGAGCAAGAGAGCTTCAGGAACCTCAAAAAGAACACTCTTCAGGATAAAAGATAAGAAGGAAGCATTTCCATGGGATAACATATCAAGAAGAAGAAGAAACACCATAACTGGAACCTTCTTCTAGCACAGAAAAATAGAGGACCCCATGAGTCCAAAGGACAAAGGGAAACTCGCCACCTTGACAAGAATACAGACCTTTAGATTTGATGGGGGCAAAGAACAACATGCATCACAACATAGAGAACCAAATAAGAAACTCTGTATGATCAACAAATAACTAGAAACAACATGCATCAGAACATAGAGAACCAAATAAGAAACTCCGATTATCGAGAAATAGGAACCCATCTTCAAGCTTGCAGATTTGCTAGGACAAGGAGTATCATACAGTAGAATTGTTGTTTCTGCCTCACAGCTGAAATAATTCTGAAATTGTTGTTTCTGCAGATTTGCTAGGACAAGGAGATAATTCTGAAATTGCTGTTTCTGCCTCACAGCTTAATGCAGCAACTGCTTGGACGGGATCTTTTGTTGGCACGGATTACAACTCACTTTGATACAGGATACACAAGAATCCATGAATAATGGATTCAGAGAACTAATGCACAACAAATTGCATGGAGACCAGGGACCCATCTATCACCATGTAACCATGCTTCTATAGGCAATCAAAACACACAAGGTGCTATCAATATTTCATTATAAGAGAACGCAAATGGCACCAACCAGATGTATGGTTAGAGACATGAATGGTAGAAGAAAGGTACTATGGAATAGAAGGCTTGCAAATTTGTTAATTTTTTTAGTCATTTACATTATACAAGAAATATTAGAAGTCGAAGCAGATATAGGGATCTTGAAAGATCTCATACAAATTGTTCTAGGATGATAGTATCACATAGAAACTAGAGAAGGTCCAAGGCCCAATTTCTCAATATATCTCAATATTACAAAATGTAACATGAGCTTGCAGTTCCTACTTGGTTTTACTAATAGATGGACAAATGTTTAAGAATAGGATATCAGCAGTTCCGACTTGGCCATATGTCACATACTTGAGAAGAAGATGCATGTCTTTGGTTTGGATACCGACTGGCCCGAGGCATTAACCATTAAGTAGATTCGTGCCTTATATATTTGATTTGGCCTTATATATCATATTTGGTATAAGTACAAGATATATGGATGGATACCCTAGAAGTTTAATCAAGCACATATTGAATACCTGATTTAAACGTTGAGTTCTTGGTGTGAAAGACACCGATGAAGATGTGCTTGGTGTGCTCTGCATTTGAGGATGACTTTGTCGATTATTACCAGAAGTAGGGCACCAACTTTCAACTGCAGCCTTTAATAAAGTGTACATGTTAATATTCTTATGTGTATGAATATTGAAAATAATGTATAGTTGTTATGAGGTACATGTGGCTGAAAGATTAGTGGATGTCCATTGCCTTGTATGGAAAGCCTGCCTACTCCATTCTCCCTTGAATTGCTTTGTCTAGAAAGTCTTCCTAAGCCATCCCCGCTTGAATTTTTTTGCCTGGGAAACATGCCTACATCTGCACCACTACTTGTATTGTCTTGTATGTGAAAAGAACCCACACCCGACCTATTTGTGCCACTTTGCATGTGTAAGACACTTGTAGTATTCTGATTGGGTATTCAGCTGCACAATCAACATTAATACCACCATCCTATAACAAATAGATCAACAATGTCAATATATATATATATATATATATATATATATATATATATATATATATATATATATATATTACATTGACATAGACAACTGAATCTAAGTTACCTGTGATTGATTATACCAAGTCATTATTTGGGAGACGGAGTTCTTCAATCCATTTATTGTTTCTTCAAGTTCCTTAAGTTTATCCTGAAATAGAAAACAAATTACAAACATCAATCTAATAGACTAGTTGTAACTAATAGTTCAAGTTTAGTTATAATCCAACATACATCCTTTGCATTGCTTTCCTCAAGAAGCATTTCATATCTTATACGGGCAACTTTTCCCCTATGTCCTATCTCTTTGTGCCCAATTCCAACACCTCGGATCCTAGCCTTTTTGGAAGGATTTAAAACTTGCAAATAAGCATCACGTGTTAGATTATCAACACTTCTAGGATCTATTTCTTCTTGGTTTGCTACGTGGTTTTCCACAATATCAGAGATTTCAAGCTGTAATTAGAAAGCATCATAAGAGGAAAGCTTAAATTGAGATATCTAAGCATATGTAGCTTTGTAGACATCATAGGAAAGCAAATATCCATTTTCTAACCACTTGTGGGCTTTTGTCGTAAACTTTTTGCAAAAAATTGTTAAGAGGCACAACGGGTTGATCTTCACTGACCTATACATGATAGATAACATAATAATTGTCCATGTTATATGTTCAACTTCTACTAAGAAAGACAAGTGTCCATTATTAATACCATTTCTTCCCGATAACAACTCCATGGCTTTGATCCTGTGGTATGATCCATCACTTTTTTTTGCTCTGTTTGCCTTGTTGATCTCAGAAATTTTCTAAACCATAAGAAACAGATAATTAGAAAAAGTAGATAGGTATACATGCAAGTTATATGAAACCATTGTACCTTAGACTTCTCAGTTCCCCATTATTTAATAAGATTTTTAAACTGGTCCATATCTATGGAAGCATTTTTCTCAACTTTTTTCATCATCAATTCTGGTTAAATCTAGTACTTTTCATAGTAATCTTTCTTTACACGTGCCCTCCACACTGATATCCATTTGCTAATGTGTTCATCAATGTGATTCCATGCATTAGGGTGACTTCCTAAATCGAAGTATTTCTACAAAAAACATAGAAAATATTACTTTAGATATAACAATCATACAATTTGTTGGTCTTTTTATGAAAAAGATTACCTCAATAAATGATTTTCTATCTGCAAAAGCTTGTTGTGGCTGTTCGTTCCACTTCAAGTCTAGATGCCATATGTGTGGTTTCCTTGCTAGCATATGACAATAACGATCCAATTTGGCACCATTCTCCCCAATAACATTTCCTTCGTAATCCCATTGGACCTTGTGACGTGGCTTCCCTTGCTTAGGAAGTCGGCTTTGCTCACTTGCAGGCCCACGTCCATACTTCCTATTCTCCTGTTCATCCTCAACATTTTCTTCAATTGTTACATCATTTTCAATATTGTTGGACAGTAGAGTAGGTTCATCCTCACAATTTTCTACAATTGTGGATGGAGGGACAACAATAGGTTGACTGGGTGTGTTGTTACAACTAGATCTAGTGATTCTTCTTCCTGTCATCCTTCAACTGTCAAGAAAAAAAATTAGATTATTAGTGTAGAAATGTCAGTAACAAAAGTAGTAGCTACATTTGAAAAATAAATAAATTGCGAAGAATATGAGACACCAACATATGAATATTCAGCATTTGAAAAACATATAAATTGTAGAGTACCTTGGTTTCATATCCCAAAAAAGAATAATGATGTCCTACTTGCTGGTATATGAAACAAGACTAAATAAATTGCAAAGAATATGCCATATAGTAACAGTTTGCCAAAAAAATGCAATAGAAAGTATTCCCAATAAATTATTCTAGACTTGCAAACAAAATAATTTGATGAAAACAGACAGATTAATGAACTAAACATTAGCCCCATCATTCTTTTTTTTAGTTCTATCAACAAAAGATCCCTCGGTGTCACTCCTCGTCCAAGACACATCACTAGTTACACCACCATCAATAGCTTCAGATTGTAAACCAGTCAAACAATTCTCAATAAGAGGTACTTCAGAATAATCTTTAGGAGGATGTTTTAGCACTATGCACCAATCATCAGCATTAGGATCCTTCACATAAAATCATTGCAATGCTTGAGAAGCCAGGATAAAGGGTTCCTCCTTTTTTTTTTATCCTTGAAGTGCTGATTTGTGTGAACCCATATTCATCAATTCGCAACCCGTTAGAAGTGCTTTCATCATACCAAGAACATCTGAACAACGGAACTTTGATTCATGGACCATAAGTTAGCTCAATAACCTCCTCTAAGTAGCCATAGTATGTGACTTCAACATTTATAGGATTTCGATCTCTACCACTTGAATAACTTGAAGTGTCAGCACACAAATACACTCCACTATTTTGTGTAGTACATGTACTTTCAATGTGCTTTGAACGGAAACGATATCCATTGACCGAAAATCCTTCATAAGACATTCCCTCAGCACAAGGGCCTTGGGATAACCATCTCAAATCATCGCTAATACTATTCGGCCTAATCTCTCGCATTTGCATTACCTTCATAAAAAAGTAAAATATTAATGTAATCTACACTAACTTGAACATTAAGAGTGATAACAATATTTATGTTTGAGACTTACATGTTCTTTCAACCACTTAGAAAACTCCTTTGCATGTTTTGTTTCTAGGGTCCGTGGGGCAATGTTGGGTTCCATATCTTGAAGAATACACATGTGTTCACTGCTTTATAAGAAGTGTATAAATTAATGTACAACAAATATACAAATATCAGCAAGAATTTTTGGATGTAATTAAATCTTAACTTCTGTAAACATCCAATTCCTCTTTATTTAAAATGACATAACGATGGGCTTGTTCCAAAGTGTGGATGTCGAAATTTCTTGACACTCCAACTCTAATTGGAGATCCATCAACATTATGAGGAGTGCGGTTGAGTTTTGTCTCAAAATTATGCAAGTACCTAGCACAAAATGTCAAACTTTCTTCAGCTAAATAGCCACTAGCAATACAACCAGCCGGTTTAGCTTTGTTTCTTACACACTTCTTCAATTTCTTCAAGTATCTCTCTATTGGGTACATCCACCTAGTTCAGACAGATCCAGCTTGCTTAGCTTCATAAGCTAAATGAATGGGCAAATGCATCATGATGGTGAAGAAAGAAGGAGGGAAGATTCTCTCCAACTGGCAAAGAGTGACAAAAAAATTTTGTTCCAATTCTTTGAATTCATCCACATCAATAATGTTAGAGCAAAGCTTGTTGAAAAATGAGCACAAATTAGCAATAGGCTTGTACACATCTAAGATTATGCAATGTCTTAAGGCAACAGGTAGAAGTTGATGCATAAGAACATGGCAATCATGACTTTTCAACCCAACAAGTTTTCTATCAGATTTGCTAACACACCTAGATATGTTAGAAGAATAGCCATCAGGAACTTTCAACTTTTCTAACACATATAGGAACTTATCTTTCCGTGCATTAGTCATGGTGTAAGATGTTGGAGGTAAGTAATAGCGGTCACCTGCATCTACTGGCCATAAATCTCTTTGAATGCGCATTTTCTTCATATCTTGACGAGCTTGTAAGTTGTCTTTACTTTTCTTAGAATCACCCAATAATGTGTTTAAAATATTCTCGCACACATTCTTTTCTATGTGCATCACATCCAGATTGTGTCTAACAGATAAATACTTCCAATAAGGTAGCTGAAAAAAGATGCTTATCTTATTCCAACCAGGAGGTAATGGTTGAATTTGATCTCCAAGCCTCTTGCGCTTGTTTATTTTTCCAAATGTGATATTTTCATATCCATCAAATTGCCTCAGTATATCTTCTCCAGATAGTGGCTTAGGTGGAAGTCGAAAATCTTTTTCACCATCAAAATTTTTCCTATCACGTCTATATGGATGATTCATTGGAAGAAAACGTCGATGGAAACCATAGCATTGCTTTTTCCCAAACTTTAACCATTTTGATACAGTCTCCACATTACAATAAGGACATCCCAAATCTTTCTTACCTTTAGTGCTCCAACCAGATAAGTCACCATATGCTGGAAAATCATTAATGGTCCATAAAATCATTGCCCACATAGTGAAATTCCTTATGCTATATGCATCATAAACTTTGACTCCAAGCTCCCAAAGTAGTTGCAACTCCTCAATTAATGGCTCCAAGTATACATCAAGGTCATTGCCAACCATATGTGGACCTGGGATTAATAGGGACATCATATTAAATTGTTCTTTCATAAGAAGCCAAGGCGGAAGATTGAGAGGTTTCATTAACACAGGCCAGATGCTATGTGATGCACTCATATTGCCAAATGCATTAAATCCATTTGTTGCTAATGCCAATCTAATACTGCGTGGTTCAGCAGCAAAGTCTGGATACCTGGCATCAATAGTCAACCATTCTGGTGTGTCTAAAGGATGATGAATACGACCATCCTTGCATTTTCCTTCACATGGCCAAATCATATCTTTAGCAATAGATGAAGACATATAGAGCCACTCTAACTGAGGTATCAAAGGGAAGTGATACATGAACTTAGCAGCTACCTTCTTTCCCTTTGTTTTGTATTACTTTTCATTCCATCTTGAAGCACCACAAGTATCACAATTTTCTTTTGAAGATGCATCTTTGTGAAAAAGCATGCAATTATTTGTACATACATCTATAGTAGAATGATCAAGTCATAAATCCTTCACGATCGCATTTGCTTCATAGTACGTCTCCAGGAATAGACAATTTTCTTCTGGAAATCCTGAAAGAATCAACTGTAACAACTTTGTGAAAGAATCGTTGGACCATCCAGATTCCTCCTTCAGAAATAGCAAGGCAACCAAATACGATAGCTTAGAATGATTTGTGCAACCTCTATAGATTCGTTGATCCGCCTCTTTTAGTAGCTTGTAAAATATTTGTGCATCTACATTTGCAGGTTCCTCTATAGCTTCAGTAGAGTGGTCATTTGTTGTGTCACCCATACCAAACAAATCCTCTAGCATCTGATGCATATTGTCGGTGCTAGGCATGTTTGGTGCTACAACAGGATTGCTCCTACCAATCACCTCCCCGTGAAACGTCCAAACATCATAGCTATGCACAAATCCTTTTTGTAATACATGTGAGACTACCTCCTCCTCTGTTTTAAGGTATCTGTTCAAACATACCTTGCAAGGACATATTAATTTCCCCTGTCTAGTTGGTCTCTGATGGATAAGAGCAAACTCAATGAACTTTCGTAACCCTGCCTTTAATACATCACTTCGCACTCTGTTCCCAATATACATCCAACTCCGATCTATTAGAAAATCCATCTACATGAAGGAAAATATATAATAAGTTAAGCACACATTACAAGAAATATATATACATATATATGCAATTCAAATAGTATATTGATTATATTCCTTTCAGTCTATCTAGGTATTTATATTCCTTGATTATATATATATAAATAATCGAGTAACCTGATATAGGTCTGATTTAGAGTAAATTCGTTCTTCATATTTTATATTTGTCCCCTATACTATTTGCTGGACCCATCAAATACATGAATCTGTAGTCTTTTTCTATTTTCAGGTTTTGGTCAATCACCAATCTGAATCTGTAGAATAACTCCTACTTCTTAATGAATAAGATGGGTTTCCTAGAATTTTGGATAAAGCATATTGATGCCTGTTTCAAATCTATTTTTTTTTCAGATGCTTATTAATGGTATTCCATCTAAGACCTTTGTAGGGGGGAATGGGATACGACAGGGGGACCCTATTGCACCATACCTTTTCGTCATTGCATGATTTGAGTGATATTATGAAAGCTTATGTAGAAGAGAAGAAGATTGTTCCTCTGAAAGCTTTGAATTAGTTTGGCTATTCTTATTAGACATATTGAAGATTTGTTGAAGGCTATTCTTATTAAAAATCGTTGGAATGTTGCTCAGAATAAAAATTCTTTGTGGGTAAAGTGGCCTCATGAAAGGTAAGTACGAAGAGATTTTGTTTGGAGCAGTAAACCAAAGTAAATCTATTCTTGGATTTGGAGGAATCCGCTCTCTGTATGGGATAGGCATATTGATAATTTTGAAATTAGAGTTGGTGAAGGTTGTAACACTATGATTTGGATTGATCCTTGGTGTTCAGGAGGTAAAACTCTTTCTAATATTCTAGGTAGCCATTTCTTAGCTAGATTTGGTGATACAAGCCATTGTAGGGTTGTTGAATGTATTACTAATGGTGCTTGGTCTTTTACTACTATTCAAGGCTTTGAAGATGCTTGTAAGTTTTTCAACTATTTGTAGAAACCTTTAAGGGAAGGAAACATTGTTTGGTTTAATGGGAAAAAAGATTCAAAATTAAGCGAAATCTGGCAGGTATGTAGGGAGCATGGTGAGAACATTGGTTGGGCTATTTGGTTGTGGTCTAGTTTGCTACCTAGAAGGATTATTTGAAATGAAGACCAATGATAGACCATGACTTCTTAATGAAGTGGCCATTAAAGCCATCAGGGCCTAGAGCCTTGTCCTAATTCAAGGAAGAAACTATATCATTAAATTCCTTATTAGAAACTTTAACAGTAAGGAGTCTTTTCTAAGCATCATTAAGAACAGGGCCATTCCAATGACCCTTCCAAGAAAAACCTGAAGAATGATTATTGAATAAGGAAGAGTAGAAATTGGTAATGGGATTTGATCTCTTCCAGACTAAAGGAAATATAATCATCAATCTAAAGCTTAGTAATCTGGTTTCTGAATCTCCTGGATTTCATGTACTCATAAAAGAATTTTACATTTGAATCTCCTTCTCTAAGACATTGAGTCCTTGAATTTTGCTTGAAGAAGGATTCTTCATTTAGTGATACATAGGCAGCAGCTTTCTTTTTGACAAGAGCACATTCTCTAAGAGCAGAATTAGTTAGGTCCAATTCAAAAACAATTTCGGCATGGAGAGCCTCAGCATTAGCGACCTTTGCCACATCATAAAGATTGCCCACACTTTTCCAATTCTAAGAGCATAATTTGGTTTTCAAATTATAGAGCTTCCTGTAAATATGATACATAGTGTTACCATGAACATCTAAGTTCTAGGCCTCCTTGACTATACTCATAAACTCTTCATGATTATTCCAAGCATTAACAAACCTAAAAGGAGATATAACCTTTCTAGGTTCACCAATATGAAGGGAGATGATTTTATGATCATTAACAGTGTTTGAGAGAATATGGCCATTTACATTTGCATTTGTAGTAAGAAAACTAGCATTGTATAGAATTTTGTCTATTTTTGTGGTAGCAAAATGAAATCCCTGTTGTTGGTTATCCCAAGTAAAAAATAGACCCTACAAGACCATTTCAAATAAACCACAGTCAAGAAGACATTCGCCTAGTTTGCTACCTAGTTTCTTCTCTTAGTTGTTAATTAGGATTGTCCTTGTTAGTATAGTGTTGATTGCTTGTCTCTAGTTGATTGCTTTAGTGTAGTTATTCCCTTAGTTTGTTAGTTAGCCTTTATTGTGTAGGGTTAATCTAGGGTTTAATTCTCGTTCCCTTTAATTGCTTGTATGTTCACTCTTAATTTAACTCAAACCCAAAGATCAAACTCTTGAAACCCTATACTATGCTTTAAGAACCTAGATAAAACAAACATAGATCTAATGCCCTCATATCTTTCTGAGGATTTTCCCTGACTTGCACCTCCTATACCACGTCCCCATCTATGTGCTTATGAATCTACTAGAAAGACTTGTCTAAATCAATTAATATAAGTATTTGTTATTCATGTGTGTCCTAGGCGCATGAATCTAGATTTGATATATTAAAAGGCAATAATATATTAAAATAAGTGTAGCATATTGTTCTACATGTTAACCAAATCAACTTATGGAATTTGGCTATACTTGGATTTGGCTTGATAAGTAAATCAATGGATACTCGTATATGATGAAGCCTTAATAAAATACAACATATGTCAATTTTGCAATGTTGTATACTCTCACCTTTAAAGTGTTTTGTATGCAGTCAAAATTGTGTGATGCACCAAATTTCCTCACACAGAGTCTTGTATATATAAGATGTTAAACTTGACTGGATTGAAAATTATGATGTAACTTCATGTAAATGAGGTTCATCACCAAATTATTAAGAAATTAAAAATATGAGTATGGTTTTACCAGAATTGGATTTTTAGGTGTTAAGATTTATATCTTGTTATCATCAAGATTGTCTATAGATCAAATATTTGAAATGTATGTTTCTAATAAAGATAAAATTAGTCATGTTTACCCTATGTTTAGCTTTTGCATTATGTTGTATTATATATTAATTTAATTTAATTAAACTACCGACTGTAATAACTACGTGAGATTTGAATCAAAAGGGTGTCTGTCACAAGTGTGGTATCAATGTTTATGTCAGATGATTGTCATGACAAAAGTCATGATCAAGATAAATAAATATGTTATGAATATGACAATTGAGTGCTTGAACTCTTTATTTCTGTGCCTAGTCATGTGTATAAGTACTTTGGGAGAGACAACATGGACTTTACGAGTTTGATTCTTCTAGTTGTTGTGATGAAGCAACCTAATGAATCCAAAATGAAAAGGCAATAATAAAAATATAGATAAAAGGAATGACACAAAAGGTGTGTGACTGTTGTTGGAAGACACATGATTCAATGGTCTACTACATAGCAAAATGTAGACTTTTCCAAGAATTGTATTGTAGTTTCTATGCTACGAGTTTGATGCTAGATTAGAAAGCCTACCTCTCCCTAAAGAAAAAATGCTACCAATATGCAAGGAGGATGCACACAAAATATATGGCATCCCAAATGGAAAAATTGTTGTAATGGTAGATGCTACCATGCATAAAGATAACTCAAGAGCTAATTCAATGGTTGAGAAACTCAGTTTAAGACCAAGTTGCATGTGTTGTGTGAAGTTAGGACATTCAAAAAATAGGTTTATGTGCTGCGATTGCATCAATGACCTTGAAAAGTTGTACATCCCCATTTCCATTGGCAACCTTTTGAAAATATTTAGCTTTTGGGAACTCTCTGTCAATTATCGCCTTTTCTTATAGCCAATTGCATGAAGTAGAAACTACAATTTGGTGGGTTTCTTTAAGGATTTTTTAGTTTGGGGCCTGTCAAAATTTGTTAACAATAGCTACAAGTGCTGAAAAATTGGTGGCATGCATATATTGGTAGTAAGATTATGCTTTTATATATGGAGTTTTAATAACTACAAAAGATTACTCTAATTACTCAGTTTCATCTACAATAAAGATGGTATGGGGAATTCTCCACATTCAATAGATGGATTGATGTTATAATAATATATGAATGGAATTTCCACATGGAGGAGAAAGAGATGATAGTTGTGGATGAGACCAAGTAGTTGTACAAATTCCCAATTGAAGGTGGTATTTGTAAGGAAGAAGATGACCCAAACGTGAATTTAGGATTGCAAAGGTTTCTATTGAAGACAAACCAAATGTGTATACAAGGATTGTAAAGGTTTGCATTTCAATGATTGTGTTATACATTTTAATCTTATGGTACATACACTATATTCAACATATATTCATTCTCTTTATTCATATGTCAGCTAGAAGAAATACAGAAAAAATGTGACCAAATGTTGTACTCTACTCAAAGAGGAAGCCATACACCCAACATTTGATGGAAAATGAATTGGAAAAGAAGAGAACATTACTAGGGGAGGGAAATATAAAGACCCTATCTCTTTTAAACTACTTTAACTTGGATAACCAAGATGTATCAAATGAGAACTTGGACTGAAAACTAATTGTGAATCAAACTAAAGAGGATGAAAAGTACATGACTCTTCGGCCCATGACACAAAAAATGATGATGTCAGGCGTGTGAAAAAAAAAGAAAACTGGATCAAACAAAGGGAAGATACAAAACAATACATCAGTAATGGATTGTAGCAGACGAAAGCTGGATGACAATGAATAGAAGATGGTTCACATATCGGGTAACATGGTTCACCATGAATGGAAGATGTTTGACAATTTACATACCAGTGTTTAGAAAGGCAGGCAAATTCACAAGAGTAGGTGGAGTAAGCCCTGGTCTTGGAGGGGATACAATCAACCTGAAGACTTATTGATTGTTGTTCCTTCTATAAATTGTGCATCAAACTATGTATTTTCACACCAACTAGACTATGTATTTTCCCACTAGGCTGTTTACGACAAAGTCTATATGCCAAAATGTCGGCTATGGAGGATGCAGTTGAAGTGAATGATGTGAATAGGAAACCCACACATAGTGAATGATGGAAATAGATGAAAATAAGAACCTGTCGGCGGCGACCGTAGTGGAGTTGGGGGCAGCTGTTGGCGCAATGGAGGCGAGGGTAACCTATCGGCGGCGACCGTAGAGGTGTTGGGGGCATCGGTGACGACACTAGAGGTGTTGGGGGCGTCGGCGGCTAGGGCGAGGAAGGAACAGAACAACCACGATCGGCTAGGCAGAGGAACCGAACAACCTCTCCACCGCGACCCTCTCCAAAATGAAACAGGACACGCACGGCGCGGGAGGGAGATGTGCACGGCGTGAGAGGGGAGGGTTTATCTTTTTTTTTTTATTTGCAAATGTTGTGTTTTAGAATGGAGGGAAGGGTTATGAGATGGAGGGAAATATTTGGCATGGCATTTTTCATGGGGTGATTAGTGAGTAATGTATTTGTGAGGAATTAGTGTTCACATAAAAGGTCTAAGGATGTAAAAAACACAGTTGAGGGATTTGGTGCCATGTATGAAGGATGATCCCTCACAAACATACATCATTATTCACGATTTTTGGTTCCTCACAAATGTTCTTCAATAAAGGCCAAATTTTTTGTAGTGTAGACCATAAATAATATTTAAATGAGTTTTCCCTAAGCGCACATTCTTTCCAAATCTTTGAGATGAATAGAAGTTGGTTAATACTGAGTAGCTCTTGGCTTCACAACTACAGGTTAGGCTTGGTCTGACTAAAATATGTGTACTCCTATTAAGAATATAATACGAGTAGAGTTTGTATAAATTAGACCCACACTGTAGTGAGAATGTACAAACACTAACATGTTGAAATATAAGGGAAAGACTATAATAGAAAAGAATCAGTTGGAACTAATATCTATGATCCAACTTTGGGGCCTCAGATAAGAAATCCATATTTGGGAATGAAGGAAGAAGGAATATAGAGAAAAGACATAGATTAGTATGTGACATACAAAATGAAGAAGAAATGATGGATAAAGAGAACTGGATCATGCAAGTAATTGAGGCACTTTATTCAGCTTGAAATCAAAGAAAATATAAGAGAAAACTACTTTGGAAGCCAATATAGAAAGAATAAAATATGAGGAATGGGTCATATAATAGAGTAAAATGCATTTATGTACTCCAAAACAAAGGGAAAATAGGAGAAAATAGTTAAGTATACATCAAGTACATAGAAGTGGAGAAATTTCAGAAGAATCAAAGTGAAGATAACTAGATGAACGTGTAAACTATAAGAGAAGGATAAGACACTTAGAAGAAACAAAGAGAAATGTTAGAGAGGATGAGTCTAATTAAGTAATAGGGTTACATGATATAATAGAGAGCAATGGAATTTGTCATTATATTATGAACTCTAATGCATTCACCGTTACTACTGTTTTGATTTAGATTCTCAATAGAGTAATTTCCAAGTTTCAATCAAATAAACTCAATAAGTTCCTTGACATGAAATGAACTTTATTCTCGAAAGAAGAACAAAGGTGCAACTGAACAAATGATAAAGTCATATATATGTTAAGTATATTCATAATAGAAAAACTTGATAACAAGAAAAATAAATGGTTGGTCCCTACATGATCCATTTGATTTGAGATGAAAGACATGTAGTGTATAATGTATAAGATGAAACTAGGAGGGAGAATGTTGGTTTAGAATTTTGATTTGATATAAGTAAAAAGATGATAAGAAGTGTATATGGCATGGAATATGAAATCATACTTAAGAGTGAGAAATATGATCATAAGATATAAGTAGAAGCTAAAGATGGTATGTAGAAGAGTAGCACACAAAAAGAGGATGATGGAAAATTAAAAAATGGGTTGAAACATGAGGGAGTAGTATAGTTTATAAAAGAGAGAGATTGTGAAATGTGAGAAAATGCTAAATAGTCTAGTCTCTTTGACGACGAGTAATTAAACCTAGATATAATAAATGTTTAAATGAATGATTGAAGATAAAATTTCTAATCTTAAGAATCATATTCTCTTTTGAATCCTCCTTAATGTGAGCAACACATGGATGAAGTGATAATGGAATGAATTTTAAATGACGCATAACCACTACGATGGACACATTGATTGAATCTATTAATTCACATGATATGATGATGAAACCCTAGTAGGGTAAATAAAGAAAGTTATTAGAAAGGTCGAGTAAGAGAAGAGAATTTCAAATAATAAAGATAGGAAGACTTTAGCAAACCTCAGGAGAATGAAAGTTTGTATACCAAAATAAGGGAGTAAAATCATATCATAATAACATCATGTTAGTGATAAGGATCAAATTGTAGAATGTTTTGGGTTCGGATGGGTTCAAGGGTGTCATTAGTGATTTGACTTTGAATACTAACATCTTTGTAAAACAAGATTATGAGATCACTAATATGAGAAGTAACTTATCAATGATAGTAACCCAAGGTGTATGGGTTGTAGATGATAAATATAGGTAAATATATGGAAATGACTAAGAAAGGAGGACAAGAAACATATTTGATTCATAAGAGGTGAGATTTGAACACTAGGAGAAGTACAACATGAGAAAAAATGTGATCCAAAATAAGTTCTTGTAGTCATAGCAAGAGTGATGAATAATCCATTCTTACATCAAATATTTTAATGATTAGAGATGCTTGATCTATATGTTAAAAAAGGAGAAGGATAAGTAAGAAGAAGTAAGTGATAGTGAATACGAAAGAAATTAAGGAAAACAAATGGCTTTCAGTAATAAGTGAATTTATTTTCATAAGAATAACTTGTTGAAGGCATATCAAGTGATGTAAATTTATTTTTTCATATGATTTCATTTGTTGACAAAAAAATGATGGTTTGAATGATAAAGTTGAACTTTGAAGAAAGGCATTGGAATCAAATGGATTGATGATTAGTAGGAGAAAAACTGAGTATATGCATTGTAATTTCAGCCAATCTTATAGTGTGAATGGTGGAGCCAAGTTGGACGGAGTAGATACGCCAAAATGTGATAAATTTTGTTACTTGGGTTGTACCATTCAAACAGACTGGGATGTCCAAAATGACGTTTGTCATAGGATCACTGTAGGATGGTTGAAATGTAGGAGTACAATTGGAGTATTATGTGATCGGAAGATCCCTCTCAGACTAAAAAGCAAGTTTTATAAAACTACTATATGACCAGCCATGCTCTACGGGAGTGAATGTTGGGTGGTGAAGAAACAAGGACTCAACAAGATGAACGTGGCCGAAATGCATATGTTGAGATGGATGTGTGAGAAGACAAGAAAATATCGCTTGAGAAATGACTATATCAAGAATAAAGTGGTGGTGGTGAGCATTGAGGACAAGTTGTGGGAGGGCCGACTCAGATGGTATGGACATGTGCAACACAGACCGACTAATGTGCCTATACAAAGTGATACTATTGTGGCAAGAACAATTAATAGAAGAAGAGGAAGGCCTAAATTAACACGAGAAGAGCTTATAAAGATAAATTTAAATCTCTACATCTCAACCAGAATATGACCCATGATATAGATGAATGGAAAAGAAGGATCCATGTAGATGACCTGAACATAGTTGGGATTGAGGCTTAGTTGATGATGATGATGATGATTTCATTTGTACATGTGCAAGCAAACTGTTAATTGAAAGGATGTGATGGTTTTAGTTATACATACATGTAATCCAGCTCAGTATCGTACAATTGTTTCTAATTCTGTTCTTGTAGCTTGTGTTGTTTTCTTGTTCGAGTATCACAACTGTAAACTTCAAAATAATAGATTGCACTCTCTTAAGTATATCTAATATGATAGAACAATAGTATAGATTGAACTGTATGAATTGATATGGTTGGATTGAATTACCATTACTAAGATAGCACCCTCAAGAGAGTATGATGGAATTGAAAGCGACTAATTTCTCTTCCTCTTTCGTAGTGATTGATTGTGACATAGAAAATCAATTTGTTGTCATTGAGCGGCTTTGTTTTGATTTTGTTGTGGTTAAAAAGAGTAAACAAAGAACTACATTTTGAAGACAATATTCAAATTTGAAATACAAGAATACAGTGACATAGATTTTAGAAGTTCAAAAGAAACTTTGAATGTACTTTCCATGTATATTTATATCCCGGGGATGAAACCTTTTTAAGGAGGGAATAATTATTATGACCACATTTGAGCATAATTAGTAAATTAGGGTTTACCTAAATGATTACATGCTCAACTACAATGATCACTATTTAGCTCTGATTAGTAATGATATGTCTAGTGATGATGTTATGAACCTAATGAAAACCCTAAGTGTGCTTTCATTTTGAATAATTAGGGTTCGAGTAGTATAAACCTTAGTTGTCTGATAATAGGGTTTTGCCCAACACGCCCATTCTAGGATAGAAGGGGGGTGAGCAAAGGGAAAGTGAAAATAGGAGTTTGATTTTTAGGTAGAACGACCATGGTGGTTAGCACCACCATGTAGGGTTGATGGTGGCACAAGCATTCTAGGCAACAAGACTGTTTTAGAGAAAATGAAGTATTGGTCGTTTTTATACTCAAATCTGATGTAACCAATGCACCATGGAAGTGGTAGGCAGCATGACCATTTTGGGTCCATCTTAGCATGGCTGTGGCACTTAGAATGGTCGTGCTGGGTGTGTCTAAGTCATTTTATTCTTCAATTGATTGTTCTTTAGACTGCAGTATAGCAATGTACTATTTGCTTTTTAGTTATATATTGGTAGTTCAAAATGATTTGGAATTTTTATTGGAAATATGAAGCTCAATTATTGACAACATGATAATTTATCATAATTTTTGGAGCAACTATAACATATTTAGTAAATGGTTTCTAGTAACATTTTTATGATAAAAAAATTGTTGAGATAAAAGAAAATATAAGTAGGGTCAATTTGCAATTGACCCAGGAACCTCAATTGCTCTATATGAGTGACATAGCACCAAGGAGATCTCATATTTCACCATTCCTATTACAGAATTGAAATTCTAGAGAGAGGGGAGAGCTAGGGTTTTGAGAGGACAAAGGGGTGGAGATGCTGACTTAGGGTTTCACCATTCGAGAAATGATGAAATATAGTAAGTTTAGCTTCTTTGCATAGTCTCTCATTGTGAATATTCTCTCACATGTCCGTATTACATTCCTCCTCTGATTTAATTCAAAATGATATCAAATCTCTCCATTTTCTCACTCTTTCTCCATAATTCTCCATTCCTAGGGTTTTCGAGATGAAAGGAAGAAGAAAATAGTGATTTGCTAGGGTTTTGACATAGATTTGAGAAATTCAGATGTGGGGCTACGTTTTAAGGTGTTTTCATGCCTTAGGTGAGTGGACAGATTTTATGAAATTAGATTAAATCTTCAATAATTACCTATTCCCTTGTATGCAACTACGAACCCTAAATTTACCTTCCAGTTTCAACTTATGAAAGATGATCTAGAAATGGATTATTTTCCTATTGTGACGAATTCCAAATGATAAAATCATATTATAAATGGATTCAAATCATCTAGAATTGAATTCCTAAATTTATTTTAGAATTACTAAGAATATACCAAAATCTAGGATTTTTAATTATGGCTAAAATTGTTGTATAATTGAGTAAAGATCCTTGCCTATTTGGATCTCCTTGTCTATGAATGATAGTTTTATTTAAATGTGTGGTACAAATATGTTAGATACTATCTTAGAATTCATTTAATGTTACTAGTGTTTACTTAATATCTCAATAAAGAGGATGAAACCCTAGATGAATGAAAAGTTGGAAGTTTGTGAATAGACATCATGAAATCCAACTGACGTGAATCTTTTATCATTATAAATTCATTTATTAAAGGTTATTCTTGATGCATAATATTTTAGTGAATGGCGTGGAAACCCTACTTCAGCTCATTCTAGGGTTTCATATATATGTTTGGTTATATGTGATCTATTGAAAGCAATCTTCATTCGGTGAAAATGTATGACACATTAACTCACCATTCGGCAAAGCGTCTGGTTGCGTCGAGGGACGACCGGGCAGTCTGGGCAGCGTACAGTCAGTTCAAATGTGGGCTTCCCTAACACCGGTTGGATTAAACACTGGATATTTGTTGCTTCTCGTATTGTGCAAGCAGCCAATAGCGACCGAAATAGCGTGAACCCCACCGCATCATTTTGACGCAGTGGAGAGCGTCAGCTTTCAACGCTCAGCCGAACGGTGCATAAATCCTTATGTGAGTAATGTGATACACGAATGAGGCAAAGGAAACCCTAAGGATAGGGCATTCAGTGAATCAAATATTTTCATATAATTGTGCTTCAATATGAGATGTGGTGTTGTTCAACAGTTCAATTTTTAGTATATATTACATATGATCTATAAAATAAATTGTTTACTAAGCTAACTAAGAAATGTTGTTGTGATGATTGAATTATGAATTTAAAGAGTCAATTAGACATTTAGATGCCTTGAACACTATAGAATCCTCACAGGATGAGGTATGGGTTGTGGGAAGGAAATAGTTTCTTGACTAGAGGTAGACCAGATCGAGGTAAGCCGAAGCATACTAGTAGGGTGTGCGGGTCTTGACTGGTAGGGAAGACTCCTCATAGTTGTGTGGTACCCAACACCAACTAGGAATGACGGTGCTACATGTGTTACAGGTTGTAGTGATCATTGGTCAGTAGGTACACTGATGCACACTAAGCTTGAGGGCTTTGACTCCCCGCCTGAGTACCCAGCTTGAGAGGAGGAGTCGATTATCCAGTCGCTCCCATTAACCGTCGAGAGCCAGACGCAGTGAGGCCCACTACAGATGGGGTCTTACTTGAGAGATAGGATTAGCAACCTAGGCATGCTTCAAAGCCTTGTACAATGATATTTTATCTTGTTGTGATGCATTCACATGTTGTGGTACACCTCATGTGGGTTTAGGGCATAATAAGATGAGTGTAATATTAATCAAGTGCGTGTTGTTATTGATTTATTCCTTGGAATGTTCTAGAGTATCTTGCTATTTGTATGTTTCTAAATTACTAGTTTCCTTTGTGACTGATCAAGAATGTTCAATGATTGATTACTCTTTATAGACATATAGAGTAACTTGCCACACACACACACACATACACGCACACACATATATATATGTATATATATATATATATATATATATATATGTGTGTGTGTGTGTGTGTGTGTGTGTGTGTGTGTGTGTGAATGATTAGTTCTTGTATAGCTCATTATTGTTATATGTATATTCCATTGCTCAAAAATATATGTTTTAGCAATTGAAGTGCTTTATGTCATTTCTTTGAAGTATTCATTCACTTGGTGAGTAGGCTCACCCATGTACTTACAAATTTTCAGGGAAACCATGTGGATTTGAAGAATGTGAATGCCAAAGTAGATCTTCCACAAGAGCTATGTATCATATTAGTCAAGTTTTGTTAGTCCCTATCACTCTACGTCCTTGTATAGAGTTGAGAGAGTTTTAAATGATGATGTGTGACTTTATTTCCTTAATAATATATAATGATTTGATTGTCAAGTAGTATCTACATCGATGTGTGAGAAACATAGAAAATGTTTATGTTTAGATATGTATCTTTATTTTTTAAATCAAATTAGAGTAATCATGGTTTAAATCCCTTTGTATATATAGTTTATGTGATTGAATGTGAGAAAATAGAGAGTTTGAAATATTTGAAATTGAAGAAAAAGTTAAGGGTATTCTGTATATTATGTTTAAATCCCCAACTTATGCCCTAATATCATGATTAGGGGTAATTGTGGGATGTGAGTGTAACATAATCTTTGTGCTAAGCAAGGGTTGAATTTTCCTTGTCGATGCATTCCAACACCTAAAATTAAGATTTGATTATAGACAGGATTTAGGTCAGGGATGATGGAGAATAAACATATCCTTTCAAGATACCGAAAAAAGGACGCTTGATTTACTTTGTTCTCTATAACTTCACAGTGAGGGACCACACCAATGTGATATAATCTTTCATATTTGGACTAAATTTCGCATTTGAATTATGTCTATATAAATTGTAGGTCATCACACAATCCTCCATGAGTCCATAATTCTTCTTCTCCATAAGCTCTTGAAAGGCATGGTTGCTTCAAGTACAACCAAGAAGCACATTGAGTGGACTTCTAAGAAGGAGTCCACACAAAAAAGTCTACATGGGTGGGAGTTCCCAAGTGAACTCCTAAAATGCCAAAGGTCTTGGTAGAGACACATGAAATGCCCAAACTAACCCTACTAGAACAACCAATTGACACTATATATATGCCTTTGCCAAAATTTTGGCGAAAAAATATTCACGTATTGTCTAGGATCATTTGATTATGATGGGAGACACATGGGTTAGACATAGTATGCATCTCTATACAAAATGTGGAATCCATTTCATTATCCAATACATGCAACCATAGATGTGACCTTGGTTAAGATACCCCCAAAGTAGACAAAAATGATAGTCATCCTAGTTAATGACAAGAAAATCCAAACTAAAACTGATGAGGTCAAAGTTACTGAATATACTACCAACCCTATTGAGATACATAGTGGGAGATTCTACTAACCTATTATACTAACTGCCACCTTCATGGTAAAAGTTGTACATGGGAGATCCATACAATTTCCCACCATTGGTATATGCAACGCCACTCATGACGATAAAAAATGTTAGTTATACATGTGAAGCAAAGCATAGACAAGAAGTCGATTAAGGAGATGTCATCTCTAATCCCACAAAGTAATAGATTCTATAAAAGAACAAATATTTGAAGGGGAAGAAGATAGGTTCCAAGACATTTCAAGGATTTTTCTATTTGCCATATGCAAAGCTGCCTAAAATTTTAAAATGCCAAGTTTCCACAAATTTTGGGAAAGGTGACCCACTCCCTCATGTAAAGTCATAATGCTCTAACTAGGGTTGTCAACTGGGAGAATATGGGGAGGGTAAGGCTCTACTCTTACCCTTACCCTCCAAAGGGTAGAGGGTAAGGGTAAGGGTAATTACCCTTCTTAGAAATCCCTTTACCCTCTCCTTACCCTTACCATCTTCCTCACAGGGTAAACAAGGATGGTAAAGGGTAAACGGATAATTTTGATATAAAACAAATTTTATAAAAAACTAACTTATTTTAAGGTGGTGTGTAAGGTGATAAAGATTAAGTCACATCTTTCTTAACTTGTATATTCACAAATATGAATTTAAGCTGGACAATGTTATACTTGTGCAACATGTTTAGACATTGGTCCAAGAATAACTTATTTTAAGGTGGTACAATCATCCTTTCCCCATTGTTCCACAACCATATCAACCAGTTTAACATTTAATAATAATATTACAAGAATTTGAGTGTGAGTACGGATGAGAAGCAAGTCACAACCCACAAGCTTTCCTATTGGAAAAATAGGGTGGAAATTGAACTAAAAGCTTCTATATAGTTATATATCTTTGTTAAATAAATGCAGGTAAAAGGGTATGGATAATTTCCATACCTCACCCTCCCCTTTTAATGTGGTGGAGAAATGGGGAAAGGGTAAGTGGGGAACCCCTAACAAAAACCTTTAACCTCACCCTTACCCTACATGGTATGGATAAAGGGTAAAAGGGGAATACCCTTCCCAATGATAACCCTAACTCTAACATGGTGGAAGTATAAGACAATGATAAGGTCTTGATCTGTTACTTTTATAGAGCATTATCAAGGCTAACCTTGTCCTGGTACAACAAGCAAGGTTTCCATCTGCATGACCTAGGCACAATTGGCAAAAAATTTAATGGATCAATATGCCTCAAACCTATATAAGGTTGCATTGAAAGAATATCGCAAGGCACCACAATTAAAAGTGTATGAGAGATTTACTATATTTGTAGGAAGAAGGAGGGATCTTACAACACAACTTGAGTTTGAGCATACAAATAAGTACATGACATGGTGATCAAGACATCCACACCAACTCACACTAGACTCCTATCTTTAAATGGTCTGAAACTTTCTCAAAGTTAACCCAATATGGTGTGCAATTTGAAATTGATGTATATCATAAATATTGACCTCAGTTTTAAGCCTAAAACACAAATCTTAACCACATAAATGTCAATACTGATAAAGAAAATAGATACTATGAATGCAAAGTCTATAGCAGGGACAATTACTTCCATTTAATGAAGCAAACAACCAAGGAAGTGATGCAATAGCAAAATAACTCCATCTTAGACTTCAAATCACAACTCAACATTATGTCTACTGCACTACAACAACAACAACAACCATCACAACACCCTGAGATGGTGCACCCTAATGCACAATACTAAAAGCTAAGCCACAACATATACAACCACAATATCAATCTTCTCCTAACTATTCTATGGGTATGCACCATTTCTATTCAAACACAAATGCAACAATAATCTACAGTTAACTTACACTAAAACTTGAAGCATCAGTTGCAACAGCAGTAAAGGAATATCCGACCAAGCCCAAGAGGAAGTTGACTCTGCTTGGGGTTTCACTCAATGCAACATGAACATTATATAACGAAGTATGAAGTTTCCACCCATAAGGGATCCTCCAAATCCTCTCATAAAGAATTATAATGTCAATGCACATTATGATTACCACCACAATGTAGGGCATGATACTAACATGCATCACTCTCAGGCACGTCCTAGAGATCTTGGCTGAGTCAAGAAAAGTATAAGTGGTTGTTGTAGAAGATACACCATCACCATAAAATGTAGCGGTAGCCATAGACAAACGAGTATTATCCTTTCGAGTCAATTTGCACTCTCGGAGGGATTCTATTATTCTGGGACATACAAGTAAACATCATGAAGACCCCATCAGGACAAACCAATGATCCTTGGGGTCACACAACCACCCATAATATTGCTAGTGACATGGCCACATACAAATGTTTGATCAATAGGTTAGATGAAACAGACATCAACACTAACTGTCACGACCTCATTCATCTTACCATAGGCATGACTAAGTGACACAAACACAATCTTCTTATTGTGGCCCATCTAGATAAATGCAACTGCATTGGTTGATCCATCATAAATTAAGACAGTAGGCATCCACCCAAAATGTTTAGTATTTGCACAAAAACCTATATTTGCCCAAGCCATGATGGTAGGCACCCCTCCACTTAGATAAAGAGGAGCAAAAATAATGACATATGAAGGAAACTAACAAGTGCACCAAAAGAATCATCACAATATTATACCATTGGGATCATCACATAGAAGGTCAATCTAAAATCAAGTACATCCTACACTCGAGATATGACTAAACAAATGCTTAAGGCATGAAAATCATTCAGTTCATGGATGAACTTGAAGAAGAAATGTTACTAACCGTGTTGATACATATTGCAAACAAAATGGGGAGGCTATGATGATGATGGGGAATGCCTCAAAACATACCCTTTGAAGACATTCCTTAGCTTAGGGATAGATCATATTGATATATACAACCCACTATCAAGAAATCCATCACATTTGACACTGCATCAGAATAATCCATTCGAGAAATCATGTTAGAACTATGCGTAAGATCACATTCATCAAAAGTACTATTCACATTCATTGAGTTAAGCCAGACATTCAATTTATTCTTCAAGAGGCCAAGGATCCATCAGAAAAGGTGGTGTCAACATCCCTATATCAGAAGTTTAAATATCAGATGGGAAACACTATTGTTACCGTTCATGGAGACATCCAAAGTGGTACAATATCACGTGTTAAAGATTAAAATAGTAATATATACTTTGACACACCACAACTCATCACTCTTACCTATGTGACACTATGTGACACTAGTATGATGAAGATCTTGCCACTTTCCATACAATATGAGATAATTTAGAATAAGGTTGTCGGACATGGACATCCACCCAAAAAAAGGCATGGGGCCCAAAGACAAGGGTGCTAGATCATACAAATCCAACAATGTATAAAGTAAATGATCCTTAGTTTGAGGCCCTACCAAGAAGTTGGACTCACTTCACGTGATGGAAGCCCAAGTGGATATTAGCCCTACTTTGGCCTACACTAGGAGACTCAAGAAACCATGTTACCTCGGTTACAACCCCCCCCCCCTCCAAGAGACACGAGTCAAGAGGCCCAACAAATACAATAAATGTATAGCATGGACTAACTGTATTTTATAGTTTGGACCTAGGGCCTAATCACAATGGTCACAAGTCTCACAACTCATACTTCCCAAGTGGCGTCATCACAACATATGATGATTTTAATGCTACCAAAGCCATTACTCATATAATGATACTGTACCACGTGCAAGAGATAAAATAAGAACAACATGATCAATACTCCAACAATGCAACTAACATCAGGGAAGTCACCCCTCTTATTAGAGTACAAGATGGCATCCGGAATATCTAGAACAATTTAAGGTCAGAGGACATAAATGACCCACCAAAAGTCACTACAACAAGAAATACAACTAACAACGTAGATGATACCACTTTTTTTTTGGGAAGTCAGGAGGCATTTTATTCATCTTGCCCTCCTCTTACGAGTTGTTCAAAAATACTACAACAATCTAAAGATGTTTGAATAACATTAAGCTTGGCAGTACTACTACCACTAGGGGGTGTACAACGGTGCAAGTCTGGCCATACCCATACCCATACCCATACCCATACACATACCCATCTAATTTAGTGGGTTTGGTTCCGATTCTAGACCCGCATAATGCAAAACTTAGACCCGCACCATACCCGTATCAACAATAATAGCAGATATGCGATGTGGATATGCGGGTAAGTGGTTCTATAAAATATCATATTGTTTATGTAAGAAAAATGAGTATGTTCTATATATTTTAATACAACAAGATATTGTTATTATATAGTATATGAACATGCAATAGTTATGTTAGATAATGTTACATTTTGTATACTAACATTAATTGAGTTAATTGTCTACATATTTTTAATCATCGTCATAACATTTAACTTATGTAGAAAATAATGTAAATTAGTAAATATTTTGATTTTAAGTTTACATTTGATGTTCTATTGTGACTAGAATAGTTAATTCTTAATTATATGACTAGTCTAAGCCTTTTTGTATTAGAGTAGGATATAATCTCAAAATTTATATTAATTATACTAGTAAAGTATGACATATATAACATATATTTAAGTAGTTACTTATGTACAGTGGGTACACGGGTCTAGCGGGTCTGGGTCCAAGCATACCCATTATTAAACCTGCTTATTTGCGGGTCCAAGGGTATACGGATCCAAGGGTATGGGGGGTATAAAAAATTAGACCCATGATGGGTCTTTTGAGGGTCTAGATTTGCAGGTATGTGGGTCTACCCGTACCCATTTACAACCCCAACTGCCATTACATTCTTTCTTTACTAACTGGTTGAAAAAAATTGGACTATTTCTCAATTTGTGTGTGTCATCCTTGCACAGGTACCACTCATTTGAATCCTAAAGATATGCATAAATCTTTTGATCCAACTAACTTCATGTGGCCATGGACCATCCCCAACTCACACACTCACCAGACTTCAAAGTTGAGTGGATCTATGAGTACATAGTGCCCTATCAAATGTATACAAAACACATATGAGATATGTGACGGATGAGGCATCATGGCCATCCTAAAAATGATGTTGAAATTTCATAATGACATATTCATCCCCTATAAAGTGTGGTCGAGCTAGGAAATTGGCATAAGAAGGAGCAGGTTGTCATAAAACAAAGTGACATCATGTTGTCCTAAAACAAAGCCACATCCACTACCCAGAATGAACAATACTCTGACACCATGGAGATTCTAGAGTAGTTGTCAATTCATGCTTTGTGGTGTCTTCACCTCCCATTACAAATAAAAGTCACAAAAAAAATACAAAATACAAAAAAGAGTCAATGAAGATCTAGACATAAGAAAGATCGATGTTTCCTCTTAATAGTAGCATAAGATCTTGAGGAAAAAATTATGCATAATTCAAAGATATTCCCATACCAGACTATATGTTGCAAGAGAACCATCCATTACAAAATGAATATAATACATAAACAATCAACCTTGACTCAATCCACAAACCACATAGAGCTGAAATTAGGGTGTCTTCTTCAACACATAAAAGATCATATCACATAACCCGTATGTATATGATTGACATATATGTTTGAAGTTACTATAATATGCTAGAGTGGGATGAGAATATCATTACAATCATCTACCAAACATCCCTGGCATCCATCTAGATAAGCATAAAGCTCAATTATGGGCAAAATGCATCCTCGAGATCAAATAAGTGGTTTGAATCCAGTACGTAGTTATGTTCTTAGCCCCGTTTAGTTATCTTACATGGATGGCCAACATTGTACTAGTACTCAAGAAAAATGGTAAAGTATGTATGTGCATGTACTACTACAACCTCAACAAAACATCTCTCAAAGACTGCCTCCCACCACCATACATAGTTGTATCCCAAAGATGACCTTCCACCACCATATAATACCAATATAACTAGCCACACCCTCACGAGCTTCATTAATAGCTTCTCTAGCTACAAGCATATCAGTATGGCTAATGAAGACAAGGAGAAGACCATGTTTACAATCAAGTGGGGAGTGTCCTACTACCAAAACATGTCTTTGAACCTCAAAAATGACTGGAGTCACATATAAAACAGTATCAGTTGCCCTCTTCCCCAAAATGACGCATAAAGAGATGAAAGTATACATCCATGATATGACTTCCAAAGTAAAATATCCTAAGGATCACATCACCCACTAAGGGTGATCTTCTAAAAAAGGTGAAGATTCTTCTTACATCTCAATCCAACAAAATGTACCTTCAAAGTTACATTTGGTGACCTCCCAAACTACATTATTTGTTAGAGAGGAATTAAAGTTGACAGTGACGAGCTCTATTTCAAAAGGGCCCTCCTTTAGGGATAGAAGTAAATTTGTGATATGCTTGGCCATCTTTAGTATATCGATCACTTTGTATCTGAGCTCACTCCCATATGCGAGCTCGTATTCAACTTGTGTAACAAAATATCTGACTTTGGGTGGGTCTATCCAGTGCAAAGAGGTGCCTTAGAAGCTTAAATACTACCCCATATGGAAATAATTTCATAGACATGCCGTCCCTTCAATTAATTGACTGTGAAACTTCAATGGTGGGGGGTCTCGATCCAATCATTAGTCAATGACTAGTGTCCCATGTTCTGTTAATCCCAGAAGTATAACAATACTTGAGGCATAATACATGTAACATATATCAAATTAACCAATATAAATAAATTAAAATTTTAGTGCAGTCCCTAAATCAACTTTTCCCACAAAACTAAAGCCAACCTTGGTCCATGATGTAATGAAACCCATTCATGGACCAAAATACAATTAAAATTCACCATGTAACCCTTTCATGCCTTAAATAATAAAAAATATACATAAATGTGCTATATAAAAATGTTTATGCTTTATCCCCTCTTTTCTTTTAGTGGAAATATTTAATGTAATATAAATAATAACCATTAATCTCAAAATATCTTCAACTGTAAGAAAATCTCAACTGAAGACACTTTCTCCCTCTTATTCTATGGCTTCAACATCCCTTATATTGTTTACTTAACTTGACTACCACATAATTATTCTTTCTTTGATTAAACAAATAGGACTTCATACTATGATTTTGATCATTTGTAAACCAAACTCCATTTTCTCATAAATAGGAAAGCCACGCTGGCTAAGGGTCATATATTAACTCATTAAATACACATAAGGTAATAACATACATATTTCAATAATTACTTATAGATTCATTGACAAAAAAAGGAAGCAATATGTAGGAAAAACTGACACTCTAATTAACCTAGAATCAAATTTTGAGGTCAATCAAACCTTGTTTACCCCTCAATTTATACAGGAAAATAATTGTAAAGTATTCAACCCTAAATTGTTGGTTGTTAATCAATACAACATATATGACCCAATATTTCAACGCATGATTTTATCTCCCCTTCCCTACATGTTCCATGCATATGACAATCCACTTTCACCCACATATACTTTTGGTGAACTCACATCCATCTAACACCCTCCAATAATGTTTCTCACCCTCCTTGCTTCTAAATTATTACTACCCTATCTCATAGTTTTCTCCCTCTGATATATGTATAGACTACACTAAACTTGATGTGTTGTCCTCCTTTATCACATATATCCATCGTAAGCTGTTTGATCCCTATTTTATCTAGGGTTTGTTAATCACACCCCCCCAACAACAAAAAGACCGTTGTCCCTTTCTTCCCTTGTTTGTACCAACATCACATATTGAAACCACCATAAGCCCTTATGTATACTAATGATCACCCCAAATTGCAACCTGAGCACACAAAAACACAATGACATCAACATGAAATCACCTATAATCCCCTACCATAATTGTCAAGATCCACCTAGCCCTTCCTGCAACCTTGACTCTAGCTGAGCACCTTCAACAACCTTGATGGTCGAAAACTTCGAAGAAGGATCTAGCAACCCATCATAAGGCCTTTTAATGTTCTAATTAGATTCCCTTGCATGGTATGAGTCTTCTCCCCGTTACACATGCATCACACCTCCTTGGTCAATTTGTGAACCTTCACTTTCCTTTCCCCAATATTTTATTATCGTTAGATTTACTACACCTTCATGTCTCTTTCTCACACATCCAAAACTTGGATGTTCTACTATGGATACCTACACACAATGCCTTGCTAGTGGTGAAGAAATCTTGTTCTTCCATTACGAGTCGTTTCTAGACCATATCTTGGGTTGTTACAACTATGGCAGAGTAAACAGATACATTATAAGTTTTTTAACATTGTTTCATATGCTTTCTTGACAATCAACATGGGGTTATCATGCATGCTTTATTCTTCATGTATATCTGACAAAGGAACATAACATGCATTGAATTCCAAGTTTTGTCC
Source organism: Alisma plantago-aquatica (assembly GCA_963693085.1). NCBI lineage: Eukaryota > Viridiplantae > Streptophyta > Magnoliopsida > Alismatales > Alismataceae > Alisma > Alisma plantago-aquatica. Next base: position 244,346,848 of record OY856413.1, on the reverse strand, counting down.
CACTTTCATGTGGATCTTTGTCACTCATACAAAGGGTATTTGTGCCTTAATGCCTTAGATTAGTGAGATACATACACGATGTTGAGGTAGGATCCACTAACCATATACTGGTCATGCATATGGACCAACTTAGTTGTGTTGGGTCTTGCACTTGGATTTTTGAGAAAAAAAAATTTTAATTTAATTTTGAACTTTTTTGGTTGGCATATCTTTAAATAATATATGAAAAATGGTTGTTGTCCTAAAAATACTGGTTAAAACTCTATTGAAGGATAAAAAGAACCATATGACAATTGTATAACAACTTTGACGCCTGGTTTGATCAACAATTTTCAAATATGGTAAGAAACCTAAATCATAAATATTATGATCATAATTTAATTAGCAGTGAATGTTATATTTTAAACAAGACATCTAGGGTTTCTAAAATGTTCAAGGGTTCTTTGTGGTTATCTATCACCCAATAAGTGGATCATGCATAACAACTATAAAATCAAGAAAAATGATTATATTGGATTATATGAATGGATTTTGTTGATTAGTTTCAAATATACAAATCCACAAATAATTGGAAGATGATTGTGTATAAATCAAGTTGTGGTTATCTAGCATATTTTCTCAACAATTAATATGATCATGGCATGAACCTCTTTCATTGAGTAAGATTCTATGTTTTAGGTTATTATGCTCTAGATTAATATTAAGTAAAAATTTGGTTAATTCATCAAATTCTTTTTAATTTGTTCACATTCCTAACACATTTGTTAGCTCTTGGGGTCAATGAGAACCTGGGTGCATATATTTACGAGCTCTTGTTAGCAATTAGTGCCTACGAGAATTTAGCCTTCGTGGCAAATGAGCTCTCTTGGGAGCTAATGACCAAAGGATGCATAACACTGGATAATAATGATTCTAGGAGGGAATTAAGTTAAAGATAAATTATGCAAACAATAATTGATGTTTACTTCCTTATTTTTTAAAGTATGCATGTATCTTTAACCTTAGACATGAATAAGTTCCTAAAATAACTTTTGTAATACAACTTCCATATGTGTTGATCCCTAGATGATAACTTTAGATGGATGGTGTATGAGGAAACATTTAGACGACCCTTAGGTACTACAACAATCCTAGGGCTAAATCTGCTTATGCAAAATCCTCATTTCAATAGGATTAGATTTTGTATAACCTCCATATTAGGTAACAATGAATGAGTATGAGTAACAACGCCAATAAAATCTTCTTTCCCCCAGTGTTTCCATCATGAGATAATAATAAATATTAATGCTATCATTTCATTGTTCAAAATTTGTTAATATACAAGCTCAACTTATGGATTTACATACAATATCTAATCAAATTAAAATTATGAACTTAAATATCAAAAAAGTTGTTCCTTGGAATTTGATCCTAAATATATAAGGCTATAATAATCGTCTACCTGCGGGTGAGATTATTGTAAACACGTTTTAAGTAAATCTAGGCTTTCAATATCTTAGTGATTATGAAGGTACAAAAAATATCATATCAATGTAGGTGGGGGTGGGTGGGGCTGTGTCAATATCTAGCTACCAAAATTCAATATAAACCTAGAATTTGACCCCAAAAAAATCGAGGAAATGGTATGTGTGGATTAAAGCATATGACTCATATAAAAAGTGTAAAGATCAATAGATATTAGATCTAAAAAGCAAAACATACATCTCATTTTATATCCATTTAGGTTTTAGACAGTTTCCTTTTTATTTATGTTGAAGGATCTTACCCTCATCCAAACATTACTAATACTAGCATCCTAGCTAATTTAGGAGTCTATATATTTATTATCTAATTAGTTATAGGTTTTGAGGTTGTAATTTTATCTTGTTATAGTTTCTAGAGTCACAAGTTCAATTATCATTTTAAAGCTTTATAGGAAAGTTGGTGAACAAGATTTCATGAAAAGTTAGTGATTAGCTTTTTGGATTCATAGCAATTATATTTGATTAAATATCCAAAAATTAATAATCAAGTTCATTTTCAACCCCAAGTTTTAGTTACTATATATTTAGAACTAGGTTTTGCCCAATTTAATAAAAGAATACTTGTGTAATGATTCATAAAATTATGTTTCAATTCAATTAGGGTTAAATAGTATTATTAGGCCAATGTATAACATCTTAGACCAATTGTATTAATGAGGTTCTATTTCAGACAAATTTAATCAAAAAGGTAAATTAGGGTATCGAATTTAAATAAACATGAATTAGAGTTAGGTGTATTGGATATTTTATGTCAGAATTCATTTCTTATTAGGGTATATATTAGGTGCTGGTCATTATAGCATGAAAATAAACATAGCGACAACCTTTAAAATTTTATGGAGAACAACTCAATCAACACGAGAAAAATAAACCCAACAACTTATAGAACTTTTTAGTTGTGGTACCTCTTCTTGCCTTTCACTCATTATCTACAACAAAAGTTGCACAAAAAAATACAACCATGTTGGAGAAGCAGACAACCAAGCAATGGGAAAACAAATAGGCCACTCCCTCTTTAGTTGGCAAGATGATGCTATTTCTTTCTTTCGTCTACATTGATCCCTAAAAATACACTAAGAGTAGCTATCGTCCTCTAATGACGTGAAGTAGCCATTAACGACCCAAAAAAATTACATGCAGTTGCTTTGCCTAAAAATGATCGTTATCTGAATTTTTTTCAAGGACAAGGTGGAAATTATATGTCATTTCTCCTCCTAGATAAAGATGAAAAATGCCTTGTTGTGGGCAAACATTAGATTTGCTCGCAATTGAGTAGTTCTAATGTAAAATTGGAGTAATAATAATTGATAAAATGCATATGAAAATTTATAATAACGGCTACAAAATCAAGACTGAAAACATTTGTATATGTGTCCTGATTAGAGCGAGTTTTAAGTTGCTCGACAAGTAGGTTCTCTCTCCTTATTCCTAAAGTGATACGGTCATCCATATGTGCCTATAGTAAGAGTGGGTGTAAAGTTTCTTGAAAGCATGCTTCTCACCTCTTTTATTCATAAAGTTATAGATTATGTCTTTGTGCCTGGGAAAACATGCTTATTATTAGAATTGTACAACAATGGATGTGTGCTTATGGATAAGAGAAGCTGTCAAGTTGCTAAAAAGACTTGCTACTTCTCTTTATTCATATGTTATATATTACTTGTCCATAGGAAAACACACATGTTGCCTTTCTTTGTTCATGCGAGTATATATATATATATATATATATATATATTAAAGCCAGGGGGTCATTTTATTCATCCCATCCCCCTCGTCTGGGCGAAAACATCAGCAAAAGTACAACTCCTGCTAATAACCCGCAGGTATGATCCACTTAAGGACCTCTCAAAAACACAGCGAAACCCAAACCTCAAACAACAAGAAGTCAATCAGAGGTATAACCCAACACCACATAGGGGACACCTCTTCTCTCCAGAGCCGCCATACCTCTGATCTTCAGGGGAAGCTCATTGACATCAGTGCAAACAAAAGTCTCTCTAATATGCTCACCCCACTTGCCCAAAGCTCTCGGGGTCGAGTTCAAAATCTTATGAACAACTGACCCTGTGATATTCAGCCGACTAATCTCCTGTCTCAGCTCCCTAGCAACATGAGCAGCTCTCCACGACATCTGACCCTTCATCCATAAGACATTATGCGTAGCTAGATCATCAATCTCCAGGGTCGAAATCCTCAACATCTGTTCACCTGCAATCTTGAGGCCGGTCATGCATGCATGAATGAAAGCCAACTCGTACGTGGAGGTCTTAAGCCAAGCTCTAACAGCTAAACAAATCTGCGCATTGTGATTACGGACGATACCAGCCATCCATCTACGACTCACCCCATTGTCATCTCTATCTATCCCAATGGTGATGTTCATCTTCAGGTTATGGATATCCGGATTCAGCCATCTGAGCATGCAGATACATCTCAGCTTCGTCCTAGGCTCAATAAGGTGAGCCGCCGCCATCGCCGGGTAAATCTCCACCTTGTCCGTGATGTGAAATGCTTCTTTGGCTAGCATCCTGTTCATGTTGAACACTATCCTATTCCACTCTCTGTCCAGCGAGGGCCTTAAACCCTCAAACCTCGCCGCACACCTCACCCTCCATATGCTGCACGGTATGAGGGTGGCGAACCTGCCCGCAATCCATTCTTCCAGCTTGGGCGATATGCTCACGGCGCATAGAGAAATCAGGGAAAGGATGTCCACAGGTGCAGGTCTTCCAACAACAGTCTCGAACCTAGACCAGAAGAAAGAGGCCATCTCGCCATGAAAAAATAAGTGCAAGAGTATACCATATACGACGTACGATATAGGGCACCAAAATTGTGCAATACTCAGTAGGGTATAAATAAATTCTAAGCAACTGTAACTTTTTATAACTTTCAATTCCTTGTGTTTAGTTTTGAGTAGTTGCAACCCACAATGAGAATGCAAACTATAGTGTTGGTTCCAATTGTATATAAAAATGTGAAAAACAAACTTCATTTGAATCGTGCATAGTTTGTATTCCTCTTATTCTCTATCATGCTTCTGTTGTATCAGTGTTTTCTACACATCTTAGAACCCCTTTGGTTGTGCTACATCCCAATCCAATAAGATATATCTGACCAAATAAAGTCAAAATAACATGATGAGTCTGATTAACATCTTACCAAACCAAAATAATATGATTTTCTTTGGGGGGGGTGACAATATGATTTGAATTCACCACATTTTGTTTCATATTTTATAATTCTTGGTGTTAGCTGACTTTTACACTCTTTTCCAAACTTTTTAGTGTATAGGCCCTAGTAGATTTTTATACAACTATACAATAGAAATGGTAGTCATAACGTTGATTTGTTGCCCTATCAAAACTCTACAATGAACGCTAATGTTAAACGGGTCTCACCCTAAGCCTAAACTCTTGAACCCGCACTGAGCGCCGCAGCCGGGAGCTCCGACCTTATTTCGTTTTCGCGGGCGGCTGGTAGACTCCACCCCACTCCTCTCGGCCACCCGAAGGCAAAAACCCTCAAAGCCCCAAGCAGATCCCAAAACGTGGCCGATCCTTCCTGTCGAGGGCTGGGTATAGACAGGTGAAAGGCTAGAAGCCGCACCGTCGTCACCTCTCTATCTTACTTGAAGCTGATCTCCTGGCAGTTGGTTGGCTGTTTTTACCGTCTGCTACTTCTTTACAAGGAAGCGAGCTGTGTTGTTGAGTTTGTGCTGCCTAGAATGGCGGTAGGCTTCTAGTTCTTGCGATTCTTACTTCTAGTAATATCAGTCTTTATGTGTCAGTGATGTGATTACCTCATAATATTACGCGCTAATTAACTTGCAAACGCAGATCGACAGACTGCTCAAGGATGAAGCCACCGAGGAAAAAGGAGAGCGTGCGAGGATGGTACGAACTGGATCCTCATCCCTACACTCACTATCTGCTTTCAATGTTTATGTTTAAATGGGTGTCTGTCGACGTTTTCCTAGATCGGAGCCATAGTCACGATTCTTGGTGTTTTATGGTCCACTGACGTGGCAAATAACGAAGTGGTAGCTTACTTGAATAGCGTAAAGTTGTTCTCTCAGTCCTGGAAAAATAGTGACTAGCCTGTCAACTCATCTTCTTCTGCTTCTAATTCTGTCTAATTCACTGACGCTGAAATTCATCGGTGCCTTTTCACTTGCCACTTCCCAACGGGAATTTACAGTATCATGCAATGTTACTAAGCAATACAACCTTTGAACAATCTAACTTGCTGAGCCCCTCTTGATGGGATCTTTAGAACCTGGGACTACGTCCAACTGTTTGACTTTTCTCTTCTTTTAACAATCTTGTATCTAGGATCCTCTCGTTTTTGGATTGTCCTAGCTATCATCGCATCCAAAACAAGTTCCATATTTATTTGTATATTTTATCCTTCTTATGTCTGTTTTGCAGGCATCATATGTAGGTGCCATGGCAATAGCTGATCTGGTCAAAACCACTCTTGGCCCAAAAGGCATGGTATGATATTCTCTTCATTGTCTATCGTGTTATCTCCTAACTCCCCGTTAATTACACTATATGGAATTTATATTTGCGTATGCTACTATCAGGACAAAATTTTGCAATCCACGGGGCGCGGACGTAATGTCACCGTTACAAATGATGGTGCTACTATACTAAAGTCGTTGCACATTGATAATCCTGCTGCCAAGGTTCTTGTTGGTATCCTTTGTCATTCTCACACTATTAATGTGTGATTTTTAGTTGTGCTGTTACCCACCACTAAACAACATCTTCTTTGTATTGTCTGCTGGCTATTTATCACCTCAGGCCTACAATATGTGGGTGCTCCTATTAGTATGTGCTGTTGTATTATATCTTTAATGTTTATATAGTTGAAATCCGAAAGTTGTCCTTATAAAAATCTTAGACATTTCAAAAGTTCAAGACGATGAAGTTGGCGATGGGACAACTTCAGTTGTTGTATTGGCTGGAGAACTTCTTAGAGAGGCAGAAAAGTTGACTAATGCAAAGATCCATCCGATGACGATTATAGCAGGTATATGTCAAATACACGTTTGCTATTTAGCTACTACAAGTGTCTTGTGGAATAATCGTTACCATGGAACAAAATTTCGCTCAAAATTTCGTTTTTTTTTTTGCAATTGGACATCGAAACGTCAGTACGCAGGAACTGATCCGCAATTTCGCGAAAATTTCACAGCTACAGTCGAAATTTCGCAAAATAGGGGGTACTTTAGTGCTAAAAAGGCCAGTTTGGGCCTTGATATCGCAAAATCAGTGCGAAATGCAATACCTATTTCGCGAAATTGTGTTCTATCCACTGGATTTGCTTGGACTTTGATTTTTTAATGATTTTTTTGTGATATCTTGCTCTTGAAGGCTGCTTTACTTGATTTTAAGGTATGTAAACCCTCTCCCTAGTCCATCTACTCCTCGTTCTATTTCTACTCCCTTTTCGACATCTTAATAAATACTCCAAAAATCCTAAATTCCTAACTGACATTTCTCTTAAAATTCTCAAGGTCTTGAAGTGAACTTGTAAATCTAAGAAACAATAATGTGAAATACGTATATCTATACTTATTTTGAAAATCTAAACAATATATTTCATATTTATACACAAAATGGCTACAAAAGCTTTTTTAGTGGAAGTTCTCATATTTTTGTATTTTCACTTATGTAACTCTATACATATAATAAAAGTAGCCTTGTACAAAATGTTGTGTTAGTTGTAACTTGTAACCCTAATTATTTTATTATTAAATATTTTTGTAACTCTAAATATATTATAATAGTAGACTTATACAATAAATATACTAACCTATAATATTGTAACTTGTAAGTTGTAACTCCAAATTATAAAGTCTAGTACTCTAGTTGTTTTAACTTGAGGTTTGCAAGTTAGTAACAGTCTAACTGTCTAACAGACTTGAAATATCTGTTCATTTGTGCACTCACTCATCAAGACATGGATCCCACCCTAACCTCTAAACATATGAATTTATTATATAATCTAGTGTGTCTATGTTTAAACATTGTGTTTGCGAAATTCCATAACTTAATTCCTTCATTTTGTCATCGAAATTGTTCAGTTTCCTTCACTTACAAATGTGGGAGACCTCCACCCCTACATATCCAATATGAAATATTATTGCATATTTGAGTAGATCTTGGCGATTAGATCGTCCTGGTAAATTTTCATGATTTAATTAGCTTATTTGGTCGTCGAAATCGTTAGGGCCGTAAATATCAAAATTTCCGAAATTTTGCAAAATTTCTGTTTCTGGGCCATCGGACACGACATCGAAATCGGACATTTAATTATATGATCGTTACATAAATCTGATTTTTAATATATGACATTAGCAATTAATCAACTTGCAACTGCAATCAATATCTACCTGGAAACCAATCAGTTTAGAAAGTATTAGTAACTTAGTTGCAGTTAGTTTGGGCATGATACTTTTTTGTACCTCTTCTATGGCCGCATCTTATCTATGATTTTTCTCATTTCGAATTGGCTAGTATGCCTTGCTCTTTGGAATGCATGAAATAGGAAGTGAGCGGCCACCCTTCCCTTAGCACTTAAGTGTGAAGTGGCTAATCAAGCGGATGCTTTCTAAAAAAGCGGAGAGTGCAATGAAGCAATGTTGATATTTACAATTTCGTAATACGGTATTACTAATTATTGAAAACTCACACGATAACCAAGTAATATATTTGTTATTCATTAGATTCCAGAATGATAAATATGTAAAAGTTTGTATTTTTCAGTGTTATGGACTTGTAAAATAAAAGTAGATTATGTTTCTGATTTACTCTTATTTGTTAAACTATTAGTAACGGCAATGAACTAAACAATGATCTATACAACATATTAGATCAGGTATCCTATGGCATATTACAGCACTCCACCAGAAATTTAAAAATGTGTATACTTTATTTTATATTATATTATCATCTCAATATAACATAATAGTACATGCGTCGTAACTAATATAAATACGTAGTACTTTCACAGAGTAAAACATTTAGAAAGTAGCTGAGTACTACAACACTGGTAGTCTGGCACACAAGTTCAATATAGATAGGAGAAGAACATTATACTACGATTTGTTTCTTGCACCTTTATAGCCTATAATACATAGAGGGGATCAAGCAATCAAATTTTTGTATATATTTTCAGTTGGACCATGCCTTCATTAAGCGCTCTTAAGCGGGCCAAAGAAAACAAGATGAAGCTGAAAAAGCACTTGCTTAGAAACAAAATGCTTCGCTAGCTGCTATATCTAAGATTCCTCTAGTAGATGGGTCACTATTGCGTGAGCGCTTCAGCGACAAAAGCAGGTGCTTTATAAATCAATGGAGTAAGATATTGTAGGCAAGTGAAAGGTGTAAAACCATCAATGCAGATAGCACGGTGCAAAAGATGCACAACAGTTAATAGGCCTATGCGAGAAGAGCATAGCCATTAGATTAGAATCTAGTGAGCCAACATGTCACTCTTAGGAGGAGACATGTTTATAGAGGCAACATATGTCCCTTTTAGGATGAAGTTAATGTATGTGAAGAAATGACATTTTGGCTTGTAAAAAGAAGGAACAAGTGATGGTAGCATCTGAAAACCTTACCATATGTGTAGAGAAAGGGGTAGGAAGGAGGGGTTGAATGTAATAGGAGGGTCCGGGTGAAAGATGGAAGGGAGAGGGTGGGGTAGTAGGTGGCAAAATTAATAGAGTGGTGGGGTGGGTGGGTGGGGGAATCAAACATGGACGTAAGATGAAGGGACAATCGACAAACATGGAGGGTGTGTTGGGTACGACCACAACTATAGCATAGAAAAAATCGAAGAGCAGAGTGAGGGTCGTCGTGCGGTGGAAAGGTGGGGGTGGTATCAAAATGTTGTTGTCGTACCTTTTTGCGGAAAGCTTAACATGTGACGAAAAAGCAGAAGGATGCTCAGAAAAAGAAGAAGAAAATAGTACGAAGTAGAAAAAAAGAAGGAAATAATATGGAGCAAAAGAAAAGGAATAGGAGATGAACGAGAAGGATGGGACAAGAATGGAAATGTAGGACTAAACACCTGATCAATAAATATAGACTCTCATGGATCCAATTATCGATATTGCATTTGTTTTATAAATATTGGCTTATTGCAACTTATATAGTTATGTCCAACCTTTTTCTTAGATTGAACAATCCCTTGCAAACGACGTTGGCTTACTTTTCAAAGTATAGAAAAAATAGACCATAATTACTACATGACACTCTTGTATCCATGCTTTACTCCTTAAATGTGAATACCATGAGTGAAACCCGTGATCCTCGTATGAGCTTGGTTTTGACATCACATTTCTTAAATTCGATAAATGATTGATAGTGGTGGAAAATCTCATGTACGAAAGAGTATCGTTTTATTTTCATTTCTATTTTCCCAAGCAAGTAGGGGGTTCATAAACATGTTTATCATGCTTTGATGTATCCTTGGAATGTTTGTGTCCAATACATGCATGACATGTATCCACGAGCCTTTAAGAACTACATGTTTCCTAGACTACGTTACAAGAAAAAGGGAAATGTTTTCAACTAAGATATTGAATGAGGGCATCAAAATGAAGTAGTTTAAATAGCCCATGGATCAAAATGTTGATCAAAATTGTGAAATTTTGCTCAAAATTTCGTTTTTTTTGCAATCGAACATCGAAACCTACGACTGGACATGTGAAACACACAAATGCAGGGAATGGGATGTAATTTCGCTAAAATTTTTGACCCTAGGTGCTAAATTTTGACAAAAGTGTTGAAATTTCGCAGCAAATAAGCCTAGTTTGGGTCGTAATTTCACGAAATGGTATAGAAACACAAATAAAATTTGGAGAAATTCGTTCCAAAAGCTGATAATGCTACAACTTGGGTATTTTGGCAATTGTTTTTACTATTAAACATACCTTCCACCAGAAATTCTGAGGTATGTTTCCCCTATCCCTAAACCATATACATTACCTTCATCAATTTCTACACTCTTCTATAGAGATATGGAGAAATTTTCCAAAAATAACAAAGTTCTTTCTTGGATCTATGCATAAATGTCCCATGTAACCTAGTTAAAAACTAACACTAGACTTATACAAGTTGTAGTTGGTAAGTTTGGAACTTGTAACTGTAAATGTAAATTCTAAGCTGTAACTTGAAGCTTTTAACAGACTAACTGTCTAGCAGACTTGACATTTCTGTTCATTTGTGCAGTTACTCATCAAGACATGTATCCCACCCTAACCTCTAAACATATAAATTTATTATATAGTCTAGTGTGTTTATGTCTCAACACTATGTTGGCAAAATTTCATAAGTTAATTCCTTCATTTTGCCATCAAAATTGCCATCGAAATTTTGTCGAAATTGTTCAGTTGCCTTTACTTACAAATGTGGGAGACACCCCATATCCAATATGAAATATTATTGCATATTTGAGTTGATCTTGGTGTTTAGATCGTCATGGTAAATTTTCATAATTTAATTTGCTTATTTGATCATTGAAATCGTTAGGGTCATAAATATTGAAATTTCGTGCTAAATTTCGAAAAATTTCTGTTTCTGGGCCGTCGGACACGACATCGAAATTGGACATTTAATTCTATGAAATAGCCTTGCTAATGCCTAGGAATCAAGATAGAAAGCTTGGATTTTAACTAACAATGTTACCTAAAAGATATTTGTAATTGAATAAGAATTAGATAATCAAACTTGCTTGTCACTTGAAGGGTAAAACAATGTAAGACATTGATAATTACGAAATAAATGTTTCATATGTCCAACGCAATTTAAAAATTATACTAATACATGTTTCATCAACTAAAAGAAGCCTCTGCCATTGAATGAATTATGGGACACTTTTTTATGTAGTGCCTCATGTGTCTTGACTTCGATAGTTTGTTTGGTCTTGCAGAGGAGTGGCTATGGTAAGTTTGCTGAGTAAATGAACAATCTCTTTCAACTGAAAATATGTTGTAATCCTTGTTACCAAAAGCGACATATGCTATGCGTTCAAAAAGCATACGGCATAACTACGTACCATATGTATGCATACACACACACCACACACATTTAGATCGTTGGTAAATTTTCATAATTTAATTTGCTTCTTAGGTCTTTTAAATTGTTAGGGTTGTAAATATCAAAATTTTGCGAGAAATTTCTGTTTCTGGGCCATCAGACACGACATCAAGATTGGGCATTTAATTCTATGAAATAGCCTTACTAATGCCTAGGAATCAAGATAGAAAGCTTGGATAGATTGATTTTTAACTATGTAACCTAAAAGATATTTGTAAATGATTAAGAATTAGATAATCAAACTTGCTTGTCACTTGAAGGGTAAAACAATGTAAGACCTTGACAATTACCAAATAAATGTTTCATATGTCCAACACAATTTAAAAATTATACTAATACACGTTTCATCAACTAAAAGAAGCCTGTGCCATTGAATGAATCATGGGACACAATTTTTTATGTAGTGCCTCATGTGTCTTAACTTTGATAGTTTGTTTGGTATTGCGGAGGAGTGGCTATGGTAAGTTTGCTGAGTTAATGAACAATCTCTTTCAACTGAGAATGTGTTGTAATCCTTGTTACCAAAAGCGACATATGCTATGCATTCAAAGAGCATGCGGCATAACTACGTACCATAGGTATGCACGCACACACACACACACACACACACATGCACACACGCGTTTAGATCGTCCTGGTAAATTTTCATAATGTAGTTTGCTTTTTTGGTCGTCAAAATCGTTAGGGTAGTAAATATTAAAATTTCGAGCGAAAGTTTGAAAAATTTATGTTTTTGGGCCATCAGACACGACATCGAAATTGGACATTTAATTTTATGAAATAGCCTTACTAATGCCTAGGAATCAAGATAGAAAGCTTGGATAAATTGATTTTTAACTAACAATGTTACCTAAAAGATATTTGTAAATGAATAAGAATTAGATAATCAAACTTGCTTGTCACTTGAAGGGTAAAACAATGTAAGACATGATAATTATGAAATAAATGTTTCATATGTCCAATACAATTTAATTATTTTACTAATACATGTTTCATCAACTAAAAGAAGCCTGTGCCATTGAATGAATTATGGGACGCACTTTTTTATGTAGTGCCTCATGTGTCTTAACTTCGATAGTTTGTTTGGTCTTGTAGAGGAGTGGCTATGGTAAGTTTGCTGAGTTAATGAACAGTCTCTTTCAGCTGAAAATATGTTGCAATCCTTGTTACCAAAAGCGACATGCCACACGCACGCACAATGGTTGTCTGTCCTACTCTGTTAGGGTGTGTGAAAATTCTTCTTTGAGCTCCATAATACTTACCTTACTAGGTATCACAAGGGTGTGGGTAAATTTGTGGAGGTACATTTGTGCTAGTTGCAAGGTATAAAGTTTATTTCATGTTGGGCTTGAATGATTATGGGGTTTTTCGGTACATGTCCCACCTCTTGGTTAACCTATCCCACTTGCATTTAGAAATGGTGTCTTTGGGTTTCCAAGGGGAATCTTTTCCTTTTGGGCTTTCATATATAGTCCATAAGGTTCTCCAATATCAATCAAACCATGGTGCCAAAATGGGAGGTTTTAGACTCATAACTCTGTTATGATTGAATTATGAAGAGATTGTACTTGTCTAGGAGCCCACCTAGGTAGCTATTATTATGAGGACCATACTTGTCAAAGAGCCCACCTAGGTGGCTATTATTACGAGGACCATACATGTCAAGGTGCACACCTAGGTAGTCACGGGGCCGTCAAGGAGCGACAAGTGGATATGTGGTGCACCATGGCTAGCGCCTGGACTTATAGTTGTGCCAAACACCCACCTAGGTGTCAAGGCGTCCCAAGGGGGTGTGCCTTGCCAATACCTTGACTTAGGCGCGCCCTGTCATTTATATAGGTTCTCACCCCATATATGGGTGTTGTAGTCCTTTTACAGTCATTCTATTCTGTCTTAACAAAAGATTGTTATCCATGGTAGAACTTAGTTGGCCTTGTACTTGAGGCTTCAAGGCTCTATGCCTAGGCAGCTTAAAAATATATAGTTTTGTTCATTATAAATACATACACAATATATATATATATATATATATATATATATATATGTATGTATGTATGTATGTATGTATGTATGTATGTATGTAGTCGGGCTAGAATACACACATATACACACATCGTTATCATCTAAGCCTCAATCCCAACCATATTGGGGTCTGCTAAATTCATCTTTCTTTCCAATAGCCTGACTCTCTCTCACGCACATACACATACTCTGATTGGCTAAATGGTTCGGCTTAATGGATCCTTTCTTTCCAATAGCCCGATTCTCTCACGCACATACACATACTCTGATCAAGATGTAAAGATTCAAAAGACACACGCACACACAGCTAAACCCTAAACCCTATAAACACACACACATTGCCTTTTTCTATTCTTTTTGTTTTCATTCTAATATCCTCTGTGTCTACCTTCTGGATTGTTGGCGATTGATATCCGATTATGTCTATGATGTTGGTTTTAGGGTTTAGGCTTATGCTCTAATTTTGTTTCTGCTGATACTACAGGCTACAGAATGGCTGCTGAGGGTGCTCGAAATGCTCTACTACAGAAGGCTATAGATAACAAACTGGATGCAGGTAACCTTACTTGCTCGTGCAACTATTTAAGCTTCTTCATCTTGTTTGGCACAGTTTCATTAGTATAAATCGATATACACATGCTTCTGTTTCTGTTCAGTGCAATGTTTTAAAAAACGTTAAGCGGTAACCGTGCGGACAGCACCTTGTAACTGGTTAAGCGGTAAGCGGCCGATTTTTGAAAAAAACGGATTTAAATTTCCTATATAATTTTATACAAAATTACATATATATATGTATATTAATACTAATACTCTTTGGAACTTTTATATATATCTAAAGATTCTAAACACTCTACCCAACAATACAAAACACCCAAATAGTTTATAAGATAGCTATAAGACAATAATTATAGCCATAATATAATAAAAAATAGATTTGACATAGATAAAATACCCTACATACATGATTCAGAAATATTTTTGTATCACGTATTTACATAGTTAAGCAGTAAACAATAAACTAATTATTGGATACCTTTCTAACTTATTGTTATATGTGCATATCATCAATTAGTCATACATTACAGCAGTACAATTAACTAAAATATGCATTTTAAAAATAGACAATAGTTACATATATTTACTTGTATAAATTACACTTTACAACAGTACCCTATTATCCCAATTTGCATACAAGTATGCATTCTATTAGAACTAGGCTTATCATAGGATATTTAATGTATATAAGTTTAATATATTATAGTCAGTAATACTTGGGACCATATAGTTTATATAAAGTTACAGGTGTACAGCAAAATAAAAAAAAAACGGACAAAAAAGGCCAAAAAGCGGGAAAAAAAGGGCAAAAAACGGGAAAAAACGGCCGATTAATTACAAAAAAGCTAACCGGCGATTTTGCCAAAAATCGAACGGCTGGGCCATTGGGCCGATTAAGCGACCGTTTAATCGGGCGCTCAGCCCGTTTTTCATTTCACTGGTTCAGTGTTACTCAGTTGATGTACTTTTGTTGTTATTACATGGGGTTTCTATCATGATGTTATCTATGCATCTAGTAATGGCTGATCGATCCTCCTTTGGTTTTGTGATTATCTGCCTTCCTGCCTCATCCTTTTATGATAAGGGCTTTAGGGTTTCACGTGTATGATTTCCTTTGTTTGCTAAAACCACAATATCTAAATGAAAAAAAGAGCTGATATATTGGAGAAAGCTGCTAGTGGCTGTGAGTTTTTTTCCTCCAAATAAAATATACACAATGTATACCAATGTTGTGATTTGTCTGCCATCCCGTCCCATACTTTTGTGCTAAGATTTCAGGGTTTCACATGTTAAGCAATGCATCAGTAATTACCTGTGTTTGTTTAAAGTGAAAGTCCAAATTTGAGAAAATGCCGATATTTTGGAGAAAGCTGTGAATAGTTGAGGTTTTAGGTGTAAAAACATGCGCAAATCAGACCAATAATATTGTAAGTATTTGGTTTGACAGTTCAAAAACAGTTGCACACAAACATGGACCACTGAACAACCCAAAAGAAAGACCACACACTCACCTTAAGATAGTCATGCATGTACTGCTGTGGATTCCAAGTTCTTCAAAATCACAGTTAGTTTGTGTGCTCTTGGTAACCGGATTTGCAGCTTCTCAAGGCGTATGTGCTTGATAATTAACCAGCTTGCAGAGCGTCATGTCTGTGAATGCAATTGAGGTCCAGAGTAACACCGTCTAATTTAGTTGTTAGCGACGACCTATTGAGTGATATTGTTTTGCATTTTATATTTTTGTCTTATAGGCACCTTAAGCTACAAAGGTTCTATATAATGACTATGGTGATTCAGCTTTATGTGTACTCTCTTTTGCTTGACAGGCCTTTCTTGCTGCTTACAGTTATGCAGCTTTCTGTGACAATAATTTTGTTAACTGTGGGCTGCATTCTTGCATATTATGACATTCATAGAACAATAACACTATTATTGGCTTAAGCCATGCAGAAGTCATTGTTGCAGTCCGACTATAGTGTTATTTCTTAATTTCTTTGTCTGTCTTTCTTCAGATAGTCTAATCCGTCATTGTTTTAAGGTGCCTTAAGCTGCAAAGGTTCTATAAAATGACATGGTGATTTGACTTGACTTGTACTCTTTTTGGCTTCATGGATCTTTCTTGCTGCTTGCAGTTGCGCGGCCTTCTCTTAATAATTTCGTCAACTGTGGGCCATATTCTTGCATGCTATGCGGCATCAAAGAACACTAACACTATTATTTGCTTAAGTCATGCAGAAGTCATTTTCGCAGTTCAAACTGTAGTGTTATTTCGTACCTTTTTTGATTTCTTTGTCGGTCTTTCGTCAAAAGTATAACCGCACATTGCTTTAAGGTGATTTCCAGCATAATTTTCCCTTTTGCTTGTTTTGATATTTTTTTTAATTAAAATTTGCCTGCATTTTAAAGCTGACTTTTTTTTTAAATTTACAATTTTAATGTGAAACTCCACTTCAACATTTCCTTATAGCCAATGTTTTAAAAAATGTTAAGCAGTAAGCGTGGAGACAACACCTTGTAACTTGTTAAGCGGTAAGCAGGCGATTTAAAAAAAAATGGGTTTTACTTTTCTACATAAATTTATATAAATTTACACATGTGTATAAATAAATATATTCAGGAACTTTTGAACATATGTAAACACACAACAAAAAAATATAGAACACACAAACAGTTTTTAACACAACTATAAAACAATGATTGAACAAATATAAATCAATTACATAAATTTTCGAAATGAAGAAATAAATGTAAGTTAGTATTGTACCTGTAGATGGAGCATTTTCAGCATAAAAAAAGTTGATCCAATTGAAGAAACGCCACAACAACATGAAAATAAGGAAACAAATCAACAACAAATAGTTAATAGTAATACAGTTCCATTGTTTATTTATTCATTAAGTTTCATAGGCATAATGCATGCAACATAGTTAAAATTCATGTATATGTAAATAGCTAGAGGTAATAACTAATTATAAAACAAGTAGGCATTGGCAATATAATAGAAAAGAGGATGTGTCCATAGATGCATAACATCAGTGGTCAATCTAATCTTGAAGACATCAAAAGTGTATGACCATGCTCAACTAACCCAAAAACATCAAAAGTGTATCCACTATCCAACTATCCAAAAAACATCAAACATCCCTAGTGGCCTCCTTCCTCCCATCTCTTCTGGACTTGAGTAGTCCTCATAGATAGGAGCTTGACTAGTAGTATCGCTTGTGAAGTCATCTCCCCCCTCAATCTTTGGATCAAAATCTTCTTGGTAAGCACGTCTTTTTGCCCTATCTCTTTGTGGGTCACAAGGAGGGGTGGGCTATTCAGGACGTGTGGGATGGGCAATAGGGGTAGGCTCAGCATGAGCCAAGGTTGTAAAATGTGTGAGGCGTAACAAGGCGTTTTTGTCTCAGTGAGGCGAGGCGTAAGCCTCAAAATATGTGTGAGGCGGTAATAAAAAATTAATTTATACATGTATATTTGCACATATTTTGATATGTGTTATGTATATGAATGTGTATAACAAAAAAGGTATATACAAGCAGAAAAGTATGAAATAATAATTAATTCTGAATCTTAATAACGATAATAGAGACTAAAGACCCACCACAATACAAAAATATCTATGTAAAAAATAATAAGATATCAATTATTTATACTATTAGAATAAAAGATGTCGATAGAAAAACTAGAGGAGATAGACTTTCAAATTAATTGGAACGAGGAACCAAAACTAGTTAACAATGATATGAAATTCACCGACATAGTGAATAAGAAGGTAGAAAACAAGGAGAAATTTAACAATGAAGATAGCATTTGCCACTCAAGAAATGATAATTAAATGTTTATTAATGAAAAATAACAATTAACTATAAGAACTTCGATTTTTTTTAAGGAAGCATTTGTAATAATCTTAAAAGTAGACAATTTGGTGGTTAACTTAAGACGTTATCATCCAGAATTGAGGCGTGCGCCTCAGCTAAGCCTCAGAGCCTTAGTGCTTTGAGGCGGGCCTCAGACATTGTGAGGCGGGCCTCAGACATTGTGAGGCGTAAGCCTCGAGGCGCATTTGGGATAGCCTCGCCAAGAGGCGTAAGCCTCGAGAGCCTCAAGGCGGGTTTTTTATTACCATGGCAGGAGCTGAGTTGTACGGGCGCTCGCCTAGACGCCCCAGGCGTTCACCTAGGGTCTCAATCCCAGGCGCCCAGCCTAGTTAGGCCTCTGGGCGGACTGGGCGGCACCTAGGCACGCCTAGGCTGCTGCTGAGTTTTTTTTTACATTTTTTATGAACTTATTTACTGATTTATGTTTATTTATGTACTGGTTTTGTTATTATTTAATCATCTACTTATTTAACTTTATTTATCAACTGATTAACTTTATTTATCAACTGATCTGTATTTATTCATCTACTATTTGTATTTATTTATGAACTGATCCAGGAATTAATTAATCGTCTACTGATTTATATTAGTTTATCAACTGATTTGTATTTATTCATCTGTTTATTTTTATTTTTTTGTCTACTGTTTATATAGTTTTCTACTCATTTGAATTTTTTTATGTACTGCTTTTGAAATTACATAATCATCTACTGATGTATCTTTATTTATCAATAGATTTGTATTTACTTATCCGCTTAACATTATGTATTCATCTACTTATTTGTATTTATTTATCGACTGTTTTTTATTTAGTTATCTACTAATTTGTGTTTATTTATGTACAGATTCTGATATTATTTAATCATCTACTCATTTAACTTTATTCATCAACTGATTTAATTATATTTATCAACTGATTTGTATTTATTGTATTTATTCATCTACTATTTGTATTTATTTATGTACTGATTTGGGAATGAATTAATCATCAACTGATTTATATTAGTTTATCAACTGATTTGTATTTATTCATGTACTTATTTGTATTTATTCATCTACTAAATTTATCCGTATACTGTTTTTTATTTAGTGATCTACTCATTTGAATTTATTTGTGTACTGCTTTTAAAATTATATGATCTTCTAGTGATGTAACTTTATTTATCAACTGATTTGTATTTATTTATCCACTTAATTGTATTTATTCATCTAGTTATTTGTATTTATTTATCTACAGTTTTATTTAGTTATCTACTGATTTGTGTTTATTTATGTACTGATTCTGATATTATTTAATCATCTACTCATTTAACTTTATTTATCCTAAATTTTATATGTATCCATTATATTAATATATATATAAGAAAATGCCTGGAAACGCCTCGACCTCGGCTTGGGCGCCTAGGCGGCCTGGGCGTCCCCAGGCAACGCCTGGTCGCCTAGCCGCCTATACAACCATGAGCAGGAGTGATTGACGTGATGTTTCTTCTAGTTTTGGTATGGATTCTGTCTTCGACTCCCGATGCTTCAACTACTTGATCCTATGTAACTCCAACACCTGGATAGATCTCATCTTCTGCATTGAGATCGGCAAACCAGTCTTTTGCCTTCTCTCCATACTCGGACTCCAAGGGATCCTTCAAAGCTAAATGTTTCTCCTTTTTTCTTTTAGCTTTGCATTGAATTGGACATACACTAAGTCATTCAACCGCTGCACATCAAGTCTGTTCCTCTTCTTGGTGTGTATCTATAAAAACAATTTAAAATTAAAAAATAGATGTACTACTAATGCATCAATTTAGAGAAGATTAATTTATTAAATACTTTTCCTTATTTACCATCTCAAACGTGCTCCAGTTTCTTTCACACCCCGAAGATGTGCATGTCAGATTTAGGATCCTGAGGGCCATTCTTTGTATATGTGGAGTATCAAACCCATGATTTGTCCACCACTCCACTGTTTCATGAAGCAAGAAACTATTAAGAAACTAAATATTGGAGAATAATCACATAAACTGATAAATTATAAAAGTTTGTGGAACATTACCAGTATCCAAATTCGGATCTGATCTTTGTCTTATGGCACTTGGTTTCCCAAAGGCCCCCATAGCAGCCCTATAGGCTGGCAACTCATGCTGTAGAACAATTTTATCTTGAATCGCGGACTGTGGGAAAAATGTGTCTACGCATTCCATTAGGCCTCCCATGACACCTTCTCTCGTGTCTATCTCAGTATCAGACCAGAAGTAGTAGGGATTTAAGTAGTAAGCTGTAAGGATATAATATTAAACATTAAAACATAAAAAAGATTAGAAATCACAAGCAATTAATTCTAACATGTTTTCATTTACCTGCCACATGTAAAGGTCTCTGCAACCTTTTATCCCATTTGTCATCAATGACTTTCTTCAGGATTATAGGTCCCTCAACCAAGTTCTCAAATAACTCCTTGGCTGTTAGCATTGCAGCAAACATAAAACCCATCGCATGTTTTTTCTCGCTATTAACAAGCCGTACTACATTCACTAACGACCTAAAAGTCTTCAAAGCAAACGTGACTTCAACCTAGAAGTGTGGTGTTATCACCATAATGGCAAATCTCTCCCCCTCTGTTGTACTAGAGTACTTGCATTCTTCCCACTCAGAAGAACAAAACATCAACCTCAACTCATTTCTTTTATCAGCCAAACTCTTCAAACTCAAATAGGCAGTTGCAAAGCATGTTGCACCACGCCTTACCAGATCTCCCTTTGTGTATGTACTTCCTCATCAAACTCAAGGTGCTGTGATGGCTATAGATAAAGATACTCAGCTTTTTGCTCCTTTGGATTGCATTCTTCACCCTAGGCAGTTTCCGAATACTCACCACCATTAAATCTACACAATGCGCTGCACAAGGAGTCCAAAAAATTGCAGTTCTTTAATCCTTTAAAAGTCTACCAGCTGCAATATTAGAGGGGGCATTGCCAGTGACAACCTGAACAACATTTTCTTCTCCAACTTCTACAATGCAACTATCCACCAAGTTGAATATAAATTCAACATTGTGGATGTCAACGGATGCATCAATGGCTTTCAAGAAGTTGGTGCCCCTTTTGCAATTGATACATAGGTTCATTATGCCTCTTCCACTTCTATCTGTCCATGCATCAGTCATGATTGAACATCCAAACTTCCTCCATTCTTCCCTATGCATCTCCAATGAGGTCCTAGTAAGTCCCACTTCATTCTTCAGAAGAGGCTCACGCAACTCATGGACTGACGGGCCTTGATTCATATAAGTAAATAAATCAGCAATTCACCATGAAGACATCGAAACATTTGGTAATGACATTAAACATGTCTCACATAAAGATTAGTTACTCACCAGCTTGATAAAACCAACATGTAATAAACTGGACAGTTTTCTTCCTTTCTTCCTTCTTCAACTGGTTCTTGATATTCTCCTGCTTTGACAATATCTTTTCATTAACAATAACCTCAGGATCCCTCCTACAAAATGCATCAATCTGACCCACCACCTTGGGTTTCTTTGCATTGGAACCGACCACCACAACTTCTTCATTGTCACAGCGTTCCCTAATATGTACCTCCTCAGCTTCATCAAACTCTTATTTTTTTTTTTTTGCTTTCTTTGCTGCAGCTTTATCTAGATATACATTTATCTCCCTCTTCACTTCTGGCGGTACACTACCACATGTTTCTACATCTCCCCTCCTACAAGAACGATGATTTTTAAATCTGAAAATCCTTCCCGTGTTGATGTGTTTGCAGAATTTACACCGCAGCCAATCTTTTCGAGATGGATCTGGGCATTCACAGTACTTCCAGCCTGGGTCACTTGACCTAGCATTGGGGACATTTGGTGCATTTTCAGGGACTGGAGCAGCACTTATATCATCTGCCATCCTGCAAAGTGATACAAAAAATAAGTAATAATACATTATGCAACAAGGAAAGAGCTATTAATCATACAGGAAAGAGCACAACTCACAGCAGTACATACATGATACATGATACATATCAGCTATTAATCATGCAACATATCGGCTATTAATCATACATGATACATCACAGCAGTGTTTGCATTCTAATTTATACAGGAAAGAGCATAACTCATTAAGAAAAAGTCACAAACAAAAACGAAAATACAAACTTCTGTAAGATATAGAGTAGGCAAACAACATATATTATTATATATAACCATATCTAACCAGAGATTTAACTACATGGCCATTATACCTCGTTTTACGGACTTTTGCATACATGTAGATAGTTAGAAAGGTTGATTAGGAACAAATGGAGTAAAGAAGATGAGATGTGAGAGCATACCTTTGTGTATATGCAGCAGAGAACCTTTCCTTCACGTTTGCAGGCAGCAGGAGCACTTGCTCTGGCGTCCAAAGCTCTGTCCACTGAAGGCTAGCACAACAGGGTAGTGGCAGGAGCTTGCGGAGGCAATTGGAGGAGAGGAGGAACTCTGGCAGCCTCCAATCCTGGCACTAGCAGGCCGCAGGAGGGTGTAGAAGGGAACCTCGGAGGAAAGGAGGACTGGCGGAAGAGGAGTCGGGGAGAAGAAACGTTCGGGGAGTTGAGCGCTGAAACTGTCTGTCATGTGTATCAAGCCGCGGACGCGGCTTTTCGTTTGTTAGAAACGGGGTTTCAATGATTTTTTTTGTTTTTTGGTAGGTCAAGAGCTTTTAGGCCTTTTTGGGGCCCAACATGGCGATTTTCCAAAAATGGACAAAACGGCCGATTTATTCACCTATTATGCGGCTGATTAATCGGAAAAAAGGTAAAAAATCGGGCGATTAATGAAAAAAAGAGTAACCGGCGATTTTGGCAAGATTTTGAAACGGCTGGAAGCCTGGGTCGCTTAAGCGGGCGATTAAACAGTCACTCAGGCTGATTTTCATTTCATTGCTTATAGCACTTAAATTTTCTTGCCAATTAATGATCATAATGCTTGTTTCCTGAAAGTTAACTAGTATGGCAAAATTTAGGGTATGCCCATCTACCGTCACTTATTTATTTCTATGAATATTTTAACAGCAGATGTTCCACAAGGGACATGATCATTCGGCTCGATTTTCCTACTATCTTAATATCATAAAATGACAAATATTCTCTCTTCAGCGGGGCCCTCTTTTTCTGCCTGCCCTTTGATGCTATAACAACGGCAGTTGAGTTTGTTGACCATCGGCAACATTGACTATTTGTTGTCAGCAGAACACTGTTATCTTTATTGTCCCTGCTGATGCCATTTTTGTTATCAAACTTTAGCGTCGTTAATGGTAATTGTTGTATTATTTCAATTCCTTGTCTGCCTTTCCTCAAATGGTCTAACCTTTCATTGTATTAAGGAGATTGTCCCGCCTCATCTTCATTCGTGCTTTATTTGTATTAAAATTTCCTAAAGTTGAAAACTTTGATTTTTTCAAGTATCTTATAGAGTTAGCAACTTTGGGTTTTAAATTTTCTTATATATATAGAGTAAATCACAATTTCCTCGGAATGCGCAATGCATGTTTACTTATCAAAGATTAGCATGCCTGAACCTCAAATAGCTATCTAATATGAGACAAGGTTACTGCCTTTCGCACATGTATTATGTTTACAGAGATTGTTTTCACTAGGCATATTCCCCTTACAAACAGAGTTTGAGTGGATTTGGGTCAGTGTGTACTTCCCAAGGTGTTTGCTGACTGGTCTGCATCAATTGATAGTTTCACAAAAGGTCATTACATGTTAAGGACGATGGTTATTCTCGGTTGTCGTTCTTTTGGTCTTGCACGACCTAACTTGCTCCCTCTAGTCTTGCACGACCTAAACTTGCTTCCTGTGTCCCCATTTTCTCCTTTTCAGGGGGTTTCTTGATTTTGGTTCTTGCCGTGTCCTCTTACCACCTTACAAATCTTCTTCTATGCCCTTACTTTTACTTTTTCCAGTCTTATGATGGCTTCACAATCCATTCAATTTATATAAGTGATGATTCGCTTCGAATGCGGTCACTACATTTTTTGAGTAATTAATTATTTGAAGTATAGCAGTTGATAGAGCAAACATGCACCGTCAATGTTTCTTTTCGCCATTACTTGGTTTATGTGAAACAGTCACCGCTATAATGGTGTATTTGTCCTTTACCGGCTTTTGCTTTATTACTCTGCGAAATAAATATGAGTAACTCTACAAACAAGATCATTCCTTTTTTGGATCCTGCTGATTCGCATAACAGTCTTGTGTTCGTATCATTTTTGCAGAGATATTCAGGTCGGACTTAACTAAAATCGCAATGACGACATTGAGTTCCAAAATACTTTCCCAGGATAAGGAGCACTTTGCCAAATTAGCTGTTGATGCTGTTCTGAGGCTCAAGGTCAGTTCAAACTTCTGTTTTCCCCTTCCAATTTCTCACGTTGCACTCATGTTGTATATAATAATCGAGCAACAAAGGGTGTTTGAGATTGCAGATAAAAAATAAAGTTGATTTTCTTCCTTTATTGTTGTTGTACGTATTGACATATTGGTGATTCTTTCTGTTGGCCTTCTAAGTAATTAATATCAGTTCCTTGAATTTAATACCTTAACCTAAAAGTAATTTGCAAGTTTATTTTGCTCTAGTTTCATAATTATGTTAGTGACACCTTAGCGTATTGCTCATAGGAAACTGAGTTGCTGTATCCCAGAATTTAATTAATCTCAGTTTGGGCTTATTAATATCAGTTTGTCTTCTTTTATCGTGGGAATGGTGGTGGAGCTTTTCATGGGAGTTCAGGAATAGAGTCATGTCGTCTATAAATCTAAACTGTTATTAATTCTGCTATAGTGAACGAGTAACTCGCAAAGCTAGCACACTGCGGAACCTATTTGGTTGGGGCATAGGGATTGTCCCGAATGAATCGAGACATCGGGCCTATCGTCTTGATTCCCGAAACTCAAAGGAATTGATGGGGGCCCGCACAAGCGGTGGAGCATGTGATATAATTCGATACAACGCGCAAAACCTTACCAGCCCTTGACATATGAACAAGAAAACCGGTACTCCCCGGGATTTTTTATCTAGCTTACTAGTGGTTTGACAACAACCTTGTGATTGGTACATCTCCTTGTCAAGGAACAAGGTATCCGATATCAATGCCGTTTTGACAACGTGGAATTAGGATTTGCCCGATAATACTGAAGAAAATTTCCACAGATACGATCCAGGTTGTTTTGACGCTAAAACGAAGGAATTAAATCATGAAATTTACATGTCTGATCTGTATATCTAAATGCATCATTTTATATTTTTATGCAATAGTGCAAATTTTACAATAGTAAATATTCAGACTCTACTGGATAGAAGTACATTATAAGCATCAACTAACTAATTGCTAGTTGATTTTAATGAATGAAAATCCAAATTGCATGGTGGATGTGATGGTTGACCTCCCTTTCTTGGCGGTTGTTGCCCAACATGAGCTGCTTGATGTGATAACCATATTGTTCTCAGCCATACAATTTTTATAGATCTACCTATGTCTTTATA
Source organism: Alisma plantago-aquatica (assembly GCA_963693085.1). Classification (NCBI taxonomy): domain Eukaryota; kingdom Viridiplantae; phylum Streptophyta; class Magnoliopsida; order Alismatales; family Alismataceae; genus Alisma; species Alisma plantago-aquatica. The sequence goes on along the minus strand of OY856413.1, from coordinate 244,321,224 downwards.
TCCATCATATTAGATAAAGAAACTGTACTTGGGGCTTTCTCTTGCTTTTCTTCGTGGTAAACGTGTGACTTTGCCAATTAACTTCACGAGTGTGAAGGAACTTAGGCAACATCACTAATGTGACACCTTGTTTGTCTGCCATCCCACATGATCTTGGTGTGCAATGGTAAACTTCATGATGGCTAATTTAGAATAGTGGGATAAATATAAAGGCATAATTGCCATGTCCAGTTTATGCATGTTGTGGGAATGGGATCTTATAAGAAGCGTAGTTACCGTGTCGACTATGTCCATGGTTTTGAGATGTGTAGCAAGTGCCATAGATAAACAAATATAAGATTAGAAAAAAAATATACACTGATATAATAATTATTTATTTGTGTTGCGCACTAATACATTTTCTTTCGTTGTATGTTAAATAATATTAGTAGTAAGAACATATAGCTGTAAATTATACTCATATTAAGTGGAGTATTTAGGTATATTTACATGACTATAGTGTATATTATGAGATGGTGTTGTAGATTTATGAGCACATGCAATTAGGAGGATATATAAAAAAGTAGTTTGAGGGATATTTGCATGTTAAAGGCTTTTTGGATGAATTTATATTTTAATTAAGGTAGATGAGGTGTAAATAAAAAATCTAGTAGAAATTATAAAAGCATACCTCCGACTAGACTTTTTTGAACCCCAATCATCTAAATCCCCATCGCCCCCCTTTAATCTTCAAACAACAAAAACTTCTGTTTACACACTCAACAATCACAATTTTTGTAGGTATACCAGTAACTTTTCGTGTAAATATGGCGGTATTTGGCTAGATTTGGTGGTATTCGACGAAATATGGAGGTATACCTGGAGTGTCAGCATCGGTCCAGAATTGGACCAGATCGAACTGGAATGGTGGATCATAGACTGGATGGTTTTCACACACTCAACAATCACAATTTTTGTAGGTATACCAGTAACTTTCGTGTAAATATGGCGGTATTTGGCTAGATTTGGTGGTATTCGACGAAATATAGAGGTATACCTGGAGTGTCAGCATCGGTCCAGAATTGGACCAGATTGAACTGGAATGGTGGATCATAGACTGGATGGTTTTGAAGTAGGATCGAACTGGACTAAACTGATTTAAAGCATGACTGAATCGAGATCAAAACGTTTGGACGATAATCAAATTTCTAGTAATGTAACTGTGGGAGAATGACATGGTTTAAAGTAGAACTGAATTGGACTGATTTAAAGCAGGACTGCATCGAGATCGAACCGTTTGGACCGTAATCAAACTTTGCGTAATGTAATCGTGGAAGAACGATATGACGGGGAAGACCCCCTGTGTATGTTTTCATATTGATAGAAGGGCAAACCTTAATGGGTCAAAACACACTTGGGCCCTTATAACACTACCCCTCGTGATTAAGTTTGGGAGAATCCCAAATCAGCTTACAAACAGACATTCAGACTAAATCAATATAACGAAATAATTCAAGCACATACATGAATGTTTCTCCCCATCAATGTTACAATAAATCACTCAAACACTCAAAAACTTCCCCTCAATCGGATAATCTAAAACGGGTATGCAGGCAGGTAGCAGGAGTTTCTGGATCACTATGAAGTGGCGTATGGAGTAGACGTAAACGTGAATAAGTAGGCATCAAGGTCTTCATCTCAATCACAATCAAAATAAAATAGATCAAACAGTGCTAGAACACAAGACCAAAGAGTGCTGGAATACAACAAGTAGTAGTTAATGCGCATAAAAAACATGGACAAGAAAAGAATCAACATGTACAAGGCACGGACAAGCCAGAGAGTACTGGCACACAGATTGTTGTACAGACGCCTTCCTAGGCGGCCACCTGGCCTACAAAGCCTAACTAGGCTGTTGGACGGTCTGGGTGGGCTGGGTGGCCGCATAGGCGCCTACTTTGCCAAAAATCCGGGCTATTTTTTTTCCTTTATCTTTTTTTAAGATCTTTTGATATTTATTCTTTCTCAATCTTTCCTCTTTGTTTTTATTTATTCTATACAGCTCCGTCAAGTAGCAAACTTGCTGCAATGTTATTTCATTCCCTCTTTATTTTTCGTTTCTTATTTTTGCAATACCAACCAGTAAGTTGTTGTTATGTTATGGAGTTACTGTTTCTGCACTGTTGTGATATTACTGCTGCTCTACTTACTGATTTACTATATGCTACAATAACTTTTTTCTTCTTCGTTCTCCTATTTCTATAATCTGTATATGAATCTCTTGTTTGAATGTACTCATTAATATGATGCTAATTTCTTGCTTGCATTTTCAGCTTCTACTTTAGCATCCCTATTTTAGATTCAATTATTCATATCCATTCATATAGTCACTATATAATTTCTCATCTTTTTACCTTCTTTCTACTTTTATTTTTTTTATTTGTTCTTCTTCCTTTACCAGTCTTCTTTTGTTTTATTTTTCTCTCTCCATGGTTTCACCATTCGTAAGGTTCCTACTGCATGATGCTCTACTTTCTCTTTTTTTGTTCTTTCTTTGTTCATTGTCTTCCCTAATCTTCTTATTGATCTGTTTTTGAAATTTGTTATTCTTCCTCAGGTGGACCAATGTTCTTTTTTTCCTTTTCTGTCCTCTTTAGTAATTCCTTTTGAATCATAGATTGCTCATAGGTTTGTACATAACTATCTATTTATATGTATGCATGTATATGTATGTCTATATATGTAAAATAAAAAAACCCGCCCAGGAACGTGTTGGCATCCGCATAGGCGCTTTGGCTGTTTGGGCATCCCTAGACTACACCTGGTCGCCTGGCCGCCTAGTCAACCTGGGGCACACAACAACAGAAAGTAGACGACGTAGATGGATAAAAGACCAATCTGCAAAGTGGCAAGCAAGCAAAGGACTCTAAGATCCAATGTAGATGAAACTCCATCATGTAAAGTCACCAACAAAATTCTTCATCATCTTCTCGTCATGTATTTTTCATCATGGTAGTGGTCGTAACAGTCCAGAGAGTGCTGGGTCACAATCTCCAAAGAGTGCTTGGTCACATTAGCAGCAGTGGTCGACATGCGCAAGGCACAGACAAAGTGTCCACATGCAAAAGAGTAAGAACAGGTAGAAAATCAACTTGCAAATAAAGCACAAACGGGGGAGATAGTGAAATTGCACATAGCAGCAAACAAATGTGCTAATCATAGCACAAGTAGCAAGAATGACGTTGCCGAACAGAAAATCAATAAACAAATATCACAAGTTGATGATGATGAACGAGTTTTTCAAGCTCTTCATAAGGTAAACAGATTAATAATAACAGTAGAAGGATCCACATAGCAACCTGTGTTGTACGGGCGGCCGCCCAGGCGGACCAGGCGGCCCGGGGTCTTCCATAACTGGGCGCCTAGCATCAGTACTTGTGTCTAGGCGGACTAGGTGTCCGCCCAGGTGGACTGGATGACCCGCCAGGCGGCGGACCATATGAATAGGCCCATGAAAAAAATATAATTGACTCTTATATTATATATAACTCCTATATATGATCCCTATATTATATATAGCTCCTAAACATGATTCTTATTACCATTATATCACCTTAAATCCTACTCTAAACCTTATATGTAATAATCTCTAATCCAACCCACCCTCACCACCTAAAAATTACTGTGTAAACTGGTTTTCTGCTGCGCATTTATTTTTACTGTTTTGTTGTGCAATCTGAGATTTTTACAGTTTCTAATAGGCTGAACAAAGCATTTATTTTTACTATTTTGGTATGCAATCCAAGATTAAAAATATAATTTTAATTTTGGTGATTCAAGATCCATTAAAAAAAAATCAAATTTTACTGTTTCATCTTCCTTTACCTATATGTATTAGCCAACAACAACCATGTAAAACACTAATACCCAACAAAGCATTTAATATTATTGATTTGTGATGCAATCCAAGATCCAAATTCGAAAAGAAATTCTAATTTTACTGAATAGTGATCCTTCTATTAAACAGAATACACCTAGCTAAACTTTTAATTTTACTGATTTCTGATGCAATCCAAGATTAAAAATAGAAATTTAATGTACTGTTTTGTATTTTTAATGTACCGATGTGTATTTATTTATCTAATTATTTTTATTAATTCATCTGCTGATTTGAATTTATTTATCTAATGTTTTTATTTTTTATCTGCTGATTCGTATTTTATTATCTACTGATTTGAAAATTTATGTATCTTATGCTTTTTTACTTATTTATGTTGGCTATGATCCATTTTGTTTCTCTTCATGATGATTGTGATTATTGATGTTCGTCCACAATCTTTTTTGGCTGCAAACATTATAGATTTTTAGCTTTCTGATTTCTATATAAATTTGTTTACTTATTACTTATATAATTACTCCATATCTAATGATTTTGTTGCTTTCTTCATACAATGTTAGCTCATTGATTGCATATTTAGATGCATATTCATATATGTAGGGATGATATTTTTCATAAATTTTACTTATACCCATTAAAATAATATATATGTAAAAACGCCTTGAAACGCCTGGGCCTCTGCCTGGGCGCTTAGGCTGCGTGGGCCTCCCTAGGCAACACCTGATCCCCTAACAGCCTATACAGCCATGACAAAAAAAACCACAACAACAACAAAAGTAGCATGAACATCCATAGTGTAGCATCATTAAAATCCTCTTAATTCCTTCGTCTCATCTCTTCTCTCTACTCATCATTTTTTATTTTACCCCTTACATGAACCACGAAAAGAGTAAGCGAAGTGGTTGGGGTGGAAATCGAAGACAATGGTAGAGTCAAGGGCTATGTAGGTAAATATGTGGAGGTAAACGACAACTCGAGTAAATGTGCAACATGACTCAATTACATTGATTCATGTAGAAAAGTATGCAGATCTTAGTGCGACTCAAAAAGGGAGATTTTTCTAGACGTTCGAGTCTTAGGTATGGGTTAGAGGAAAAAGAAGATTCAATTTAAAATTTATTTAGTCAGTAGGCACAATATGTAAACGGGGGTAGTGCAAGCATTGCGGAGGTAAACAATATGTATGTAGGACTGGAAAGGGTTTGGGGGTTAAAGAACAAAAGGAAAATTATAGAAAATGGAAGATATGTGTTGCTCGTGAGGATAAAGATGGGCACTCACATTGTATAGAAGTGTTCTCCATATATAGAATAGTCGTAGGTGTTGTAGCACGTGAGGATGTAGCAACAATTGAGGGTGACATGCCGTGTTAGTGAAGGAACACGGCATGTCATACATCGTAGATGCCACAACAGACAATCAACACGGGGTAGTACAAGCATTGTGGAGGTAAACGATATGTATGTAGGACTGGAAAGGGTTTGGGGGTTAAAGAACAAAAGGAAAATTATAGAAAGCGAAAGATAAGTGTTTGCTCGTGAGGATAAAGATAGGCACTCACATTATATAGAAGTGTTCACCATATATATAATAGTCGTAGATGTTGTAGCACGCGAGGATGTAGCGGCAATAGAGGGTGACACGCCGTGTTAGTGAAGGAACACGACATGTCACAAATCGTAGATGCAACAACAGACAGTCAACACGCCGTGGTAAAGAAGACACACCGTTTCTTGGTAGCAGTAACCAAAGTTGGCAAAAAGTAGTCGACACACTGTGTCGTTTAGATGACACGCTGTGTCAGATAGCAGAAGTCTTTGTCGACACGAAGCAACACGTCGTTAGATCTCTGGGCAGAATAAGGTCAGACCACAAGTGACACGCCGTGCTGTTCAGACAAATGTTGTGTCAAAGTGCAGAATCATGATCCAAGTCGCGAACGAAGCAGAGCTCTGCCCACACACGATGTTAAATATCGACACATTGTGTCAACGGTGGAAAAGCCCCAACAAACCCTGACATAGTAGTAAAAGGTGGATAAATCCTTTTGAATCTCCACTATAGCAATATATGGTTGATATATCCTCATATATCAGTAAAAAAGGACATCTTTTTCCAAGATTTGGGATTGAATCTCAATGTTAGTGGTGGCATGGATGACGACGACGATGTAGATCAGTGGATATGTAGATGGTGACGGTATAGATCGACATTGGTGTTGCGGTAACTACTGTACCACTGGAAGCTCCTAAAGCAACAACTAATGGTGTAGGCATGGCGGCCCATGTAGAGCTAGAAGCAACAACTTCAAGGTGGATGGTTTTTGTTGATTTGATGGAGACGACCCCTAAAAGAAATAGAGCTACGATATCCTTGCGGGTAGACAAACAACACATAGTGGCGGTGGCCGTCCGCAAGGGGGCGTTCTCTACTTTGCTCTTTCTCTCTCTCTCTCGCTCTCTCTCAGGCTTAGGGGGCCGCACACGAAAACCTGCCTTGATACCAGGTGGAAGAACGATATGATGGGGAAGACCCTTTTGTATGTTTTCTTATTGATAGAAGGGTAGCCCCCCTCTCCTATACCAGGTGGAAGAACGATATGATGGGGAAGACCCTTGTGTATGTTTTCTTATTGATAGAAGGGTAGAGCCCCCCTCTCTTATAAGTAGGATGAGGGGGAAGTATATACACTCAAGGTAAACCCTAATGGGCCGAATCATACTTGGGCCGATATAACAAAAAGACTAAATAACTTAATAAAATAGACTCTCTAACAGTAACAAATGTAATAGTAAAACTTAATCACATTAACTACTTATAACATCAATATACCAACTATATCAAATATTTACACTAATTTTTGATATATGAGAGTTATTTTTACTTTTGACTTTATATAATTATCATGATTTACTTTTTTATTTGACGCCATTTTTGATGGCTCTGAAACAAAACTTTACAAAAGTTATGACATTTTCGATCTTGTTGGCCCAAGATTTTGACACACATTTTGGCGACCAAATAAAAGAATTAAGTCACGGAATTTTACCAGGATGATCTAAAATAAATACACTTAATTATGCATCAATTTCACTTGTTGGTATTGGATGGGGGGCTTCAGCATGTGTGAGTGAAACGATTTAAAACTGTTTTCATGGGGTTTTGTATGACATTTACAATAAAATAATCAAGGAATTATATATAGATCCAATGTTTCAAAAAACTGCCGCATGGACCGCATATGCGGCTGTATATGCAATTCAGTCCCTTGACCTAACCTCATATGGGAATTCAGTGGCTAAAATAGACCATGGCCGAATATACGGCCTCATAGCCGCATATAAAGCCGATTAGTCCCTGATTTTTGAATGGGAAAACTGCTAAGCTGGCAATTCTTTAATATCACCCCCTATTCTTCATATAACTATGACCATCAACTACATTTAGCCTACCATCTACTCTCATTTTCTCTTTTTCGCATTACATTCATCTATGATTGTTATACATTTAGCTTATTATTGCACATTTGTATGTATTTAACAAGTGTTTGATTGCATATTTGCATCTAAAATATGTAGTTCTACAAATTATATTTGTAATTATATGATTACTCTATATTTATATATATAATAATTTAAAAATTAAAAATTAAAAACCGCATATACTTCTGTATATACTCCAGCATACCGCATATACTCTATTCAGTGACCTCTCCGAACGTACACCGCATGCCCTTTTTTAAAACCATGTGTTGATCACCACATTACTAATAATTTTGAATTGTTACTTTATAGCTTAGGGTATAACTTATCAAAGGGTGAAAATACTAAATGTATTCCCAATTCAGATCTGAAAATATTCATAAAATAACAAATACTAATATTTGATAACTTGATACTAATAGTCTATATATTGAACGTATCAACTGAATAATTAGTTGAAATGATACTTCATAGCTTATGGTATAACTCATCAAACAGTGGATATCCTATAAGTATTCTCAATTTAGGTCTGAAAGTATTCATAAAATAGGGATAAATTACTAATACTTATTACTAATGTCTAATATATTGAACTTATCGACTGATTACATTTAACTATATATTATTCCCATCCATAGTTGAAATTTCATGTATGTAATTGAACATCATTCATGACAGTTTTAAACTGTTTTGTATTTTTTAGTAATTTTTAAGGTCGACAATTATATATAGTTATTATTCAAAGTATTACATAGTTCATAGTTGTAAATTATTGTTAGTTTGTTACAAAAGTCATCTCTAATATATGCCATCTAATTTAAATTTTACTTGTGAAGTACACAATTTATATGAAGATAACGTTAAATAAAAACTTATCCATTCTCTTGACAAATAGGATGTATATATCAACTTAGATTTGTATAATAATAATAGATATATGTAATTTATAGCATAATTTAGTAAATCCTCAAGTTTAACTTGTAGTCTATCAGTTGTAACTTGCAATCTTTAGGTAATCTTTTGATCAAGATAAATTTGATTAGAGTGGAATAAATCAATAAATAAATGTAGATGGGAAGGAGTAAACTTACATTAGATCCGAAGAACAAAGCCTTCAGAAGCATGAGAATGCAAAAAAAAATCACCAAAGGAGTAATCCTCGTAAGTGCAGTAGGCTTCGGGCAGTTTTTTTTGTTGAAATTTTGACCCATTTCAATTGTGATTCACAAAATGCATGCCCATATTGGTCTTTTTCCACTGAAGTTGTATTCTGTCAAAAATTTGCCCCTCTTAGCAAAGTTTCCATCAAATTTCGAATTTCTCTTAAAATTTCGAAATTTTACTTACCAAAATTTTGAGATTTTGATCAAAAATTTTAAACTAGTTTAACTATCAATTTCAAGATATATACATATATGTGTGTGTGTGTGTAGGTCCTTGGTCCGGTCCATGGTCTAACCTGTCTTGTGCATGACTGATGATTTAACTCCCAAATTTTATGGTCTAACCTGTCTTGTGCATGACTGATGATTTAACTCCCAAATTTTATGGACTGCGGACCGCACTGGATTTGTAATGGCCAAGGATTGGACTGAATCGGTCCAAAATATTTGCTCACCACTAGGTAGACCCATCAATATGCCGATAGTTGTGATGCTATTGATACGCTCGCAAAATATTGTATTGAAATATAATTTTTGAGCGTAATTTTGAACAAATTTCCTTCCTTGTACAAAAACAATGTTGAAATACACTTTCACAGTTATCCAATTTTTTTACGCTAATCCCTGACCAAAAGTAGTCAACCCTTTGAGATGCACCTGTTTCTTTTTCGATGCACACAATTTTTTCCAAGGAGGTGACTGTCATCGATACTATCGATGTGAGCCTGTGAGGAGATTTCTGTTAGTTTCCATATTTTGATGTTAATGAAATGTTGGCCCCGCCTGCTGCTTAATTCCATATATCTTTTGTTTTTCTGAATTTTAGGTTTGATCACAAGTATGCCTTTTCTTTTCAAGAAGTCCAGTGAAACTTGTATTTGTAATCTTTCGGAGGACTCAAATTGGATATAGTGGGAGAACATTCTTGTTTCTGGAAAAATGTTTACGGGGAATTGTGGATATCAAAAATGCTGTTGAAATTAAGCTTTTGCTTATGTCAATCTTTTGGGTAACGGGTCAATTCTATATCTAGATGCCAAATCTATTTTATAGCAGGTGGTGTCTACATATATTGCCACTATAGATTAATAAAAAATAAACTCAGTCACAAGTGTACTAGTTGTGTGCTTTCTAAGATAGTGTTGGTTGTAATCTTGTCCTTTACTAAGTACAACCTCAACAACATTGCCAAAAGTTTCTACTAATATAATATGTGACGTTATCTTGCAGGGCAGTACAAATTTGGAATCCATTCAAATAATTAAAAAGGCTGGAGGTTCACTAATAGATTCTTTTCTTGATGACGGGTAATCTTTATATATATTTTAATTTTTTCTCTATTTTTCGATTCAGCAATGTGGACCGGTGTATTTACCAAGCTCAAAACATGTAGTGTATTTACTTCTGTTAGTTTGTACTTTCTAGAAAATATAAAAAAGCTTAATCTTCAACGTCGATTGCATTCCTTAGTTATATATATTATACACATGTTCTGTGGTACATGGCCGTTTATGTTCTTAGTAGTCACACAACCACAACCAAGATAGATAGATAGTAGATTAGCTTGTAAGATTTTGCTATTGATGTAGGCTCCTACAAATTGAGATTTATGTAATATTGACGAGTAGCATCAATTATTTGAATACGGAATAGGTATATACCTTAATAATACAATATTGTTTATTTATCTTGTTTAAGATGCTAATTTAAATTATTTTCACTGTCTGTTCCATCAATTGAAGTTGATTAAGCCAAGTTGTTTAAGTAGTTGACGACATGTCATATTACCACTTGATCAAATCCATCAGGGTGTTGGAATCTTTCCCACTTGGGATTCAAATGTCCTCATTAGGCCAATTATCACAGGCTCGTCACCAGACAATGCAAAAGTCCAGAGGTGCCTCTTGTTGGGGGACTAAATCTCATGTGATCGTCTTCTGTACCCACCTTCATGCCTAGGAGATCTCATCCGTTGACTTGGGGGCCCATGGGGGAGTATACACATGAGATTCAATGGCTACACTGTGCCGGGCATAGAGGACGTGAACCCCCTTGCAGGTTCTAGTGGTGGCTCCCACCACTCTCCTACAATGCGGATACTTAACTCCGTATGGCATTAGTTACCCCAATATTGGCTGGTCTTTGCTCCGTACCATTTAAGACAAAGAAGGCCTAAGCAAACTCATTTATGTCGACACATTTAACATTACAAGCCTAAAAAAGCTCCCGGATCTTACTACCTCCTGGCTCATATAAATGTATCCCTTATATCCAGCTACTTCACAAACTAGCGAAATGATGGACTATTCATATTTTGGGGTTTTGCATAGGGGTTGACCTAGTGTATTTCTTTTCAATTAAATTGGGGAGGCTGCCTATATACAACTACCACATGGACTTATCCAGGCAAACTGTATTATTCTGGCCCTTACAGCAATAGAAAAGTAGAAATATACTTGCATTTTTTCAGATGCACATATCTAGTCCCTCGTTTTTTCTGCATTGTTTTACCATCCTCATAGTATCAATATTTCAACAAAATTATTTCTACGGTGAACTCAAATTCATGTTAAAAGTAACTTCCATGCTTGGGTGTGAAGAACATAGACTCGTTTCATGCTTAATTTTAATTTTCAACCCTTCCATTCTTTTGCCATGCCATGTCTTTACCTCTCTTACCATATGTAATAGCAGCAATTTGGCAGAATTATCAACATGCAATCCGTACTGTAACCAAGAAGAGACCGAGAAGAGATGACCACTACCTCACGGTTTATCTCACGTATCATGTTTAAGAAGATACATCAGACTTTTACAAGCATGTCCCTGACTTTCCACATAAGACCATAACATTTACATTTAAGTCCCTACATACTAACACTCCCCCTCAAGTAGGAGCATTCATATCATATGTGCCCAGCTTGGTACATAAGAAGTGAACCCAACAACCATTTAGGGACTATGTGAATAGATCAACTAACTCATCTTTTGATTTGACATGTGACAACTGAATCAATCTCTCCTGGATCTTCTCTCTCAGAAAATGGTAATCGATCTCAATGTGTTTAGTTCTTTCATGGAAGACAAGGTTCTGAGCAATATGGACAAAAACCTGATTACACACTTCAAATCCATAGGAGTGTTTAGGGCAAGGCCAAGTTCTCGCAACAAATGTTGAATCCATAACAACTCACATGCAACGAAGGCCATAACTCTGTATTCTGACTGCACTTGTTCTGGCTACAACTGTTTGCTTCTTGGTCTTCTAGGAAACTAAATTTCCTCCCACAACGATACAATAGCCAGTAATAAATTGTCTGTCGATGCTTGATCCACCCCAATCAACATCAGAAAGCCCTTCTACTTTCAGGTGACCTTGATTTTGATATAAGAGCCCCTTTGCAGGGGACTTCTTCAAGTACCTCAATATGTGCATCACAGCTTCTAAGTGACCATACAAGGCTTATCCATGAATTGGCGCACAACACTAGTAGCAAATGCAATATCTGGTCGTGCGAATGTCAAATAATTCAACTTTCCAACAAGTCATCATCAAGCACCTCCCCTAGCTCCATGGTAAGTTTGACTTTAGGATCCATTGGAGTGTCAACAAGTTTAGTTCCAAGCATTCCCGTCTCGGTGTGCAAATCAGGGACATACTTTCTTTGTGAAATCACTATCCCAGATTTGGACTTGGCAACTTCAATACCTAGAAAATATTTAAGTTTGCTTGTGTCTTTTGTATGGAATTTCCCTTGTAAAAATGTCTTCAACTGTGCAATGCCTTGTTTATCATTACCTGTATTCACAATGTCGTCAACATATACCACTAGGAATATACTTCCCAGATTATGTCCCCTATAGAAAATAGAATGATCCATAGTACATCTTTGGAGTCCAAACTCGGAAAGAGCACTACTGAGTCTACCAAACCAGGCACGAGGTGTCTGTTTCAGACCATACAAAGACTTATGAAGACGATACACTAGATTAGACTCCCTTTGGGCAACAAACCCTGGTGGTTGCTCCATATAAATATCCTCATCAAGGTCACCGTGCAGAATTGTATTCTTAATATCAAGTTGATCTAAAGTCCATGAATGTATGGCAATAAGAGATAGAAAGATACGAACAGACGCCATCTTGGCTACAAGAGAGGTCTCTAAATAATCCTTCCCATAAACCTGAGTGTAGCCCTGGGCTACTAACCGTGCCTTTAGCCGATCAACTAATCTGTCTGCACCAACTTTGACAGTGAAAACCCAGTGACATCCAACAACAAACTTGCCTGATGTATATTGAACAAGAGACCATGTATTGTTTTGAGCTAGAGCTCCCATCTCCTCTTCCATAGCATGACACCAACTTGGGTGATCCAAGCCTACTGAAATAAATGAGGGTATAGAGACAGAGGACATCGAGGATAAAAAGCATAATATGAGGGTGAGACATGGCTATATGAAACAAAATTAGAGATGGGATGGAGAATGCAAGACCTAGTGTCTTTCCTCAAGGCAATAGGACGATTATCAATACTTGTATCTACTTGACTTTGTGTCAAGGGAGGAGCTGGATGAGTTGAACTGGCAGGAGACTCTGTACCATATGTGCCCGTGACTGTGCCTGTACGACAAGTATACACTTGATTGATAGCAGGTCTAGTAGAAATGGGTGGCACACTATCACGAGGAGTATCATTGCCAAGACAAGTAGGAACACAAGATTCGACAACAACGGGAAGAGACAAGATCGCTTCCACACCTACAGGTGTCACTAGAGAACTATCACCAAAGAATGATTGGTCTTAAAAAAAGGTGACATCAATAGAGACACAGAAACAATGTAAGGTAGGACTATATCACTTGTATCCCTTTTGTACTCGAGAATATCCTAACAAGACACACTTGGTGGACTTCAGACTCAACTTATCCATGCTAGGCCCAGTGGAGTGAACAAAGCACACACACCCAAACACCTTTGGTGGAACATGGTACAATAGCTTTATAGGATTAAGAATCTAAACTGGTATGCAGTTTTGAATGACAGATGATGGCATACGATTTGTGAGGTAAGTGCTAGTGAGAATTGCATCACCCCAAATTTCTCTTGGGATGTGCATATGAAGAACGGTACGAGCAGTCTCAACAATTGGTTGAATCTTTCTTTTTGCCACTCCATTATGTTGTGGTGTATGTAGGCAAGATGACTGGTGAGTGATGCCATGGGTGGAGGTGAAATGGGTGAAATCACGCTAAGTATTCCTTAGCATTATCAGAACGAAGAATACACACTTTCTTTTTGAACCGTGTTTCCACTTCCATACAAAAAGATGTAAAGATAGATAAAAGTTCAAATCTTTCTTTCATCAAATAAAGCCATGTAGCACGTGAATAATCATCAACAAAAATACTAAATTACTTATTATGAGCTTAGATGTTACACGACTCGTACCCATGCATCTGAGTGAAGTAACTCAAACAAAGACTGTGATCTCTGACTCTCTTTAGAACTGAATACAAACCTTGTATGTTTTCCCAACCGACTTGACTCACACTGCAACCTTTCCAGGTTGGATAGACCTAGGATCAAAACTTTGAGCTTCTCCAACGACGCGTGACCAAGACGACTGTGCACCACCAAAGGGGAAGCTGCGACACAAGCTGTGAGAGACCTCAATTAGTAGAGTCCAGCCAGTTCATACTCTTTGCCAATCATCTTCCTTGTCTTCAATTCCTGTATAACTCAAGTATCGGGTAAGAATGTGACAGAGGCTTGAAGACAACGAGTTAATTTGCTAATAGATAATAAATTAAAAGGAAATTGAGGGATGAACATGGTGGATGGAAGGGATATATGTGGAGTTAGTGAAATCACCTCAGTTCCCTTAAAAAAGACAGTAGAGCCATCTGCAAGGGTTGGGCTTGCTAGTATAGGTGGAGAACATCTCAGATACCCATGTGACGTGGTCAGTTGCACTTGAATCAAGAACCCAATCTGACTTGGATGAGGATGCCCAAGAAGCCTGAGAGAAGCATGCTGACGAACCTGTGCAATGGAGGCAACTGATGAGCTTGGTTTTTGTGAAGCTCGGAGACACATCAATTGAACATATTCTTCTTCAGACAATGACACATGATGTGAAACCTCCTATTGTGCACCTTCAATAGTTGCCTATTGGCAGACTTTGCAGGGAATCCATGCAACTCATAGCATGTCTCTTTAGTGTGTCCTTTCCTGCCATTGTGGACACACTCTGGACATTGGCGTGGCACTCCACGATCACTACTAGCACTGCCACCTCTGATGAATCCTCTACCTCGACCTCGACCTCTGGATGTCGTGTCTTTACTAGACTGAGTGACTAAAGCTGACTTTGCACTTTGTGACTGAGTGACGACAACAATATCGTGCTCCAGGAAGGCAAGTGAGACTTTGGAATAAGTCTGTGCTAAAAAAGGAAGCTCAGCACCTTGGCAGAATCTGACTACACACTCCCTCATACTCACGTCGAAGCCCAACTAATAACTTAATGATTGTCATTTGATCACGTTGTTGCTGCATCTTCTAAACATCACTCGAAAGAGGAAGCAACCTATGCAAGTCATATGCTTGATGAATCACTTCTCCCAAATATTGTGTGTGTGACTTGTCTTCATGTTGTAGTTCATATAGCTCCACAGTCATGTCATACATACGTGATACATTGTTGGAGTACATGAGTTGTAGATTGTCCCACAATGCCTTGCATGTCTCAAAGTGATTCGTCATGTTTGCTATATGTGGCTCCATACTATTCCACATCATATTCAGCAGCTTGGCATCATGTTGTTCCCATGTTTCCGAAGCAACAAGATCTGTAGGTGGCTCATTGGTCAAGTGTTTGATGCGTCCTTGACCCTTTAAGAATATCTTCACTGTCCGACTCCATTAAGTCTAAGTTCTTTTCGTTTAGTCTCCGGTTGGTGATCATCTAATTTTGAATTATAGGTGTAGATTGTTGGAACGTGGACTCCTTATCGGCCATATTGATAGCTTGATTTAGATCAATAGGAAGCAAACAAAACTCAAGAATATGTGCCCCTCTTTGCAGTCATGTAACACTACAAGGCTTTGATGGTCAACATCATTGAAATAGAGCCATTCTATAGTACTGCTACAGTAGCAACGACTCTATATGGTTGGAGAAGAGCCGATGCTCCGTCTTTGTGATTCTGTTGCTTCTGGGACAATGTTACCTGATTTGAAGGAGGAAAAAGTCCACTATGGCCACTTGGAGGTGTTTGAACGGAAATGACGAAACAGCCTGTTTCTGCGCCTGTTAAAAGGAGGGGATTACTACCCTCCTATAAAGCACAGATCCTCCCTCTCGTTACTAACAAACCACTAGTGATAAGGAGAACAAGTGGCAGAGGTCGATTGAGGCAAATTGACCGAGGAGGATGGGTATATAGCTCCTCTTGCTTTCCCATTGCTACAGTTGCTACTGTAGCTATCGTGAGAAAAGAAGAGAAATAGGGAGATTGACGGCTCCTTTGGTTCCCACAGATGGAGAGCTTGATGACTCTCTTAGGGTTTCAATCCATGTAGCTCTGATACCATGTAACCGATTAAGAGATTTGAGAAGAGACGACCACTACCTCATGGTCTATCTCACGTATCATGTATACAAAGAAGATACATCAGACTTTTACAATCAGGTCCCTGACTTTACACATAAGACCATAATATTTACATTTCAGTCCCTACATACTAACAAGTACCAATGCTACTGATCATGGATTAAAATTTTGGTCCAAATTGTGAAATTTTGGCTTCAATCGGTACCAGACATCGAAATGGACATGCCAAATTGTCGAAATTTCTGATTTATAATTTCATTAAATATTTGAAAAAAAATCTAAAAAAACCTTAAAAAATGTGGGAGAACCCTTCTCAGTTAGTTAAATCTAAAATATAAGATTTAACATGTCATGGCATAAGACATGTATGTATACATTGCATGATTGAAATCTAATCAGTTTTATATATTTTTACTCAAAAATGTAGGAGCCCCCACCCTATACCAACATATGGTATTGGTGTATGATTAGGTGTATTTATGTACGTATACAATCTTGGTAAAATTTATGACTTAATTCCTTTTTTTGCTCATCATGAATTGTCAAAATTTATGTCAAAATGTTAATGCCGAAATAAGCGGAAATATCAAAATTTCTGTAAATTTCTCTTCGGCGTCAAAATCTGACATTTAAACATGGCTACTGATCTTGCAATAGGTGCACTTGGCTGAACTGCTGAAGTAGCAGTATGTAATCAATTACCATTTCCGCTGGCTACACACCTTCCAGATCCTACCACCACCTTTATCTGTTAAAATCAGTGTCAGCTGCATGGTGGCTTCCACGCATGCACCTTGACTTGCAGCTAGAGGGGTACCTCTTGTTTTTTCTAAGAATATGGAGGAATGCTAAATTATGATTCTGAAACCTCTTGTTTTTTCTAAGAATATGGAGGAATGCTAAATTATGATTTTGAAACCCAATTGACCTCTGATTAACAGGCGTAGTAGGTCAGATTGGGGGGTGGGGGGTGGGAGGCTAATACCTGTTTTGGGCCATTCGACAGAGCAATTTTCAAGTCAGTTGGTTCAAAGGCGGCCCAGGAAGGATAACATATCTTAATTACAGAAACACGGACACAGTGATGCAATTTGGAAAATGTGACACATGCATACCGTTTTTTCCATTTAAAGTGATGATTTCTTTAATACCGCCCGTGCAGACATTAATACAAATGCGATGTAAAGCAGATGCCTTTCCACCTACCAATCTGGATACCAACCAGCTGGGTTAGCCTGATTTAACTACTTGCAGTTAGTATTATAACAATTTGCAAGGTAATAAAGGAATCAGAGTTTTTGACTCTATTTCAAGTTTACAACCGTGACATCGCAAATGAAAATTTCAAAAGAGCATATGATCTGAAATTGCTGTAGTTCCATATCACATGTTCATGTCCAGAGAAAGGTTCTACTATACGTATACAGATCCAGTTGTTGTGGGTACCTACAAACTACTATATGAGTATCCACTGATCCATTCCCATGGTAAGCTGTTAATATATGGACTCTAATTTCTCATAAGAATCATGCAATCGCAATTTGCATTCACAGCTCAGTTGCTGCCTTTTGCAACCTTTCTGCTTTATTATCGGTGTCTTTTTATCACAGCACAATGGTGGTTTAGCAGTATTGTTGCTACCGTTAATGTGGACCTTAGATGGAGTTCAACCAGAACCATATACTTGATGTTCCATCATTTGTAAAAGTTATTTTTTTTATCACAGGCATGGTAATAAAAAAACTCGCCTTGAGGCTCTCGAGGCTTACGCCTCTTGGTGAGGCTATCCCAAATGCGCCTCGAGACTTATGCCTCGGTGTCCTAGACTGAGGCTTACGCCTCGTATTGTCCGAGGCCCGCCTCAAAGCACTGAGGCTCTGAGGCTTAGCTGAGGTGCACGCCTCAATTCTAGATGATAAAGTCTTATGTTAACCACCAAATTGTGTACTTTTAAGGTTCTTAGAAACACTTTCTTTAAAAAAATCTTTTAGTTCTTATAGTTAATTTTTATTTTTTATTAATGAACATTTAATCATCAATCTCTAAGATACAATTTTCAATCTTCTTTGTCAAATTTATCATTGTTTGCTTCCTTCTTATTTACTATGTTGTTGAATTTCGTATTGGTTTCTTGTTCCTACTAATTCGAAATTCTATCTCCTTTAGTTTTTCTGCCATTGACATCTTTTATTCTAATAGTATAAAGAATTGATATGTCGTTATTTTTTTACAAATTTATTTTGGTATTGTGGTGGGTCCTTAGTCTATATTATCACTATTAAGTTTCACAATTAATATCTATTTCATTTGGTTATGTTTGTATATACCTGTTTCTGTTATACACATGCATATACATAATACACACACACAGATATATATATATATATATATATATATATATATATATATATATATATATATGTATAAATTTATTTTTGTTACCGCCTCATACATATTTTGAGGCTTACGCCTTGCCTCACTAAGACAAAAACGCCTCATTACGCCTCACACATTTTTCAACCTTGATCACAGGTTCATATTAGATAAAAAGATCGGTATTGGTCAGCCCAAGCGTATAGAAAATGCCAAGATTTTGGTTGCAAATACGGCAATGGACACTGACAAGGTCAAAATTTATGGAGCTCGTGTCCGTGTGGATTCTATGGCAAAAGTTGCAGAAATTGAAGCTGCAGAGAAGCAAAAGATGAAAGAGAAAGTGCAGAAGATTATTTCTCATGGAATTAACTGCTTTGTCAATCGGCAACTGATTTATAATTTTCCCGAGGAACTATTCGCAGATGCGGGAGTTCTTGCTATAGAGCATGCTGATTTTGATGGTATTGAGCGATTGGCACTTGTGACGGGAGGTGAAATTACCTCAACCTTTGACAATCCTGAGTCTGTAAAGCTTGGTCACTGCAAGCTCATTGAGGAAATCATGATTGGTGAGGATAGGCTGATTCGTTTTTCTGGAGTGGAGATGGGTGAAGCCTGCACTATAGTTTTGAGAGGCGCCAGGTATGGGCCATGTAATTGCTTGATTTTGGTGCATGTATTATTGTAGCCTCCTGTTTGTGTTCTAACTATCTTTTTCTTTTGACAACTGTTAGTGCACACGTATTGGATGAGGCAGAAAGGTCGTTGCATGATGCTTTGTGCGTACTGTCCCAGACTGTAAATGATACTCGTGTTCTCTTTGGTGGAGGATGGCCTGAGATGATTATGTCTAAAGAAGTGGATGAATTAGCTCGGAAAACACCTGGAAAGAAGGCACATGCTATTGAGGCATTTTCCCGTGCGCTTCAGACAATACCCACTATAATAGCCGATAATGCAGGTCTCGACAGTGCAGAACTAATTTCTCAGCTGCGAGCAGAGCATCAGAAAGACAACTCAAATGCAGGAATTGATGTTCTAACTGGTGGTGTAAGTGATCCGTCGCATATTTCTGTCCTTTTCAAAGTCTCACTGGGTGTTACAGATCTGTATAATTTTGCATGTTATTTTTGCAGGTTGGTGATATGGGGAAGCTTGGAATTTCAGAGTCTTTCAAGGTCAAACATGCAGTTTTGCTTTCTGCCACTGAGGCTGCTGAGATGATACTCAGGGTGGATGAGATCATAACATGTGCGCCACGAAGAAGAGAAGACCGAATGTGATGGACCATTTGTGCTACCTTTTTTTGGGGATCCCTCGTTGCACTGTTTTCAATGCTGCTTCCTAGAAGTGGTTATGATCTATTTACTGGCCATATTCAAATTTAGTTGCATGTTCAAGTTTAAATTTAACTGGTTTGGTTTCCCTCATGGGTTGGGACATAGTCACGTGCTTAGTTTGAAATGACCAAAAGCTATGTTTGGGTTTGAATGGTCATCTTGTTTACTAGATTCAAGTTGATGAGGAACAGTTAATTACATTTTCACTCTGGTGTCTGAATGGATATAGATGCTTGTGGGTTCGCTCGCTGCAATGTTTGTCAAAATGTTTTCAATCTTAAAAGCTTACAGGTCACCTGTAACTTGTGTAACATAGTGAGCATTAGTATTTTCTTTGTATGTTCTCCATTCATGAAAGGTGGTTTATGCTGTGATTTGAAAGAATCCGTTATGAGGATTACTCTTTTTCTTCAAAACTAAGCTCTATTGTAGAAGGTGATTATTTTGAAGAAAATGTAGTTAGCATTGAAGTATGTATATAAGTAAATCTGTAAAGGAAGGTTGAAGGATATAATTCTTTTATAAATTGGCATATAGTTCTTTCATAAACTATGCTCTATTATATAAGGTGATTATTTTGAAGAAAATGTAGTTGGCATTGAAGAATTATAATATCTAATTGCATTGGATGTAAAAGCATCTAATGGGAAAAAAATCTGTAACAACTTACGTAATGAAGTAATAGATTATAAGATATAATTTGCTCAAAATTCCAGGAAATATCTTTATTTTGAATGTCTCAATTGACGTTAAAAAGGTGCTAATTTGCTTATTTCAACTGTAACAGTGAGATAAAATATCAAAGAGTTGATAGTATCGTTGCCATGAGAACCATTCTAGATTGCTTTATGTGATGCATAATGCTTCATGGGATATGAAACCAAATATCGATGTCAAGCAGTCCAGAAAAAATCTAGATTTGTGCAAAGCCGGGGTTTCTCCAATAATGCCTGCAACATATATTCTTTGCGTGTTGGTCTTTGACTTGAATTGATGCAGAGGAATGGAGCCGTTGTCTGAATTACTATCGGTTTATGATGGCCGTTGTTGTTGAGAGGCTTTTGTCAAAAATGAAGGCGCTGTTCCCTGAGAAGAAGAGGACAAACATGTCCAGCGGAGCCCTGTCAGATTATATGTGTGCCCTTCATCCACGCAACCAAACAGACTGTATAATATTTTTGTTCATGCTCGAGTAAAACACTATTGTGGGCGTCGGTGACCACACCTGTAATGTAATATTTCAGCTGTCATGCATTCATATATAGATTTCTTAAGCTTTGTGGTTAAGGGTGTGAATCCCTTTTTCTATTTTTGAGAATGGCGTGCATGTATCCTGCTGCATAATTCATCTAGTTGGGTGTTTCTTATACTTCTCTGTTTTCTTGCTGCTACGCTTCCATTATATATTTATTAATGCCCAATAACTAGCACGTACAGATGAATAGCCAGTCTGCATTACAATTTTGCTTTCAACAAATAGAACACTTTACCTATTGCCCATCCCACGTTCTGAATAATTGAGTCAAGCAGCAGACTTTAACGTCCAGCAAAAGGCTCGATTCCGCCGTCCCGTGGACGCGAAGGTACCCCGGCTAGTCCCGCTGCTGAAGGCGTTCCGTTCCCAACGAGTGATGCAGTAATAAATGGATCTCGGTCGGCAGCCGCAGTTATGCATCCAGAGCCGGTGACCACGCGCGTCCTCCGTCACAAGCCGGGCCGTCCCCGCCAGCGCTGGTAAAAAACCAGTCTGGAGCTCATCACTGATCAGTGCAGACGATTAAAATCGATCAAACATATGGGTGACTGATCAACTTCCTACATCTGGATGGTATCTCCAATGTTTGCAGCAAGTGAAGTTAAGATGCACCTCGTGGCAAGCTTGCTTTCGTCTGTTTAACTATCTATATATGGATTCTGCCACTGATATGATACAGATGTGCATCCGGTTCAAATTGAGCAAGGACGGGTGCATATAGGCACTACCTAAACACACCAACCTCAACCCCGTAATCACGAATACACACACGTGGTCATCCTTCTTACCTTCAAAATTGTGTGTGTATATATACATCCTTCTTACCTAAAAATGAGGTTAGGAAGTGTGTACCGGTCGGTATATGTAACTTACGTGTACCGACCATTAAAATAACACACATGGAGTATGCTTATAAAATCCAACTATATGGATTGATTCAACACTATATAGATTACATGTGTTTAAAAAATCATAACCATATCTCATATAGATCATGAGATATAACAATACATCATTCAATGGTATCTATAATTTCTGCAACTTACCGTTGATTAGAAAATACACATTTTGTTTTGTTAAATGATCTATGAATGTCAGCTTGTGGTGATTTTTTGTACACATCTTATCTGAAGGGTATACATTACATCTATAAGGTTGGATTATTTAGTTGAATTTTACAATCACCATAAATGAAGGTGGGTACATGTAAGCTACATGTACTCGTGTACACAATTCTTTTAGCATATATATATATATATATATATATATATATATATATGGGCCCATCTTTATTGCCCGCGCGGGTAGCTACCCGCCCACAGTTCCGATCACTTTTTTTCAAAAATTTTTTTCCGAAATTGTAGAGGACTATTTTGTTTACCTCTCCAAAAATTTTGAGCCAAAAATAATATCATTTGCCCCTCCAAAATAAAAAAACCCGTCCTTATATATATCTGCTGTATATTTTGTACATAGTTACTTTTTTGGCCAGCAGAGTTACTTTTTTGACACCATAGTTACTTTTTTTACAACAGAGTTACTTTCTTAGCTAGGAGAGTTATTTTTTTGGCTGCAGGGTAGTGAAAATCCATGCTACCCGCGCGGGCAATGAATGAACACCATATATATATATATATATACACTAGTAAGTACACACGTGCACATGCACGCACATCATATGGGTCTGTAAATTTTTAAATCTAAAATTTATTTGTATTTACATTTACAAGTATATATATTAAGTAAAAACAATTACAATGAGAGTCAAATGTTATTATATTGGTGGGTGCTAAGAGAAATTGTATTATGTATTGGGTCAAAAGACCAAAATAAAAATGCAGTCAGAGGTAAAAAAGAATGATTTTGTTTCAGAATGAATTTGAACTACTGAATCTTTTAGCCTATATATATATATATATATATATACACACTAGTAAGTACACACATGCACATGTACGCGCATCATATGGGTCTGTAAATTTTTAAATCTAAAATTTATTTGTATTTATATTTACAAGTATATATATTAAGTAAAAACAATTACAATGAGAGTCAAATGTTATTATATTGGTGGGAGCTAAGAGAAATTGTATTATGTATTGGGTCAAAAGACCAAAATAAAAATGCAGTCAGAGGTAAAAAAGAATGATTTTGTTTCAGAATGAATTTAAACTACTGAACATGCATGTTAATGATACAAAAATTATACATTCATCACTTTTAAAGCGCACAAGACACTCAATCATTGACAAGGTTTATTGCCATGTTATATAAAGGAATGGTTGATCTCATAAACTTGGCCACCTTCTGGGAGCGGCATAGTTGGACGGCCGTGAATGATATTTGCTTTTGTCCTCCATGCACTTGTGGATCATTTGGTTGTGGAATTGAGTGTTCTCTTTTTGCCTACCGCCGACAGGTAGGAAAGGTGAAGGGTTTTGACTGTTGGTGCCAATGAATTCTCATGGTTTGCCTCTATAAAGCGTTCCTAAAAAGACTTAAAAGCAGCGATATGTGTTATTCAAAATTTGATTTGCGACATGCATGGATCAATCACATAAATGAAATGTTATTATATAGTTGATGATAAAACTAAATAAATGACAACTATAATCTAAACGTTTTGATCCGCATAAGACTGAATAAATAACAACTACAATTTTAATGTTTCGACTTTCAATGAGATGGGTGACTTTGGTATCTCTTAAACAGATATAAGAAACTGTATGATTTTTAGTGACTTTTGTGTCTTTTGAAATTACCAGATTACCAATCCATCCAACTAAATTGTATAATCGAAAGACATATCTCCTTTAGTGTACCACTTAATTCCTATCATCTGTCCATCCAATGACAACGAATTGATGATAACTCAAAAAGAATTTTTTTATATAAGTATGCCCAATAAATAAAAGGCAATGAACTCGAGGTGTAGCAACAAAAGACGACAGAGTTGAAAAAGTTTGAGTCAAACACTCAAACTCCATAAATTATAACATGTACATGATTGAACATCTATATTGTTAGGAATGGTGACATACCCTTAATCATGTTGAAGACGCAACACCTGCTTCGAGTCAGCTGGCCTAACACAATTGTAAAATTAAGAGAATGTATTTGATAAAATCTTGGTGGTGGGGTATACCTTTATTTAGCTCATTCATGTACAATTTGTACACTCTCATATATATTATATACGTAAATTGCAAATTTGTCGCACCACCCACACCGGCCACCCTCCACGCACCCTTAAATCTAACTCTACTCGGCGATCTCCATGATTATAATAAGAAGATAGTCAGCATAATCAAGAATCTAGCTACACAGATCCGTCCCCCCTTTCCTCTTCTTGTATATAATTCCCACAAACTTTTTTCTTTGCCCACGAGATCTTGCAGTCTCGGATGTGGGGAGAGCTTGAGAGAGGAGGTCAAGAATTGAATTGGCAACCATTCTCAGGTGACCGAAGAGTCTGGTTGCTTCTAGGATCGAGAAAGATGGTCAAAACCCATCTTCGGATACCACACAATGACACAATGGCTAAGAAAAAAAATCAAAGAAGCACCCTTCCTGTTGTGGCGACCGCGGCGTCCTTTACTTCATGCTTCATTCTTTCATGATCCCATCGTCAGCTAGTTCAGTAGTTCCTGAAGAATGAAAAGCAGCAACATGCTAAAATTTCCCTGAAGCACAATGGGCCAGTAGCTACAAAACATCAAAAGTAGCAATGGCGCCAGAGCCAACTGGGCATCATTTCCTATCAGCATCGTCATCGTCAGAATAAGGACCGTACGGGTCAACGGCTGCGTCAAAGGAAGCCTGCATGGACATGTCCCTGGAAGTGACGACGGTCGGCAGAAGAAGATATAGAAAACTCCCAAAGTAGCGGTGTATTATCCTCAGCTCTGACCGCGGTCACGGTGGAACAATAGAGGGATGCTGTCACACCCCGATCTCACACTAACCACTAATCACGAGATTAGGGCGCGACGGAGGGATTATCACATAAACAAATCACTGAGAACTTTTTCTTTTTAAAACCTCGTAATGATATCCGAATTTATTGCTGTAAACTGAAACATAATAAACTATTGCGGAAGCATTTCAATTAAACTGGCTAGAGAACATAAACAGAGTTTACAACATGTAACATTGTTTAACAGAAAGTAAAACATAATAGTTAATTTACATCTTTATACACATTCCACATACACACTCTCTCTCACCCACACCATGTCCCAAGGACCGAGGAGAAAGGACTAAGAGACCTCTAACTAAACTAACTACATATACCTTTCACTGCCAAAAACTAGGATGGAAAGATCCTTCAGATTCCTGGAACTGTTGCTGACCTGAAAATGTTTGAGTAGAGGAGTGAGCCTACTCGCTCAGTGAATAGTTTTTCATTTAACTATCACTAAACAACTCGTCAAGTTTATTATTCAGATTAATATACAAGAAATACTACACTGAGCAGTTCTAAAACAATATAATTGAAATAACAAAGAATGTAAATGTTGCATCCAAAGAATAACTACTAGAAGACTATGCTCTAGTCTTCCTTAACTCTTTCATTTATGAGGAACTCTGTGAACCTATATGATCATATTTTAGCTTATGCCCTGATCTATGCAGTGTACTCTGTATAAAGACTCGCAGTGCACTACGACCACACCGTACAAGACTTAGCGACACACCCGGGAAATGCTAAGTCTGACGCCAGCCCTGTTCTGCCACAGGACCACAAGCTCATCGACCTCACTGCACTACATCAAGTGCTCTGAACTCCTCCTCTAACCTGAGTACACAGGCTCAGGAGGTCTGGGTTACCACCGTGACATCGCACGCGTTGTTGTTGAATAATCCCTATTTACTCCAGTGCCACCGTGACATCGCACGCGTTGTTGTTGAACACTGTCTTTTCATCCTCGTGCCACCGTGACATCGCACGCGTTGATGTTGGACACGAGTTTCACCCCTAAGAAGAAGACATGTCAAAGGGGTTCTACGGTGTTCAGGGCACCTAAGTCTAACATTAACATATAACCATTTAAAATAAGAATATCACATTTACTGATTTCATATCAGATCACAATACACTGTCATTCTAAACCGACAGGGCAATATATTTCAAATCATTGTAATTTCTGAGAAATTCTTCTACCATGCATTCAGACAAATTAGAAATGCATAAATAACCTAACTTATTTCAATCTGGCACATACATAGCGAATTTAAGCAATTGAACATCTTATTGTACAAATTAAATAAATTTACTTCACATACGAGAATCATACTCAACATTTGTCAATTCTCTAAAATTCTCGAAAAACGTGCACATTAACCCTAATCTTGGTTTGTGCATCACTTAACTCAATTAAAAGTTAATTACCTATCACAACACAATTTAATAACAATACTTGAGAATTTCTGGTAATAATTCAGAGAAATGTGCCATTTCATGTAAATATCAATTTACACATATTAACGTCAAAAGATATATGCAATTAGGGTTTTATTGCATATTTGTATTTATTCATATCAACTTTGAAATCGTACATCTGATAATTTATCAGAAATCCCTATTGTCTGGGTTCATACCCAAACCATACCATTTTCAGATATGAATTTCTAATTTCAACATTCAAATGAGCAATTTAGGTTCCAGTGAACCGTATAAATCTACTGATTCAATCCGTACTGTTCAAATGCTAAATTTAATCATATAACAGTGTCTAGAAGCAGTTTATGAAATAAAAAGGTCGGGCGACGCCAAACGCTGCCCGACGCCTGATAACGCATGTTATCAGCGTAATTCGCGCACAAAACAGAAAATATTCAAATTCCTGAGTTTATTAATGATAAATATATGAAACCCTACTCACATTGATTTGGACTATCCAGATTCGTCCGGAGATGCGTCCAAGGCCTGATTCCGGGCGATTTCAGATCGTCTTCAACCTTGGTATTTTCACTGTTCACGGCTGTTGCTTCACGGCTGTTGCTTCACCTACAGCCGATTGGCAGAAGGGAGACTTGAATCCAAGGCTAGAATTGGCCTAGGGACTGCAGCTTCGAGCTCTAGCTCTGAATCAGAGCTCAAGATGGTTCCTATTGCTGCCACCAAGCGCCCATGGAGCTTCCTTGCTGATGTACGCAACTTGCTGCTTCTGTAGCAGCTTGCTACAACTGCTGGTCGCCCAAGTAGCAAAGGTAGGCAATAAGCTAGGCGGGTAGGGAAGGAAGAGAAGAAGAAAAGAGGAGGGAGAAAGGAAGAAGGAAGAGAGGAAGAAGAAGAGAATCGCTGGAGGTAGGCCAACTGATCGCCTCTACGATCGTCATGCGGGGCTGCACCCTCTGCGCCGCCTCCAACAGGAAACAAAATGAACGGATAACTAACAGGGAAATAAGGGAAGGTTTATAAAGAAAATAATTGGAATTTTTGTAATATAAACCCTGAAATCGGAAAAGTTCATAACTTTTGACTCGAAAGTCCAAATCAGGTGATTTCTTTTGCATGTTTTCAATAAAAATGCCCACTACAAACCCAAAGCATGAAAACAAGCTAATTACACTGTTTTACTGATTCAAAATTCCAATTGCATCCAATTATTACTTTACTCAAATTAATCATCTTAAATATGCATTAATTGATCTTATGTGCTTAATTCAACTAAATCAAGTTAATGATTCACTGACCACATCATAAGCACATAAGTTAACTCAAATAACTTTAATTAGGCTCAAATTATAAAAATTTACCAATAAACTTTGGAACAGGTCATAACAATCTCCCTCCCTTATAAGAATTTCGTCCCGAAATTCCTAAAAGAGAAAAGGAAACTTGTTACGCATCTCAGATTCAAGCTCCCACGTAGCTTCCTCTAGGTTATGATTCCTCCATAGAACTTTCACTAATTATATCTCACGATTCTTGAGTTTCTTGATCCTTCGATCAATTATCTGAATTGGTCCCTCAACATAAGACACATCTGATCTGAGCTGTGCAGGTTCTGGGTCTACTATCTTTTCTGTACCAGGGTAACATTTCTTCAACATGGATACATGAAACACATCATGTAGATTTGACAACTCAGATGGTAATTCCAACCTATAGGCTACATATCCAATCCTCTCAATGATAGGATACAGGCCCATAAACCTAGGAGTCAGTTTGCATCTCTTACCAAATCTCAACACTCCTTTCTATGGTGAAACTTTCAAGTATACTTCATCACCAACCTCAACTCAAGAGGTCTACGTTCCCTTTCAGCATAACTCTTCTGCCTGTCCTGTGCAGCTTTCAGCTGTTCTTTAATCACAGAGATCCTTTTATGTGGTCAAATCCACTATCTCTGGACCAAGAATCTGCTTTTCACCTACCTCATACCAACATATGGGTGATTTACACTTTCTGCCATACAAAGCTTCATACTGAGCCATACCAAGACTGGAATGGTGACTATTATTGTATGCAAACTCTATAAGGCTCAAGTGTTCTTCCCAACTTCCACTAAAATGCAAGACACATGTTCTCAGCATGTCCTCAAGAGTCTGAATGGTCCTCTCTGACTGACCATCCATCTGTGGGTAAAAAGTTGTACTGAATCTTAACTTTGTGCCTAAAGCTCAGAGCAACTGATTCCAAAAACCTGGATGTGAACTTAGGATATCGTGCAACTTGACTATCTCATCCATAAATATCTTAGCCAACTTTGAGACATCAAAGATTGACTTAATATGAAGAAAGTGAGCAGACTAAATTAGTCTATCCACAATCATTCATATCGAGTCATAACCTCTAGGTGTCTTGGGCAACACTATCACAAAATCCATTGTGATATGTTCCCACTTCCACTCTGCTATAGGAAAAGATTGCAAAGTACCTGCAGGTTTCTGATGCTCAGCCTTAACCTACTGACACACCCTGCACCTAATCACATACTCAGTTACATTCTTTCCACACCAGGCCACCAATACAACTCCTTGAGATTCATGTACATATTAGTGTTACCTGGATGCATAGCATACATTAATGCATGTGCTTCCTCAAGAATCTTTTCTTTTAAATCATTATCTCAAGGTACACACAACATGTCATGTCATGCATGATCTGATGTAACTCACTGTCACTCTGTTGTAGTTCCTTGATCAAATCATAAAAAGTAGGTTTGACTTGCATCTGTGCAATCAAACCACCCTGCTCTGTCACCCCTAAGTCTAAGTTCAACTTCCACATTTCTACTAGCATGTCTCTCTTGAAATATACCATAGAGAATGCATCAGCTGTTGAACTTGATTTCCTGCTGAGGGCATCTACTACCACATTCGTATTTCCAGGGTGATAATCTATCGTTATATCATAAAGATAGTGACGTCGTGTCTTAAGAGGATGAACTACAACAGCTAACTTCAAATCATGTATCAGGTAATACTCCTCATTCTATGCTACTTACTTCTTGTTATTACTGTAAGAATTTATTTCATAACGCACTTCACTTATTTTATATTTCTTCTTTTGTTCAAAACACATTTGTTACATTTCAAATTTATATCTTATTCTTTTCTCTGAATCATTTTCATATTGTTTATCTACCTTTCAGATTAACTACCTTTAAACCCTGGATTACTATCAATACTAATTTACTTTTCATAGTGCAAATCTCATGATTTTGTTTTATAGAGATGCTAGTATTCAAGGTCAAATCACTAGCGACATCCCTTGAACTACTTCAACTCTAAACATTCTAGGGTTTGGTCCTTATCAGCAACATAGCATTATTGTGGTGTGACTTTGCTTCCTTAGTTTGAAATCAAACTTTAGATCTCATAAGTTCATCCATCTACTTGTAATGAATACAACAGATATGAATAATCATCAATGTACTATAGATATATAACAGAAATGTAACATCAGCCAAGTTCTCTAGCATAACCTATCAACACAAATGCTACAAATAAACATGATACTTGTTACCCAAGCATCACACATGGCTCACAAGGCCATTCATATCTTGTCACCTCTCACTAGGCAACAACTTATTCACATGGCTCACAAGGCCATTCACATCTTGTCACCTCTCACTAGGCAACAACTTATTCACATGGTTCATAAAATCCGTACACATTATTACTTTTATTAAGCAACAACAACATCAACACACAAAAAGCCAATCAACATTTATTATATAAATGTCACAGCCCAAACTTGGCTATATTCATCATCTCATCATACATGCATGGTTATTAGGCATGATAACACTCATACAAGATATTTATCACATCATGTGATACAGTAGTAATACCATCATTCCTTAACCAGGAATTAGGGTTCACTATCAAACAGGGCTTATCATTCCCTTTTCCCCAAATTAGGGTTAGGGTTCCCCATTTCTCATTAATTCAGACCCTCTTGAGTTAACCAACTTCATCTTGTATTAAGGTATTTCCCCTCTTAATGCATTCCATCACAGAATACTCACCCTTAGCATATAATGCATAGGCCACACATTAGAATTGTCCAGCTATCTCACATGATATGGACTTATCTTAGTTTAAGGCATAACTTTATTATAAAGTTGCCTATAAACAATCGCAATGATACACCCTCAAATAGGGTTCACAATGATACACCCTCCACTAGGGTTTAGTAATCATGTATTGGATCCATGCATTTGTTATGCATCATTGATTAGTACCATTAAGGGTATTTCTCACCTAATCATTAAATTTAATCTGACCCTTATTGTGTTCCTTTATTTCTAATTAAGGATTGCTCATATGAGGTCCCAATGTTGGGTCTCCGATATCAGTTCCAACTAATTCTTAGTTGTTCTAATCCTTCTCTTATATCTCAACATCTTAGTGTATATACATTTTTCACCATGATTCAGGTCTAAATTATCCAGAATCTACTTTTATTATATTATTAATAGGAGTCATTAGATCTCAGTAATGCATCCTGCCAGCCGGACCAGGCCGAACCTGTAGTCCTGAAGCCAAGAGCTACTCAGGATTAACCAACTCCTATTAATCTCAAACATGTGGAAAGAATATCCACTTAGGGCAAACTCATTTAAACATAACTTCTGGTATACTTAATACAAAGAATATAAACAATAACTAAATCACTTCACGACACACAACAATATAAAAGAACCATATTTACTTTACAAGCTGAAAAATTTAATTTCATGCATATAAGAGCATTTCTAGTGATCTTTATATCAAATAAGCAAAATCAAGTAAGAGTTATATCACATCCTATATGTAATCTCTTATTCCTACATTAATTTCTTATCTCATAACCCTAAGATTTCTAGGGTTTCTCTCTAGCCCATCCTTCCTCTGCATACCTGGCCAGGGCATCCAGAGAAGAACAGACAGAGTAGCTTGATACTGGTCAATCTAAGTATTCAAACACCTGGCCAGGGTATCTAAACACTCAGACCTCCCAGAGCTAAAACACATCATTTATTATTCATCTCACTCATAACTTTATCTTTTGACCTTAATGATTCTTAACGACTCAACTTAAACCCTTTACTTGGTTCTCGTGACCACATCCTTTTCCTGCCATCTATAATAGTATAACAGAACACTTCTTGTTAGAAAATTACAGACAGAAGAAAAACTCTTAAACCTTAATCCTATTGGTCTCTTATCATCCCCTGACCTTGACTTAGATTATTTATATACTCAATCTATGCTCTGATACCAAGTTGTCACACCCCGATCTCACACTAACCACTAATCACGAGATTAGGGCGCGACAGAGGGATTATCACATAAACAAATCACTGAGAACTTTTTCTTTTTAAAACCTCGTAATGATATCCGAATTTATTGCTGTAAACTGAAACATAATAAACTATTGCGGAAGCATTTCAATTAAACTGGCTAGAGAACATAAACAGAGTTTACAACATGTAACATTGTTTAACAGAAAGTAAAACATAACAGTTAATTTACATCTTTATACACATTCCACATACACACTCTCTCTCACCCACACCATGTCCCAAGGACCGAGGGGAAAGGACTAAGAGACCTCTAACTAAACTAACTACATATACCTTTCACTGCCAAAAACTAGGATGGAAAGATCCTTCAGATTCCTGGAACTGTTGCTGACCTGAAAATGTTTGAGTAGAGGAGTGAGCCTACTCGCTCAGTGAATAGTTTTTCATTTAACTATCACTAAACAACTCGTCAAGTTTATTATTCAGATTAATATACAAGAAATACTACACTGAGCAGTTCTAAAACAATATAATTGAAATAACAAAGAATGTAAATGTTGCATCCAAAGAATAACTACTAGAAGACTATGCTCTAGTCTTCCTTAACTCTTTCATTTATAAGGAACTCTGTGAACCTATATGATCATATTTTAGCTTATGCCCTGATCTATGCAGTGTACTCTGCATAGAGACTCGCAGTGCACTACGACCACACCGTACAAGACTTAGCGACACACCCGGGAAATGCTAAGTCTGACGCCAGCCCTGTTCTGCCACAGGACCACAGGCTCATCGGCCTTCAGGCTCATCGGCCTCACTGCACTACATCGAGTGCTCTGAACTCCTCCTCTAACCTGAGTACACAGGCTCAGGAGGTCTGGGTTACCACCGTGACATCGCACACATTGTTGTTGAATAACCCTTATTTACTCCAGTGCCACCGTGACATCGCACACGTTGTTGTTGAACACTGTCTTTTCATCCTCGTGCCACCGTGACATCGCACACGTTGATGTTGGACACGAGTTTCACCCCTAAGAAGCAGACCTATCAAAGGGGTTCTATGGTGTTCAGGGCACCTAAGTCTAACATTAACATATAACCATTTAAAACAAGAATATCACATTTACTGATTTCATATCAGATCACAATACACTGTCATTCTAAACCGACAGGGCAATATATTTCAAATCATTGTAATTTCTGAGAAATTCTTCTACCATGCATTCAGACAAATTAGAAATGCATAAATAACCCAACTTATTTCAATCTGGCACATACATAGCAAATTTAAGCAATTGAACATCTTATTACACAAATTAAATAAATTTACTTCACATACGAGAATCATACTCAACATTTTTCAATTCTCTAAAATTCTCGAAAAACGTGCACATTAACCCTAATCTTGGTTTGTGCATCACTTAACTCAATTAAAAGTTAATTACCTATCACAACACAATTTAATAACAATACTTGAGAATTTCTGGTAATAATTCAGAGAAATGTGCCATTTCATATAAATATCAATTTACACATATTAACGTCAAAAGATATATGCAATTAGAGTTTTATTGCATATTTGTATTTATTCATATCAACTTTGAAATCGTACATCTGATAATTTATCAGAAATCCCTATTGTCTGGGTTCATACCCAAACCATACCATTTTCAGATATGAATTTCTAATTTCAACATTCAAATGAGCAATTTAGGTTCCAGTGAACCGTATAAATCTACTGATTCAATCCGTACTGTTCAAATGCTAAATTTAATCATATAACAGTGTCTAGAAGCAGTTTATGAAATAAAAAGGTCGGGCGACGCCAAACGCTGCCCGACGCCTGATAACGCATGTTATCAGCGTAATTCGCACACAAAACAGAAAATATTCAAACTCCTGAGTTTATTAATGATAAATATATGAAACCCTACTCACATTGATTTGGACTATCCGGATTCGTCCGGAGATGCGTCCAAGGCCTGATTCCGGGCGATTTCGGATCGTCTTCAACCTTGGTATTTTCACTGTTCACGGCTGTTGCTTCACGACTGTTGCTTCACCTACAGCCGATTGGCGGAAGGGAGACTTGAATCCAAGGCTAGAATTGGCCTAGGGACTGCAGCTTCGAGCTCTAGCTCTGAATCGGAGCTCAAGATGGTTCCTATTGCTGCCACCAAGCGCCCACGGAGCTTCCTTGCTGCTGTACGCAGCTTGCTGCTTCCGTAGCAGCTTGCTACAGCTGTTGGTCGCCCAAGTAGCAAAGGTAGGCAACAAGCTAGGTGGGTAGGGAAGGAAGAGAAGAAGAAAAGAGGAGGGAGAAAGGAAGAAGGAAGAGAGGAAGAAGAAGAGAATCGTTGGAGGTAGGCCAGCTGATCGCCTCTACGATCGTCATGCGGGGCTGCACCCTCTGCGCCGCCTCCAACAGGAAACAAAATGAATGGATAACTAACAGGGAAATAAGGGAAGGTTTATAAAGAAAATAATTGGAATTTTTGTAATATAAACCCTGAAATCGGAAAAGTTCATAACTTTTGACTCGAAAGTCCAAATCAGGTGATTTCTTTTGCATATTTTCAATAAAAATACCCACTACAAACCCAAAGCATGTAAACAAGCTAATTACACTGTTTTACTGATTCAAAAATTCCAATTGCATCCAATTATTACTTTACTCAAATTAATCATCTTAAATATGCATTAATTGATCTTATGTGCTTAATTCAACTAAATCAAGTTAATGATTCACTGACCACATCATAAGCACATAAGTTAACTCAAATAACTTTAATTAGGCTCAAATTATAAAACTTTACCAATAAACTTTGGAACAGGTCATAACAGATGCTGTGAAATGGATCATGTTCAACTGCCAGGCGGAGGAGCGCGCTACCGCAGTAGCAGAAGTCGGGTAGACACGACACCAAAAAATCGGTAATGAATGTCATCCACTGCCTCGGTTCCGGTACTGGTGCTCCTGCAGAGGTCCGACACTGGTGCAAGGTGGAACATGTGACAATCACTACAACATAACCATCATTTTGTTGGGGTTATTGCCGTTGCACAAAGGCCATGTGCCAGGGTCATAACTTTCACGTATCAGGGAACCCTTACACAAAGGGTCTTATCTAAAAGGGGGTCGCCCAAATAGATGTGTCAGAGCTACACCTCTAACACAAAAGCAGCATGTAAATAAAATATAATATCAATGTGTTGGAATTACACCCCTAACACAAAATCAGCCACTAACAAAAAAAATCAAATCCACTACCTGTTTGCAGGTATAATTCTGACTGCAATAGATAGCAAGTAATTACTACCATTACAGAAATATTATAAGTATGTACATATCAATCATACGTGAATGCATTAAAACATGTAAATCTCGTAAATAGCACATGGAACAAATACAAACTTCATCTTTATTAATATAATGAATATTTTGTTACATAATGGAGAACGTCACCTTCCCATGAAAAAATACAACAAAAATCCAATTGAAGGATATACATCTGGACAGATTTACAACA
Source organism: Alisma plantago-aquatica (assembly GCA_963693085.1). Classification (NCBI taxonomy): domain Eukaryota; kingdom Viridiplantae; phylum Streptophyta; class Magnoliopsida; order Alismatales; family Alismataceae; genus Alisma; species Alisma plantago-aquatica. Next base: position 244,285,837 of record OY856413.1, on the reverse strand, counting down.
TCTCAATAACCCACCCCTCGCACATTGACTCATCTGTTGTTCTTTAATAGATTTGAAGATTTACATGAAAAATAACTATTTCGTTGACTTTTACAAATCATACGTCTTCATCTCTTCCCTTACGGTTATGACATGCCAAGATAAAACAGCTACTGCTGGCATTGATAACAAATCTCTTACACCTACAACATTCATTAAAATAGCAACATATGCCTTATTAGAATATCAACAAATAAAAGGAGAATTCCTTCATTATAAGAGGACAAAGATATGAATTCGATTGAAAGTGAAATATACATCCCATTAATACAAAATTTTAGTGGCATAAGAGACTACATCATTCCATAAAATAGTTAATGGATAGCCAACAACGAAGCAAACTCAACAGAAATTGATCTCCGAAGCAATACAACTATCCAATATTGATTTTTTATGTGCCTTATCCTTTTCAAGGAGCAAAAGACTAATAAAAGCTTAGCTTCTTCAATGTAAAGTGCTTTTTAAAGATTATCATAGGTAGCAGCTGATAACCAAGCTAGATATAGTATTTTTGTTGAGCTTAGAGTGGGGTAGATGACTTCTTCAGCCCTTTTGCAGTTGTGGAACTTATCATTTTCAAGGAACAAAAGACTATATTAAAAGCTTAGCATCTTCAATGTAAAGTGTTATCTAGAGATTATCATATGAAGCATCCGGTAACCAAGCTAGATATAGTGTTTTTGTTGCGTTTAGAGGGGGAAGATGACTTGTCCTTTTGCATCCTTGTCGTTCTCATACAAAAGACTATATTAAAAGCTTATCATCTTCAATGTAAAGTGCTATCTAAAGATTATCATATGAACCAACCGGTAACCAAGCTAGATATAGTGTTTTCATTGAGTTTAGAGGGGGTAGATGACTTCTTCAGTCCTTTTGTACCCTAGTAATTCTCATTCAAAGAGGTCGCTTAATGCCTACAGAATGACAACAAAATGGAACGTGTTCTAAATTCTGGAAGTACACATTAAAAGGGAATCTATATAGTTTTGGAAGATCGAAATACTTCGCTAGTGCAAAAGTTATATCCATTCGTCTTTAGCCCAGTCCTTATCCATGTGACAAAGATCAATTGTCTACTTGGATAGAAAAGGCGCTAAGTGGTGCCAAAACTGTGACCATCATATGCCAGAAGAAAATGTGTTCAACATAGGCAAGTATTCACATTAGATATAGCAGTAAGATCATTAAAATCGATCAACCAAGTTGATTCAACTAGTTGATGCAACACCCAATACATTTAGCAGGTGAAGTGGACTTGATTCCCAAATTCAGCTAAAAAAGAAGTAGAACCCAGAGTACCTGGACAGTTCAACCAGCCATCTGCTTCCAACCCGGCTGAACCGGGATGGCAAGAAAACTTTATCTACACCCATTCCATCATTGATTCACCCTAAAATACCCCTAAAATCCCTATCTCCTGTCGTGGTCGAGCTCGTAAACAACACTCACGATCGACAAGAAACTGGAAGAAGCAAAAACACAAGGACACAGTTGTTTTACTGCGTGAAAATGATACAACTTTTCTTCTATCTTGATTCCCTTCTTATACGGTCTGAGCCATTTGTTACATAATAGAAAAGACCTATTCTTCAGTTATGGCACTCACCCACCTAATCCTTTAATGCTGCCATGATCACACCTTCGAGTTAGTCCACGATGCGTTCACAGCTGCCTATCTATCTAACAGAATCAACACACACTTTGGCGACGTCATGAACAAACTCACACGGACGTGGCTGGTTATTTGCTAATTAACGAAAAGCAAAGATCATCAACAGGGCAATGGGATTACATGCACAACATTTCACCCCCTAATCCCATTGCATGGGCATTATCTCAACGACGTTGAGCTTCTGTCTCATCTCAACAAATTTGACACGCCCGAGCGCCTTGGTCAGGATATCGGCAAGCTGTCTGTCAGTGCCGATGTGGTCGACTTCTTCCTTGCCGTCGTCGATGCATTCATGGATAAAATGAAACCGAGTGTCAATATGCTTACTCCGTTCGTGATGCACCGGATTCTTGGTCAAAGAAATTGCCGATTTGTTATCCACGCGCAACTTTACTTTCATAGGTTCTCATCCAACCATCTCACCAAGAAGCCGACTCAGCCAGACACCCTGGCACGCTATCATTGCCGCCACGATGTTCTCCGCCTCACAAGACGAGAATGCAACGACTTTTTATTTCTGGGACGTCCAAGTAATAATGATGCTTGAGCCAAGGAAGAATGCCACTTCGGTCGTGCTCTTGCGGTCGTCGACGTCCCCGGCGAGGTCACTGTCGCTAAACCCCACCAGTGCAGTCTCTGTCGCGCCCGCCCGCTTGTAGCAGAACCCATAGTCGGTGGTGCCGCTGATGTAGTGTAGGATCTGCTTCACCGCTGCCCAATGTGGTTCCGCCGGCGCCTCCATGTATCTACCTACTAATCCAACAACATATGTGATGTCGGTTCTAGTGTTGCATAAGTAGCGGAGGCTACCCACAATGCTCCGGTATTGTGTTGCATCCACGGTGATGCCAACGTTTGTTTTGGTTAACTTTAGTCGATTTTCCATCGGTGTGTGGCATGCATTGCACCCCTTCATGCCAGCCACTTCAAGGATCTTGCCAGTGTATGCACTTTGGCAGAGGTTAATTTCCCCACCTTCTTGCTTGACCTCTATCCCAAGGTAGTAACACAAGAGACCGAGGTCGCTCATGTCAAACAAACCACACATCTGGCTCTTGAAAGTGTTGACACTACTACAGAAGTGCCTTTTAGTGTCGGTTGTTTAACCCCCTTTGGTGTCGGTTTCTGAACGACGCCTATGTGGGCGCCGCTAAAAGGTTGGACACTTCAGCGTCGGTTAAAAAACCGACGCCTATTTAACATCAAGGCGTCGGTTTATTATAAAACACCGACTCCAAAAGGGTTCGCGCCACAGAAAATGGCATCATCTAGGATGCTTTCTGCGTCGGTTATATACTAAAAAACCGACGCAGAAAAGTGTCCTAGATGACTCCCATTTCCTGTAGCGCGAACACTTTTGGCGTCGGTGTTCAACAAAAAACCGACGCTGTAAGTCTGTGCTGATGGTTATCGGTAAATAACCGACGCCTATATCTATTTTTTTTATAAATCTGTTTGCAGGCCTACTGTGGCTGGTCAGCAGGATGAGAACATGCAGTTCAGTTTTCTGAACTGCAGGTTTACGACATCCATTGATATCAGCCTACAAACAGGCCACAAAACTGCAAAATTAACATAAAAAGATTCACACAAGTAGATACATTCAGACATCAATTCAATTGTCACGTTCACACATATAGAATCATTCAAATACATGTTTTAACATTCAGAAACATTCATTTACAAAGTATCATTCATCATCACTATCAACATCCCAATTATATCTTACAGTTTATGACCCCACATGCCTTCCTCCCCAGTTCCTGCCGCTAGACAACCACACAATGGATCCAAGAGGATATGCAGGCGTTTGCCAAAGACTATAGGCTGAGTTAACTATTGAGTTAACTCAGCCTATAGTCTTTGGCGAATGCCTGCAATCCTCTTGGATCCATTGTGTGGTCGTCTAGCGGCAGGAACTGAGGAGGAAGGCATGTGGGGTGATAAACTGTCAGGACTAGCACAACAAGTTGCGATGGAGGTGGAGACGACGACGACGGTGGTGCTTCAGGCGACGCCTGCTTGGCCGGGTAGGGCTCGACGAAAGGGTTCAACTGCGGCATGGCTTCGATGTAGTAGAGGGAAGGGAGGGGTTCAGAATCCTACGAGAAACGTTTAGAGATGAGGATATTACTGCGGAGGAGGAGGAAACGGTAGACGATATCTCGAGTTGGAATGTCCTCTCCGCGCATCAAGTTGCTCCAGTGCTTCAGTGGGTACATGTGCATCATCAACCTAAAATTTGACAAAAATAAACACACTGAATTAGGCCAATATAGAAATATAGGATATATGACATAACTAGAAGATAATGAATTTTATAGAAATACAAGATATGTTTTTAGAACTTACATTGGTATCCTCGCCATGCTCGTCATGGACAACATGCTCATCATGGACTTCATGCTCATCATGAACATCATTCTCATCATGGTCATCCATCTAAAAATGTCATAAAAAAGGCAAACATTTAGCATTTGTATCAACTAGAAAAAGGAAAACATTTAGCATTTGTATAAATTAGAAAAAGGAAAACATTTACCATTTGTATAAACATACATGTCTCTAAAATTGTGATCTTTTATCAATTAACAATCCTTCATTGTGATCTCCGCGCACATATAAGTCATCATTAGCTTCAATATTTTGTGGAGTTGGCAACCCAACTGAGAATGGACTGGAGTCATCATACTTATCATAGTACTCTTCTTCATCTATAGGATCTTCAATGAACTGTCTTTTACCATGAAGAACAACCGACCATTTATCATTTGCAGGATCATCGATATAGAATATTTGTTTTGCCTGTGATGCCAATATGAATGGTTCAGCCTTCTCGCCAATCATTTCAAAGTTCACCAAAGTGAAACCCAATTCATCCACTATAACTCCTTTGGTGTTATCAACCCAATTACATTTAAAGAGCGGAATATTGAAATCTATGTAGTCAAACTCCCAAATGTCTTCAATGACACCGTAATATGACATTTTAGCTTCACGTGGACTCTTATCCTTTGCACTTGCAAAGTACATAGTTGACGCTTGAAGAGTGACCCCACTATTTTGGAAGACACTCTTATCATCTTGGCGCTTTGTGTAATATGTGAATCCATTAATGTCAAACCCTTCATAAGACATAACATTCGGTTTTGGTTTAAAGGCGAGACATTTGATAGTTTCTGTAATATCATTTGGTGTTTGAGATAGTTGATGTAAGACTTTATCTTCAAACCACTTAGTAAAAGTCTTATTATGCTCTTTAGCAAGCCACATTGAACTTGCTCGAGGATGTTGTCTCTTTATGAAATTGGTATGTTCCTCGATATAAACACTCACTTCGTCCATATTATGTAAAATATACAAGTGAGCTTGTTCCAACTGCTCACGGCTGATTACTTTCACCCGTGATCCCAAAATTCCTTTGCCCTCCTCAATATTCTTGTCATTATCAGGAGTGTCATTACCACTGAGAAAGTCATTGCAGAAATCCATAACCTCTCTCGCCACATAACCTTCAATAATACTCCCTTCAGGACGATAACGGTTTCGAACATCACCTTTAAAAACGCTCATGTATCGTTCAAAGGGATACATCCAATGCAAGAAAACCGGTCCCAAGATTTTCACTTCCCTAGTCAAGTGGACAACAAGATGTACCATGATATCAAAGAACGAAGGAGGGAAATACATCTCAAGCTGACATATGGTAACAATCACTTCTCTTTGCAAATTATCGAGAGTATCAGGGTCAATAACTTTGCTGCATAGACTGTTGAAAAAGAAACAAAGTCTGGTAATTGCAAACCTTACATGCTTCGGCAATATAGATCGAATTGCCACGGGCAATATTTGTTGCATTAGAGTGTGACAATCATGAGATTTAAGACCTATCAACTTCAGATCTTTCATTGATACCAATCTACGGATGTTGGATGAGTAACCATGTGGCACCTTAACATTTACCAAGCATTCACAAAAAGTTTTCTTCTCCTTTCTAGACAACGTGTAACAAGCGGGAGGTAAGTATGTTCTTTTATTACCCATTTCACGTAATTCTGTTAATTCTGACCTTATTCCCATTTCACGTAATTCTGACCTTATTCCCATTTCACGTAATTCTGTTAATTCTGACCTTATTCCCATTTCACGTAGGTCCAGTCTGGATTTTATCCCATCTTTAGTCTTACCTGGTATATTTAATAGAGTACCAATGATGCTATCACAGACATTTTTCTCAACGTGCATTACATCGATACAATGCCTGACTGACAAAGAACTCTAATAAGGAAGATCCCAAAATATTGACTTCTTTTTGAATGAAGAATTGTCACTCCGTGTGGCCATACTACATTGTGATTTCTTACCAAATTCATTGACAATGTCTTTTACTCTTTCATAAACAACATCCCCTGGTATAGGTTTAGGTGCACTCCGTTCATCATTCCATCCATTGAATGCTTTGCGCTTCCTACGATACGGATGGAATTTTGAAAGAAACCTTCGATGACCAAGATATACAGTCTTGCCGCCATATTTTAGTCTTATTGAATCAGTGTTTTCTTCACATATAGGACACGCTTTAGCTCCTTTGACACTATATCCAGACAAATTCCCATATGCCGGAAAGTCATTAATAGTGCAAAACAACATAGCATGCAAACGAAATGTCTCTCTTGCTGAAGCATCATAGGTCATCACACCTTCAGCCCAAAGTTTCTTTAAGTCATCAATCAAAGGTTCAAGATAAACATCGATATCATTTCCGGGTTGTTTAGGGCCCGATATCAACAATGACAACATAACATACTTATTTTTCATACACAGCCAGGGAGGAAGATTGTATATAACAAGCATGACTGGCCAAGTGCTATGTTGGCTGCTCAATGTCCCGTACGGATTCATCCCGTCTGTACAAAGCCCAAGTCTTAGATTCCTGACTTCTTCACCAAATTCAGGGAACAATACATCAATCTTCTTCCACTGTGGGGAATCAGACGCATGTCGTAGGATCCCATCATTATTTTTCTTAACATCTGCATGCCACCTCAAATTCTTCGCATCTTTCGGATTTGCAAACAAGCGTTGAAACCGTGATGTTATAGGTAGATACCACAACACCTTGGCAGGAGAACCAGTTTTGGACTCCCCCGAAGTCGTCAATTTATATCGTGACGCACCACATTTTGGACAATCTTTCAAATCTACATAGTCCTTTTGAAATAATACACAATCATTCGGGCATGCGTGTATCTTTTTGGCCTCCATTCCCATTGGGCACAACATTTTCTTTACCTGGTATGTTGAGATTGGCAGCTCGTTTCCTTCAGAAAGAATTTTTTCAACAAAGTCAACAATTCAGTGAAGCTTTTGTCGCTCCATCTATTGTTAGCTTTCAACTTATACAATCTCAGCACAGCGCTAAGCTTCGTAAACTTAGCACAGCCTGTGTATAACGGTATCTCAGCATCATGCACAATGTTTGTAAAGATAGGAGGTGGATCGGTGTGCTCTACCCTACAACTATCCAGCATCGCATCAACAATGTCTGCTGGAACTGGTTCGTTCACATTTACATCATCGGAGGCAATTTCTTCTTCCACCCAAGCACTGCTATTGACATCTACTGGATTCGATTTTGAAATCTCTCCATGCCAGTGCCATTCTGTATAGCCTTGTACAATCCCGTTGCACATGACATGACTTTTGATTTCCTCACCAGTGTTGACTTTCAAGTTGTTACCGCAATGCCTACATGGACAGTAGAACCTATCTGTAGGTTTTTTCCTATGTTCCTCGGCAAATCTAATAAACTGATCAAGACCAGATATAAACTCTAGGGTGCAACGATTACGAATGGACATCCATGATCTATCCATTCTATGATCAGAGAAAGCAAGTATATATTAGGAAAGCAAGTATATATTAGGAAACAAGTATATAAGCAAGTATATCGTATTACAGTTCATCATTAAGAAAGATATAAGCAAGTATGTCGTATTAAAATAGACTAAACAATAAAAGAAATTTTTTTTGAGGCAAGACAATATGAGAAAATAGTAGTGTAATCATGTAAATGGGAACATTCATGGGAACACACACTTCAGTTATAAGCATTCATGTAGCAACTTACAGTTCCATTCATGGGAACACACACTTTAGTTATAACAATAACTAAACAAAGGGGTTGGTGTACCCCTAAACATGCGCATAATTAAAAAAACTATTAATACAGACAAGTCTAGATAGATAGACAACTAAATACTACACCAACATGGTCCCGCATGCATCAATAACTTCTTTTTGATGATGAAGCTGTGTCACGAAGCTCTCCAATCCAATCACACCTCAGATTCAGATTCCTCATAGATGATATCCGACGCCGTGCGCTCATACCGCAGAAGATGATCGGGGGTCTCGCAGTTGTTGTTGGTTATCCAAACTTTGATGGAATTATCGCCAACTGGACGGAGAAAAAGCCTATTCCAACGGACCACATACAGCTCTCCAATCCAATCACGCCAACCGGATTTTGATACAAGATTTCCCGCCAAATCATACTCAACCTCGATTACATGTGAATAATTTCCAAAAGTTAGGGTCACTTTACCAGGCATGTAGTGTCTTCCTTTTAGAAAACGCCAATGTTTGGGTATGACCAATTGGTTTAAGGAACGATCATCTAGGATGATGTCCAATTGTTCTTCAATAGGAAACGTTAACATTGACATAGAGGCCCAATTCATAGTCATTGTTATGGGAAGACAGAGACTGCACAATATTAGTATTAACAAAGTGTAAGTACATATAACGATGTTATATATTTTCAGAAAAAGTTGTATAACGTCAGTTAACCTTTTAAACAAGTATATATTAGGAAACAAGTATATATTAGTCAATCTTGGACGGGTTTCTAGGCCAACAAACACATTCGATGTCAATCTTATATATAATAAATGTGTACCACCTATCCCATCCTTGAACACCTAATCTCACTTAGGATGTAAGTGTATAATGTGTATTTGGTTTTCAAGAAAATTTCGGCAGCATTTCCCCGTTGTTCTCTAAGTACATATGTACTTAGAGAACAAACGGGGAAATGCTACCGAAATTTTCTCGAAAACCCAATACACATTATACACTTACATCCTAAGTGAGATTAGGTGTTCAAGAACAATCCCAAACTGGGGACTATCCAAGATTTACTCCTACTGAGTAAATCTTGGACGGGTTTCTAGGCCAACAAATACATGTGTTTTCATTCTTATATAAACACTATAATTCATGAAATCATTCTAATTCAATTTAATATGTTGGGATCACATAATTATATAATGACATCAGAATATATAGAAGAATCATAATTAACATGATTAACAACATGCTCATCAAACTAGGGTTTTCTTGAATATCATCTAATAAATCAAGAATTTCATAGTTTCAAACATGCAATAATTCACAATGCAATGTTATAAACTATAGGCAACATGGATAGATGAAATAAATAAACATCCAACATCTATCACTTATTCAATCTTCAAGAAACCTTGACAAACATCCAACATATATCACTTATATAATTTGCATGTATATACACCCTAAAGTGCCACAAATCATATAATAAAACTATCATGTTATGATATTAGGACCACTTAAAGCAGATTAGGCACATTAAGCAAGCAGAGTAGGGAGCCAATTTCGTGCAAGCAGATTAGGCAAGCAGATTAGGTCAGCACATAAAGAACCAATTTCACGCCTGGGTAGGTCTGCAGGTACATGGGCAAGAAGAGTAGGGTGAGGTCGAGCTGGTTGAGTACGTGGGTGGCGGCCGACGAGCTCCAGAACCAGCGGCAGTGACTCCGACGAGCAGGAGCGTCAGCCGCAGCAGGCAGGCAGGCGGCCAGGCGGCGGCAGGCAGGCAGCGGCCAGGCGGAGGAGAAGGAGAAGGGGGTATGGCGGCGCCGGTTCTCAGGCGTGGCAGGCAGGTGGGCACCAGGCGTTGCGGCGGCGCCGGTTGTCAGGCGTGGCGGCGGCGCAGGCAGTTGGAGCAGCAGGGCGGGCAGCAGGGTGCCAGAGAAGAAACGCGTCGGAGAGGGGCGCCGGAGAGGGGACGCCGGAGATGGGGCACCGGAGAGAAGCACCAGAGAGAAGCATCGGAGAAAAACTAGTACCAGCAGCAGAGAAATCGCCGGAGAAATCGCCGCAATAGGGAAATAGGGTAGCAATGAAACATAAGAAAGGGGAAGAGTCGGGCGATCGAAGGTTATGAAGTTCCCAAATAGCGTCGGTTGTTTACAAAAACCGACGCCTAAACATCTTTACCGTCGGTCGTTCGCAACATCCGACGTCCATTTGGACAATATTTTTGTGAAAATGTTTGGCGGGAACCACCTTCAGCGTCGGTGATTAAAGGACGACCGACACGGAAAAGGACACTTTTCGCGCAAATTTCCATCGCACATAAGCGTCGGTGTTTTAACTACAGACTCGACGCCGAAAGTGACATTATTTTTTTCGCTCGAAAATTGGATGACATTATGCGTCGGTTTTTTATAAACAACCCACGCTGTATACAAAGCGGTACCCGTGTTTGGCTGGTCTTTGAATATAGACGTCAGTTCTTCTAAATAACCGACGCCTTTAATATAAGGCGTCCGTGTTCCTTAATAACCGACGCCCAGAAAAGCGACACTGAATGCTATTTCTGTAGTAGTGTGATGTCTTCAATGTTGGTGCCAGTAATGATCAAATCATCCACATAGACACCAACCAGCAACGTCGACGTGCCGTTGGTCCTCCTGTACACCACATACTCGAGGGGGCTGCGCTCAAAGTTGAGAGATGCGAGTGATGCATCCAACTTGGCGTTCCAAGCATGTGGTGCCTATCGTAACTCGTATAAGGCCTTATGCACCTTGAGCACCTTGTGCTCATTTTTGACGTCGACAAAGTCGGGCGGTTGGTGCACGTAAACCTCCTCAGTGACGTCGCCATTCAAGAACGTCGATTTGACATCCATGTGGTGCACTTGCCACCCGTTATGTGCGGCAAGAGCCAACAATAGCCACACCGTCTCCATGCGAGCCACTGGTACAAAAACTTCATTAAAATCCACCCCATGTCGTTGAGCATAGCCCTTCGCCACGAGTCGAGCTTTATGCTTCACCACATTTCCATCGGGATACTTTTTCAGCTTGAATACCCACTTGAGCCCTATGGCTCGATGGTCGGTCGGGAGTGTGGTGAGCTCCCCCGTGTCATTACTGCGAATGTAATCCAGCTCTTCATCCATGGCGCGTCTCCAACACACCTCGTCGAGGGCCTCATGATGCTTGTAGGTTCATCGGCAGCAAGAAGACAGAGGTCATTGTGGTCAGTGTTGTTACCGTCGAGCTCCTTGAATATGCTTGACAACTTACGATAGTGCAATGGCTGGTCGTCGAGGTCGTGGCGCTCATGGTCGCTGCTCGGTGGTGTTTCCCACCCCTCATTAGTAGGATCTGGAGGAGTGTGATCATCGGCGTCGAGCGATCTGCAAGCTTGTCGAGGTCGAGACCGAGCTTCTTGATGTGTGCTACATAGCCGAAAATGCAGAGGTGGTGCACTGCCGGCTTGTGGTTGTGCCATGCCTCATACAGTGTCTTGTCATCAAGGCTGTGTGTCGGTGCCCGATTGAGGTAGACCGCAGTCATCACCGCCTCACCCCAAAACGTAGCTGGCACTGCCATGCTCCTCATCAAGCAGTGTGCCATCTCGACCACTGTTTGATTTCGACGTTCAAAAACACCATTCTGTTGTGGTGAATATGGTACAGTAGTGCAATGCTTGATGCCGTTGTAGTCGCAGTATTCACTGAATGCGATGGAGTTGAATTTGCCACCACGGTACGAGCGAAATGCTTGTAGTTTGCGTCCGAGCTCAGCTTCAGCTAAGGCTTTGATCTTCTTGAAGCATTTAAATGCCTCACTCTTCGCCTTGATCACCTCTAGCCACATGAATCTACTGTAATCATCAACTATCAACAAAAAATACTGATTACCTCCCGCCGTTGCCGGTGTGATCGGGCCACAAAGATCAATGTGGACTAGCTCCAGGCCATGTTTGGCACGATACGTTGATGCCTGCGGGAACGGTAGGCGGTGCTGCTTGCCGAGAGCACAACCATCATAGAATTGCTCAACGCGATCTATGAGGGGAATGCCTTCAGCCATGTTCTGTTGTGCTAAACTCCGCAATGAATGGAAGTTCAAGTAGCAATTGCGACCAAGCCACAGCAACGCCTTGTCGTCGGCCTTCGATAGAAAGCACACGGGCGTAGCCAGCTGTAGACGTAAAGTATACAATTTTTTCTTTGACCGGGTCACCCATGCCAGTAGCACGCGTTGTCGGTCGAATAGAAGAAACTCCCCATTTTCAATCACGATCTTACATCCGATTTCATCCATCTGGCCAAGGCTCACAATGTTGCTTTGCAACCGAGGTATGTAGTAGACCTCAGAGAGCACCATGTGCCCTTCGTCGCTACAGTCAAACATCACAGAGCTGCGGCCACAAATTTCGACCACTGAGCCATCACCAAATTTCACCGCCCCCTTTACCTTCTCGTCGAGAGAGGTGAACATAACTTTGCCTGCAACTCCTCCGTGAGGAGTAGTTGACCGCTTGAGCCACAGGCGTCTTTAATCCCGTAGCGCTCTTCAACCGAGCGCAACCTTCCAACCATCTCATCAACATACATGGTTTTTAAGTCGAGTAGGGTCTCAATTGCAATAGCGATTTGCGTGTACCCTGGTGGTACCACCTAGAAAAACTTCTTCACCACCTTCTCCTCCTCCAGTGTGTTGCCGAGCGAGCGCAAAGATAATCAACAGGGCAATGGGATTACATGCAGAACATCTCCTACTTCCACCATCCAGCCCCTGACACTAGGGTTCCAATTTTTAATGTTGGTCAATGCATAACTCGGTCATCATTTAGTCAACATTTCAACATGCCAATCACCCCTTACACTAATCACCCCTTCGACCACTGACAACTCTTCAACAGCTCCTTTAGATGCCAGCAAGCCTTTAAAAGCCACCAATATCACTGCCTCTACTACACCCTACTTCAAGTTGCAAGTTCCAAGTTTCTGCGAGAAGTGATCATTTAAATGAAGGCAAGAAATGTCTTCTACATTAGCACTTCTTCACTCATCGTTTACTCCTTTCTCTCCATCTAGGATAATGTCCCACAACTAAAGTTGTCATGCCCCTTTCAAAAATCCCTTGTGCCTCTATTCTATTTCCACCATCAAGGCGACATCATCAATGAGGGCATATATAAATATAATATGCTAAATATATATAAAAGATATGAAGAGAAGAATAATATGATCAAACTCGACTATGATGAAGCTAAAAGTGAAAGTCACATGAAACACAACACCAAGTCTTAACCTTATATCATGCATCCAATGGTACATATTATCAAAGTACAATTGTTTCAAGCTCATTGATAAAATGTGACTGTAACATCCAAAATTTATGGACGCTATGATATAAGGTTAAGCTAGGTTTTGGAAAGAGGGAAGTGGGAAGCGTGCAGATTGACCCGCTTGAAGTGGAAAGTGGGAAGCCTACTGGGTTGGGGCCTGATCGGACTAGTTTTGGCACGGGTTCCCGGTTCAACCAGTCCGATCAGGCCCCAACCCAGTAGGCTTCCCACTTTCCACTTCAAGCGGGTCAATCTCAACCAGTTCAACCGGCTTGTCCAAACCGATTCTAATCGCCATGGTCTCTTATTTTCCCTTGGAATATGTAACACTAGGTTCCAATAATCCATGTTGGCCATGCGAACATTGATTGTCAGTCTCTTAGGCTAGGTGTCCATTATAAGGCGGCCCACCTAGAGCCTAGCCGAGAGCCTTGGAAACTGTGCTTTAGCAGCTCACAACCTTATTGAATCAACATGGAGTGAGTTGTGTTGTGATCTAACATTAACAAAATCCTAATGAATCAAACAAAACATGACTTTATTTTTTTATCCAAAAGTAGCAAAATCATATTGACTTTCATTAGGGATATTGGTTCTTCAAGAAAAAAATCTCCATATCATGTTTTACACATCAAACATGTTTGATCACCGAATAAGGGTACTTATATGGATCCAATGTTGATCCAGCATGCACTAAACAAGGTTGATTACCAAATAGCATAGAAATTTATATTAATTTGAGGCAATTTTTAATACAAGAGAATGCCCATCCATAAGATGAAAATTGTATGGAGTACAAAAAGTAATGAATGTGTTATTCAAACCTTACATAGTTCCTAAGTCAATAATTACTTAAGAAGTAAGGATTTTAGCTCATGTTTTGTAGACATCACCATAAGCAATAACCTCTTTGGTGCAATTATATCAGATTTCAGTGTTTTCTCGTGTATTTCAATATCAAAGTCTTTACCATAAAGACCACTATGATTTTTAAGATCTTGGTTGGTCTTGCCCCATTTCCATCCATAGTCAAATGGTTGTTTGTGCAATGTATTAGAAACTTGGTGCCATCATGCATCATCAGGTCCAACTTTAAGTACCAAAAAAGTACATTGTCTGCAAAGATTGAGAGAATTTTAAAGGGATGGTAAAAACTAGATATAACATGTTTGCATAGATTCAGTCTGTAACCATAACTTTGTCTTGCAAAACATTTGAGATAATATAGGGTACATGCAAGTAGAAATGAGAAATACTCACTTCATCGGTACATCAAGCAAGCATATGTCCCCATGATCTCGATTGGAGGGTACCTATTATGTTTGTTAACATCATCAACAAATCCCATTTTACAAAGTGCAATATAAGTAATGTAGTTAACAATAGTTAAGTCTGATAAACTTGGTGTATGCATGCATCATCAGGTTCAATGTTGAGTAAGTACAACGAGGTGTTGATTGTCGGTGAAAATTCAGAGAGTTTAAAAGAGATGGTAAACACTACATATAACATGCTTGCATAGATTTCGTTTGTCACAATAACCTTGTCTTGAAAACCATTTGAGATGAAATGAGGTACGTTCAAATGTAGATGAGATATACTCACTTTAATGGCACATGCAAATGTAGATACATTATTCCATCTTATTAAGATAGATAGAATAGGTGAAAATGGCATGTAGAGAAACATAATCAATTCATTGTGATTTTTACATGTATTTTGCAAAATAGGAGTAAGTGAGACAAAAAGATACCAAAAAACTAAACACACTATATAGAGTTTTTATTTCATGTCCATAATTCCAAATACAGAACATGCAAGGCCACAAGCCCCACTCTTATCCTTCTCTTAGTCCATTGACCTAAAACAAAAATCACTAAAGGGGAAGACACAAAATCACCAAAGATGATGCCAACAATATACATACTTCACTCCATTTTCTCATGGTCAGGTACACACATGCCATCCCACTCTCTTATAGCACCCTCACGTCATCCCAATTTGTAAACCAAAAGTGGGTTGGTGTATTTAAAGAAAAGATTGTCACATGATAATTAACAATATGAAGCCAAGTCCCTTCCAACTAATCTAATACAGTTGAACTCTAGGGATAATGTAATATACATACAAGCACAAGAACGAATATTCAAAATTATTGACTTTACTAACCCTAACTTTTGAATATGTTATTAAAATTATTTCAAAATAGGCTTGATCAATATATCAAATATGCATGCCTTCATCATAATGCCTAAGCTTTATGTATGATTAGAATTTGACTTACATAATTTAATTCCATGAAGAATCATGATTGTAATCGTTAAGGAGTACAACAATGACCTAAATATGGTACATTAACATATTAGAGAAACATAATCACTTCAAGTTTCAATTTCATTGTTGGGGAAAAAATGGTCATCGTGTCTGGCAAGAGTAGCTCGGCTTGTTGTGACTCGGTAAGTCCCAATGAAGGACCCAGGTTCGAACCACGCCGTAGGCACTCTGTGAAAAGTAACTAAATTTAATTGGGCGTGGGAGGGGGTGACCGGAGCACTCACCTGCTCATGTCCCTTAGGTTTACACTGTCGGGGTGGGGTCCCCGAAGTGGCTCCTCTTCGGGGGTAGTTCCCAAGTAAATTAAAAAAGTGTGGTCATCGTTGTTATAATTATTATTCGTCATCAGACCAAGTGATTGGTATAGAGTATAAAATATCAACTAAGTCAAACAAGATCATAGACAAATCAAATAAAGACTTGATCTCAAATATGACATAACAACAATGACTTCTTGCTTATTCCCTTAACTTAACTAATTCTTAATCAAGCAATTTTATGTAATACTACTCCTATGGATATTCGCCCCACGAGGTATACATATTCTTGCCACACAACAACTTATCAACGAGAGGAAAGTAAAAATAATAGGTGGTTTACCTAGTAAGAATGTCAAAATGTATAAAATGACACATTTACTTATTGTCCACATAATCAATTCACTGTGATTAGAGGGATTTCTCTACAAAATGTATAAACTAACAGGTGATTTCTCTACAACATGTCAAAATGTATAAACTAACAGGTGATTCCTCTACAAAATGCCCACATTATTTCAAGAGATAACTCTATACTACTGATAAAACCACAATTTTATGAAAAGTACTAAAAACCTATACGGTTAGAAGGATTCATCTTTTTATACGAGAAACGTGACATTAATAAAAGGTAGGGAAATGTGAATATCTATTTATAGGAGACATTAGATTTCATCTTTTGAATCTGTATACATGTCATCATTATATAATAGCCAATATGACCTAAAGGGAATATTGTGTTTGAACTATTATTATAACAATACTAGTATGTTTATCGTAGTTATAGAACACAAATTTTTCTCAAATGTATGCATTTTGTCTCATTCAGCAACATCCAATTTCTGAAATCTGGCTTGTGGCTTAATATTAATTCACAACAAGATATAGAAATAGGCAAACATAATAGAATGAAAGGAGGCGAAAGGGAAATAAGTAAAAGAAAATAAAGAAAACAATTGAAGAAAAAATGCAGACAACATAACTCTATGGCCTGACCTATATATCATCTTCCACACAAAGGGCTCTCCGCAACATCCAGCAAATGAAGTCCAACACATTAATGTGTGAGATTGAATCACGTAGCAGAATGAGCAGATCAACCATTGGCAAGCTTTATTATGCATTTACATGACATCCCGGAACCTCATCAACACCATTATGGCCCTATATTTTTGAAATTAGTCAAGTTTGTAATGAATGCTGAGGCATTAGGCAGAAATATGAACAACAAATGTTCACGTTAGACCATGGCATCATTAATGAGTGAAAACTAAGACCGTGATGGTTGAGACCTTACTGATGAACTAGAGCATTTGGTCAGTGATGAAGCAGGGGCCCTGGAGTTAAGAGACCAGTAGATTAATACGGAACGGGAGTAGCAAGGTGCGAATTTCAGGTCAAGCAGGACCAAGGATTCACCACACGGAGAGTGGGATGGACACCATTCGAGGAAGGAGCAGAGGGAGTCCTCTGGCTGTCGCCGAACAAGATGAACAGGATGTCAAGTACCGTATTATGCCCTAGTTTCTGCAGTATTTATCTTTCGTTGCCGAATCGAAAGAGCTAGCGATGTTCTTGAAGCAAAGCAAAGGAAGATCGTGGCATTGCGGAATCAGAAGAGGGGACGAGGATTCACATAGCAAAACATGAGGGGGAGGGAAAGGAAATGGAACCTGGGAGGAAGGAAAGGATGCCGAGATGGCTGCGATGGAACTGGTGGCTGCCGACATCGTCAGCTGCAGGGTCGAGAGGCAACCACGCCGGAGTATACGAAGGAAAACCCTTTGGAAGACTTCCGCCACACATACAGGAGAGACGGGAGTTTTGCGAGAGACAGATGAAGGGACCAAACCGGCAGTGTTTTTTCTCTTTTAGATCGACAAATCCTGACCGTCCAGGTAGGCAAAACGATCCGGACCATCGTCTTATAAATGAGTTCTTTTAATAAAATTCAGATTATCCACTTGTGCAAGGGTTCTGGCCCTTTTACATCCGCAGTCAGGGGAATGCCTCTAACACATTCGAATGGCCAACCCTCACACAGTTCTGGTCTAGTGGGTGCAGGTGAGCACATGCGAAGAAGTCATCATCGCCAGTTAGAGTCCTACGCTGTCTTGATGTTAATGGGGGCTACTCGGCAAGGATTACTTGATTAACATGCATATTGCTGTAAATCTACATCAAATTGGAAGCCGTAAGGAGTGGGGGCTACTCGGCAAGGATTACTTGATTAACATGCATATTGCTGTAAATCTACATCAAATTGGAAGCCGTAAGGAGCGACGCGGTTGCCGGCGTTGTCATAGGGATGTGTGATTTATAGCAGAAGAGAGATGGTTGCTGAATGTGTGGGTGGTCATTGCCACACCCTCATTCTCAGACGGGATAATATCACGTAGGGATGAAAAGCGCACATGGAGGCGGAGGTTGGTGGATTTATAAAGACAGGTTTTGTATTATTAGGGTACCGCCGGCGTGGCTTTGTGAGTTAAAAGGAGTGGGCGGTAATGTTGGGATCGTGTTTGACGTAGCTTTAGACGTCCGATTGGAATTTGTTGCAAAAAACTCGATTTTGTATTTAGATTATCTGTAAAGATATTTTTATTCATTGCACAAACTCATTTTGTATTGAATTATTTGTGAATTATCTAATAAAAATAATTTGCGTTGGCGGGAAATGAGTTTGACTGATGGTTATGGGTGAGAGAGAAGGGTGCGGGAAATTTAAATTTAAACGTGAGAGAGTTCAAAAAGAATGAGTTCTAGTTTTTCAAACTAAATCATTTTTTTGAAGTAAAAAACGCTGAAAAAACATGAGAGCAACTTAAGTGAAGGAGAGTGCAAGCTTTTGCCACGTTGGCAAAATCGTGGTATGTGATTGATCAATATGACTTTGGGCGGATGTATTTGAACTGCCTGCAAAACTCGCTATTTTTATATAGTATAGATATGCAACCCAATATTGCTATCCTTGACGGAGCTGGACTGGTCGAGCACCTGCCGCGACGTAGTTCATACTATGCTAGTTATGGTCTGTTGGCCGCACACATTGCTCAGATTGAGAGAGGAGGGAGAGAGAAGTACATGGACATTTGAGAGATGGAGAGAGTACATGAGGACAGAAGTGCTCCAGCGAGAAACAATACATGCCCGCGCCTCTGTGGTTGTCGTCGTCCTCCATGGATACTAACCCTGCCGCTATCCTGGACGTCGTCATGGACATGTTTTCCACCGGGTTCACTCTTGTCTACTTTGCATCATCATCGCTATACTCGGCTCAACTGCCACCAACGTGCTTGCCGTTTGCTTATATATAAGAACTGGAGGTCGTCGGGTAGGAGTGCCTGCTCCTCCACGGTTGTAAGTTCCTAATGGTCCTTTTTAGGATGATTGTTGCATGCAGTGACTGGATAACCAATAGACACATGTGTCTAGGGCGGCCTCACTACGCGGCAGGCTGATCGCATGGGTTGGAACGAGCTCACTGCCGCTTCCACAGGACTCTAGTCGGGAGGACAACTCCGATGTGTAGAAAGGAGGGAGAAGCGGCGAGAGTAGAGAAAAAGATTGCACATGGTAATAGAGAGGGTGGTAACACAGAAATAGAGGTAGGGAGAGAGAGTGATGGGTGAGAGCAGGTATGCGTGGGGTGGGGTCACTGAATTCACGGCTGTCCGTAGCATGGGTTAGTCGTGAGTTTTTTTTTCCAAAGATGTAAGATCTGATTGTGAAAAAGTAATTGTATTGGAGCAGGAATACAATATTCTAGCCCCCCCCCCTCTCTCTCTCTCTCTATATATATATATATATATATACTCAAGTGTATTCGGAGAAGAATACACTCAAGTAGTTTTTCATGATGCAATAGTTTTTTCAAAAATTTAATCCATTGATCTTCTTAATCATCTTGTGAATAACTCATATAAAAAATTTGAGCACATTTAGATATTTATAGGTCATGTTATAAAGATCGTAAAAATTATGCATTTCAAATAAGTTTTGTACGTCGATTTTGTTGCCCTCGGATGAGTGACTTACACTCATCCAAATGGGCTCAAAATTTGTATGTAGCCTAATTATATTATGACAATGAAGATTAATGGTTTAAATCTTACAAAAAATAGTATTGATATGCAAACACACTTGAGTGTATCCGTGCGATCTGTACACTTGAGTGTATTTTAGCCTGACACACACACACACACTCTCTCTCTCTCTATATATATATAATTGGATTTAGTGTGAACCAAAAGAGGATGTGCATATATTAGCTGTTGAACTACGTGCCATGGTGAATGAGATGGGATGCAATCAGGATGAAGAGTTTACTGATAAAATCTTTCAGAAGGTTATGAGCTGTGAACCTACTCTTAGTTTAGAAGGATACAATGAAGACCATTTTCTAAGTGCATATGGGTTTCTTATTAAGAATCTTGAAGTAGCTAAAGTCTTCATCCGTGGTCATGATGGATACCGCACAAAATGGATCAACAAGTTCTTCCAAGATAACAACAATCTTTGAGGTACAATCTTCCTATTATTATTTTTCTCATCCCTATGTTAAATCTTCCTATTATTATTTTGAGCATGGAAATGGAGGTTGGAGGGTGCCCCAACAACTTTTCCATGAGATTTTCTAGTAGGCTGTTGTGACCTTAGCTATTAAATTATTCTTCCACTTTGCTTCTTCTCACTACTACAGAAATAGCTTATAACGTCACATTTACAGGCATCAGTTGTATACAAGAAACCGACGGCTAAACCCTATAGTGTCGGTTGAATACCCAAATCGACATCTATATGTGAAGAGCGACCTGACACGAGCATCATTTTTAATGTAACGTCAGTTCCTTAATAAGCAACCGATGCCTAAAATTGACCACGAAATCCAAATTTTCCAGTGGAAAAAAAGTAACCTCAAAATTTAACATACGACGTCGGTTATTAATTAATTAACCAACGACCAACGGTCTTTTCGTACGGGACATTTTTATTGTCCGTTGTCTTCAAATAACCGATGCCGATGTGTTTTCCCGCGTTGTCTGCGTGAAAATTTTTACACCCCTGTGGCGTCAGTTTTCTGTTGCAACCGACGACTATGGTCAGAATTCGAGAACATTTTTTTGTCAGAATATGATTATAGATGTCGATTTTTATAGTAGAAATCGATGACTATAATTGAGCATAGGTGTCGGTATTTTCCTGGTAACCGACACCTTTTGTTATTAGCGTCAATGGTTTTTAATAACCGACACTGATGATTAACTTAATAGCACCCGCGCGAGCCAGACTCCTCCCCTTTCTCTGTTTCATTCCTGATTGAGGCTAGGTCTGGCGATTTCATGCTCATCGCCGCTCGTTTCTCCTCTTCTCACCGCCGTGCGCTACTCCTCTGCTCGCCGCTGCTGCCGCCGCTCACTGCTCCTCTCCTCGCCACCGTTCGGTGCTCCTGCTTCTGATCACCCTAGTCGCCCACTCACCATCGCCACCTTCTCCTGGTCGCCCACTCACCGCCGCCGCCCGCTCGCCGCTGCCACCCTCTCTCCTGCTTGCTGCTCCGGCCACCCGCGCGTCGCCGTCGCCCTCTGTCATGCTTGCTGCTCCAGCCACCCTGCTCTTGCTTGCTACTCTGCCCTCTCTCCTTATGATAATACACCCTACTCCTACTTGCTACTCCGCCCTCTCTCCTTTTGATAAGACACCCTGCTCCTGCTCTTGCTTACTAAATTAGGTCAATAAGGCACCACCCACTTTTAAAACTGAAGGATACTTGTTCGCTCGCCAGAATTGAGATCTTCTGCTTAAATTTACGCAAGTAGATCGGAGTACATAGCATATAGATGCCGCTCTTAAACAACATATACTTATCTATTCATTCATTCATCTAATGATTTTGCATTCATCACATTATTTAAATTTAGGGCTTTGTATTTGTTCATCTACTTTTTAAAATTACTTAATCATCTACTAATTTATATTTGTTTATCAAATAAGTTGTACTTTTTTATCTATTGCTTTGTATTTGTTTATCTACTGATTATATTTATTTATCTAATGCTTTGAGTTTACTTATTTAGATGTTGCTATTGTAAATCAACCTAGGATATGAACAAATCTTGTGCTTGCATATATTTGTGCTTCTAATCCTCATATTTGACCTAATTCAATAAATTTTGATGTATGTTGAAATAATATTTAAACTTGTCCATTCTAGCATCCTAATTTGATTTGATTATGTTCTTTGAACCTTGAAACATGTGTTAAAGATACATTGATGTCTCAAACTTAACTCACATGTGGGTCTTCTATTTCTAAAATGATTATGTGACCTAGTATGTATGTTGATATATGAAGCTCTAGTTAAAACTTCAAGATTGACCCCTAATTAATACATTATAACAGAATTGAATCGTGCATTTGTGTTGTTGCAGGTGTTGTTGACTTGCTGTTGATTTGCATATATTTCTTCTTCAGCCTTCAAGTGAGGTATAATATTCTCATTCTCCCAATGTTCCATTAGGATCCATTTTGATTCAAATCTTTGATATATGGAATCATGGTTTATTTACTGATTATTATATACTGACAAGCATGATTAAATGATGTTACACAAAACTTAGGATATGAATGATGAAACTAGGATTGTAGGTATAAGAATGACAGCAAACATGTATTTGTTGGCCTAGAAACCCATCCAAGATTTACTCATTAGGAGTAAATCTTGGATAGTCCCCGGTTTGAGACTGTTCTTGAACACCTAATCTCACTTAGGATGTAAGTGTGTAATGTGTATTGGGTTTTCAAGAAAATTTTGACAGCATTTCCCCATTTGTTCTCTAAGTACATATGTACTTGGAGAACAGCGAAGAAATGCTGTCGAAATTTTCTTGAAAACCCAATACACATTATACACTTACTAGTGAGATTAGGTGTTTAAGAATGGGATAGGTGGTACACATTTATTATATATAAGAATGACAACACATGTATTTGTTGGCCTAGAAACCCATCCAAGATTTACTCATTAGGAGTAAATCTTAGATAGTCCCCAATTTGGGACTGTTCTTGAACACTTAATCTCACTTAGGATGTAAGTGTATAATGTGTATTGGGTTTCAAGAAAATTTCAATAGCATTTCTCCGTTTGTTCTCTAAGTACATGTGTACTTGGAGAACAGCGGGGAAATGCTGTCAAAATTTTCTTGAAAACCCAATACACATTATACACTTACTAGTGAGATTAGGTGTTCAAGAATGGGATAGGTGGTACACATTTATTATATATAAGAATGACAACACATGTATTTGTTGGCCTAGAAACCCGTCCAAAATTTACTCAATAGGAGTAAATTTTGAATAGTCCCCGATTTGGGACTGTTCTTGAACACCTAATCTCACTTAGGATGATTTAACCATTAATTATATATAAGACCTTAAACCCTAAAGTTTTAACCATGCTTAAAATCTAATATGTTAACCCTAGACCCTAATCTTGTTGTAAAATATACTTGTTTTCTCTTTGATCATAGAATGGATAGATCATGGATGTCCATTCACAATCACTGCACCCCAGAGTTTATTTCTGGTCTTGATCCGTTTATTAGATTTTCTGAGGAACATAGGAAACAACCTGGAGATAGGTTCTACTGTCAATGTAGGCCTTGCGGTAACAACTTGAAAGTCAGCACTGGTGACGATGCAACGGGATTGTACAAGGCTATACAGAATGACACTGGCATGGAGAGATTTCAAACCCGAAAACAGTGGATGTCGATAGCAGTGCTTGTGTGGAAGAAGTTATTGCCTCCGATGACGTAGATGTGAACGAACCAGTTCTAGTAGACATCGTTGATGTGATGCTGGATAGTTGTGGGGTAGAGCACACCAAAACTGATCCACCTCCCATGTTTAGAAACATTGTGCATGATGCTGAGATACCGTTATACACAGGTTGTAATAATTTTACGAAGCTTAGCGCGGTGTTGAGATTGTATAAGCTGAAAGCTAACAATAGATGGAGCGATAAAAGCTTCACGTCATTGTTGTCTTTGTTGAAAGAAATGCTTCCTGAAGGAAACGAGCTTCCAATCTCAACATACCAGGTAAAGAAATTGTTGTGCCCAATGGGAATGGAGGCCAAGAAGATACACTCATGCCTGAATGATTGTGTATTATTTCAAAAGGACTATGTGGATTTGAAAGATTGTCCAAAATGTGGTGCGTCACAGTATAAATTGACGACTTCGGGGGAGTCAAAAACTGGTTCTCCTGCCAAGGTGATGTGGTATCTACCTATAATATGACAGTTTCAACGCTTGTTTTCCAATCTGATAGATGCAAAGAATTTGAGGTAGCATTCAGATGTTAAGAAAAATAATGATGAAATCCTACGACATGCTTCTGATTCCCCATAGTGGAAGAAGATTGATCTATTGTACCCTAAATTTAGTGTAGAAGTCATGAATCTAAGACTTGGGCTTTGTACAGATGGGATGAATCCGTATGGGACATTGAGCAGCCAACATAGCACTTGGCCAGTCATGCTTGTTATATACAATCTTCCTCCCTGGCTGTGTATGAAAAATAAGTACGTTATGATGTCGTTGTTGATATCGGGCCCTAAATAAGCTAGAAATGATATCAATGTTTATCTTGAACCTTTGATTGATGACTTAAAGAAACTCTAGGGTGAAGGTGTGATGACCTATGATGCTTCACGAAGAGAGACATTTTGTTTGCATGCTATGTTGTTTTGTACTATTAATGACTTTCCAACATATGGGAATTTGTCTGGATATAGTGTCAAACGAGCTAAAGCGTGTCCTATACGTGAAGAGAACACTGATTCAATAAGACTAAAACATGGCAGCAGGACTGTATATCTTGGTCATCGAAGGTTTCTTCCAAAATTCCATCCGTATCATAGGAAGCGCAAAGCATTCAGTGGATGTAATGAGGAACAGAGTGCACCTAAACCTATACCGGGGGAGGTTGTTTATGAAAGAGTAAAATATTTTGTCAATGAATTTGGTAAGAGATCACAATGTACTATGGCCACACGGAGTGACAAATCTTTATTCAAGAAGAAGTCAATATTTTGGGATCTTCCTTATTGGAGTTCTTTGACAGTCAGACATTGTATCGATGTCATACACGTTGAGAAAAATGTCTGTGATAGCGTCATTGGTACTCTGTTGAATATACCAGGTAAGACTAAAGATGGGATAAAATCCAGACTGGACCTACGTGAAATGGGAATAAGGTCAGAATTAATAGAATTACGTGAAATGGGAAATCGGAGAACATACTTACCTCCTGCTTGTTACACGTTGTCTAGAAAGGAGAAGAAAGCTTTTTGTGAATGCTTGGTAAATGTTAATGTATCACAGGGTTACTCATCCAACATCCGTAGATTGGTATCAATGAAAGATCTGAAGTTGATAGGTCTTAAATCTCATGATTGTCACACTCTAATGCAACAAATATTGCCCGTGGCAATTCAATCTATAGTTCCGAAGCATGTAAGGTTTGCAATCACCAGACTTTGTTTCTTTTTCAACAGTCTGTGAAGCAAAGTTATTGACCCTGATACTCTCGATACTTTATAAAGAGAAGTGATTGTTACCCTATGTCAGCTGGAGATTTATTTCCCTCCTTCGTTCTTTGATATCATGGTACATCTTGTTGTCCACTTGACTAGGGAAGTGAAAATGTTGGGACCAATTTTCTTGCATTAGATGTACCCCTTTGAACGATACATGAGCGTTTTTAAAAGTGATGTTCGAAACCGTTATCGGCCTGAAGAGAGTATTATTGAGGGTTATGTGGTGAGAGAGGCTATGGATTTTTGCAATGAATTTTTGAGTGGCAATGACACTCCTGGTAATGACAAGAATATTGAGGAGCAATTTGGCAAAGGAATTTTGGGATTACGGGTGAAAGTAATCAACCGTGAGCAGTTGGAACAAGGTCACTTGTATATTTTACACAAAATGGACGAAGTGAGTGTTTATATCAAGGAACATACCAATTTCATCAAGAGACAATATCCTCGAGCCAATTCAATGTGGCTTGCTAGATTGCATAACAAGACATTTATTAAGTGGTTTGAAGATAAAGTCTTACATCAACTATCTCAAACACCAGATGATATTACTGAAACTATCAAATGCCTCGCCTTTAAACCAAAATTGAATGTTATGTCTTATGAAGGATATGACATTAATGGATTCACATATTACACAAAGCGCCAAGATGATAAGAGTGTCATCCAAAACAGTGGGGCCACCCTTCAAGCGTCGACTATGTTTTTTGCAAGTGCAAAGGATAAGAGTCCACGTGAAGCTAAAATGTCATATTACAGTGTCATTGAAGACATATGGGAGTTTGACTAAATAGATTTTAGAATTCTGCTCTTCAAATGTAATTGGGTTGATAACACCAAAGGAGTTATAGTGGATGATTTGGGTTTCACTTAAGTGAACTTTGAAAAGACTGGTGAGAAGGGTGAGCTATTCATATTGGCATCATAGGCGAAACAAGTATTTTATATCGATGATCCTGCAAATGATAAATGGTCAGTCGTTCTTCATGGTAAAAGACAGTTCATTGAAGATCCTATATATGAAGAAGAGTACTATGATAAGTATGATGACTCCAGTCCATTCTCAGTTGGGTTGCCAACACCACAAAATATTGAAGCTAATGATGACTTTTATGTGTGCGAAGATCACAATGAAGGATTGTTAATTGATAAACGATCACAATATTAGAGGCTTGCATGCTCATATTTTTTTTATATGTTTCATTTTTCAATGTTTCATTTGTATATGTGAACTATACAATGTTTCATTTTTCAATGTTTCATTATCTTCTAGTTATATCAAATGCTAAATGTTTGATTTTTAATGAATTTTTAGATTGTTGAGCATGGGCATGATGACCATAATGTCCATGATGAGCATGGTGAGGATACCAATGCGCCGCCTCACAATGTAAGTTTTAAAAATATATCATATATTTCTATCTATATGTCCATTTATAGTTATATCCTATAAGTGTGTTTATTTTGTCAAATTTTAGGTTGATGATGCACATGTACCCTCTGAAGCACTTGAGGCACTTGATGAGTAGTACCAAAAATTTGACAAGAGAAGGGGCATCACTATGATGAAGAAGTTAACATCACTAAGGGGCAATGGACCCAAACTGGTTGTGGATTTTGATAATGCTAGAAATACAATTGCAGTGAACCGCAATTCGTTTGTTTCATATCTTGGGTATGCTACTCATAGCCATTGTGGTTGTAAGATAGATTCTTGGCATAAAGTTCCTAAGGGGAAGAAAGACTTAATATGGAAGGATTTATGTGTGAGTTATTATTATTTGCAATTCTATTTTGTAGATTACTAATTTTTTGGATACTAGTTAATAACAATTCTATTTTGCAGAGTATATTTGCGTTGGATGAAAAGTTGCATCATAAATGTGTGATGCAACACTATGGGAGGGTCCTAAAGAACTATAAGACAAATCTCACCTGAGAATACATAAAATATGGTGAGAAGAGGAAGAAGGAAACCATTGAACAGTGGAACTTCCTGGACCCAGAAGAATGGGACGCGTTTGTTGCTTTAAGAAACACTAATGAATTCAAGGTATTAGGTGTTACTCCCTATTTAATTAATATAAATTGTATTCACCTATTAAAGATTAACCTTTAGTGTTACTAACCAAATTAATGTGCATACTAACTAGGCTATCAGTGAGACGCAAAGAGCAAAGCGTGCACTGAATGTGCATGACCACACAATGGGTCCAAAGGGCTATGCAGGCGTTCGCCAAAGACTACAGGATGAGTGTACTGCTCAGTCTACTGCTACTCAGGAGTCCTCTACTATAGGTATCGCACCTCTACCTCGCCATGATGTCTAGATAGCTGGGAGGCAAAACAAGAAGGGAAAAATAAAGAAGCCCGCAACTGCCGAGGCAGATGCAAAAATGGTAAAATACAACTCTTAGAGCAATCGTTCGAATATTGATTATTTGTGGTGTTTACTTACTTACCAATTTCTGTTGATGGTGATTAGCGGGAGCTGCACAAGCTGAGGAAATAAGGCAAGTTCATCCCTGAGGGTACAAGGGATGAATTGAAAGTTGCTTTGGGTACCCCAGAGAATCCTGGATGTGTTAGGGGTGCAAGTGCTGGTGTGGGTATCAAAGTGTTCTTTGGGCCATCCCAGCGTAATTATATCCCAAAAGTGGGAATTTTATAAGAGGTAACCTATTCTTTTTTTAGAATTTCTACTGTAAAAGGGAATTCAATAATCATAAGCTAACATTTCTTTTATCCATGTATAGGTAGATAAGATAGTTGATAGGAGAGTCGATGAAGTAGTTGATAAGAGAGTCAAGGAAGTAGTTGATAAGACACTCCATGAAGCAATGAGCAAGTGGTAGGCATCACTGACTGCCACTCAGACAATACCTATGGCGTCCCGTTCTACTCCTACTATAGAAGTTGGGAGGAATCCTGTAGACCCACCACCTAGCACATCCGCTGTAAGTATTTTTATGACATAGTATCTAGTCTTTTTAAGATGATATGTTTTTAAGATGATATGTATATATGTATATAACATTCTTTACGTAAATTTGTAGGGGTTGAAGCCATGCCGTCTAAAAGTAACGAATACGTTGTTGCAGAGGCGTCGACTTACCCATCTCTTCCAGGGGAAATGTTTCATGGGTCTCCATTACCAGATGGTTGGGTTCGTGTGAGCCCGTTGCATATATTCCCCAATTGGATAGATATTCTATTGCTATATTTCCACCCAGATTGTAAAACGCTTGGTGAGGCAGAAGGCATAGTGATATTGTGGCCCAAAGCGGATGTCGTCTATACTGAAATTGTATGATAAATTTACATTACGTTAACTTGTTAGTGTGTATATATGAGGTCAATTGATCTGAAATTATATATACATGTTAAAACGAAGACACCCAGAGCATCTAGGCCTCCACCTCGACCTCCTACATTACCAAGTTGGGTTCTACAGGACCTACCTGCCCCGTTAGGTCCTAATTGTAGGGGTATGTCAGTATGGTTAGGCAAACATGATATAAATTGCCCTATAAATGTTTATATAGATGCGGATGCTGCAGGTCAATCATACGAAAACAAACTGTTTATACAAGATATTTTGAAGTTGTTTCGCTATGATTGGCTGAATACATCTGTGATAGAGCTATGGATAAGGTGAGATCTTGTTTATACATCCATATACCTTGTGTAGGATCCGGTGATCTAGTTTCTTATATATTAATGCATACGTAATACATGTTTTGTAGCTACTTAGACAAGATATATGCATATTTTTCATTTGAACATGTAGGATTTTTAATTCCATCTTTGATTAGTCTAGTAGCTAAAGACCCTTTGTCAGTTCAACAATACTGTTGTGATGCTTTTACAAATTTTGGTCGAAATAAGAAGACGGTGATAATAGCTCCATTCAATGTGGAGTAAGTTTACTTTGCTTATAATTTAGACTTAAGAAAATTACATTTTTATTGTGGATTTCGAGTTATTAATTTTTAACATTTTTACCTCTAGGGCTACGCATTGGGAGTTACTAGTTATTGTCCCCGGGACGTTCACTGTCTATTATCTAGATCCTAAGGGGACTAAATTGAATCCAAAATATGGACATGCAATGAAAATGACATTATTCCAGTGAGAAATATTTTATTTTTATATCCGTTAACATATGTTATTACATTACTATTTAATTATGCAATTTACTATGTTACATTAATATGTAGGGGTTTACATGAGTTCAAAAAGACTGGTGGAAAGGTCCACAGGAAAAAAACCAGCCAATAATTTGGGAGAATGTGGAAGTAAGTTCTCGACTCCAATGTATATATTATTTATGTGAACTGTGCTTAGTTGTATTTTTTAATATTTTGTATGTTTCAATTTCTAGTGTGCTACACAAGACAACGGTTGAGTATGTGCATACTATGTGATGCGATTTATGCACATGATTATCAAATATACTACAGTGGACATCGATACCATACATGAAGTATTATATATAGTCTCATTAGATAATATGAAATATATCAATCTTATTTATATATTATTAATTATATATATACATCATTCTATTATACATCATTCTCTTTGCAGGTGTTTAAAATTGACCCCACTACAGGTAAGGCCTTATCAGATGTACATGCTTCCTATACGATGGAAGAATTAAATGATGTAAGAGAAGAATGGACAAAAGCCATACAAGTAGTGGGGGTTTTAAAATATATTTGGGATGTTGATAGCGATAATGACTAAAGAATGATATTTTGTAAATGAATTTTTCTGAATGGTCATGTGTGTGAATGTTTCTACATGTCTGAATATTTCTACATGTGTCTGAATATTTATACATATGTGAATGTGAAAATGAATGAAACTGCAGGTTACTACATGAATGTTTCTACATGTGTCTAAATGTTTCTACATGTGTGAATGTGAAAATGAAAGGAACTATAGGTTGCTACATGAATTTTCTACATATGTCTGAATGTTTCTACATGTGTGAATGTGAAAATGAAAGGAACTGTAGGTTACTACATGAATATTTCTACATGTGTCTGAATGTTTCTACATGTGTGAAAATTGAATGGAACTGCAGGTTGCTAAATGTGTGAAAATGAATCTTGTTAAATTTGCAGGTTTGTGGCCTGTTGTTGGCTGATATCAATGGATGTCGTAAACCTACATCCTATGACCAGCCACAGTAGGCCTGCAAACTGATAAGAAAAAAAATCAAAACATAAGCGTCAGTTATTAGTCGAAAACTAACAACAAAGACTTACATCGTCGGTTAATAGAAAAAAAACACCGTCTAATGTGGCCAGACAACACGACCATGCTGGCCAGCACGACCGTGGCGGTAGGTGATATGACGTCGGTTATTACTAAGAAATCGACACCGATGGTGTCCTAGATGGCGCCCTTTTGTGGCACGAAGGGTTTGGGCATCAGTTTCCCTACTAATAACCGACGTCTATCGTGCCCCTGCCGACGTCCTTTTTGTGGCGTGAAGGGTTCTGGCATCAGTTTCCCCACTAATAACTGACGCCTATAGTGCCCATGCTGGCGCGTTTTGGGTGGCATGAAGGGTTTTGGCATCAGTTTTCAAACCGACGCCTAAGGGTTCACCTTTTAGTGTCGCCCACATATGTGTCGCTTTTTAACCGTCGCCAAATACCTTAAGTAATCGACACCAAAGGTCGGTTATGTAGTAGTGTCTCTCAAACTGTCTTTTTTGTTCCGTCCACTTGCCGACTGACTAATGAAGCAAAAACTAAGAAACAAGTGTATGATTCTAGTGAAATTTGGCTGAAGTTAGGTTTGTTTTTACCTTAGCAAGTGGTAAAACTATAATGGCTGTGTGAAAGGACATTTCTGAGAATTATGCATTTTAACAGTAGATGTG
The DNA here is from genome assembly GCA_963693085.1 of Alisma plantago-aquatica. Taxonomy (NCBI): domain Eukaryota; kingdom Viridiplantae; phylum Streptophyta; class Magnoliopsida; order Alismatales; family Alismataceae; genus Alisma; species Alisma plantago-aquatica. The sequence continues at coordinate 244,254,560 of OY856413.1, read as the reverse complement.
TCCGATTTTGGTTGACTAATGCAGATTTAGGTGGCTGTTTCTATTTCTGTTTATAAGTATTTGTTCATGGTTAGTCCGTTTACTACATTTTAGTATTGCATGTTTGTTTGTTTTGTTCGTCTCTTGTTCATGTTCTATTCATCATTTTTGTACTGCAGGATGAGGTCATCTAGACCCCCCACTAATAAGCCTCAATAGGTAATACAGCTGCTAATTGTTGTGGGTAGATGTCTCATTTCTATAAGCCTCAATATGGCTGGTAATTGTTGTGCTGCAAATGACCCCCCACTAAACTAATGGTATCTAGCATCAACTCTAAGAAGAGCATAGAGGTGTAGCTATGTTTATGTGGTGATGTCTCTAATGGTATCTAGAAGCCAACACGCACCAAAATTAAGGTTCTATTTCTGTTTATAATTATTTGTTCATGGTTGGCCCGGTTACTACATTTTAGTGCTGCATGTTTGTTTGTTTGTTTGTTTTGTTAGTCTCTTGTTCATGTTTTATTCATCATTTAACGTATGAAATATCTTATCTACTTTGTTTGTACTGCAGACCCACCAGGTGCCTAATTGCAGATTCATTATTCTGCAAAGTGAAGCGCATGTCATTCTTCTCTGTGAAGAGAGAGACAATGAAGTCTTTTACTTTGGTTGGGGATTTTTATGGAATTAGAGATTGTACCGACATGACTAGAATGAGATTTTATTTTAAATTTAGTTGATCTACCACTGTTAACTATCTTAGGACAGGATGATTTGTGATCTTGAATGTGTCGTTTATGGTTGTTACCATCTAGGCATTGGGTTGTATTAAAATATTTGGATTTGTGATCTATGATGTTAACATTCACCACTCAAGTTTATGGTTGTTTGTGTCGTTGCATTTATAAAAAATTTGGATTTATGTTTGAGTGGTCCAAATCTTGAATGGTGATTGGATTTTGAATTATATGTATATTTGATGTAAAATAAGATGGAATCTAGGCATTGGGTTGCATTGCAAAATATTTAGATATGTAATTGAATGGTTGAAATCTTGAATGGTAATCGAAATTTGAATTTTTGTGTGTATTTGATCAAAACAAATAGTATTCAGACATTAGATGGGATTTGATTGGATTTTGAAAAATTATTTGCCCTCAAGTTTATTTGTAATTCATACAAAATCCTTAAAACTTTTGGTAGGCGTTTGATTTGTATTGGTATTAAAAATAATAATCTATAAATTGGGATTGGAACCTGATTTTGGATATTATAATTATGAGTTATAATAAATTTTGGATTTAGAAATTCTGGGTTCGGCATGGTTTTGTAATTATGTATTCAAAATAGCTTGCAAATATGCAATTTTAAAAGTTAGAATCAAAAGTATATATCCTTTATTGAAATCCAACAAACAAATATAACATTTTATAATATGGGATTTACTAAATCCAAAAATCCAAACATAAAACATTAATGTGTGGGATTCCTATAATCCCAGATTATGTTAATCATGTATTTCGATAATCCCAGATTATTGAAAATCCAGCGGAATTCAGTAGACCAAACATGCCCTAACCGTGCCGCTGTCCTGGACGTCGTCATGGACATGTTTTCCACCAGGTTCACTCTTGTCTACTTTGCATCATCAACGCTATACTCGGCACAACTGCCACCAATGTGCTTGTCGTTTGCTTATATATAGGAACTGGAGGTCGTCGGGTAGGAGTGCCTGCTCCTCCACGGTTGTAAGTTCCTGATGGCCCTTTTTAGGATGATTGTTGCATGCAATTACTGGATAACCAATCGACACATGTGTCTAGGGCGGCCTCACTATGCGGTAGGATGATCACATGGTTGGAACGAGCTCACTGCCGCTTCCGCGTGACTCTAGTCGGGAGGACAACTCTGATGTGTAGAGAGGAGGGAGAAGCGGAGAGAGTAGAGAAAAGGATTGCACATGGTAATAGAGAGGGTGGTAACACATAAATAGAGGCAGGAAGAGAGAGTGATGGGTGAGAGAAGGTATAAGTGGGGTGGGGTCACTGAATTCACGGCTGTTGGTAGTATGGGTTAGTCGTGAGTTTTTTTCTAAGATGTAAGATCTAATTGTGAAAAAGTAATTGTACTGGAGCAGGAATACAACCCCCCTCTCTCTATATATATACACACATATATACATACATACATACACACACACACACACACACACATATATATATATATATATATATATTAGAATTTCAAAAAATATATTGCATCATGAAAAACTACTTGAGTGTATTCGGCTCCGGATACACTCGAGTGTATTCTAGCCAGACTATATATATATATATATATATATATATATATATATATATATATATATATATATATATATATATATATATATATATATATATATATATATATATATATATATATATATATATATATATATATATATATATATAGAGAGAGAGAGAGAGAGAGAGAGAGAGAGAGAGAGAGAGAGAGAGAAGAGAGAGAGAGAGAGTCTGGCTAGAATACACTCGAGTGTATCCGGAGCCGAATACACTCAAGTAGTTTTTCATGATGCAATATTTTTTTTTGAAAATCTAATCCATTGATCTTATTAAACATCTCGTGAACAACTCGTACGCAAAATTTGAGCACATTTGGATATGTATAGCTCATGTTATGAAGACTGCAAAAATTATGCATTTCAAATTAGTTTCACGTGTCGATTTTGTTGCTCTTGGATGAGTGACTTACACTCATCCAAATGGGCTCAAAATTTGTATGTAGCCTAGTTATAGTATGACGGTGAAGATCAACGGTTTATATTTTGCAAACAATAGTCATAATATGAAAACACACTTGAGTGTATTCGTGCGATCTGTACACTCGAGTGTATTTATATATATATATATACATACATATATATATATATATATACACACACAAATATATACATATATACACATATATACGTATATTGCTATCCTTGACGGAGCTGGACTGGTCGAGCACCTACCACGACGTAGTTCATACTATGCTAGTCATGGTCTGTTGGCCGCACACATTGCTCAGATTGAGAGAGGAGGGAGAGAGAAGTACATGGACATTTGAGAGATGGAGAGAGTACATGAGGACAGAAGTGCTCCAGCGAGAAACAATACATGTCTGCGCCTCTGCGGTTGTCGTCATCCTCCATGGATACTAACCCTGCCGCTGTCCTGGGCGTCGTCATGGACATGTTTTCCACCGGGTTCACTCTTGTCTACTTTGCATCATCAGTGCTATACTCGGCTCAACTGCCACCAACGTGCTTGCCGTTTGCTTATATATAGGAACTGGAGGTCGTCGGGTAGGAGTGCCTGCTCCTCCACGGTTGTAAGTTCCTGATGGCCCATTTAGGATGATTGTTGCATGCAGTGATTGGATAACCAATCGACACATGTGTATAGGGCGGCCTCACTACGCGGCAGGCTGATCGCATGGGTTGGAACGAGCTCACTGCCGCTTCCGCGTGACTCTAGTCGGGAGGACAACTCTGATGTGTAGAGAGGAGGGAGAAGCGGAGAGAGTAGAGAAAAGGATTGCACATGGTAATAGAGAGGGTGATAACATAGAAATAGAGGTAGGGAGAGAGAGTGATGGGTGAGAGCAGGTATGCGTGGGGTGGGGTCACTGAATTCACGGCTATCGGTAGTATGGGTTACTCGTGAGTTTTTTCCTAAGATGTGAGATCTGATTGTGAAAAAGTAATTGTATTGGAGCAGGAATACAATATTCTAGCCCCCCTTTTCTCTCTCTCTCTCTCTCTGTATATATATATATATATATATATATATATATATATATATATATATATATGGCCCATCTTTATTGCCCGCATGGGTAGCTACCCGCCCACCCTTCTGATCACTTTTTTTCAAATTTTTTTTCCGCAATTGTAGAGGACTATTTTGTCTAGCTCTCTAAATTTTTTTTGCCAAAAATAATATCATTTGCCCCTCCAAAATCAAAAAACCCGTCCTTATATATATCTGCTGTATATTTTGTACAAAGTTACTTTTTTGGTCAGCAGAGTTACTTTTTTGATACCATAGTTACTTTTTTTACAGCAGAGTTACTTTCTTAGCCAGGAGAGTTACTTTTTTGGCTGTCGGGTAGCAAAAATCCAGGCTACCCACGCGGGCAATGAATGTCAGCTTGAGATTTATTTCCCTCCTTCGTTCTTTGATATCATGGTACATCTTGTTGTCCACTTGACTAGGGAAGTGAAAATGTTGGGACCAATTTTCTTGCATTAGATGTACCCCTTTGAACGATACATGAGCATTTTTAAAAGTGATGTTCGAAACCGTTATCGGCCTGAAGAGAGTATTATTGAGGGTTATGTGGTGAGAGAGGTTATGGATTTTTGCAATGAATTTTTGAGTGGCAATGACACTCCTGGTAATGACAAGAATATTGAGGAGAAATTTGGCAAAGGAATTTTGGGATTACGGGTGAAAGTAATCAACCGTGAGCAGTTGGAACAAGGTCACTTGTATATTTTACACAAAATGGACGAAGTGAGTGTTTATATCAAGGAACATACCAATTTCATCAAGAGACAATATCCTCGAGCCAATTCAATGTGGCTTGCTAGATTGCATAACAAGACATTTATTAAGTGGTTTGAAGATAAAGTCTTACATCAACTATCTCAAACACCAGATGATATTACTGAAACTATCAAATGCCTCGCCTTTAAACCAAAATTGAATGTTATGTCTTATGAAGGATATGACATTAATGGATTCACATATTACACAAAGCGCCAAGATGATAAGAGTGTCATCCAAAACAGTGGGGCCACCCTTCAAGCGTCGACTATGTTTTTTGCAAGTGCAAAGGATAAGAGTCCACGTGAAGCTAAAATGTCATATTACAGTGTCATTGAAGACATATGGGAGTTTGACTAAATAGATTTTAGAATTCTGCTCTTCAAATGTAATTGGGTTGATAACACCAAAGGAGTTATAGTGGATGATTTGGGTTTCACTTTAGTGAACTTTGAAAAGACTGGTGAGAAGGGTGAGCTATTCATATTGGCATCATAGGCGAAACAAGTATTTTATATCGATGATCCTACAAATGATAAATGGTTGGTCGTTCTTCATGGTAAAAGACAGTTCATTGAAGATCCTATATATGAAGAAGAGTACTATGATAAGTATGATGACTCCAGTCCATTCTCAGTTGGGTTGCCAACACCACAAAATATTAAAGCTAATGATGACTTTTATGTGCGCGAAGATCACAATGAAGGATTGTTAATTGATAAACGATCACAATATTAGAGGCTTTCATGCTCATATTTTTTTTATATGTTTCATTTTTCAATGTTTCATTTGTATATGTGAACTATACAATGTTTCATTTTTCAATGTTTCATTATCTTCTAGTTATGTCAAATGCTAAATGTTTGATTTTTAATGAATTTTTAGATTGTTGAGCATGGGCATGATGACCATAATGTCCATGATGAGCATGGTGAGGATACCAATGCGCCGCCTCACAATGTAAGTTTTAAAAATATATCATATATTTCTATCTATATGTCCATTTATAGTTATATCCTATAAGTGTGTTTATTTTGTCAAATTTTAGGTTGATGATGCACATGTACCCTCTGAAGCACTTGAGGCACTTGATGAGTAGTACCAAAAAGTTGACAAGAGAAGGGGCATCACTATGATGAAGAAGTTAACATCACTAAGGGGCAATGGACCCAAACTGGTTGTGGATTTTGATAATGCTAGAAATACAATTGCAATGAACCGCAATTCGTTTGTTTCATATCTTGGGTATGCTACTCATAGCCATTGTGGTTGTAAGATAGATTCTTGGCATAAAGTTCCTAAGGGGAAGAAAGACTTAATATGGAAGGATTTATGTGTGAGTTATTATTATTTGCAATTCTATTTTGTAGATTACTAATTTTTTGGATACTAGTTAATAGAAATTCTATTTTGCAGAGTATATTTGCGTTGGATGAAAAGTTGCATCATAAATGTGTGATGCAACACTATGGGAGGGTCCTAAAGAACTATAAGACAAATCTCACCTGAGAATACATAAAATATGGTGAGAAGAGGAAGAAGGAAACCATTGAACAGTGGAACTTCCTGGACCCAGAAGAATGGGACGCGTTTGTTGCTTTAAGAAACACTAATGAATTCAAGGTATTAGGTGTTACTCCCTATTTAATTAATATAAATTGTATTCACCTATTAAAGATTAACCTTTAGTGTTACTAACCAAATTAATGTGCATACTAACTAGGCTATCAGTGAGGCGCAAAGAGCAAGGCGTGCACTTAATGTGCATGACCACACAATGGGTCCAAAGGGCTATGCAGGCGTTCGCCAAAGACTACAGGCTGAGTGTATTGCTCAGTCTACTGCTACTCAGGAGTCCTCTACTATAGGTATCACACCTCTACCTCGCCATGATGTCTAGATAGCTGGGAGGCAAAACAAGAAGGGAAAAATAAAGAAGCCCGCAACTGCCGAGGCAGATACAAAAATGGTAAAATACAACTCTTAGAGCAATCGTTCGAATATTGATTATTTGTGGTGTTTACTTACTTACCAATTTCTATTGATGGTGATTAGCGGGAGCTGCACAAGCTGAGGAAACAAGGCAAGTTCATCCCTGAGGGTACAAGGGATGAATTGAAAGTTGCTTTGGGTACCCCAGAGAATCCTGGATGTGTTAGGGGTGCAAGCGCTGGTGTGGGCATCAAAGTGTTCTTTGGGCCATCCCAGCGTAATTATATCCCAAAAGCGGGAATTTTATAAGAGGTAACCTATTCTTTTTTTAGAATTGCTACTGTAAAAGGGAATTCAATAATCATAAGCTAACATTTCTTTTATCCATGTATAGGTAGATAAGATAGTTGATAGGAGAGTCGATGAAGTAGTTGATAAGAGAGTCAAGGAAGTAGTTGATAAGACACTCCATGAAGCAATGAGCAAGTGGTAGGCATCACTGACTGCCACTCAGACAATACCTATGGCGTCCCGTTCTACTCCTACTATAGAAGTTGGGAGGAATCCTGTAGACCCACCACCTAGTACATCCGCTGTAAGTATTTTTATGACATAGTATCTAGTCTTTTTAAGATGATATGTTTTCAAGATGATATGTATATATGTATATAACATTCTTTACGTAAATTTGTAGGGGTTGAAGCCATGCCGTCTAAAAGTAACGAATACATTGTTGCAGAGGCGTCGACTTACCCATCTCTTCCAGGGGAAATGTTTCATGGGTCTCCATTACCAGATGGTTGGGTTCGTGTGAGCCCGTTGCATATATTCCCCAATTGGATAGATATTCTATTGCTATATTCCCACCCAGATTGTAAAACGCTTGGTGAGGCAGAAGGCATAGTGATATTGTGGCCCAAAGCGGATGTCGTCTATACTGAAATTTTATGATAAATTTACATTACGTTAACTTGTTAGTGTGTATATATGAGGTCAATTGATCTGAAATTATATATACATGTTAAAACGAAGATACCCAGAGCATCTAGGCCTCCACCTCGACCTCCTACATTACCAAGTTGGGTTCTACAGGACCTACCTGCCCCGTTAGGTCCTAATTGTAGGGGTATGTCAGTATGGTTAGGCAAACATGATATAAATTGCCCTATAAATGTTTATATAGATGCGGATGCTGCAGGTCAATCATACGAAAATAAACTGTTTATACAAGATATTTTGAAGTTGTTTCGCTATGTTTGGCTGAATACATCTGTGATAGAGCTATGGATAAGGTGAGATCTTGTTTATACATCCATATACCTTGTGTAGGATCCGGTGATCTAGTTTCTTATATATTAATGCATACGTAATACATGTTTTGTAGCTACTTAGACAAGATATATGCATATTTTTCATTTGAACATGTAGGATTTTTAATTCCATCTTTGATTAGTCTAGTAGCTAAAGACCCTTTGTCAGTTCAACAATACTGTTGTGATGCTTTTACAAATTTTGGTCGAAATAAGAAGACGGTGATAATAGCTCCATTCAATGTGGAGTAAGTTTACTTTGCTTATAATTTGGACTTAAGAAAATTACATTTTTATTGTGGATTTCGAGTTATTAATTTTTAACATTTTTACCTCTAGGGCTACGCATTGGGAGTTACTAGTTATTGTCCCCAGGACGTTCACTGTCTATTATCTAGATCCTAAGGGGACTAAATTGAATCCAAAATATGGACATGCAATGAAAATGACATTATTCCAGTGAGAAATATTTTATTTTTATATCCGTTAACATATGTTATTATATTACTATTTAATTATGCAATTTACTGTGTTACATTAATATGTAGGGGTTTACATGAGTTCAAAAAGACTGGTGGAAAGGTCCACAGGAAAAAAACCAGCCAATAATTTGGGAGAACATGGAAGTAAGTTCTCGACTCCAATGTATATATTATTTATGTGAACTGTGCTTAGTTGTATTTTTTTAATATTTTTTATGTTTCAATTTCTAGTGTGCTACACAAGACAACAGTTGAGTATGTGCATACTATGTGATGTGATTTATGCACATGATTATCAAATATACTACAGTGGACATCGATACCATACATGAAGTATTATATATAGTCTCATTAGATAATATGAAATATATCAATCTTATTTATATATTATTAATTATATATATACATCATTCTATTATACATCATTCTCTTTGCAGGTGTTTAAAACTGACCCCACTACAGGTAAGGCCTTATCAGATGTACATGCTTCCTATACGATGAAAGAATTAAATGATGTAAGAGAAGAATGGACAAAAGCCATACAAGTAGTGGGGGTTTTAAAATATATTTGGGATGTTGATAGCGATAATGACTAAAGAATGATATTTTGTAAATGAATTTTTCTGAATGGTCATGTGTGTGAATGTTTCTACATGTCTGAATATTTCTACATGTGTCTGAATATTTATACATATGTGAATGTGAAAATGAATGAAACTGCAGGTTACTACATGAATGTTTCTACATGTGTCTAAATGTTTCTACATGTGTGAATGTGAAAATGAAAGGAACTACAGGTTGCTACATGAATTTTCTACATATGTCTGAATGTTTCTACATGTGTGAATGTGAAAATGAAAGGAGCTGCAGGTTACTACATGAATATTTCTACATGTGTCTGAATGTTTCTACATGTGTGAAAATTGAATGGAACTGCAGGTTGCTAAATGTGTGAAAATGAATCTTGTTAAATTTGCAGGTTTGTGGCCTGTTGTTGGCTGATATCAATGGATGTCGTAAACCTACATCCTACGACCAGCCACAGTAGGCCTGCAAACTGATAAGAAAAAAAATCAAAACATAAGCGTCAGTTATTAGTCGAAAACTGACAACAAAGACTTACATCGTCGGTTAATAGGAAAAAACACCGTCTAATGTGGCCAGACAATACGACCATGCTGGCCAGCACGGCTGTGGCGGTAGGTGATATGACGTCGATTATTACTAAGAAATCGACGCCGATGGTGTCCTAGATGGCGCCCTTTTGTGGCGCGAAGGGTTTGGGCGTCGGTTTCCCTACTAATAACCGACGTCTATCGTGCCCCTGCCGACGTCCTTTTTGTGGCGTGAAGGGTTCTGGCATCAGTTTCCCCACTAATAACTGACGCCTATAGTGCCCATGCTGGCGCGTTTTGGGTGGCATGAAGGGTTTTGGCATCAGTTTTCAAACCGACGCCTAAGGGTTCACCTTTTAGTGTCGCCCACATATGTGTCGCTTTTTAACCGTCGCCAAATACCTTAAGTAATCGACACCAAAGGTCGGTTATGTAGTAGTGTCTCTCAAATTGTCTTTTTTGTTCCGTCCACTTGCCGACTGACTAATGAAGCAAAAACTAAGAAACAAGTGTATGATTCTAGTGAAATTTGGCTGAAGTTAGGTTTGTTTTTACCTTAGCAAGTGGTAAAACTATAATGGCTGTGTGAAAGGACATTTTTGAGAATTATGCATTTTAACAGTAGATGTGTCCGATTTTGGTTGACTAATGCATATTTAGGTGGCTGTTTCTATTTCTGTTTATAAGTATTTGTTCATGGTTAGTCCGTTTACTACATTTTAGTATTGCATGTTTGTTTGTTTTGTTCGTCTCTTGTTCATGTTCTATTCATCATTTTTGTACTGCAGGATGAGGTCATCTAGACCCCCCACTAATAAGCCTCAATAGGTAATACAGCTGCTAATTGTTGTGGGTAGATGTCTCATTTCTATAAGCCTCAATATGGCTGGTAATTGTTGTGCTGCAAATGACCCCCCACTAAACTAATGGTATCTAGCATCAACTCTAAGAAGAGCATAGAGGTGTAGCTATGTTTATGTGGTGATGTCTCTAATGGTATCTAGAAGCCAACACGCACCAGAATTAAGGTTCTATTTCTGTTTATAATTATTTGTTCATGGTTGGCCCGGTTACTACATTTTAGTGCTGCATGTTTGTTTGTTTGTTTTGTTAGTCTCTTGTTCATGTTTTATTCATCATTTAACGTATGAAATATCTTATCTACTTTGTTTGTACTGCAGACCCACCAGGTGCCTAATTGCAGATTCATTATTATGCAAAGTGAAGCGCATGTCATTCTTCTCTGTGAAGAGAGAGACAATGAAGTCTTTTACTTTGGTTGGGGATTTTTATGGAATTAGAGATTGTACCGACATGACTAGAATGAGATTTTATTTTAAATTTAGTTGATCTACCACTGTTAACTATCTTAGGACAGGATGATTTGTGATCTTGAATGTGTCGTTTATGGTTGTTACCATCTAGGCATTGGGTTGTATTAAAATATTTGGATTTGTGATCTATGATGTTAACATTCACCACTCAAGTTTATGGTTGTTTGTGTCGTTGCATTTATAAAAAATTTGGATTTATGTTCGAGTGGTCCAAATCTTGAATGGTGATTGGATTTTGAATTTTATGTATATTTGATGTAAAATAAGATGGAATCTAGGCATTGGGTTGCATTGCAAAATATTTAGATATGTAATTGAATGGTTGAAATCTTGAATGGTAATCGAAATTTGAATTTTTGTGTGTATTTGATCAAAACAAATAGTATTCAGACATTAGATGGGATTTGATTGGATTTTGAAAAATTATTTGCCCTCAAGTTTATTTGTAATTCATACAAAATCCTTAAAACTTTTGGTAGGCGTTTGATTTGTATTGGTATTAAAAATAATACTCTATAAATTGGGATTGGAACCTGATTTTGGATATTATAATTATGAGTTATAATAAATTTTGGATTTAGAAATTCTGGGTTCGGGATGGTTTTGTAATTATGTATTCAAAATAGCTTGCAAATATGCAATTTTAAAAGTTAGTATATATCCTTTATTGAAATCCAACAAACAAATATAACATTTTATAATCTGGGATTTACTAAATCCAAAAAGCCAAACATAAAACATTAATGTGTGGGATTCCTATAATCTCAGATTATGTTAATCATGTATTTCGATAATCCCAAATTATTGAAAATCCAGCGGAATTCAGTAAACCAAACATGCCCTAACCGTGCCGCTGTCCTGGACGTCGTCATGGACATGTTTTCCACCAGGTTCACTCTTGTCTACTTTGCATCATCAATGCTATACTCGGCTCAACTGCCACCAATGTGCTTGTCGTTTGCTTATATATAGGAACTGGAGGTCGTCGGGTAGGAGTGCCTGCTCCTCCACGGTTGTAAGTTCCTGATGGCCCTTTTTAGGATGATTGTTGCATGCAATTACTGGATAACCAATCGACACATGTGTCTAGGGCGGCCTCACTATGCGGTAGGATGATCGCATGGGTTGGAACGAGCTCACTGCCGCTTCCGCGTGACTCTAGTCGGGAGGACAACTCTGATGTGTAGAGAGGAGGGAGAAGCGGAGAGAGTAGAGAAAAGGATTGCACATGGTAATAGAGAGGGTGGTAACACATAAATAGAGGCAGGAAGAGAGAGTGATGGGTGAGAGAAGGTATAAGTGGGGTGGGGTCACTGAATTCATGGCTGTTGGTAGTATGGGTTAGTCGTGAGTTTTTTTTCTAAGATGTAAGATCTAATTGTGAAAAAGTAATTGTACTGGAGCAGGAATACAACCCCCCCTCTCTCTATATATATACACACATATATACATACATACATACATACATACATACATACACACACACACACACACACACACACATATATATATATATATATTAGAATTTCAAAAAAAATATTGCATCATGAAAAACTACTTGAGTGTATTCGGCTCGGGATACACTCGAGTGTATTCTAGCCAGACTATATATATAATATATATATATATATATATATATATATATATATATAGAGAGAGAGAGAGTCTGGCTAGAATACACTCGAGTGTATCCGGAGCCGAATACACTCAAGTAGTTTTTCATGATGCAATATTTTTTTTTGAAAATCTAATCCATTGATCTTATTAAACATCTCGTGAACAACTCGTACGCAAAATTTGAGCACATTTGGATATGTATAGCTCATGTTATGAAGACCGCAAAAATTATGCATTTCAAATTAGTTTCACGCCTCGATTTTGTTTCCCTTGGATGAGTGACTTACACTCATCCAAATGGGCTCAAAATTTGTATGTAGCCTAGTTATAGTATGACGGTGAAGATCAACGGTTTACATTTTTCAAACAATAGTCATAATATGAAAACACACTTGAGTGTATTCGTGCGATCCGTACACTCGAGTGTATTTATATATATATATATATATATATATATATACATACATATATATATATATATATATATATATATATATATATATATATATATATATACACAAATATATACATATATACACATATACGTATATTGCTATCCTTGACGGAGCTGGACTGGTCGAGCACCTACCACGACGTAGTTCATACTATGCTAGTCATGGTCTGTTGGTCGCACACATTGCTCAGATTGAGAGAGGAGGGAGAGAGAAGTACATGGACATTTGAGAGATGGAGAGAGTACATGAGGACAGAAGTGCTCCAGCGAGAAACAATACATGTCTGCGCCTCTGCGGTTGTCGTCATCCTCCATGGATACTAACCCTGCCGCTGTCCTGGACGTCGTCATGGACATGTTTTCCATCGGGTTCACTCTTGTCTACTTTGCATCATCAGTGCTATACTCGGCTCAACTGCCACCAACGTGCTTGCCGTTTGCTTATATATAGGAACTGGAGGTCGTCGGGTAGGAGTGCCTGCTCCTCCACGGTTGTAAGTTCCTGATGGCCCGTTTAGGATGATTGTTGCATGCAGTGATTGGATAACCAATTGACACATGTGTATAGGGCGGCCTCACTACGCGGCAGGCTGATCGCATGGGTAGGAACGAGCTCATTGCCGCTTTCGCGTGACTCTAGTCGGGAGGACAACTCTGATGTGTAGAGAGGAGGGAGAAGCGGAGAGAGTAGAGAAAAGGATTGCACATGGTAATAGAGAGGGTGGTAACACAGAAATAGAGGTAGGAAGAGAGAGTGATGGGTGAGAGCAGGTATGCGTGGGGTGGGGTCACTGAATTCACGGCTATCGGTAGTATGGGTTACTCGTGAGTTTTTTCCTAAGATGTGAGATCTGATTGTGAAAAAGTAATTGTATTGGAGCAGGAATACAATATTCTAGCCCCCCTTCTCTCTCTCTCTCTCTGTATATATATATATATATATATATATATATATATATATATATATATATATATATATATGGCCCATCTTTATTGCCCGCATGGGTAGCTACCCGCCCACCCTTCCGATCACTTTTTTTCAAAAATTTTTCCCGCAATTGTAGAGGACTATTTTGTCTAGCTCTCTAAAAAATTTTAGCCAAAAATAATATCATTTGCCCCTCCAAAATAAAAAAACCCGTCCTTATATATATCTGCTGTATATTTTGTACAAAGTTACTTTTTTGGTCAGCAGAGTTACTTTTTTGATACCATAGTTACTTTTTTTACAGCAAAGTTATTTTCTTAGCCAGGAGAGTTACTTTTTTGGCTGTCGGGTAGCAAAAATCCAGGCTACCCACGCGGGCAATGAATGAACGCCTATATATATATATATATATATATATATATATATATATATATACTCAAGTGTATTCGGAGAAGAATACAATCAAGTAGTTTTTCATGATGCAATATTTTTTTCAAAAATTTAATCCATTGATCTTCTTAATCGTCTTGTGAATAACTCATATAAAAAATTTGAGCACATTTAGATATTTATAGGTCATGTTATAAAGATCGTAAAAATTATGCATTTCAAATTAGTTTTGTACATCGATTTTGTTACCCTCGGATGAGTGACTTACACTCATCCAAATGGGCTCAAAATTTGTATGTAGCCGAATTATATTATGACAATGAAGATCAATTGTTTAAATCTTACAAAAAATAGTATTGATATGCAAACACACTTGAGTGTATCCGTGTGATCTGTACACTTGAGAGTATTCTAGCCTGACACACATACTCTCTCTCTCTCTATATATATATATATATATAATTGGATTTAGTGTGAACCAAAAGAGGATATGCATATATTAGCGGTTGAACTACATGCCATGGTGAATGAGATGGGACACAATTAGGAAGAAGAGTTTTCTGATAAAATCTTTCAGAAGGTTATGAGATGTGAACCTACTCTTAGTTCGAAAGGATACAATGAAGACCATTTTCTGAGTGCATATGGGTTTCTTATTAAGAGTCTTGAAGCAGCTAAAGTCTGTTGGTATATGTATGCCTGTAGAGCCATCCCAAGCGATTGTATGGAATCGGATATTAATTAATCAATTAATGCGATTATTTGGTTAATTAATGAATTCCGAAATATTCTAATTAATCCATGAGCATTTTAATTAACGCAACGATGGGTTTAGGAAACCCTACTTCTCTTCTTATCCTATTTAAAGGAGGATAGACGGCCGATATCTATATAAGATATAGAGAGACGCTTTTAGGTTACGCTCACGTACGTAAACCTAGCCGTCGCCGTCCTTAGGAGAGAAAGGAGAGCAACGCGCCGCTAGCACGCCGCCGCAGAGACACGCTCCTTCCCGCCGGCTTGAGAAGCGCGACGTGGAGTTCCGTCCATCCGCGTGGACGAAGTAGAGACGCAGACGCCTTGACGCCTGCGTTCGGAGGACATCAACGACCACCTGTACGTGCTGCGAGCAACGTACGTCACTGCCGCAAAGGAGCATCGCCGGATCAACCTGCGACAGCGAACGGGAGAGAAGATCCGTCCGTGTTTGACAAGCAGCGTTGCACCGTCGTGCAGCGGGACATCGCCGGACTTGCTCCGCGATAAGGTATATCCCGCAAACCTATTTCCGAATACGCTGTTATCGACGAGATCCTGTTACGGGTTGCGTGGATTTATCGCTTCCGCCGCGCATGTTTTCTCCACAAAAACCCAACAAAGTCTTCATCTGTGGTCATGATGGATAGCGCACAAAATGGGTATGCGTGAGGTGGGGTCATTGAATTCACGGCTGTCGGTAGTATGGGTTAGTCGTGAGTTTTTTTTCTAAGATGTAAGATCTGATTGTGAAAAAGTAATTGTATTGGAGCAGGAATACAATATTCTAGCCCCCCTTCTCTCTCTCTATCTATATATATACACTCAAGTGTATTCAGAGAAAAATACACTCAAGTAATTTTTCATGATGCAATATTTTTTTTCAAAAATTTAATCCATTGATCTTCTTAATCATCTTGTGAATAACTCATATAAAAAATTTGAGCACATTTGGATATTTATAGGCCATGTTATAAAGATCGCAAAAATTATGCATTTCAAATTAGTTTTGTGCGTCGATTTTGTTGCCCTCAGATGAGTGACTTATACTCATCCAAATGGGCTCAAAATTTGTATGTAGCTTAATTATATTATGACAATGAAGATCAATGGTTTAAATCTTGCAAAAAATAGTATTGATATGCAAACACACTTGAGTGTATCCGTGCTATCTGTACACTTGAGTGTATTCTAGCCTGACACACACACACTCTCTCTATCTCTCTCTCTCTCTCTCTCTATATATATATATATATATATATATATATATATATATACTCGAGTGTACCAGAGGTACCATACACCTCAGTCATTTTTGAAGATGCAATAAATTTTTGAAAAATCTAAACCATTTATCTTCTTAATTATCATAAGAACATACTATATAATAAATTGTTGTTCATTTGGACACTTATATGTCGTGCATCTAAAGGAGGCAAAAATCATGTATTTTAAATTAGTTTTGTGCGTTGATTTTGTTGTCCTTGGATGAGTGACTTACACTCATCCAAATGAGTTCAAATTTTGTATGTGACCTATTATTATTGTAACCATGAAGATCAATGGATTAGATTTTGGATAAACATGATTTAGATAGGCAAACACCATTGGGGTGAACAACATGCTCTGTACACTCGAGTGTATTCTTGCCTGACTCTCTCTCTTATATATATATAGTCTGGGTAGAATACACTCGAGTGTAAAAATCACATGAATACACTCAAGTGTGTTTTAATATCAAGACTATTTTTTTACAAAATGTAAACCATTGATCTTCACTGTCATACTATAACTAGGATACATACAAAATTTGAGCCCATTTGGATGAGTGTAAGTCACTCATCCAAGGACAAAAAAATCGACGTGCGAAACTAATTTGAAATGTATAATTTTTGCGGTCTTTATAACATGACCTACAAATGTCCAAATGTGCTCAAATTTTGTATATGAGCTATTCACAAGATATTTAAGAATATCAATGGATTAGATTTTTGAAAAAAAATATTGCATCATGAAAAACTACTTGAGTGTATTCTGCTCCGAATACACTCGAGTGTATTCTAGTCTGACTCTCTCTCTCTCTCTCTCTATATATATATATATATATATATATATGCTGTTCATTAATTGTCCGAACGGGTAGCTATTCACTCTAAATTTGGTTAATATTTTGGAGTTTCTTCCTTTACACATGAAGAGGGTTGCTTTGTCTTACAAAATATGTATAAACAATTATATTTGTAGAAGCTATAACAAATACACAATCACATATTTATTGCAGAATTTTACTGTGTATTTAACCTGATTTTATTTTTTTAGTCAAATAGTTAGTTTTTGGTCAACATAACTACTTTTTCGTCTAGCAAGTTACTTTTCTGACCAAATAGATACTTTTGAGTGGCACGAGTTGCGAATTCCAAGTTACCCTTGTGGGTATTAAAGATGTACTCACCACATATATTATATATTATAAATTATATATTATATATTATATATTA
Organism: Alisma plantago-aquatica; assembly: GCA_963693085.1. Taxonomy (NCBI): domain Eukaryota; kingdom Viridiplantae; phylum Streptophyta; class Magnoliopsida; order Alismatales; family Alismataceae; genus Alisma; species Alisma plantago-aquatica. Next base: position 244,237,165 of record OY856413.1, on the reverse strand, counting down.
TATGTATAATATATATTATATATGTGTCTGTATATATGTATGTATATGTTTACATATATGTATATATATGTATGCACATATATATATGTATGTGTATATATAGGATTAAGCGAGAAAGATTCTCCCCCTCTCCCATGCCCGGGGCGGAGGCTGAATATTTATATATATATATAGTCAATTTATCGAGTGTTATCACTTGAGTAACATGGCTAAGCCATTGTTATATTGTGTAACATACTAGATCTTGGACCCTACCCTAGGACTTTAACCTTTTGAGCTTAGACAAACAAAGATATATCTAAAAGATGTTTAGTATGAACGTAATGAGCTAATGCCTGAATATATCACCCTAATGTAACATAATATTTTCACATTAGCCTTAGGATAAGAATGGATACATAAAAATGTCACATAACTCATTTGCTGGTAATATGAAGATAAAAAACTTAATTGGAGGAATAATATGATAATGGGCCATTAATGGGCCATATGACATAACCCATAAAAAGAAATCACAAAAGTGGAAACACAATTTAAATACGTAATCTACATATCAAAATAAGCATACATGTCAAATTTTATCTAATTTGGACAACTTTGGAATATTAGGGTAAGTTTAGGAGAGAGAAAATGACTAAAAGGCATGAGTAATAAATAATGTGATGTATATCTTCAAAAGATAGAAATAATGTCAAATTCGTATTCAACACACCAAAGATAACTTGTGGGTGAAGTTCCATTAAAATTGGATAACCCTAATGCCATTAATGCATTAGGAAAGAGAAACTAATATTTATTTAATTAATACATCCAAAGTCTTCAAAAGAAAAATCTAGTTGTAGAATCACAATCTACATGCCTTAATTTGCCTTTGTGTAATTTTTTCATCTAATTTGGAGTTTGTTTATATCCAAAATTAAAGAGAGAGAGAGAATACATGAGTATAATGTGACCACACTTTATTAAAAATTGGATTTATCATACTATTTAATCGCTGCCACACTAAGTTTATTCGGAACCGATTTTTACTCGATGCGCTATTTGACAGTAAGTTTTAGATTTTGATCAGGCGGCTAAAAGGTTGTCTCCTACCTTGGGTAGGAGACTGTGTCTTGCCTGTAGAATATCTCAATTCTTGTTTCCCAAATGTCTCTTGCTCCGTTCAATGATTTCTCAGAATTCTTTCTTTCCCAAGTTCGTGAGTGTTAGCTCTACCCATCAAATCCTCACAATAGCCATGGGGATCAGTACATAAGAAACCCCCAAATGACCCTCTTGTTTCCCCAATACCAAGAAGTTGTAGGCGGGCACACCATAGCCCTGGTCTGAATATTAGAACTCTAAATCCCCCTTGTGTATCAGGGAAACTTTCCTCACCTTCAATTGAACCCGAAGCTCTCTCCTTTGTTCCCTCGAGCAACACCCTTTTTGTTGTGATTCCCTAAGTCGCCATTGCTGGTACACGACATCGTACTTCAATTATCCTCTCCCTAACCTCCCTGGCATAGTTCCAAAGCCCCATGTCACTCTCTCTTTCCCTGAGATATGACGGTGTGCTTGACCCTGCTCGGTGACCTATAGTTCCCCGGAGCCTCCTGGACGGTTTGATCTGGGAGGCCTCCTCACGCGGACACGTGGACACTGTCTGAACGAGTTCCTGGAGGACTTGCATAGCTAACTTCATTGATGGATTCCCCTCCTTTTCAGTGAGCACTCGATCACAGATTCCCACTTTTACCTTGAGACGATACACGTCTTTCTCTAATTTCTCTATGTTTTTTATGAGTTTTGAGTCTTTGAGTTTGTCTTAGCCTGGCGTTTTGGATGGGTAGATCTCCATTGAATTTTGGCCTCTGAAAATCCAATTTGATCTCCTGGAAGTGAGAAGCTGCTGTTCTCACTGCCATGGCTGAGAGCTATGTTGGGATCTGAATCCCCCATGTGATTTATCCGTGATACCCTCCTCTTTCTCTTGCGTTTGATTTTTGCCATCAGGGGCAGTTTAGACTTTTCACACTTGATTATTTGGTTCCTCTGTGTTGTAGCGATGTGCTGACGTGTTTGAGTGGTCGGATGAGTTGGCCAGACATGATTAGGCCAACTCAGACCGCATGCCCTCTCCCTCTCTCTCTTCTTTCTCACCACTGATTTGCTGATTTGGAATTAACCTATTTGCCGGTTTTGAAAAATTAATAACTAATTATATACTGGTAAGAAAAATACAAATATATTACTATTGGATTGAGAAAAATAATTCCTATCCAATGATGTTGGTTTTGTCACCTAAATACAATACTTAGTCAAAGGTGAATATTAATGGATCAGTCTAATTAGATAATGACTTGTAAATTCATAACTAAATATTTAGAAGTTAGAAAAATATAATAAAATATGTTTCAAGCTCAGATGTGTATAATCTAAAACATGGCATATTTTTGGTAACCTAATTCACATAAAAGGAAAAAGGTGATTTTTAGGGTTTAATAATTAATGTGAAATTGACCTAAAATCTACATATATGTTCAATAGGTTCTTTGGAGGCCTAGACTTGGATCTAGAAGTGACTTGGATTTGTATAGATTCTGAAGTAAGGTATGTTTGCATCCGTGATTATTTCTTTTGATAAATAACCTATTTTCTTCTGTCTCTTGGTCCTATGGACAATAGCCTACATAATATTCTTTCTTTTGGAAATTATGGTTCATGTGAACTACATTATTTGGTTGATCTTGTGATCATATTTGGACATTCTCTTGGTCTCTTTATTATGATTTGTTCATGATGGAACTCTATATGGTGACATGTGATGTCTTTGCCCACTTGTGAGGTGGATGTATATGTTGGCCACTTTTGTGGTGATTTTGTAATATCTGACTATACTTTCTACTTGCCTCTACATTAAACATGCTATGTAATTTAGTAGCACTAGAGTAGTGTAATTTCATTGGTTTTGGGCAGTATGCCCCATTATTATTGGGATGGAGGTGGTGGTGCCCCATACCCGGGTTTCAAGTTTGTGAGGCTTGGCCCAACTTATATATATTGGGAGTTTGGCAGTACGTCATTCTCTATCAGGTTTCAATGTTGTGAGGCTTGGCCACCTTTGTTTTGATATTGTTCTAGTGTTATGTTTATCTCACATGCATGCATGTTGATGATCATGGGGTGTGTGCCCTACTTACTTTATAAGTGCTAGTATGGCACGATTTTATTTGTTTGGTTATGGAAAGTATCTCTTTCATTGTTGTTCTTTTCTTTTATGCTCGATTGGGTAGTTTTTTTTACTCTTCTATGGGAAGCATTATTGATTTGATGTTTTTTATTCCATAAATTGCTCAATTTTCTTTTAGTATGCACATACCAGCCTTTGATGATGTCTTTTACTTTTTCTCTTCTTACTGGGTTATGCTTCCAACCCTAGGTGAAGGATGTGGAGGACATGACTTAAAGTTATGGACTTAGCTTAATGAGTTAAAGCTTGGAGACAATCTTATTATGGTTTAGAATTCCCTCTACTTAAATCCATATGTTGTATCTTACATGTAAACCCTATGCGGGAGATTAAGATGTACTTTTATAATCTTTTAAAAAGTTGATAATATTTATTTTGTTGTTATAGTTTGGTTGTTTTGAATACCATTATTAAAATTTAAAAAATTTACACCCACTCCATCATACCTGTTGGGAGTGTTTGGATTGGAGGTTCTATTCTTCAAATTTTGAAATAGTTTTTGAGCAAGAGTGTGAAGAGAATCACAAAATACCACTTTTGACTCAAAAACCACATGCATAGTGCACACTAACTTGACAAAACAAGTTAGAAATGGTTATAAGAAAGAAAACATTTTACCTTTGTTCTTATCATTCCTTTTTTCACTTGTTGTCACCCTCTACACATCTCACCTTTCTTCTTTCATGTGGATTGAGAAGTCAATTTGTGATTCAATAGCTCAAGTCGATCCATTTGCAAGTACCTACAAGAAGAAAGATGAAATGGTCCCCAATCATGTTTTTGGGTCCGGAGAGGTTAGCTTAGAAACCCAAGTCCTATTTCTCTTGGGTGCTTTCCTAAAAGGACAACAAGTAGAATAATGGCCAATATCATTGCAATAGTTGCATGTGCCCATAGTCTTGGAACTAGAGGATTCTCCATGGAAGATTGGAGGTCCTTTACCTTTGTTGTTCCTTTGAATACTATCATACTTCAAACCATATCTACCGATTTGTTTAGTAGTATGGTGTATGATATCACTAAGATTCCTTTTACCAACTAAGAATCTTTGCAAAGAAGATCTCAAACTATCATTATCATGTATAAGAGAAGAAATAGTAGAAGACAAATGATTGATATTATCTCTAGCATGCAAAAGATCATTTTCTAAGCAAAGAGATTTAGTTAAATAAGAATCTCTATCAATATGAAGAGTATCTACATTATTCTCTCTACTAGTAGAACTAGAACATGATTCAAGCACATTGATTTTAGCAAGCAAGGAGACATTTTCTGTTTCAAGCAAAGCAATCTTAGAAAGATAAACACCATTTTCAGATTCTAATCCTTGTAAAGCAAAATATTTGTCCTTATTTTCAGATTTAAGAACATCAATATCATGCATGAGAGAATCAACAATTAGGGTATGCTCTTCATTAGAACTAGGCATAAGAGGTTGAGCTTTTAGAAATCTAATCTTATCAAGCAAACTAGCATTTTCAAGTTTAAGAGAGTCTACTTGGCTAAGACAAGTATTTTTTTCATCAAGTAAGCAAGAATTAGCATGTTCAAGATCATCTAATTCTACATGTATATTATCAACAATTCTAGCAAGCTTTTTTCTTTTCTTTTTAGAAGACCTAAGAGAGGCACGAGTAGCATTAATGATAGAAATTAAAGGTTCTTTATCTAAAGAGTTTAGATTTACCTCATTAGAGTCTTTTCTTGTATAAGCCATAAGAACAAAATGGCATTCTCCTTCTTCACTAGAGCTTGAGCTAGATCCTCCACTTGAATCTTCACTTGAGCTTGAGTTGGAGGAATCACTTGAGCTTGAGTGCCAATTCTCCTTCATCTTTTATTCTCTTCTCTTTCCTTGTGATGATGGGTCTTTTTGACTTGTAGACAATCTATCTTGAAGTGACCCTTCTTCCCACACTTGAGGCATCATATGGAGGAGGAATTCTTGCCTTTGTAGAATCTATTCTTAGAGTACATGACATCTTCTTCCGCATGAGATGATGGAGAGGCTTGTCCCATAATAGCTTCAATTTGACCCTTGATTTCGCCTTCTTCATTCTCTTTAGCTCTTTCTCCTCTTATCTTTCAGCTTCTTCTCTCTTGTCAAGTGTGACTTCATGGGCTTGTAGATTTCCAATGAGCTCTTCAATGGGGATATCATCAAGATACCTTAATTCTTCAATGAAAGTCACTTTGGGTTCCCATCTCTTGGGGAGAGTTCTAAGGATGTTTGATTTGATCTCTCCTCTACTCATAGGATGTCCTAGAACAAAAAGACCATTTAAAATAGTGTTGATCCTTGAGTACATGTTGGCTATCTTCTTCTCCTTTCCCATCTTGAAGTTTTCAAGCAACCCATTGAGCATGTAGACTTTACTTTCCTTCACTTGTTGAGTCCCCTCATAAGTGATGCATAGCTTTCTCCATACCTCATAGGCCGTCTCACAAGAAGAAATCCGGTTGAACTCGGTGGAGGTCATGGTGGCATAGAGGATGTTGATTGCTCTTGCATTCAAGGTGGCTTTCTTCATGGTGGATTCATCCCATTCTTCTATCTTTATCACCGGTAGCTTATATGGATGATCCACCATTTGCCATAGCTCAAAACTTGATCATTGGATGTAGAATTGTAGCCTTCTTTTCTAATATAGGAAGTTACTTCCATCAAAGATTGGAAGGTTGATGAAGTATCTCCCACCTTGGTAGTCACCCATTTTATCCTACTTGTTGAAGTATGCTCGGAGAAACCCGCTCTAATACCAATTGTTAGATCCTAGATGGGTGATTGGATGCTCTACGGGGGGTGAATAGAGCTAAATGCACTTAAACAAAATTCATTAGACCTTCAAGATATATCATAAGACAAAGTTGCTATATAGGAAATTTGAGTGGAACTAAAATATGCATAGCAAGGGAGAGAGAGATTGAACATACACCAAGTGACAAGCTATGTAGAGTGGTTCCACACTTCAATCTAGAAGTGAGTCAGTCCACTACCTAGAGAGGTCAACCTCTAGGATTTCTTAAGCACTGTACTCTTATATTCATTAATAAGACTTACAATACATGACCACCAAAGGACCTACCCATGTAAGCACCAAGAGTATTCCACCTTACCAGGACTTACCCACTTTACCAAGAGTCTTCAGCCTTCTCCAAGGTGTTACCCACTCAAGCACAAGTATTCTGCCTTCAAGAACTTTTTTACTCTTCTTAGATCTTCAACCTTTGCCTTCACCTTCACTCGGAGAAGCTTCCACCAAGGACTTACCCTCTTGATCATGGAGTCTTTTGCCTTCACTAAGGGCTTACCCACTTTTTCCCCAAGTCTTCAGCCTTGATCTTCACTAAGGGACTCCTTCCCTTGTTCTTGTTCACCTATGTTAGCTAAGAGAGAGAACCTTCATCTTCATGGTTGAAATGAGAGATAGGGAGGTGGTGGAAGTGAAAGCCTTACAAGATATACATGTAGGACTAGCTCTCTTATAGATTTCATACTCACTCTAATGAACACAACAAGTGATTAAGCTTAGAGGGAGAGAGAGGCTGTAGGATACACACAAATATAGAATATGAACCTCATATAGAGTTTTACATTGAATGCTCAACTTTGGAATGAAGCCCAATGGGTCCTATTTATAGATAGGGATGCCTCTTAGCCTTTGGGAACACTTAATAATGCAAACTAGTCATTTTGTGGCTTGCAATGGATATATTTTCACTTGTTGCAACTGTAACGGCTAGAAACACTTTTCTACACTTTTCTATACAGTGTAATCGGTCGAGTTTCTATAAATGTAACTCGACCGATCCCACTAAGAGACAAGACCAATTTAGGCCATCAGTCGAGTTTGTTCTGGGGTAACTCAACTGATTCACTTAAATTAGTTTTGGTTTGCAAGGGGACTGGTCGAGTTCTATGAAATGTAAACTCGATCGATCAAAAGTCATTTTCAAGATCCAATCAGGATCGGTCGAGTTTGCATCTCGACCGATGAACAACATGATGTGAATTTTAGAAAATGGCTTTTGAGTGCTTAAACATTCGATCTAAGTGCTACTAATTTTTTATAAGCTTAATTATAAGTCATACAATCATTACAAGTGATTTACAACATGATTCTAATGGATTTACATCATATTCCAAACATGTGCACTTGTATTGACTTTGACTTGTCTTTTCTCCAAGTTGAGATGCGCAAGTTAGGGCATTTGGAGTGTGTATATACCTAATCTAAAATCACTCAAGTAGAGACATTAGACACAATTAATTGGAATGGTTTAGTCATCATCAAAATAAGGGTTTAGTCAATTTAGACCTTGAGTCAACACCCTTGACTTGGATAGTGACCTCTAGGTGAGATGTTTTCCCTAGATGTTGCCTAAGTTGTTCTTTGAGGTGATGCTTAGTGAACCATAATCTGATGGGGTTAGATGATCTTACCCAACCATATAGATGGATGATGATTTGTAACTCTTGATGCGATGAATTTTGACTTGAGGATACAATTAGGTTATGAGGAAGTAGTAGGTTTATAAGATCTTGTTATGGATATACCGTGACTTGGTTTGTGCATTGATTTTGAGCTCGTCTTTGTTTCATATCGCATGATTTTTTGAAGAAAAATATATTTTCAATTATAGTACTATATGTACAAAAATAATGTTTTCTCTAGATTTTATCAAAGTTTTCTTAAATTAATTCACAATGAAATGATATGAGAAGTTTTGGTAGTAAAAACCTTAACCTAGTGCTAACCTTAGATCTGACTTCGAGGACGTGACTAGGAATATGTGTGTTATAATATAAAGGTGTAGTGGACCTAGCTTTTGTACCCTATGACCTTTTCAATCTTAGGATTATTAGGTTAGCGACATGAGGACCTAAATCTCAACCCTAGATGGTTTTGACTTGTTACTTTATCACATGAACAATATAACTCTATAAAACTTTTACAACTAAATGATATGCGGGTAACCCTAAATGTTGTTTAGTTTGACTTGTTAGGTTGAACCTTCTAAGGGGTGGAGAGTAGTTATATGTTGATGTTTGGATTGATATATTTTGAGGATGAAATCCTTTTAAGGGACAGAGTACTGTAAAATACTAGATCTTGGACCCTACCCTAGGACTTTAACCTTTTGGGCTTAGACAAACAAAGATATATCTAAAAGATGTTTAGTATGAACCTAATGAGCTAATGCATGAATATTTCACCCTAATGTAGCCTAATGATTTCACATTAGCCTTAGGATAATAATGGATACATAAAAAATGTCACATAACTCATTTGGTGGTAATATGAAGATAAAGAAACTTAATTGGAGGAATAATATGATAATGGGCCATTAGTGGGCCATATGACATTACTCATAAAAAGAAATCACAAAAGTGGAAACAAACTCCAAATACGCAATCTACATATTAAAATAAGCCTACATGCCAAATTTCACCTGATTTGGACAACCTTGGAATATTAGGGTAAGTTTAGGAGAGAGAAAATGACTAAAAGGCATGAGTAGTAAATAATGTGATGTATATATTCAAAAGATGGAAATAATATCAAATTCGTATTCAATTCACCAAAGATAACTTGTGGGTGAAGTTTCATCAAAATTGGATAATCCTAATGTCATTAATGCATGAGGAAAGAGAAACTAAGATTTGTTTAATTAATGTTTCCAAAGTCTTCAAATGGAAAATCTAATAGTGGAATCAGAATCTACATGCCTTAATTGGCCTCTATGCAAATTTTCATCTAATTTGGAGTTCGTTTGTACCCTTGATTGAAGAGCGAGAAGAAATGAATATAATGTGACCACACTTTATTAAAAATCGGATTTATTGTTCTATTTAATCGCTATCACAGTAAGTTTAGTCAGAATTAGTTTTTACTCGATGCACTATTTGATGATAGCAGTTAGATTTTGGTCATGCGACTAAAGTTGTCTCCTACCTTGGGTAGGAGACTGTGTCTTGCGTGTACATTAACTCGATTCTTGTTTTTCTTTCTTTCCCGAGTTCGTGAGTGCTAGCTCTACCCATAAAACCCTCACAATAGCCATGGGGATTAGTATATAAGAAACCCCCAATCGACCCTCTTGTTTCCCCGGTACCAAGAAGTTGCAAGCGCACACACCATAACCCTAGTATGAATATTAGAACTGTAAAACCCCCCTTGTGTATCAGGGAAACTTTCCTCATCCTCAATTGAACCCAAAGCTCTCCCCTTTGTTCCCTCAAGAAGCACCCTTTTCGTTGTGATTCCCTGAGTCGCCATTGTCAATACATGACGGGGGAATTCAATTCTCCTCTCCCTGACCTTCCTGGCATAGTTTTGAAGCCCCCCTATCACTCTCACTTTCCATGAGTTACGACGGTGTGATCGACCCTGCTCGGTGACCTGTAATTCGCCGAAGCCTCCTCGACAGTTTGATCTGGGAGGCCTCCTCACGTGGACAATGTCTGAACGGGTTCCTGGAGGACTTGCGGAGCTGACTTCATTGATGGATTCCCCTCCTTTTCGGTGAGCACTCGATCACAGATTCCCACTTTTGCCTTGAGCAGGTACACACCTTTCTCTGTGTTTTTTGGTGAGTTTTGACTCTTTGTGTTCATCTTGGCCTGGCATTTTGAATGGGTAGATCTTCATTGAATTTTGGCCTCTGAAACTCCAATTTGATCTCCTAGTAGTGAGAAGCTGTTCTTCTCACAGCCATGGCTGAGAGCTAAGTCGGGGTCTGAATCCCCCATGTGCTTTGTCTGTGATACCCTCCTCTTTCTCTTGCGTTTGATTTTCGCCATCAGGGGAAATTTAGACTTTTTACACTTGATTATTTGGTTCCTCTCATTGTAGCAATGTGCTGACGTGTTTGAGTGGTCGGCCAAGTTGGCCATACGTGATTGGGCCAACTCAGACCGCATGTCCCTCTCCCTCTCTCTCTTCTTTCTTGCCACTGATTTGCCGATTTGGAATTTTCCTATTGGCTAGTTTTGAAAAATTAATAACTAATCATATACTAGTCATAAAAATACAAATAAATAGCCATTGGATTCAAAAAAATAATTCCTATCTAATGATGTTGGTTTTGTCACCTAAATCCAATGGTTAATCAAAGGTGAATATTAATGGATCAATATGATTAAGTAATAACTTGTAAAATTCATAACTAAATATCAAGAAGTCATAAAAATATAATAAAATATGTTTCAAGCTCAGAAGCTTATAATCTAATCCATGGCATACTTTTGGTGAACTAATTCACATAAAAGGAAAAAAGTGATTTTTAGGGTTTAATAAATAATGTGAAATTGACATAAAATCTACATATATGTTCAATAGGTTCTTTGGAGGCCTAGACTTGGATCTAGAAGTGACTTGGATTTGTATAGACTCTAAAGTGGGGTATGTTTGCATCCCCTATTATTTCTTTTGAGCAATAACCTATTTTCTTCTTTCTCTCGGTCCTATGGACAATAGCCTACATCATATTCTTTCTTTTAGAAATAATGGTTCATGTGAACTACTTTATTTGGTATTGATCTTGTGATCATATTTGGACACTCTCTTGGTCTCTTTATTATGCTTTGTTCATGATGAAACTCTATATGGTGACATGTGATGTCTTTTCCCACTTGTGAGGTGGATGTATACATTGGCTACTTTTGTGGTGATTTTGTAAGATATGACTATACTTTCTACTTGCCTCTACATTAAACATGCTATGTGATTCAGTAGCACTAGATTAGTGTAATTGCATTGGTTTTGGGCAGTATGCCCTGATATTATTGGCATGGAGGTGGTGGTGCCCCATACCTGAGTTTCAAGTTTGTGAGGCTTGGCCCAACTTATATATATTGGGAGTTTGGAAGTACATCATTCTCTATTAGGTTTCAAGTTTGTGAGGCTTGTCCACCTTTGTTTTTATATTATTCTAGTATTATGTTTATCTCACATGCATGCATGTTGATGATCATGGGGTGTGTGCCCTACTTTCTTTATAAGTGCTAGTATGTCATGATTTTATTTGTTTGGTTATGACAAGTATCTCTTTCATTGTTGTTCTTTTATTTTATGCTTGATTGGGTAGTTTTGTTCTCTTCTATGGGAAGTATTCTTTATTTGATTTCCTTTATTCCATTAAATTGCTCAATTTTCTTTTAGTATGCACATACCAGCCTTAGCTAATATCTTTTAATTTTTTGCTTCTTGCTGGGGTATGCTTACAACCCTAGGTGAAGGATATGGAGGACATGGCTTAAAGTCATGGACTTAGCTTAAGGAGTTAAAGCTTGGAGACAATCTTATTATGGTTTAGAATTCCCTCTACTTAGATCCATATGTTGTATATTACACGTAAACCCTATGTGGGAGATTAAGATGTACTTTTTTTATCTTTTGAAAAGTTGATAATAGTCATGATTTTTATTCGACTGCTATACTTTGGTTGTTTTGAATACCATTAATAAGGTTTGAAAATTTTACACCCACTCCATCATACCTTTTGGGTGTGTTTCGACTGGAGGTTATATTCTTCAAATTTTTAGTAGGGAGTGGATCCCCTCTAGGTCCTGCTCTTTACAGATTGCTTGACATCTTGATAAATGTCAAAGCACAAATGAAGATGGACAAATCTGTGGTGGTGATTAGCGGAGTTGAGTCCAAGGGTAAGAGCAAGGCCAAAAAGCGATCTGAGGCTAAGCTAAAGTCCAAATCTTCACACTCAAAATAAGGAGAAGGATTAGGGAACCTAGGAAGATGAAGCAAGGGATTGAGATCTCTACTTATAGTATATACATTATTGAGGTTAACTTTACTACTTCCTCATCAAGGATAGTAGATACCGATGTGGATCACACTTTTTCTCAAATGTGAAGGATCTGAAAAGAACTAGGCCATTAAAGAAATGTGAGGTTGAATTACGCGTTGCTAATGGAGCAAGAGTTGTTGCCAACAAAGTTGGAACCTATGAGTTATCTCTACCAAGTGGGCTTGTAATATAGTTAGAGAACTACTATTACGTACCTACCATTAATAGGAACATCATATCTGTATCTTGTTTAGTCAAGAACAGATTTGAACTTTTTTTATAAAGAGTGAAAGATGTTCTATTAGTAAAGATGGGCTCTTTTATGGCAGTGCCCCAATGTCTTATGGCCTATACTTGATAGATCTAGAGACAATCATATATAATGTAAATACATTATCGAGTGTAGACTAACCAATGATGTACTTTTACTATCTTCTTAAGGAAGACTGTCTATCTCATTACATATTTATTTTATATGCCAAATATTCTAACCACTCACGATGAATCATGCCAACTTCCTACAACCTCCTTACCTTTATCTCTTGAATCTTTGATTGGAATTCTAATATTTTCTTGAAATTTCTTATCACCCATAAATATATGTCAAAGATATCCACAAGTATGTTCTCACAATTCCGTTTACAAGCTAGATTTGAAGAAAAAGGAATACAGACAAGTGAGTATTGAATGAATACAAGTAGTGTCACTTCTAGAAATGACCAAACATTATCATCCACATTGACACTTCAACCCATGTATTGTGAGATTCCAAGGAACTACATGTTTATGTAGTTGGAACACTAGCATCATGAACAACAAACAACAATGATATTGAATGATGGAACCTACCACATTCATAGGATCCTAACCATTTGCATATAAATTAATGCTAATGACCTCAAAAGTGTATATCGTTGTGTTTATTCCTAGAAACATCAATTAAAACAACACTGCAAATTATTTTGTGCGACTCATGAACTACATATTCTTTTCCTAGAGCTATGATTTAGCTTGATTATTGGGGACCTGTGGGTGTCAGTCAAAAAGTTGGATATGTATTGTTCTTAACAATAAGAATATCAAGAAATAGCTCTTCTTTAGATTACTTAGATCCTTGACAGATTCTTAAATTACCATTTTCATATTATAACAAATAAAATAGTAACAACAATATGTTTGTAGCAAGAAACAACACATTCTACCTGATATGTATGGATTTCAAATTATAACATATAAAAAAGAAATTTTCTTTTCAAAATTAGAAAGGATTCAAATTTAGTTTTATATGATATCACCACTAATACAAAGGGTATTATACAATGTTTTTATTTTTCACTACATAGTTATTGTGCCCATATTTCATGATTGTTATTATTAATCAAATTTGTGCATTTTATATATACTCCAATAAGTAAAAAAAAAATCCAAATACACAATAATGGATGCTTATGTAAAACAAATGTATATGTCTTTGTTTTGTACCTAGTCACATTCTACAAATGGAATTTAAAAGAAAAACAAGAAATGAGAATTGATACATTACCATAATACCATTATATATAAATCTTAAATCTACAAGGAGTATACATATTCTTCTAAGTTATACAAATAATATAATAATGCCTATATTCCCCCCCAATCACCTAGTTATCCTTCTTCACTATTGTATTGTGTAATTTGTTTACAAAAAGCACAAATGCTTGATTAAGAAAAATCTCTTCATTTGTAACGAGTTGGGCGATGTGTGGTATCTTCATGTTGCTTCTTATAGAGAAAAATACTTTTGTATGGATATGTATTCATGATACATTATTAAGGTTTTCTTATTTGTTTGGTTATCAATGATCATTGCCATGGAGATGCACATAGAATAAATATATTTATTGTCAGTATTTCACCCTATCTCCTCAATAGGAGGAGTTAAAATGAGTAAGAGATTATAATCATGCTATTAAATACACCATTAATGTTATTTCACTCGATCACTCCATTTTATACAAACTTCACATTTTCCCTCAAGTATCATCAAAATAAATTATTTTCTTTTAAAAACATCAAAACAAAACTTTTTATTTTATAACAATATAATATTGTTATATCAGATTTATTTTGTTTAAATTAACAAGATGTAAAATCATCAATGAAAGATAATTTACAACATATTGAACAATATCATGGTAATTGTTTTCCAACATAACGTAAATTTCTTCAATTTCAATTTCTTCCAACATTTTGCAAGGTGTGAAATCAATGCAAAATATGAATCATATATTAGTTAACTCAACATATTACATCTGACTTTAAATATTTTGTAATTGTAAAATGATTTGCAAATTTGATACTTCTCAATGTATCAAATTAAATATATATGTCAATAAATAATATTTTTTTCATTCCTAATTCAATTCATTTTGGAACATATTTCCCAGGGAGCATCCTTTCTTTGAATACAAAATTTTTGAGAGACAAATTTATGCTTATTACATGGAGTTGAACACCTATTGTTTTACAAACTATGTAAATTTTCTCAAACTATAATCATTAAAACAACACTTCTAAATAGTAAGAGGTTCAAAAAACAATTTTTTTTTACTAATATTCATAAGAAGTTGTGTATTCAACTCTAATCATGTTCTTTACTATCTCGAGTTCTCCTTTCATGTCTGAATACATTCAATAAAAAAAATAAAACATAATATATAGAAACCAAATATAAATATCTAATTCTTAGTAATGTTTCAAAATTTACACTTCTTTGTGTACATGTGCATGTGCACATGTACTTTTACTAATATATATATATATATATATATATTTGAAAATAGCTCAATATCATTAAAAGTAAGCCATACGACATCTACAAGATAAACATCTCTCATCAAGTAACCAAGCATCAACTCCTTTTGCGGAAAGACATAGCACAAGGCTCAGATTGGGATGTGATAGGTACGCTTATGCACCGTCCACCTCTTGTAGTGGCTGTCTAAAATAGCTATCTGGGATGGAATTCATCAATCTACAAGAACCTATGAGTACATCTGGAGAGGAGTTTGCAAAGTCGCTGACAGAGATTACCATCATGAAGACAATGAAAGATTACCAGACAAAGAGCTCGACCCCAAAGCAACGACACAGACCTAACAACACAGACACAATGCCTCACAAACAGGACGAGAAACACAACTACCAACGACGAGCACTAAGGTTGCACCAACCAGTAGACCCGAGAAGGAGGCCAAACCCCAGCGATGCAGATACAGAGGAAGGATGGCTCATGCGGATACAAAGGCGGGGAGTAGAGGGTGCTAGGAACTCCACCACCACTCCCGACCACCACTGCAAACAGGGGGCGGAAGACCCGCACAAAGCACAAACCCAACTTTCTCCTCCCCTGCCTGAAGCACCACAGGGTGCCCGATCTCCCCGTCTTCCCAAGAAGGAACCTGAGGCACGACCACGACCAACAAACACCCAAAATGGAGGAGAGGGGTGTCAGCTCGGATGAGGACCAACACCCAAACCAACAAACAGAAACACGCCGAAAAATGACGACTAAACAGACATACACATGCCACAGAAACTAGAAACCGGACGAAAAAAGACCACAAACCGCCGCCTAGCATCACGATCGGCCAAGATCCGCCCACCTCCAACAACGCCGTCCCTCTGCAAACAGACCACAAGCACCGTCATGGATGAAGACAGCCTCTGGTCAAGAACCTGACGAACCGAAGCCCAGGGACCCAGCCGCCCAAGAAACCGGTTAAGAGAAGAGACGGAGGTTGGAGAGGAGGCGACTCTCTGCTAGACACAACACCAACAACCTATCGAGGAAGAGGCCTAGGGGGAGCAGGCGGTGCTCGCATGTGCCCAGCCCCTCCCCCAAGCCCGACGTGGACAGACGATGCTTCTGATGCCCTAGATCGTGCTCCCACAACAGACTCCTCCCATGCGTTGATGATACTAATGTTTGTGGATAAACTATATATATATATATATATATATATATATCCAACTTAATAAATACAATCAACTTTGTAGCCATTAAGGTCATGTTTGCTAGGGTGTAATTGGACGTAGTTATGTAAATTATGAAACACAAAGTTCAAAAGTACGAATTTTGTTAAGCAAATAATTTAATTGGTAGGTTGCTGATTGTATGTGTTACTTTTCTTTGATTTTATTTGGCTAGATGCAGTTGCTTTGCCATCCAGCAAGTGCAGCGACTATAATTCATTTCTCAACTTCTCCGCTGTACCACACCGATTTAGGGCGCAATACCTGTTGGGTTTTAGGTGAGGGAGAAGACAGCAGAAATAAATTTTTTCTCTCACCACAAAACCATAACCACAGATCACATCAATGACTATGAAATAAGAAGGATGGTTTTAGTGAGTCATACCTGGTCCTGAGGCTTTCTCAACGATAATGCCACGCAACAAGTGTGGTCTTCACCCATCTGTCTTCGACGACATCTGTGCAGCTCCTGGTCTTGACCCAGACTGCGGTTCAAAATCGTCTTCTTGTTCGGAAGAAGTCTCCCGCTTCTATAGATAGTCCACACGGACCACTGAGAACTCTAGTCATCCTATCTCACAGGACACTAGAAGAAGTCGTCCCCTTCTATCGGTGTACTAGTCACCAACACAGTCTCCCACAACCAGTTGTTGTCCTGTAGTTGTGTTTCCCTCACTGGGCCTCCCTAGTCGGGTTGCACTTGTTTGGGATCTCCTGGTTACCACAACCAGAGTGGCCAACTTTGTAGAGCAACTAATGTTCTAAGTTGTGTTGTCTGAGAAGCCCCCAGTACCCCTCTATATATTGGAGGGGCCAGGTTCAGGGTTCTCAACTCCAGGCAATGGGGGACTAAAGTGGGAGTAGAAGAGTCTGGAATTTCCATAAACTATTTGCACCGCGGCGGCCAAACAAACTGGTCATTTGGGAGTGTGAGCCGATCGGTTCACCAGTTTAACTGGTCATTTCACATTCCTGACTCACCTCCAATTGACTTTCCTCTTTCATTTCCAATTAATACTAAGATCAATTCTTGTCCCAATCGAATTGTACAAGTGAAACAAAAAACTTTTCTCACAAATTCGGACAACCCAACCTTGCTCGTTTGGTCTTGTCAAACCGATCGGTTCACCAAGTGAACCGGTCATCTCACTGACCATGAGCCACTCGGTTCACCCAGTGAACCGGTCGATTGGTGGTCCATTTTGTGTAGAACACAGTCAATGCAGTTCTCAATCAATCCGACACTCAAATCGGTAGGTTCAACACTTGAACTTAATGATTCTGAATCAAGTCTATTGATTGAATGTTTTATTGAGTACCTAAACACCTTCAGTAATCAATCCAAACACCATTCATGGATAAACTCCTCTTATAGGTAAATCCTTTGTGTGTGACCCTATAGGTCCAATTTCACATTGGTAGTGAATGTCCATAACTAGCTTATGACATCACAAGCAAAAAGCGGTGCCTAGTCACACATCAGTGCTACCAAAGTGAAAAGGAAAGTTGGAGAACAATTCAATCCTACAATATGTGATTGGTGTTCTAATGAATGTATAATTCCTTTGTCTCTGCTATCCTGAATGAACTCAAGGCATGAAGCTGTCATCCTTTCAATGTTCATTCACGTTCCTTGATCCAAAGCAGACTGTCTGAGATATGTGTGCCATCAATATCACATATTGACTCACACGTGCATGCACATGCCTTTCTCAGTCTCGCTTATGAAGTGGCCATGGACATCATACTCTCTCAGGAGAGACAAATCCCATATCTATCACTCACAATCAAAACCCCATGTGTCAAAGTCACCCAATCATCACATTTATATCAATCCATATTTTAGGACCGCGTTTGATGATGTCAAAGTGTACCCAATGACATGTGATGCGTGCAATGATTTCAGGTCTAAGAATCACAATCACCATCACTGTGAGAGTTGACTGTGACTACCATGTTATGGTTCCATGTGTCACTCTCACGGCGGGTCTGTCCGATACACTGTTCTCTAACATATATCTATGTGCTTGATTTGATATCACATATCATGATTAATGAGACTCTGTCATCAACCAACACACACTCTAGTCTTGCTGTTCCATTGTTGTCTATCAAACTTCCACAATGACATCCGACTAGGGACATAACAAGAATATACAAACTCTTAGCATTCGTATGATCTCATTCTGTAGGTCCTTAACCTGAAGACATATGTCATTGAGTACTGTCATTCTCTAGAAATTCATTCGGGTCTATCATTATCTCATAACTGATTGAACTAGAATAAATTGAAAGCTTGTCTTTGATATTTATCAAATCAAACTTAATGTATCCCAATCCAATCATCTTATGATTGGCTCTCAGGGCATACATACCAACAGTACCAACCCACTGAGTAAAAGGCAGCGCATCGGTAAGTTAAAAACCAACGAGTTTGTTCTGTATTTGTCTAACGGACCAAATGAAAATTCCACCTAAATTCCGATCATTTAACTTCAGACCTTTCATCCTGCATCTACTAGACTAGCCCTAAATAAAGATATGACTATTGATTGAGAATGGAAAATGCTCCCGTGACGCGCAGGGAGAGAGGACTCGCGTTTTGACGCGGTCCTCTGGCTGGTTTCCAACATGGGACCCAACTGGCAGAAGGATTTGGGTGGGTGGAGGTGGTTTTGCAGGGTGAAGTGACAGGGGGAGGTGAAGGGCTGATTTGATAGGTCAGTGGAGAGAGATTGAGATAGAAATATATAGAAAAGTTTATTTTGCACACAACTTTTGATCTATAATGAATTTTTTGATGAAATAAAAATCATTTGATTTGTTACGAAAAATACAATCCAAAAAGACCAATATTAATGTATTTTTGATAAAATAATATACATACTTATTAGGAATGGACGTATTCAAGAGATAAAAATATAAAGAAAAGATTATTTTCCACATAACTTTTGATATGTAACGAATTTTTTAACGAAATAAAAACTGTTGGATTTGATACGTAAAATGGGTGCATGAGTGACAATATTAGTGAGAAGGGAAGTAGTGGGCGCATTCAAGCAATAGTGGGCGTATTCAAGCAATAGTGGGCTAATAGTGGGCACATTCAAGCAATAGCAGGCACATTCAAGCAATAATGGGCGAATTCAAGCAATAATGGGCGCATTCAAGCAATAGTGGGTGCATTTTGGACAATAGTGAGCACATTTGGACAATAGTGGGTGTATTCAAGAAAAATGGGGCGCATTGAGGAGGGAAGTAGTGGGCGCAATTAAGCAAAAGTGGGCGCATTCAAATAAAAGTGGGCGCATTCAAGCAAAATTGGGTACATTCAAGTAAAAGTATGCGCATTTAAACAGTACAGTGGGCGCATTCAAGCAAAACTAGGCACACTGAGGGCTATAATGGGTGCATTCATACAATAGTGGACACATTCTGGATAATAGTAGGCACATTCAAACAAAAGTGGGCGTATTGGCGCATTCAAGAAAAACTGGGCACATTGAGGGCTATAATGGGTGCATTCATACAATAGTGGGCGCATTCTGGATAATAGTAGTCGCATTTAAACATTACAGTGGGCGCATTCAAGCAAAACTGGGCGCATTGAGGGCTATAATGGGTGCATTCATACATTAGTGGGTACATTCTGGATAATAGTAGGCGCATTCAAGCAAAAGTGGGCGCATTGGTGCATTCAAGCAAAACTGGGCGCATTAAGGGCTATAATGGGTGCATTCATACAATAGTGGGCACATCCTAGATAATAGTAGGCGCATTCAAGTAAAAGTGGGCAAATTGAGGGCTATAGTGGGTGTATTCATATAAAAGTGGGTGCATTCTGGATAATAGTGGGCGCATTCAAGTAAAAGTGGGTGCATTTAAGCAATAGTGGGTGCATCAAGTAAAAGTGAGCACATTCATACAAAATGGATGTATTCTGGATAATAGTGGGCACATTTAAGTAAAAGTGAGTCTATTTAAATAATAGTGGGTGCATTCAAGTAATATTGGGCGCATTCAAGTAATAGTGGGTGTATTCAAGCAATAGTGGGCGCATTTAAATAATAGTGGGCACATTCAAGCAATAGTGGGCACATTCAAGCAATAGTGGGCGTATTTAGACAATAGTGGGCATATTCAAGCAAAATGAGGCGCATTGAGGAGGGAAGTAGTGGGTGCAATCAAGCAAAAATATGCTCAGTGGGTGCATTCAAGTAAAACTGGGCGCATTGAGGGCTATACTGGGCGCATTCATACAAAAGTAGGTGCATTCAAGCAAAAGTGGGCGCATTTAAACAGTATAGTGACACACTTAAGTAAAATTTGGCGCATTGAGGGCTATTGTGGGTGCATTCATACAAAAGTGGGCGCATTCTGGATAATAGTGGACGTATTCAAGTAAAAGTGAGTGTTACTTCCCTCCTCTCTTCTTTATTCCCTAAATATTTTCCTGTTCTTTTTTTTTAAATACGTCAATATTGGTCTTGTTGAAATATACTTTTTATAATGATTGTAATGCATTTTATTTAATTAAAAATTCCTTCTAGTTTAAAAGTTACAAGCAAAATAAACAAAAAGTAAAAAAATAAAAAAAATCTGGCTCAGTGACATGTGAGAGTAGGTGGCAGGGGCTGGCAGAAGTTGGCTGGTGGGTGGCAGGCGTGACAGAGGCTGGTAGGTGGTTGACAGACGCACAAGTGGCTGGTAGGCACGAACTCGCGTTTTTGCGAGTGCGCGTGATCAAATTTTAACCCATTGAGAATTCCTATCCGCACTCACAGCCCGATGCTCCATGCGATCCCACCCACCCCACTCACTCAGCCGTACTTTCCGTACTCTCTCTCTCTCTCTCTCTCTCTCTCTCTCTGTCTGTGTGTGTGTGTTTGTGTGCGCGAACCCTTCTCTTCTCTAGAGCCATATTCCTCTCACATCTAGATTTGAGTGCTGCGTGGTGCCGTCCACCGAAAGCCTGGATCATCTTTTCCTACATGGCAGTTGGGCCAGGTTTGTGTGGGCCAAGATGGAACCTCTTTTGCAGTTGTGCCTTCAGAGATCACAATCTATTGTTCAAGCATTGCAACAATGTTGGTCCAGGGCCTCTTCTCGCTGGATTATTTGTGGGTGTTTGCCTGCTGTGGCAATGTGGTGCATATGGAAAGAATGGTGCTCTAGCAGATATGACGACAAGAAGGTCAACCCCAGTACCTTATGGACCCGGATTATACGTTTTTTTGCTGTGGTTTCTAAAGATTTTGTGGTGGACTCAACTGGGGGCGACACACAGTTGTTAGCAATCTGGAGTACTGAGGGTTTGCTATTACCCAAAGTTCATACTTTTTTCTCGGTACAGGTGCAATGGAGGAGGCCGGAGGATCATTCTTTTACGTTGAGCATAGTCTGCACTAAGTGGAAAAACAGGGGGCAAAGGTCCTGTTCTTTGGCCGTACGAGGACTGTTAAGGGATCATCGTATGGGGGTTTTCTTCGCCGGGGGAAGCTGTGAATAAGGTGGAAGGTTATCTCGAAGGGTTGTTTTATGGCTTGAATCTATGCACATCCTTCAATTTTCTTCCTAGCATAATTGAAACGGATGGTAGAGCTGCTGTGCATTTGGTTTCTGGTGCTTATGACAGCCCTTGGAGGATTAAGAGGCTGATAGCCCAAGTAAGGGAACAGGTTAGATCGTTTCAGGTCAGAGTGGAGCATGTTCATAGGGAGATTAATCAAGTGGCCAAAGCTTTAGCTGATTATGGAGGAGGTCTTCAGGAGCCGTACGTACGTTTTTGTGGGTGTAAGGCTGATGCCGCCTCCTGTCAGAGGCCCATATTTTTTTGATTTTAATAGTGGGAAGGCGGGGTGATTAATACTTCTCCCTCTTATATAAAAAAAAAAAGCAAGATCTTCTCTCCCTCTCACCGTCTCTCCCCCTCGCCTTACCAATATTGGAGCAAACTGCTGGATGCCTTCAATTGTGACGCTACGGGTGCATACCCGCCTCCTCCAGTCTCACCACAACACCTCACTTTAGCCATTACAGGGACGACAAAACCATCAACTCCTGATGGTAGACATTCAGGATGTG
Organism: Alisma plantago-aquatica; assembly: GCA_963693085.1. Taxonomy (NCBI): domain Eukaryota; kingdom Viridiplantae; phylum Streptophyta; class Magnoliopsida; order Alismatales; family Alismataceae; genus Alisma; species Alisma plantago-aquatica. Next base: position 244,215,021 of record OY856413.1, on the reverse strand, counting down.
ACGACCCATTTACTGAGTTCGGTTGCTTGCTGGGGATGCCGCATGAAGGCCACGTCGGCCAGTGAGGCACTTCCGCCATATATATGTCGACGACAACAGGGACGCCGGACTAGCACTAGCCATGGCGGCCACGTTTAATGACATAATGTCTAGGAGGTGAGCCAGTTGCAGCACTAGACCTTAACAAGGACGTACTCCTATCAAGAGTGAGGTCGTCGTCGCCAGCGTCCCCATCCGATTCATCAGAAGCATCTCCATAGATGATGCTTGCTGGCGCCGCCACAGCAACAACACCAAAAGATACGAGCCACGGAGGCCACGTTTAATAACTAAATATAGCATTTGCGAAACACGTCAAATTCGGCGGACTTTCTGAGGGCTCACCGACGGACCTCAAACACATCATCACTGCAATAAAATCTGTTTAACGGAGCAGCTGAAATATCGCCGGGCACACAAGTTACGTATTAAATACTGGTAGTCGTAAATGTGGTACGCAAAGCAAAGCCAAAAACTAGTGTATGGAAAGATAAAATGATACCGAGGGAGTAGTGGATTTTTTTTGGTCTTTGAATTAAACCTCGTCAGTTCCGGATATTCTACCTGCTTGCGACTTACGATCCAACCAACTAATGTGGCTCGTTGCTGCTCACTGCCTGGCGCAGGGAATCATTCAAGCGGGGCGGTGAGAGAGATCATGGGAAGGGAGTGCCTCAGCGGGGATGTGAATTCTCAATATGTTATCTGCAGAGGCGGAAGTAGTAGGGATGACAAAAATAACCAGGACCCACAATCCATACCATACCGAACCGATCCAAACCATTTCGGACGGTAAACCAGGCAGATTGTGGGTGATGGTCTGGGGCCCGTGTATAAAGGTCAAAAAATTAAAATGGTATGTTTGGATATTTTAATTACTAAAATGACACAATTCCGAGAACTTAATTATCAAAATGACACTATTATGAGGCATCCCCAAAGAGGACGCGTTGCTACTGGTGGGACCAATACGTCCCCTCGGGAGGCGTATTGCTACTTTAAAAAGGCAATACGTCCCCAATGGAGACACAATGTCTCCAGCAGAGCAATGCGTCCCCAAAGATGACATATTATTTTTTTTAATTTTTTTTAATTATGATACCATGTACGTTATATAATATATATATATATATATATATATATAGAGAGAGAGAGAGAGAGAGAGAGAGAGAGAGAGATAGTCAGGCTAGAATACACTCGAGTGTATCCGGAGCGGAATACACTCAAGTAGTTTTTCATGATGCAATATTTTTTTTGAAAATCTAATCCATTGATCTTCTTAAACGTCTCATAAACAACTCATACACAAAATTTGAGAACATTTGGATATGTATAGGTCATATTATGAAGACCACAAAAATTATGCATTTCAAATTAGTTTCACGCGTCGATTTTGTTGCCCTTGGATGAGTGACTTCACTCATCCAAATGGGCTCAAAATTTATATGTAGCCTAGTTATAGTATGACGGTGAAGATCAACGGTTTACATTTTGTAAAAATTAGTCTTGATATGCAAACACACTTAGAGTGTATTCGTGCGATCTGTACACTCGAGTGTATTCTAGCCCGACTCTCTCTCTCTCTCTCTATATATATATATATATGTCAAATTGCTAAATGAACATAATCTACATTAAATTTTTTTTTTTGAAAACAAACACCTTTCATTACTAAACCCAATCAAGGTACAAAGAAACCATCACTCTCAGCGATGCCCCTCCATTGACTTGGCATAGTGCCATGCCTAATAGAGTGACCCCCAGAGTCGATAGCATCATGACAAATAAAGCGAGCCAGTGAATTATGGACTCTCTTAACATGGAAAAAACGAAAACAACTAAAATAAGCAGCAATGCTCCGAATGTCTTCAACAATGAGACCCAGATAGTCTCGTCTTCTGCCTGGATCCTTCAGCGCCTTCACAAGAGAGAGGGAGTCAGAACAAAATACCAACTTCTTATCCAGATGGATCATCTCCTTGGCCAATAAAATCTCCATTCTGGCCGCTACGACTTCCGCTACTATCGGTTCCCAACTGGCTGCTACATGCTGCTGCACGGCTCCCACAAAGCCACCTTCCCCGTCCCGTAAAACAGCCCCGAGCCCCCTCTTCTCGCCATCCACCACTGCTGCGTCCGAGTGTAAAAACACCCAAGTCCGGTCCACCCCCTGCCGACCCCAAGCCCATTCCTCCTCGTCCCTCCCTCCATTCCTCACCCGTCCCCCCTCCGTATCAACCCCCTTCCCCGCCTCCCTCCTATAGTCCACTATCAGCGCTCGGTATGTCTGAAGAATTGGTCGCGGCTCCGGAGGCTCCTCCTTGAAGACTTTATTGTTCCTACACGTCCACGTTATCCACCAAACAGCAGCAACCTCATCCATTTACTCCTCCGTACATGACTCAAACAACTCCACCATGTCAACATGAATATTCCCAGACTCCCCTAGCCTCCCTGTGTCGCCCAACCAGCTTTCCCGCCTGACAATGACTGCCCCCGAGCAGTGACACAACATATGCTGAATGGACTCAACTTGCCTAGCACAAATGGGACACACATCATCATCCGTAATATGTCTATCAAACAAGCGCCCCTTCGTAGCCAAGCCGCCGGTAGCAATACGCCAAAGAAAATGCACTAATTTTGGAGGCCATCTCTTTCCCCATATGATGCACCACAGAGCATGTGGGACCACCGTCCTCCTTTCTCTAACTCCCCTGCACCCCAGCCTCCCTAGCCAATATGCGGACCTAACCGAGAAGACGCCGTAGTGCTGTGGCCACCAGAAGACCTCGTCTGCCGTGTCCCTTGTAGATAGAGGAACTTCCTTCACTTCTGCTGCGATCTCCCTAAGAAACAGGTCAAGTAACTTATCCACATCCCACCCTCTCCCCGTCGTCAACATCAACTCATTAACTTTTGTGGGCACTTCAACATCCCCATATCCCCGACTAGAGAGAGGCTCTTCCCTTCCCGGGATCCATCTGTCTTCCCAAATGTCGATGCCTTTTCCGTCCCCAACCCTCCATCTGAGGCCCTGCACCAGAAGGGACTTGGCGCCCCAGAGGCTGCACCACGTGTAGCTGGGCGCCAAGCCTAACCGTGCATTCACCAAGCAATGGTTTGGAAAATATTTTGCCTTTAATACCTTTGAAACTAGAGCTTCAGGATTTGTGAGGATCCTCCATAGCTGTCTTGCAAGTAAGGCCTGATTGAAGGTAGATAGGTCATGAAAGCCCATTCCACCCTCTTTCTTTGACTTGCATAAATTTTCCCAGCTCATCCAAGACACCTTCCTCTCCCCCACCTTAGATCCCCACCAAAACCTCGCCACCATAGAGTTAAGATCCTCGATCAAGCCCACCGGAAGTTGGAAGACACTCATGACATAGGTTGGGATTGCCTGCACCACCGCCTTGATAAGGACCTCCTTCCCTGGTTTAGAAAGCATCTTTTCCTTCCATCCCAAAAGAGTATTTCCCACCCTCTCTCTGATATAAGCGAAAGCAGTCTTTTTTGATCTCCCAATGGCTGTAGGAAGACCCAAATAGGCCGCTTGTCTATCCACCTCTTTAACACCCAGAAGACCCTTGATCTCATCTCTCTTACTCCGCATCACCTTCTTGCTAAAGACAATTTCGAACTTGGATAGATTGAACTTTTGACCCGATGCTTGCTCGTACTGGCTGATAATTTCAGCTATCTTCAAGCATTCATTCCTTGTCCCTCTAGCAAAGAGAATACTGTCATTTGCAAAGAAGAGATGTGAGATCCGCCCCCCGGCTAATGCAAACGCCATGGATGGCATTTGCACTAACCGCAAGGTTAAGTGAGGTGGAGAAAGCATCTGCGCATAGGATAAAAGGATATGGAGAAATAGGGTCACCTTGGCGAAGTCTGCGGGGTGACTGAAAGGTATTAAATCTTTCCCCATTGGCTGTAAAGGTGTGAGAGACTGAAGAGACACAATCCATAACTCTATCAATCCACTTGCCACCCAAACCAAACTTTTCCATCACCTTCTTTAAAAAGACCCATTCGATCCGATCATAAGCTTTCATCATGTCCAGCTTCAACGCAAACTGTCCCCTCTTACCTCCCTTCCCTCCTTTCATAGCATGAAAACACTCGTAAGCAATCAAAGCATTGTCAGTGATCATTCGGCCCGGTATAAACGCACTCTGGTTTGTAGAAATGATGTTGTCCATCAGAGGTTTTAGTCTGTTGGATAGGACCTTAGTCGCAATTTTGTAGACCACATTGCAAAGGCTGATAGGACGAAACTCCCCAACCACCCTCAGTTTTTTCACCTTTGGAATTAGAACAACCAGAGTATCATTGAAGTCCTTCATAGAACACTCACCTTTCCACCACCCTTTAATATGATTTGCAATATCCTCCCCAATAATGTGCCAGAATTTTTGGTAAAACATGGGCTTCATCCCGTCTGACCCAGGAGCTTTATTAGGTGACATCTGAAAAACAACCCTTTTTATTTCTTCGTTGGATAGCTCTTTCTCTAAAAGCGTTGCTGTCCCATCGTCTATTTTCTTCTGAATCCCAGCCATAGCTGTCTCAGCATCAACAACACCTCCTGACTGAAAAGGATTCCTATAGAAGCTTTCAATAATTTTTAGAATTTCCTCATCAACTGTCTTCCATATCCCATGCTCATCTTTAAGACCAGTGATTGTATTCTTTTTCTGTCGTTGAGATGCTTTATGATGGAAGTATGAAGTGTTGTTGTCCCCTTCTTTCAACTCTTTGATTCTTTCCCGAGCACACCAAAACTTCTCATCTTCTCTAAGGAGCTTCTGTAAATCATTCGCCAGCTGTTCACATTTTTTCAAAACCTCCCCATCTGGCCACTTCTTTTGTTCCTCTCCCAAGCGCCTTGTTGTCTCCTTGATTTTCCTTTTGATTCCCCTGAACCTCGTGGATGCCCATCTTTCTAAACTCCCCCAACCACTTCAATCTTCCCTCTCAGCGTCAAACCTTCCCCTTCCTTCCAAGCCTCTTTTACCGCCGTGCCGCAACTCTCCTCCGACAGCCACATAGGTTCAAAGAAAAATCTCGATTGTCGCTTTCTTCTAACTGGGTCTCCTACCACCACAGACAGAATGATGGGGGCATGGTCCGACATGTAGAAAGGGAGATGTTTTACTGAGCTCCCAGTATATTTGTTGCGCCACTCATCACTGACCATAAACCTGTCTAACCTCTCCTCCACCAGAGTCTCTATCGTCCTCCCCCTGCGCCACGTGAAAATATTACCTTCATAACCAATGTCCAGTAAAGCACAATCATCAATAACTTCTCTGAAGGGCCTCATAAATCTTTCTGGCTTTGGCGGTCCTCCCCGTTTCTCAGAATTTTGTGTGATTTCATTGAAGTCACCATAGAACACCACCGGGCCATCTGAACTCCCATAAACCTTTCTCATCAAATCCTAGGTCTTGTATTTCTGATCCTGTGCTGACCATCCATAAATACCACAAGCATACCAGCTAAAATCAGTTCTTTCATCCTGTACTTTATACTGCACATGCCTATCCGAGAAACTGATAACATCTACCTGTATGTCCTTCCACCAAATACCAAGACCCCCGGCTCTCCCAGAGCAAGATATACATATCCCATCAATAAACCCACACTTTCTTTTAACATTCTCAAGAAGCCTATCCTCCATCATAGTTTCCATAACAAAAACTATGTTGGGTCTCTCGCTCCAGCATAGTGCCCGGAGCGCATCCAATGCCTTGGGTCGACCCAACCCTTGGCGGTTCCAACTGAGGGTTTTCATGGCTATTCACGGGGTTGGTGCATCCCAACTCCCACTACTTGATGTGCTGCAGCACCCAAAGTTTCCACCGAGCCCGAATCCGTATTAGCTTTCTGTCTTTTATTTGCGTCTTCATGGACCAACATTGAAAATTCTGTCACCCTGTTATTTTCCTCGTCGCTAGGCCTTGATTCTTCTTCACGGTTCCTCTTCTGTTTGTTTTGCCTCGTGACCTTCTGTATAGATCCCTTCCTTGAGCTTGCTCCCTCATCTTCTCTTCCTCTTCGCAGCCTCACCCTATTCGCATGCACCCTCTCCTTCCTTTCAGTAGCACATCTCCTCCTCTCACGTTCAAGCTCCTCCCCTTCCTTCTCCGGATACCTCGCAAGATCAACCGGAAGTATGACCTTGCGGATGTGCAACGTCTTACCCACACCCCACTCTGCCGTCCAACTACTCCTCCATCGTTTGTTTCCCCGTTCACCTCTGCTGCACGGACGCCCTCACCCACCCCTTCCGCTGGTTTTCTACAGCCCTCCACTGGAGCAGCATCGCACGGTGCCGCTGACCATACCATATCCGTCCTCCCCACCACTGCAACCATGTCCGTCTCTGTCCCCTCACCCTGCCTCGGTGAATCATCCTCGCCCATCCTGCTCCCGCCCCCCTAGAAACCGTTTCCGACACCCTCGCTGATTGCACCGAACGCTGGCAGCGGTCTGTGCTAGCTTCTTTGAACACTTCCAATAGCTCGTCCATTGTATACCGTCTCTTATCCTCTCCACCCGGTCGACAACCCTCTTTCTCGGTTTCCCCTTGCTGCGTAGACATCTCCACCTCCATCTCCTGCCCGCCCCTTGCTTTCTTAGATTTCTGTCCTTCACCCCGCAGCCCGGGGCGCGCCTCTTCGACCTGCTCTCTCATCCACGACCCAGGCGACGCCGCGGAACGTTCTCCCCTCTGCTAATACTCTCGGTGTGAGTATGAAAGAATAAAGTCTTCTACGACCCCAGTTTCCTTCCGCCAAGGAGTTCTTTCGCGACCGACATTCTCTACTTCCGCAGCGACGCCCGTAGCCAAGAACCCCACTCCCGACTGGAACCTTCTTCTTCGTCGAAATCCATGCAATCTTTGTCGCTGTGGCCGAGTAATCCGCACAAGAAACAAAAGTTTGGAAGCCGCTCATATTTCAGTTCCACGATCGCCACAGTCCCTTCCTTTCATCTAACCTTTTGGATTCGTTTCAGAGGTTTGGTTACATCAATCGTCACCCTAACGCTTGCCGAGGTTTCCCAACCAAGATCATCGCAGTCCAGCTTCAAAACAGGACCAATCTTCTCCGCTATGCTCCTTATTGCTGCCACTGACCTTAGCCCGAGAGGCAAGTTGTATAGCCGAACCTAAATGTCACAAGTTCTAAACTGAATCTTCCCCGGTTGATCTGATGCATCGACCTCTTTCACAAGCAGCAGTTTATTGTCGAAATTCCATGGGCCACCCTCGAGCACCTTCACTTTGTCTTTCCAATTCGTGAACTGGATCACAAACGTCACCGGATCGATGGACTTGAAGAGCACTGCATCTGCCAATCCCCATGCTTGCGCTAGGGTTCGTTTCATAGCTGTGAAGTTATACAACCTGTCCATCCAGATCCGCCCACCAAAGCCAACTCGACATGTTCTGCCGTCGCCAGTCCTCCGTCGACGTGAACCTCTGCAATCTCCGCCTCTGCCTCTGTGATCCGCATCTTCTCGCACCGTGCCACCAGATCGTCCTCCATCCTGGCGGAGAAACAGCCAACCGGTAGGATCTAATACCCACAACTATCCTTGGACCTGCAAGAGAAAAATCCTAAAGCTAAAGAGAGGAGGACGACGACCACCGCGCGTCAGAGACCAGGTCGCTCGGAGCCCTAGACGCGGAGTTGAGTTAGCAGATACTTACTCTACATAATCTACATTAACTTATATACAATTAACTATATATTTTAAATAATACCTAAACATAATAAAATAATAACAGAATATTATATTTCATTAATATATAATATTTATAAATGTAGATAGAAGTATTTAAAATTAATGGATACAATACTAAAATTATATAGTAATGTTTAAAACTATAGAAATAAAACAAATATATACATATATACATATACATGTATATATTTATTTGTAAACTTAGAAAAAAGAAAAAGAAAACTAATATAGCAACAGATAGCACACATTGATATGCACAATATATATATATATATATATATATATATATATATATATATATATATATATATATATATATCAAAGCCACAAAATATAATATCAAAAAATATAAACATGTCAATTATGCAAAGTAAAATATAATCAAATAACAACAAACAACAACAATGAACAATCAATTTAAAATATATGATACATACAATTTTAAATGAAATAAAAAATATTATATATTTGATTTTACCATATTATATTTGTCTCTAAACTGGATAAAAAGTTACAAATATTATTATGTTATTATGATTTATGTTAATATATTATTTTTTAAACATAGTAAACAAGTTTGCTTCATAATATATTACAATTTTTATGTGTTGCATTTATGATCATATGTATCATATATTTTATTTTGATTATCTATTATTATTGATAATGTATATTTACTTTATATAGTTGACATTATATTTTTATTTTTTTGATATTATGTATCATATATATATGTATGTATCTGTGTGTGTATTTTATGTGCACCAGCGTGTCTTATATACTATCATATTAGTTTTTATTTTAGTATTTTCTTATTTTTATTGCTATATTAGTTTTATTTTTTTTTTCTAAGTTTACAAATAAATACATGTATATATTTTCTTTATTTCTATAATTTTAAACTTTATTATATAATTTTAGTATTTTTATCTGCATTTATAAATATTATGTTTTAATAAATATAATATTCTGTTATTATTTTATTAGCTTCAGATATTATTTTAAATATATGGCTAATTGTATATAAGTTAATGTAGATTATTTTCATTTAGCAATTTAACATATATATATATAATATACATGATAACATAATTAAAAAAAATAAAAAAATAAAAATAAAAAAGCAATACGTCCTCACTGGGGACACATTGCTCTGCTGGAGAAAATACATCCCCATTGGGGACACATTGCTTTTTTAAAATAGTAATGCATCTCCCGAGGGGACATATTGGCCCCACCAGAAGCAATGCGTCCATTTTGGAGATGTATTGCCTCTAGAAACGTGCTATTTTGGGAATTAAGTTCTGAATCGTGCTATTTTGGTAATTAAAATGTCCAAACATGCTATTTTGATTTTTTGGCAGTGTATAAATCGGTTTTAAATTGGGAATCTGAACCAAACCATGTTTCACCGAATCCTAGTAGCATGTTTTGAATGTGCTGCTCCTCCACGTTACCTCTGTTAATGACACTATATATAGAAGATACGTGTGTGCCCATGCATGTTCTAATAACTCCAGCCCCGACCCTGTATCCCCGCCGCCACTTTAGTTCCTCTCCTCCGCCTCTCTTTTCTAGGTCTTCACTCACTTCCCTACCCTAGCTAGCCGGCTCTTCATTCACACCGTCGATGATCTCATGCATAAACACCGGTGAACCTTTGCTAGCCGTACTACTGCGGCAGAGGTGAGGAACTTGTTTGATGCCGATGGGATCATCGACTGCAAGGGCCATCTTCACCCCATCGCTTCAGTGCAAGTAACTGAGCTTGCGACGTTCCGTCATTATTGGTTGCTCTGTGAACCATGCCGTAGTCAGCACCCCATACTGAAACCTCTTAACTTGTCTGCCGAGCTCGTTCCACGACGAAGGAGACCGTGTGTGCTCCCCATCTCGGTCAGTGATGACAGACACATAGCCATTTTTGACCATTCATTCATTACCCGTGCAAGTAACTAAGATTAGTTACCCGTGCATATGTTTTGTAATAGGATGACACATATTTGTAGTGAGACAAACAAAATTTTAATGAGATGATGAAAATTATAATAGGAAGAGTCATCTTGTAATACAACGTAAATGGTTTACTATTTTGTCATATATATCATATTTATTGTTTTAGAGGGACAATAAAAATTTCACATTGTATTTACAAAACGATTCTTTCTATTGTAATTTTGGTCGTCTCATTACAATTAGGTTCCTTCATGTTAAAAAAACAGATCCACGGGTAATAAAAGATAGTTACCTTTATGTTTATATATATAAGGAATTAAGTATATATACATACTTATATGATCTATATGGAGATATAAATGCATACACTAACATATATACTCATCATATTTTACATTTACTACATTTCAGTATGTATATATCTGCATACAATATACATGCAAACTCTTAATATATTACACATATGTCAATATATCAATATATCATACATCTATATTTATTTGGACACTTTAAATATATAAATTATAGAGTTCAAAATAAAAATACACAATATTTATTCTTAATATATATATTATGCTATATATAAATTAATATATTAACGAATCCAAAAAATACATATACTTCCATATATACTCATGCAAACCACATATACTCTATTTGGACCCTATGCACGTACACTACATATACTTTTTCAAAGCCAAGGTGTAGATTGAAACCCGGAGAGGATGAATGATGCACTGAATAGTATTAGATTTTCACAAACTATTTATGTATGCATTTCATGCATAATTGCTCATTTTGATGTTATTTGTGCATGGGTTATCATTATCGGCATGTGACATACATTTGCATCAAATATTTGTTGCACTATATGCTTATCTGGATCATCAGTGATAGGGCCGCCCTATCGACTGTCGTTATGGTCGAGCATGCTTGGAACATGTCGAAGGCAATCACAACTCCAGACAGATGTGAAAAAACTCCAACACCGCAGTTGCGACTAGCACGATTACACATCCAAAAATGGGTTCCCACAGTTAATTTACCATCCAACCCGTAGAATGGGCCCTTTCGATTTGCTGTACCTCTTTTTAGAAGGAGCAGGCTGCTCCTTGCTGCATCCAACGACACGTGTATGGTGTATTAAATCGTGGCACTTTATTTGGAACTGCTTGCATAGATCCAACGAGGAGTAGCCTACTCCTCTTTAAAAAGGGAGCAGTAAATCTGGTCTCTAGAATGGGAGGCGGACACAACCAATCACCAATTAACAATGGGTGGAATGGTTTTGGTAGCTGGACGTGCGAGCCCGGTACCATTGCCATCCGTAAGCGGAACCAGGATCTGATCATTGGGGGGTGGGCTGTTTGACCTTGACATGTCACCTACATGTTTAGTTTTTTTATCTTTTTTTATATTTTTATACTTAACATGTATAAAATTTTATATATTTTTTATAAAAATATTTTAGAGAGACGATTGTAAGAACTCACTTAATAATATAACCTACTCATAAAGGTAACAAAAAACACAACAATAATTATCTCTGATGATGCACTTGGTGAAACATAAAAAGGATAACTATTGTGATATGTGTGTGCGCGCGTGCACACATGTGTATGCTGTCTACAAAATTCGTGCCACAAGTGTGCCCCTAATGAGGTTGCGGTTGATTGGGAGAGGGGGTGGTTGAACACACAATAAGAAAACATGTTCTGGTGAGAGTAAAAATCAAATGAGGTAGTCAAGAACTGTAAGGGGGTCTTTTGTACCTATTAAAACATGGATTTGATTTGAATTTTTCTTTTACAAAAAGAAAGAACTCTAGAACCATCAAAGATGGTTAAATCTTCCGCATGGAGTGAAGGTTGAGATCGGAGTGTGTGTGTGTGTACATGTGTTTGTTTGTGTAAGGAAGTGTGTATCACTTAGCGCATGAAACTTACACATATTGAAAATTAAAATATAATCTAGAATCACTAGTACATAACCGGCCTTTAGTGTCGGTTATTTAAGGCCTTTAGTGTCAGTTTCTAAGCGACACCTATGTGGGCGCCGCTAAAAGCCCAACCGTTACACGTCGGTTATCAAACCGACGCCACAACCCTTCGCGCGCCACCAAAAACGCGCCGAAAACGCGCCAAAAGGGGGTATAGGCGTCGATTATTAGCTTCAAAACCGACGCCATATACCTTCGCGTCACAGAAAGGGCGCCATCTGGGGTACTATCGGCGTCAGTTTATTAGTGATAACTGATGCCATCTCACCAGCTGCCACAGCCGTGCTGATCAGCACGGCCGTGGTGTCTGGCCTCTAGGGAAATAGACGTCGGTTACTAGTAGGGCAACCGACACTGTTAACATATATCGTCAGTTTCTTACAAATATCCGATGCCTATTTTATGTCTGGTCCGCTGCCATGACCGTGTTGGCCAGCACGACCGTGGTGTCTGGCCTCATTAGGGAAATCGACGTCGGTTACTAGTACGGAAACTGACACTGTAACAATATGTCGTCGATTTTATACAAATAACCGACGCCTATTTTATGGTTTTTTTTCTATCAGTCTGCAGACCTGCTGTGGCTGGTCGTAGGATGAGAAACCTGCAGTTCAGATATGAACTACAGGTTTTACGACATCTATTGATATTAGCCAACAACAGGACACAAACATACAAAATTAACATGATGGACAATATTATATATATGTGATTCACATTCATGTATAAGAACATTTAATTCATATTATTTTTTCATCACACGCATGTAGAAACCAGTAGCAACCTGTAGTTCCATTTATTTCATCTCTTTTCACATTCAAACACATGTAGAAATATTCATTTATTGATGATTTTCATACATATGACAATTCATAAAAATTCATTCACATTCACACAAAATTAATTCTGAGAACAAAGTTATTCTTTATTCATCATTGTCATCATTGTCAACAAAATCATATTGAAGAGCCATGAAATAGAAAAAGAAGCCACAATGAAGAGAAGCATGATATAGATACAAATACATAAAATGCAGCACACACAAGTGTTTCAGATTCATATAACAACATGACAGACTAACACATATATAGTGCATAACAACAGTATCGCCGAATTTACATACAACACTATAGATTAGTACATATATAGTGGGACTAAGGTGATGATCCCACCTGCTAAAACAGGTTACCGACAACTACATGTTATGACTGGGAGGTCGTGATTCAAAAACCGTATGCATTAGCAGAAAGACAAACATATTTCACTACGAGTTAACATTAAAGAAGCTCTACTAACCTACACTGAGCTAAAAAAGTTTATCAGTACTGATAAACTTGTTTAGTTCAGTGTAGGTTAGTAGACCTTCTTCAATGTTAACTCGTGGTGAAATCTATTTGTCCTCCTACTAATGCATACAGTTGCTGAATCACGACCTCCAAATCGTAACATGTAGTTGTCGGTAACCTATTTTAGCAGGTGGGATCGTCACCTTAGTCCCACTATATATCTATATAACCTTAGTGTGGGATGCTTGCTTTCTCTCCGACTGTTGCACTTTGGATTTACAAAGCAATGTCATGGCCGTCCTGCATAGCCTGTAGTCTTTGGCGAACACCTGCAAATTAAATAGAATTGCTATTAACTAGTATCCTAAAAATTTGATAAAAAACACACTTACATAATATAATTATAAATGAACATATAGATAGAAACCTCAGGGATATATTCTTAAAACTTACATTATCAGGCGGTGCATGCACGTCCTCACCCTCACGATGATCATCAGCACGGTCATCATGGGAACATAATAAAAATATAAACATCCATGCCTCTAATATTGTGATCTTTTATCAATTAACAATCCTTCATTATGATCCCCGCAAACATACAAGTCATTGTGATCCCCAGCTTCAATGTTTGGTGGTATTGGAAACCCAACTGAGAATGGATTGGAGTCATCATACTTATCATAGTACTCTTCTTCATCTATAGGATCTTCAATGAACTATCTTTTACCATGAAAAATAACCGACCATTTATCATTTGCAGGATCATCGATATAAAATACTTGTTTTGCCTGTGATGCCAATATGAATGGTTCACCCTTCTCGCCAATCTTTTCAAAGTTCACTAACGTGAAACCCAATTCATCCACTATAACTCCTTTGTTATTGTCAACCCAATTACATTTAAAGAGTGGAATTCTGAAATCTACATAGTCAAACTCCCATATGTCTTCAATGACACCGTGATATGACATTTTAGCTTCACGTGGACTTTTATCCTTTGCACTTGCAAAAAACAATGAAGATGCTTGAAGGGTGACCCTGCTATTTTGGACGGAACTCTTATCATCTTGACGCTTTGTGTAATATGAGAAAGCATTTATGTCAAACCCTTCATAAGACATAACATTCAATTTTGGTTTAAAGGCGAGACATTTGATGGTTTCAGTAACATTATCTGGTGTTTGAGATAGTTGATGTAAGACTTTATCTTCAAACCACTTAATAAATGTCTTGTTATGCTCTCTAGCAAGCCACATTGAATTGGATCGAGGATATTGTCTCTTGATGAAATTGGTATGTTCCTTGATATAAACACTCACTTCGTTGATGTTGTGTAAAATATACAAGTGACCTTGCTCCAACTACTCACGGCTGATTACTTTCACCCGTGATCCCAAAAATCCTTTGCCAAAATGCTCCTCAATATTCTTGTCATTCACGGGAGCGTCATTACCACTCAGAAAGTCATTGCAAAAATCAATAACCTCTTTCGCCACATAACCCTCAATAATACTCCCTTCAAGCCGATAACGGTTTCGAACATCACCTTTAAAAACGCTCATGTATCGTTCAAAGGGATACATCCAATGCAAGAAAACTGGTCCCAACATTTTCACTTCCCTAGTCAAGTGGACAACAAGATGTACCATGATATCAAAGAACGATGGAGGAAAATACATCTCAAGCTGACATAGGGTAACAACCACTTTTCTTTGCAAATTATCGAGAGTATCAGGTTCAATAACTTTGCTGCAAAGACTATTGAAAAAGAAACAAAGTCTGGTGATTGAAAACCTTACATGCTTCGGCAATATAGATCTAATTGCCACAGGCAATATTTGTTGCATTAGAATGTGACAATCATGAGATTTAAGACCTATCAACTTCAGATCTTTCATTGATACCAATGTACGGATGTTGGATGAGTAACCCTGTGGCGCCTTAACATTTACCAAGCATTCACAAAATGCTTTCTTCTCCTTTCTAGACAACGTGTAACAAGTGGGAGGTAAGTATGTTCTCCGATCGCTACTAACTACTTCTGTTAATTCTATCCTTATTCCCATTTCACGTAGGTCCATTCTGGATTTTATCCCATCTTTAGTCTTTCCTGGTATATTCAACAGAGTACCGATGACACTATCACATACATTTTTCTCAACGTGCATGACATCGATACAATGCCTGACTGTCAAAGAACTCCAATAAGGAAGATCCCAAAATATCGACTTCTTCTTAAATAAAGACTTGTCACTCCTTATGGCCATCGTACATTGTGATCTCTTACCAAATTCATTGGCGATGTCTTTCACTCTTTCATAAACATCCTCCCCTAATACAGGTTTAGGTACACTACATTCCTCATTCCGTCCATTGAATGCTTTGCACAACCTACGATACAGATGAAATTTTGGAAGAAACCTTCGATGAGCAAGATATACAGTCTTGCCGCCGTGTTTTAATCGTATTGAATCAGTGTTCTCTTCACATATAGGACACACTTTAGATCCTTTGACACTATATCCAGACAAATTCCCATATGCTGGAAAATCATTCATAGTGCAAAACAACATAGCGTGCAAACAAAATGTCTCTCTTTGTGAAGCATCATAGGTCATCAAACCTTCACCCCGGAGTTTCTTTAAGTCATCAATCAGAGGTTCAAGATAAATATCGATATCATTTCCAGGTTGTTTAGGGCCCGATATCAACAACGACAGCATAACATACTTATTTTTCATATACAACCAGGGAGGAAGATTGTATATAACAAGCATGACTGGCCAAGTGCTATGTTGGCTGCTCAATGTCCCGTATGGATTCATCCCATCTGTACAAAGCCCAAGTCTTAGATTCCTGTCCTCTTCACCAAATTCAGGGTACAATAAATCAATCTTCTTCCACTGTGGGGAATTAGACACATGTCGTAGGATCCCATCATTATTTTTCTTAACATCTGCATGCCACCTCAAATTCTTTGCATCTATAGGATTGACAAACAAGCGTTGAAACCGTGGTATTATAGGTAGATACCACCACATCACCTTGGCGGGAGAATCAGTTTTAGACTCCCCTGAAGTCGTCAATTTATACCTTGACGCACCACATTTCGGACAATCTTTCAAATCCACATAGTCCTTTTGAAATAATACACAATCATTCTTGCATGCATGTATCTTCTTGGCCTCCATTCCCATTGGGCACAACAATTTCTTTAACCGGTATGTTGAGATCGGCAACTCGTTTCCTTCAGGAAGAATTTCTTTCAACAAAGACAACAATGACATGAAGCTTTTGTCGCTCCATCGATTGTTAGCTTTCAATTTATACAATCTCAACACAGCGCTAAGCTTCGTAAACTTACAACCCGTGTATAATGGTATCTCAGCATCATGCACAATGTTTCTAAACATGGGAGGTGGATCAGTGTGCTCTACCCCACAACTATCCAGCATCGCATCAACGATGTCTACTGGAACTGGTTCATTCACATCTACGTCATCGGAGGCAATTTCTTCTTCCACACAAGCACTGTTATCGACATCCACTGGTTTCAGGTTTGAAATCTCTCCATGCCAGTGCCATTCTGTATAGCCTTGTACAATCCCGTTGCACATGACATGACTTCTGATTTCGTCACCAATACTGACTTTCAAGTTGTTACCACAATGGCTACATGGATAGTAGAACCTATCTCTAGGTTGTTTCCTATGTTCCTCGACAAATCTAATAAACTGATCAAGACCAAAAATAAACTCTGGGGGTGCAACGATTGCGAATGGACATCCATGATCTATCCATTCTACGATCAAAGAGAAAATAAGTATATATTACAACAAGATTAGGGTCTAGGGTAAACAAATTAGAGTTTATGGTTAAAACTTTAGGGTTTATACATTTGATGTCATTCTTATATATAATAAATGTGTACCACCTATCTCATTCTTGAACACCTAATCTCACTAGTAAGTGTATAATGTGTAATGGGTTTTCAAGAAAATTTCAGCAACATTTCCCTGCGGTTCTCCAAGTACATATGTACTTAGAGAACAAATGGGGAAATGCTGCCAAAATTTTCTTGAAAACCCAATACACATTATACACTTACATCCTAAGTGAGATTAGGTTTTCAAGAACTGTCCCAAACTGGGGACTATCCAAGATTTACTCCTAATGAGTAAATCTTGGACATGTTTCTACGCCAACAAATACAACACCAGTTCCTTGTTCACAACCCCATTCAACACACAATTTCTTATAAAAACATTTGTGGACAGCCATAACAACATTTCAATGCTTCCTAAATTAATCAACATTAATAGCTTATGAATGTTTAGATGCATTTGTACTATAAATTCCTAGGGTTTACTGAATTAGGTCAAGCATGAGGATTAGAAGCATAAATATATGCAAGCACATGATTTATTCATATCCTAGGTTGATTTACAATAGCAACATCTAAATAAGTAAACTCAAAACATTAGATAAATAAATATAATAAGTAGATAAACAAATACAAAGCAATAGATAAAAAAGTACATCTCAGTTGATAAACAAATATAAATCAAGAGATGATTAAATAATTTTAAAAAGTAGATGAATTAATATAAAGCCCTAAATTTAAATAATGTGATGAATAAACAATCATTAGGTGAACAAATGAGTAGATAAGTAAATACAAATCAGTTTTTAAGTAAATAAAAATCAGAGCGTCTTTCTCTGGAGCTGAGAGAGAGGGCGAGACAGAGGGTTTTTGGGGATGTTTACCTCTGTTTGAGCGGTGAGCAGGCAGCCAACAAGCAAACAAGGAGGAGGGAGAAGGGCGGTGGTGAGTAGGTAGTAGGCGGTGAGCTCTGGAACAGGCGGTGAGCTCTGGAGTAGGCAGAAGGCCGACGTGCTCCTGAACCGTAATGGAAGTGATCATTGAAAAAATACTAGACAATCATATTTTGTTTCATATACAATGTTCAATTTAAATAAACACTCACTTAGAGGATCTAATATTAGGCACAAAGTCATGTCTTAAATACTCTGGAAAAATATATATTGATTCAAGATCACAACTCCCATGCAGGTAGACATCAAATCCACTCTTAACAATGTATTAAAGGACTAATCAAGTAAAAATGACACCAATACTAGAGTCGGGTTAGACAAGAACCCTACAGAAATCAACATTGGATACAATAAATGAAGATGGAGACCAGACTGTATGGTACTCCTAGTTGGAATAATACACACATAGAAACCAGTGGATCAACCACACTAGAAACAGAGATGGAGACCAGATTATAAGGTACTCCTACAGGTCACACACATAGCACACATAGAAACGGAGATGGTTCCATTACCTTTGATTGGCCGGAGCAGCGGCGGAAGGCAGCAGGAAGGCGGCACCGGAGTTGGAGCAGTTAGAGAGCAGGCCGCCGGAGTTGGCCGAAGCAGTAAGAGAGCAGGCCGTCGGAGGTGCCGGAGCAGCAAGAGAGCAGGCCGCCGGAGTTAGCAAGAGAGCAGTTAGAGAGCAGGCGTCGGAGGCGCCAGAGCAGCAAGAGAGCAGGCCGCCGGAGAGCAGGAGACCAGGCCGGCCGCTGGAGCAGCGAGCGGCGGCGGAAGAGGAGTAGAGACCGGCCAGCAAGCGGCGAGCAGCAGGTGGCCGGCGGCGAGCAAGGAGAACGGCAGCGGTGGGCGGCAGCACGGAGGGAGTCTGCTTGCTCACTGGCCGGAATCACCAGACCCTAAGCCGATTGCAACACAGAGAGAAAGGGGAAGAGTCAGGCTCGCTCGCATGCTATTAAGTTAACATTCGGTGTCCGTTATTCAACAAAACCGACACATAAAACTAAAGGTGTCAGTTAACAATAAAAATCGACACCTGTTCTCAATGATAATCGTCAGTTTTAACTAGAAAAAACCGACTTCTATCTACATATGCCGATTAAAAAATTAGTTCTCGATTAATGACCATAGTCGTCGGTTTTTTTTAAAATCCGACGCTCAAAGGGTGTGAAAAATTTCCCGCGAACAACGCGGGAAAACCCATAAGTGTCGGTCATTGTTGTAAAACCGACGACCAAAATGTGCCCAATTTCTGTTTCGTGAATAACCTTTAGTCGTCAGTTTATTAGTTAACGACCGACGCCATATGTTAAATTTTTGGAGGTAATTTTTTTCGCTGGAAATTTTGGATTTGGCGGTTAATTTTCGGCGTCGGTTTGTTATTAAGGAACCGACACCGAATAAAAGCGATACCCGTGTCTGGTCACCCTTTACAAATTGATGTCGGTTTATTTCATAAACTGACACTTTATTGTTTAGGTGTCGGTGTATTTATGCAACCGACGCCTTTAAAAGTGACGTTATAAGCCATTTCTGTAGTAGTGAATCCATTTACTAAATCCAACCATATAGATTGAATCAAAATCATAACGACTAAATGTGTTAAAAATATCACAATTATATGTCATCTATGTCATGATATATACCTATATACCATTCAACAACTTCTAAAATCTCAACGACTTATCATTGATTAAAAGATATAGTTTCTTTTTTCTTTTGATTATTTATAAATGTCAGATTGAGTTCATTTCAAATACACATATAATCTAAAAGAATATACATCAAATACTATGTAGAATTTTATAATCATGGTAAATTAGTTCTGGTACATTTAAGCTACACATACTAAGGTACACAACAAATTTAACCGTGTAGATATATGATACATATGTCATTTTATATTATAGTACTAAAGTAAAGAAAGTTACGTAAATGTGAAATTTTATAATCCAATTAAATAAATTTCTTAAAAAAACCCCACTTATGATTAAATAAATTATTTTATATTCATTAGTTTATATTTATATAAATAAGAATTTTGATAGTAGAATATATTTCATTTTATAATATATAACTTAAAAATATGACGATTAGGACCAATAATCTTAACTAGATAGTTTGTAAAACACGTATGATGTGTATATTTTAACAAATGAAACAAGTTACTATTTTTCTCTTCATACACAATGGGCTAATTTCATAACTAGATATTTTAAAAAAATTATAATTTTATATAAGCCAATACAAAAACTCAATACCTAACTATTTTTCTGTTATTTGAATAAAGGAAATTCTATGACAAGGGAAATCAAATTCTAAATCATTGAGCGACACCCACTTTCGTTGACAAAAAGTTGAAAAAAATGAGAACCTAACAAGCTAGATTTTCAAAGCTTATTACTAAAAAGTGGACTATACAAAATCATTATAATAATAAATAAAGAAGACTTTATTTTAAAGTCTTAGTTTTTTTTTCTCTAAGTATTCACACTCTATAGTTTAACTATTTTAATATGAAGACAACAACTATTTATAATTTTTTTCCAGGAAAACCTCTTTTATACTTAGATGTCAAACATCACATCATTTTTATTACTAATAAAAGATATAGATAGAAATTTGTATGTACAAAAACTAGTTAGTAACTAGCTAAACTTTGAAGACCTTTAATTAAATTTGTACAAATAAAAAGATCTTTACTGAAAACATAGGAAACACTAACACAGATATGTGCAGGCATCAAATTATCTAAACTTTGGGGACCTACTATGAAATAGGTACAACTAAAGAATTTTTAATTGAAAACATGGGGAAAATGTAAAACTGGCGAAGGCATGGTTCAAACCCACATCACCATTGTGGGCACATGAAATGCACCAGACAGACTACACTCCAGTCATAATTGTGATGAACTGACTCTTTTCTTATATAAAATACTCAAACTAAAGATTAAAATATAATAAACATTTTTAATTTGGGGGGGGGCGTGGCCCCTGCTGCCCCCCTCTGGTTCCGCCACTGAGTTATCTGGTTGGATTTTTATCCAACGGCTACAAAGTTGATTGTATTTTAGGCTGAATACACTTGAGTGTATTCTAACCTCACTCACCCTCTCTCTCTCTCTCAATATATATAAACACACATATATAAATATACACACACATATATTCATATACATATTGATATACATATATATATACATATACATATACATATACATATACATATACATATACACATACACATACACACATATACATATACATATACATATACATATACATATACATATACATATACATATACATATACATATACATATACATATACATATACATATACATATACATATACATATACATATACACATACTACTATAGAAAGAGTGAATAAGTTTCACTAATTACAAAAATGCCACTGACCAATCAAATTTCAACAATTTCAAAATGCTAAACTCTCCTTGATTCTCTCTCTTCTCTCCCTTTTTAAAGCAATTTGCACTTCCATTATTTTATTCTCATGCCTCAAGCAAGCAACAAACCCCTCCATCTATCCATCCATGTTCCCTCACTCACTCCCATAACTCTCTCCTCATACAAGTAGAAACTGTTCCCCAATTCTCTCCCCCACTTTTACTATCTCTCTCTAATTAAGACATTGTCAAAAAGCTAAAGTCACAGACTTTTCAGTCAAACAAAAACCGTTTGATTCCTCCATTCCATATTATCTTCCCAAGTTTTTTGGATTTTCTTAATTCTTTTAAAAAAATTCCTCTATCCAAAAACTACCGATCCCCACTTCTCCGCCTCGTTCTCTTCCATATCCAAAAACTACCAATCCCCACTTCTCCGCTCACTCTCTTCCTCTTATTTCACTTTTTTTCTTTCAATTTTGTCTCTCCTTTCATAACTGCCTTTACACAAACCACGTTCTTCTAACTTTTGAGAACTACCAATCCCCACATTTCCTTTATCCTAACTACACATTATGCAATGTCTAGTCCCCACGATCCCATCATCCTTATCTTGAACACATTGATCGAACCTTTGAAAACTAACGAACACACTCCCCCACCACTTAAAATGTGGGAGTTATAGGCTAGCGAATACGAAGCGGCCGAAACCATCACATCCTCTCCATCATGTTCCTTTCCAGAAAAGTCAAAAATACATCCAAAGAAAAGTTTCTACCATCAACAACATCAAATCCAGACTCCCCAAGTCCTTCTCGGTCTACATGAATGAGGCAAGTACAACTTTAGTTTCATCTCATCATGTAAGCAGTGGCGAAGCCACCATGGGGGGGGGGCAAGCGGGGGCCGCGCCCCCCCCCCAAAAAAAAAAAAAAATAAAAGAAAAGATATTAATTTGTGTATATATAAGTGTATATGTATGTATATCAGTCTTAATATATATATAGTTTGTCGACTCTATTGTCAAAGATAGTTAAGTGGCCAAGTGGTTTGAATGTGGATTTTGTGTGTGTCTGTCCTAGAAGATGAAGGTTTGAAATCTGCCGTTCACTATTTTTAATAAAATCAGTTTCGAGTCAAAAACTACACATGGATGCTAAGAAGAGAGAAGTAGCCGAGTGGTAAGCATCATTTCCATAATGTTTGCTTGTGTAAGGACCCTAGGTTCGAGACTCAATGTTCTCCTTTTCCCATACATTCTATTTTTATTTTTTAAAATTCTATTTTTCATTGCTAATTAGACGCCACTCATCATCGCCATCATCCTCTCCGAATTCTCTATGCCAAATAATAAATCCAATCATAATAGTGGATGCGGCAACATATGCAATGACAATAAAGGTTCATGTAAACTTGCATGGTGGATGCTCATGTAGGCGGTCATCGTACACAAATGCTTGATGGAACATATCTCTATTGGCAAAGCGATGACTGTTCACATGGTCAACATCTTCATAAGAATTAGATTGCTATTATTATTGATTCTTCCTTGTATTCTTTCAGGCCGCTAATTCATGCAGGTCTGCTCAGATCTTGAGGAGGTGATGAGAATTGTCTCGCTTCACAAGCATGCATTATACAAGATGCTGCAAGCAACATCAGAAGGTGCCTCCCCCTACCAACAGTAGTTGCACCAGTCTTCCATACATGTATGATCCTGATCGCTCTCTCCCATCTCTTTTTGAGTCATGCAAAAACATCATTCTATGCCTAGAAGCTTGTCTTTGACCTTAGTCGTCCATGGGTTGCCATCGAGGATGGAAGAAACAAGATGTGAAGTGGGCTTGCATATGTTCGCAGCCTCACAGTAGCCAAGTTCTATGCCTCTGCATCCTCCACATGGCCCCCCCATAAACTATATCAACTAGATTCTTTGAACGTAAAGAGGCCAGCTTGGTGAAGTAGCATGATCTCATCTGGAGGATACTTGGTTAAGGCCAACTAGAGCAGGGAGAGAAATAGACTGAACTTGAATGGAAACTACACCTAAATCACACAAAGTTGTTCATTGGGGAGTCCTCACTGTGTCAAAATTATTCACTATAAATACACACATTCTTTACTCAATCATAGACATTCCAGGTTGCTCGCAACGATGACTGTTTCTTTAACAAACATTCTCTCCCCAATCTTACGGTGTGTGCTACATTTAACCACGCTCATCTTTATGTTTATTTTCATGTTCCTCACACTTGATTTGTGTTCCTTTTTATTTATATGTACCGTATCTATTACTGAATGTGATGACATTTACTTCAACTTATGTGATTTCTGATAATGTCCATGGAAAATGAATTGCTTTCTCTGACGAACATTTACTTTTATTAACCGCCACTTGTGTAGTCCCTTCTCATGGTGTAGGGAATAATATTCTCAATGAATACCATGCTCAACAAAATGAACATCGTGCCTAAAAAACAGACAGTCTAAAAATCGGTACCTCATTATATAATTGTGATTTTTCTTTAATCTTTAGCATTTCATTTCGTAGCTATATGTTTACTTTGTCATTGGATCATATCCGAACACATGAAAACTACTTTTTATTTGTTGGGTTCCATAATGACAATCACATTGGGCTCCCTATTTCTGTAAAATCACCCTCCTCATTGTTTTACTTAGAATATCAAATTCCAACTTCAAAGTACAAAGATACATAGCCCATTCACCAACTATATATATGTGCATATTTATAACTAGATTAATTTCTTAAATAGCATCATGGACTTAATTCATTTACTA